>JAVQMG010000105.1:1310416-2620833 GCA_032878915.1 Castanopsis chinensis
CCTACAAGAGAAAAATACATGTAATGAGGTTATTTCAAATAATTATTTCAAACTCACATATTTACGTGTAATTAAATATAAAATTGATGCGATATTACCTATCAAAACTAACATAATAGTGTAAGCTTAAGCAATTACCATAAGCTTTTTGATAAGAGAAGGAAAGGAGCTCGTGCGGGGACTAGGGAGTTTATGCTTCCTCTAAGTGGTTTAAACTCCTAAACCAAGAAGAAGCAGATGTTACACTTTAATATTTTTGTAGAGTCCTATATATTTTCAATCTATCATTTTTTGTCATTTTCTTCATGTAATCTAGCTGGGTTCCTGTGAAAAACACAAAATCTCAAGTTTGAAAACCAAACAATTGACAATGTTTCACAAGTGTAAATTTGTATTGATGTATGAGTAAATTCAATTTCCTAAAATTGAATCTTGTTACAAAATAATACTCCTCTAATTCAATCTCCTTGAAAAAATCTTTGATTCAAGTATAAACTTGATTCGAATACTAGATGCTTCTCAATTTGATTGATAAAAGGATCAAAAGATCTTTGATATAGAATTACGATGAATCTCTAACTATGTGTCTGTTAGGAATCCTTCGTTCTTCGTGTTCTTCGTGTTCATCGTGTGTTCTTTGAATGTTCTTCGTGTTCTTTGTGTGTTCTTCATCTTCAAAGATTGTAGTGGAAGTTCTTCGAGACTTTGGAGGCTTGAATCCATTGATCTTCACTAACTTGCAATCTTTTGAAGTTTTTGAACACTTTTGGACTTGATTCCAATGAACTTTGAGATTTAGGAAGATGACTTGAATGATTTCTCTTTGAATGTTGTTAAGATTTGAAGGTTGAAGTTCTTGGAGGCTTTGGAGCTTAATCTTGGTAGAACTTCGAGACTTCTAAATGTGTGTGAAATCCCCTTATAAGACTAAGAAAGGCCTCTATTTATAGGAGTTTTGGCGAGGCATGACGACACGTGATTGGCTATCATCAATGACATGTGTCATAATTTAAATGGAGAGACTTTGTGTATTGTCCTCCAAGGGACACATGACATTATTTGATTAGCCATAGTGCTATAGTTTAAAATAACACAGGGCATTATTTGATTAGTCATAGTTCTTTAATTTAAAATAACACAGGACAGCTTTTAATTAGATTACTTATGTCATTTAAATTAACATGTGCTAACGTTTGATTGGTTCTCTAGTATTCATTGTAATTTTTATTCTTGGACACTTGGAATATTGTCATTGGTCTCCAAATAATGTTAGTGACACCCACTAAATAATACATGGCTTCTTGTAATTTGTTGCTTTAAATTTACTACATGAATTTAGTGGTTTGTTGTGACAATTTATGATTGGTAGAAAATTTCACTCTCTACAGCATGTAAGAAAATGGAACACAAATCCTCCGTGGCAATTTTTGTGTTTTGCTAATTATAACTTGCCATGTGGTTGATTATTAATTTTTTTTTTTTTTTAACTTTGGTTATTTTATAAGGAAAGTCAAATCAATACATAATAAATAGTGATCAATGGAGTATAAAATGAAGCAAATAAAAGTGGGACAGAAAATTTAAATTGCCCATATTGTTAAAAAATAGTTGATTTTGAATCAAAAAACTAGATCTTCGATGGTAAAATCTTAAAAAGGCTCATCAAAGGTAGCTAACTTTAATTTCCATTAAAGATAACTAACTTTTGTTGATAAATACGTTGATGTTGAGTAACTATTTGAACCAAAATATGTCCAACTTGTTACTTCAATTTGTTCCTTAAAAGATTAAAACGCACACCAAAATATTTTGCTCTAATTAAGGAAAACCTCACAAACCACCCCTCTTTTTATCTCAATTCGTAAAAAATAAAAAATTTAAGGTAGTTTCTAGTCAAACACTTCGCTGTAGAAAATGTGGACAGCATTTCTCTTTTATAAACAGCCTTCTGAAAATGTTAAAAATCACTTCTCAACTATTTCATAAGCCATATTTCATTGAACCCCAACAATAGAGAAAGCTTCGTAGTTATTAAATCAAACAAAAACCATGGTTTTCAAGGACTACACCTTTTTCTCATATGTCTTTTTAGCGACAGCGATCATCCTCCTCACTGGCCATGCTCATGGCGCTGGCCTCTGCGACAATTCTCCTAATAAGAAGTTTGTTATTCAATTGTCTATAATCGGACTAACCCTCGTGATGCCGTGGTTGCTGCCTGTAACAAATTGGTTTCCGAGACCAAAGTTGCAAAGGTGGTGGCTCAAAGCCAACCCAATTCCACCGAAATTTATGATTGCATAGCGATTTTTAACGAATCCATTTTCTACACCAAAGACGCCTTGAAATCCCTCGTTAACAATGAGCCAGTTTTCTTATCGAGGAACTCCCTCCTTTCCGCCCAGGCCAACTACAAGTTTTGCGATGATGGGTTCCAGAAATCTGGCTAAACCAATCCCATTGCCAAATCTACTAAGCACTTACAGGACATGGCTTACGTCGGTGCATATCTGACAACTTTAATTTAATGAAAAAGAGCAGTTGAGAGAGAGAGAGAGAGAGAGAGAGGTGTCCAGATCTGTGATGAGCAAAATATGTGCAATTATTTGCTGGTAAGCCCTAGAAGTATTAGGGTGAAAATTATAATTTTTTTTCCCTTTATTATTTGTTGAGATATTTGTTAAAATAACTATTGTTGATCTTAAGATGCTGAAAATATGTCTAATCATTTTTTTTCTTATTAATAATTAGCATTAGCATTTTATAAAAAAATATTGTTAAAAATTTTGTAACTTTAGCATTTTTCAAACATTTTTCCTAAACTGTCTAATATAAGCAGAAAGAGAACAGAACCATTAGGAAGAGAAGAGACCCACACGCAGGACGTAGCATTTCTCCACATGGTTGTGAGACATTCTTGTCCAAATCCACGCCATTTTCTCACCTACTAATTCTCGATCAGTTATAGTCAAGCTTCAGAGCTTTTCCAAAATATCAGGTAAGATTATGAAGAATAAACTGATTTATAAGATGGTAGTAGAAGGACCGTGCATTTGGCAAATAAGGATCACTACCATCTCCAACAAAACGAAGGAAATCAAGTCAAAGGCATGCTGTAATTTTGATACAGTTTTCAATTCTCTGTAGATTCATTTTCACCATTCTAAAGATGATTCGCTCGCTAGCTAGATGTAAGAAAATAACTGAGAATCTAACTAGGATCAGAATTCGCATGGAGGGAATTAAAACCGCGATGCACCATAACACTCTCTCATAATTTGTGATCTCCAATCTCCATCACGTTGAAAATATGGAGATTTGAACCTTTTAAACGGATGCAAAAGCTCAATCATCACAAGATTCACAACCATATAGGAGCCCTCTTTACCATGATCACCACAATTTCTACCACGTTAATATAGAATCTACACACAGTTTTTTTTATTTAAAAAAAAAAAAAAAAAAAAAAACAACTACGAACATACATATCATCGCTTTATGGCATAAAAAACAAAAAAGAGAGTAAGAAGTCATTCATGAACAGTAAGACCTTTGACAATAAATTGAATTGTCATCGTTTTGAAACAAGTAGAGAAAATCTTATCAAATTAACAACTTCAAATTAAAGGAGGGAAGTGGAAATGAAGGAGAAAGACTAACCTTCAACATAGGAATACTAACCTTCAACATAGAGAAAATCTTATATAGGAATACTAACCTTCAACATGCCATCCATGTTGAAGGAGAAAGACTAAGTTAAATTACTTTATTTGAATGTTTTTTAAGGAAGGAGAAGCAGAGATTTGGAGGGGTTTTAACCAAGGAAGTCAATATCGTACCAGAGGCTATACCGGTTTGGCCACTGATACGATATATTTTGGATACCGGTCAATACTGGTGTTCTGTTTCGGGTTTACCGCTATTTTATATATTTAATATATATATACACACACACACACCCACACACACACAAAATCTCTATTTACACACATACACGCATAGACTCTCCAACTTTTAGTCTTATAAATACCTTCCATTTTAACTATTGTGCATTGATTGATACAGCAACCTAAAGATCAACTGGAGATTAGAATTGATGCAGGTAAAACAATTAAAAAAGAATAAAATGAAACTCTTAATTCAAACACCAAATCCAAATTAAGTAAAAGAATTGAAAAGATCAAAGGTTAGGTGAAATAATGAAATTATCTACAAAATACTTTCATTATTGATTATTTTAGAGACAAAACCTGCCACAATTACAAAAAAAAAAAAAAAAAAAAAAAATAGCATTTTGTGTTTCGATCCGGTACGGCCGGAATTCATCGGTACGGCGGGTATTTTTTCCGGTGCAAAATAGAAGTGTACCGGTACCGGTGCACTGGCCGGTACAGTACTGTACCGGCCAGTACCAGTATGGTATCGACTACCCTAGTTCTAACTACTTTTAAACCCTCATTTTTAATTCTCTCAAATTGGAGAGATTTGGAAGGAGAATAAAGTATAAAAATACTTGACAAATGAATTACTAAATTTACCTTTATCATATTAACAAAATTACAAACTATGAAAATGCCAATTATTCCCCCCTTACTTAATTTTAAAACATCTAAACAAGGCCGAGGATAACTATTCCCCTCTACTCTCCTCTCCCTCTAAAGTTCCAAACATAGCATAAGGGTTGGTTGGAATTGTGAAGTTTGAGGAGATAGAAAAAAATGAGAAAAGAATGGAAAAGAAATTAAATTTGGTTGGAGAGAAAAGAGAGTGGACAATTAGTGGGGCAAGGGCCTCATGCCCAGCAAAATATTTTTTCTCCAAAATGGAGAGAAGATTGAAAAAAAAAAAAAAAAAAAAAAAAATGCAAATTGACCAAAAAATTCACGGTAATATATGGTAATAGTTTTTATTTTCTATTTTCAAAAACTTGTTTTGGAGAGTATAAACAAAAAAAAAAAAAAAAAAAAAATCTTGTATTTTTGAGATAAAAACATTTTTGGTTAGTTGAAATTAAGAAAAAAAAAAAAAGAAGTTTTTTGAGGCAAAAAAGAAGAAGAAAATATTGAAATAAGTTTTTAATAGGATTTGAATTTTAGTGCTAACTCATTAAATGGGGTAGACTCATAAAATCAAATGCTCGTTTTCATTGACTTTTAAAAACTAGAAATTGAAAACAGTCTTTTGCATGTTTTTATTTTCCTTCACAAATTGAGTTTCGAGAACAGTTTATTTTCTATCAATTTTGGGTTACCAATAAGTTTTCAAGTCTTAAAAATAGAAATTATTTTTGCAAACAGAAAATAAGGAGAAAAAATAGTTACCAAACATACGTTGCAAGGTTTTCTTTTTTTACTTCTTCTTATTTTGATTTTTGTCTTTTTCTTATACCATCCGTTTCGTTATTTTTTTTAGTTTTCTTGTTTAGATTTTTTTTGGTACTCTCTCTCTCTCTCTCTCTCTCTCTCTCTCTCTCTCTCTCTCTCTCTCTCCTTTGGTTTGTTCTCTTTTAAATTTTTTTTCTTGTTTTATTTGATAGGGTTATATTTATATATTTATAAATTTATACCAACTTTATTTTTATTCTCAATTAAATAAATGAGTTTTTCATTTCTCCACTTTTCATCATCCCAATCAAACACAACTTTTTTACTTTTTAAACCAAATGGACCCTAAAATCACACCACTATGTGGTTATTATATGATGAAAAAAATTTAATTTACATTGTATCATCAACGTAAAGTTACATTGTAGACATACATTATTAGTATATATACTAACAATATAACACACCCCCAGCCCCCAAAAAATAGTTTACACGTTGATCCATAAAACCCAAAAATATTATATGGCCTCCTCTTTGTCCAGGTGCCCCAAGAACATTTTAAAAAAAATAGGCGAAAACCACATTTTAGTCCCTACATTTTCACCCGATTTCCATTTTGGTCCCTACATTTTTTTTTCACCACTTTTAGTCCCTGTCCTGGAAAACGCCTTTTATTTTTGTCCCTACCGTTACTTCTTTGACGGCAATTGTACAGGTGGCAGACGGCTGAAGCTAAAAATAATAAACTAATCCACTAAACTAATAAATTAATCCACTAAACTAATAAACTAATAAACTATTCCACTCCACGTGGCTCCCGCCCCCTTCAGTTAGTGTAATTCCTGCCTTAGAAGATCACGTGGCCCTCACGTGATGCTTTAAAACAAACTTCTCCTCCACCAAAAGTAATCCCTAACCCACAGACCCACCTCCTTGCCAGAAAACTCACCTCCTCGCCAGAAAACTCAAAGTCATCTCCTCATCTCCTCGCCAGAAAACTCAAAGTCATCTCCTCATCTCCTCGCCACGAACTGAGCTCGTTGCTGACAAGTGCTCTCATGGAATCAAGCTCGATGTCATCGAGTGGAAGCTTGAGGAAAAGGGGTCCAACCCAATGCTTCTGCTCTGAGAAACCCGTTTTGGTTGTTTCGTGGACACCTGATAACCCTGGAAGAAGGTTCTATGGGTGTCCAAATTACAGGGTAAGTTTTTTTTTCTTTTTTCTCAAAACCCAAATTACTGGGTATCTGTTTGTACACTTTTTTAAATTTATATTGATTTTGTGGGTGGGGAAAAAAACCAGGGTGAGAAAGAGGAACTATGTATGTGCATATAATCTACATCCATTGCAGCTTTGGTTGTCCCAATATGCCCAAAAAAGAATCATTGATTTATAGTCACAGAAATTTGAATCATATAACAATATCAATACAATTGGGTTACCTATAATACACGACAAACAAATATCTAAATTTGATTGCAAGATTTAGAACAGTAAGACCTATCATTAAAGGTTGAAAATTTGGCAATCATTAAAGCATGTCCAACCAAATTCAATTTCCAATCTAATATTATTCAACACTTGCACCACTTATAAATGTGTATTGACAGTTGTTCAAAATGATGTTGTTTTGTATTTCCATTTATTGGATTCTGTTATTGGGTTCTTATTTTATAGCTATTATTTTATTCAGTGGGTCTTGTTTAGATTGGCTGTGATGAGATTTTTGTAATACTATTTGTGTCAGGTTGGACGCAAGTGTAAATTTTTTCAATGGCGTGATGATGAAATCTGCGAGCGTGGCAAGGTGCTGATTCCGGAGCAAAGGCAACGGATTTTAACCCTTGAAGCTGACATTGCAGGCTACAGGAAGAGAGAGAAGAAGCTGCTCATCTGCTTGGGGCTGTCCATGGTGATAAGTGGGATGCTACTGTGCTTGATGCTTCTTTTGGTTGGCCAAATAGGTGGGGGGAAAATGGGTCATTAGTGGATAGGAATTAGTGTAAAAAGGCTATAATATTGGTGTATTTTGGTAGGTTTTGGCAAATTTTTTGAGTTGGTATGTGTTGGCCTGAACTGTATGTGTTGGCCATAATCATTTGCCTATATTTTGGTGTAACCCTCTTTGTAATCCAAGGCTTTAGCAATGGAACATCACTTTTTAATTAATGTATGACTTGTTTATTGCATTGTTGTAAACTGTTTGTGACTTATGTGCACTAAGCTGAAAACCAAAAAACAGAGGCACCTGCAATAGACCAAAAAAACAGTGCAGGCTTTGATTCCAATGCCTAAGAACTTGGTCAATTTATAAGCATTTCTGTTATACAAGTTTAGTGTTTTACAATTATACAAGTAGAGTACCAATTCCTAGAACTTGGTGACTTATGTGCACTAAGCTGAAAACCAAAAAACAGAGGCACCTGCAATAGACCAAAAAAACAGTGCAGGCTTTGATTCCAATGCCTAAGAACTTGGTCAATTTATAAGCATTTCTGTTATACAAGGCCTCATACAGTTATACAAGTAGAGTACCAATTCCTAGAACTTGGTGACTTATGTGCACTAAGCTGAAAACCAAAAAACAGAGGCACCAGCACTCTGGCTGCACCTACATTGCACCTGAGATGCCTGCATTACACCTGCATTGCACCAGCACTACCTACACACCTGCACTGCACTGCATTGCACACACCTGCACTGCCTGCACTACACCTACACACCTACATTGCACTGCACTGCATTGCACCTCACATATAGGCACCTCACTGCCTGCCTGCACTGCCTACACACACAACAGCACCTGCACACACCTGCACTGCCTCACTGCACTGCCTGCACTGCCTATACACAGAACAGCACCTGCACACACCTCACTGCCTGCACTGCCTACACACAGAACAGCACCTGCACACACATTGCATTGCACCTCACATATAGGCATTGCACCCACACCTGCACACACACCAGCTCACCAAAACCTTACACTTGCACTGCACCTGCACACACAACAGCCCACACGTGCACTGCACCTGCACACACACCAGCCCACACCAGCACACCAAAGGCCACACACACCAGCCCACACCAGCACACCAAAGGCCACACACACCAGCCCACACCAAGTCACACACACCAGCTCATACACCAGCCCACAACAGCACACACACCAGCACACCAAAACAGATATCTGCACACACACTTGCACACACCAGCCCACACCATGTCACACACACCAGCTCATACACCAGCCCACAACAGCACACACACCAGCCCACACCAGCACACCAAATGTCACACACACCAACTCATACACCAGCCCACAACAGCACACACACCAGCCCACACCAGCACACCAAATGTCACACACACCAGCTCATACACCAGCCCACAACAGCACACACACCAGCCCACACCAGCACACCAAATGTCACACACACCAGCTCATACACCAGCCCACAACAGCACACACACCAGCCCACACCAGCACACCAAATGTCACACACACCAGCTCATACACCAGCCCACAACAGCACACACACCAGCCCACACCAGCACACCAAATGTCACACACACCAGCTCATACACCAGCCCACAACAGCACACACACTAGCACACCAAAACAGATATCTGCACACACACTTGCACACCTGCCTGCACTGGACCAAGTCACACCAATGACAGCAATTAAATATTCAAATTAACTCACACTTGCACTGGAATTAAATATTCATCACAGCAATTAAATACTAATGAACTAATTAACACCAATGACAGTTTTTGGAGTACCAATAATTACAAAATATGGGACTTGGTCATCCATTATATAAGTATACCAAAAAGCCAATTGTCTTGGCAGTTACATGAAGTTGGTCACCCATTATACAAGTATACCAAAAAGCCAATTGTCTTGGCAGTTACATAAAGTTGGTCAGCCATTATACAAGTATACCAAAAAGTTAATTGTCTTGACAGTTACATAAAGTTGGTCAACTTTTTTCACAAAAAACAAAACATATGTAACTTTGGCTGTCAACATATAACAAAAAAAAGTCTTGCTTCAGCTTGCTATCTTCCAGCAGATCTCATTGCTGCCTTATACCTTGCTGCATTCTTAGATGCATTCAAGGTCTCAGTGGTGGCTGCACTTCTCTTCCTATGTCTTTTTGGTCTTCGATTGGACTGGTTGTCAGTGGTCACATCATCAGTAGAGCTTGGTTGTGCACTGCCTACACCTGGGCTGTTTGCATGACTATCCATGGCTGCCTACAAGTATAAGCACAATAACAAATAATAAGTTGCCAATTAGAAGCACAATAACAATTAAAAAAAGAAACAACACAGATATCACAATAAAAAAACTATGCTTACCCTCCTAGTGGTCCTGCTGGTCCTGCTGGCTTGGGATGCACTCCCAGGCAGGGAGGAGTTCCCTCCTACTTCTCCCTTGCAGCTCCTCCTATTGTGGCCTAATTTCCCACACACGTTGCACTGTTTTGAGATGCCTGCACCTCTGTTTTGTCTGTGACTTCTAGGTTCATCAGGCTCCAGTGCCCTCTTCTTCTTAGGCCGGCCAGGAGGTCTCCTCTTGATAGGGGGCTGCACAGGTGGCAATTCACTAGGTCTCCACATATTCTGGCCATTGATGGGCTCTATAATGGGGTCATAGCAGTCAATGTAGGTAGTCCTTTTGTAGCAATCATTTACATACTTTTCAGCATCTTCCCTATTGAAAAAGATGCAGGAAATGGCATGGCAACATGGTATGCCAGTTATGTCCCACTTCCTACAGCTGCACCTCTTCTCTTCCAAGTCTACAGTGAAGCTTTCCAGCCCATTCTTCACTTCAAACTTAGTACGACCAGCCCAACATGCTAGCCACTTGCTGCATGCCAACTTCTCCTTGTACAATCTCTTTCTTATTTTAGGACACAACTCAGATTCCACCTTAATAATCATTTGCCTGTTTGCTTGAAATCTAGTCATGAGATATAGCCTAATACACTCAAGCTGCAAGCACATAGAGAGAATGGAGAATTAAACATTCATGAATCACAAAGGTATATGGATCATAAAAGAGTGTTGAAGCTAAGTAAATTGCTTACCATTGTGATGATAGGTTTGCTCCTGAACTTAAGTATGTTGCTATTGAAGCTTTCACACATGTTTTTCAAGACTGTGTCACTTTGGCCATCACTTTTGAACATGCTCCTAGCCCAGATAGTTGTTGAATGAGACTGCAGCCATTTGAATGCATCTTCATCCACCTCTTTTAGCTCATTCATTGCCCTCTCCCATGCTTGTTGATAGGTAGCCTTGGCTGCTTTCCAAAAAAGGTCTCTAATAAGGACACCAGGATGATTCTTCCTCAAGTTATTGTATAAATGTCTGCAGCAGATCCTATGCTCGTATTGTGGCCAATTATCAACAAAGGCATTCACCAACCCCTGCAAAGCAATAAATATTAATTCAGCAAGCAATATATATTGATTCAGCAAGCAATAAATATTGATTCAGCAAGCAATAAATATTGATTCAGCAAGCAATAAATGTTAAGAAACCAGACCTTCTGCTGATCAGATATGAACACCCATCTTTTGCCATCTCCTATGTCAGCAAGCAATAAATTAAGAAACCAGGTCCAAGAGTCCTTGGTTTCTGCCTCAACTACTGCATATGCGAAGGGGAAGTACTCATCATTGGGATCTCTGCCAACAGCACACATCAGCTGACCACCTGACTTGGTCTTCAGATGGCATGCATCTAGACCAATGATTAGCCTACACCCTGCCAAGAAGCCCTTCTTGCAACCCTCCAGGCAGATGTAAATTCTTTCAAAATATGGCAACCCAGGTACCAAGTCATGCTCAGCTGCCAAATCACCATCACTATAAGTATGCACCTTCATCAATACCGTGCTCCCAGGACTACACCTTCTCAACTCATCACAATATTCCCACAGCTGGTTGAATTGTGCAATGTGGACCCCATCAACAGCCTCTTGAGCTTTCTCTCTAGCCCTACTTGCCTTGCCTGCACTTATGTCAAGCACATACTTCTCATGCATAGCTTCCTGAATGTCCTTAAGCCTTATGTCAGGTTGTCTCCTAACCCTCTTCATTAACTTCTTCCCAATAGATGATGATGTACACCTTGGATTTCTAAAACTTCTGCTGCATGTGTGTTCCAAGTTTAGTGTTTTCAATCTAAAACTCTTCTCCCTTGGCACCTTTGCAAGGTAGGCAACAAACTTGCACCCTGGCTGGCATTGGGCTCTCACTCTCACCAAATCATTTTTCACAAATTTTATAGCCCACCCACCATGGACTGCATAATCAGTAATGGCATCTTTAAATTGTTTAGGTGAGAGGAACAACATATCCTTCTCAAACCTAAGGTTCTCAGCTTTGGCTACAGGCCTAAAGATTGGGAATCTGCTCCTTCTAATAGAATTGTCAACCTCAGCAGTAGGGGTCTCACCATCACTTGAATCATTACAATGCTCACTGCTTGATGAACTCTCATCAAGGCTAACCAGCTCTTCACTCTCAAAGTCAGAATTCATGACACCACCACCCATTCGTCCTGGTTCACCCTCATCATCTTCAGCTTGATTGTCCCAACTATCAGCACTATCTTCGCCAATGTCAATTGGTTGCATTTGTGGCTCTTCTTCTAAGTCACTCCCCTCAACCTCACTACTCTCCTCAACTTCGTCATCAGCATTATCATGGCCTCCAAATTGTGAAAAATCAGGTCTGTAATCTCCATCAAAATCCTCATTATAATTATCCTCTTCATACTCAGCATGCTCATAAAAGTGATCACTTTGAAGCTCACTATCACTGTCATTGCTAACACAATAAACCACATCTTTATTTTTTTTATCACCACCAACAACATCTGGTTCAGCTAAGAGCTCTAAATCCTCCACTGCTAACTCAGCTGGTTCATTCACTGGATGCTCCACAAAGACATGAATTTCCCCATATCCCTTCACCAAGTCAGTCATGAACACAGCAGCATCATCATCAACCACCTCATGGAAATGTGCCTTCTCTGGGTTCACACCAGGCATTTTAAACCATAGCTTATCCACTGCAGTGTACCCAAAATCCCTACAGATACTCTCCATCTCTACTTTTGACCACTTATCTGGGTCACAGTTATCCACTATATCAACTGTCCCTCCCACATAAGATTGAGGGTCCCACGTAAAATGCCCACCATGGTGGACATGCAGAGTAAAACACTCATCCATCCTGCATGCAAGCCACGGAAAGAAAACAGAATGAAAACAGAATAATACTTTGTTAGGCTAATAAACTAATAAACAAATTAAAAAACATACAATACAGACAAAGGAACACATGGACCCAACCACTTCTTGAAAAGCAGGACACAATATAGACAATCAATGCAAATACCAACACAAAGATTCCATGGTTTATCAAAGTCAATATAGTGGTCCCTGATAAACAATAGTGACAGAATACAGACAAACAATGCAAAAGTTAAACAAACACAGCTGCAAAATCCATTATCACAGTCACTACAACAAAAGCTATTGCAAGACAAAAAATGCAAAAGTAAAACAAACACACACAGCTGCAAAATCCATTATCACAGTCACTACAACAAAAGCTATTCCAAGACAAAAAATGCAAAAGTAAAACAAAGACAGCTGCAAAACCCAATGCTTCTCCTAGTGGTCTTGTTGGCTTGGGATGCACTCCCAAAAATATTCCACTATCACAGTCAGTACAACAAAAGCTATAAATCCATTATCACGGTCACTACAAAAGCTATAAAGGGAGAGAGGAAGAGAGAGAAACCGAGATAGAACCCAAAAGAATGAACAAAACACAACTCAAAATTAACAAATTCTGAAAACCCAAAAGCTGAGATTGCGACCCAGACCGATTACCCAGCACTTCAAAATACCATTCATAAGAGAGTGAAGCATAACGAGAGAGAGAGAGAGAGAGAGAGCGAGAGAGAAACAGAGAGTACCTTCGCGCGGCAAGGTGGCTTTCAAGAAGGGAGCTGCTACACGGAGCTGCTACAAGGAGCTGCTAGGGATTTGAATAGTAAGAGGTTAGGGATTTGAGCTGATTTAGGGTTTTTTGTGCATAAAATTTTGTGGGTTATGGTGATTTGTGCGCGACGGACGGGATGAGAAGTTCACGTGACTAATTGAAGGGGGCGGGAGCCACATGGAGTGGAATAGTTTATTAGTTTATTAGTTTAGTGGATTAATTTATTAGTTTAGTGGATTAGTTTATTATTTTTAGCTTCAGCCGTCTGCCACCTGTACAATTGCCGTCAAAGAAGTAACGGTAGGGACAAAAATAAAAGGCGTTTTCCAGGACAGGGACTAAAAGTGGTGAAAAAAAATGTAAGGACCAAAATAGAAATCGGGTGAAAATGTAGGGACTAAAATGTGGTTTTCGCCAAAAAAATAAATAAATAAAAAATACACCAAAATACAAACAAACAATTTACAAATCCAGATAAGAAGAAAAGTAATCAGACAAAGCAAAAATACCAACTACAAATCACAAATCCGTAAATTAACAAAAATAAAATACTATCAAAACAATTACAAATCACAAATCCCTAGCAAAATAAATTTCAAAACGCCATTGAATTTTTACTCAATTTTTCTCTTAAGTCCAGTGGTCTCTATCTTACTCGACTCTCATCCCTTCTTCTATGTTCACTCCACCAACACCGATTCACCGCCTCTGCCTTTGACCGCCCCACGAACCTGTCATTGTCCCAGCCAATTGGAACTGTTGGTTTCTCCACCTTGTCAATCCGTCCTACTGTCCACACTCACATACGAGTCGAAATTGGCTGAGGTATAGTTTCTAGATCTTTATCTCTCACTCGCTATATTATTGGTGTGGTATGTATAATTGTGTGTGTGTGTGTGTGTGTTTTTTTTTTTTTTTTTTCCTTCTTTCTGAGAAGAGTATAATTTTGTTTTGATAAGTTCTCTTTTGTCTTTTCCTTTTAATATAAGTTGTGGCGTCATTTTTGATCATATGGTAAAAAATGGGGCTATCCTAGCGTTTTCAAAACCGCTGGGATAGCCCCAGAAAGCGCTGGGATAGGGTCAAAATTCCTATCCCTGCGTTTTTTTCCCGGCTCTTCAAACTGCCGCGCAGTGACAGTCGGTATAAGGTCACCGGGCCTGTACCAGCGCTTTTCAAAAGCGCCGGGATAGGCAATACCTATTCCAGCGTTTTTGAAATCGCTGGTACAGGTCTTCAATGAATATAATTAAAAAGGCTTATACCAGCGCTTTTGAAAACGCTAGCATAGGCAGTACCTATTCCAGCGTTCTCGAAAGCGCTAGTATAGGGCATAACAGCCTTGCCTACACCCATACCCTATTCCAACGGTTTTTAAAACGCTGCAATTGGGCTTTTTTTTAATAAAAAATTATTAAATTTTTTATAAAAGCTAAAAAGGCCTATAGCGGCAGTTTCAAAAGCGCTGCTATAGGTCTTGCTTGTTAAAAAAAATTATTTGGGCAAAAATATTTTACCTACATTTTGTTTTCCCAACCATTTTAAAGCTAAACAAATATCAATACAAAATAAATGACTAGATCTAGTTGACACACGCCAATATAGACCCCACAATAATCAAACATATTCAAACTATCAAATTAATATAATACAATAATACAATTTCTAGCTATAATAATTGTTATGTCTAATACAAGACATTCCAAATGTCTAGAATGTTACATCACAGTTGCAAACTAAAAAAAAAACACAAGCTTGATGATCGATTTTGCGCAGTAGAAGAATGATCACCTACATCATCACCATCCTAAATATAATAAAAACAATGTTATAAGTTCATTTAACGACAATGTTGCTAAATAACACAATAGGAATGCAACTCATAACCTTATATAACAATTATCACAACAAAAATAAAGTGATCTAATTGTATACCTCATAAACGTAATTTATCAAATACTTAGCATGCAACAAGCATAAAAAACTTCTGATATTTTGATTCATTATGTATATTTAGCCCCCTTTGCATCCCATAATAAGATGATTTAACAATCAAGCAATCCCAAACTTCCAAGTAACATTTACAGAGTACCAATTATGAGTTTCGTAAATGCATTGACAAAACATAAATACATATACTATACTAAAAACATGGACTACTAATTTCCATGGCATACCCCTTACCTCGATCAGCAATTGAGTATTAAAAGTCTCAAGCAGTGAATAATCCTCACCTATCTTCCCCTGCTCATCCTAGAGAAATAACAAGAGCAAATTAACCAAACTTGCAAGTTGTAACTCAGTTTAACTTAACTCCAATTCTTAGCTCCTAACTTAGGAAACTCATGATTAAATCTTAGATTCCTTAACTTAAACATAACTAAATTGTTTTATGCATGTACTAGTAGTCCAAAAATAATTGACTAAAAGGCAAAAATGACATTGGCAAAGACAAGTAAGCATTACATGATGAAGAAGATAGAGATTACCTGTAAACGGCGAGCACTAAATCTATGATAACAACAAAGTTACTAGGATGGGGGAAGAAGACTAAGAAGTAGTATTTAGTAGAGAAAAGCATAATTATTATTTAAATTGAAAAAAAAATGCTCAAAAAGAAGGATTAGACTATTCATGATAGAAAATGCTACTGATTTCATAATTTGCAAAGGGGGGGTACCAGATGCAGCAACTCCACAAACCACTCCCCATACCAATGGAGGCCAAGTAACAGGCTTTACAAGTTGAAGTTGGATCTTCCATTTATTCTGCAATATACAAATCACAATGTCAACTCCACATATAAGATTGGGATTGTAACGATCTGTCTAGCTAAAACAACATACTATATTGATGTCTCTAGTAAAACAAAGCCATTGTTCAATAGCTATTTTGATTCGATCTCTTTTATACAAATCATAAACTAAAAATTTAATCAGGATTTGAAATATTCCCATCTTTATTTATCCATGGAACGGCCAAGACCACCCATTTTCAAAAATATTGCTAATAAATATTTTTTTCTTTCTTACAATAAGTGGGATAAGATTAAGAAAGATTCAATTTAGATTTTTATTAAAAAAAAGGTATTGGAATTACGGAAACAAAAATAAGAGTGTAATTTGGTGGACATACATAGAGCTAGCTAGAGGAACATAATCAATTAAGTCGGCCTTTATAGTTTTATTTTAAATTTTTAAGCTCTACGTGGAATTTCCATAAACTTTTTGATCTTTTTCGTGGATGTTTGTTACTCTAAATTTTATTTCTCCTAATAACATGCCCCACATGAAGGATGCAAGGACATTTTGTCCTTTTTACTTCCAAGAAAAAAACTAAAAAAAAAATATAGAAGGGGCTTCACTTTTGCTACATTCGGAGGCAATAAGCCTACCACTTGGGACGGGGCTGCCTGCAAAGTCAACTTCCACATGTAGAAACAGTGGCATGGTAGACATAAACCCATTGAAAGTGAAACGAGGAATCTAACTTAAATGCAATATAAAAAAATTAAATAACCTAAAAAAAGAAACAGTATTTATATGCATGCGGGACTTGGTCTTATAAGGATGGTAGCAACAATAGCAATGGTGTCAGTCACAATTTTATGTGCTTATTCTATGGAACTTGACTCTCACAAGCATGTAAATCACATGCTTATTAGATGCGCACTCCATTAAATGAGCACACAAGATATACCGTTTCAACCCAATGGATGTGTGGTGGTCACATAGAACAAGGGGACCATGATAATTAGTCAAATAGAAAGAAAGAAATTGAAAGTAAGTGCCATGCAAGTATAATCTAGTTGAGGTTCCCTAAATAAGATTAGGATCTTGCGCATATAGAGAAAATATGGTGCTAAGCAAAATTCCAAACAGCACTGAAGATATGACTAAAGAAGAAGACCTTAATGGAAAATGTGCATTTGTGGTGTAGCCCTCCTTTATGTTTCTAATTAGAGTCTAAACAATTAAGAAATCTGCAAAGTTTAGATTCTACTTTTTAACTGGTTTCTTAAAAAAAAAAAAAAAAAAAAAAAAGCTCAAAAAAATAAAAGGAAAAATCTTCTCACTATAGTAGTCATAAATAATTAAAATATCCAACTTACCTTTATAACTAAACACAAAACAAGGCTAGCAGTTTCATGCCCATGTGAAGGGGACATTTCAAAAAAACAAAGCATCAATTAGATAATAAAAAAAGCTATAACTTCAATGACCCTCATATCATACATGCACGACCTCATTTAATAATGAATGGGAAACACACAAAAACGAATATCACTGCTATTAATGAGTTCAAACATAATATATCTATCACTATAGAAAATCCACATAGCAAGGAACCCAAAAGGGCAAAAAATCTAGATACTATAGTATGATATAATAAGACTACAACATATTGCGCATATGGCCTTTACAGTGGCCAAGCCACGAACTCATCGTTAGCACATATCATGCATGAATACAGACAAATTAATATTGTTCCTTCTATGAAAATTGAACCTAATCAACATAAATTTGTTTACTTTAATCTCAAACTAGATTTCAAGAAACAATATTTAATATGATCTCAAACAGAAAGGAGCATCAATACATACCTGAATACGTTTCAATCTCCCGATATTGTCCAGGCTCACCTGTTGATTATCATCTCTTAAATCCAGCTTACAACCCACCACTATAACTGGGACTTTCACCTGCACATCAAATTCCACACATCCACATCATAGAAAACAAACAATCAAAATCAAAGTGGCTCCATCTATTGCTATGCAAAACAAATTTCCCAAAATCCACAAACCCACTGCCAAAATCAACCACCACCACAGCCACCAAACCCATATGAAAACACCAAAAAAAAAAAAAAAAAAAAAAAAAACCCAATCACAGCAAAGAGAGAAGAGAGATCGACGACAATGGTGGCTTGCGGCTTGGGGCTTGGGTCGGAGCAAGCAAGGTAGGTCTGTGGTGGCTGGGCAAGGCGAGATTGGCGAATGGAGGAAGAGATCGGTGATGGAGGAAGGCGGGCGATCAACGATGTGGGTCTATGGTGGTTGGGCAAGGCGATGTGGGTCTGGAGGAAGACAAAAGAATTTGGGGTAGGGGGCAGCTGGGGAAAAGAAAAGAAATATTTTTATGATGCTATTCCTAGGGTTTTAAAATCTAAAATAAGAGTTTTGAAATTTTAAATAAATAATAAACAAAGTCAAGTCTTGAACTAGAGATCATTTGGGCAAAACACGCGATGCACACCACTAAGATAGTGATGCAAGTATACACTAAAGTTACATAAATATAAATATAAATATATATAATACTTCCAATTATTTAAATATAATTTAAATAGTAATAAAATTTAATATAATACTTCAAATTAATAAAATATAATTTAATACTACAAATTAATAAAATATATTTTAATAATTCAATTTAACACAATATAATTTAATTTAATACTTCAAATTAAAATAATATATTTAAATTAATACTTCAAATTAATAAAATATAATTTACCTATTCCAGCGCTTTCAAAAGCGCTGGGACGGATCTCTCCATTCCCTTGTGGAGAAAGACATATCCTAGTACTTTTTGAAGCCTTGGAATAGGTGCCCCCTATTCCAGCGCTTTCAAAAGCGCTGGGACAGGTCTCTCCATTCCCTTATGGAGAAAGACCTGTTCCAGCACTTTTTGAAGCGCTGGAATAGGTGCCCTCTATTCCAATGCCGGGATAGGTCTTTCCCAGAAGGGAAATCAGTAACCCTATTCCAGCGCAATAAGGGTTCCTGTGCCAGCGTTTTTGAAAAACGCTGCTATAGGCCTCCTATTGCAGCAATTTGTAAAGCGCTGGTATTGAGCTGCTGTAATAGGGTTTCCTATACTAGCGCTTTCAAAAAGCGCTAGTACAGGCTTATCTATTGCGGCGGTTTTTAAAAGCGCCGGGAAAAAAACGCTGGGACAGGACGAATTTTTTATTTTTATTTATTTAGTCAAACTTACACAATTTATTTTTCAAACTTGCAACATTTGAAAAGAATCTCAGCTCTTAGATAATTCACGAATTGATGTTAATGTCTCACCGTTTCTAATATGAAGAATAAATAAATTGATCTAAAATTTTAATGTGAAAATTGGAAAAAATAAAGCCAAATATTTATGAGTTTATAATATTAATTAAATGTTTAAAATATTTATGATGTCATTGATTTGACCATCAATTCGATCCTGATTGAACCAAAAAAACTTCGGCCCCTTAAGTTCAAATCTCAGTTGTGTCTTTGTTTATAATGTAAGTTTATATTGTTGATACAATGTAAACCTATAAAAGTCTTTAAATTATAGGATATAATTTTCCTTCAAACTGACTTAGAGAAAACTTTCTCAAATATGTGACAACTTGAAAGACTATTCAAATGTAGTTTTTGATGCAGGATGCGAAAATGTCAAGAAGCAGAACACATCTACTTCTAAAAAACAAGAAACAAAACACATTGGCTTCTAAAAATAATCTCAAATTGTTAAGACTCTTTAAGCTCTCAATGGTTAAAACTACGAAAGGTATTATCTGGTTGATTTCAAGGACAACCGAGCCTCCTAAAGAAGGGTGGGAGATAAAGAATGATTAAAAATCTAAGAATGCTCATATTATTCATCAATGCTTGCCTCCCAATACAATGCGCTTTTATACACTCATGCCTAACTACCAAGTAACTAATTGATCAATACCAAGCAACTAACTAACTGCCTAACTACCAAAGACTATAGCACATGCTTAATACAATGCTTGGCACATGTTTAATTTCAATTTAGCACATGCTCAAATCCAATACAAATGTTACACAATACAATGTAGCATGCTCTCTAAAAATACCCTCCCCTTAAAACACCTTGCCCACAGGGTGAAGGAATTGCTTGGAAAGGGAAAGCAGTGGCTCCTAAGTAGCATATTCTGCAGAGCCACTTTGCCACTGAACTAACAACTCAGTGATGACCCTTGATCGAAGATTGAGCTCCCTTCTATCCAAGATAGCTACTGGTTTAGGGCTGAGAACTCCCACCTCATTCACAGCTGGTAAAGTAGGAATTGAAAGGATACTCTACCCCAATTACTTCTTAAGACAAGAAACATGGAAAACTAGATGAATTTGGGACTCAGGAGGCAGCTGCAACTTGTAAGCAGCTCCAATCTTCTGAAGAACCTGATAAGGACCATAGAATCTAGGAGACAACTTATGAAAAGCCCTGTGGGCAATGGATTGCTGCTTATACGGTTGCAACCTCAAGTAAACCCAGTCACCAACTTCAAAGACTCTATCTGATCTATGCTAGTCAGCTTGTAGTTTCATAGCATTCTGAGCTTCACCAAATTGTGCTTCAAAATAGCAATTAGCTCTTGCCTAGAATACAACATGCTATCCACAACCTCAACCTTAGTGGTATCAGGGATATAATGAAGGAGTTTTGGGGGAGGAACTCCATATAAAGCCTCAAAGGGAGTGCATTTAGTTGAGGTATGATAGTTAGTATTGAACCAATACTCACACAATGGTAACCACTCAACCCATTCAGCTAGCCTGTCACTAGTGAAGGACCTAAAGTACTGCTCAAGGCTTCTATTCACCACCTTAGTTTGGCCATCAGTTTGGGGGTGATAGGAAGACATGGCCAATTGAACACTCTGTAACCTCATAAGCTCAGACTAGAAAAGGGATGTAAAGGTAGGATCCCTATCACTTACAATAGAATTGGGCATACCATGTAATTTGAACACATGTTGAACAAATAGGACAGCAACCTTGGAGGTTGAATAAGGATGAGATAAAGCAATAAAGTGGACATATTTAGTAAGCCTATCCACTACCACAAAGACCACATCATCCATTCTATGAGATCTTGGAAGACCTTCCACAAAGTCCATGCTTATATCAGACCAAGGCTTATAAAGAATGGGAAGTGGCTGCAACAATTCAGCAACTTTACAGGTTTCATGCTTCATTTGTTGACAGATAGCACATTCCTTGATGTAATGCTTCAAGTTAGACTTCATACCTTGCCACCAAAAGTCCTGTTTCTACCTGTGAAAAAACTTCAAGTACTTAGAATGGCCTCCCAGGGTGCTGTCATGAACATGAGACAACACCTTAGGTTTTAAACAACAGGATGGGCCCAAAAATATCCTCCTTTTATAAAGAATTAATCCATTATGCAAAGTATAATGCTTAGAAGCAGTGTCTTTCTTAAAAACAGACAAGAGCTATTGTGACACCCCATCATGGAGATAACTTTGTTGTAATTCCTCAATCCAAGTAAAACATGGAAATGAAATGAGAAATAAGTGAGCATTAGGGTTAGCCATCTCCTTAAAAGAGCATCCCAATCTAGACAAGGCACCAGTAACCTTGTTATCTTGACCTTTCTTGTACTCCACTACAAAAGCATAGCCCAAAAGCTTAGAAATCCATTTTTGCTGTGCTAAGGTGCCTATTTTCTGCTCTAACAAAAATTTCAAGCTCTGGTGATCAATTCTAATGATGAATGGCTTGCCAAGAAGATAAGGTCTCCACCTTTTGATAGTTGTAATCAACGCCAAAAACTCCTTTTCATAAGTAGAGAGATGCAAGCTTCTGCCCTTCAAAGCTTGGCTATGGAAGGCTATTGGCCTCTACCCCTGCATCAGAATAGCACCTATACCCACACTTGAGGCATCACATTCAATAACAAAGGGTTTAGAGAAATCAGATAAGGCTAAGACAAGGGGTTCAATACAGTAGTTTTGAGGTGTTGAAAGGCAGAATCAGCCTCAGCAGTCCACTAAAAGGAATCCTTTTTGAGCAAATTAGTCAAGGGTGTAGCTATGAGACCATAATTTCTAATAAACTTTCTGTAATAACCAGTGAGCCTCAAAAAACCCCGCAAAGCTTTCACACAAGTAGGAGTGGGCCATTGTTCCATAGCCAAGACCTTCTTAGGATCAGTTTTGACACCCTTATTTGACACAATGTGCCCTTAATACTCTATTTCAGAGCAGCCAAATGAACACTTGCTCCTCTTAGAATAAAGTTGGTGTTGAAGTAAAACACTAAGCACAGCCTTAAGTGAACCAAATGGTCTGCTAAGGACTTACTATTGACCAATATATCATAAAAAATAAAAAAAATCAAAATCAAAACAAACTTCCTTAAAAAAGGTTTAAAAATATCATTCATAAGAGCTTTGAAAGTGGAAGGAGCATTTGTGAGGCCAAAGGGCATAACTAAGAATTCATAGTGACCCTCATGAGTTCTAAATGCAGTTTTAGGCACATCCTCAGCTTTCATTCTTATTTGATGATAACCAAACCTTAAATCAAGCTTAGAAAAGACCATAGAGCCACACAATTCATCAAGCAATTCATCCATTATTAGAATGGGAAACTTATCTTTGATAGTGACTTGGATTAGAGCTATATAATCTATGCACATTCTCCAAGAACCATCAACTTTCCTAACTAACAGAATAGGTGATGAAAATGGACTTTGGCTCGGTCTAATAGAGCCAACTTCTAAAAGTTCCCTAACAATTTTTTCAATCTTAGTTTTCTGAAAATAGGGATACCTATAAGGCCTTCCACACACTGGTTGAGTGCCTTCCTTAAGTGTAATGTTATGCTCATGTCCTCGAGAAGGAGGCAAGCCTTGAGGAACCTCAAACACAGCAGCAAACTCTTCCAATAAGGTCTCCAATTCAGGCACAGGCAAGCAAGGTTCAGTAGTGAAGAGTTTAGTTGTAATCTGCAACAAAATGCCTTTCCTAGCAGGTTTCTTGAAGAATAAATATGCATCCTAAAGGGAAGAATGAGATGATCTCAACCTCTTAAGAATCACAGACTTGCCACACCATTGAAATGCCATAGTGAGCAAGTTGAGATCCCACTTTATTAACCCCAATGTCCTGAGCCATTGAGTGCCCAAAACTAAATCACACCCTCCCAAAGGAAGCACATTGAGATCCATACAAAATGTTGACCCTGCACTTGGACTTGCAAATCTTGACAGACACCAAGTGTCCTCACTGTGGCCTCATTGGCTATTTTGACATCAAAAGCTAGGGCTGGATCAATTGCCAACTTCAAGCTTGAACACAACTTAGCATCCAAAAAATTATGGGTATTGACAGTGTCAATAAGAATCACCAAGCATTGCCCTTGAATTTTACCTTCAATTCTCATTGTGCGTAAGGAAGGGCTGCCCACTAATACATATAATGTGATCTCAAGTGTGTCTTGTAGCACATATTGACCTTCTGGCAGCATCACAAATCCATTTGCATCTAACTCCACAAGTTGTGGACCAAAGGAAGGCAATTCTTGAGAAAAGGGAACTCCTTCTAAGAGAAAAATCCTTGCTCCCTTACATTGATGTCCATTCTACCACTTCTCATCACAATGGTAACATAGACCCTTCTTCCTCATTTCCTCCATTTGAGTAGCTGCCAATCTTTGCAGAGGCACCCTGGTTCTTGATTCTGGTGTAGAAATGCTATTCTCAAGCTTAGGGACTCCAAGAATGGATGGTCTTGAGCCATCATGAGGAATATTGCTAGACTTTCTACAACTCCAAAGGTACTCTTGCATCTTGGCGAGCCCAAAGGCTTCATTGAGAGTCTTGGGACCCAACGCCCTCACTAGAAGCCCCACTTCATCCTTAAGCCCACTGAGGAAACAACTTAGTTTATGGGTCTTAGACAAGCTTCAAACCCTATTAGAAATAGTCTCAAATTTCCCTTTATAAGCAAGAATAGGAGAGGTCTGGTTTAACCTTGTGAGTGACTCCATTGGATCATCATAAGAAGTAGCACCAAACCTCACATGCACTACCTTAACAAATGTCTCCCAATCAGTGAACAAACTAGAATTTTTAGCATCTTGAAACCAAATTAAGGCTTCCCCTTCCATGTGATAAGATGCCATCAAAAACTTTTTATTCTCAGGGGTGTTGTAATACACAAAAAACTAATTAGACTTGTAATCCATGAAGCTGAATCTACCCCTGAGAAATGAGGAAACTCCAATCTCAAAAGCTTGGCACCTAGTACAACAATGGAGTTTTCCACATTCTGAGCCCCCCTTTGATTTTCTTCTTGAACCCGTACCTCTGTATCACTCAATCTTTGATCAACTCTCTGCATGAACTGGGCAATAACACTCAATTACTGCTTCATCTCTAGTAAGGTTAGATCATGCCCTTTAAACTTGGCAGCCAATGCTGCAATCTTCTCACCATTAGTGGTAGCCCTTGTTTCTGCCATGGATCAGTAATTGCTTTGATACCAATTGTTAAGACTCTTTAAGCTCTTAATGGTTAAAATTAAGAAATGAATTTTCTGGTTGATTTCAAGGACAATCGGTCCTCCTAAAGAAAGGTGGGAGATAAGGAATGATTAAAAAACTAAGAATGTTCATATTATTCATCAATGCCTTGCTTCCCATTACAATGCTCTTTTATACACTCATGCCTTGCCTTCTAACTAACTACCAAGTAACTAACTGATCAATTCCAAGCAACTAACTAACTGGCTAACTGCCAAAGACTATAGCACATGCTTAATACAATGCTTGGCAGATGTTTAATTTCAATTAAGCATATGCTTAAATCCAATACAAATGCTATACAATACAATGCAGCATGCTTTCTAACACGAATCCATGAGGGCTCCTTAGATCCACAGGGAGAAACTTCAAGAAAGGGTCTAGAATCCACCAAAAAATAAAAAGACAAAATCTGAGTTTTGTTGATTGAATAAATGTTCTAAAAATGTGTACGAACTTAGTTGCCTATTTAAGGGTTTCGTAAAACATGACAGACAAGAAAATATATTCTAAAATAATTCTTAATTGATACTTAGCCATAGCATGAACCAAATTTGACTTAAATGACATTAAAAACACCTAAAAGCAAGGAAATAAATGCCATAAACCTAAAATAACGAAAATTTCATAAAAATACCTAAAATAACAAATTATAGTAATTAAATAAGAAATTGTGTCCTACATCACGGGAAATTATTGTGTAGCCAATAAAATACATGACACCTCATTAAAAAATCCTTAAGTAGGCTTTCAAGCCACATCAGCTAAATAACCCCTCTCACCTTTAACGTCTGTTAACTCTATTGGAGTGAATTCAAAACTTAAAAGTGAATTGGGCGGGTTTCACTGGAATTGCAGTCTCAATCAAAACTCAAAAAACTTTCAAATTTCATTATTCATTTTGTGGAATATATATGCCTTGCCAACTGCAACAAAATTCCAAAAACCCTCTCTCCCAGTCTCCCTGCCATAGTAGTATCCACCTCTCCTCCAGCTAGGATCGCTCTCTACAGGATTTTTTCATTGGATTTAGATTGATTTTTCACCATTGATTCTTGAGTACCGATGCTTTGCTGGGCAATCCAAACCGTTTAGATCAACAGAGTTTCTTGTTTCGAATATTTCATTTTTTTTCTTGTTTTTGTTCTAAAAATTCCTTTCTTTGGCTTGATTGAACGGTTCAGTTTCTTGAATATTTACCTTTATTACTGATTTGTGAGTCCAAACATATTGTAGTTAAGTATTTCATGTATTTGATGTTGATAGTTTGCTGAATATTCGTAAATTTGTAAATGGACTTTCAAATTGAAATTCCATATTATTGACCTCTTGAAAAATTTGTGTTTGTGGAAATGCTTGTTTTCTTGGCATTTTTTGGTTGGGTTATGCTCTTATTTGTGGTGGGTGGGTATATGATGGTGTCATTTGTGTTGGGCTTGGTTTAGCTGTGTTGGGGCCACTGGAAGGGGATTTAGAAGGGGGGGAAATATATACGCTTTGGCCTGAATGAGGTACTTGTAAGAGCATAATTTCTTTTTCATACTTTCACGTGTTCATGTGTTTTATAATTTTGCATATGAGGTGTTTGAGAAAAATGCATATTGATGTTTGTGGTGGGCATGTTTGCATATGGGTGTTTGATTTCACATGCTTATTACTAGAATGATGCTGCTACATCCAAAACACATCTTCCATCCTCTGGACATACACTAGAGCAAAACCATATACATATGTTGTGTAGCGATTCTTAGCAACATTGTCAAGTTTTTTTGTATCTTCCTGAAGGGGGAAATCAATGCATTAATTATGTAAGCCATAACAAATTATAAATGACAAATGAGCCAAACCAATAAAGCTTAAACAAATGAGTTCATGTAAAAAAAGATTTTAAAATCCGTACACTGAATATTAATCTTTTGGTATAATTGTAATTCAGGAACTTCTTTTACTCTTTTCCACATACTCTACTGCAGCAACAAAATTGTTTCTATAAATTCTACAGATTTTATGATCTCAATCAATGCAGTCATCAACGATGACCAATGTCAATATTTCAACCATGCTAGTCGATGTGTAAGCCTTTCCTCATTCATCAAAAAGTTGCAAGCACCATGGAAGTATGGAAAAAGTTAACATTAACAATAACAAAATAAGCCAAGCGAGAAAACAAGAAAGTAATAGAACATTTTCTCTTCCCCAGATGGACAACCTCAAACCTTATAAAAACATTTTGGCTTTCCCATTAAATTTAGAATCTCCACTAAATTGATTTTTTTGTAATACCTAGAAACTAAAAAATCAATAATTTTAGCAACAAAAATCTACAGTGTCTAATTAGAAGGCATCTCCAACGATGCACAACAATCACAACCATAAAATTGACCTAACTGTAAACACATCAAATCTGCATTCTTCTCAAGTTTATACCATTATGAAATTAAACTCAATTATACGAAGGCTCCTTTCCTCAAATCAAACTTCTATAAATTTTGGAGATGCTTGAATGATTTGATAGGTTGAATAATCAATAATATAAACTAATTCAAGAATGAAAAAGACTGGCATACAATGTGCAATCCTCCTAGAAGCAATAAGCTCAGGTCAGAAAAATACAATTACGCGATTTTTTTTTTTTTTTAAAAGTTAAAAAAGAAAAATGATAAAACCATACAATTTGGAACAAAATACCACATAAATCTTGGAATAATGCCACCTTGACCAACATGATAAGAGTGTTGTGAGTTGGATTGCAAGGATTGTGATTAAGGGCTGACTTGTCAAGATTAGTTAGTTACTATGCTGATGTAAGTAGCTGTTGTGCTGATGTCAAGTTAGTAGCTGGTAGTGATCAAGGTTTTTTTTTTTTTTAAATAATTTTTTTAATTTTTGAGAAATGAGTTATTTAGAAGTTAGTTACAAGTTGTAGAGTGATAATGAGAGTTGTAATTACTAGGCCTGTCCAAGGGTCAGTCCGGGTCGGGTTTGTGCCCAACCCGTAACTGACCCGATTAGATCGGATATTTAGAATTTCAACCCTCGCGCCGAACAGCGTGGTTGATCGGATTGGGCTGATTCGACCTTTAACGGATGGCGGTCGGTTCAGTCAGAGATCGAGATCGAAAAATCGGCCAAAATCCGACAAGTCAACGGCAAAATCGGCAAAATTTCAATAATATTTTCGTCGAAAATTCGCCAGATTTGGGGTAATCTCACCAGATTCGACGAGATCTCGCCAGATTCGATGAAGATTTCAAGGATCTAGCTGAGATCTCCTCGAAAATGGCCGAGATCTCGCCGGATCTAAATAAATCGAGGGAAAATGCTCCTTATCTCGGTCTGGGTCAGGTTTCTTCGGGTTTGGGGGAGAAAACTTGCCAACGAACCCACCGTTTATGGGTTCTGGAGGTGGAGACCTGCCGATGACCGTCATCGACGTTGGGTCAGTTGGTTCTCAAGCCAAATCGGATGGTTTTTTTTTTTAGGTGGGTCGGGCACCAGTTTGACGTGGACAACCCTAATAATTACTAAGTACTATAAGGAGGCAAAGGCTGTAAAGTGTAATTCAATTTTGGAATGCATAATCATAATCTTCATTCTCATCTTCTCCCTAATTCTCATCTCTCTCTTTCTCCCTATTTCTCTATGAACCCAATTCTTCTCAATGCTCTTCTTTTAAATTATTAATTCCATTCTCTCTATTCAACCAATTCTTTCAAGAATCAATAGAAGTCCTATCACAACCGTACCACCGATTGTTTTCCATTTAGGGTGCTTATGGATATTGCTTATTTTGCTAAAAACTGAAAACAATAAAAAAATAATTTTTGATTACTATTTACACTAAAAAATACTATTCATATACCTTGATGCACTGTTCATGTCTCATGAACAGTGCACCAGGCACTGGTCCAAAAAAAAAAAAAAAAAAGGCTGAAACACAAAATATCCAAATGTGGACGTGATCCAAACGCTCACTTAGAATTTAGCGAAGTAGACTCTGAAAGAGATGACTTCTTGGCCGTTTTTTTTTTGTTTGGTAATTCACAAGGAAAAAGAACAAGAAAACTATCAAGAGCTGCTTATGCATCGTTGCATTTGCTTCTTGTTCAAATCGATTCTACATCAGTAAAACCCAACAAACCATTTTAATTTACGCCATGCAAACATCCATGATTATCATTAAGTTGCATTTTTCTTAGAAAACTCTTCTGCAAAAATATAAAACACACGAACACATGTAAATAGGAAAAAGAAACTATGCTCTTACAAGTACCTCATTCAGGCCAAAGCATATATTTCCCACTTCTAAATCCCCTTCCCACCCCAACACAGCTCAAACATGCCCACCACAAATGACAACTTCATATACCCACCCACCAGAAATGAGAGCATAAGCCAACAAAGAAATGCCAAGAAAACAAGCATTTCCACAAACACCTTAAAGGCAATCTTTCAAGAGGTCAAATCATATGAAATTCCAATTTGAAAGCCATTTACAAATTTACGAATACTCAGTAAACTATCAACTTCAAATACGTGAAATACTTAATTACAATATGCTTGGACTCACGTATCAGTAATAAAGGTAAATATTCAAGAAACCGAACCGTTCAGTCAAGCCAAATAAATGATTTTTTAGAACAAAAACAAGAACCAAAGGAAAAACTCAATTGAAGTCTAAAAGGTTTGGGTTGTCCATCAAAGCATCGGTACCTAAGAAACAAAGGCGAAAAATCCTTGTTTATCAAATCCAACGAAAAATCCTAAATCCAAACTAGAGCAATCTCTTCAATTCAGAAACCACAAAATGAACTCCAGATGAACCTAGTCCTAAAAAAAAACCCTGAGAGAGAGAAAGGAATTTTCAGTTGCTCACCAGTCACCACATAACCAAAAAAAAAAAAATAATAATAATAAAAAAAAAAAAGACAAAAATGCAAAACTAACCCTCTAACTTTCAATGTTTTTCATTTCAGTCTTTTAACTTTAAATTTTATCATTTCAATCTTTTAACTTTCAATTTTTGTCAATCTAGACTTCTGTTAGAACTCAGTTAAGATTACCGTTAAACTCATTGAAAATGACCGTTTTACCCTTCTTTTTTTTAAAAAGAAGAAACAATTCAGAATTAAAAGAAAAAAAAACTGTAAAAAAAAAAAAAAAAAACATTTTAAGGGGAACGAGCAACTCCACCCCAAAATCAACCACAGCGCAAACACAAATACAAACCAACATGACGACTCCGATAGCAACCCTCTCTTCACCGTAGCCGCAGAAGCTGCCTTAACTTCTTTTTCTCCTCCTCCTCCTCCTCCTCTTTCACTTCTTCATTTGATGAAGAACTTAACAATCTGCCATGAACCATTATTGAACCATCATCGCCCGCAAAGTCCTTCAACAGGTCCCAAGTCGAGCAAGCCATATTGATAGTCGGAAGTCTCATCCCTGGCGGTGGCTTTAGCACCGACGGCCGAGTTCCTTTAATTCCACCACCACCACAACTGTCGGTCACACAACAGCCACTTGACTCGGCTGGATCAGACCGAGTCAACTCATTTCATCCACTATTCTAACAGTATCAACAATTCTCTCACAAATCAATTCAGCTACAGCTTCTGCTTCTGCTTCGGACTCGGTCCTCACCGCCGTGTCTTTCACTTCCTCTATTTTCGGACTATCCAACCCTTGCAACCTAGTCCTCGGTAGAAGATCTGAAGACGATCAGACCTTCGATGCTTCCCATGCTGCCGTAGGTATTGCAAAGTCTTCGGGTCCCGATACCCCTAACCTTTTGCATATCACATCGAACTCGCCGTCGATTCCTTCGATTCGGAAGCTCGTGCGGTCTGATAAATCCAACGATCACGTGTGGAGTTGCTTGTTCCCCTTAAAATGTTTTTTTTTTTTTAACAAATTTTTCTTTTCTTTTTTCTTTTAATTCCGAATTGTTAAAAAAAAAAAGGGTAAAACGGTCATTTCTCAATGAGATTAACAGTAATCTTAACTGAGTTCTAACAGAAGCCTGGATTGACAAAAATTGAAAGTTAGAGGACTGAAATGACAAAATTTAAAGTTAGAGGACTAAAATGAAAAACGTTAAAAGTTAAAGGGTCAGTTTTGCATTTTTACCCAAAAAAAAAATTGAGAAGAGAGAAGAGAGAAAGGAAATAGTACAATCAGTAGTAAGAACCAAAACTCTAAATGGAAGGGAATCAGAGAGATAGAGAGATAGAGAGAGAGCTAATCTGGGAGGTGGGAGATTTGAGCTTGGGCCTATAGAGAGCGATTTGAGAGCTAAGGAGGAGAGGTGAATACTGCGGGAAGACTGAGACTGAGACCGAGAGAGCCGGTTCTTGGAATTCTAATGCAAACGGCAAATCCAAAAAATGAAAAAAAAAATTTGAAAGTTTTTGGGCTGTTCGGTACATGTGTATAAAAATTGAAAATTGTTATTTGAAAATATTTGTGGAAATACGTCTGAGTGAAAAAATATGAAAAAATATGTGTGTAAAAATACGTATAATATTATTTAAAAACTGAAAATGGTTGTTTGAAAACATAAACCAAACACTCCCTTTAAGTTTTGATTGTGATTGCAATTCTAGTGAAGCCCACCCATTCCACTTCAAAATTTTGAATTCCTCTCAAACGGGGTTAAGATGGGTAAGGGTTATTAAGCTAATGTGGCATTAAAGTCTATGTAAGCATTTTTTAATGAGGTGTCTTGTATTTATTGGTTGGGACTATAACATTAGCAATCTGACCATGTAGTCGTGGACTACGCAATTATTTCTCCTACATCACTTTGTCACTCATGACAAAAAGGAGTAGTTTTGGTTATGAGAGAGTGGTCTTGTTGTTAGGGGGAGAGCTAGCCTAGTGATAGGGGAGTGTTTTTGAGATATGTAGTGAGGTTTTGCTATATAGTTCTCATTACATGTACCTTGGTCTTGTGAACTTTTTATATACATGTACTTGTTTGATATATATGATAATGTATGTTTTTCATTCTTTATCTCACATGTGTTGTTTCTTTCCCCTCTTTATATACATGTTTCTCAATTTATATAACTTGTCTATATTTCACACTTGATGCCTTGATGGATCTTGTTTAGTGTTTCAGCTAAAACAAGTTGCAAGTCCTTCATATTGTGATCTATCTTCTTGCAAAGATTTTTAAAAGTTCATTGTATTAGTTTGACTTATGTACTTTTTGTGTAACGGTTACGGAAATTGTTGTTTTATACTTCTCTCATAACTATGCTTGTGATTTTGTGACTTTTGTCACAGATTGCTAAAGAAAGAGATTGTTAGAATAATATTTTCTATGTAATTGGCAAATCCTCTGACAAAACGCATTTTACTTATAATTGCATAGATCTAAGTTGTGTTTATTGTATTAAGAAGTATGTGGTTTTAACATATCAAGTGGTATCATTAAAGACATGAAGGTTGATCCAAGAAACAAATAAAGAAAAACTGTTCCATTAAAACTTGACAAGCTCGACAAAAGCTACTATCAAAGGTTAATGAAGAAGCTCGACATAAGCTTAATCTATCAAGAATTACGATTTCAAAGTTCTCAGATCTAAATTTCGGCACATGGTGACTTGAATAATTAGGGTTTCTCTCTCAAGAACCCTAGACATATATAAGACCTATTTTAAAATTCATCAAGTACAGAAACAGAGACCCAAAACTCATATACTCTGTGTGAAACTATTGTGTTTGTGCACCTTAGGGTTTTGTAACCATGTGCTTTTTGATTTTCATCGTTAATGAAGTGAAGAATTTTGTAACCAACAATAATCAATCAAGTTGCTGGAGTTAGTCACGTATTGGGATTTATGTAAAGAAATTAGTCATAAATTGGAGATTTGTGCAACAAAGGAAAGAAGTCTGCTACAAGATCAAGTCCAATTAGGTATTGATTCAAAAGTTCAACTGTAGGTTACTACAAGATTCCTTATTCTTGTAACTGTTTGATTATTGATTAGTGGGTTCTTGAGAGTGGTGACCTTAAATTTATCCGGTGGGGTGCGAGAAGTTTTCCCCATTTGTCTACATTTTTAGTTATTTGGTGTTTTTTTGGTGTCTCCATGATTTGCATATAATTTGACCTAATTAATCAGCTTAGGTGATTGAATTAATTAATCGAGATCAATCAAATTTAACCCAACACCTCCTATTATAGATCTAGAGTTTCTGTATCCAAAACTCTCTGAAATATTCTATCAGCAATATTCTTTGAAGCAACTCAAGATACTATGTTGTTGAAGCTGTAACCATCACTAGTCATCAAAGGTACTAGAGATCTAAACCTTCATGGGTGGTCTTGGAGTCATAGACTGGAGATCTATGTGGGTGATCTGAAGCATGAACTGAAGGTTCATGTGAGAGCAAGTCCACATCAAAGAAGTCTAAGGAGTTCAGAGCTCAGTTTGATAGCTATGTTAGGTTTACTATGAATTGATATTCTTGACTGGAAATCTCAATTTGATATAGTTGATAGTTCTCAATTTGAAAATTTTTTTGGCTTGTTTTGTAGCCCATTGTGAATCCTGTGCATAGGATAGAAAAACTATTATTTTGGAGATTAGGGTTTTCATGTTATTTTTGAGATACGAAACTACACTGCCACTTGTATTTTTTTTCCTAATAATAGTGAAATCTCTACAACTCTATGGACGTAGGAAAATTGCCAAACCACGTAATATTTGTCTTGTGTGATTGTTTTTTCATGGCACATATTTTCTCTATGTTTGCATCTCACAAATTTAAGAATTTCATAAATATTCTCTTCAAAAGGTGGTATAGAAAATTTGAATTCAAAAGGAGAAAAGGTTACAGCCCATATTGACCAAAAATAGTTGATGTTCCATAAAAAATATTTCATCTGCGATGGTAAAATCTTAAAAAAGCTCATCAAAATTCTTATACCATCTCTATAACTCTGTGGACGTAGGAAAATTGCCGAACCACGTAATATTTGAATTGTGTGATTGTTTTTTTATGGCACATATTTTCTCTATGTTTGCATCTCACAGATTTAGGAATTTCGTAAATATTCTCTGCAAAAGGTGGGATAGAAAATTTGAATTCAAAAGGAGAAAGGGTTACAACCCATATTGTTCAAAAATAGTTGATGTTCCATAAAATATATTTTATCTGCGATGGTAAAATCTTAAAAAAGCTCATCAAAATCCTTATACCCTCCTCTTTTAAAGTCCCCTACAAATAGCAATTTTGTGTTGATAACCACAATGATGTTTGTCTTGTGTGATTGTTTTTTTATGGCACATATTTTCTCTATGTTTGCATCTCACAGATTAAGGAATTTCATGAATATTCTCTTCAAAAGTTGGGATAGAAAATTTGAATTTAAAAGGAGAAAAGGTTACAGCCCATGTTGTTCAAAAATAGTTGATGTTCCATAAAAAATATTTCATCTTCGATGGTAAAATCTTAAAAAAGCTCGTCAAAATCCTTATACCCTCCTCTTTTAAAGTCCACTACAGATAGCTAATTTGTTGATAACCACAATGATGTTGAGTAACTATTTGACCCAAAATATGTCTAGCTTGTCACTTCAATTTGTTCCTTAAAAAAGCTAGAAGCACACCCAGAAATTTTGCTCTAATTAAGGTAAATCTTACAAATGAACCCCTCTTATCCTCTCAATTTGTAAAAATAAGAATGTTCAGGTGGTTTCTAGTCAAACAATTCACTATAGAAAAAAAAAAAAAAAAAAAAACCAATAATTTCCTATTGCTGAAACAAATAAAAATTTACCAAAAAATGGCATTGTTATTTCTATGATATTTTCACAACAAATCATTGGTGGTTAGTTGTTATTGGTTATAATTTGAACTTACCACTAGGGCCGGCTAAATAGTAAAAGCAATTGATGCAGTCCCTTAGGGCCTCAAGTTAAAAAATAGCCCCCAAATTTTAACCAATATGTTATTTATAATCAATAAATAAAATAATATTTTTCTATCAAATGAAAAACAAACAAAAAAGAGAGAAAAATGCTACGTCCACAATATTTTTCACAATACTTTTACAACAAATGCTAAATAACAAGTTGTTACAGCCTATTATTGATGACAAAAAAATAATTATAGTGGTATTTTCAAATAGAAAACAAGAAGCAACTTAAAACCTAGGATTTGTTGTGAAAAATATTGTAAATGTTGCACTTTTACCATTAACCCCACTTTTTTACTTGCCACTATCAATTTGCTACATTAACAAGTGTGAAATGTTTTGTCAAATTTTTTGTGTCTATAAAATTTTTAAAAAAAGAAAAAATTATACGTTGGTCATGTTAATTAGTAGTAATTTTGCATCTAAAACAATATAAACAATTTTCGCCTTAGACCTTTAACTGCATCAAGCCGCCCCTACTTACCACTAAAATTATATTTTTACCCCGCCAATAATAACTCACCACTTAAAATTTGTTGTGAAAACTTTGTTAACGTACCAGTTTTCTTCTATAAATAGCCTTCTGAAATTTGTATAAATCACTTCTCAACCATAAGTCATCTTTCACTCAACCCCAACAGCAAAGAAAAGGCTTGTATTCATTAAGTCTAACAAAAACCATGGTTTTCAAGGACTACACCTTTTTCTCATATGTCCTTTTAGCGACAGCTGCCATCCTCCTCGCTGACCACACTCATGGCTCTAGCCTATGCGACAATGCTCCTAATAAGCAAGTCTGTCATTCAATTGTCTATAACCGGACAGACCCTCGTGAAGCTGTGGTTGCATGCATGCACAAAATGGTTTACCAGACCAAAGTTGCAAAGGCGGTGGCTCAAAAGCAAGCCAACTCGTCTAAAATTGATGCATGCATAAAGGAGTTTGTGGCAGGCATTGACAATGGCAAACGCGCCTTGGAAGCCCTCAAGGCCGGTAAATACATTGACGTGAGGACCTCCATCATTGCCGTTTGGACCAACTGCGTGTTATGCGATAACGGGTTTGGACGCGATCCCAATCCCATTGCCAAATCTACTAGGCTTGTAGAGGACATTGCTACCGCTGGTATCTATCTAACAAATTTAATTAAATGAAGACGAGCTTGTGAGTTGTATTGGAGTTGTTAAAAGTGGTCTGTAGAAATTGTTATTTATTTATTTATTTATTTAATAAAATCTAGTAAATTGCCCACGCGATGCACATATAATATCGTAATGTTTTAGGCTTTTTTTTTTTGGTTCTGTTTAATAAAATCTAGTAAATTGCCCACGCGATGCACATATAATATCGTAATGCTTTATTTAATCTTTTTTTTTTTTTTTTTTTTTTTTGTGTGGAGAATGTTATACATATAGTATAACATAAGTAATGAGCAATATATTATAACAACTATAAATTGCATACACATCTATTATAATTATTGTGTTAAAGTAATGAGCAATACAAAAAAAAACAACAACAACAACTTTGAAGTAGTATTGTATAATAAAAGTTGATGAAAGCCTATTAATTTTGAAAGCTCGGATTTGTGTGAAAACATAAGAGCTTGTTTAGACCCCTAATAAAAATTATGGCTAGATTGCTTTTACTCTAACTAAAACTAAGTGCGAAATAAGAGTAAATAGGTGCAAACAACTGATAAAACTAACCTAAGCCATATTCATTGAATATCAACAATAGAAGATAAGCTTAAAGAGTAGGGAAGAGAGATGCAAATACAAGATAACATTGAGACGTGTTATTGAAGAGAAAACTGAAAAACTTAGCGAAAAACCTTTCCGTGACCCTCTAAGTCGAAATTGAGCCACTAAAGAATAAAGTTGGAGTACACGAATAACAAAATACTCCCCAAGCCTAATCTACTCAATGTACTTGAGCCCTTCAAGCTCCTGCTACCAATTGGCTTCTCGAAACCTTGTCTTCTCTGGCTTTTCCGAATCCCGCAATTCAATCCGATTGCATTCGCCAATAAATGGCTTCCTTCCAATGATTCCCAGTAGCACCTAAAGTTCACCTGACACATAAATTGGGTGTGGTAAATGTTTAGGCTATCAACCTCTCATGGATTTAGAGATGGAGAGGTAGGAGTAGATGAAAATCATAAGAAAATGTGTAGATGATTATGGGTATAACAATCTCTAACTCTCAAGTGTGTTTTCTAGGGTTTTCTCTTTGAAAAACACTCCTTACAATTTGTGGGTAATGAGGGTATATATAGTGTGGGTAAAGACTAGGTAAAACAAAACATGACAAATTAGCCAAATAGAATGTTTCACGAGTATTTCGCGGGAATGCCTTACCTATAAGACACTCGTGAAATCCTCTAGGCTGGCATGACTCTTCGCCTTCTAGTCATGTGCTCTACACGTGGCTCTTTCATGGGATAGCTTCTTGCGAGGCACTTCCAAAATCCACTTCTTCATCGTTTTATTGGAAATGAACCTTGAATCCATCATCCATCCATCGCCTGCTACTTGGAGGGATGTGCAACTGTGGGGACCCTGACCTTTACTGATCACCAACATCCCATGCTTTTTACTGAAGCTAGTGCGAATTGACCATGGACATGCATCATGTACGCACCGCACTACCAGCCTGTTGGTGTCAGACTTGATGACCTGTATTACTTATTATGCTCCACAGAGTGGAAGGTCAACACATACTGAACAGAGGCTTTATTCTTGAATAGCATTCCCTTCTCTGGTGAATCACCTTTATGCCAACTTGTAAGTTGTCCTGTACCCAATGCAGGTGATGGGTCATTAATATTGTCCCATGTGTTTGATGTGAACCTTTCTGGGATAGGAACTGTATTAGGGCAAGCATATAAATTTTGTTCGACCTGTAGCTCATCTAAGACCTCCTGATTTTCCATCGGTCCATGATCATCAATGAACTCTTTGTACACATCTTGACTGGGGTCAACACCAAGTTCTCCGTCCATATAGGGTTGGACATGTTCATATGCATGACTAGACCCTCCCACATTATGTGTCTGGGTGGTGTCCAACACTTCGGCTTCTTAGGTGTTGTCCAAAGGCGTGGCATTGGCAAAGTTAGGATGCATGTCAAACGGAAGCGAGTGTGGCTCTTCCACCTCACAGCCATGCTGCGAACTTGCACCACCATGGAACCCAACAACCTCAATTGTTACATACAAGCCAAACGATATGTACTTGGGGGTTCGCTTAATCACTGTCCACATCATGTCCACGTCAGCATTGCAACCTAATGGATTTGAGTTGTAGACAACCTGAGTATTGACAAGTAGCTAGGGGCATGGTACATGATGGATATCTTATGTGACTCCCTGTCCAACCTTAGAGCTTCCATTATCTTCCTCTGCATTTTTCTCAAGTGTGTTCCACATTTCAACTCAATGAACTTCTTCTTCACTGACTCGCCTCTGTAGGACAGGCCATGCAAGTCATGGAAATACTGCTCCCCATTGTAGTAAACATAGAAGCAATGACGACCCATGGCAGACCTGGATAAGGACAATTAATTGTGGTTATCATGCAGAAGATAGGGGGTTATGTTAAGCCATGGTGTAATTAATCTTTACACATGTGAACGCACTATAATGATATCCTAAGTATTCTTAACAGACGAACTTGTTCACCTCTCAAGCTTTCTTTTCCAGAACCCACACACTAAGCTTTTCAGAACTGAAAGAGCCAGACAATTTAAACCATGATTGCTAACTCGATAATTATTGATACCTATGGCTGAAAGCATATATCATCATCATAGGAATTCTCTATCATCATCATAGGAATTCGCATGTGTGTGTGTTTATATATATGTTCATAGGTATCTATACATACATTACTATATATGTATACAATGTCACTATCACAAACACACACACACACACACACACACAATTGCCTATATATATATAGGATTTTGCTAATTAATCATTTTAAAAAAATGATTAATTAGCAATTGAGAAAGTAACAGACAATTTTTTCAATTACCAACAAAATATATCAAAAAATGGATGGCTACATCTATATATATGATCATATATGGGTAGGTAGGTTTGTTTATATATAGATATATCTATTAATACATATCTATATATATATATATATATGTATGTGTGTGTGTGTGTGTGTGTGTGTGTGTGTGTATATATATATAGACCTAGTGTCACAATGAGTTGCCTGAAGGTAATCACATTTATACTAAACTGCCAATCCAAGTGTAATCACACTTATATTCCAAAAGTGAAGATATACCTATCAGGGAAGATGTGTCACAACAAAGAAGAAGGAAACCACAGCTGTAGCAAGCTTGGTGAGGATGCAAAAGAGAGGTGGAAAAAGCTTGCTATATCAAATGAACTTGTTCAATCTCAAGCTTTTTTTTAGAACCCTCATAATGAAGCTGTTCTATTTGTAGAGAGGCAGACACGTGCATGGGCTCTGATATGTGGGTATGGGTAGTCAATCATAACTTGATATTACTAATGTCGAGTTACTTAAAAACTCGACTTCTAAGTGGATGAGTTACATGTACAGGACCTCTATTAATGTGATGGCAGTTTAGAAACTCGACAACTTAAGAATCGAGTTAATCAATAACTCGACTTCTCACAACTCGAGTTTTTCTTCCCATTTTCTCTATTAAATCCCAGGCCTACTCTGCTAGTAAGATGCATCACCATTCTAGTACAAGGACTTTCCACCATTGCGGGATGGGACATACCTATGTTGTTTTTAATGGTCGTGTTCTAGGCATATATGACAGTTAGGTAGAGGCAAGCAGATAAGTTCATAAGTTCTCAAACGCCAATCACAAATCATATAAAGATAGAAGGAAAGCAAAAGCCGAATACATAGAGTATTTGCATCGTAATGGTATGGATATGCAGGGTGGTGCGTCAGCATTGTGGGTAAGTCTGAACATGTCCACCTCAAGTCCACTGAGCACATCTTGAAGCGAAGGAACCGACTATCCCAGTGGGGACTTTAGGAACACCTTGTTCAGGTATCAGTTGGAAGTTGCATTGAGAAGCATGACCATGCAAGGAGGATTGCAACCTTGAGTGCGAACATATTGAATGAGGTGGTGTCCCATGTTTTGGGGGATAATGAAGTTGACAAACCGACAAGACAGTGTACGGGTAAATGAAGGCAAAAGTATGACCTCTTGTTGTGGTATTCAATAAGATGTGTATATATGCCGAGTAACTAGTTTCAAATCCCTGTGGTTTAACTTGAAATGTCATCATTTTTTAGCTGTTTGACTAGTAATGTGGCTATCTTGCAATACTTGATAACAAACCTGCTAATTGTTGCATTCATCACATTTTCTAGTCAACCTTATTATATTTGTTTCCGCACTAGTTTGATCTCAATTGAAGCACTTGTGAATTTAGATGGTATAGGTTTTCTTTTATCCAAAAAGAAAAAAGAAAAAGATATTGTCCCATGTTTGCATAGTAGGAGGCCGTGGAAGCTTTGGGGTAGTGCACAAGTCATAAAACATCAGCCCATGCTCAAGGGTGAGCAACCCAGTCACCCAGTACCGATGGAACCAAACCTGCGGTTTGGACTATAACATTTCTCCTGATTAAGCCATCCAAAATAATAAAGAAGTCTCTTGGCCTATCTGGCTCATTTCCAATTGCACATAAGAAATTGTTTACGCCTAATAATAGTTAGACCAAACACATTTTGTCACATTAATATGGATCATGATTTTCACAAACATTGTCATCAAATAATAGTTCAAATTTCAAAAGGCACAATCAGGTAATAGTACTGACATTTACAGCATGACTACTCTCGTAACATTTATATAAAGAAAAAAGAACAAAGAAATCAAGTGTAACATGTATGCATTTTGCTTGACATCAATTTAGATAAATATTTCCAGTCTTCCTCCTTCGTGCTGATGTACAGATTTCAAGTATAGAGATAAAAGTTGAATTGTCCTCCAATGATTTACTGGTTTATGTGCAACCAGAGTTGGTACATGAACATATGAAAGGCATCAAATTTGACTGGAGATTTATGCGAGCAGACAAAGTGGGATTGGACCTGATTCACAAAGAAGAGAAATTTTAAAATATAACTCAGTTTCAGATTCTAGGTCTGAATCATTTCATGGAGAACATATCATTTCTCACCTTTCTGATAAGCATTTTCCAAATAGATCATTTCTCAAGCTGTGAAGCTAGTAAAGAAACTTTAAGTTTCTAAGTTGAGTGAAAAAGGGACTTTAAAGATCATTTAAGCTAATATGCATTCTAGAAATCAGTGTTTCAAACATCGTCTTTAAAGAAAAAAGAAAAATATAATAATGTAGAGTATGCCCGACACGACGTTCATATCAATTGGCTTTCATTTAAAGACTTTTTATACCAACATCTCCCTCAGAGTCTATTATAGCAAATTTCGTCCAATCAAGAGTGCTATTGAATGGCAATTCATGGTGCAATCGGGAGACAATTCTGGACTACACTTTACATTTCCTCGTAGCTAGGTTCCTGCATTCCACAAGAAGATTGCTATCAAAATGGTTTTGTTCTTGGATAATATCAAGACTCACTTTTAACACATATAAAGATCAAAGTGATCCTATTCATTGAAAGAAATTAGACAAATACATTCAAATATTATACACTAAATCATTATAGATACCAATCTTCCCCAGATTGACACTCGGCTTAGCTGTTCACCAGCTGTTGATTCATCTCATCTGACAGGCCACAAACACGTTGACCCCTTGTGATAAATTACGTTGATTAATTAGCCAAGTTATTAATTAATCAATTTAACATGCAGTATCACGTGGCAGCACAAACAAATCACCAAACTAAGTAATGCAGCGGAAAATAAAGAACACGGTGATTTGTTCACGAATGGGGAAAACCCTTACGGCAAAAACCCCACCGGGTGATTTAAGGTCACCACTCCCGAAACTCCACTATTATCACAACAAGCAGTTACAAGTAAGGAATCCCAGTACCTCACCAACCTACAGTTGAACTCTTACCCCAATACCCAATTGGACTTGTTCTGTAGTGACAATTTCTCCAGTTTAATGCACGGCTCCCAGTACGTGACTAACCAATGTGATGCGCGGATCCCAGTACGCGGCTTACTCCTTTGCACGAATCCCAGTACGTGACTAACTCCACAGCAACCCTTTGATTGTTGTAGTTGATTTGCAGCAGCTTCACATAGAAACACCAATAAGATCTTCAATGTTGGTGCAAGAGACTTTGCTTGGTTACAAAACCCTAAGGCGTACAAGAAACGCAGCAAGAACTCTTTCTTCTGTAGGAGAAGGCTAGGGTTTCAAAAAGAAAACCTTATGAAGCTCTCTAGGGTTAGGTTTTTTTTTTTCCACCTCCTTTTAAATAGGAGCTTAATGGGCTCTCCTATTCCAAATAGGTTTACACAAACCTTGGGTTTTCCTAGTCCAATAAGAATTATACAAACCTATAAACAATTAGCCTTTTAGAATAAAAACGTTGCTGGCTATAATCTGAAACCCGTAAGCTCGATCGATCGGGACATCTGTCGAGATTTAATGAATCTCGACAGATCGAGCTTCTGTCGAGGAGGTATCGAGACCTGCAGTTTGCACTTTTTCTTGAGCAGTTCTTGAGTAATCTTCATGTCTTCAATTTAACCACTTGTAATGATCATCTTGAACCTACTTAGATTTACCCAAATACAAGTAAAGTGCGTTTTGTCAAAGGATATGCCAACTACAAAATATGTCCCCAACAATCTCCCCCTTTGGCAATCCGTGATAAAACCACAAGAGTACATTGAATGTCCTAGAATACATTCTACTCAAGTACAAATAAGCCTAGTCTAAAAGATTTGAACCTTAGAAGTTGCTGCAAGAAGAAGGTTCGGAATCTTGACTTGGCTTTAACTTGTCTTTCCTGAAAGGCACTAAACAAAACACATCAAGGTATCTTTGTGTAAAACAGAAATAATAGATTGCATACAAGTAAAGAAACATGTGTATAAAGACAGAAAAGAAACAACACATGTAGAGGTAGGTGAAAAAGAAAACATACATCATCATATAGATAAAGAGAATAAGTACAATGTATGTAAGTACATGATCAATGTATCTCTAAAAGATAAGAAAAGAAAAAAATACATAGATCACCTCACTACATCCCTCAATCCACACTCCCCCTAACAAAAATGTCCTATGCTAACACTCCCCCTAAGTATGACTACTCTCATACAAAACTACTCCCCCTTTTTGTCATGAGTGACAAAGGGTAGAGTGTCAAGTAGACATCTCATCCGATGAGCTAGCATCGCCATCATCATCATCGTCGGAAGCATCATCATCATCGCCATCATCATCACCCTCGGTCTCAGTCGACACATGAGGTGGCGGAGGAGAAACCTCTGAGGCAAAGCCGCCCATGGTCGCCTGTCGCCTGGCGATGCGACCAACACGGACATTCACCTGATACAACTCTGTGGAGAGAGTATCGAGGTGAGCATCCATGCGCTGTAGCTGCGCCATGATGTCTCCTAACGTGACGTCGCTAGAGGAGGAAGAAGCAGACGCACGAGCTGATCTGGAGGTAGTCGGACGGGTGGAAGGAGTGGCAGCATCCGGCTGTCGCGATCGGAACTGTGCCTCGCTACGTTTTACGGTAGCGGCGTCTATGGCAGACATGACATGGTAGTGATCGGACGAGGGGAAGGGAATGGAAAAACGACTCATGATCCTCGTGATAGCGGAAGGGAAAATGAGCTTATCACGGGTGGCCGTATCTCTATAGACATCTATGATAGAAAAGATGAAGTGAGAAGGAAAGTCTATAGAGAGATCCTCAAGGAGGGACAACAAGAACCGAGCTCGAGGCTCTGTGATCGAGTTGTAGTGAGAGAGTGGGTGCAAAACAAAAGTCATCACCATGTTAAGGAATCTAGGACCTTTAGCAAAAGGTCTACATGGTGTGTACATGTGATCTCCCCAAGAGGTAGGACGTTCACAAAACGCCGAGATCATCTCGTCTTTAGACACAGTCCAGAGACGCTCACAGCTAGGGTAATCGGGATGATCCACCCTAGGTACATGGAGAACCTCAGAGACTAGCTCTGGGGTGACACAGAAGCGCGTACCTCTAACGCAAGAATAGAAAGAAGGTACTGAAGAATCTATCCTGTGGATGTTGGAGTAAAACTCCTGAATCAACACGAGAGGAGATGTGACCGGGACGTCACACAGTGACTCCCAACCCCGAGTGTGAATGACATCGGGTAGGTCAGTGTCGGCAAAGTCTGCCAGGACGACGTGGCGTTCCGAATGAACACCGCGTTTAGAAAAGTTCTCCGAGAAGTCCTTATGGGCTTTCTCATCACGGAACCGGACAGAGATAGGGGTAGAGTTAGAAGAAGACTGTCCCTTAGAACGCAGAGGGTTCTGGGACGGAATGGACTTACGTTTAGGAGCCATAGACGCTACTAACGCAACCATAGAAGAGGGAGAAAGAAGAGACAAACAGAAAAGTCCCAAGCAAATCAATATTGATAGAATGAAATATTGAAATGAAAAGAACGTATGCATGAAAATGCATGAGCATGTGAAATGCAACTCAAAAACATCATGGGCTCAGCCCAATCCAGACCTAACAGTACACAATAGATTTGCACACATCTAAATGCATGAAAATACAATTAGAATGCTAATGTGATGCAGTGCATGTGGTTTTGAAGATTAAAACTAGAAAACCAACCCAAAAATTTCATGAAAACCCTAACAATTTTGAAAACTCCCAAAAATTTTTCAAAAACACAAACCTAGGGTTTTAAAATAATGCAATGCATGAAAATGAGGGATAAAATGCTTACCAAATGATGAAGAACACGAAGAGTCACTTGAGAAAGCCTTGAGAGAGGTTTGGAGGGAGAGGGAAAAGATTTTGAGAGAGATCAGAGAGTTTTCGAGCGAGAGAGATCGAGAGAATGTCCTGAAAAATCGCGAAGGACCCTTTTATAGAGCATCAGTAATTCTCGACAGCTGTAGGTGTCGAGAGCTGTCGAGGTAGCTGTCGAGGGAAGCTATCGAGAAAAGCACGTGGACAGATGCAGCTATCGAGGTCAGCTATCGAGGGAGAAGAAACAAGCAAGTGGGAACCTCGATCGATCCAGCAGCTATCGAGGAGCTATCGAGCAAACAGAAAGTTTCTCGATCGATCCAGCTGCTGTCGAGGTATCTGTCGAGACTGCGATAAGAAAGAGTCTGAGGATCTCGACAGATAGCTATGTATCGAGAGGTATCGAGGAGGTGTCGAGATGCCTTTCAAAGCAGTTTTTCAAAAGAAGAAAAACACAGACATGAATGCAATCATGCATACAGCTCAACCAAAGATACAATCAACACATTAAGCTCTCAAAATCATCTCTCAACAAGAAATATGATGCATATGTATCTCAAAACACGCACGCACACACTAAACAAGTCTAACCAATTTTATGTTTCAAAAACAAGTTATGACAGTTTAGTTATAATACATTAACGCATGAAAACCTTGTGATGGCCAAATCACATTGTACCTGCACATGTATCAAGAATTGCAAAGAGTATTGCGTGTTGTGTGTGAAAACATCGCAAGATTGCATAAGTGTCTCAATGTCATGACGATTTGAGATATGAGAAAATCACTTTAACTCACACACAATCATAACTGTTTGATGGGGACTATCACCTTTGAGGTACATCCTATAACTCCCACATCTCCTAGAAAACACGCTTGCAACCATATTTTAAAGCATTTTTAATCTTTTTGCTTTTTATTTCTTTGCATATTTTCTTTTAACAAGCATATCATGCATGGGCATACAAGAGAAAGAAAAGAAATACCCAATGATGTTAAGCTTTTGACACTGCACTTTTGCTATGCCGAAGCATACAGGTGTCTTATGACATTGCACTTTTGCTATGCCGAAGCATACAAATGTCATATTATGATTGGCGAGTAACAGTGGTGAGATGGTTATTTATGCCTTTCTCTTAGGATTTTCTAGTTCAACCCGTCAAAAAGAGTGATACGAGTGTTAAGGAGAAGAGATTACTTAACCTTACTCATCACAAACAAAGAGTTACAAAGCTCACTCGCTTAGTTGTGCAAAAAGAGTGCTCATCTAAGCTATAGATGATACAAAGTTTGGAAAACTCTGTTTCAATGGCCATCCCAAAAGTTCGCATGAACTAATGCACACAAACACACACTGTTTTTGTATTTTTCATTTTTCAATTTTTTTTTTATTTTTATCAAGGAAGCAAAAATAAAACACAAAACTGAAAACACACAAACAAAAACATGTTAAAGAAAGCAAAAACAATGCATAAAACTAGACTGACTCAAAACAGTAAAGAAACACACAAGTAATGCAACACACGAAAACAGAGAAAGAGAGAAGTGACAGAAATCACTTAGATCCCTTTGGCTTCCACACCTTGGAAGATCCTTTCCTTTTGGTCGACTCTTGAACCGGTAAAGAGGGAGAAGAATATGAACCGTTCAAGTTCGAAAGGAACATAAGAGCTTTTAGAATGTCTCCAAGAGGAGCGAGAGAAGACTGAAGCTGATTCTGGCTCCCAGATGCTATTTCGCCATTGCTCTGTTGAGTGGCAAGCCACTTGTAGCAATTTGGTCGAGTGTGACCGGCGAGACCACAATGATAACAGAGATGTGGCTTCTTCTGTTCCTTTTTAGAGTTAGCCCTCTTATTCCTAGGGTTTCTAGATTCCCTTTTCTCAATTTTAGGGGGTGCTCCTAGGATGGACTTTTCTTTGTCTACGTTCTCACTAGCTAAATCAGTTTTAACATTATTTTCCTCAGTTTTAATGTTATTAGCCGGTGGAACAAAAACAGTAGTACTAGCAGAAGGAGTATTAGAGATAGAGAATTCATACCCCAATCCAGTACGATCCGAAGAAGATCTCTGAGCATCTAGCATCTTGTCCAGCTTGGCGCTTGACGTCCTCTCCAGTTGTGCTCTAACTTGAAACAGCTCTGCTTCAAGCTTCTTGGTCCTCTCAGCCAAGAAATTGTTCTCGAACCTCAGTGCTCCAATGGTTTGATTCGCTTGATCAACCTTTGTGGACAGCTCCTCACGGTCAAGTTCCACATCACTGAGCTTCTTGGTGGCTAGCCTATAGAGTTTCTCGTGTTTCTCAGAAAGCTTGTATAGCTTCTCATAGGCGGTATGGATATCATCTTGATCATCCATAATCTCAATCTTGGACTCCACCAATTCCTTCTCTTCATCCACATCTTCTGTAACCCCATCAGTAGGATTAACAGCGGCAGTGAAGGCACTCAAGATTCCGTCGTCCTCATCCTCGGAATCGTCCTCGGGCTCTGTGTCGCTTAAGGTAACAGCAAGTGCTTTGCTCTTCCCTATGCTCTTTAAGTACGTGGGACACTCTTGTTTCATGTGTCCAAAGCCTTGACACCCAAAGCACTTTGGTCCTGTGGGAACAGTGTACTGACCGCCATCCTTGACATCCTTCTTCATTTTCTCCGGATTCCTGAATTGTGAAGAACTGGACTGTCTACGGTCTTTATTGAAACCCTTTCCATTTGCATTCTTCATGAACTTCTTGAATTGCCTTGTGATGTAGGATTTCATCTTGGAATCTTCTTCATCTGACGAGTCATCCGTATCACTGCTTTTGGCCTTCAGTGCCAAACTCTTGCCCTTGTTCGACTTGCCTAACCTAGTCAGCCCTAACTCATAGGTTTGCAAGTTTCCAACCAGCTCAGTCAAAGGAATTCTGTCAATATCCTTCGACTCTTCGATCGCCGTGATCTTAGCATGGAATCTTTCTGGCAGCGATCTGAGCACCTTCCTTACTATCTTGGGTTCTGGGATGGTCTCCCCAAGATTGAAGGCTGAGTTCACTATGTCCTTCAGCTTGGCATAGAACTCATCAAACGACTCATCCTCCTCCATCTTTATTTCTTCAAAGCGTGTGGTGAGCCTTTGCAGCTTTGAATCTTTGACAGCCTTGGTGCCCTCATAGGTTGTCTGGAGGATGGTCCATGCTTCCTTGGCAGTTTCAGTTGAGGAAATTTTCTTGAACTCCTCATTTGTGACTGCACTGAATAGGGCATTCAATGCTCTGCTGTTGAAGTTTGCCGCTTTGATCTTAGCTTCATCCCAGTCAGTCGGCGCCTCTGTAGGCTTGGTCCAGCCTATCTCCACAGCTTGCCACACTTTCTCATCTAAAGACTGCAAGAAAGCTCTCATGCGTACTTTCCAGTATGCATAGTTAGTGCCATCAAATAAAGGAGGTATAATTAAAGATTGTCCTCTATCCATGACAGCGGGGGTCAATGGATCACACACAATGGATTAAACCCTAATCAGAGTGTGCTTGCTCTGATACCACTTGACAGGCCACAAATGCGTTGACCCCTTGTGATAACTTAGATTAATTAAATTAGCCCAGTTATTAATTAATCAAATTAACAGATAATATCACGTGGCAGCACAAACAAATCACCAAACTAAGATATGCAGCGGAAAATAAATAACACAGTGATTTGTTCACGAATGGGGAAAACCCTTACGGCAAAAACCCCACCGGGTGATTTAAGGTCACCACTCCCGAAACTCCACTATTATCACAACAAGCAGTTACAAGTAAGGAATCCCAGTACCTCACCAACCTACAGTTGAACTCTTACCCCAATACCCAATTGGACTTGTTCTGTAGTGACAATTTCTCCAGTTTAATGCACGGCTCCCAGTACGTGACTAACCAATGTGATGCGCGGATCCCAGTACGCGGCTTACTCCTTTGCACGAATCCCAGTACGTGACTAACTCCACAGCAACCCTTTGATTGTTGTAGTTGATTTGCAGCAGCTTCACATAGAAACACCAATAAGATCTTCAATGTTGGTGCAAGAGACTTTGCTTGGTTACAAAACCCTAAGGCGTACAAGAAACGCAGCAAGAACTCTTTCTTCTGTAGGAGGAGGCTAGGGTTTCAAAAAGAAAACCTTATGAAGCTCTCTAGGGTTAGGTTTTTCTTTTTCCACCTCCTTTTAAATAGGAGCTTAATGGGCTCTCCTATTCTAAATAGGTTTACACAAACCTTGGGTTTTCCTAGTCCAATAAGAATTATACAAACCCATAAACAATTAGCCTTTTAGAATAAAAACGTTGCTGGCTATAATCTGAAACCCGTAAGCTCGATCGATCGGGACATCTGTCGAGATTTAATGAATCTCGACAGATTGAGCTTCTGTCGAGGAGGTATCGAGACCTGCAGTTTGCACTTTTTCTTGAGCAGTTCTTGAGTAATCTTCATGTCTTCAATTTAACCACTTGTAATGATCATCTTGAACCTACTTAGATTTACCCAAATACAAGTAAAGTGCGTTTTGTCAAAGGATATGCCAACTACAAAATATGTCCCCAACATCATCCGACCTATAAAAAATGCAAATGTTGATCAGCCATGTAAGCTAATATAGAAGCTAACAAAAGAAAGAAATTTTGGATTCAACACATATCAACTGAGAGCTAATTCAATAGCATAGATGGATACACCCCTAGATGAGCCCTTAAAGAATAAAACAAGCATCTACAACAGAAATGCCTTACCCTTGAGGGGTCTAAGATTAAACAGCATGAGTAAATACAAATTAGCCACCCAAAAATGATGAACATTTAAAGAATTCGGCCAGGTAGAGAAATTGCCATGTTCTCAACCCCTTATATTTTATAAATTTTCAGAATGCTGCACATGCCTTATCTATGCTAACCACTTGCATATTGCAACCATGGAGCTTATTTCTCAGAGTAGAAGCAATGCACAAAAGTCCCTATAAGTCACAACATACTGACATAGTAACTACTTGTTAATGTAGAAGCTTATGTATCAGAGTAGAATAAATTTAAGTCTTTTATTAGGTTTTTAGTTCACCCCAAATAGGAGTCCTACCATTAGTACAAAAAAGAGTATATGCATCAAGAAAAAATACTGAAAGGAACTGGAATTAAAAAAAAAAAAAAGTGTGATACAGCATAGGGCACATTAACCTTACTCTCATTATCTGTTCTCTTCTCCCTTCCTTCTTCCCTTTCTCTTCTCTCTTTTGTTTTCTCTTGTGGTATTGTTCATGGGTATATTATTATGTTTTTTAATAACTCGATCAAGGGTACTGTTTATACAGCCCCTAAACATATCCACTCAAGCTTTCTTTTGACTTCTTTCTTACAAACCCCAAATTAAGTCCTTCCCGTTACCTATCAAAACCCTAACTTTCTTCTACCAAGTAGCCACCAAGAAACTCATCAAACTATCTTTTAACTCCTAGCAGAACCCTACAACCTACTCCTCAACAATTATAAATCAAAACCTACAAATTCTCCTAACGCTGAACCCACCACAAGCACACGTACGCATATTGTACTGAATTTTGTCCTTCATCAAGAAGAAGATAATGAGTATCAAAGTTTGTTTCCATAAGAAATGTGCCAAACATGCTTGTGATCGAGTTCAAAGAAAAACAAAATGCATACTGCGAAGATAATAATAGGAGAATTTCCCATCATTTTGGTCTCTGTAACTTCAAAATATGATATATGAAGAATCTGCAAAGAAAAGCCATAAATTAGTAACAATACCACTAAATATATTTCCTGATTTTGTCACTTATGACTAAGAAAAAAAAGCGTTAGAAAGTAGAAACCATAATGACCTTTTATCCACCCAATACAAGATGTTATCTAATAACATGCTCATATCATACAAACTTAGTTTTATTTCAAATGACATGGATAAGCAATCAAACTATCATGCTTTATTTTACTTTAAGTGGACCTTCTTATGCCTTAAACCTCATAAACCCATAACCTACGCCATTATTTTCATGAAGTTAATTATATAAAAAACACCACTGTCAAATCCATTCAACTATAAGACATGCATATGGATTGTGACTTTCATAAGCACTATTATTTTACCTTTAAAACCATATATGATAGATGCAACCCTCACGAAAACCTAAATTCAGTATAGGGGATGGGCTGGAAGGGTAAGTCACCTACAGAAGGTGGCATTATTAACACAAAGGAAGGGAGCATCTTTAGTATGATAAGCTAACTCATTTGTAGCCATGCCTTGCATAGAAATTTTGAACAACTCAAACAAACCTATTCATTCATTCTGTGAACATATTTAGCTTTGATCACCAAATTTTGGGGGATACCACCACAATTTCTTCTTCTTATTTTTGGTATATTTGCCAGACAAAAAGCGCCCTACAAAGGACTCAAATATCAATAAACTTACATAGGTTTAGGCAATGTGCTGAAGCCTATATAGCCCACCACCTTACATTTTTCTGTAATCACCTTCCTCTCTAGATAGTGAATGAGAGAAAGTGAGTTTTGTGTGTGTGTGTGTTTCTTATCTTTTATTAATCAAAGGCAAACTTCAATGCTCATATAGTCTTCCCAAATCATGAGAGAGTGTGAGAGTACATGAATATAACAAGGAACATAGCCATGCTCTCCACATTATGTCAGGGAGACAATTTTGACCATATTAAATATCAAACATCCTCTCTTAAATTGATTGAGAAAGAGAGAGAGAGGATCAATAATGGCATTATGATAAACATTCATTTCTCCCAAATCCCATGAAGTAATGAATATGCTTTCTCTCTCTTGTATTTTAGTGGGTACAATAAAAATAATATCCAGACGCAGTCCAAAAGAAAGTGATATTGTACCAATTATAACTGCTCACTCTTATAAATTGTGAAAAAATTGCAAATATTTTTTATGTGCCACATTTTTTCTACCATATATGAGCTCTAAAAAAAAGAAACAACTTTAAAAGAAAAGTGAAACAAAAATATCCAGTCAACTATAGTCAGGAAGTATAAGCACACACTAATACATTTAATGATCTTTTCTTTTTTGGTCAAATGCCCTTACAGGTATAATCTTACCTGTTTCATCCAACACAACACCATAATTAAATTAACATATTCAATCAAATGCATAGTATAAGTAGCTTAAGAAGATCAAAAGCGTAGACGAAGTACATACCATCACCGGTCCTGCAATCGGGAGCATGCGCAGGATGGCGTTGTGATCTCCGCAAACCCTCCACCGGCTCAATGTCCTCAGTCGATATCTGCTCAATCTGTACATCTTCTTCGTGGGGGATTGGAGATGAAGCTGCCATGGTGGGCTCCACATGAGGTGGGGTGGGCATGCTTGGTGTGGGGACAAATATGCATCCACCATCATGGGCAAATCCACTAAAAACTAGGAGCGACATACGAGGAGGGTCCTCATAGTCCGCGCTAGCATTATGGGACATAGTCTAGGCTGGAACAGTGTCCTCATGACTGGTGGGGTGGGGTGGCCTAGTACCAACATTAGGCGTGCATCGTGGTGTCCTACCGCTGTTATTAGATAGTACCCAATCAGTGCCAAGCCATAACTCTTTTGTACCCGAGTCATCCCCTTCCTCGTAGATGGGATCCGGCTCGGTTGTACGGCCACGACCAGCTCGACCACCTCCATGACGTCCACCCCCTCGAGACCCACCACTTCGCTCGCCGCGACCTGGGGCCTATGTTCCAAATGTTGCCACTTCTGCGAGTGCATCTGCCAATTTAAGTCGGCCCAGGTCCTCCACAAGCTCTAATGTCAGCTTAAGGTCATTGTGCATGTCAGAACCTTTGTCGCACTTCTGTAGAGACCTAAGCATCATTTAAACCTATAAAACAAGGGCATCATAAAAGCAAGAACGCAGGTATGATTCAAAACATGGATAAATCTGTTCCAAAATCAAAAGAAAAAAGTAGTAAATTGAAATTGGACTAAAATGTTACTTATTTGAGATACCTGATGTCATATTTGAAAATTTGAAATTGGACTTTCATGTGGTTAAGGACTCTATGGAATGCAATTTTCACTCAATGAACTCTTGAAGCTTTTTAAAAAGAGGCTCCAAGAATAGGTTTTGGTACTGCAATTTGAACAGTATTTCTATTTAGTGATGCTTCTCTGTAGCTTGGTGGTGATTCCAAGCACCCTCAGGTAGTGAAATGAAGTCTACGATTTTTTATTTATTTAAATTAATAATTTTGCTTGTTCAGTGTGCATCATCATTTCCTTTGGCCATCAAGTTGGAAAAATCAAATTATGTATGCCCACCAATAAAAACCTTGTGGATTCTAGGTGTTACTATCATGTTACAGATAATGAAATCCAATTATAGTTGGACCTTGTTGCAATGGAATGTGCCCTCTATCGTGCTCTAAAGATAAATCTCTAATTATAAAAAAAAAGTGCCCGCTGTCCAAGCCATGTGTTGTGGGTTTGAGCCAAGTATTGGCCTTTCCAAAATTGGAGGAAAGAATGTTTACTGATCACGTCTTCTAGACACATACAGAAGCAGGACACTTTTGCTTGGTAATAATCTATTGGATAATGCAAGTCAGTAAATGAATTTCTATCTCATTGAGAGATATGCTGATGCATATTGGTTGAGGGATAAGAAAATATTTTCTTCTCCCTCAACCAATCTGCATCATTATTAAATCTTAATTCCACTAGGAAAGAGAAAAAAATATTAAAATATTTTCTTCTCCCTCAACCAATCTGCATCATATGTAAAAAGCACCCAAGTAAGAAGATTGGACAAACAACAGTGTCTAGGATCTTTGCTACTTTTTTCATCATTCTCCATACTCTATATTCATGTTCACTTCCTAATCCCTAAAATCTAAGATAGGGAAGCAAAAGTTTTCCTTAATAGAGAGAAAATGCGATAAATAAGAGGTTTAAAATGATATCAAGGCGGGGGGGGGGGGGGAGGGGAAGCAAGGAATGGAAAGGCCCATTATGTCTGGGTTCTATTTTTGGTCCTTTAGTTAGGAGTATGTCGTTAATTTAAGGCATGAGGCAATGCTGTAGATGAAGAGTACCTTATGAAGAAACTTACACATGTGGCAATTGAATAAAAATATTGGGCCATGCTTCGCAAGTCAAGGAGAAATATATAAGGTAATAGTGCACTAGAGTGGTCAATTAATTGGCTTTCTCTGATGTTTTCCAACGCATTTGCACAAACTATCAAGTCTTCAAAAATATTTTCCAGTTACACAATGGGCAATTAACAGGTTCATGGAAAACATACTATTGCAGTAGGTTTAATCCAAGGCAGACTAAAAACAATTGAGCTATTGTACTAGGTCCAAGGACCAGGTATATCAAGATACATAACAACCTACCTATCCACCTAAGGTAATGCTTTGTAAACCATATTAACAGGAGCATATGATCTTAAATTTAGAGCATAAAAGTAGCACCTTTGAGATTGGCTCCCAAGTAAAGGTGAGGGAAAAATAAGATTTTCATTATTTTACAAATAAAAGAGTATAAATGACAACTTTCACTCAATTGTGCATGATAAAACAATTAGGCCCAGTAGTGAAAAGTTTCTTATGCTTTTATACCAAAACAACATAAAAAAGAACATTCAAAACTATACTTATTTTCGACAGATTCTATAGCACCCGAAAATGATGAAAATACCAAAATTGCAACCTCCAAGTTCACTAAAATTTTACAGTGTTTGTTCAGAAATTTTAGTCCTGAAATTGAGAACAACCATAAAACAGTTATGCACTATACAGGTAATATTTATCATAAAAAATGTAATTAGCTTTCAGTCCTAGAGGTAAGGCTATCTACTGTAACTGTGAACTATCATGAAATGTGTAATTATCACTACTAAAAAGAGTTGCACCATCCGTCTGTTTGAAATTACAAGCCCACGAAAAACCAAAAAAAAAAAAAAAACAAAAAATAAAAATAAAAGAATAAAACCCAACCCACCCTTTTTAAAATTTGAAAGTAATGATATGAACAAAGGTGTGGTCTTTCTTGTCATTTCCCTAGGAACCATTCCTCACGCAAACAAATTGGATCAAGACAAATTCACTTATTTATGAAGAACATAAATCACAATATTTTTTGACTTTAAAACATAATGAAAGATAAACTCAAAGATGTAACAACGATAATTATTGTGGAGTTTTGTATGCAGGATAAACTTGCTAAAGATATTTAATCAAAAAATGGTTTCAACAAAGGGTTCGAGAATTGTTGCCTCACCATGAGTTCCCAGTACGCAGACTCTGGTGTTATGTACCGCCTTGTGCTGTGATTGTACCACTTCATGTACTAAATGAGGTACGTATCATCACCGTCCAGGAGAGGGGCAGCGCAAACTTCATGCCCTCGGTTGGCCCATTGTTGAATATAGATCGTATGTTTTTCCACCTAGTCCTTCTCCCATTTACCCTAGAGAGATATTTTGTGAAGGGCAGTCGATGTATCCACAACAAGTGGAACTGGTTGCTTCAACCCAAATTGATGGAAAACCCGCTCGGGATGATGCCCCTCCACTTTCCAAAAGTAGATCAATGACACCTCGGCCCTCCAAATATGCTGCCCGGTAGTGCAATACGCAAGTAGGGAGCCCAACGTATGTGTGTACGGCTCCCATACAATCTACATAAGTGGATTATGTTTGTGATAGTGAGACATCATACTAATTTAAGATTATGTTTGTGATATGTAATATGGAAAGCATGGAATTTCTTGCTTCTATTTGTACACAAAATCTTCAGGGATTATTGGGCAGAAAGTAAAATAACAGCAACATTATGTTCAAAATATTAACAAAAAGAAGTCAACAAGCAATTAAAACAATGACTAGCATTGATTTGTAGAAAATAGTAAAAGATATAGGTTGACCCAGATCCCTATTCCATTTTCAGCCCCATGTTCATATGCATAACATTCAAAGCTAAGTGACACGAACAAATACTAGGGTTTTTAGTTTTTTTTTGGGTTGGTTTTGTTATGGTTTTATGGTGAGATTTAAGTTTAGTTGTAATTGTTTTAAGTTAGCACTAAACTTTGAATGAGTTGAAACATGATGCAAGAATGAGCTTTTGGTATGAAATTTGCTGTGACAACATCTCTTATACTGAATCTAGCAATGGTGTAATTATGTATTTTACTATCAAGAAGAGTACAAAACTTGAACCTTCTTTTGGATTGGAGGTTGTACTCTAATTTTGTTAACAATTTTACTGAATATTTTGTAAAAAAATATATTCTTTTTGGTTAGGAACGCTTAGGGGTTTCAACTTAGAGTGAGTTCAAGGATGTGTAAACGCAAAAGCCAATGTGGGAAAGACAACGTGAACATATGCTAGGTACATCAAACTTTTCCTTCTAATTTCAAAATTGGTTATCTCTGATTGTTTGTTTTTTTTTCTTTGTTGTGCTCCTTATTTTATTTTATTTTTTTTCTAAACTTATTTGTAGGTTTAGAAAATGTCTTCCAGGATTCAATTTCGTGAAATTAGTAGTAGGTTATTCTACTATAGTTCAAATAGCTTTTGGTGGGGGTAATTGTTTTTATTATACTTGTAGGCTTTTAATTCTGACCTTCATAGTGTGTTCCACTCATAATTTGCATGTTCTAAATTGCAAAGAATCATAAGGTAGTGCAGCATTATGGCTGCATCAATCAAGTGTTGCTATTGTAGTTAGTGTTGAAATACTCATTGACATACTAAAATAATTAATTAGTAGTTGGTAGCAAATATTAATGCCCATTGTATTGTACTAGGACTACGTTTGTAAAGTCTTAGGTTTTCTTAGATGATTCACAATTCACGTTTTGTCGTAAATGCCTTACCAGCTTCTGCCATGGTTAATTAGGTGTTTGTGGTCTTTCTTTTTTGCTCAATGGATGTTTAGTCAATGAATTATATTTCTTTGATGTGTATCATATAGTTTGTGGTACATGTTATGGATAAAGTTATAGAGATATACAAGAAATACAACAATGTAACTGTTAGAACTTAGAAATACACATTAACAATAACAAAGGAGCCCTAACATAGGAAACAAAACACATTTAATCCTACACAACACAAAACTAAATGAAATCATATTCAGTTCAAGCTCGAGATAGGGTTGGCAGTGTATGAAAATTGAGGAAGAAAAAGAGAAGATTGTGTGCGTGATTAGAATAATCTTTTAACTCATATTTAATAGCTTTTCCGTGCATAGAATGGGTTAGGGACTAGTTAATATTAATCTTAAGTATTAGGCTTCTTAACAGAACACGTTCAATTCTCTAGTGCACTCAAAGGAACATTCACCAATACAAAACTTGATGTTAATCAGCACCATGATTCAAATTAATCTGACGAAGCATCAATACCAAGCATTGATCCTAAATAAAGCAGAAGGCTTCAATAAAAGCATAACCAACATAGAAAGGAACCAATATTCTTAAATCAACTCATATTCCAAGAATTCAAACAAAAATAAAAATAAAAATGTGGTCATGCAATTGAGGGAAACGAAATTAAAAACCTCAAATTGAGGACATAAATTAACTGAATACCCAGCGACGTCTGGTACGCAGCAAGGACGTGTGTGGCATGCTCTACGGTGCTCTTTGGCTCGCTCCACCTAACAAACATGGGGTTTCGACAAATGCTTGTTACTAAACTTTACATTTAACAAACTTTGCTTTATATTTCATATCCATATACTAAGCATTGATAAGTTTCTTTTGTTTGTTAGTTTGACATATTTTTAATTATATCAAAGAGACAAATGAAATCTAATATACTATTACACATAAATAATTATTCCTAAGAGAGACTTAGCTTGAATAACGAGAACTCAATGAACGTACCTAATGGCAAGGGGCCCTAAGTGCACTGGCGGTAGAGGCGGCCTCATAATAGGGCATATTTGTGGGAACCTTGAATAGGCCCATAGCTGCAACAACAAGAGTGCTCCTCCAATCTACATCGCATCCTTCTCCGATGCACTACAAAGTTGCCTGTAGAGCTAGGCCAATGCTACACTACCCCAACTGTACCGTCTCGCATTGCTGATTAGGTTGAGGAACTATAAAGGCAGGAGTGAGACCCGGTCCTCTGACTTGTCCATGAACAACAGGGCCCCATCCAAATAAGTAAGTAGTAGCGGGCATGTTGCTGCACTACTTCATCACCGGTGTCCATAGTTGGGGGAACCTTAAACAGTGCATCAAGCCACGTATATCTTATCCTTGGCCTAGTAAGGATACCCGTGTTTATGTTCGATCTCGAGGGTGGAGGTTTATGGCCCAACAAATCTCGACACACCTCGTTCCATTTTAGGTCTGTCTTCCTAGTGATAGGCAACCCATCCACCGAAATCCCCAACATCACCTCTATATCTTGCAATGTGATACCCATTTCTCCATGGGGTAAATGGAATGTGTGCATCTCTGAACGCCACCGCTCGACCAAGGCCGTGATCAAGGCGTGGTCGACCTCCATATCAGGAACCTTGAATAACCAGTCAAACTTGCTGCATCTATGTATTGCATGATACGTGGGTCTAGCCCACCTTGCGGAAATACACATTTACAGCGTGGAACCTTTATGATGCTAGGCACCACCTGCATAAGGACAAGCATTGTGTTAGGTGGTGCACATGAGGTAATTATAAAACAAACATGAATTAATAATACATTTAAACATACCTCGTCGGCGGCACGCCTCCAAAGCAGAGTTGACCGATGATCCCGCTGCTAGGTCAACTGGATCTGATCGTCGGGTCCAGGCTACACTCTATCTAATGTCGGCATATTTGACATGGCAACAAATAGATTGTTAGCAATTATTTGACAAGTAAGACATTATGATTCCAACAAGATTGTCAACATCACTTCTTACCCCCACTTAACATGCAACTTAAAATCAATTAAATTAAAGCTTAAATAAATAATAACTTGCCATAATTTTACATAAAAACACTTTTTTTTCTTTCTATTATCTGTAATTGAAGTAAAAAAACAAACAAATGACTAATTAATGTGCTAGAAACTTGATTGATACCTAGATGTTCAACATCCGAGCAATATTTAAATGTGATAGTTCTTTTTGGTTTATGATGTCTTTGAGAGTGATTTTAACAGGGAAAATATCAATTACAATTATTAGGAGCTGCATATTAGGTTTCCAATTAAATTTAACCATGCAACGCACAATATGTGATCTTCCTCCAAGGACATTTAAATTCAACTCTATGGATTGTGACCAATGCAGTGACATAGTAAATATAAATTGCAACAACTCAATGTTTAGGTATTCTATTCTCAGACTTGTTCAATCAAACTTGGTCTTTTCAACAAAGTAACACTCTCTATATGGTCATCCTTTACAGCTCCCCGTTTTATGTCCTATGCAATTGCCCGTTTACAATGGACAACTAAGATCCCTACAGCTATAGGTCATTTGGTCTCAAGTTCTCAACTTAATATCTAGAAGCCTATATTAATTATGCTACATTTCTATTCACTACATATGTAAGCATACCATGACTCAATCAGCCCATTTCCGGGTTTGTTAGGTATATTTTCAACATTTTAGGAGTTAATTATACTCAATTTCCTGTTTCGTGAGTCGTTTTCAAATTCTAGGAAAATGACTCTATCAGACTCCAAACTATACCCAGTCCAGTATTAGCTATAAGCAATAGTCAGGTTTCTACATTACACCATAAGCCTTAAATTTCAACAAATATAAACCAAGTACAACAAAAGCCAATGAAGTATACATGATGTATACCCTAAGTTTCTAGTACAAACTTAGGGTTTCAAATACTATAAGAACAGAAAGTTTTGGAGGTCTAGGCTCATTAAATAACATCCAATAATACAACAACCATATTAATTGAAATTTAAGACTCTACATGGACAACCTTGGCATTCAAAATATCCTTCTATTCCTCTCTCTATCTCCATGAAAATTGTTTGTTTTTAGCAAAAAAGAAAGCATACTTGAAAGATTAATCTCAATTTGTGGGAGAGCACACTGATGAATTAATACAATTAACATTAATAGAAACTAACAAAAAGGTACCAAACAAAAGTAGAGTCATTCAGACATCTTATCACCAAATTGTCTTACTACTTTAAAAGAGATTTTATCATTTGTTTCAAGATTTAAATGAATGATAGAAGATTCGAGAACCAGCATTTAACAAAAAGATAAAAAGTATATGATTCACAGTCAACATAAAACAAATGAAAAAACAAAGATAGATTGAAGTAACAGTCAACATATTATAACTCACACATTCTTAGAGAGAATTAAAGACAAAGATAGATTAATCCCCCTTTGATAATCATAAAACAAATGAAAAACATTGAAGATTAATATAAACAATAGAAGATTAATAATCATAAAACAAAAGTTACAAACTTTGATGTGCATTTAGTCTCTATTTTCAATGTCAATGCATAGATTAATATAAGAAACAAGCTTAAAATGGAAATAATGAAATTCATGTCATGGCTTGAACTCTAATGAAAGCAACAATATATTCGTTATTTCCAACGTCAGTGCATACACTCATACTGTTTGTAGCAAATAGAAATTCTACAATAAATGAAAACAGGAAACGATATCAACCTGAAGTTCAACACCTATCGCAGAAATGGAAAATCTTTATATAAACTATACTTTCATATAATAATAAATAAATTTTATTAATAGAACAGGTTACTTCATGTTCATTCGTCTTATGATAAATAATGGTAATTTATTAATAGAACAGGTTACGTTATGGAGTATGTAAATGACCTACCAAACTCATTTGCGAAAACCCCCCTTCAAAACCCCAAGCACATTTAAACTCATTAATGAGAAAATAATCATTGCAGCATGTAAAAGACAACAAAATTCTCATTAATGAGAAAATCACATAGACATAACCATATAGCAACAAATACTTTAGATCATCATTGCAGCATATAAAGGACAACAAAATTCTCATCTTGATTACTAAATTTAAATTTACTACTTTTAAGTAATTTTCAACAAAACAATCAAAATCCCACATAAAACACAACTTAATATTGACCAAAATCAGAAAAGATAAGAGGAGAGCAACGTACCTGTAATCAACGATGGCGGGAAGCAACGACGACAGGAAGCAACAACGACTTATGGAGATTGGATAGGGAGAGTGAGACTGATGGAGAGTGGGCAAGAGTGGGGAATACTGATCGTAGAGCGAGCGAGGGAGAGTGTAGAGAGAGAGTGATGGTAGAGAGTGAGGAAGAGAGAGTGTACAGGGAGAGAGTGAGTTAATAGGCGTTATGAGATGTTAGGGTCTTAGGGATTCAAATCGCTGAAGCAAACTCGATATTACACTTTCCGAGTTTTGAAGCAAACTCGATTTTATGCTTACCGAGTTATGAATAACTACACGAGCATTTTTTATGGGAAAAAGCCATGTCTGCTACGCTAGCAAGGCACAATAGCCAGAGTAACTCAATCATAGTGATATCGAGTTCTTCATAAAACTCAATTTTCTTATTGTCAAGTTACAAAAGATGGGCATTTCCCTAATTAGTTTGGGAAAGGGGGCAGGACCCTATTATTTTTGCGCGAAAAGGGCATTTGTCCATTTTCACCCAATATGATATAACATTGACAAACATAAGCCTTTGGCTTTGGCACTATACATTTTCATACATATTTGCTCCACCTATTCCTAGTCCAACTAATTTTTGAAGCAAGGCTTTTTCAGCTTTCTCCGTTTTAGAGATAGACATTTGTAGAGCTCTTTGAAAAAGAAAAAAAAAAATGTGAGGAGATATATAGGCACAAGTCTACACATGTATCTAAATCAAGCAAGACTATTGGCCAATCGTTCATGACAAGTTTGAGGATCTATTTACAACAATCAAAACATAGATTCCTAGATGTTGCTCACACTTAGAAAATGTGCATACATAACAAGCTAAGTTTGTAAATTTAATACGCAGTTAGTACGTAGGTACTAGGCCAAACTCACATGTGATATACACAACACAAATGATCAAACTTTTTGGGATTTTTCATTTTTTATGGGTTTTTGAATTTTTCAACACACTCCAAAACAGAACAAGTAAAGTAAGATCAACCAAAACAACAAGTAAAAACTTGAAAAAGGAACATGCTAAAACTAGAAACAATGACATAAGAAGATTGCAAATGTCATGATGCACGAACCTATAACCCTAATACATTAGAAGTATTAATGCATGGGCATAGAGAGTGATCATGCATGAGTACCCTTCTTCACCCACACTATACGAGTATTTTGGGTGAGATATCTAAATGGAGGGATACAGCCGACATAATTCTCAAACCTCGGGGTGAAGCTAGAATGGCATAATGAAATGTTCTTCAACATCTCCATGATATCTCCAATGAGTTGTCCCTCATTTTCTCCTTTAGCTTGTGTTCCTTTTGGCATTCTTCATGAATTTTCTTGGCCACGCATAGAATCAACCCTCTTGAGTGCTTGAAACTTGAAACAATTTGGCCTTGTGTGCCCTCACACACCATAATGATGACAAAAATGCTTCACTAAAGGTCCCCTTTGACTTTTGGGTAATGACTTCCCTTTATTCTTTGGTTTTACAGCAATGGTTCTCTTTGCAACAGCAGGGGTCTCAATCTCATGCTTCTCCACTTTGGGTTTCTCTATATTTTTGGCCGATACAAACCTCACTTCCTTCTTGGGTTTGCTGCTTGAGTTTCCTTCACCAGTATATCCTAGACTGGTCTTGTCATGTGAATATTTTTGAGAAGATAGCACGCTGTCAAGTTTCTTAGTGGAAATGTACTCCACTTTGACATTTGCTTGAATTTAACTTCAAGATCAAGAAACTTGATTTTTGAATAGACTTCGACCAATTCTCCCTTTTAGCCCTTTAACTTCACATTTTGCCTCCTTAATTTGCACAAGTTTGCACTTATGCTCTTCTTCAATTTTCTTCATCTTCTTGATGGCGTTGTTTGCAACCTTAGCATATTTGCCACAATCTTCAAACAATGCATCATACATTTCTTGAAGATTTTTTCACCTTCGTTGAGGCATACTTCCTTATCTTCCTCATCTTTGGAATACACACCAAGCTCTTCAACTAAGTTACTCAATTCATCTCTAGAGTCAACCGTGGTAATTGCCATGAAGGCTGAATAGTTTCCCTCACTATCACACTCTTCTCTTGCATTGGAATTGGAGCTTTTGGAATCATTAAGAGTGGTGGCAAACACTTTACCCTTTCCTCTTAAATTGTTTGGACATTCTTTCTTGAGATGTCCATGGTCGTTACATTCATAGCACACTATTCCTTGAGTGGATGGAGAATCCTTCTCATCTTTCTTCTCGAACACCTTCTTGTCATTTTTGGAGGATAAGAACTTTTCTTTGCCAAAAGACTTTCCACTATTTTTCATCTTGAGGAATTTTCAGAAGTTCTTTGCAAGAAACGCCACCTCCTTCTCTACATTGTCTTCTTCAGAGGAATCATCCATTCTCTCATTTATAATTTTGAGAGCAAGTGATTTGCTGGACTTTTGAGAAAGTTGTCCAAACTCACTGGTTTGGAGAGATCCAATGAGTTCTTGAATCTTTATCTTATTTAAATCTTTACTCTCTTCAAAGGCTGTGACCTTAGCCCAGAAGCTTTTGGGTAAGGATCTCAAAATCATTCTCACCACCTTAGCATCTTCAATTTTCTCCCCAAGATTGAGCTTGGCAATCACTATCTTGTTGAGTCTCCCATAGAAGGAACCAAACGACTCATTGTTGCTCATCTTTACTTCTTCGAACCGAGAAGTGAGCATTTAAAGCTTGGTGTCCTTGAATTAAGTGTGGAATAATAGTAAATAAGTGCAAACAACCGATAAAACTACCTTAAGCCATATTCATCCAATATCAACAATAAAAGATTAGCTTAAAGATTAGGAAAGAGAGATGCAAACACAAGATAACACCGAGATGTGTTATTGAAGAGGAAGCCGAAGAACTCAGCAAAAAACCTCTCTGCGACCCTCCAAGTCAAAATCGATCCACTAGAGAATAAAGTTAGAGTACATGAATAATAAAAGACCTTCCAAGCCTAGTCTACTCAATGTACTTGCGCCTTCCAAGCTCCTGTTATCAACTGGATTCTTAGAACCTTGTCTTCTCTAGCTTTCCCGAATCCTGCAGTTTAGACCGATTGCATCCACCAATGAATGGCTTCCTTCCAATGCTTCCCAGCATTGTCTTCCAGTCATGTGCTCTACACGTGGCTCTTTCATGAGATAGCTTCTTGTGAGGCACTCGCGAAATCCACTTCTTCATCGTTTTAAGTTTGAGTCTTCACACTCTCTCACATTCATCCCTTACAATTAAAAACCCACATAAATACAGGAAAAATAAGATTGAATAAATTACAATTAAATTTGGCAAGAAATTTAAGCCAGCATAAAATAGTTGTAAATTACCTACCTATCTATTATGGGAGTAATTGTTTACCTTCTAAAGATTGCTCTCTGTATATCACTCTATTTTCTTGGAGGTAGTCTCACTTAAAAGCTATTGATTGGAATGCAAGCTATTTAAAAGAGAATTTATGATTTTGCTTATATGACAAAGGCTTTCAATTGTGCTTTTGAATATATATATATATATATATATATATATATATTTGCATGCAACCATTTAGAGTTATATGCATTGATTTTATTTCTAATTTGTTCACTTCATTGAAATAGTATCATCTCATGCTTATGTTGTTTGATGATGTGCAATTTTATAACTTTTCAAAATGCAATAAAGTCTAATGAGTCGGAGATTTGTGCATTGACTATGAACTTTTAATGAGTGAGAAGCTATAATTGTGAGATTATAAGATATTATTAACTTAATTATAAGATGTAAGGAAAGTTAGGTTGCTTGGATTTTGTATAAAATGTAATTTTTACTTGAAATCGGTTTTCACATGCAAGTTTAAAGGAAATAGATGAGGTCAAAATTGTCATAGCATTGAGCAATTGAGATAGCTAATTGCGACCACCACACATCCTTGGTGCGATGGTCACTCCACAGGTATAAATGCTTGTGAAGTGTGGGGGGTAAGGGTTGGAGTTCAAGTCTTCAGGAGGGAGCTTCACACATATATAGGCTTAGATTTGGCTAGAGTAAAAATTCTATCTTGTATCAACAAAAAAAAAAAAAAGATAGCTAATTGCGGTTGCTCAACAAAAAAAAAAAAAAAGGATAGCTAATTGCAGTTGCTATTGACTTTGGCGTAAATTAAATGTTTAGAACAAAGATAAAAGTGGCTATAGTGTTTATTGAAATTCTTGACATAATGAGTGTTTTTAGATGCATAATCTGCAAAATACATTATAGCGAACATTGGATTTGTGTAATGAGGTTGGTTTTTAGTTAATACGAAGTTGTATGTTTTTATTGCTGTAAAATTGAATTTAAATTCTGGCTTTGAGCCAAGTAAACATACAACAATTGCAATTCTTTGCAATTAGTTTTCATATTGTCTTTAATGTGATTTTTTTTCCCTTATTTACTTTTATTTTTTTCTTAATGTGGGGAAATCAACCTCTTTTTCGATTCTTTTAGCTTTTTATTTATTTATTTATCGTGAGGTAGATTAATTATTTTTTTATTTAACTATTCCATGCATTGCACAGGTTAGCAACTAGTTATATATATAAAATCGAAGACTAAATTTTTCACGTCAACACATTATTTTTATTAGCATAATTTTTAAATAAAATTATCATTATATTTAGTCCAAACTTAATAAGGAGTAAAACTCTATTTCTTTAACAAGTCCAAGTTAAACTCAAACTCATCATTTTTTTAAAACAAAATTATTTTTGTTTAATCCAATGATATCAAGGAGTAAAACTCTATCCCTTTAATAAGTCCAACTTAAACTCCGTGATATTTTAAGATAGGGTGCAAACTTATAACCATGAATTATTCATTTAAATGTAACCCAATCTTTTTATTATATTTTTCTATTTTTAAGTCATATATTTTTGTTTTGTTTCAATAATTTCTAAGTAGTAAATCATTTGATTCTTTAATATTTTTTGGTCTTTCAAAAGTTTTAATATCTGAATTTTTCAATTATTTTTTTGCAGTATCTGAAATTATCTAACAATTTTTTTGTAAGCCATGGCTTCTTCATATAATTGTAACACAAATTGAAGTCATATAAGAGCAAATCATATAATGATATAGTTTCTTAATTAGTTTAAGATTTTAAAAAATAATTTTAGTCTACTTCACAAATGGGTAGGTTCCTGTGTATAGCACAGGTTAGCGACTAGTTACTACTAGTTGCAAACCCATGTGATGTACATGAAAGTCATTTATAAAATGAAAAATCGTATGCATATTATTGACATTTTGCAAGTTAGCATTTTAAAAAATGAACAATCATAGTAAAATAAAAAACAATGGAAATAAATATTTAACTTCTATGCTTTTCCATAGTTTAGGAGTGTTGTCTAAAATAGAATGTTATTGGGTTGTAAGAGTGATTTTTATAAACTGTTAATACCAGACAAATATACTTATGTTGTTAGCATCTTATTGCAGGTGCATGGTTACCAAAACCTACAGAGTAATTTAAAATTCTTAAATTAATAATGAAAAAAAATCCTAAAAGTTATATATATATGAACACTTTGAACAAATACCATTTTTTTCTCAAAAAAAAAAAAAAAAAAAAAAAAAAAAAACTAATACCGTTTAGCATAGACATATTGTACAACCAAGCCTTAATTTTCCCGTCAATATCCTTTTAAAATATAAACTGTAAAGATGTAAACAAAGACCATGAAATGAGAAGGATACACCAAACTTCAAATTTGAGCAGCATTATGACTCTCTCCTTAGTCTTAGTAATAATAATATAGACAATTCAAGACATGGAACAATATCAAAATTATAACACCTAATTCCATTATCTCTTATGTTGAATCGAAACAAATAACTATTTGAAATATGGATATATCATACATAGATTATATTTGAGATTGAACAGCAATTTTAATCAATCAAAAATCACAACTTTAATTGAGCAAACAAAAAAAATCACATGATCCCAAATAAAAATTCTCAACAAGGCAAGAGCATATAAGATGGAAAAATTAAGATCAACTTACTGAGACACAAATACCAAAAACCCCAAAACATAAAATCTCCAAATTTTATAGAATCCCCAAATTCTATTTCAAAACCCAAAACATCATTACTTCGAACTTCAAAACCAAATAGAACCCTTCAAATTCAAGAAATTTATATATTAAGTACAAAATAAAAACTCATTGTTCAGTGGGCTGGAAGGCATAGTTGCATTTTTTATTTTTCTCCAAAAAATAGAGGTTTTTTATCTGCCATATACAATATTTAATAATTAGTAGAAATAGCAACCCAAAAACCAAACACACGAAGTCTTGATCTCATATCTGACTTATACTCAACAGGTTCACTCTTAGGCCATCCACATAGAGGACATTTGCAATGTCTAGTAGTCCAGGTAGAGAGATAATTCCTTTCCCTTTTATCTGTGATTTGCTCCCATCACCAAAGGTGACATTTCCACCTTTCTTAGACTCGAAGACTTTGAAGAGGGATCGGTCTCCAGTCATGTGTCTTAAGCAACCACTATCAAGGTACCACAAGCACGTGTCCATCACTTTAAAGGCAGACTTCATCATGAAACACATTTCGTGCTTAGATGACAAATTGGTAGAAATGGTATCTTCTCTCATTTGCCTTTTTTCTAGCTAGGCCTTTAACTTTAACTCTGTTCAGACAAGCTCCTTTACACATTTTGATTTTGAGACAGTCTAGTTTCTGCTTGTATAAACTGAGATCCTTTTCAATAGTCATCACGGAAGAAATCAAATAACTTTTAGGCTTGTAGTTTCTGAGACACTCAAAGAAAAGAGATTAAAAAAACAAGATGTATTTGATATCACAGATCTCTTCAAATAAGAGACTGTCCTTTATCCATGACAACAGGGGTCAAATGGATCACACACAATAGATTGAACCCTAATCAGAGTGTGCTTGTTCTGATACCACTTGACAGGCCACAAATGTGTTGACCCCTTGTGATAACTTAGATTAATTAATTAGCCCAGTTATTAATTAATCAAATTAACATGCAATATCACGTGGTAGCACAAACAAATCACCAAACTAAGTAATGCAGCGGAAATTAAATGATACGGTGATTTGTTTACGAATGGGGAAAACCTTACGGCAAAAACCCCACCGGGTGATTTAAGGTCACCACTCCCGAAACTCCACTATTATCACAACAAGCAGTTACAAGTAAGGAATCCCAAGTACCTTACCAACCTACAGTTGAACTCTTACCTCAATACCCAATTGGACTTGTTCTGTAGTGACAGTTTCTCCTTTCAATGCACGGCTCCCAAGTACGTGACTAACTAGATGCGCGGATCCCAGTACGCGACTTCAAACACCAACTAGAGAGAGAGAGTTGTTGGCTGCAAAGTTCTTCAAATCATCAGAGATGAACTAGGGCACGAACTTTGTCTTTCAGATCACAAATTGCATGAACAAGAAGTTCTGAATGAATGTGCAACTTGCGTCATATTGACGGCCCTTAAAATAATCCTTTTATATGTCTAGGGTTAGGAGAAAAGAAGTCCCAAAGACACATTCACGGATTGGACTTGAAACAGAACTGAAAATCTGTTTTCTTTAATTCTCGACAGATAGAGGTGTCGAGGATCTGTCGAGAAGCTGTCGAGGCTCGGGGCAAAACAGCTTCTTAAAGCTCGATAGATGCATGTGTCGAGGTAGGTGTCGAGCTTTAGTAACTTGCACTTCCTTGCTTGTTTCTTGGACAGACTTTGATGGCTTCAACACTGGATCTTGAAACACTGTTTCTTGAGGTGTTAAACACATCCTAGATCTACCCAATTACAAGTAAAGTGTGTTTTGTCTAAGGATAAGCCAATTACATAAAATAGCGACATATGGTAACAACCACTTAAACTACATATGTCCTAACAATCTCCCCCTTTGGCAATCCGTGATAAAACCACAACAGACAAATGAAGATATGAGAGAAGTCATAAACCACTCAACTCATACTTCACTTGTTACATACAGTAAAATCTATCCTAACACAAACTCTTGAAAAACTTTGCAAGAAGAGAGTTTAGGGCAAGTAGACTTTGACAACCTGTATTTCTGAAACACTTATAAACAAAACACATCAAGGCATCTTTGTGTGAAACAGAAATAATAGATTGCATACAAGTAAAGGAACATGTGTATAAAGACAGAAAAGAAACAACACATGTAAAGGTAGGTGAAAGAAAAACATACATCATCATATATAAGAAGAGAATAAATACAATGTCTGTAAATACATGATCAATGTATCTCTGAAAAGATGAAAAAGAAAAAAATACATATGATCACCTCACTACATCCCTCAATCCACATCCACACCTCACTACATCCCTCAATCCACATCTACACTCCCCCTAACAAAAATGTCCTATCCTATGCTAACACTCCCCCTAAGCATGACTACTCTCATACCAAAACTACACCCCCTTTTTGTCACGAGTGATAAAGGCTAGAGTGTCATGTAGACATCTCAGCAGAAGAGCTCGCATCTCCATCATCATCATCCGCAGAAGCATCATCGTCATCACCATCATCATCAGCCTCAGTCTCAGTCGACACATGAGGTGGCGGAGGAGAAGCCTCTGGAGCAAAGCCGCCCATGGTCGCCTGTCGCCTGGCGATGCGACCAATATGAACGTTCACCTGATACAACTCCGTGGAGAGTGTATCGAGGCGAGCATCCATGCACTGAAGTTGGGGCATGATATCTCCTAATGTGACGTCGCTCGAAGAGGAAGGAGCAGATGCTCGAGCTGATCTGGAGGTGGTCAGACGGGAGGAAGGAGTGGCACCGTCAGACAGTCTCGATCTGAACTGTGCCTCGCTACATTTTACGGTAGCGGCGTCTATGGCAGATATGACATGGTAAGAATCGGACGAAGGGAATGGGACGGAAAAACGGCGAAGAATGGAAAGATAAAGTGTTAAGGAAAGTCTATAGAGAGATCCTCTAGGAGGGACAATAAAAACCGAGCACGAGGCTCTGTGATAGAGTTGTAGTGAGAAAGTGGGTGCAACACAAAAGTTACCACCATGTTAAGGAAATGAGGACCTTTAGCAAAAGGTCGACATGGTGTGTACATATGATCTCCCCAAGAGGAAGGACGCTCACAGAACGTCGAGATCATCTCGTCTTTGGACACAGTTCATAGACGCTCACAGCTAGGGTAATCAGGATGATCCACCCTAGGGACATGAAGCACCTCGGAGACTAACTCCAGAGTGACAGCAAAGCACGTACCTCGAACGCTAGAGTAGAAGAGAGGTACTGAAGAATCGATCCCGTGGATGTTGGAGTAAAACTCTTGTATCAACACGAGTGGACAAATGACCGGGACGTCACACAGTGACTCCCAAGCCCAACTGTGTATGACATCGGGAAGGTCGGTGTCAGCAAAGTCTGCCAGGACAACGTGGCATTCCGAATGAACACCTCGTTTAGAAAAGTTCTCCGAGAAGTCCTTATAGGCTTTCTTATCACAGAACTGGATAGAAAGAGGAGTAGTATCTGAGGAAGACGATCCCTTAGAACACAGAGGGTTCTGGGATGGAATGGACTTACGTTTAGGTGCCATAGACACTACTAACGCAAACATAGAGAGGGGGAAGAAGAAGAGACAAGCAGAAAAGTTCCAAACAGTTCAATATTGGAAGATAAATATTGAAAAGAAAGAACGTATGCATGGGAAATGCATGACCATGTGACATGCAACATACAAACATCATGGGCTCAGCCTAATCCAAACCTAACAGTACACAGCAGATAGACACACATCTAAATGCATGAAAATACCATTAGAATGCAAATGTGATGCAATGCATGTGGATTTGAAGGTCAAATCTCTAAAAACAACTCATCAATTTCATGAAAACCTCAAAAATTTTGAAAAATCCCAAAAATTTTCAAAAACACAAAACCTAGGGTTTTAGAAAACATGAAATGCATGAAAATGAGGGATAAGACGCTTACCAAGTGATGAAGATCGAGAAGAACACTTGAGAAAGCCTTTGAAAGAGGTTTGGAGGGAAAGAGAAGTGTTTTGAGAGAGAAAACAGTTCTGTCGAGTGAGAGAGATCGAGCGAAGTGAGAAAGAAATCGCGAAGAACCTTTTTATAGACCTTCAGTAATTCTTGACAGATGCAGGTATCGAGAGGTATCGAGACTGCTATCGAGACAGCTATCGAGAGATTACAGTTAGATAGATGCAGCTATCAAGGTCATGCGTCGAGAAGGAAGAATCAACCAAGAAGGAACCTCGATCAATCCAGAAGCTATCGAGAAGCTATTGAGCAGACAGAAAGTTTCTCGATCGATCCACCAGGTGTCGAGACATGTGTCGAGACTGCGATAAGAAAGAGTCTAAGAAGCTCGACAGACAGCTATGTGTCGAGAGGTATCGAGGAGGTGTCAAGATGCCTTTAAAAACAGTTTTTCAAAAGAAGAAAAAGAACACAGACATGAATGCAATCATGCATGCAACTCAACCAAAGATCCAAGCAACACATTAAGCTCTCAAAATCATCTCTCAACAAGAATTTTGATGCACATGTATCTCAAAACACGCACACACACACTAAACAAGTCTAACCAATTTTATATTTCAAAAACAAGTCCAGACAGTTTAGTGAGCATACATTAACGCATGTAAACCTTGTGATGGCCAAATCACATTGTACCTGCACATGTATCAAGAATAGCAAAGAGTATTGCGTGTTGTGTGTGAAAACATCGCAAGATTGCATAAGTGTCTCAATGTTATGACGATTTGAGATATGAGAAAATCACTTTAACTCACACACAATCATAACTGTTTGATGGGGACTATCACCTTCGAAGTACATCCTATAACTCCCACATCTCCTAGAAAACACGCTTGCAACCATATTTTAAAGCATTTTTGATATTTTTGCTTTTTATATCTTTACATATTTTCTTTTAACAAGCATATCATGCATGGGCATACAAGAGAAAGAAAAGAAATACCCAATTATATTAAGCTTTTGACATTGCACTTTTGCTATGTCGAAGCATACAGATGTCATATTATGATTGGCGAGTAACAGTGGTGAGATGGTTATTTATGCCTTTCTCTTAGGATTTTCTAGTTCAACCCGTCAAAAAGAGTGATACGAGTGTTAAGAAGAAGAGATCACTTAACCTTACTCATCACAACCAAAAAGCTACAAAGCTCACTTGTTTAGTTGTGCAGAAGAATGCTCATCTAAGCTACAGGTGATACAAAGTTTAGAAAACTCTGTTTCAATGGCCATTTTAAAAGTTCACATGAACCAATGTACACAAACACACACTGTTTTTGTATTTTTCAATTTTTCGATTTTTTTTTATTTTTATCAGAAAAGCAAAAATAAAACACAAAATTGAAAACACACAAACAAAAACATGTGAAGCAAAACAATGCATAAAACTAGATGCAAATGCATGAGGAAGAGGAAAGAGAGAAGGAGTTCAATCCATGGAGATGACACCAATGTTTTGACGAAGAAATTCAAAACGTTTGCTATCCAGAGGTTTGGTGAACAAATCAGCTTTTTGGTCATCAGTGTGAATAAACTCAAGGGTGAGAACACCATCTTCGACAAGCTCCCTAATGAAGTGATGTCGAATCTCTATATTTTTAGTTCGAGAATGTTGAACAGGATTCTTAGAGATGGCACTGGTATTGTCACAGTAGATAGTGAGATGTTCTTGACAGATACCATAATCATGAAGGAGTTTTTGCATCCATAGGAGTTGGGTGCAACAGCTACCAGCAGCAATGTACTCAGCTTCAGCAGTGGACAATGAGATGAAGTTCTGCTTTTTGCTCATCCAAGAGACCAGATTATTGCCCACATAAAAACAACCCCCTGAAGTACTTTTTCTATCATCAGCATTCCCAGCCCAATCAGCGTCAGAGTATCCAGCTAAGACATTATTTGTGTCTTTGCTATACCACACACCAAAGTTGGCAGTAGTCTTGACATACTTGATGATTCTTTTTAAAGCAATCATATGTGACTCTTTGGATTAGCCTGATATCTAGCACACACTCCTACACTGTAACTAATGTCAGGTCTACTAGCAGTAAGGTAAAGAAGACTGCTTATCATGCTTCTATAAAGTGAAGAGTCTACACTTTTACCTAACATGTTAACAGTGAGTTTAACATTTGGCTCATGGGAGTTTTAACAGAACTAGCAGATTCCAATCCAAACTTTTTCACAAGATTCTTAGCATATTTAGATTGAGAGATGAATATACCTGAATCTTGTTGATGAATCTGTACTCCAAGTGAGACAGCTCTCCAATCATGCTCATCTAGAATTCTGCTTGCATGAGTTTTGAGAAGTCTTGGGCAAGCTCATCCTTAGTTGATCCAAAGATGATATCATCAACATAGACTTGAGCAACCACCAGCTCACCATCTTTTCTTTTGATGAAGAGAGTTTGATCAGCCTTTCCTCTTGTGAATCCATGGGATATCAAGTATTGAGTCAACCGGTCATACCAAGCTCTAGGTACCTGCTTTAATCCATAGAGGGCCTTTTTGAGGTACAACACATGATCCGAAAAGTGTGGATCAATGAATCCTTTAGGTTGAGCCACATAAACATCATTTTTAAGCAATCCATTCAAGAAGGCGGTTTTCACATCCATCTGATATAGCTTGAACCTCAAGTGACATGCTAAGGCGAGAAGGATTCTAATGGACTCCATGCGAGCAACTGGGGCAAATGTTTCATCATAGTCTATTCCCTCCATCTGAATGTATCCTTGAGCTACAAGTCGAGCCTTGTTGCGGATTACATTGCCCTCCTCATCAGTCTTATTTCAGAATATCCACTTGGTGCCGATGACATGCTCGCCCTTTGGTCTAGGGACTAAAGTCCACACATCATTCCTCTGAAACTGAAGCAGTTCATCATGCATTGCTTCTACCCAACTTTCATCCTGAAGAGCTTCCTCAACTTTAGTAGGTTCAACCTGTGACAAATAACAAAAGTATGACACAAAGTTAGCAACACACTTATCAACTGTGCGCTTCCGCAATGTGAGTTCATTCATGTTTCCCACAATAGTTTCTGGAGGATGATTTAATTTGATTCTGGAGGAGGGTCCTTTGTCTTCATGACACTCAGAATCTGGTGATGTAGACATGTCTGCTGGCTCTTCTGCAACACTTGGAGTACCAAGAGTACTTGGAGATGTAGGCTCTTGTTCCATGAGTTCCAGAGCTCTCCTAGGTTCTAGAGGGAGAATTTCTTTAGGGAATTCCTCATCAATTTTCTCAGAATTGACATCTGAAGACTCATCAATAACAACATTCACTGTTTCCGTGACCTTCATGGTTCTTTTGTTATATACCCGATAAGCCTTACTTGTAGTAGAGTATCCTAGAAATATCCATTCATCACTTTTGGAATCAAACTTCCCCACATTCTCTCTATCCTTTAGAATGAAGCAAGTACTTCCAAAAATTCTGAAGTACTTCACATTTGGCTTTCTTCCTTTCCACAACTCATATGGAGTCTTTTTGGTGCCGGGTCTGAAGTACACTCTGTTCACCGTGTGACATGCAGTGTTGACTGCTTCTCCCTACAAATTTCTAGCCACATCCTTGCTGTGCAGCATGGCTCTAGCCATCTCCTAGATAACCCTGTTCTTTCTTTCTACTACACCATTCTGCTGAGGGGTAATAGGAGCAGAGAATTCTTGAGATATACCTGATCTTGTGCAGAATGACTCCATGTATGAGTTCTCGAATTCTTTACCATGATCACTTCGAATTCGGTCAATTTTTAGGTTCTTCTCATTTTGTAGTCTTGTACACAGTGCTTCAATGTGCTCAGGAGCATCAGACTTGGATTGTAGAAGAATAACCCAAGTGTACCTGGTGAAGTCATCTACTGCAACCATGATGTATCTCTTACCTCCAAGAGATTCGGTTCTCGTAGGACCCATAAGATCTAAATGCAATAGCTCCAAAGGTCTGGATGTAGCTGATGTCTGAGTGCTTGGATGCTTAGCTTTCGTCTGTTTCCCAAGTTGACATGGTCCACACACAACATTGTTTAGCCTATTCAGCTTTGGCATCCCTAGAACAGATTCATGCTTAGATACAATAGAAAGATGTTTGTAACTAGCATGTCCCATCCGTTGGTGCCATAAGTCTTCATTTGGCAACCGAATACTGTTCCATACAATATCAGCATCAGGTACCAATCCATAACAGTTGTCTAGAGTACGAGCACCACTTATGAGTTTCTTTCCAGATTCATTCATGACAAGACATTTTCCTTTGGAGAATAACACCATGAAGTCTTGATAAAATATCTGACTTATACTCAACAGGTTCACTCTTAGGCCATCCACATAGAGGACATTTGCAATGTCTGGTAGTCCAGGTAGAGAGATAATTCCTTTCCCTTTTATCTGTGATTTGCTCCCATCACCAAAGGTGACATTTACACCTTTCTTAGACTCGAAGACTTTGAAGAGGGATTGGTCTCCAGTCATGTGTCTTAAGCAACCATTATCAAGGTACCATAAGCACGTGTCCATCACTTTAAAGGCAGACTTCATCATGAAACACACTTCGTGCTTAGATGACAAATTGGTAGGAATGGTATCTTCTCTCATTTGCCTTTTTCTAGCTAGGCCTTTAACTTTAACTCTGTTCAGACAAGCTCCTTTACACATTTTGATTTTGAGACAGTTTAGTTTTTGCTTGTATAAACTGTGATCTTTTTCAATAGTCATCACGGAAGAAATCAAATAACTTTTAGACTTGTAGTTTATGAGACACTCAAAGAAAAGAGATTAGAAAAACAAGATGTATTTGATATCACAGATCTCTTCAAATAAGAGACTGTCCTTTATCCATGACAGCAGGGGTCAAATGGATCACACACAATAGATTGAACCCTAATCAGAGTGTGCTTGCTCTGATACCACTTGACAGGCCACAAACGCGTTAACCCCTTGTGATAACTTAGATTAATTAATTAGCCCAGTTATTAATTAATCAAATTAACATGCAATATCACGTGGTAGCACAAACAAATCACCAAACTAAGTAATGAAGCGAAAATTAAATGACACGGTGATTTGTTTCAGAAGAAGAAAAACACAGACATGAATGCAATCATGCATGCAACTCAACTAAATATCCAAGCAACACATTAAGCTCTCAAAATCATCTCTCAACAAGAATTTTGATGCACATGTATCTCAAAGCACGCACACACACACTAAATAAGTCTAACCAATTTTATATTTCAAAAACAAGTCCAGACAGTTTAGTGAACATACATTAACGCATGTAAACCTTGTGATGGCCAAATCACATTGTACCTGCACATGTATCAAGAATAGCAAAGAGTATTATGTGTTGTGTGTAAAAACATCGCAAGATTGCAAAAGTGTCTCAATGCTATGATGATTTGAGATATGAGAAAATCACTTTAACTCACATACAATCACAACTGTTTGATGGGGACTATCACCTTCGAGGTACATCCTATAACTCCCACATCTCCTAGAAAACAAGCTTGCAATCATATTTTAAAACATTTTTGATATTTTTGCTTTTAATATCTTTGCATATTTTCTTTTAACAAGCATATCATGCATGGGCATACAAGAGAAAGAAAAGAAATACCCAATTATGTTAAGCTTTTGACATTGCACTTTTGCTATGCCGAAGCATACAAGATGTCAAATTATGATTGGTGAGTAACAGTGGTGAGATGGTTATTTATGCCTTTCTCTTAGGATTTTCTAGTTCAACCCGTCAAAAAGAGTGATACGAGTGTTAAGAAGAAGAGATCACTTAACCTTACTCATCACAAACAAAGAGCTACAAAGCTCACTTGCTTAGTTGTGCAGAAGAATGCTCATCTAAGTTACAGGTGATACAAAGTTTAGAAAACTCTGTTTCAATGGCCATTTCAAAAATTCACATGAACTAATGCACACAAACCCACACTGTTTTTGTATTTTTCAATTTTTCAAATTTTTTTTTATTTTTATCAGAAAAGCAAAAATAAAAACACAAAACTGAAAACACACAAACAAAAACATGTAAAGCAAATCAAAGCATAAAACTAGACTGATTCAAAACAGTAAAGAACCACACAAATAATGCAACATACAAAAACAGGAGAGAGAAGAAGAAGTGACTAAAATCACTTAGATCCCTTTGCCTTCCACACCTTGGAAGAACCTTTCCTTTTGGTCGACTCTTAAACCGGTGAAGATGAAGAAGAATATGAACCGTTCAAGTTCGAAAGGAACATGATGGCTTTAAGAATGTCTCCAAGAGGAGCGTGAGAAGACTGAAGCTGATTCTGGCTCCCAGATGCTATCATGCCATTGCTCTGTTGAGTGGCACGCCACTTATAGCAATTTGGTTGAGTGTGACCGGCAACACCACAATGATAACAGAGATGTGGCTTCTTCTGTTTGGGCTTTTGAGAGTTAGCCTTCTTATTCCTAGGGTTTCTAGATTCCCTTTTCTCAATTTTAGGGGGTGCTCCTAGGATGGACTTGCCCTTGTCTATGTTCTCACTAGCTAAATCAGTTTTAGCATTCTTATCTTCATTTTCAATGTTATTAGCAGGTGGAACAAACACAGTAGTACTAGCAGTAGGAGTATTAGAGAGAGAGAATTCATACCCCAATCCGGTACGGTCTGAAGAAGATCTCTGAGCACTTAGCATCTCGTCCAGCTTTGCACTTGACGTCCTCTCCAGTTGTGCTCTGACTTGAAACAGGTCCGCTTCAAGCTTCTTGGTCCTCTCAACCAAGAAATTGTTTTCGAACCTCAGTGCTCCAATGGTTTGATTCGCTTCATCAACCTTTGTGGACAGCTCCTCACGGTTGAGTTCCACATCACTGAGCTTCTTGGTGGCTAGCCTATAGAGTTTCTCATACTTCTCAGAAAGCTTGTACAGTTTCTCATAGGCGGTGTGGATATCATCTTGATCATCCATAATCTCACACTTGGAATCCACCAATTCCTTCTCTTCATCCACTTCTTCAGTAACCCCATTAGTAGGATTAACAGTGGCAGTGAAGGCATTCAAGATTCCGTCGTCTTCATCTTCAGAATCGTCCTTGGGCTCCGTGTCGCTTAAGGTAACAGCAAGTGCCTTGCTCTTCCCTATCCTCTTAAGGTACGTAGGACACTCTTGTTTCATGTGTTCGAAGCCTTGGCACCCAAAACATTTTGGCCCAGCGGGAACAGTGTACTGACCGCCATCCTTGACATCCTTCTTCCCTTTATCAGAATTCTTGAATTGTGAAGAACTGGATTGTCTACGGTCTTTGTTGAAGCCCTTTCCATTTGCATTCTTCATGAATTTCTTGAATTGCCTTGTGATGTAGGACTTCATCTTGGAATCTTCATCATCTGAAGAATCATCCGTATCACTGCTCTTGGCCTTTAGTGCCAAGCTCTTGCCCTTACTTGACTTGCCTAACCTAGTCAGCCCTAACTCATAGGTTTGCAAGTTTCCAACCAGCTCCATCAGAGGAATTCTGTCAATGTCCTTTGATTCCTTGATCGTCGTGATCTTAGCATGGAATCTCTCGGGCAGCGATCTGAGTACTTTCCTCACTATCTTGGGTTCAGGGATGGTTTCCCCAAGATTGAAGGCTGAGTTTTCTATCTCCTTAAGCTTGGCATAGAACTCATCAAACGACTCATCCTCCTCCATCTTAATTTCTTCAAAGCGTGTGGTGAGCCTTTATAGCTTTGAGTCTTTGACAGCCTTGGTGCCCTCATAGGTTATCTAGAGGATGGTCCATGCTTCCTTAGCAGTTTCAGTTGAGGAAATTTTCTTGAACTCCTCATTGGTGACTGCACTGAATAGGGCATTCAATGCTCTGCTGTTGAAGTTTGTCGCCTTGATCTTAGCATCATCCCAGTCGGCCGGCGCTTCTGTAGGCTTGGTCCAGCCTATCTCCACAGTTTGCCACACCTTCTCATCTAAAGACTGCAAGAAAGCTCTCATGTGTACTTTCCAGTATGCATAGTTAGTGCCATCAAATAAAGGAGGTATAATTAGAGATTGTCCTCTATCCATGACAGCGGGGGTCAAATGGATCACACACAATGGATTAAACCCTAATCAGAGTGTGCTTGCTCTGATACCACTTGACAGGCCACGAATGCGTTGACCCTTTGTGATAACTTAGATTAATTAATTAGCCCAGTTATTAATTAATCAAATTAACATGCAATATCACGTGGCAGCACAAACAAATCACCAAAACTAAGTTATGTAGCGGAAAATAAATGACACGGTGATTTGTTCACGAATGGGGAAAACCTGACGGCAAAAACCCCACCACTCCCGAAACTCCACTATTATCACAACAAGCAGTTATAAGCAAGGAATCCCAGTACCTTACCAACCTACAGTTGAACTCTTACCCCAATACCCAATTGGACTTGTTCTGTAGTGACAGTTTCTCCTTTCAATGCACGGCTCCCAAGTACGTGACTAACCAGATACGCGGATCCCAGTACGCGACTTCAAACACCAACTAGAGAGAGAAAATTGTTGACTGCAAAGTTCTTCAAATCATCAGAGATGAACTAGGGCACGAACTTTGTCTTTCAGATCACAAATTGCATGAACAAGAAGTTTTGAATGAATGTGCAACTTGCCTCTTCTTGACGGCCCTTAAAAATAATCCTTTTATATGTCTAGGGTTAGGAGAAAAGAAGTCCCAAAGACACATTCACGGATTGGACTTGAAACAGAACTGAAAATCTGTTTTCTTTAATTCTCGACAGATAGAGGTGTCGAGGATCTGTCGAGAAGCTGTCGAGGCTCGGGGCAAAACAACTTCTTAAAGCTCGATAGATGCATGTGTCGAGGTAGGTGTCGAGCTTTAATAACTTGCACTTCCTTGCTTGTTTCTTGGACAGACTTTGATGGCTTCAACACTGAATCATGAAACATTGTTTCTTGAGGTGTTAGACACATCCTAGATCTACCCAATTACAAGTAAAGTGTGTTTTGTCTAAGGATAAGCTAATTACATAAAATAGCGACATATGGTAACAACCACTTGAACTACATATGTCCTAACATATAATTATCTAGACAACGAGGTAGCATCCAATTGCGCATTGACATTGGAAAATGTGACTTCAAATCGGTATGTGTAGATGTTTTGCAAGGGTAGATGTACATGGGACTTTGGTATATGTAGATGTTTTACAAGGGTAGATGTAAATGGTACTTTATATAGGGGTTTTCCAAGGGCAAGTATTCACGTGGATGTGACTATATGTAAGGGTAAGTATTCACGTGATTAAAGATGATATGACTCGATAGTGTATTGTTCAGTGGCGAGGTGTTGAGGAGCACATGCAAAACTGTGAACATGACTTAGCTGTGCAGTGACCTTTGTTGGTGCATGTGGTTCGCCGAGGTAGCTGTTTCATATGGCTATAGCTTGTGCTACAACAGCGGGGTAGTGCTATGTACTGCAAAAGAGGTTATGTATTTATTCACATGAAGACTATTCAACATTCCTGTTACCTGTTCTGACATGACTTGACGAGATAGTGCCAAGCTGTGTTAAATGTATCATAAATTTTTTAGGGATGCTCTACATCCTTGAAAATGGTGCATTGCAAAAGGATGCATATCTATATATTGATGTGCGTGTAGGTGATATGACTGGACAGGGTTCAATAATGTGAAGTTGTTGAGTAGCACATGTAGCACTTTGAACATCAGTGTAGCAATGGTGGACAGCTCACCCCCAAAATTGATGCATAAACTTTTCAGGGATGCTCTATGTATTCATGTGAGTGTGGATGGGTACTTGTGGTCAGGGTTCAACAGTGCTGAGCTATCCACCGTATCTACATTCATTGCTCCCTATGGTACTATTTGGCAAGTGGGATTGAAGAAAGCTAATAGCAACATTTGGTTTTGTAATGATTGGCAGGATTTTGTTGGATACCATTCTATCTGTTATGATTATTTTTTAGTCTTCAGATATGAAGGAAATTCAAACTTCCATGTTCTTATATTTGATAAGACTCCCACTGAGATTCAATATCCACCCCGCAAGAACTATAAGTTGGAAGATCATCAGGTCGAAATAATAGATTTAGATGAAGATGATACAAACATATCTTCCTCAGATGATTTGTCCACAAAACATGAAGGCAGAGAAAAGTTTGTTATGAAAAAAGTTTCTAGCATGTCCAGAGGAAGAGAGAGAGAATCCAAGCAGCCGAAAATTTCAAGCCTAAAAATCCTTCTTTCATGGGTATCTCGCGGCCACATAATATGGTGAGCCTTTATACATAAAGTGATCATGATGTTCTCTTAAATATGGCCTTGAAACATATATGGTTTAATGCTTAGTTGTTTCTCCATCTTGTGTAGTATGTATCTGTTGAAATTTCTACCAAGTATATTATTGGGAAGCAATTTGTCACACTTTAATGTCTTGTGCTATTATCCCCCATCAATACATATTCAGCAATGAGATTTGGGAAGGGATGGGTTACATTTTTGAAAGACAATGATTTAGAAGAATGAGATGTCTGTGTGCCTGAGGTGATTGAGAGGAAGCTTGTTGTGGTTAGTGTCTCAATATTTCACATGGTTGACCATCAGAGTTTGGACTAGGATAACTTGTTTGAATTTTAAACCAGTGATGTTTGTACCTATATTTAATTACGAACTTTGATGACTGGTATGGTTTATATCTGATGGATGTGGTTTTAAGAATTTTCTATAACCAGTTTGGTATGTATTGTTGAAGACTATTCAGCATTCCTGTACTTTATCTGACATGACTTGATGAGACAGTGTTGAGCTGTGTTAAATGTATCATAAACTTTTCAGGAATGCTTGGCATCCTTGACAACGGTGCATTGCAAAAGGATGCATATCTATGTATTGAGGTGCGTGTAGGTGATATGACTGGATAGGGTTCAACAGTGCAAAGTTGTTAAGCAAAACATGTAGCACTGCGAACATACTATTGTAGCAACGGTGGACAACTCAACCCCAAAATTCATGCAAAACCAAAATCAGGGATGCTCTGCCTCCTAAAAAATGGTGCATTGCAAAAGGTTGCACATCTGCATATTCACGTGAGTGGGGATGGGTACTTGTGGTCAAGGTTCAACAATGCAGAGCTATTGAGTGTCACATGCAAAACTGCGAACATTAGTGTAGCAATGGTGGACAGTTCACCCCCAAAATTTTTCTTACACTTTTAAGGGATCCTCTGCATCCTTGAAAACAGTGCATTCCAAAAGGTTGCATATATGTGTATTCACGTAAGTATGGATGATATGGCAAAACAGGGTTCAATGGTGCCGAGCTGTTGAGTAGCAGATGCAGAACTGCAAACATGACTTGGCTGAGTAGTATCGAGCTGTGTTAGCCTTCTCCAACCTCACTTGCCAAATGCTACCATTACGAGCAATGAGTGTAGCAACACTGGAGAGTTTTATCCCCATACTCCCTTACAAACTTTTCAGGGAGTCTTTGCGGGTACAAAATGTAGTTACATTTTCTCAACATCAATGTAAAATTACATGAAGAAAACTATGCTTCTAAGGTTTAAATCAATGGCTTCCGATCATCACAATTGCAACATTAGGTAGCTTTGGAGCAATGCTACAACAAACCAATAACTTGAATGAAACATTTTAGAGGCTAATCAGGCTTTTAGGCATTTACTGTATTCCTAAATAAACCAAATATTGTTGTGACAGTGTGTTGTGTGAGCCATATGGTTTTTTAGTGAGTTAGTGGTTAGTCTGGTTTGGATGAGGCTATATGTAATGTATCTATATAAAGTAGTACACTAGCAGAACTAAAATACACTAATACGTGCATATGATACAACAACTCAAACGACTCATATAAATGAATTATTCGTATTATAGAATCATATGTGTGGTCGGTCTATGTGGTTTGGATGAGTCTGTATGTATTGAATGTATTAAATTTTCGTACAAGTAGTGTGCAATAAATCTAATTTGGGTGATGAGTGTTATGTGTGTAACGTTTCAAGTTACATAGACAAAATATTGGAAACAACTTGCATTCCTAAGTGGAGGCATTTCACTTCCTAAGGTTTTTCCTACATTACAAAGCAGAGGACATTGTCCAACAAAAGCATAAGAACCCATTGTAGCAACAAAGAATAGCAGGGAAAAAATGAGAAACTGATTTCATATAAACTTAGCCAAAACTAAAGAACAGCTAATGTTTAGAGTTGCAAAATACAAAATGTACATAATCATCATTTGTTGGACATTAACAACAACATTTTGTATTATACAGAATGTGTAGAAATTAACAAATAACGTCTAATGTTTGTAGGTAGAAATTTTTGGAAATCATCATTGCTTGAATCTGAGAAGTTTGAAATATCTCTTTCATTATCTAACGCAGTAATTTCATTAATTGACTTGATGGCTCGCTCTTGCGCCTTCCCCTTTAGATGCTTCCTAGCTTTTTGGATTGCGTAAAAACGATCTAGTCGCCTTTTCATTTGATTGTTCTATTGTTCAAGACGAGCAAGTATGTTGGCAGGTTCATCAATAGGTAACTCGGCTGAACATGCCTTAGGAACTCATGACCCGTGCCATCGACAATACATCTCCTCTAGTATAGGGTTGACCATGGTGGTTCTACTATAGTGAACCCTATTGTGGTGGTGTCTGTACTTAGTTTTGTAGGTTTGCCGACCATGATGTGCCCGACGCTTCCAAGACTCTCATACGTGTATATTGGGATATTAACAAAATCTCTCTTCTTTCCAACCCATTTCCCTCTATAGTGATTTGTGTATGTCTGTAGTTGTTGATCTGTTGGAAGTTGTAATGATTCATTTGTTGAAGTAGATCCAAACTTGTTTCGCATTCTATGATATGATGTTGAGGCGTTGCTATTCATAGCTTAATCAATCTATGAAGTTAGCGGGGCAGAAAGAAGATCATTATTGTGGTGCATTTATAACCTCATTTCACGGTCCAAGCATTACAATTTTAGTTATTAGGGCTTGTCATGTCAATACAGGCTGGAAAAACACTATATGAACAAGATTTTAAATGTTCCCAATGTCACATCAAAGGTGGCAGTTTGATAGGACTAGACTTGGCGCAAAAGTCGCTAGCGTATCCAATTACTCTATTTTTTTTTTTTTTTTTCGGGAATGAGTCAGCGCCCGTTGTAGTTATTATTGCTATTGTAGTTATTATGATTATTATTCTTCGCTAACCCGTGCGATGCATAGAGCAATTGAAGAACACGATGAAGATTAACATTCTATAGCTTGAGCATTGGTAAACTCCATTTCTCAAGCATGAAATCAATACACTCAATAGTACATTTAAAAAAAAAAAAACCGTTAGACCTAATGTGGGAGTGCATGAGGTTGTGCCAAGTGTCACTTTTTTCCTTTTTGGATGAGTTTACACTGAAAGGTTTCATCAATAAATTTTGTAATGAAAATATGATGCATGAGGTACAATCCAAACGGGGACAAAATTCAGAATAATATAACGGCTAATTTATGAGCGACAACAATATCCAATCAGTGGAAACTACATGACTAAAAAGCAAAACCTCCAATAAAAACGGTTGCTTGAAATCAAGATATAGCTTGAGCCATTACTTGAAGGAAAATCTCATAGGTGGTTCATCAGCAATATCAAACCCTGTAAACCAATTGTGCTTTCACAAACCTTCTATTTGTATTAATAATTACTATAATCTAATAACACGTGAGCGCTGTACAGAATTATGAAATTAATCTTTTTTTACATATTTGGATTTACTTGATATTATATAGAATCACATAATAACATAAGTGGCCGCTTCTTACAGCTATAACCATTTCAATAATACTAATAATAGTAACAATAGGATTGAAACTAACCATCATATTAATATATCAAATTACTTTCCACAAATACCATGTTCTTCAAACTGCCACTAAAATAACAAAATATATATGGGTACAAGCCACTTCATAGAACTGTTATACAATTCTTGAAATGTGCTACAACAACTACAAAAAATTCGTCTCCCCCTTGGGTACAATGGCCAATGGCAATCATCAAGAGTCTGATGGTGGAGAAGATGGAACAGGACGTCTATAGTCAGCTAAGTCCACTTGCAGAGTTGCAACCTCTTCAAAGAGACCATCTAGAAGCTGCCCCATGGGCTGTCTAAGTTGTCATAATGGTCTCCATCATAGCACGAAGAGAGGGAGGAGGAGGGCCTGTATGCACTATAGCAGCAGTGTCAACATCTACCTCATCATCACCATCCTTAGCAATAGCAGCTGTGGGATCCCCATGCATGTCCTCACCTAGAACATCTTCAGTAGTAGACCGTACTCATGGTCTCTTAGATGAACCAACACTGGGGTTGACAAACTTCTTTTGGGCATTTTGCTGTTTCAGAAATTTGGCTCTTATGGGGGCTTGGATGTGAACCAACTCTTGGGAAGGAAAGTTCTTTAATCCTAAATACTTGAGGACCCTATGGATGAGAACTGGAAAAAACAAACCATGCCTCTTATACTTGCTCCTACGCACCTTCACAATGGTTTCAATGAAAAGGGAAGGAAAACAAATGGAACTATTGGTGACTAGGGCGGAAAGAAAGAAATACCTGTCTACAAGGATTGTATGGATATGAGAGATAGGGAAAATGTTGTGACAAGTTATCCTAAAGAAGATATAATTAAGCTCAGTTAACACACTTGAGCTAATACTTCAGTTAGAACCCCGAGTGACTGATCGCCCATAATGAACATCCAGAACATCATCAATACGAAGAGACGTAGAGTATGGATAAGTAGGTGTAAGAATTATAGGAACATCAAGAGCTTCAGCTATGTTGCCCCTAGTTAGTGTAAACGGTACACCACGTATCCACATTGCCACTTTGTGACCATGGGTATCCTCATGCACCAAGAGATTCAAATAGATTTCTCTAATCAAGCCAGCTGGAGGGGTTTGTATGTTTGTACACAAGAACGACCAATGCCTATACTGTAGATTCTCATGGACAAAAGGATGCAGTTCATGTAGATTAATTTGCGTTTGTCCCCAAATACGCCTCTTCTTAATCAAGGTTTCAAAGGTTTGCTCATTTACGTGTGTGGAAAATCTTAATTGATCAAACACCACTTCAGGTTCGGATGCAACTTTGGATTTTCCACTCTTAGTCCTCCTCGGAGCCATAACTAATTGATGGTTAGCATTGGAAACATGAAGAGATAAACACAACATTTATACTACCTAACCCATTGATACTTTCATACCCAAACAAATCATTTCTTCACAATCTACATAGACAATGAAGTTTGAAGCAAAGAACAAAAAATGGAGAATACGCACCAACATGTGTAGAAAATCATCCATACAATATACAACCTAGAACAATTTACAACAATACAATTCAAAAACAATATTCCTACTCACAGGTTGTTTAGTTGGTGAAATAATTGTAATGCATTTCAGTCCGAGTCAATAATCTGAAAATAGAGATGACTATCAACTTTAGTTGAACTCAAAGAGCCAACAATGCTGAAAGTTAACATATTGAATTTTGTCAAAATGATCAATAATGTCACGCACCGATAGCAAGCATTCTAACAGCAATAATATTATATAGGAAACATACAAGTGGATGTAGGACCTAACACATTCTCGAAATTCCTAGCTACATGTAGTAAGTTAACCAACTTGTACCAAAAACATAAAATTGCACAATGTATAGTTCAGACATACAAACATCATAAGGACTACCACACACATATGGAGCCATTGGCAAGTTCATTTTCTGGAAGGAGACTAGTCGAGGACAACCTATGAGATAAGCAAGTAACCTTACTAACAACAAAGCATTTGAATAGCCAAACACCTAATTTCATCACAATCTACATAGACAATGAAGTTTTCAGCATCAATAAAAAATTGGAGAATTACGCACCACCAATGTGTAATTTTAAAGACAATAACCAACTTGTACAAAAAACATTAAATTGCACAATGTATAGTTCAGACATACAAACAGCTTAAAGACTACCCCACACACATATGGAGCCATTGGCAAGTTCATTTTCTGGAAGGAGAATAGTCGAAGACAACCTATGAGATAAGCAAGTAACCTTACTAACAACAAAGCATTTGACTAGCCAAACACCCAATTTCATCACAATCTACATAGACAATGAAATTTTCAGCATCAATAAAAAATTGGAGAATTACGCACCACCAATGTGTAATTTTAAAGACAATAATAGTTAAAAGAGTCTTACCATGTAGAATCTTTGAAGAATTTGTGCGGGAAATTGTCAATTCTAGCTGGATGCAGCGAGAGCAATCGAACATGTATTTTCGGACTGCTGCAAATTCTGCGCCAGGATAAAGGTTATAATGGTGGTAGTCACATATCTCGACTTCTAAAATAATTGATGATACGAAAATCGAGTTATTTGTAGTGTGGTCCCCTACATATTTGGACTGATCCAGATGCAATCCAGGAATCCAAGCGCCCAGCATGGCTTGCACATAACTGGATTATCTAAAAATTGAGTTATATGCAATTTAACTCAATAATCGTTAAATCTAGTTATTTGCAGTGTGGTCCTAGGCCCAACCCAGATATTTGGACTAATCCAGATGTAGCCGAAGAGGAATCCAAGTACCTGGCATGACTTGCACATAACTTGATTATATAACAATTGAGTTATATGTAGTTTAACTTGATCATATGTAAAGCGAATTATGCGCACATCCCATCCCAAGCCCAGCCTAGATATTTGGACTGATCCAAATGCAGTCCAAGAGGAATCCAAGTACCCAACGTGACATGCACATAACTCAATTATATAACAATTAAGTTATATGTAGTTTAACTCAATCATACGTAAAGCGAGTTATGCGCACATCCCATCCCAAGCCTAGCCTAGATATTTGGATTGATCTAGATGCAATCCAAGAGGAATCCAATTACCCAGCTTGACTTGCACATAACTCGATTATCTAACAATTGAGTTATATGTAGTTTAACTCGATCGTACATAAAACGAGTTATATGCACATCCTGTCCCAAGCCCAGCCCAGATATTTAGATTGATCCAGATGTAGTCTAAGAGGAATCCAAGTACCTAGCGTGACTTGCACATAACTCGATTATATAACAATTGAGTTATATGTAGTTTAACTCGATCATACGTAAAGTGAGTTATGCACACATCTCATCCCAAGCCCAGTCTTGATATTTGGACTGATCCAGATGCAATCCAAGAGGAATCCAATTACCCAGCTTTACTTGCACATAACTCGATTATCTAACAATTGAGTTATATGTAGTTTAACTCGATCATACGTAAAGAGAGTTATGTGCACATCCCGTCCCAAGCCCAGCCCAGATATTTGGACTGATCCAGATGCAGTCCAAGAGAAATCCAAGTACCCAGCTTGACTTGCACATAACTCGATGATTTCTGAATCAAGTTATGTGCAGTATAACACAAATTAATTACAAGTTTTCCCCAGACTGGTGTTGCACATAACTCGATTATCTATAATCGAGTTATGTGCAGTGTAACTCGATAACGGTTAAAATGATACTAAACTATGACATCGCTCCTGAGGAACTAGAAAATCACTGTCTAACATCTATTTCGATCAAATAATACAATGGCCATGTATATTTCATCTATCTGCTTCTACTTGTTAATGTTGCATACTCAAAATTCAGCATTAATATTGTTGCCAAATCCAGTGCACTCAAACAATCATTGGTCTCAAGCACAAACACATTTTCATATAACGCGTAGTTGCAAAATAATAAGCTCCCAAGATGATATATAATACATTTTTTTTTTTTTTTGGTAAATGAGGATAAATGCATTAAAACTAAATAAATCTGTTACAAAAAGCCCCTTCTTTGTCCAAGGTGCAAAGCCAATCCACCACAGGAGGTGGAAGGGCAAACAAAAGGAAAGGAACATCGCTAGAACTTGAAAGTTTGGCATCTTCTTCAAGGGGAGCCTGCAATCAGTAAGTAAGGGTTCAAGAGAGACGTTAGCAATAGAGTTTTCAAATCAAGTGAACAACTCAAAGAGCATCAAGTTCAACTATGAGATTATGTATATTCTGCATAACACATTATTTACAATGCAAAGTTACTAGCCACTTCTCAATTACATCTGAAAATGTGGACTTTCAACACAACATCGTCCCTTATAATTAGCTCAAATACACAAACATCTCCTATTCGCAAAGTATTTTCCCTCGCAAATGCAAACCAACCAGCAGATATGACACATGATGAACTCCGATTCATTCCTTCATAAATGTATAACTTCACAGGCCATAGTTGGTCCACAACCTGGAGCTTCACAGTGACTATACTTCCTTTGGTGTAGTCCTTGGTAAATCCTTTTCTCGGTAAGTAGTTGATAATGCCATAGGGTAAACTCTGTACAAAAAATAATAAGAGATATTTCAAAAATAGTTGAACCCATTTGAATGAAAATGAATGAAAAGCAGTTTTGAGGCACTACTATTAATAGAAACAACTCTTTGCTACATGCTTTCTAATTGATCTATGAAAAATCAAAGTTAATGAGAGTTGCATTTCTAAAACCCAACAAAATGTTCAGTTGAAAGCTTACCGCACGATCCTTGCCATTAATGTATGATGGATGAATGATAACCATGAAAATTGGATTTTCTGATTTAAAAGCATTGGCTCTCACAATATTTTTAGCTTCTCCATTAGTAGTCATCAATTCTTGCTTAATCTCAAGAGCCTCATATTCTTCATCATTCACAACAGCCTTGCCTTTTAGCCTTCTCCGATTGGTAGACATGCCTGCACCACCATCTATCTCCCTTGTTTTTTGGCTTGGCATAAAGCCATCGATGATTTTAAGAGAGTTATCATCACTCTCATTGTCTTCCAACCTATGAACTTGGAGTTGGTCATCTAAAGGATAGTCTATTTCTGTTGCAGTGGCATCAAATATGAGTACATAAAAGTGTGAATTTCCTTCATATCTTAAAACTAGCAAGTGCCCCAGGGTTAGACCATGACAACTTGTAAATTCGCACCAACCATTTTCAAACCAAGCCTCCCCATCACGTTTTGTCAACTTCAATTTCCATACTGTACCATTTGGAATCGAAAGAAAGGCCATATCTGACAAATCAACTCCATATTTGGCTATAAACGTTTTTGGAATCCGCTTTAAAAAGACACTGTCTAACATAAATGCAGGCTTTGTAAATAAACACATGCAATCATCAATGAACTCTATTCTCATTGTGCATTCAGAACCATTACAGGAAAAATGGATTTAGTCTTTCTTTTATAATAATACTTTAATAATTGTTGAAGGAAGATAGTTGTTGGATGAAAAAAAAAAAAAAAAAAAAGTAGACACAAACCATATAGACAGTGCCAGAAAGATGTAATTAAGAAAATAAAATAAAAACCCATGGGATATTTTGTTCCACTGTATCAAAAACTTGAAAAATACATGGGTACAACCATAACCTACAGGCATTACAAAAGGGCACTATGGTTGATGATGCAATAAAATCGTCAGTAAGCCACACGGTCCACACGTGCTCCCGATGACGTACCTGCACAACAAAGAGAGTGAAGACCTTTGAAAGGGCACCGGCGTGGTACCGGCCAAGTACCCTCCGAAGGTTAAGTTAGAAACCTTTACTTTCAACACTAGAGTGCTAGAGTTGAGTTATTTGTGCGTACCTTACTTTGAGAGGGTCTTGGGGTATTTATAGTAGCGTTGGGCCGAGATTCAAGCCTTGGTCAAGGAGCTCTTTTCCTTTTAGGACAGTAATATTTGGATCCCACGTATCTCCTAGAATCCTTGTCCTTGTAGGAGTCTCCATACTTAGACGTGTCGTTCAAGAATCCTTTATATATGCGTGTTGGTCAAGTAAGGTTGTAGACGGAGCCGAGGCTAACCTCGTCAGTCTGTCCCCATCAGCTTGGCTACGCGTCAGGCTTGCTCGTGTCCTGAGACCGTCAGCTTTAGGTCTCCATATGCTTTGGGTCGTCAGCCTCAGGTGGCCCAAGAGTTGATGTCGTCAGCCCTAGGGTCGTCAGTCCCAGGCTCGTCAGCATAATGTCATTGGGATAACCCTTATCAGCTGCCCCCTACTCCATAGCCTCGTCAGCCTTTCCCGACGTGCTATGGAGTACATATCTAAAACCTCACGCCTTTCATTAAATGCAAGGACACGTGGCTTAGCTTGATTCGCCTCGTTCTGCGACGAGCGTGTCGCTTCGTCTTTCGTGCCCCTTTTTCCTATATATATCTCCTACTTTCCTCATTTCAGACTTTCCAGCACTTGTATTCTTTTGAGAGCCAAAGCGTCAAGCTCACGACTCCCGTCAGTCTTTTTGCTAGCTTCGTCTTCCTTGATCCGTCAGCTTTTTTGGGACCGTCAACTTACATCAGACGACACTTAACTTGTAAGTTTTTCTTTTAATTCTTTTTATTTTTCCACCCTGTGCCTTTAGCGAAGCCGTTGGCCTAGGTTCTTAGAACAACGACCCTCGTTTGTAGGTAGTCAGATGTCGAGTGAGCAGTCGTCAGTCCGCGAGGGAGCGGGTTATGACGAAGTCTTTCCGTCAGGCCGTCAGCCCGAGGAGGGCTTGTCCTGGTTGTTAGAGAGGGACACATCGGCCCATTCTTCTGACGAAGTGGATAGAAGTAGTAGAGAAAGTGAGGATGGGGGTGGTAGGGAGAAAAGGAGAAATGGTGACGGGAGTGAGGATGAAGGTGACGAGGAAACTTTAGAGAGTACCTCTGGAGCTCCGGGTGATGACCGCCCCTTCATCCTTCCCCTTGAGTGGTCCGTCAATAGTTTTTTGCCGACGATGTCAGAAAACGTTTTCAACACTTTACGGGCCCGCTACCAGATCCCAGACGACGTCCCAATCCGTCTCCCCTTGGAGGGTGAACGGTGTTATACAGGCCGGACAGCAGACGTGGGCATGTATGACGCCATGTTTGCGGCGGGCTTCAGACTACCACTGACGGAGTTGCACCATCAGTTAACAAACTTTTTAGGCATCTCCGTCAGTCAAGTTGCCCCCAATGCCTGGAGGACTTTCATCGGCGCGGAGATTTTATGGGGTCGTCTCAGCGGTGGGCACCGTCAGTTAACTCTAAACGAGTTCTTTTGGTGCTACCGTCCACAACATATTTCCTCGTCCAAGGGTTTCTATCACTTTTCCGCTAGGTCGAGAGACTTGAAATTGGTGTCGGACATGCCTGACTCCAATAGAAACTGGAAAGGGAGATACTTCTTCGTTGAGGGGACGAACTGGGTGTGTCGTGAAGAAGAGTGGCAGTTCATGCCATATGGTTCTTTCGACAATACTTGGGCGCATGTTAGGGATTCAGGTTGACCCCGTCGGCCCCTCTTTTTGCCTAGATCTGATTGATTCCTAACCCCGTCTGTTTTTCTTTCAGCCAACGTTCGTCCAGACATAACTGCGGAGCAAGAGGAGTTCATTCGCCGGGTGACGTCGATCCCTCTAGACGAAAGGAGGTGCCGGGACCTAATTACCCTAGACACCTTGCACCTATATTGCGGTGGTCCCGAACCGTCAGACGAGGCTCGTAGGCTAAACGAATTATCCCGTTGACGTGAGTTTCTCGTAGTTACCTCCGTCAGTTTCCTTTATTATTGTTTTTACTCACTTTTTGTCTTTAACAGAAATGGAGACGGCAAAACAGAGAATCCGTGCTGCCGCGGCTAAGAAGAAGCAGGAGGAGGAGAAGGCAAGAGGTGAAGCGACGCCGTCGTCAGCCCCCAAGTCCGTCGGGAAGAAAGGCGTCAAAAGGAAAACCGACGGGGCTGGCGACTGGTCTGGGAAGAAGGTGATTCCCTCTTCTGGGGAACCTACCAAGGGGCCGTCGCCCCCAAGAGCTTCTCACGGGGTCGGCAAAGGCCTGATGACGGCATCAGGGGTCGTCTATCCAGATTCCGTCCGTCACCTCCTTACCCACAAGGACTATGCCGTGGAGGTGACGGGGTCCATCCTAAAGGAGGAGGAGATGGCGCTGTGTGACGACGAGTCGACTGACGATCTAGGGTCGTCAGGGATTTTCGACCTCACCCGGGTATACTATTCCTTCCTCTTATCAAGCCACATGGACGACCTTATAACGGACTGACGTTATTCTTACGTCTTGCAGGCCATGATCCGGATGAAGTACTTGTGGGACAAATGCGCGGATAAGGAAGCTGTGGTTTCCCGTCTGCATACCCGGCTAAGGAATGCTGTTGACGCCCAGCAGCAGTACAAAGAGGCCAACGTCCACTTAGCTAAGGAGGTGAAAAGACTGACGGACATGCTGACGGAGGAGGCCCGTCAACGAGGCCTGGCTGACGAGGCAAAGGTGGCGGCGGAGAAGGAGCTGCAAGGACTGATGAGCCAGGTAGAGACGGCCAGGAATGACGCTGTGGCGGAATTCAAAGATTCCCAGCAATTCATTGATTCCTGCGCCGTCTACTATGCTGACGGTTTTGAAGATTGCTTGAAGCAGATGAAGCGCGCCTATCCTGACTTGGACTTGTCGGGGATCAACATGGACGAGCCCATACCGTCAACTCCGGCGGGTGAATCCATCCTCGAGGGGGATGATGAGTCTACCGATCCTAAGGCAGACACGAGAGACGGCAGCTTTGTTCTTGCTCAACCTGCCTTGGAGAGGTCCGTCACCTTGGATCCGTCAGCCGGTCTTGATGCGGCCAAGTCTACTGCCGACCCTTCTACTCCAATCGTCGTCCTGTCCCCGTCGACGGCTCCTTCTACTTCGTGAACCCTTTGTAAACACTGTTTTGTAGTGAATTTTTATGCTTGACGCCCGTGGTTTTGGGCTTTTTGTAAAGACAATTCCCTTTTGTAGTATTTTCACATTTGTTGCTTTCAAAGTGTTATTTTTATTTCGCCGTTGGTTTGAATTTTGTAATGTTTTTGCATCTTGTCCTGACGAGGCTACCTGCTTTAGTAAACTTTGTATTGGTTTTGCGCACTTAATGTAGTTTACTTCGTGAATTTTGTAGTGACTCTGTCTACTTTGTGGACTCCGTATCAAAGTCGTCCATTATTTTTTGAACTCCAAGTTCACTTTATGGTCTTTGTAGTGACCCCGTCAACTTTGAGGATTTAAGGTTATCCACTTTGCGGACTTAAGGCTGTCCACTTTGTGAATTTAAGGCCGTCCACTTTGTGGCCTTAAGGTCGTCTATTTTGTAGACTTAAGGTCGTCCACTTTGTGGACTTAAGGTCGTCTACCTTGTGCACTTAAGGTCGTCTACCTTGTGGACTTCAGGTTGTCTACCTTGTGGACTTCAGGTTGTCCACTTTGCGGACTTAAGGCCGTCCACTTTGTGAATTTAAGGCCGTTCACTTTGTGGACATAGTAGTAGTTCCGTCCATTTTTGTGGACTTAAGGTCGTCCACTTTGTAGACGTAGGGTCGTCCACTTTGTGGACTTAGTAGTAGTTCTATCCACTCTGTGGACTTAAGGTCGTCCACTTTGTAGACGTAGGGTCGTCCACTTTGTGGACTTAGTAGTAGTTCTATCCACTCTGTGGACTTAAGGTCGTCCACTTTGTAGACGTAGGGTCGTCCACTTTGTGGACTTGGTAGTAGTTCCGTCCATTTTTGTGGACTTAAGGTCGTCCACTTTGTAGACGTAGGGTCGTCCACTTTGTGGACTTAGTAGTAGTTCTATCCACTCTGTGGACTTAAGGTCGTCCACTTTGTAGACGTAGGGTCGTCCACTTTGTGGACTTGGTAGTAGTTCTATCCACTCTGTGGACTTAAGGTCGTCCACCTTGTGGACCTTGTAGTAGTTTCGTCCATTTTTGTGGATTCTAGCTTGGTCATCCCATTTGTTGTTCCATCTACCTAATAGTTGCACAAGTTGTTTTACTGAATAAATTCCTCTTATTGTGTTGAAGGCATAAAATTGTTCAAAAATGAATAAACCCTAGCCCTTTGGGCGTTTAAATGTATTGTAATGAACTAAAATAAACGATTAAAATAAATGACTGAAAAGTAGACTGGAGATGAGAAGTAGCGTTCTTTGTGTTGCTTTTTATTGGTAGTACTTTCTGAGGTGTTCCGCGTTCCATGGATGATGTAGCCTTAGTCCGTCCAGAGTCTCTAAGTGGTAAGTACCCTTCCTTAGCCATGATGTAATTCTGTAGGGCCCTTCCCAGTTTGGGCCGAGTTTTCCTTGTGTAGGGTCTTTTGCGGCGCCCATCACCTTCCTTAGGACCAGGTCTCCAACTTCGAAGTCCCTGTGCTTGACTCGGGAGTTGTAGTGCTTTGCCATGAGGTCTTGGTATCGTACGAGCCTCTGTTCAGCTGTCGCCCTAACTTCATCGACTAGGTCAAGTTCTAGACGCATGGCTTCGTCATTCCTTCCTTCGTCATGGTTGTCCACTCTGTAGCTCGTGAGTCCGACCTCAGCTGGTATAACTGCTTCAGTGCCGTATGTTAGCCGGAACGGAGTCTCTCCTGTGGGGGTTCTGACTGTTGTTCTGTATGCCCATAGTACGCTGGGTAGTTCTTCCGGCCATATGCCTTTTGCCCCCTCTAGCCGAGTTTTGATTATCCGAAGCAAGGATCGGTTCGTGACTTCCACTTGTCCGTTGGCTTGGGGATGAGCCGGGGAAGAGTAATGATTTTTGATCCCTAATTGTGAACAGAAATCCCGGAAGGCGTTATTGTCGAACTGTTTGCCGTTGTCCGAGATCAGGACCCTTGGAACTCCAAACCTGCAAACGATGTTCTTCCAAACGAAACTTCGCACGTTCTTCTCAGTGATAGTGGCTAAGGCTTCTGCTTCCACCCATTTGGTGAAGTAGTCGATTCCGACTATCAGGAACTTCAGTTGCCTTGCTGCCGTTGGGAATGGGCCCATGATATCCAACCCCCATTGGGCGAACGGCCACGGAGCAGTGATCGGGGTTAGTTCTTCAGCTGGCTGCTTGATGAAGTTACTGAACCGTTGGCATTTGTCGCATGTCTTGACATATGTCTGGGCGTCCTTCTGCATTGTCGGCCAATAGTATCCGGCCCTGACTAATTTGTGGACCAACGATTGCGACCCTGAATGGTTGCCACAAATTCCTTCATGTACTTCTCTCATGACATAATCCGCTTCTTCAGGTCCTAGACACCTTAAGTACGGCCGGGAGAAACTCCTCTTGTATAAGACATCCCTTATTAAGATGAATCTCGCTGCGCAGACCTTCAGCTTCCTTGCGGCTTCCTTTTCTTCGGGTAGAATGCCTTCTTTCAAATAGGCGACCAGAGGGGTGGTCCAATCGTTTTCGGATCTTACTTCCTGCATACTGATGACATCTATCAGTGGTGTGAGTTGAGTAAAAAATAGTACCTTGTCGGGGATGACCACATGTTCCGCTGATGCAGCTTTTGCAAGGCGGTCGGCTTGTTCGTTGTCCCCTCTTGGAATTTGAACAACTCTTGCCTGGAGTTCGTCCACCTTTCTCCTTGCTTGTGCCAAATACATCTTCATTCTTTCTCCCTTGCATTCGTAGTCGCCGTTGACCTGATTGGTGATTACCTGAGAGTCACAATGGACCACCGTACCTACGGCTCCTACGGCTTTTGCCAGATCTAAGCCTGCTATGAGGGCTTCATATTCTGCTTCATTGTTGGTCGTAGGAAAACCAAGTCGAATCATGCATTCGACCTCGTCACCCTCGGGAGAGCGAAGTACGACTCCTGCTCCGCCAGCTTTTTTGTTTGACGACCCGTCAGTGAAAACATTCCATTGGGAACTCCCCGCCCCCTGATCTTCTTGATATGCGAACTCCGCAACAAAGTCAGCGAGTACCTGCCCTTTGATGGCCGTGCGGGGGCGATATTTTATGTCAAACTCGCTCAATTCTACAGCCCATAAGGCCATACGTCCCGCGGCATCAGGGCTACTCATTGCTCGTCGTATGGGCTTGTCAGTCAGTACGACCACCGTATGGGCCTGGAAGTATGGCTTCAGCTTGCGCGCTGCCGTAACTAGAGCGAAGACCAGTTTTTCTAGTGGCGAGTATCTTACTTCTGCCCCGTGGAGTGCCCGGCTGGCGTAGTACACCGGCCTTTGTACCTTGCTGTCTTCCCTCACTAGGGCTGCGTTGACGGCGGCTGGAGAAACGGCCAAATAGAGGAATAGTTCTTCGCCTGGTTGGGAGGGGGTCAATAGTGGTGGCGACGATAGGTAGGCTTTGAGGTCTTCAAATGCTTGCTGGCACTCGTCCGTCCATTCGAAGGACTTCTTCAGCATGCGGAAGAATGGGAGGCACCTATCCGTCGCCCTGGATACGAATCTGCTAAGCGCGGCGACCTTTCCGTTTAGGCTTTGTACTTCCTTCACATTTTTTGGGGGCGTCATCTCCATTATAGCTCGGATTTTGTCTGGATTGGCTTCAATGCCTCGCTGGGACACCATGTATCCCAGGAATTTTCCGCCCGTCACTCCGAAGGCACATTTGGCTGGATTTAGCTTCATGTTGTAGGAGCGAAGGGTATCGAAGGTCTCCTTCAGGTCTTTCAAATGATCCTCCTTTCTTCGACTTTTTACCAGCATGTCGTCGACATATACCTGGACGTTTCTCCCGATCTGCTCCGCGAACATCTTGTTCATAAGCCTCTGGTATGTTGCGCCTGCATTCTTCAAGCCGAACGGCATGACCTTGTAGCAAAATAGGCCTTGACTTGTCACAAACGAAGTCTTTTCTCGGTCAGCTTCGTCCATCAGGATCTGGTTGTATCCCGAGAATGCATCCATGAAGCTTAGGAGCTGGTGTTGGGCCGTAGAATCCACCAGGAGGTCGACCCTTGGTAGAGGATAGCTGTCCTTGGGGCATGCTTTGTTTAGGTCGGTGAAATCTACGCACATCCTCCACTTTCCGTTGCTCTTCTTTACCATGACGACGTTTGCTAACCAATCGGGGTAGTAAACTTCCTGAATGAAGCCCGCCTCTTGTAATTTACGAACTTCTTCTGCTACTGCCCGATCTCTCTCCGGGGCGAAGACTCTCTTCTTTTGTCGAACCGGCGGAAAAGACGGTGATACGTTCAACTTGTGTACTATGACCGATGGGTCAATGCCCGGCATATCCTCGTGACTCCAAGCGAAAACGTCTCAGTTTTCTCTGAGGAAGACCGCGAGTTTCTGCCGTATCGTACTGTTCGTAAGAGTACCAATCTTGGTTGCCCGCTCTAGTTGGGAGTCGTCGAGAGATATCTCTTCGAGTTCTTCTATGGGCTCCGTCGTGGTGCGTTGTTCTTCAATGCTCATGGTCTGACGGTGGTCATCCATCTCCATCATTGCTATATAACATTCTCGTGCGGCCACTTGGTCTCCTCTGAGCTCTCCCACTCCATAATCCGTCGGGAATTTTATCATTAAGTGGTAGGTCGAAGTTACAGCTTTCCATGAGTTAAGCGTGGGACGCCCTATGATGGCGTTGTAGGCTGAAGAGCAGTCGACCACGAGGAATGCTACATTCTTGGTGACTTGCTGAGGGTAGTCTCCAATAGTGACCGCCAGGGTGATAACACCGAGGGGAAATACCTTTGTTCCTCCGAAGCCGACTAGCGGGGCGTTAGCCGGAGTCAGTCGTTCTCTATCAATTCCCATCTGTTGGAACGCAGGGTAGTAGAGGATGTCCGCCGAGCTCCCATTATCGACAAGAACTCGATGCATGTTGAAGTCTCCTGCTCGTATGGTGACGACAAGTGCGTCGTCATGGGGGTGATGGAGGCGTCGTGCGTCTTCCTCCGAGAATCCGATGAGGGGGTTATCAGTCCGTGGCATCTTGGGTACGGACCCTGCCAACTGGATATTCTGCACCATCCTGAGATATGTCTTTCGAGCTTTCTTTGACGATCCAACGGCCGCCGTCCCTCCTACAATCATCCGGATATCGCCTAAGGGCTGTCTGGGGCGTTCGTTTTCCCGTCTGGGAGCTTGGTCTTGCGGCGGTTCCGTTCGTTCTTTGCTGACGAACCTCTGCAGCCTTCCCTGCCTTATTAAAGCTTCTATCTGTTGCTTTAGGTCGTAGCAGTCAGCCGTGTCATGTCCATGGTCTCGATGGAAGCGGCAATATTTGTCTCTTGGCCTTTTGTTGGGATCTCCCTTCATTTTGCCGGGAAAAGTCAAAGTCCCCTCGTCCTTGATTTGCATCAGGACCTGATCGATAGGGGCGGTCAATGGTGTGAAGCTCGTGAATCTCCCTGGGAGTGGTTTGGAGCGGCGATCATCCCGTCGTTCTTCAGTCCTGGCTTTCTTTTGCCCCCTATCCGTTCGAGTATCTTCTTGCCTTTCCCTCTTCTTAGGCTTGTCTTCCCTTGCAATCAGCGCGTCTTCTGCGTTCATGTATTTGGTTGCCCTGTAAAGTACTTCGGACATGGTCTTTGGATCGTTCTTATATAGGGAGAAGAGGAACCTCCCTTTTCGCAGCCCGTTGGTGAAGGCTGCTACTTGTATCTTGTCGTCCGCCTCATCTATAAAGAGAGCTTCTTTGTTGAATCGCGTTATGTAGGATCTTAGAGTCTCATCTTCCCTCTGCTTGATGCTCATCAAGCATGCTGTGGATTTTTTGTACCGGTGGCCTCCGATAAAGTGCGAAACGAACTGAGCGCCTAGCTCTTTAAAGGTGCTAATTGAGTTTGGCGTCAACCTGCTATACCAGACTCTCGCGGACCCTTTCAAGGTGGTTGGGAAAGCCCTGCACATAATCTCGTCGGGCACTCCTTGAAGGTGCATTATAGTTTTGAAGGACTCTAAGTGGTCCAGGGGATCCTTGTTTCCGTCGTAGCTTTCCACCTGCGGCATACGAAACTTTGGGGGAAGTGGGCACGACGTAACACGTGCCGTGAAAGGTGAATCGGTCCGCTGTACCAGGTCGTCGAGATCGTTAGACACTCGTCCTTTGAGGGCGTTCATCATCACGTCTATTCGCTCACGCATCTCCTGCATCTCGGCGGCGATGTGAGGGGGTATGGCTTCAGAAGGGGTAGTCAGATTGGTATCCCGCCTCTCCGGCTTGCTCGGGGCGTTGCTGCCTTTGGGCGCTTTGGGATCCCTTCTCTCAGCGCTTGTCTCCTCCTGATTTTCCTCTTGTATTCTAGGATGCGCGTTCCTCTGACGCAGCTGCTCCTCTAAGTCGTGATTTTCCTTAGTTAGGTGCTCGACCGCTGCCGCGAGCGTTTGGACTTGCTTTTCCAGAACGGTTGCGCGCGGTTCATTCTCCTGAACGTTGTTGGTGGTAGCCATTGAGCGGGTGAGTACCATGCAACTTTTTGTCCGGGAAGCGACAGCGTGGCGTTACCACTTCGTTCCCACAGACGGCGCCAACTGATGATGCAATAAAATCGTCAGTAAGCCACACGGTCCACACGTGCTCCCGATGACGTACCTGCACAACAAAGAGAGTGAAGACCTTTGAAAGGGCACCGGCGTGGTACCGGCCAAGTACCCTCCGAAGGTTAAGTTAGAAACCTTTACTTTCAACACTAGAGTGCTAGAGTTGAGTTATTTGTGCGTACCTTACTTTGAGAGGGTCTTGGGGTATTTATAGTAGCGTTGGGCCGAGATTCAAGCCTTGGTCAAGGAGCTCTTTTCCTTTTAGGACAGTAATATTTGGATCCCACGTATCTCCTAGAATCCTTGTCCTTGTAGGAGTCTCCATACTTAGACGTGTCGTTCAAGAATCATTTATATATGCGTGTTGGTCAAGTAAGGTTGTAGACGGAGCCGAGGCTAACCTCGTCAGTCTGTCCCCGTCAGCTTGGCTACGCGTCAGGCTTGCTCGTGTCCTGAGACCGTCAGCTTTAGGTCTCCATATGCTTTGGGTCGTCAGCCTCAGGTGGCCCAAGAGTTGATGTCGTCAGCCCTAGGGTCGTCAGTCCCAGGCTCGTCAGCATAATGTCATTGGGATAACCCTTATCAATGGTTATGAGTACATGTCACATAGAATTAAGTCCTCCTATTTGGTTGCACTGTTTTCTTCTTGTATTCTTGTTGTTCCAATATACTCCTTAGTTACAGCCCCACACCCCCACAAAAAAAGAAAATAAACAAAATAAGTGAAAGCCGTAACCTACGCATTACAAAATCAGAGTTTTTATGACTACATGTAACATGGAACCAAGTTCACAGATTTTCAGATATTTGGTCATCAACAAATGTAAATTTTTTCAACAATCACAAATAACTCTAAGGAAAGTGGACGACACGACGTTAATTAGGATATGATTTTCAGAGAGAAAAAGATCATGAAATTCAGTATACTTACAAGCTTTCCTTCTCAAAGACTTTGAGGCATAATAATCTTGAAAAAGTGTGGGGCCTTTATGGTAAGATCAGCAGGACCATCCTCAGAGAACGCACTTCGCCATTGAGAAGTCATAGTTCCAGTTGAAAAAGCCACGCTGTTTTTTCCTAAGAAGTTCAATTGTTGAGTTGAAATAGGTGGAAGTACTAAATCGAGTGTCCAGAATGGTCTAGTTCTCCACATAACTTGAGTATTACAGAATCGAGTTCTGTGCGGTGTAACTCTAAGGAATCCATGTTGCGTGCACTATAACTCTAAGGAATCCATGTTGTGTCCTTAGGCTTGCACATAACTCAATACTACAGAAATTAAGTTATTTTCAGGGCCGATAACCGGCAAGTCGAGTTATGTGCATTGTGGTCCCACAACCAGCCCAAATATTTGGACTGATCCAGATGTAGTCCAAGAGGAATCCAAGCGTCCAGATTGGTCTTCCACATAACCCAATTATTTATAAATCAAGTTATGTGCAGTGTAACTCCAACGAGTTATTTGTAGGGATTCAAATCACCGAGGACATAACTCGATTTTACTGTAACCGAGTTAAAATGAAAACTCGATTTTATACTTACCGAGTTATGGAACATCAGGCGACCATTTTTTTATTGGGAAAAGGCCAAGTTTGCTATGCCAGTGTGTTGTGCTTCACTTAATTATTCAAAAATTGAGTTATGCCTATTTCCCCAACACATCCTACCAACCCATTTTGGATTGATCCAGGTGCAGTTCTGCAGGAATCCAACTAATAGTGTGTGATGTGAATAACTCGATTACCAAGAAATTGAGTTACATGCAAAACAACTCAAAGTAAGTCGATAATAGTAAAATCGAGTTATGTGCACTGTGGTTAACATCCAGTCCTTATATATTTGGACTAATCCAGATGCAGTCTAAGAGGAATCCAACTACCCAGAATGGTCTTACACATACTTGGGAATGCATTTACTACATTAACTGAGATATCATGCAGCTATTCACACCTATATAAATTCTGTTTGACCTGTTTGTTCATCATAAAAGTGGACCTGTTCATAACCTTGTACATATAACAAACAACAACACAGTGGGTTCTATTCTGAACGGAGGCTTCCATAATCAAATCGTCCATACAATCTACAAAGTAAGTACAGAGTAAAAATTTAAATCCATTAAACTAATTTTTTCACAATGTACAACCATTTACATATAAATGATGTCTTCTCATAGCTTACAAAAATAGATTTGAGTTCAAGTATCGCCACAAAAACTGTCTCCTTGCCATGAATCCCATATCTGCACAAGTACAAAGAAAAATACATCAACACCGCATCTTTTACTCATGCAACTACTTGAACAACTAATCACAAGATTGCCCAAAGTGTAACTAATGCTTATTATGACCCGTAATTGTTACTTGTTATATAGCACCATGGCTTGTTGATCCCACATTTCACGTCGGACATCTACGACGGTTATAACCCTTTTGGGGACATAACCCACACTTCAACTTCGGTCCGTTCTCAATCCACAAAGACGTTGGCAACTCCCTATCATTGTCATCCATCTCATTGCGGATTCTATTGGACTTAGGCCAACCTTTCTCTAAGATAAATTGGGGGTTTGGCAGCACTGTTCTCGTTCCTGTTGGCTCCGGCCATTCTAACCTATCTTTCAATGGTTGGAATATTGGCTCGGAGTTGTGGTACCATTTGGACACGCAGTAGAAACGATCCATAAACTCCGTCGCATCATGGTTGTGCTTAGCACAAACCGCTATCAAGTGTGAACAAGGGATTTTGTTTGCTTCCCACTTCCCGCACGTACACGTCATGTCAGTGAGAGAAACCCTATGGGTGTGAGCTCCCCCACCAGTAGCCAATAGTGAAGACTATGTCTCCACTGTATATAAGAAATGTTGCGCGCTCATCCTTCTAACCATATGGTGCTTTGCTTTCTCTTCATTTTCCTCGAACTTGTCATACGCATATTTACACCACTGTTGCCCCTCTTCCAACTGCTCTAGGGTTTTGTTTCAACGATTGTCAAAGTATGAGTTCACCATTGCGGTTACAGGCAAGCTACATGTGCCCTTAAGTAACCCATTGAAGCACTCTGACATGTGCAAGTGTCCACTTTTCTTGAGGTACAACCTTAAGGTAGTCATACGTATCCGGATTGACATTCTTAATACAATCTATTATGTTTTCAATCTTACAAACTTGATTTGTAGTTACTGCCTTCCATACCAAGTTCTTCAACACCCGATTTTTATTGAAGGTAGTGTTAACATTGCTTACTAAATGGCGGAGGCAATAACGGTGATGGGTTAAGGGCAGTTGCAAGTAGCCCCTAGTGGTGTCATCAAAGCATGATTGTATCCCACGACAGTCATCAAAGCATGTTGCTGCACTACATCATCACTGGTGTCCGCAGCTAGGGGAACCTTAAACAGTGCATCAAGTCATGTGTATGTTATCCTTGGCCCAGCACAGATACCCGAGTTTATGTTCAATCTCGAGGGCGGAGGTTCATGGCCCAACAAATCTCAGCACACCTTATTCCATTTCAAGTCTGTCTTCCTAGTGATAGGCAACCCATCCATCGGAATCCCCAACATCACCTCTATATCTTGCAAGGTGATACCCATTTCTCCATGGGGTAAGTGGAACGTGTGTGTCTCTGAACACCACCTCTCGACCAAGGCCGTGATCAAGGCGTGGTCGACCTCCATATCAGGAACCTTGAATAACCTAGTCAAACATACTGCATCTATGTATTGCATGATACGTGGGTCTAGCCCACCCTGCGGCAATACAGATTTATGACATCGAACCTTTATGACGCTAGGCACCTCCTGCACATGGACGAGCATTGTGTTAGGTAGTGCACATGAGGTAATTATAAAACAGCCATGTATTAATAATACATTTAAACATACCTCATCGAAAGCACACTTCCAAAGCAAAGTTGACCGATGATCCGGCTACCGAGTCAACTGGATCTGATCGTCAGGTCCAAGCTGCACTCTATCTAGTGCCTGCATATCTGACATGGCAGCAAATTGATTGTTAGCAATTATCTGACAAGTAAGACATTATGATCCCAACAAGATTGTCAACATCACTTCTTACCCCCACTTAACATGCAACTCAAAAGCAATCAAATTAAAGCTTAAATAAATAAGAACTTCCCATAATTTTACATAAAAATAGTTTTTGTTTTCTATTATCTGTAATTAAAGTAAAAAAACAAAAAAATGACTAATTAATGTGCTAGAAACTTGATTGATACCTAGATGTTCAACATCTGAGCAATATTTAAATGTGATAGTTCTTTTTGATTTATGATGTCTTTGAGAGTGATTTTAATAGGGAAAATATCAATTACAATTATTAGGAGTTGCATATTAAGTTTCCAATTAAATTTAACCATGCAACACACAATATGTGATCTTCCTCCAAGGACATTTAAATTCAACTCTATGTCTTATGACCAATGCAATGACATAGTAAATATAAATTGCAACAACTTAATGTTTAGGTATTCTGTTCTCAAACCTGTTCAATCAAACTTGGTCTTTTCAACAAAGTAACACTCTTTATGGTCATGCTTTACAGCTCCCCGTTTTATGTCCTATGCAATTGCCCGTTCAAAATTGACAACTAAGATCCCTACAGTTACAGGTCATTTGGTCTCAAGTTCTCAACTTAATATCTAGAAACCTATACTAATGATTCTACATTTCTACTCACTAGATATGTAAGCATACCATGACTCAGTCAGCCAATTTTCGAGTTTGTTAGGTCTATTTTCAACATTTTAAGAGTTAATTCTACTCAATTTCCTGCTTTGTGAGTCGTTTTTAAATTCTAGGAGAATGACTTTATCAGACTCCAAACTATACCCAGGTCCAGTATTAGCTATAAGCAATAGTCAGGATTCTACATTACACCATAAGCCTTAAATTTCAACAAATATAAACTAAGTACAACAAAAACCAATGAAGTATACAGGATGTATACCCTAAGTTTCAAGTACAAACTTAAGGTTTCAAATACTAAAAGAACATAATGCTTTAGAGGTCTGGGCACATTCAATAACATCCAATAATACAACAACCCTATTAATTGAAATTTAAGACTCTACATGGACAACCTTGGCATTCAAAATATCCTTCTGTTCCTCTCTCTCTCTCTCTCTCTCTCTCTCTCTCCATGAAAATTGTTTAGTTTTAGCAAAAAAGAAAGAATACTTGAAAGATTAATCCTAATTTGTGGGAGAGGGCACTGATGAATTAATACAATGAACATTAATAGAAACTAACTAAAAGGTACCAAACAAAAGTAAAGTCATTCAGACATCTTATCACCAAATTGTCTTACTACTTTAGAAGAGATTTTATCATTTGGTTTAAGATTCAAATGAATGATAGAGGATTCGAGAACTAGCATTTAACAAAAAGATAAAAAGTATATGATTCATAGTCAACATAAAACAAATGAAAAAACAAAGATAGATTGAAGTAACAGTCAACATATTATAACTCACACGTTCTTAGAGAGAATAAAAGACAAAGATAGATTAATCCCCCTCTGATAATCATAAAACAAATGAAAAACATTGAAAATTAATATAAACAATAGAAGATTAATAATCATAAAACAAAAGTTACAAACTTTGATATGCATTTTGTCTCTATTTTCAATGTCAATGCATAGATTAATATAAGAAACAAGCTTAAAATGGAAATAATGAAATTCATGTCATGGCTTGAACTCTAATGAAAGCAACAATATATTCTCTATTTCCAATGTCGGTGCATACACTCATACTGTTTGCAGCAAATAGAAATTCTACAATAAATGAAAACAAGAAACGATATCAACATGAAGTTCAACACCTATCGCAGAAATGGAAAATCTTTACATAAACTCTACTTTCATATAATAATAAATAAATTTTATTAATAGAATAGATTACTTCATGTTCATTTGTCTTATGATAAATAATGGTAATTTATTAATAGAACAGGTTACTTCATGCAGCATGTAAAAGACCCACCAAACTCATTTGCCAAAACCCCCCTTTAAAACCCCAAGCACATTTAAACTCATTAATGAGAAAATAATCATTGCAACATGTAAAAGACAACAAAATTCTCATTAATGAGAAAATCACACAAACATAACCATATAGCAACAAATACTTTAGACCATCATTGTAGCATATAAAGGACAACAAAATTCTCATCTTGATTACTAAATTTAAATTTACTACTTTTAAGTAGTTTTCAACAAAATAATCAAAATCTCACATAAAACACAACTTAATATTGACCAAAATCAGAAAAGATAAGAGGAGAGCAATGTACCTGTAATCAACAATGGTGGGAAGCAATGACGACGGGAAACAATGACAACTTATGGAGACTGGATAGGGAGAGTGAGACTGATGGAGAGTGTAGAGGGAGAGTGATGGCAGAGAGCGAGGAAGAGAGAGTGTACATGGAGAGAGTGAGTGAATAAGCGTGGTGAGACGTTAGGGTCTTAGGGATTCAAATCGTTGAAGCAAACTTGATTTTACACTTATCGAGTTCTATTGTGGGAGTAATTGTTCACTTTCTAAAGATTGCTCTCTATATATATTTGTATGCAACCATTTAGAGTTATATGCATCGATTTTGTTTCTGATTTGTTCACTTCATTGAAATAGTATCATCTCATGCTTATGTTGTTTGATGATGTGCAATTTTATAACTTTTCAAAATCCAATAAAGTCTAATGAGTAGGAGCTTTGTGCATTGACTATGAAATTTTAATGAGCGATAAGCTATAATTGTAAGATTATAAGATATTATTAACTTAATTATAAGATGTAAGGCAAGTTAGGTTGCTTAGATTTTGTATAAAATGTCATTTTTACTTGAAATTAGTTTTCACATGCAAGTTTAAAGGAAATAGATGAGTTCAGGATTGTCATAGCATTGAGCAATTGAGATAGCTAATTGCGACCACCGCACACCCTTGGTGCGATAGTCACTCCACAGGTATAAATGCTTGTGAAGTGTGAGGGGTAAGGGCTAGGGTTCAAGTCTCTAGAAGGGAGCTAGAATAGACACGTATAGACACTTAGATTAAGCTAGAATAGAAATTCTGTCTTGTATCAAAAAACAAAAGATAGCTAATTGCGGTTGCTATTGACTTTTGTGTAAATTAAATGTCTAGAACAAAGATAAAAGTGGCAATAGTGTTTATTGAAATTCTTGACACAATGTGTGTTTTTAGATGTATAATCTTCAAAATACATTAGAGTGAACATTGGATTTGTGTAATGAGGTTGATTTTAAGTTTATATGAAGTTGTATGTTTTTATTGCTATAAAATTGAATTTAAATTCTGGCTTTGAGCCAAGTAAACATACAACAGTTGCAATTCATTGCGATTAGTTTGCAAGTAAACTTATAACCATGAATTATTCATTTAAATGTAACCCAATATTTTTATTATATTTTTCTATTTTTTAGTCATATATATTTTGCTTTGTTTCAATAATTTCTAAGTAGTGAATAAGTCATATATTTTTGTTTTGTTTCAATAAAGTAGTGAATCACTTGATTCTTTAATATTTTTTGGTCTTTCAAAAGTTTTAATATCTGAATTTTTCAATTATTTTTTTGCAATATCTGAAATTATTTAACAAATTTTTCGTACTCTTCATATAATTGTAACACAAATTGAAGTCATACAAGAGCAAATCATATAATAATATAGTTTCTTAATTAATTTAAGATTTTAAAAAATAATTTTAGTCTACTTCACAAATAGGTAGGTTCCCGTGCATAGCACGGGTTAGCGACTAGTTATTACTAGTTGCAAACTCATGCGATCCATAGGAAAGTCATTTATAAAATGAACAATCGTATGCATATTATTGACATTTTGCAAGTTAGCATTTTAAAAAAATGAACAATCATAGTAAAATAAAATACAATGGAAATGAATATTTAACTTCTATGCTTTTCCATAGTTTAGAAGTGTTGTCTAAAATAGAATGTTATAGGGTTGTAAGAGTGATTTTTATAAACTGTTAATACCAGACAAATATACTTATGTTGTTAGCATCTCATTGCAAGTGCATGGTTACCAAAACCTACAAAGTAATTTAAAATTCTTAAATTAATAATGAAAAAATATCCTAAAAGTTATATATATAGGCACACTTTGAAAAAAATACCATGTTTTTCTCAAAAAAAAAATCTAATATCGTTTTAGCACAGACATATTGTACAACCAAGCCTTAATTTTCCCATCAATAGCCTTTAAAAATATAAAATGTAAAGATATAAACAAAGACCACGAAATGAGAAGGATACACCAAGCTTCAAATTTGAGCAGCATTATGACTCTCTCCTTAGTCTTAGTAATAATAATATCAACAATTCAAGAGATGGAACAATATCAAAATTATAATACCTAATTTCCTTATCTCTTATGTTGAATCAAAACAAATAATTATTTGAAATATGGATATATCATACATAGATTATATTTGAGATTGAATAACAATTTTAATCAATCAAAAATCACAACTTTAATTAAGTAAACAAAAAAAATCACATGATCCCAAATAAAAATTCTCAACAAGGCAAGAGCATATAAGGTGAAAAAATTAAGATCAACTTACTGAGACGCAAATACCAAAAATCCCAAAACATAAAACCTGCAAATTTTATAGAACCCCCAAATTCTATTTCAAAACCCAAACCATCATTACTTGGAACTTCAAATTCAAGAAATTTATATATTAAGTACAAAATAAAAACTCATCGTTTAGTGGGCTAGAAGGCATAGGTTGCATTTTTTATTTTTCTCCAAAAAATAGGGGTTTTTTTATCTACCATATACAATATTTAATAATTAGTAGAAATTTCAACCCAAAAACCAAACACACGAAAACAATGTCAATATAAATATGGAGATTAACCCAAATGCTTAATAAAAAGTAGATAAACTTATGTAAGAATTGAATTTTTGTCTATGAAAGTGAGGGAGGAGGCACAGTATTTCACCCTATCAAAGCAAAATGTGTAAATATAAACTTCAATAAATTTTCTTGAAAAGAAATCTTGATTGGGTGCTTCAAAACCTCAAAGAAACTCCTTGAAAATAATAAAAAACAACATGAAACAAAGAGGGATTGAATTTGAGAGAAAAACAAATAACCCTAAAAAAATGATAGATACTTGGACATTCAAAATATTAATGAAAATAACCATGAATTTGACGTTATTATTTATAGTGACTAGAAAATTTAAAGATGAGAGTCGTGTTATAAGAAAGCTATTATCCATAATCATTCCTATATTTATCCAACAAACAAAAATCCAACCTTTGTAAACTTCAACAAAAAAAAAAAAATTATAAGAAATTTTTTTTATTTAAAAAAATAATTTTAAGTTGTGAAGAAGTTGTTTGAAGCCAAAAAGAGAAGGAATTTATTTAAAATCAAATACCATAAAATCAAGTTGTTAAATTAATTACAATTTTTTTTCCAATTTTACAATAAAGATCAAGTTGTTAATGTTATTAGCTGTTTTTTTTTTTTTTTTTTTTTTTATCCAAAAGTTTGATATTTATCCAAAAAAAAAAAATATATATATATATATATATTTGGAAAAAAGTAAATAACAAATTTATTATTAATTCCTCCTGTGTGTATAAGAAGTTGTTATAAGCCTAAAAGAGAAGGAATTTATTTAAAATTAAATACTATAAAATCAAGTTATTAACGTTAATTACAATTTTTTATCCAATTATACAGTGAAGATCAAGTTGTTAACGTTATTAACTCTTTTTTTTTTTGGTTATCCAAAAATTTGATATTTATCCAAAAAATAAAAATATATATATATATTTGGAAAAAAGTAAATAACAAATTTATTATCAATTCCTCCTGTGTGTATAAGAAGTTGTTATAAGCCAAAAAGAGAAGGAATTTATTTAAAATCAAATACCATAAATTCAAGTTATTAACGTTAATTACAATTTTTTATCCAATTATACAGTAAAGATCAAGTTGTTAGCGTTATTAACTTTTTTTTTTTTTGTTATCCAAAAATTTGATATTTATCCATATATATATAAATATATATATTTGGAAAAAAGTAAATAACAAATTTATTATTAATTCCTCCTGTGTGTATATCCTCCTATTGATTTTTTTTTTTCCTTTTAATTCATGGGATTAGCTATACTTCTATGTACAGTGTACACACCTACACATTTTAATATTTTATGTTTGGATTTTTTTCTTAATTTCTATCCTATTAATTTAGGCTTTGTTGATAATATTTAGATAGACACAATTGTAGGTTGTAGCTGTATGGCATCAACCAACTAAATTTACTTCTCAAAGAAGAAAACCAACTAAATTTACATTTTGTTCAATGTAAGTTGCTTGTTTTGTTAAAATTCTTTTTTTTTTAATATATATAATACATTATACATAAAAATAAGGATTAGATGAAGAATTTGGTTAAATAGATACAACCCTTAAAAGTTGATACCTGAGAAAGGATGAAAAGGTTATAATCTAGAGTTAATTGTGATTTTAGATGCGCCCAAGTAAAAAAAAAAAAAAAAAAAGCCCCAAATTTTAAACAATAGTGTTATTTATAATCAATAAATAAAATAATATTTTTTATCAAATGAAAAACAAACAAAAAAAAAAATGCTACGTCCGCAATATTTTTCACAACAATTTGACAACAAATGCTAAATAACAGGTTGTTACAGCCTATTATTGATGGCAAAAATATAATTATAGTGGTGCTTTTAAATAAAAAACAAGAAGCAACTTAAAACTTGGGATTTGTTGTGAAAAATATTGTGTACGTTGCACTTCTATAAAATAAAATAATAATAATAAGAGTTGAGTTAGCAAACGTTTATTAGTTTTTATCTAGGTATACTATTAACCCCACTCTTTTACTTGCCACTATCAATCTGCCACATTAACAAGTGTGAAAAGTTTTGTCAAATTTTGTTGTCTATAAAATTTTTAGAAAAGAAAAAATTATACGTTGTTCATGTTAGTAGTAATTTTGCATCTAAAACAATATAATCAATTCTCGCCTTAGGCCCCTAAATGTATCAAGCCGCCCCTACTTACCACTAAAATTATAATTTTACCCCACCAATAATAACTCACCACTTAAAATTTATTGTGAAAATGTTATTAACATACCAGTTTTCTTCTATAAATAGCCTTCTGAAATTTGTATAAATCACTTCTCAACCATAAGTCATCTTACACTGAACCCCAACAACAAAGAAAAGGCTTGTAGTTATTAAGTCTAACAAAAACCATGGTTTTCAAGGACTACACCTTTTTCTCGTATGTCCTTTTAGTGACAGCTGTCATCCTCCTCGCTGGCCACACTCATGGCGCTGGCCTATGCGACAATGCTCCTAATAAGCAAGTCTGCCATTCAATTGTCTATGACCGGACAGACCCTCGTGAAGCTGTGGTTGCATGCATTCACAAAATGGTTTACCAGACCAAAGTTGCAATGGCAGTGGCTCTAAAGCAAGCCAACTCGTCTAAAATTAATGCATGCATAAAGGAGTTTGTGGCAGGCATTGACAATGGCAAACGCGCCTTGGAAGCCCTCACGGCCGGTAAATACATTAGCGTGAGGACCTCCATCATTGCCGCTTGGACCAACTGCGTGGTATGCAATAACGGGTTTGGACGCGATCCCAATCCCATTGCCAAATCTACTAGGCTTGTAGAGGACATTGCTGCCGCTGGTATCTATCTAACAAATTTAATTAAATGAAGAAGAGCTTGTGAGTTGTATGTGAGTGGTTAACAGTGGTCTGTAGATTTATTTCTTTATTTTTAATAAAATCTAGTAAATTGGCCACATGATGCACATATAATATCGTAATGTTTTAGGGATTTTTTTTTTTTTCTCTGGTTCTGTTTAATAAAGTCTAGTAAATTGCCCACACAATGCACATATAATATCATAATGTTTTATTTAATCTTTTTTTTTTTTTTTGGAGAATGTTAATACATATATTATAACATAAGTAATGAGCAACATATTATAACAACTATAAATTGCATACACATCTATTATGATTATTCTGTTCAAGTAATGAGCAATAAAAAAAAAAAAAAAACTTTGGAGTAATATTGTATAATAAAAGTTGATAAAAGCCTATTAATTCTGAAAGCTTGGATTTGTGTGAAAATACAAGAGTTTGTTTAGACCCCTAATAAAAATTCCGGCTAAATTGTTTTTACTCTAACTTAAACTAAGTGCGGAATAAGAGTAAATAAGTGCAAACAACCAATAAAACTAACCTAAGTCATATTCATCCAATTTCAACAATAGAAGATAAGCTTAAAAAGTAGGGAAGAAAGATGCAAACACAAGATAACATCAAAACATGTTATCGAAGAGAAAACCGAAGAACTTAGCGAAAAACCTTTCCGTGACCCTTCAAGTCGAAATTGATCCACTAAAGAATAAAGTTGGAGTACACGAATAACAAAAGACCCTTCAAGTCTAGTCTACCCAATGTACTTAAGCCCTTCAAGCTCCTGCTACCAACTGGCTTCTCGGAACCTTGTCTTCTCTGACTTTCCTGGATCCCGCAATTCAACCTGATTGCATCTGCCAATAAATGGCTTCCTTCCAATGCTTTCCAGTAGCACCAAAATCTCACTTGACACTCAAATTGAGTGTGGTAAATGTTTGGGCTATCAATCTCTGATGGATTTAGGGATGGAGAGGTAGGAGTAGATGAAAATCATAAGGAAATGTGTAGATGATTATGGGTATAACAATCTCTAACTCTCAAGTGTGTTTTCTAGGGTTTTCTCTTTGAAAAACACTCTTTACAATTTATGGGTAATAAAGGTATATATAGTGTGGGTAAAGACTTGATAAAACAAAACATGACAAATTAGCCAAATAGAATGTTTTGCGAGTATTTCACGAAATCCTCTAGGCTGGCATGACTCTTCGCCTTCTAGTCATGTGCTCTACACGTGGCTCTTTTGCAGGATAGCTTCTCGTGAGGTATTCACGAAATCCACTTCTTTATCGTTTTAAGCTTGAGTTTGCACACTTCCTTTCATGTGATGCTCTCCCCCTTACTATATGCTATAGTCAAAACATATTCACATTAAGTGCTCTCCCCCTTTTTAGCACGAAATAGCTAAAGGCTCTCCTCTAGCTTGCGTTGAATCTCATCCCACTATGTCTCCATGTTGGTTAGATGGATCTGAACTTGGTTGTTGGTAGAGTATAAGATATTAGCAAGACCAAGAATACGCTCATGTAGACCTTCAACCAAGGTAGTCAACTTATTTGGATGAGAGCTGGATTGTCCCGGTTGAGTGGGAGCAACTAAGGGATGTCCAGTTGGAGTGGCATGAGGAGTAAAATTACTCTTTGGGGTTTTGGAGGGACTTTGCTTTGCCCGTTCAGCAAAGGAGTGACTCTTGCTCTTTTGAAGAGACATGAAGGATATTGGTTGATGACGGAGTATGATAGTGCCATCTTTTGGTGGACAAACAGCCTTAAGGACCATGATTTTCATGGTCTGAAAAACGTAAGCACAAATGTCAATTTGAGCTCCCTTGATGAGATCACATAAGAATTGTGCTTTTCCAAGATTGATAAAATCAGTGTTGGTCAATGGATAGAGATTGGAAAACATGATCAATGTGAGAGTCTTCAATTTTGCTTCAAACTTTGTGTGAGGGTCATTTTTTTTTACAGTGTCTAGGCCCAACTTAAGCAAGGACCCCGGGGGCCCTCTTGTTGTAGTTTGAAAGGACTGGACTTGGTTTACCACAGCTAAATGGGCTGTTTACAAATCAAGTGGTGCACAGGTAAGGTTCCTACAATACGTATACACTAGCAAGCGAGAATATATGTATTGAACAACAAGAAAACAGCAAAGGAAGGCAATGTAATAAAGAAAAACACAAAATGATTTTTCGAGATCCTCAAATCAAATAGAAATATTCTATTAGTTTTCCTTAATTATGGATTATAATTAGCTCACTAGATCGTGTTACAAGGTTCAAATAAGCTAAAAAATTACAGACTTAGATGGCTATCTAAACCTCTAAGACTTGCAAAGTTTTAACCCTTTTGAATCCAAGTATTATACTATAGTGGCTGTTCTTGGGATACCGGGAAAGGTTCCCCTATTTTCTTTGAATTTTACAGAGTTTTTCTCAATGATTTTATATGATTTCCCTATTGTGGAATAATTGTCCCCTTCACTGCTGCTTCTTCCTCCTTTTTTAGTCATATATATACATATATATATATATATATATATATATTGTTTTATTTCAATAATTTCTAAGTAGTGAATCATTTGATTCTTTAATATTTTTTAGTCTTTCAAGAGTAATTACTTTTTTGTAGTATCTGAAATTGTCTAACAAATTTTTTGTAAGCCATGGTTTCTTCATATAATTGTAATACAAATTGAAGTCATACAAGAGCAAATCATATAATGATGTAGTTTCTTAATCAATTTAAGATTTTATAAAATTATTTTAATCTATTTCACAAATAGATAGGTTCCCGTGCATAGTACGGGTTAGCAACTAGTTATTACTAATTGCAAACCCATGCGATGCACAAGAAAGTCATTTATAAAATGAACAATCGTATGCATATTATTGACATTTTGCAACTTAGCATTTAAAAAAAATGAACAATAATAGTAAAATAAAATACAATGGAAATGAATATGTAACTTTTATGCTTTTCCATAGTTTAGAAGTGTTGTCTAAAATAGAATGTTATTGGGTTGTAAGAGTGATTTTTATAAATTGTTAATACCAGACAAATATGCTTATGTTGTTAGCATCTCATTGCAGGTGCATGGTTATCGAAAGTAATTTACAATTCTTAAGTTAATAATGAAAAAAAAAAATCTTAAAAGTTATATATATACACACACTTTGAATTGATACCATTTTTTTTCAAAAAAAAAACAAAACTAATATCTTTTTAGCACATACGTAGTGTACAACCAAGCCTTAGTTTTCTTGTCAATAGCGTTTAAAAATATAAACTGTAAAGATATAAACAAAGACCATGAAATAAGAAGGATACACCAAGCTTCAAATTTGAGCAGTATTGTGACTCTCTCCTTAGTCTTAGTAATAATAATATAGACAATTCAAGACATGGAACAATATCAAAATTATAACACCTAATTCCATTATCTCTTATGTTGAATCGAAACAAATAATTATTTGAAATATGGATATATCATACATAGATTGTATATGAGATTGAATAACAATTTTAATCAATACAAAATCACAGCTTTAATTGAGTAAACAAAAAAAATCACATGATCCCAAATAAAAATTCTTAACAAGGCAAGAGCATATAGGGTGAAAAAATTAAGATCAACTTACCGGGATACAAATACCAAAACCCCCAAAACTTAAAACCTTCAAATTTTATAGAATCCCCAAATTCTATTTCAAAACCCAAAACATCATTACTTGGGACTACAAAACCAAATAGAACCCTTCAAATTCAAGAAATTTATATATTAAGTACCAAATAAAAACTCATCGTTCAGTAGGCTAGAAGGCATAGGTCGCAGTTTTGATTTTTCTCCAAAAAATAGAGGGTTTTTATCTGCCCATATACAATATTTAATAATTAGTAGAAATTTCAATCCAAAAATCAAACTCACAAAAACAATGTCAATATAAATATGGAGATTAACCCAAATGCTTAATAAAAAGTAGATAAACTTATTTAAGAATTGAATTTTTGTCTATGAAAGTGAGGGAGGAGGTACAGTATTTCACCGTATCAAAACAAAATGTGTAACTATAAACTTCAATAAATTTTCTTGAGAAAAAATCTTGATTGGGTGCTTCAAAACCTCAAAGAAACTCCTTGAAAAATAATAAAAAACAACATGAATAATAAAACAAATTGGGAATTTAATTTTTGAAACAAAGAGGGATTGAATTTGAGAGAAAAACAAATAACCCTAAAAAAATGATAGATACTTGGACATTTAAAATATTAATGAAAATAATCATGAATTTGGCGTAATTGTTTATAGTGACTAGAAAATTTAAAGATGGGAGTCATGGTATAATAAAGCTATTATCCGTAATCATTCCTATATTTATCCAACAAACAAAAATTCAACCTTGGTAAACTTCAACAAAAAAAAAAAAAAAAATTATAAGAAATTTTTTTTATTTAAAAAAATAATTTTAAGTTGTGAAGAAGTTGTTATAAGCAAAAAAGAGAAGGAATTTATTTAAATTCATATACCATAAACTCAAGTTGTTAACATTAATTACAAATTTTTATCCAATTATACGGTAAAGATCAAGTTGTTAACGTTATTAACTTCTTCTTTTTTGTTATCCAAAAATTTGATATTTATCCAAAAAATAAATAAAATAAGACAAAATATATTTGGAAAAAAGTAAATAACAAATTTATTTTTAACTCCTCCTGTGTGTATATCCTCCTATTGAATTTTTTTTCTTTTAATTCATGGGATTAGCTATACTTCTATACTTCTATGTATAGTGTACACAACTACACATTTTAATATTTTATGCTCGGATTTTTTTCTTTCTATCCTATTAATTTAGGCTTTGTTGATATTAGATAGAGACAATTGTAGGTTGTAGTTGTATGCCATCAACAAACTAAATTTACTTCTCAAAGAAGAAAACCAAATAAATTTACATTTTGTTCAATGTAAGTTGCATGTTTTGTTAAAATTCCTTTATATATATATATAATAAATTATACATAAAAATAAGGATTAGATGAAGAATTTGGATTCTAATCAAATTAACAATTTTATCAACTTAGAAATGATAGGAGAAGAAGATAAGAACAAATATATATATATATATATATATATATAGTATGGTTTATTAAATAGATACAACCCTCAAAAGTTAATACGTGAGAAAAGATGAAAAGGTTATAATCTAGAGTCAATTGAGATCTTAGATGCGCCCACTACTAGGCGATTGGGTACTATACATATTAGCTAGCCCAATACCTAACAAACAAATGTACAGATGTGCTCTAGCTATATAGTTTTGGAAAGAGATGATTCTAGAGCTCAGATTTGTGTGAAACACAAGAGCTTATTTAAACCCCTAAATAAAAGATATAGCTAGATTGCTTTTACTCTAATTTAAACTAAGTGCGAAATAAGAGTAAATGAGCACAAACTACTGATAATACTACTTTAAGTCATAATCAACCAACATAAACAGTAAAAGATAAGCTTAAAGAGTAGGGAAGAGAGATGCAAACATAAGATAACACTAAGATGTGTTATCGAAAACGAAACCGAAGAACTCAGTGAAAAACCTCTCTGCGCTATTCCAAGTTGAAATCGATTCACTAGAGAATAAGTTAGAGTACACGAATAACAAAAGATCCTCAAAGCCTAGTCTACCCCATGTACTTGAGCCCTCGAGCTCCTACTACCAATTGGCTTCTCGAAACCTTGGCTTCTCTAACTTTCCTAGATCCCGCAATTCAACTCGATTGCATCCGCCAATGAATGGCTTCCTTTTAATACTTCCCAGTAGCACTAAAACCTCACTTGATACTCAGATTGGGTGTGGTAAGTATTTGGGCTATCAACGTCTCATGGATTTGAAGATGGAGAGGTAGGGGTAGAGGAAAACCACAAGGAAATGTGTAGATGATTGTGGGTATAATAATTTCTAACTCTCAAGTGTGTATTCTAAGGTTTTCTCTCTGAATAGTACTTCTTCATTTCATAAGTAATGAGGGTATATATAGTGTGGTTGAAGACTTCGTAGAACTAACATGACAAAATAGAAAAACAGAATGTTTCACGAGTATTTCGCGAGAAGTCCTTACCCCTGAGAAACTCGCAAAAACTCCAGCTGTCATGACTCTTTGCATTCCTATCATGACTCTTCGCATTCCAATCATGTGCTCTACACATGATTCTTTCGTGGGATAGCTTCTCGTGAGACACTCATGAAATCCACTTCCTCATCTCATTGTTTTAATTTGAGTCTTCACATTCTCTCACACTCATCCCTTACAATTAAAAACTCACATAAATATAGGAAAAATTGGCACAAAATTAAAACCAATACAAAATAGTTGTGAATTTTACACAGGCCCCTTTACTTGTAATCTTTAGAGAGAGAGAGAGAGAGAGAGAGCGCAAAAGAGGAAAAGAGAGAGAAAAAAAAACAATTAAAGAAGTAACCGCCGGTATTTGTATGATAAACTTCATATTATATATGGTCGTGAGTCCTTCCTAATTGAAGGCAATTACTTAAAATATGAATGTATTATTTGCCAAATGCATCTTAATCCAGTCTTATTATAAGATAATTTAGTTTTAACCCTAAATAATTGATCTAATATAGACTAATGGTACTTATCAAGAATATCCATAAGGTTCTACATATAATGGATAATACACACCCAAGGAATAATTAGGTTCATCAAGAATTGCATGCATCTATTAGGGAAAGAAAAAAAAAAAATCTAATTTAACATACGATTAACTTTTACATTAATCATTTATGAGTTTGGCTTACTTATACTATTTTTTTTTTTTTAATTAGAATCTTGTTGTGTATTGTCCAATCCACTGACCACCAAGTTGTGCTTTGCTTCCATATAACTCCATCCATTATGCACATTTCTGAGAGAGCTCTTCCAGAATCCAAAACTAACATCCCGAGACTTCTCCTCAAAAAATCTCAGAATGACATTTTATCTAGATATAGAGTTCTTTGCACCAACACTGTCATTGAAATGGATGATTTGATTCACAATCTGCAAATTCCCATTGCTTTCTATATGCATTGAATTATTGAAACTAAAGTTTTGAATCCAATTTGTCATGATATTCCCATAGGAGGACATCACCCATCCAGTTGAGGATATGGACCTGTTTACAATATTCAAAAAACGTACCATTTAAACCTGTTAGGACATATGTAGTTCAAGTGATTTTAAACATATGTCATTATTTTAATTAATTGGTTTATCATTTGACAAAACGCACTTTACTTATAATTGGGTAGAATTAGGATGTGTTTAACGCTTCAAGAAACTGTGTTTCAAATTCAAGTGTTGAAGTCATTAAGTCTGTCCAAGAAACAAGCTAGAAAGTGTAAGTTACTAAAGCTCGACACCTAGTCTCGACACATGCATCTATCAAGCTTTAAGAAGTTGTTTTAGCCCCGAGGCTCGACAGCTTCTCGACTGATCCTCGACACCTCTATCTGTTGAGATTTAAGAAAAACAGATTCTAAGTTCTGTTTTGATTTCAATCCGTGAATGTGTCTTTGAGACTTCTTTTCTTCTAACCTTAGACATATAAAAGGATTATTTTAAGGGCCGTCGAAGGGAGCACAAGTACACAAGTTGCACAAGCATTGAAAAATCCTTGTTTAAGCTATTTGTGATTTGAGACAAAGTTCATGCTCTAGTTCATCTCTCTTGTGAAGAAGTTGCTGTGTAATGTGCACCGTAGGGTTTTGTAACTAAGCATCTTCTTGATCTTCAACGTGTGGATGAATTGAAGAACTTTGCAGCCAACAACTCTCTCTCTAGTTGGTGAATTGAAGTCGCATATTGGGATCCGCGCAATTGGTTAGTCACGTATTGGGAGCCGTGCATTAAAAGGAGAAACTGTCACTACAAAACAAGTCCAATTGTGTATTGGGGTAAGGGTTCAACTATAGGTTGGTAAGGTACTGGGATTCCTTTACTTGTAACCTCTTGTTGTGATAATAATGGAGTTTCGAGAGTGGTGACCTTAAATCACCCGGTGGGGTTTTTGCCGTCAAGTTTTCTCCATTCGTAAACAAATCACTATGTCAATTTAATTTCCACTGCATACTTTAGTTTATTGGTGATTTGTTTGTACTGCCACGTAAATTTGCATATTAACTTGATTAATTAAAAACTTAACTAATTAATCAAATTAATTTATCACAAGGGGTTAACGCATTTGTGACCTATCAAGTGGTATCAGAGCAGGCACACTCTGATTAGGGTTTAATTGTTGTGTGTGATCCATTGATCCCTGTTTGTCATGGATAGAGGTCAGTCTCTTATTATACCTCTATTTTTTTATGGTACTAACTATGCATACTAGAAAGTACGCATTAGAGCTTTCTTGCAGTCACTAGATGAGATGGTGTAGCAAGCTATGGAGATAGGTTGGACTAAGCCTATAGAAGCGCTAGCTGATTGGGATGATGTCAAGATCAAGGCGGCAAATTTCAACAGCAGAGCATTAAATGCCCTATTCAGTGCAGTCACCAATGAGGAGTTCAAGAAGATTTTCTCTATGGAAACTACTAAGGAAGCATGGACCATTCTCCAAATAACCTATGAAGAAACGAAGGCTGTCAAGGATTCGAAGCTACAGAGGCTCACTATAAGCTTCGAAAAAATTAAGATAAAGGAGGATGAGTCATTCGACGAGTTCTATGCAAAGCTCAAAGACATAGTAAACTCAGCCTTCAATCTTGGGGAAACTATTCCTGAACCCAAGATAGTCAAAAAAAGTGCTCAGATCTCTGCCTGAGAGATTCCATGCTAAGATCACATCAATAGAGGAATCAAAGGATATTGACAAGATTCCTCTGACTGAGCTGGTTGGCAATTTGCAAACCTACGAGCTAGGGTTGACTAGAATGGGCAAGTCAAGCAATGGCAAGAGCATGGCATTAAAGGCCAAGAGCAGTGATACAGATGAGTCTTCTGACGATGAAGATTGTAAGATGAAGTCATACATTACCAGGCAATTCAAGAAATTTATGAAGAATGTAAATGGAAAGGTCTTCAACAAGGACCATAGGCAATCCAGTTCTTCTCAGTTCAAGAGCCCAGATAAAGGGAAGAAGGATACCAGGGATGGCGGTCAGTACATTGTTCCCGCTAGACCGAAATGCTTTGGGTGTTAAGGCTTCAGACACATGAAATAAGAGTGTCCTACGTACCTCAAGAGCATTGAGAAGAGCAAGACTCTAGCTGCTACCTTGAGTGACACTAAGCCCGAGGATGATTCTGACAATAAAGATGACGGAATCTTGAATGCCTTCACTACCACTATTAATCCTACTGAAGGGATTACTAAAGAAGTAAATGAAGAAAAGGAATTGGTGGATGCTAAGTTTGAAACTATGGATGACCAAGATGATATCCATATCGCCTATGAGAAATTATATAAGCTTTCTGAGAAGCATGAGAAACTCTATAGGCTGGCCACCAAGAAACTCAGTGATGTGGAACTTGATCGTGAGGAGCTTTCCATTAAGGTTGATGAAGCAAATCAGACCATTAGGGCACTGAGGTTCGAGAACAATTTCTTAGCTGAGAAGATCAAGAAGCTTAAAGCGGAGATGTTTCAAGTTAGAGCATAATTGGAGAGGACGTCAAGTGCAAAGCTGGATAAGATGCTCAGTATTTAGAAATCTACTTCAGATCGTACTGGATTGGGGTATGCATTCTCTCTCTCTAACTCTTTCTGCTAGTACTACTATTTTTGTTCCTCCTGCTAATAACATTAAAATTGAGAACTATGATGTTAAAACTGAATTAGCTAGTGAGAACTTAGACAAAGATAAGTCCATCTTAGGAGCACCCCCTAAGGTTGAGAAGAGGGAAACTAAAAACCCTAGGACTAAGAAGGCTATCTCTCAAAAGCCTAAACAGAAGAAGCAGCATCTCTGTTATCATTGTGGTGTTGCCGGTCATACTCGACCTAATTACTACAAATGGTTAGCCACTCAACAAAGCAATGGCATGATAGCATCTAGGAACCATAATCAGCTTCAAACCTCTCTTGCTCCTCTTGGAGATATTCTCAAAGCCCTCATGTACCTTTCGAACTTGAACGGTTTCAATTCTTCCCCCTCATCACTAGTTCAAGGGTTGGTAAAAAGGAAAGGTTCTTCCAAGGTGTGGAAGGAAAAGGGTTCTAAGTGATTTTGTTCATTTCTTCTCTCTCACCCCGTTTTGTTGTTTTTGCATTATTTGTGTGTTGCTTTACTATTTTGAGTCAGTCTAGTTTTGTGCACTATTTTGCTTTCGTTAACATGTTTTTGTTTGTGTGTTTTCAGTTTTGTGTTTTTATTTTTGCTTTTTTGATAAAAAAAATTGAAAAATACAAAAACAGTGTGTGTTTGTGTACATTGGTTTTTGTGAACTTTAAAATGGCCATTGAAACAGAATTTTCTAAATTTTGTATCTCTTGTAACTTAGATGAGCATCCTTATGCACAACTATGCAAGTGAGCTTTGTAACTCTTTGTTTGTGATGAGTAAGGTTAAGTGATCTCTTATACTTAACACTTATATCACTCTTTTTGACAGGTAGGACTAGAAAATCCTAAGAGAAAGGCATAAATAACCATCTCACCACTGTTACTCACCAATCATGAAATGACATCTGTATGCTTTGGCATAACAAAAATGCAATGTCAAAAGCTAGACATAATTGGGTATTTCTTTTCTTTCTTATATGTCCATGCATGATATGCTTAATAAAAGAAAATATGCAAATAAATAAAAAGTAAAAAGATCAAAATGCTTTAAAGATATGATTGCAAGCGTGTTTTCTAGGAGATGTGGGAGTTATAGGATGTACCTCGAAGGTGATAATCCCCATCAAACAGTTATGATTGTGTGTGAAGTAATTTTCTCATATCTCAAATCGTCATAACTTTGAGACACTTATGCAATCTTGCGATGTTTTTCACACATAACACGCAATATTCTTTGCTATTCTTGATACATGTGCATGTACAATATGATTTGACCAGCACAAGGTTTACATACGTTAATATATGCTCACTAAACTGTCTTGACTTATTTTTGAAATATAAAATTGGTTAGACTTGTTTAGTATGCGTGTGTGTGTTTTGGGATCCATGTGCTTAAACTTATTGTTGAGAGATGTTTTTGAGAGCTTAATGTGTTGCTTGGATCATTGGTTGAGTTTCATGCGTGATTGCATTCATGTCTGTGTTTTTCTTCTCTTGAAAAATTGCTTTTTAAGGCAAGCTCGGCACCTCATCGATACTTGGCTTTCTGTCGAGCTTCTCAGCTTTTTCCTTATCGCAGTCTCGACACCTTCTCGACACTTGGTGGATCAATCGAGAAACGTTTTGTCTGCTCGATAGCTTCCTAACAGTTAATGGATCGATCGAGATTCTTTTGGTGTTTGATTCTTCCTTTCTCAACACCTTCTCGATAGCTGTATTTGTCGAAGTACCTTTTCTCGATACCTACCTCGATAGCTATCTAGACACCTCTCAATACCTGCATCTGTCGAGAATTATCGAAGGTGTATTTCAAGGTTCTTCACGATTTTGTCTCTCATTTCTCTCTATTTCTCTCTGGTACATTTGGTTTTTTCTCTCCTAAAACCTCTCTCACTCACTCCAAACCTCTTCCTAAGGATTCCTCAAGCTTTCCTAAATATTTTCCTCTCTTGGTAAGCTTCAATCCTCTCATTCTTCATGCATTTCATATTTTAAAACCTAGGTTTTGGGGTTTTTGAAAAATTTTGGGGTTTTTCAAAATTGATGAGTGTTTAATGCAATTTTTGGGTTGGTTTTATAGATTTGATCTTTAAAACTACATGCATTGCATCACATTAGTATTCTAACAGTATTTTCATGCATTTAGATGTGTGTTCTCTGATTGTTTGCTGATAGGATTGGATTGAGCTGAGCCCATGATGCCATTGTGTTGCATGTCACATGTTCATGCATTTCCCATACATACGTTCTTTCCTTTCAATGTACTTGTCATATATTGAACTGTTTTGGGACTTTTTTGTGTGTTTCTCTCTTTTTGCCTCTCTTTCTGTTTGTGTTAGTAGTGTCTATGAACCCTCTGTGTTTTAGGGGCTCTTCATCTTCTAATCCCACTCCTCTTTTTGTTTGGTTCTGTGATGAGAAAGTCCAACAAGACTTCTCGGAGAACTTTTCTAAACGAGGTGTTCATTCGAAATGCCAAATTATCCTAGCAGACTTTGCCGACACTGACCTACCTGATGTCATTCACAGTCGGGGTTAGGAGTCACTGTGTGACGTCCCGGTCACATGTCCTTCCGTACTGATTCAAGAGTTTTACTTCAACATCCACGAGATTGATTCTTCAATACCTCTCTTTCATACTCGCGTTTGAGGTACGTGCTTTGCTGTCACTCCGGAGTTGGTCTCCGAGGTTCTTCATGTCCCGAGGGTTGATCATCCTGATTAACCCGGTTGTGAGGGACTATGGACTGTGTCCAAAGACAAGATAATTTCTGCGTTTTGTGAGCGCCTTTCTGATTGGGATGAGCATCAGTACACACCATGTAGGCCTTTTGCTAAAGGTCCTCGTTTCCTAAACATGGTGATGACTTTTGTTTTGCAGACACTCTCTCACTACAACTCCACCACAGAGCCTCGTGCTCGATTTTTGTTGTCTCTTTTAGAGCACCTCACTATAGACTTCCATTTACACTTCATCTTCTCTATCATTTATGTCTATAAGGATACAGCCACCCGTGATAAGCTCATTTTCCCTTCGGCTATCACTAGGATTCTACGCCATTTTTTCGTCCCTTTTCCGTCTTCCGACCTATTCCATGTCATGTCTGCTATAGACGCCACTACCGTAAAATGTAGTGAGACACAGTTTAGGTCGCGACAGACGGATTCTACAGCTCCTTCCTCCTATCCCGCTCTATCCAGATCTACTAGAGCCATATCTGCTCCCTCATCTTCCTCGAGCGATGTGACACTTGGAGACATCATGGCGCAACTTCAGCGCATAGATGCTCGCCTAGATATGCTCTCTACGAAGTTGTATCAGGTGAACGTTCATGTTTGTCGCATTACCAGACAATAGGCGACCATGGACAGTTTTGCTTCTGAGGCTTCTCCTCCACCTCCTCATGTAGATTCTGAGACTGAGGATGATGATGGTGATGACAATGATGCTTCAGATGAGGATGATGGAGATGCTACCTCTTTTGATGAGATGTCTACTTGACACTCTACCCTTTGTCACTCGTGACAAAAAGGGGGAGTAGTTTTGGGTTATGAGAGTAGTCATACTTAGGGGGAGAGCTTGTAGAGGACATTATTTATTGGGGGAGTGTTGAAATGAGGGATGTAGTGAGGATTACATGTATTTCTTTTCTTTTCTTTCTTATGGAGATACATTGTTCATGTACTCCGGTCTTGTGACCATTTATTGGCATATATTGTGCTTATCTCTTGATATATATATGTTGATGTATGTTTCTTTCACCTACCTTTCCATGTGTTGTTTCTTTTCTGTCTTTATACACATGTTTCTTTTACTTGTATGCAATTTATTATTTCTGCTTCACACAAAGATGCCTTGATGTGTTTTATTTCAAAGTGTTTTAAAAATACAGGTTGTCAAAGTCTACTTACCATAAACTCTCTTCTTGCAAAAATTTTCAAGAGTTTGTGTTAGGATAGATTCTATTGTATTCAACAAGTGAATATGAGTTGAGTGATTTATGACTTCTCTTATATGTTCATTTGTTTGTTGTAGTTTTGTCACAGATTGCCAAAGGGGGAGATTGTTAGAACATACGTAGTTCAAGTGGTTTCAAACATATATCATTATTTTATGCAATTGGCTTATCCTTTGACAAAACACACTTTACTTGTAATTGGGTAAAATTAGGATGTGTTTAACGTTTCAAGAAACTGTGTTTCAAGTTCAAGTGTTGAAGCCATCAAGTCTGTCTAAGAAACAAGTTGGAAAGTGTAAGTTACTAAAACTCGACACCTTGTCTCGACAAATGCATCTATCGAGCTTTAAGAAGTTGTTTTAGCGCTGAGGCTTGACAGCTTCTCGATAGATCCTCGACGCCTCTATATGTCGAGATTTAAGGAAAACAGATTCTAAATTTTATTTTGATTCCAATCCGTGAATGTTTCTTTGGGACTTCTTTTCTTCTAACTCTAGACATATAAAAGGATTATTTTAAGGGCCATCGAAGGGAGCACAAGTACACAAGTTGCACAAGCATTGAAAAATCCTTGTTCAAGCTATTTGTGATTTGAGACAAAGTTCATGCTCTAGTTCATCTCTCTTGTGAAGAAGTTGCTATGTAATGTGCACCGTAGGGTTTTGTAACTAAGCATCTTCTTGATCTTCAACGTGTGGATGAATTGAAGAACTTTGCAGCCAACAACTCTCTCTCTAGTTGGTGAATTGAAGTCGCATATTGGGATCCGCGCAATTGGTTAGTCACGTATTGGGAGCCGTGCATTAAAAGGAGAAACTGTCACTACAAAACAAGTCCAATTGTGTATTGGGGTAAGGGTTCAACTATAGGTTGGTAAGGTACTGGGATTCCTTTACTTGTAACCTCTTGTTGTGATAATAATGGAGTTTCGAGAGTGGTGACCTTAAATCACCCGGTGGGATTTTTGTCGACAGGTTTTCCCTATTCGTAAACAAATCACTGTGTCAATTTAATTTCCACTGCATACTTTAGTTTATTGGTGATTTGTTTGTACTGCCACGTAAATTTTCATATTAACTTGATTAATCAAAAACTTAACTAATTAATCAACTTAATTTATCACAAGGGGTTAACGCATTTGTGACCTGTCAAGTGGTATTAGAGCAAGCACACTTTGATTAGGGTTTAATCCTTGTGTGTGATCCATTGACCCCTGTTTGTCATGGATAGAGGTCAGTCTCTTATTATACCTTCATTGTTTGATGGTACTAACTATGAATACTAGAAAGTACGAATTAGAGCTTTCTTGCAGTCACTAGATGAGAAGGTGTGGCAAGCTGTGGAGATAGGCTAGACCAAGCCTATAGAAGCGTCGGCCGATTAGGATGATGCCAAGATCAAGGCGGCAAATTTCAACAACAAAGTATTGAATGCCCTATTCAGTGCGGTCACCAATGAGGAGTTCAAGAAGATTTCCTCTATGGAAACTACTAAGGAAGCATGGACCATTCTCCAAACAACCTATAAAGGAACGAAGGTTGTCAAGGATTCGAAGCTACAGAGACTCACTACAAGCTTCGAAGAAATTAAGATAAAGGAGGATAAGTCATTCGATGAGTTCTATGTAAAACTCAAAGACATAGTGAACTCAGCCTTCAATCTTGGGGAAACTATTCCTGAACCCAAGATAGTCAAAAAAGTGCTCAGATCTCTGCCCGAGAGATTCCATGCTAAGATCACAGCAATAGAGGAATCAAAGGATATTGACAAGATTCCTCTGACTGAGCTGGTTGGCAATTTGCAAACCTACGAGCTAGGGTTGACTAGAATGGGCAAGTCAAGCAATGGCAAGGGCATGGTATTAAAGGCCAAGAGCAGTGATACAAATGAGTCTTCTGACGATGAAGATTCTAAGATGAAGTCATACATTACCAGGCAATTCAAGAAATTTATGAAGAATGTAAATGGAAAGGTCTTCAACAAGGACCATAGGCAATCCAGTTCTTCTCAGTTCAAGAGCCCAGATAAAGGGAAGAAGGATACCAGGGATGGCGGTCAGTACATTGTTCCCGCTAGACCGAAATGCTTTGGGTGTTAAGGCTTCAGACACATGAAATAAGAGTGTCCTACGTACCTCAAGAGCATTGAGAAGAGCAAGACTCTAGCTGCTACCTTGAGTGACACTAAGCCCGAGGATGATTCTGACAATAAAGATGACGGAATCTTGAATGCCTTCACTACCACTATTAATCCTACTGAAGGGATTACTAAAGAAGTAAATGAAGAAAAGGAATTGGTGGATGCTAAGTTTGAAACTATGGATGACCAAGATGATATCCATATCGCCTATGAGAAATTATATAAGCTTTCTGAGAAGCATGAGAAACTCTATAGGCTGGCCACCAAGAAACTCAGTGATGTGGAACTTGATCGTGAGGAGCTTTCCATTAAGGTTGATGAAGCAAATCAGACCATTGAGGCACTGAGGTTCAAGAACAATTTCTTAGCTGAGAAAACCAAGAAGCTTGAAGAGGAGCTGTTTCAAGTTAGAGCATAATTGGAGAGGACGTCAAGTGCAAAGTTAGATAAGATGCTCAGCATTTAGAAATCTGCTTCAGATCGTACAGGATTGGGGTATGCATTCTCTCTATCTAATACTCTTTCTCCTAGTACTACTATTTTTGTTCCTCCTGCTAATAACATTAAAATTGAGAACCATGATGTTAAAACTGAATTAGCTAGTGAGAACTTAGACAAAGATAAGTCCATCTTAGGAGCACCCCCTAAGGTTGAGAAGAGGGAAACTAAAACCCTAGGACTAAGAAGGCTATCTCTCAAAAGCCTAAACAGAAGAAGCAGCATCTTTGTTATTATTGTGGTGTTGCCGGTCATACTCGACCAAATTGCTACAAGTGGTTAGCGACTCAACAAAGCAATGGCATGATAGCATCTAGGAACCAGAATCAGCTTCAAACCTCTCTTGCTCCTCTTGGAGATATTCTCAAATCCCTCATGTACCTTTCGAACTTGAACGGTTTCAATTCTTCCCCCTCATCACCGGTTCAAGGGTTGGCAAAAAGGAAAGGTTCTTCCAAGGTGTGGAAGGAAAAGGGTTTCTAAGTGATTTTGTTCATTTCTTCTCTCTCACCCCGTTTTGTTGTTTTTGCATTATTTGTGTGTTGCTTTACTATTTTGAGTCAGTCTAGTTTTGTGCACTATTTTGCTTTCGTTAACATGTTTTTGTTTGTGTGTTTTCAGTTTTGTGTTTTTATTTTTGCTTTTCTGATAAAAAAAATTGAAAAATACAAAAACAGTGTGTGTTTGTGTACATTGGTTTTTGTGAACTTTAAAATGGCCATTGAAACAGAATTTTCTAAATTTTGTATCTCTTGTAACTTAGATGAGCATCCTTATGCACAACTATGCAAGTGAGCTTTGTAACTCTTTGTTTGTGATGAGTAAGGTTAAGTGATCTCTTATACTTAACACTTATATCACTCTTTTTGACAGGTAGGACTAGAAAATCCTAAGAGAAAGGCATAAATAACCATCTCACCACTGTTACTCACCAATCATGAAATGACATCTGTATGCTTTGGCATAACAAAAATGCAATGTCAAAAGCTAGACATAATTGGGTATTTCTTTTCTTTCTTATATGTCCATGCATGATATGCTTAATAAAAGAAAATATGCAAATAAATAAAAAGTAAAAAGATCAAAATGCTTTAAAGATATGATTGCAAGCGTGTTTTCTAGGAGATGTGGGAGTTATAGGATGTACCTCGAAGGTGATAATCCCCATCAAACAGTTATGATTGTGTGTGAAGTAATTTTCTCATATCTCAAATCGTCATAACTTTGAGACACTTATGCAATCTTGCGATGTTTTTCACACATAACACGCAATATTCTTTGCTATTCTTGATACATGTGCATGTACAATATGATTTGACCAGCACAAGGTTTACATACGTTAATATATGCTCACTAAACTGTCTTGACTTATTTTTGAAATATAAAATTGGTTAGACTTGTTTAGTATGCGTGTGTGTGTTTTGGGATCCATGTGCTTAAACTTATTGTTGAGAGATGTTTTTGAGAGCTTAATGTGTTGCTTGGATCATTGGTTGAGTTTCATGCGTGATTGCATTCATGTCTGTGTTTTTCTTCTCTTGAAAAATTGCTTTTTAAGGCAAGCTCGGCACCTCATCGATACTTGGCTTTCTGTCGAGCTTCTCAGCTTTTTCCTTATCGCAGTCTCGACACCTTCTCGACACTTGGTGGATCAATCGAGAAACGTTTTGTCTGCTCGATAGCTTCCTAACAGTTAATGGATCGATCGAGATTCTTTTGGTGTTTGATTCTTCCTTTCTCAACACCTTCTCGATAGCTGTATTTGTCGAAGTACCTTTTCTCGATACCTACCTCGATAGCTATCTAGACACCTCTCAATACCTGCATCTGTCGAGAATTATCGAAGGTGTATTTCAAGGTTCTTCACGATTTTGTCTCTCATTTCTCTTGATTTCTCTCTCGGTACATTTGGTTTTTTCTCTCCCAAAACCTTTCTCACTCACTCCAAACCTCTTCCTAAGGATTCCTCAAGCTTTCCTAAATATTTTCCTCTCTTGGTAAGCTTCAATTCTCTCATTCTTCATGCATTTCATGTTTTAAAACCTAGGTTTTGGGGTTTTTGAAAAATTTTGGGGTTTTTCAAAATTGATGAGTGTTTAATGCAATTTTTAGGTTGGTTTTATAGATTTGATCTTTAAAACTACATGCATTGCATCACATTAGCATTCTAACAGTATTTTCATGCATTTAGATGTGTGTTCTCTGATTGTGTGCTGATAAGATTGGATTGGGCTGAGCTCATGATGCCATTGTGGTGCATGTCACATGTTCATGCATTTCCCATACATACGTTCTTTCCTTTCAATATACTTGTCATATATTGAACTGCTTTGGGACTTTTCTGTGTGTTTCTCTCTTTTTGCCTCTCTTTCTGTTTGTGTTAGTAGTGTCTATGAACCCTCTGTGTTTTAGGGGCTCTTCATCTTCTAATCCCACTCCTCTTTTTGTTTGGTTCTGTGATGAGAAAGTCCAACAAGACTTCTCGGAGAACTTTTCTAAACGAGGTGTTCATTCGAAATGCCAAATTATCCTAGCAGACTTTGCCGACACTAACCTACCCATGTCATTCATAGTCGGGGTTGGGAGTCACTGTGTGACGTCCCGGTCACTTGTCCTTCTGTACTGATTCAGGAGTTTTACTCCAACATCCACGGGATTAATTCTTTAATACCTCTCTTTCATACTCGCGTTCGAGGTACGCGCTTTGCTGTCACTCCGGAGTTGGTCTCTGAGGTTTTTCATGTCCCGAGGGTTGATCATCCTGATTACCCCTGTTGTAAGGGACTATGGACTGTGTCCAAAGACGAGATGATTTTTGCGTTTTGTGAGCGCCTTTCTGATTAGGATGAGCATCAATACACATCATGTGGGCCTTTTGCTAAAGGTCCTTGTTTCCTAAAAATGGTGATGACTTTTGTTTTGCATCCACTCTCTCACTACAACTCCATCACAGAGCCTCGTGCTCGATTTTTGTTGTCTCTTTTAAAGCACCTCACTATAGACTTCCCTTCACACTTCATCTTCTCTATCATTGATGTCTATAAGGATACAGCCACCCGTGATAAGCTCATTTTCCCTTCAACTATCACTAGGATTCTACACCATTTTTTCGTCCCTTTTCCATCGTTCGACCTATTCCATGTCATGTCTGCCATAAACGCCGCTATCGTAAAACGTAGTGAGGCACAGTTCAAGTCGCGACAGACAGATTCTACAGCTCCTTCCTCCTGTCTGGCTCTATCCAGATCTACTAGAGCCATATCTGCTCCCTCCTCTTCCTCGAGCGATATGACACTTGGAGACATCATGGCGCAACTTCAGCGCATAGATGCTCGCCTAGATATGCTCTCTACAAAGTTGTATCAGGTGAACGTTCATGTTTGTCGCATTGCCAGACGACAGGCGACTATGGGCGGTTTTGCTTCTGAGGCTTCTCCTCCACCTCCTCATGTAGATTCTGAGACTGAGGATGATGATGGTGATGATGATGATGCTTCAAATGAGGATGATGGAGATGCTACCTCTTTTGATAAGATGTCTACTTGACACTCTACCCTTTGTCACTCGTGACTAAAAGGGGGAGTAGTTTTGGGTTATGAGAGTAGTCATACTTAAGGGGAGAGCTTGTAGAGGACATTTTTTATAGGGAGAGTGTTGAAATGAGGGATGTAGTGAGGATTACATGTATTTCTTTTCTTTTCTTTCTTATGGAGATACATTGTTCATGTACTCCAGTCTTGTGACCATTTATTGGCATATATTGTGCTTATCTCTTGATATATATATGTTGATGTATATTTCTTTCACCTACCTTTCTATGTGTTATTTCTTTTCTGTCTTTATACACATGTTTCTTTTACTTGTATGCAATTTATTATTTCTGCTTTACACAAAGATGCCTTGATGTACTTTGTTTCAAAGTGTTTTAAAAATACAGGTTGTCAAAGTCTACTTGCCATAAACTCTCTTCTTGCAAAGTTTTTCAAGAGTTTGTGTTAGGATATATTCTATTGTATTCAACAAGTGAATATGAGTTGAGTGATTTATGACTTTTCTCATATGTTCATTTGTTTGTTGTGGTTTTGTCACGGATTGCCAAAGGGGGAGATTGTTAGGACATACGTAATTCAAGTGGTTTTAAACATATATCATTATTTTATGTAATTGGCTTATCCTTTGACAAAACACACTTTACTTGTAATTGGGTAAAATTAGGATGTGTTTAACGTTTCAAGAAATTGTGTTTCAAGTTCAAGTGTTAAAGTCATCAAGTCTGTCCAAGAAACAAGCTGGAAAGTGCAAGTTACTAAAACTCGACACCTTGTCTCGACAAATGCATCTATCGAGCTTTAAGAAGTTGTTTTAGTCCTGAGGCTCGACAGCTTCTCGACAGATCCTTGACACCTCTATCTGTCGAGATTTAAAGAAAACCGATTCTAAATTTTGTTTTGATTCCAATCCGTAAATGTGTCTTTGGGACTTCTTTTCTTCTAACCCTAGACAAATAAAAGGATTATTTTAAGGGCCATTGAAGGGAGCACAAGTACACAAGTTGCATAAGCATTGAAAAATCCTTGTTCAAGCTATTTGTGATCTGAGACAAAGTTCATGCCCTAGTTCATCTCTCTTGTGAAGAAGTTGCTGTGTAATGTGCATCATAAGGTTTTGTAACCAAGCATCTTCTTGATCTTCATCGTGTGGATGAATTAAAGAACTTTGCAGCCAACAACTCTCTCTCTAGTTGGTGAATTGAAGTCGCGTACTGGGATCCGCGCAATTGGTTAGTCGCGTATTGAGAGCTGTGCATTAAAAGGAGAAATTGTCACTATAGAACAAGTCCAATTGTGTATTGGGGTAAGGGTTCAACTGTAGGTTGATAAAGTACTGAGATTCTTTTACTTGTAACCACTTGTTGTGATAATAGTGGAGTTTCAGGAGTGGTGATTTTAAATCACCCGGTGAGGTTTTTGCTGTCAAGTTTTTCCCATTCGTAAACAAATCACCATGTCAATTTAATTTCTGCTGCATACTTTAGTTTATTGGTGATTTGTTTGTTCTGCCACGTAAATTTGAATGTTAACTTGATTAATTAAAAACTTGGCTAATTAATCAACTTAATTTATCACAAGGGGTCAATGCATTTGTAACCTATCAAAACCCTTAAAATTAGATAGCAAAGAAACAACAAGAGGCAAGCCTAACGTACTCCGAAAGCTTCCCTTCAATTTTTTTGCTCTTGCTGTCGAACCAAATATGCAAATTTGCATCAATGTACCAAACATTCAAGGCATTCATCACACTAAACCCAAACTTATGGCTCTTTCCATCAACTATCTTCCCTAAAAATGGTGTGATGTCAATATTATAGGAATAGAGATCAAATGATCCGACACCAGTAATGGCCCTCCATAAGATGGGATTAACCAATCCCGTATAAATCTATATCTATATATTACTAAAAGCTGAAGTGTAACGTTTAATGCTGCTGCTCTCACGTTACGCCACATCAGCTGCCACGTCATTTTTTTAAAATATAATTTGTCCTACAATTTTAAAATGGTTTTTAGAATTTTCAGCCCTATAAATGCAGCCCACTACTTATTTATTTACTCCCACTGTCACACTATAATAAATTCAGCCCACTACTTATTTATTTACTTCCACTATCACCCTATAATAAATTTGTATAATTAATTCAGCCCACCTCTTATTTACTTAGTTCCACTATCAAGCCCAACTCAAAGCCTTTTTAGTTCAACTTTAGGATTTTGTGTGAGTTTTTTCAGCTTAAAAAAAAAAAAAAAAAAAAAAAAAAAAAAAAAAAAAAACAATGTTGAAGCCTTTCAAGTTTTAGGGTCCTTTTCAATTTTTCTATAATTTTTTTAACATTTTTTTTTTTAATATTTACAATTTCCCAAACTATTCTCTTTCTTTTACCATTTCATCTCTCCACTACTTCTTCAATCTTTTTTATTCCCTTACCTTTTCATATCCCCACTACCCTCTACATTAATATCATTCTTCCTCTTTCCCTTCATTTTCCTTTATTTTTGTCTCTTCCTATTCACACCATCTTACTATAGATTTGTCACTATCTTTTCTATTCTATGCATAGTTTTCTTTCACAAAAAAATGGTTCTCTCTCTCTCTTTCTCTCTCTCTCAATTTTTTGGTGGATTTTTTTATTTTTCTTGCATCTCTTCTTTAGGTTGATAATTTTTTATATTCTTTAAAACTCTATTTTGGGTTAATGCGATTTAGTTTTGTTTTTTAAATTGTTGTTGTTGTTGTTTTTTTTTTTTTTTTTTTTTAAATTCTCTTTGATTGTTAAATGTTATCCTATTGCATTCTAAAGAATTAATATAACATATAAAAATATAATATTATTCTATTACATAGCATGATTTGGATAATTTGGTATTTATATTGTTACATATCATAATTTTTTATAGTACTCAATTTAGATTTTTTTTTTTTTTTTGAGAGAGAATTTAGATGTTAAACTTTGAAACTTTGCTAATTTTTTTTTATTTTCTAATCCTTTGTGGTGGATAAAGTACTCTTAATAGTTGTATTAGAAGTGCTCTATAATGTCATTCATTTAAAGGAAAGCAAAGGTTAGCCAAAAGAAAATAATCGGATAGGTGACAAATTTTAACTTTTGCAATTTTATTTTAATTATTATTATTCATAACAATGCATGTATAGAAATTTAATTCTTAGATTTTGCTAATAATTTTTTATTTGATAATATGTTTTGGGTGGCGAAATTATAATTTCTATAAAAAAAAAAAAAATAACCTTGTTATGTTGGTTCAATAAATCATTGCTAATTAAAATTTTATCCTAATATTGGTTCAATAAATCATTGTTATGTTTTATTAATTTTTTTTAGTTTACGTTTTTTTGGTGTTTTGGATTGTTCATATATTACATTTATGATTGTTCCTATAATAAATAACAATATAATTACAAAATTCATTACTCATTATTATATTATTTTAAATTGTAAAAAAAATTAATAAAACTATCGTAAAAATAATTATCATGTGCAAAGTACGGGTTCGCGGCGAGTGACAGTAAAAGGCCAAACTGCACCGACCACCTAGCCATCAAGAGTAACCACAACCTCCCTGAAGGTTCCATTTCCTGCTTCATCCGCAGGATGATTCGCCTCAATGTACTCGTTGAAAAAATTTGAATACCAAAATTCATCTTGCAAATGAAATGAAACATACACCTCCAGCACAGCCCTATAAGCGTTTTGTGGAATCTTGAATTCCCTCAATGCAATATCAGTGGAATTCTCAATTCCAAACCACAAACCATCATTCAACGGAAGGTTTCACGAAAAGGGTATGATTAAATCCGCCAGGGAATGGTATTTAGACACCAAAGCACCTAACTTTGATAGATCATTTTCTTCAGCAGTATAAAACTTAATAGTTATATTCACATGGTAAACACCAGTAAAATTTTATCGACAACATTACCAAAATAAACAGCAAGGGTTTGATTCTTCTTGAACAATGAATGATACCTTGTAACGTCCTTCTCAACACTCCAAACAATCCCAGTAGCCCTTGGCTCAGCTGTGCAGCTTCGATATAGCTCCACCCCACCAAGCCAAACCCCAAAAATCCGGTCAAATTGCCTGCCTTTGCAAGTCGCATTCCATTGGAAGACAATCTTGGAGAACTTCTGAGATGGGCAGTGAGAGGGAGAGCTGTAGTTTGCAAGCACTGGTGGCTTACCATAAGTGTAGCAAAAGTCATGTTGGAGGGTGTTATAAGAGGAAGGCTTTGTGTTGGGGAGTTTGATGGGTTTTGTTACTTCAAAGAAGAGAATTGGTGTTGTGTCAAAGAGAGATTTGTGTTGGAACTGATCGGAGAAATCTAGCTCGTCTTAAGAGTCTTTTTTTGTGGAGGAGATTGGCTGTGGAGAAGAGGGATTGATGGAGGAAAAGGAGAGAGTAAAGCATAGAGGAGGCCATGAGTGGTGGTTGGATTTGGATTGGACTGTGGAGAAAAGCTGGAAAGTTTTGGACTTTCCTGGGAAATGATCACAAGTAATTGAGTGGGAAAGAAGGAATTGACCACAAAAAGATAGCAAGAATTTTTAATCAAAGTGAAAATCTAGTGCAAAGTGGGAAGATAAAGATTTGAGCGGCATTCCTAATTTGGTCTTGTTTTTTTGTAACTTCCAAATTGGTCATTTTGTTTTATTGTGAACCTTGTTATGACCAACTGTCAGGGGAAATGACACACCAACAAGCAAAGGTTGCAAGACCGATCTCTTTTTGGCTAAAATATGTTCCCATAAAAAAATAAAATAAAAATAACATAAAATGACATGTTGAACAAAATGTCTGTACATTGGAATTTTGTATGTGTACTGGACTACTGGTAATATATGGACGATCCAAATATTTCCTCCCTTAACTATCAAAATTTTTATATATATTTTTTTTAAATTATTGAAATGGGTTTAGAGGGTGCACATGATATTAAGCTTAAATTTGATGAACCTGTTACTAATCATGTCTCTATGGTGCATGAAGATAAAATATTTGATGAGTGGAGGGGTTTGATACATTGTGGTTCCAGATAAGACTGTTTCATTTGCAACACTCAGTCCACACGTTGATTTTGTGAGTCCAGAAAAAATTAGTGATGTGGTTGAATGCAAGGGCTGTATGTTCTTTCTGCTCCCAAAGGTGATTCTTGATCTGAAGCAAGTGTCTGATAGTTTCAAGCCTTCGACACTTTAAAGACAAGGTTATTTTTGTAATTCAATTAGAATTAGAGTTTCCTATATAAGCAAAGTATTGCACTCTAATGATGGACTATTATTTTGATGCATAAAATTTCTTTTGAAATTGATCCAATTGCCTGGTGCTAACCAACCCTAGCCCCTAGGTGCTAATTCTAATTTCTAAGCAAGCCTAGGTGCTGAATCTTTGGCTCTCCATCTTTATTTTTCCTATTCTTTAATTTGTGTTGCTTTGTTTTGATTTGTCCTGTGTCAGTATCTATTTCCTGTATTAGCAATTTTTTGTTGACAGTAATTGGGCTTATGTTGGTTTTAGTAGGAAGCGCGTAATTTAATTTTTAAGACAATGTACTTATTAAAAAATTATTTTAATACAATTTTGTTAGGTTTGAGTACAATACAAGTTTATTCTGTCAATTCTTCTAATTGCACCATTGCTCATGAAATTTATAATTTATTCTATATATCCTCTTGCAGCTTCTTTTGGATGTACATAGTTATGCTTCTTTTGGGGGTTTGGAAATGCGCTGCTTACAGAAATGCCACCAATGTTGTATTATAGATTTTGAGTGAAACTTGTTTAGATGATGTCTTTTTGAGTTTGGATAAATGCAGCAAGCATGTTGATCCATTGACCAAAAGTTTGGTCAATAAGAATGTAATTTGAGATGGTTCATACATGAATTTAGTGATTATAGTGATGCCTAAGATCCTACAGCCTCTTATCTTCAAGTGATCTGTTGTCTTCTTCCTAATCTGATTTTATCAGTTTCTAGTTTTTAAACACACAACTATATTCTTATGTCTGTCTACATTCTTTCTGATGTACAGTGAAATCATAATCGGGCATTATGTTGTTCTCCTCTCACAGATCTAAATTACTGGAACTACTGAACAGTGTAATTGGCTACCTGCTATCTCTCTCAACTCTACCAATTTTTATCTTCTGTGATAAATGGAGAAATTTCATCATAGTGGATATTGTTACCTTTTCTACAAAAGATAGACCTTATATAAACTTCAAATCTAAGTATCCCTGCTCATGTCACCTTGATTTATGATGATCCCATTGATCAATACCCCATTTGGGTCATTACTTGTGTGTGGATCTCTCTTTTTCTGCCTTTATCCCATATAAACCAGCATAGGTTTTTGAATATGTTAAATTTCAAATGATTTACAGGGCACTTTATTTTGGATTTGCAGGGAAAGAAAACTTCCAGGTTGAATAAATGGTTGAAGTAAGATCATTAAAAACGATAGTAAGCTGCATTCTTCGATCTCTCTCTCTCTCCAACACGTGTGCACACATGCATGTCCATGAATATAGTACTGAACTGCTATACTTGAAAGTAGGATGGTGGCTTTTGTCGCGGTGGTTATACAAAATGCTACTATAAGATGAGAAGATATTACATCTTATATTTTACTCCAATATCCCAATTATTTAGGCATGAAACAAATGTAAGATTCTCATAGCAGCATCAAAATTTGGAACTAACTTATTTGAAATAGAAGATTCTTATTTAATTGTCTTTCTTAACTTTTCAGGTTGGAACTTGATATGGTTTCGGCTAATATTGGGAAAATATTGTGGAGTTTTGCTAAATTGACAGATAAATACATAATTTAATGAAGTGTTCATAGGCACCCATTTTTGCAGAGACTAGAATAACATACTTTCTTTAAGAGTGGTCCTTTTCATACACATCGGTTGGATTTACATCCCAGAAGAGGAACCTTTATTCAGCATCGCATTAGGAGAAATTTAACTAGCATGAAAGTCCATTCATCAAGATAGCTAAACTTGCACTGATCAGAGCTTTATAGGTTAGTTTCTGGAAGGTTGCATTCCTGCATTTCAATTTAAAATTAGATATGTTTGCCATTTCTGGAGCATCTGCTGACACTAGAAACATCTTTTACAGATGGAAACATTATAGAAAGGCTTAGAAATACTTCATTGAGGTATTAATCTAGAGGCTGTTCCTAAATGAGAACCAGAAATTTTAACTACATTAGTAGAACTCATCTACCAGGAAAAGTGTGATGCTTGTAGAATGCACCACTTAATGCAGATTTTAGTTACCTTGGAGGATAACTGTCATCGTTTACATTTCCTATGACCTAAAGTTTGAGTTATGTAAAAGTACCTGTAAACTGCATTGTGTTTGGGCTGGCTCCACGGATCCCTTCACCAAGAAAATCATCTTTGATCAGTTGTAGTTTGAGGGTAACATCCTTTATGTTTGTTCTGTCTTTCGGTGATTCCATTGAGCAGGCAAGTCCAATCTTGAGGACTGAGAGTAAGCACTTGTGAACATTTTCCTTCATCTGGATCCAATTTTCATTATAACTGGTTTCATGTGCTACTTCTATCTCGTTGTGATAATTATCTTCTTCCATTGCTGCTACTGTTTCTGCTTCTCTTGTAAGAAGGGCTAGGTCCACAATTTGTGTAAGTCTTTCTGGTAATGCTTTCTCAACAAAGTTATAAAGACTGAAACCATCTTTAAATATTTCATCAGTGGGCCTTCTTCCAATGAACATCTCTAACACAAGAATCCCATAGCTATATACATCACCCTGTGTTGATGCCTCACCACCCATTCCATACTCTGCAATTCAAACAATTCAGATAGCTAATGTGATTATAATAACCATTGGAAGCTCTCTATTTGGTATAATAAAGCATAGATGTCACCCGTTTAGTATTAGAAGTTAGGCAAGCTTTGTGGAAATTGAATATTGTATATATGTGGTACAATATATGGTAATACTTTGTTCCATATATATAATAACAAGTTGGACGGCATCAATTTCTGTAGTTGAATATCTTTCGGCTGCACCTATGTTCAGAGAAATAACTCTCACCAATTACTCTCATGAATTAAATATCTTTTGTCAAGAAATCTCATGTCCAGGTCATGATAATAGTCTGCATTTTTTTTTTGTCCTTGAACTTTACCAGACCCATTGGTGTGTGTATGGTTTTAGGTCTATTACCTGTTGGGTTAGGGCATGTACTAGTTTAAGGTTTTGGGTTGTATGCTGTGCATTTTGTTGACAGCAAAACTATACACATATATACACTCAAACATGAAAGATACCAAGTTGATGCAAAGATCTAATATAGGTGAGTCATACATAATTATTTCAATCTGCTGGATACTCTGAAACAAGGAAGAATCAAATTGTTGCCACAGAAATGGGAAAAAGAATAATCTTAACTGTAGGAGAAATAGCAACAATTTACTCTCTAGATCATGTCTATTATGAGTATCAGATCATAGGTTGATAAAATGAGTATATACACTAATGTAATATCATCTCTTCCGTGCTTAGAATTTTAATTTCTTGGGATGATTGGTGTGCACTAGATAATTCTTTATTGTTCATCTCTTCTGCACCAACATTGTTTTCTGATTTAAGAAAAAAAAAATCTTTCTTACCCAATTTGTAGCATTAACATCTGATATCAATTTTTTTTTTTTTTCTTTTTACTTCTGAATGAGATGTCATTATTTTATTTCATATTCATGATGAATGACTTGATCAAAGGGGTGATGAAAAGTCTGAAATCAATATTACCAAGCCATATTCAATTCCTGCTCTCTATTCTTAATGAAGTCTCCTACTTATTGGACTGGACCTCATAATTTTTTATTGTTAGTAACATATCTAATAAATTTGACTGCAAAGCTGTATGCATTGAATTGCAGAGCTTTAAAACAATAAAGGCAGATAAAATGAAGATATAAAGCTAGTCAAAAGTTTGTTAATTGTGACTGTCGTGTTGATCAAAATTATGATTTCTTTAGGATATAAAACCATCTTTAATACCCCTTCAAAAAAGCCCATCTTTAGTGTTTCAGTTTGCTTAGATGGTGTGATAACAGGAGCAATTTTTTGACGTACTTATGTTTCAGCCTTTGAGAAGAGAGTATTTTTAATTACCGGAAAATAGTACATTCATATTAAAGAAAATAAATTTGAAACTTTTACCTGGAGCAGTGTAGCCAATGGATCCCTTTACTCCAGTTGTGCTTGTTTGATTCTGAGAAACTTCATTTGTGATTGCAAGGATCCTTGCTAAACCAAAATCACTTACATGAGCAATCATGTCATTGTCAAGAAGAACATTGCTTGGCTTTAGATCACAGTGAATTATTGGTTGTTCACAAAGATCGTGAAGATAATGCAGTGCATAAGCCACATCAATGGCAACATTTAGTCTTTGAAGAAGGCTCAAATTCCTTGATTGAATCTCACTATCATTTTTTGGATGCAGCCACCCGTCTAAGTTTCCATTTGTCATGAATTCAAAAACTAGAGCTTTAAAATCTTGGCCACTGTAATCCACACTGGAGCAACATGTTAGGATCTTAACAAGATTTCTATGCCGTATATTCTTTAATGCATTGCACTCATTTATGAAGCTCTTGGAAGCTCCTTTCTTTTGAAGGTTGAGAACCTTCACAGCAACTACTGTTTCTTGTTCCTGAAGAATTCCTTTATATACAGAGCCAAAACTACCTGAACCAATTAGATTGCTGGAAGAAAAACGACCAGTTGCCTGGTAGAGACTTTTGTATGAAACATTTGGAAGGATGTCAGTTGATGGGAATGTAGAGAACCGTTTGCCTTTTGAACTTCTCTTGTTGTAGAAAACAAGGAAAGCTGACAAGAAGAAGAGAAACAAGACCACACAAACCATTGAGACTGTCAGTTTGAAAGCAAGGGACTTTCCTCGTTTTGTAACTTGGACGGGGCAGGCTGGCAGCTGCAGTTCTGGAACACCTCCACAAAGCTTACTATTTCCAATCACTGATATTGCGCTTGTATTGTGAAAGACACCCTTTGTTGGTACCTCACCCTCCAGATCATTAAAAGAAAGATTCAAATGTACTAAAAATTGAAGATTTTGTAAATCTTCTGGAATTTTCCCTGTCAAGTTGTTTTGTGAAAGATCTACATACTGAAGGCCTTTCAAGGAAGTCAAAGTTAGAGGTATCCTTCCTTGAAAAGAATTCTCCTGTAGGATAAGGTATTCAAGGCTTTGACAATCGCCAATTGTATTTGGAATTTCACCAGACAAATTGTTGTTTGAGACATCAAGGGCAATTATATGTATTAACTTACCTACTTCTACAGGTAGGCTTCCAGTTAATGAATTTTGAGAAAAGTTGGCTAACTTTGTTAAGGAAGAAAGACCAATCACTTGAGAAGGTATAGGTCCAGTAAATTTATTTTCAGAAATTTCCAATAACTGCAACTTTTGGCAGTTAACAATACTTGCAGGAATAGCTCCTTCTAATTTGTTTTGTGATAAGTACATTTCAGACAATTGAGTGAGGTTACCAATGGATGATGGGATCTCTCCTGACAAGCTGTTTACTCTTAAACCTAATCCCTGCAAATTTAGAAGCTTTCCAAGAGAATTAGGAATGTTGCCAGAAAGAAGGTTGCCCTCCATGCCCAAGACAATTAAGTTGACTAGATTTTCTAAGGCTGTAGGAATAGTTCCAGATATTTGATTGCCTCCCATGTAAAGTTCACTGACTTGGGTTGACAAATTACCTATAGAGTTGGATATAATCCCTCCAAAATGGTTCATACTAAAATCCAATATTTGCAGATTACTGCAATTTGTCAAAGATGTTAGAAAGTCCAAGTCATTGGCTGAATTACTTCCTAGATTGTTTCTACCCAAACCTAGCCACCAAAGGTCTTGTAGGTTTCCAAGATTGGTTGGAACTTGTCCCTCAAAGTTGTTATTAGAAATATCAAATATTTGAAGCTGAGAAGCATTGGACAATGAAGTCGGGATTGGCCCAGAGAACTCATTGATACCAATGCCAAATATTTTGAGATTTGAAAGAGTAAGGCCTATGTTGGCTGGAAGAGTGCCATTAAGTTGGTTTTGTGAAATTGAGATGATAGTGAGTGATGACATATTATAAAGGGAGGGAGGAACCGTACCAGTCAATTTATTTGAAGAGGTTGTGAAGATTGATAAGCTTTTCAGGCGGCCTATTTCATCTGGAATTGTTCCTGCAATATTATTATAGGCTACTGATAAACCAGTAAGTGATGAAAGATTCCCCAAGGAAGGTGGTATTCCTCCAGTAAGATTATTTACACCAAGATTAAGCACCATAAGCTTAGCCAAAGATCCAAGCTCTGATGGAATTCGACCAATAAGACTGTTTACTGTGAAGTCGACAATCCTGAGTTCAGAGCAGTTGCTCAAGTTGACTGGAATTTCTCCTCCTAACTTGTTACGAGTAAGGTTGAGATGTTGTAGTCGAAACAAACGGACAACTTCCTGTGGTATTTTACCAGTGAAGCTGTTGTTTTGAAGGTACATGAACCTAAGAAAGGTTAGGTTGCCAATGTAAGGTGATATAGACCCACCCAAGTTATTCCCTTTTAGGTTCAAGGTGGTGACTCGTTGATGCCTTAGGCTGCATGTAACACCATGCCAGTTGCAGAAGTGAATTGAGTCATTCCATGAGCTCATAACTTCATGTGGATCATTGGTTATTGATTCTTTAATTTTGAGCAAAGCCAAGTGATCAGTCTCATTTCCTAATGCACTGGCAATAGCAGTAGGTTGGAACCATAATAGGTTCATGGAAAGGAGAAGAATCACAAGATAGTTTTTGTACCAAAGTTCACAAAGATTGGTGTTTTGAAGCTTCATTTGGTTAAGCAGAGGGTGAAATATTTAGGAGGAGGCAAAGGTAATAAATGAAATCTCGGATTGAATTCAAAAGATAATATATAGACTCTGAATGAAGCCAATCAGGTGTGAATACATTAGATGTTTAAAGTCAAATTTTTTTTGTTTCCTCTTCAATGCTTGTTCAGCAATAACCACAATGTTTTTTAAATGCCAAGCACACACAGTCTTTCCCTTGACATTCAAGCAACCTTGGCATTCAAGAAATTGGAAGATATTTTAAATTTTATTAAATAATTTCTACCTTACAAATGAGTTCTACCAAAAAAAAAATGTTTTGGTACTTCTTTTCTTAGGTTATGTGCTAGGTTTGGTCAAAGGTATAAAATAGAACACGGATCATGCTACTAATAATATCATTTTAGTATTCATCTGGGATCAGGATATCACATGGAATACAACTTCAGTCAACTGGCTAATGTAATTTTTATTTGGAAGGTGATGGCATTTCATTCTTTCAAACGATTCGATTCAATACCTGATTATGCGATGCAGTGTTCCTTCATACCAACCGCTGCAAACTTTTTAATGCGTATATTATATAGTATAAAAAACATTATCTTTTTTTTTTTTTTTTTGCTAAACATAAAAAAAATAAAAAACATTATCTTAGCCAGCAAAGCTTGACTACCTAACATAATTATCATTATTATTTTATCAAAAAAAAGATTATTATTATTTTAAAAGATGGACAAGTCACATGTGAACTGAAAATGAAGCTGCTATTTTCATTGAGAAGGAAATGACATCACAGTATGGACCATGACAGTATGACCTCTAAGAAATTCCACTAGGATTGAAAATCAACCATGACATTGATGAAATGTTTTTATAAACAAAACTTTTGTACTCGGCCAAGGAAATCTAGCTCAAGAGCATTAGTTTGTGCAAAATATCTTAAGGGAAAAATTTGCCCAACCATCCCCAAAAACCACCTACATCGGTTTATGTAAATTATGCAAAACCTATCCAAGCTGCAGTAACTATGGAAGTAACCAGGGAAATATACACAGGCACTATCCATTTGCATAGTATTTTATTCATTATTATTTACAAATCTTGAGGATAAAGTAAGAGAGTGAATGGTAGTTGTAGTGTGTGAAGAGAGAGAAAAAATTAAAAAAATATTGATATTTTAATAAAATAAAGTTTAGAATAGATAATTGATCGATATGAATGTTTTTAAAAAGTGATTAGGTAAAATAGAAAATGTAGATTCTTGTGTTAAAATAAACATGAATTTTTGCATGAGTTTATGTGAATACTTAGGGTTCGTTTAGATAGAGCTTATTGTTGAAAACTGAAAATACTGTAGCAAAATAATTTTTAAATGTGTGAATAGTACTGCGGGACTCATTTTTAATAAAAAATTGCTAAAAAAGTACATGCACAGTGTGCGCACAGTGCACACACTGTGCACTGTGCCCCCCCAGCAGCAGAAACGAAAAGAAAAAAAAAAGAGGAAACGCGTTTCACCAAAACACAACCACCAAAACGCTGAATCCAAACCCAACCTTAATGTCCCATTAGCACATGTGTAAAACACTTCATGATTGCTGCATGTGAACTCCTAGTTCATATGAATATTTAACTATTTTTTTGTTATCACTGAACTCTGTGTTAACTAAATTTTTTTCGTTATTTCTTTTGTAAAATGGTTTCCCCATTTAAACATCTTATTGTTCATGAGATCAAAAAGGAACTATATGAGTTTTTGTGAGTATTGTTTTGTTATTGCAAGTGCAATCTTGGGGTGAGTACAAATTCTAAGAAGGTGAGTTGCACGATAATATTTATTGTCGTTACTCTCTTGTTGAACCACATCAATATAAAATTTCTTCCATCTCGGTCCACTGCAATCCACTTTGGTCTATTTCAATCTACTTCGATATATTCGGTCCACCTCGATCTATTTGGTCCAATTTGGTCTATTTGGTTGACTTTGATCCATTTCAATCAACTTTGGTCAACTTCTATCTATTTGGTTCACTTCGTTCCATTTTGGTCAACTTCAATCTAGTTCGGCTATTTGGTTTACGTACTTCAGTCCATTCAATGATGCTTTGAGAAGAGAAATTTAAGTAGAAAGAGGAGATTTTTCATTGTAAAGTATGTTACATTCTCAGGATAATGTGAATAAGTTCTTGATAAAAATATTTTTTTATTATATTATTAAGTCTTTTATGTTATTTTTCCAATATAAATGATGAATTTACTTATATCTACTTTCTCTTTAAGTCATTCAAGACATATAGAGGATGAACTATTTGTTAAGAGTACTAGAAACGAATTCCAACCACATATTACATTATTTACAAAATATCTTGCTTTATATAATAATTGAGTGTCAATTACTTTATGTTTCCTTAGGAAAAAAGAAACTTACAAAATTTAAAACATTTTCAATTAAAATATATAAATAGTTTAATCTACAAAATTGAATATAGTGTATCAACTATACTTTGTTAGAAAATAATCACAAAATTTTAAAAAGGGTTTTGGACTAACATTTATAAGTTTCATCTACTATTTTTTCATTTTTAACTTGACAAAAAATAAATAAATTTGTAAAAGAATGCAAATCATCCTGGTGCTGTATTGGTTTCAAGTTTCAACTCCTCTCAACAGTGAGACTTATCTCACTTGGAAACGTGCCATGAAGATGGCTCTCAATGCCAAGAACAAACTTGGCTTCATTGATGGTTCTATCACAAAGCCGACAGAATCCCAATTTGTCGCACAACTTTGGGACCGCTGCAATGACATGGTTTTATCATGGATTCTTAACTCCATTGATAAAAATCTTGTCGCTAGCCTTAATATATCACTAGTCGCAGATCTGCACATTGCACAAGATAATTTTTTTGAGGGTAATTTTATTAAATATATTTGAGGTAATAAGTAATAGCACTCTCCCATTTTGTTTATATTAATAACAAAATATTTTAAATTTATTTAAGAATCTGTTTATAAATGTTTAACCATGGTTAGTAAAGACATTGCTCATAACTTTAGAATTAAAATACAAATTTATAAAATCCCAAAACATTTGAAATGACAAATCTCTCCATAACTCATTGGGAAAAGAAAAGGGGGAAAAGAAAAGCAAAAGACATTACTTAATATTTTGAAATACACTTTAATTTTAAATTTTAAAATAAGAGAATTTAATTTTAAATTTGAGGATAATTATGGAACCTACCTTAAGCATAGGCAAGTTAATCCACAATATTTTAATATTAATTTAACAAAGTTTGGTCAAACAAATGTAAAGGGTGAAAATATTCTTTCATTTCAAGTTTGGGGTAGAGTGTCATTTCTTCAAACCTCAAGGAAGGGAAATGTAATTACCCCTATATTATTATTATTGTTGTTGTTGTTGTTGTTGTTGTTGTTGTTGTTGTTGTTTTCTTTTAAGTTAAAGAAAACCTTACATATACCTTTTTATTTATTTATAGAATATACATTTTTTTAACCTTTACATGACTTTTTTTTTTAATGTGAATCTTTACATATACCTTAAGTAAACTCTATATATTCCACTTCTTTAAATGTGTAAAATCATAGATTACTACTACATAATGATAGTAGCTAATTAGTTTTATCACTTTTTTTCATAATGATAGGCCAAAAACGTATTGACCCCTAGTGATGGACTAAGTTGATTAATTAGCCAAGTTATTAATTAATCAAATTAATATGCAAAGCACGTGGTAGCACAAACAAATCACCAATTAAACTAAGTATGCAGCGGAAATTAAATGACTCGGTGATTTGTTTTCGAATGGGGAAAACCTATACGGCAAAAACTTCATCAGGTGATTTTAAGGTCATCACTCCCGAAATTCCACTATTATCACAACAAGCGGTTACAAGTAAAGGAATCCAAGTACCTTATATCAACCTACAGTTGAACCCTTACCCCAATACCCAATTGGACTTGTTCTGTAGTGACAATTTTTCCTTTTGATGCACGGCTCCTAGTACGTGACTAACTAATTGCGCGAATCCCAGAACGCGACTTCAATTAATAACTAGAGAAAGTTGTTGGCTGCAGAATTCTTCAATTCATCCACACGATGAAGATCAAGAAGATACTTGGTTACAAAACCCTATGGTGCAAAGACATAGCAACTTCTTCACAAAAGAGATGAACTAAAGCAAGAACTTTGTCTCAGGTCACAATCTTGCTTAAATAAGGATTTCTCAATGCTTGTGTAACTTGTGTCCTTTACGGCCCCTTAAAATAATCATTTTATATGTCTAGGGTTAGAAGAAAATAAGACTTAAAGACACATCCACGGATTAGAATCAAAACAAAATTTCAAAATTTGTTTTTCGTAAATCTCGACAGCTAGAAATGTCGAGGTGTTGTTGAGCAGCTGTTGAGCCTCGGGGCTGAACAGCTTCTTTAAAGCTCGATAGATGAAGTTATCGAGCCAGTTGTCGAGCTTTAATGACTGACACTTCTTAGCTTGAATCTTGGACATACTTGTATGGTTTTAACTCTTGATCTTGAAATCTTATTTCTTGAAGTATTAAAAATATCCTAGATCTACCCAAATACAAGCTAAGTGCGTTTTGTCAAAGGATCAGCCAATTACATAAAAGAATGACATATGTTCTAAACAAATGAAACATATATGTCCTAACAATCTCCCCCTTTAGCAATCCGTGATAAAACCGTAACAAACAAATGAACATATGAGAGAAGTCATAAATCGCTCAACTCATATTCACTTGCTAAATATAATAAAATCTATCATAACACAAACTCTTCAAAAACTTTGCAAGAAGAGAGTTCATGGCATGGAAGACTTTGACAACCTGTATTTCCGAAACACTTTAAACAAAACACATTAAGGTATCTTTGTGTGAAGCAAAAATAATAGATTGTATACAAGTATAAGAAGCATGTGTATAAAGAAAGAAAAGAAACAACACATGTAAAGATAGGTGAAAGAAACATACATCATCATGTATATATATACCACTTGAGAAACATCATGTATGTAAAAGAAATGGTCACAAGACCTTGGTACAAGATCAATGTATCTCCAAATAGGAAAAAAAGAAAAAATACATGTAATCCTCACTATATCCCTCAAAACAACAACACTTCTCCTATCAAAAATGTCCTATACATACTCTCCTCCTAAAAATGACTACTTTCATATAATCCAAAACTACTTCCTTTTTTTGTCACGAGTGACAAAGGGTAGAGTGTCAAGTAGACATCTCATCGATAGAGCTAGCATCTCTATCAACATCATCTAAAGTATCATCGTTATCACCATCATCATCCTCAGACTCAAAAGCCACAGGAAGTGGTGGAGGAGAAACCTCAGGAGCAAAATCGCCCATGGTCGCCTATCGCCGAGTAATGCGACCAACACGAACATTCACCTGATACAACTCTGTAGAGAGCGTATCTAGGCGAGTATCCATGCGTTGAAGTTGCGCCATGATATCTTCTAGGGACACATCGCTCGAAGAAGAGGAAGGAGCAGATGTGGCTCGAATAGATCTAGATGAAGTAGGGTAGGAGGAAGGAGCTGCTGAAACCATCTGTCACGACCTAAACTGCGCCTCACTACGTTTTACGGTAGCGGCGTCTATGGCAATCATGACATGGAAGGGGTCGGACACAGGAAAAGGGATGGAAAAATGGCGTAATATCCTTGTGATAGCAGAAGGAAAAATGAGCTTATTACAGGTAACCGTATCCCTATAGACATCTATGATAGAAAGAATGAAATGTAAAGGAAAGTCAGTAATGAGATGCTCAAGAAGTGACAACAAGAACCGAGCACGAGGCTCTGTGATGGAGTTGTAATGAGAGAGTGGATGCAAAACAAACATCATCACCATGTTCATGAAATGAGGACCTTTAGCGAAAGACCGACATGGTATGAACTGACGCTCACCCCAATCAGAAGGGCACTTACAAAAAGCAGAAATCATCTTATCTTTGGACACAGTCCGCAAACGCTCACAGCCGGGATAGTTAAGATGCACAACCCTCGGAACATGAAGCACATTGGATACCAACTTTGGTGTGATTACTATGCACGTACCTTGAACGCGAGTGTGAAAGAGAGCTACTGAACTATCAATTTCATGAATATTGGAGTAAAACTCCTAAATCAGCACAGAAGGACAAGTGACCGGAACGTCACACAGTGACTCCCAACCCCGATTGTGAATGACATCGGGTAGGTTAGTGTCGGCAAAGTCTGCTAGAACAACTTGGCATTCCGAATGAACACCTCATTTAGAAAAGTTCTCCGAGAAGTCCTTTCGAGCATCCTCATCACGGAATCAAACAGAGGAAGGAGTACCATCAGAAGACGAAGAAGTCCTAGAACGAAGAGGGTTTTGGGACGAAATAGACTTACGCTTTGGTGCCATAGACACTACTAACATAAACAGAAAGAGAGGGGGGAAAAAAACAAAGAAAAGTTCCTAAAACAAATCAAATATAACAAGTATATTGAAAAGAGAGAACGTATCCATGAGAAATGCATGAACATGTGACATGCAATATGAAGAGCATCATGGGCTCAGCCCAATCCAAACCTATTAGCACATAACCAATTTGCACACATCTAAATGCATGAGATTATGTTAGAATGCTAATGTGATGCAATGCATGGAGTTTTTAAGAACACATCTACAAAACCCCATCCCAAAAATTGCAACAATAACTCATCAATTTTGAAAAACCCCAAAATTTTTAAAAACCCCAAAAGCTAGGTTTCAAAACGTGAAATGCATGAAGAAAGAGAGATTAGGAGCTTACCAAGTGAAGAAATACTTGAAATAAGCTTGAAGAAACCTTGGGTAGAGGTTTGGAGTGAGATAGAGAGGTTTGGGAGGTGAAGAGACAGTGCTATTGAGAGAGAGATTGAAAGAAAACAAGAACCGGATCGCACAGAACCTTTATATAGAGGTTTAGTAAATCTCTACAAGTACAAGTATCGAGAGGTGTCGAGACATCTGTCAAGAAAGGTGTAGAGAAAAACAACCGTCGATAGATAGAGCTATCGAGAAGGTGTCGAGGAACAAAACAAAGACACGAGAACAGAAGCTCGATTGATCCACTAGTAGTTGAGAAGCTATCGAGAGGACAGAAAATTCCTTGATCGATCTACTAGGTGTCGAGAAGCTATCGAGATTGCGATAAGAAATAGCTAAGAAGCTCGACAGACAGCTAAGTATCGAGGAGGTGTCGAGCTAGCTTTTAAAAGAGTTTTTCGAGAAGAGAAAAACATAGACATGAATGTAATCACACATGCAACTCAACCAATGATCCAAACATCATATTAACTCTCAAAATCATCTCTTAGTCAACAATTTTAAGCACATGGATTCCAAAACACACGCACACAATAAACATGCCTAACCAATTTTATATCTCAAAAACAAGTTAAGGCAGCTTAGTGAGCATACATCAACACATGTAAACCTTGTGATGGTCAAATCACATTGTAGCTGTACATGTATTAAAAATAGAAAAGAATATTGCGTGTTGTGTGTGAAGAACATCGCAAGATTGCATAAGTTTCTCAGAGTTATGACGATTTGAGATATGAGAAGATCACTTTAACTCACACACAATCATAACCGTTTGATGGGAACTATCACCTTCGAGGCACATCATATAACTCCCACATTTCTTAGAAAACACGCTTGCAATCATATTTTAAAGCATTTTGTTCTTTTTGCTTTTATTTCTTTGCATGTTTTCTTTTATTAAATAAACCATGCATGAGCATATAAGAGAGAGAAAAGAAATACCCAATTATGTTAAGCTTTTTGACATTGTATTTTTGCTATGCCGAAGCATACAGATATCATTTCAAGATTGGCGAGTAACAGTGGTGAAATGATTATTTATGCCTTTCTTTTAGGATTTTCTAGTCTTGTCTGTCAAAAAGAGTGATACGAGTGTTAAGTACAAGAAATCGCTTAACCTTACTCATCACAAACAAAGAGCCACAAAGCTCACTTACTTAGTTTGTGCATAAGAATGCTCATCCAAGTTACAAGCGATACAAAATTTAGAAAACTCTATTTCAATGGCCATTTTAAGATTCACAAGAACCAATGTACACAAACACACACTGTTTTTTATTTTTATTTTTTTCAATCAAATTTGTTTTTTTAAACAAAAACTTAAAATAAGAAAACAAAAACATGTTAGTCTGACTGACTCATAACAATAAAGCAAAACACACAAGTAATGTAAAAACAACAACAAGGGGAGAGAGAGAAAAAGTGAATAAATCACTTGGTGCCTTTTCCTTCCACGCCTTGGAAGAACCTTTTCTTTTAACAAATTCTTGAGCCAGTGATGAGGGGGAAGAATTAAAACCGTTCAAGATCGAAAGGAACATGAGAGTTTTGAGAATATCTCTAAGAGAAGCAAGAGAGGTTTGAAGCTGATTCTGATTCCCAGATGCTTTCATGCCATTGGTTTATTGAGTGGCTAACCACTTATAGCAATTTGGTCGAGTATGACCGGCAATATCACAATAATGACAGAAATACTGCTTTTTTTGTTTAGGCTTTTGAAGGATAGCCTTCTTAGTCCTAGTGTTTTTAGTGTCCTTCTTCTCAAACTTAGGGGCTGCTCCTAAGATAGATTTACCCTTGTCCAGGTTCTCACTAGCTAATTCAATTTTAACATCATTGTTCTCAATTTTATAGTTATCAGCAAAAGGAACAAAGACAATAGTACTAGTAGAAGCAATATTAGAAGAAGAAAATTCATACCCCAAACCAGTTCGATCAGAAGTAGATTTCTGAATGCTGAGCATCTCATCTAGCTTCGCACTTGATGTCCTCTTCAATTAAGCTCTAACTTGAAACAGATCCGCTTCAAGCTTTTTGGTCTTCTCAGCCAAGAAATTGTTCTCGAATCTCAGTGCCCCAATAGTCTGATTGGCTTCATCAAACTTAGTGGAAAGCCCCCTCGCGGTCAAGTTTCACATCACTAAGCTTCTTGGTGGCTAGCCTATAGAGTTTCTCATGCTTCTCAGAAAGCTTGTACAGTTTCTCAAGGCTGTATGGATATCATCTTGATCATTCATCTTTTCAAACTTAACATCCACCAATTCTTCTTCTTCATCTACATCCTCTACAATCCCTTCAGTAGGATTGACAGTGGCAGTGAAGGCATTCAAGATCCCATCATCCTCATTGTTGGAATCATCCTCAGATTTAGTGTCGCTCAAGGTAGCAGCAAGTGCCTTGCTCATCCCAATGCTCTTGAGATATGTAGGACACTTTTGTTTCATGTGATCGAAGCCTTGAAATCTGAAACACTTAGGTCCTGTGGGAACAGTGTACTGACCGCCATCTCTAGTATCCTTCTTCCCTTTATCTTGGCTCTTGAACTGAGAAGAACTAGATTGCCTATGGTCCTTGTTGAAGCCTTTTCCATTGGCATTTTTCATGAATTTCTTGAATTGCCCGGTGATGTAGGACTTCATCTTAGAATCTTTATCGTCTGAAGACTCATCTGTTTCACTGCTCTTGGCCTTCAGTGTCATGCTCTTACTTTTACCCGATTTGCCAATTCTTGTCAACCCTAGCTCATAGGTTTGTAGATTACCAACCAGCTCAGTCAAAGGAATCTTGTCAAAATCCTTTGATTCCTCTATCACCGTGATCTTGGCATGGAATTTTTGGGCAGAGATCTGAGCACATTTCTCACAATCTTGGGTTTAGGAATGGTCTCCTCAAGGTTGAAAGTTGAGTTCACTATGTCTTTGAGCTTGGCATAGAACTTATCGAACGACTTATCCTCCTCCATCTTAATTTCTTTGAAGCTTGTAGTGAGCCTCTGTAGCTTCGAGTCTTTGACAGCCTTTGTTCCCTCATAGGTTGTTTAGAGGATGGTTCATACTTCCTTAGCAGTTTCAGTGGAGGATATCTTCTTGAACTCCTCATTAGTGACCGCACTGAATAAGGCATTAAATGCTCTACTGTTGAAATTTGCCTCCTTGATCTTAGCACCATCCCAATCGGCCGGCGCTTCTTTAGGCTTGGTCTAGCCTATCTCCACAGTTTGCCACACTTTTTTACCTAATGACTGCAAGAAAGCTCTCACGCGTACTTTCCAGTATTCATAGTTAGTACCATCAAATAAAGGAGGAATAATGAGAGATTGTCCTTTATCCATGACAAACAGGGGTCAATGGATCACACACAAGGATTAAACCCTAATCAGAGTGTGCCTGCTTTGATACCACTGCTTTGATACAACTGCTTTGATACCACTTGATAGGCCAAAAATGTATTGACCCCTAGTGATGGACTAAGTTGATTAATTAACCAAGTTATTAACTAATCAAATGAACATGCAAAGCGCGTGGAAGCACAAAAAAATCACCAATTAAACTAAGTATGCAGCGGAAATTAAATGACTCGGTGATTTACTTTCGAATGGGAAAAACCTACACGGCAAAAACCCCATCGGGTGATTTTAAGGTCATCACTCTCGAAATTTCATTATTATTACAATAAGTTGTTACAAGTAAAGGAATCTCAGTATCTTATACCAACCTACAGTTGAACCCTTATCCCAATACCTAATTAAACTTGTTCTGTAGTAACAATTTCTCCTTTTAATGCACGACTCCTTGTACGTGAGTAACTAATTGCGCAGATCCCAGTACGCGACTTCAATCACCAACTAAAAAAAGTTGTTGGCTTCAAAATTCTTCAATTCATTCACACGATGAAGATTAAGAAGATACTTAGTTACAAAACCCTATGGTGCAAAGACACAGCAAGTTCTTCACAACAGAGATGAACTAGGGTAAGAACTTTGTCTCAGGTCACAATCTTGCTGAATAAGGATTTCTCAATACTTGTGCAACTTGTGTCCTTTACGACCCTTAAAATAATCCTTTTATGTGTCTAGGGTTAGAAGAAAAGAAGGCCCAAAGACACATCCACGGATTGAAATCAAAACAGAATTTCAAAATCTGTTTTTCATAAATCTCGACAACTAGAGGTGTCGAGGTGCTGTCGAGCCTCAGGGCTGAACAGCTTCTTTAAAGCTTAATAGATGAAGCTGTCGAGTCAGCTGTCGAGCTTTAATGACTGGCACTTTTCAGCTTGAATCTTAGACATACTTGCATAGCTTTAACACTTGATCTTAAAACATTGTTTTGTGAAGTATTAAAAATATCCTAGATCTACTCAAATACAAGCTAAGTGCGTTTTGTTAAAGGATAAGCCAATTACATAAAAGAATGACATTTGTTCTAAACAAATGAAACATATATTTCCTAACACATAATTTCATTTAAAATGTTTTTTACTATTATTATATATTTACTAGCTAATGATTTTCATAACAGAGGTGTTAAATTAGATGTAACATTGTTTATTAGATTTTTAAATGTAATTGCGTATGAAGATTACATACTTATATATATATATATATATATATATATATATATATATATAAAGTTAAATGAAATGTCAAAAAAGGGATTTTAAAATTTTTTAACTTTATTTCTTATGTAATTTCTATTATTACATGAGAACATCTCCTTTTAGTTATGAATTAGAGTTTGATTAGTTTTAAATTTATATATATTGCTATGATTGTGTATAATTATTGATTATTGATTCAATTTTTTATGTGAATGTAATAGTTGATTTTATTGCACTGTAGTTTTTAATGTTCTCCATATAAGTCATATTTATTTTTTATTTTTACTTCTCCTTACAACCTCTTTGTTTTCCAATTAATAGTTACTAGTTGACATTTGATTTTTTTTTCTTTACCATCTCTCTTTCTCTCTCCCTCCCCATAGGCAACCTACTATTTTCCAAAATTTGATGATGATTTTATTGCATTAAATATGCATTGTAGTTTTTTTTTTTTTTTTTTCATTTAATTTTGCTACCCTTAAGTTAGTATATCCATAACTATTAGTTTCTTTATATTATATTTGGTTTGATATCCTCATTTTGTTTGTTTAATTTAGTGTTTCCCAATTGACATTTGTTTTGTATTATATTTTTTCTGTGATGTATCGGGTGAGAATGAGTGTGTCCCTAGTATTACTTCACTTTATAGGACACTTTTATTTATCAAATTTAAGTAAAATTTTAAAATTTTAATTATTTAAATAAAAAGTAGAGAAAAATATAAATAATTTAATGATATGGAAGATGTAGGGAGATGAATAATAATATTAAGGTAGAAGGTAGTGGGGAGATGAAAAGATAAAGGTAAGGAAAAAGCTTGGACAAAGTGTAAATGTAAAAAAAATAAAATAAAATAAAATAAAAAGAGTACAATATTTTAAGGAAAATTTCATTGATATATTTAAATAAAATATTCCATATTTAATTATAAAAAAAAAAAATATAAATAATTTAATGATGTAGAAGATGTGACTAAATTTAAATGTTGAATAATATAAGATGAGAAGAAAAAAAAAAGTAAAAATAAAATATGTAACAATAAATACCAATAAAGAGAACAATTGCACATAAAAGATTTTTGTTCTTTTTTATAACTCAAATTAAGATTGATGGTTTTTTTTTTTTTTTTAATATGTGTTTTAGGATTGTGCTTTTTTAATTTCCCATCAGAAAGTCTTTTCTTTCCCTTTTATAAATTTGAATGAATTTTGGTTTGGATTAATACTTAGTTGTTTTTGGAAATAGGAATTTGAATATGCCTACCAATTTTTTGACTAATAAATTATTATAGAATCTATTTTTTATTTCTTTAGTTTTATTTTAATTTTGGTTAAGTTAACAATTGTAATTTGTGATAATTTTTTTTATTATGATAATTACCTTATTCCTTAAGAGATGAGTTGTATATTAAGCAAATGTAACACACTACAACAAAGTTAGAAGAATATGGTTCACCTTAAAAAATATTAATGAAATACACAAAAAAGAAAAAATTAAAATGATATATTTGTAGAGATAAAAAAAAATAAGTTTAAGATTTTTTTTTTTTTTTTTTTTGGAAAAAAAAACAATACTTGAAGTAATTGTTAAGTTTTATATTACACTTCATTGCATAATATTTATATTCTCACGCATTGCGTGAGTATGCGGCTAGTTTCCTACAAAAACTGAATGATTCTACAAGTCTTCTATTGGGAATAAATTCTAATCTTAGGTTGCTAAATGCAAATGTAGTAGAAACATGGTGAGAGAAAATAATGGGTTGTGTTCATGGTTAGTGTAATATGCATGTGATATGATTGTGGGCTTCCTTTACAATAGGATCTTTTGTTACTCTTAGAGCAAACAAAATGACACCCTTATCACCACCCAAAAATGTTTTCCTATAAATTTTTTCTTTTCTCTGTAAGAAAGAACCATCAACCTTAACTAACCCCCCCCCCCAAAAGAAAAAACCATCAACATTAATTAGAGTTATAAGAAAGAACAAAAAAATGATAACATTTAACAATTAAAGAGAAAAAAAATTTAAAAACAAATCTAAAAAGAATTAACCAATGCGGAGTTTTAAAGAACTCTTGATTTACCTAGAATATAATAGAGAAAATAAAAATGAGACTAATACTAATTCTAGGAAACATATATAGAGAAATAGACATAAGGATGTTAATTAAAGAACATTGGTAATACCATCAATCCCATTTGAAGCTTAATCATAGCTCCACTAATTTGTTGACTTTCAACTTTTAGTTGGTATATATTTAGGCATTCTCCAATGCCGTAAAATTCCTTATTGTCTAGTTTTACTTGAATTCTTGCAAACTACCCGATTAAATTAAGTGAAAAAAATGAGCATAATGATTCTAGTGTAGAAAAAAAAAATTCCCAAAGATTAGTAATTTGGCATAAATAGAAGAATGTATAAAAAAAATTAATCGGAAAATTGAGAGAGAAAGAGAGAGAGAACATTTTTTTTGAATTTCGGCAAACTACCCGATTAAATTAAGTGAGAAAATGAGCATAATGATTCTAGTGTAAAAAAGAAAGGAAAAAAGAAAAAAGAAAAAAAAAAAGAAAGGATTCCCAAAAATTAGTAAATTGGCATAAATAGAAGAATGTATAAAAAATTCATTGAAAAATTGAGAGAGAGAGAGAGAGAGAGAGAGAGATAGAGAGAGAGAGAGAGAACCTTTTTTTTGTGAAAGAAAATCATGCATAGAATGGAATAAATAGTTACAAATTTATAATAAGAAAGTGTGAATGAGAAGAGACAAAATAAAGGAAGATGAAGAGAAAGAAGAAGAATAATATTTATGTAGAGGGTAGTGGGGAGATGAAAAGCTAAGGGCGGAGAAAGGTTGAAAAAAGTGTAAATATTAAAATAAAATAAAAATTAAATGTTAAAAACAATTATAGGAAAATTAGAAAGAAAATGATAATGAGGTGGACGCTGATGTGGCTTAACTAGAGCATAACAATAATAAATGCTACGCTTCAGCTTTTAGATACACTAGCTACGAACCCGCGCATTGTGCGTGATAATTATTTTTATGGTGGTTTTATTAATTTTTCTTTTTGCAATTTAAACTAATCTAATAATGGGTAATGTATTTGTAATTATATTTTTATTTATTATAGGAACAATCTTAAATATAATATAGGAACAATCCAAAACACCAAAAAAACGTAAACTAAAAAAATTAATAAAACTTAACAATGATTAATTGAACCAATATTAGGATAAAATTTTGTTTTTTACTATCTATTAAGATTATTTTCTTTGTAGAAATTATAATTTCGGCTACCCAAAATATATTATCAAATAATTAAACAATTATTAGCAAAATCTAAGAATTAAATTTCTATACATGCATTGTTATAAAATAATAATAATAATTAAAATAAAATTGCAAAAGTTAAAATTTGTCACCTATCCTATTATTTTCGTTTGGCTAACCTTTGCTTTTCTTTAAATGAATGACATTATAGAGTATTTCTAATACAGCTATTAAGAGTACTTTGTCCACCACAAAAGATTCGAAAATAAACAAAAATTAGTAAAGTCTCATAGTTTAACATCTAAATTCAGCACTATAAAAAATCATGCTATGTAACAGAATAAGTACCAAATTATCCAAATCATGCTATGTAATAGAATAATATTATATTCTTTAGAACGCAATAGGATAACATTTAGCAATCAAAGAGAACCAAAAATAAAAATAAAAAACAACAACAACAAAAATTTAAAAAAATAAAATTAAATCGCATTAACCCAAAATAGAGTTTTAAAGAATACAAAAAATTATCAAAATAAAGTAGAGATGCCAGGGAAAAAAATCCACCAAAAAATTTAGAGAGAGAGAGAGAGAGAGAGAGAGAGAGAGAGAGCCATTTTTTGTGAGAGAAAGCTATGCATAGAATAGAAGAGATAGTGACAAATTTATAGTAATAGGGCGTGAATAAGAAGAGACAAAAATAAATGAAGATGAAGAGAAAGAGAAAGAATGATATTAATGTAGAGGGTAGTGGGGAGATGAAAAGGTAAGGGAGGGAGAAAGATTGAAGAAGTAGTGGAGAGATGAAATGGTAAGGAAGAGAAAAAGGTTGGAGAAGTGTAAATATTAAAAAAAATAAATGTTAAAAACAATTATAGGAAAATTGGAAAGAAAAAAAGGAAAAAAAAAAAAAAAACCTAAAGCTTGAAAGGCTTCAACGGTTTTTTTTTTTATTTTTTTATTTTTTTTCTTCTTCTTCCTTTAAACTGAAAAGGCTCACACAAAACCCTAAAACTGAACCGAAAAGGCTTTGGGTTGGGCTTGATAGTGGAACTAAATAAATAAGAGGTGGGCTGGATTAATTATACAGATTTATTATAGGGTGATAGTGGATGTAAATAAATAAGTAGTAGACTGGATTTATTATAGGGTGATAGTGAAAGTAAATAAATGAGTAGTGGGTTGCATTTATAGAGCTGAAAATTGTAAAAACCATTTTAAAATTGTAGGACAAATTATATATATATATTAAAATGACGTGGCAGCTGATGTGGCGCAATGTGAGAGCAGCAGCATTAAACGTTACGCTTCAGCTTTTAGTAATATATAGATATAGATTAAATTAAGTTAGAAAATGAGCATAATGATTCTAGTGTAGAAAAAAAAAAAAAAAAAAAAAAAAAGAGAAAGAATTCTCAAAGATTAGTAATTTGGCATAAATAGCAGAATGTATAAAAAAATTAATTGGAAAATTGAGAGAGAAAGAGAGAGAGAGAGAGAACCTTTTTTTGAATTCCGGCAAACCACTCAATTAAATTAAGTTCGAAAATGATCATAATGAGTCTAGTGTAAAAAAAAAAAAAAAAAAAAAAAGGAAAGGATTCCCAAAGATTAGTAATTTGGCATAAATAGAAGAATGTATAAAAAATTCATTGAAAAATTGAGAGAGAGAGAGAGAGAGAGAGAACTTTTTTTTGTGAAAGAAAACCATGCATATAATAGAATAAATAGTTACAAATTTATAGTAAGAAAGTGTGAATGAGAAGATACAAAATAAAAGAAAATAAAAAGAAAGAAGAAGAATAATATTTATGTAGAGGGTAGTTAGGAGATGAAAAAATAAAAAGAATAATATTTATGTAGAGGGTAGTGAGTAGATGAAAAGGTAAGGGTGAAGAAAGGTTGGAAAAAATGTAAATATTAAAATAAAATAAAAATTAAATGTTAAAAACAATTATAAGAATATTGGAAAGAAAATGATAATGAGATGGACGCTGATATGGCTTAACTAGAGCATAAAAACAAGAAATACTATGCTTCAACTTTTAGATATATATATAGATATAGATTAAATTAAGTGAGAAAATGAGCATAATGATTCTAGTGTAGAAAAAAAAAAAAGAAAAAAAAGAAGAAGAAAGGATTTCCAAAGATTAGTAATTTGGTATAAACAGAAGAATGTATAAAAAATTCATTGAAAAATTGAGAGAGAGAGAGAGAGAGAGAGAGAGAGAGAGAGAGAGAGAGAGAGAGAGAAAATTTTTATTGTGAAAGAAAACCATGCATAGAATGGAATAAATAGTTACAAATTTATAGTAGGAGAGTGTGAATGAGAAGAGATAAAATAAAGGAAGATGAAGAGAAAGAAGAAGAATAATATTTACGTAGAGAGTAGTGGGGCGATAAGGGTGGAGAAAAATGTTAAAGAAAGTGTAAATATTAAAATAAAATAAAAAGTAAATGTTAAAAACAATTATAGGAAAATTAGAAAGAAAATGATAATGAAATAGATGCTGATGTGGCTTAACTGTAGCGTAGCAATAATAAATACTACGCTTCAGTTTTGAGAGAGAGAGAGAGAGAGAGAGAGATATATATATATATATTAGGGCTGTCCAGTAATTCTTTGACCCGCCCAAACCGACCGGGTCCGACCGACCCGAAGCCCAACGGGTCAACCCGAACCCCATAGTGAGTCGGATTCGGGTCTGTTTCTTTTAAAACCCGATTATTCGGGTCGGGTAGCGGGTTAAGGGAGAAAAAAACCCGTAGTACCCGACCCGACTGAAATTTTTAAATGTAAAAAAATAATTAAAAGAGGACCCGTGAAACCAAACCTATATTTTCAAAAATAAAAAAATAATTAAAAGGGAAGGTTCAGAACCCGTGAATACCAAAGAGAGAAGACTGATTGGACTTAAAGCACTGACTTTTTTCACTTGTACACGCAAACCTCAAATCATCAGCCCGTTGCCAAGACTTTTACACGCCAAACACCATACCTCTACACAGTTACACGCGTGGGAGGAACCAGGGCCGTGCGATTTGATTGTGATCAACGGCCTTGATCCTTCCGAAGATGAACAAAATCCTTCTTGATCCTTCCTACACAGTTTAGACACAAAAGAAAATCAAAGAAAATCTCTCTCTGAAGATGCAGAACGGCTAACCTCAAATCACATTCAATTTTCCACTTCCCAAGCCATGGCCGGTTACCCTCTCTCAGCCTTGCCTAAAGGCCCTCAACCCTCATCTCTCTTTCATTTAAATCCTACTGATTCATCTCTCTGTTCTATTTCTCTCTTCTTTCTAGTCTCAAGGGCTGATTCAAAAACCAAACACCAAATCTCCAAAAACCAAACACCAAATCTCCAAAAACCAAACACCAAATCTCCAAAAACCAAACACCAAACACCGAACCTTGCTGCTACTGGTTCTCATCTTCGTACGTAGCCCCGTTGAGCAGAGGATCGGAGTTTTTCGCTGGTTCGCTGGCTCCGTCCGCCACCTCTCTGCCTTCAAGCTCAGCCACTACAGTTTCGCATTCCTCGCCAACTGGTTTGTGTCGCTCCTTAAAAATCTGTTCTTTCGCTTGTTTGTGTCGCACCTTGTCTTTATATTCTTGTGATTGGTTTTTGAGCTGGGTTTTGACTAAGTTGATCTGCGTTCTAGGAAAGATGTCTTTAGCTGTTAAGTCTGTGATGTACTGATGTTGAGGAAGTTTTTTCAAAAACCATTGGCTATGTCTAAGCAATTTTTTTTTTTTAAAAAAAGGAGAACAAATTAAACTATTAAAGACAAATAGACAATTAGAGATTATTTCAACTGAAGTTGTGTCTATGATCTGGTTTTATACAAAAAAAAAGGTTTGGGAAAATGTTTTGGTAGTATCATTGTTATTGTGTTGCTGTTGTTGTTGTTGTGTTGCTGTCTCTGCCTTGGGGTTTTTGCTTCATGCCTTGTTGTGATGCTGGCCTTAGCATTCTCTGCAAGTGACTCTTCCTTAATTCTTCATGTCGGATTCCTTGTTCTAATCACTGCTACCCTCTTCTTGCTTCTTAGCTGGTACCTTAATTTCTCAGCCCACTTGTTTGTGTACACTTTCTTCATATGATCCTACATGGGTTTCTGTAGTCTTTGATAATTGTAGAAATTTATTGAGCATGGTAGCATTACATAGGAGTAGACTATTGATTGTTTGTCAAAACTTTACTGATTTTGCAACTCAATGCTCTTTCATGTCTGATAATTTGGTGCTGCTAGAATGGGTTTATTTATTTATTATTATCATTATTAATTTTTTATAAATGGTTGTTAAGATCATTCTTATTGGCAAATTGCTAGTCAGGCCTTAAAGAATGAATTATAGTTGGTAACTGTTTCTCTGAAGGAGTGAAGGATAAGAAACTTGGTTTTCAGATGACTAACTTGCTTTTTCTAAATCTTCTTATGGTAATTAATCTGCACATGTTTAGGTTTACTAATGAGTTTGGACCTGTTTTTGTTTTGGGGGATATAAATGTGAGTTTGTTGCTACAACTTTGCCAATTCACCATAGACATTTCTGCCATTGTGATTTTGTTAGTTTTTTTTTTTTTTAATTAATAATAATTACAGATTTATATTTTAATGCCAAATTTGAACCTAATTTTGTACTTGATAACTTCTGCTTTTGTGTTATCCATACTTATATCTGTGTGGTAGTCTGGTAGATCATATTGATATAATTGGAACATAACTTAATCTAATGAAATGGTTACAAGCATCGCCTTACTAGGTATAGTAACTTGGTGGTAGCTCTGTGGAAGATTATAGTAACTTGGTAATTGACATTTTCATTTATGTATTTTTGAGATTATCTTCTTCTAGGAAGATTATATTTTCCTGCAGTCAGACTATTGATTATGGTAGTATCAATGACAAATTTATTTGATTGGCTTCATGGGATTTTTGCTTCATGCTTGGGTCCCTGCCTTGGCTAAAATTAAATTACTAAGCATATTCAACTCCTTAAAAGTTTCTTTGTCAATGAGAATATGAGACTGTCTATGCCTATTTAGCTATTAATAATAACAAACCATAGGCTGTACATTAAGCATCTCAATTATCCCTTAAGCCAAAGGTTTGATCATTCTACCACATGAACCTGCATGTGGTCAATAGAAATGAGACATTTTCTTAGTTTTTTTAATGGTTGTTTATTAATGCTTAAATTTGATGTCTTTAGGTTATGGAACCCTTTAGTGATGCATCTCCTTCCCAAACAACACCTGCTGCCCAAGCTGAACCCGCTGCCACTCCAACTAATGCTGCGGCACTTCCACCTAAATCTAATGATAAAACCAAGGTGAGTGAGATAGATGCTGATTGTAGTAGTAATAGGAAAAAATCTATTGCTTGGGATCATTTTGACAAAATAAAGATTAGTGAGGGTCAATTTAAGGCTGTTTGCCATTATTGCCAAAAAACTTATCGTGCTAATAGTAAGGGTCATGGTACTACTAATTTACTGAATCATACACCAAACTGTGTTAAGAACCCTAATAGAGTTTCACTTAAAGGGCAACAAACCTTAGCTTTTGAACCCAAAAAGAATGGGGGGGGGGGAAGGGTTTCAGCTTGTACCAACAGCCTTTACTGTTGAGGCTTCTAGGAAAGCACTAGCTGAAATGATTATAATAGATGAGTTGCCTTTTAGGTTTGTCGAAGGGTATGGGTTTCAAAGATATTCAACAACCTTACAACCTAAGTTGCAAATTAGGGATATCCCATCTCGTCAAACTGTAGCTAGGGATGTGATTGGCATTTATGGTGTTGAGAGAGAGAAACTAAGGGAAGCCTTGAGAGGTCGTAGGGTGTGCCTTACTACGGATACTTGGACTAGTATTCAAAATCTAAATTATATGTCCCTCACATGTCATTTTATTGATGATGATTGGAACCTGCATAAGAGAATTCTAAATTTTTGTCAAGTGGAAGACCATAGAGGGGAGACTATAGGAAGAAAGATTGAGATGTGTTTGCGTGAGTGGAGTGTTGATGGCATATTCACCTTGACAGTGGATAATGCTTCCTCTAATAGTACTACTATTAAATTTTTACAAACAGTAACTAAGGATTGGAAGGGGACTGTTTTAGAGCATGAGTTCTTGCACATGAGGTGTTGTGCACATATTCTAAATCTGATTGTGGGAGATGGTTTGAAAGAAATTGATGAGTCCATTGCTAGGGTGCGTGAAGCGGTGAGGTACGTGAAGTCCTCACCAAATAGAAATCAAACTTTTAGGAGTTTTATGGAGAGATTAGGTATCGAGTCCAAGTGTTTACTAAGTCTTGATGTACCTACTAGGTGGAACTCTACCTATCTCATGTTAGATACTGCTGAAAAATTTGAGAAAGTGTTCCTAAGAATGGCCTTTGAGGATGATAGCTATTGTTCATACTTTTTGAATAAGGAAAATAGTGGTGGGTTGGGATCTCCTTGTGGGGTTGATTTTCAAAATTGTAGGACATTTGTGGGTTTCTTGAAACTTTTTTACAATGCAACTAAAAAATTCTCCGGTTCTTTGTATGTGACTTCAAATATCTTCTTTGATGAGATTTTTGTGATTCAAGAGAACATTGCTGATTTAATTAAATCTGAAAATCATCTTTTGAAAAATATGGCAACTAAAATGAAAGCTAAATTTGAGAAGTACTGGGGGAAAGGGGATAAAATTAATCAGCTTTTGTATGTGGCTGTGGTTCTTGATCCAAGGAAGAAAATGAGGTTTTTGAAGTTTTCTTTTTCTGAAATTTATGGGGATTTTGTGGCTGATGAGATGGTTGATTTAGTGAGGAAGATCATGGATAGGTTGTATGATGTTTACTCTAGGGTTGATTCACCAAATGTGGTAGCACCAAGTGAGAATGAGAGGAGACATATGGAAGGTGATACAATTGGTGGTAGTGATCCATATGCAATGGTTGATTCACGATATGAGCGATTTTTAGAGGCTGAGAAGTCTATAGGGTGTAGCAATGATATTGAGAGATATTTGGCCGAAAATTGTGAGAGTAGAAGGGATGTGAAGTTTGAGATTTTAGGGTGGTGGAAAGCCAATTCAGATAGGTACCAAGTGCTGTCCAAAATGGCCAGGGATGTGCTGGCTGTACCTGTTTCCACAGTTGCTTCTGAATCGGCGTTTAGTACCGGAGGGCGCATACTTGATCCATTTCGAAGTTCACTCTCCCCTCTCATGGTTCAAAATCTTGTTTGTGCTCAAAACTGGCTGCAAGTCCATGTCCCAATTTCTTTTCGCAAGTCAAAGGATGAGATGGAGGCATTGGAGGATGAATTTCATGAATTAGGTAATATGTTTTTAACTTCCAAACTTCTTGTCTATTAAGTGTTATTAAATGTGTCATGTACTTGAGCAGAATTTAATCTATTGTCTCAATTTTTTCTTTTCTAGTTTTAAATCAAGCAACAACAACAGCAGCAAGTCAAAGTTCCTGCTCAAGCAAAGGTGGTACTCATACCACCATTAGTATTGATGAATGATCATTGATTGGGTAATGTTTCTGCCCTTGTAGTTTTTGTTCATATTAGTCATTTCTCTTCTGGTTATGCTATAGCTATTGTTCTTTGTCTTTATACATTATTGATAAATATTTTTTACCCTTGTATTGTAGGAGGAAGGAAGGTTGCATTTTGTAAAGGGGGCAGTTTTTTTGGATATATTTTGAAGCTTTTTTGGAAAGATGTGTAGCTTTTCTAATTATACAATTATACATGAACTCTTTTCTTGCTTATAGGAAGGAAAACTTAGCATTTGTATAGGCTTTCCTTTCTATAAGTTATGGATTTGTTAACAATAGATTAAAGAGTAGTTCTTTACTGCTTTAGGAAAGCTATTTTTTGGAAATACTTAATAGTATTTCATGATTGTAACTAATTATATATACTTCTTTGGTAGTTTACTGCCTTGTGTAGTAACTGTCTTCTCTGCTGCCTCTATGGTTTTATATATATATATATATATATATATATATGTATGTATGTATGGAATTATGAAGATGGAGTATTTTTAGTAATGCTTACTACTTGTGATTCTGGATATTTATTTGATGTGTGGAATGATTGGTAAGTATGTGTTCAAATTGACAGGTTGATGAATGTGGAAACAAAATAATACTGCCTAGGCCTTAGGGCTTAGGCAATTTAGAAAATTATTGTTATAAAGTGTGGATGATTAACAGGTGGTAACAAAGTGTGTTTTTAATTGTTTGATTAATGACACATGCTATGGATGTTTAATAGTTTCCAGGTTGTACTTTGTATTTTTTTTGTTCTCAAATCCCAGGTTTTACTTTGTATTTTGTTGTTCTCAAATGTCAATACTGAATATGTGGGTTCTAGGCCTTGTGGCCAATTAAGTAGAGATGACCCAATTGGTGCTTAACAAATCTCAGGTCTTACTTTGTATTTTGTTGTTCTCAAATGTTAATATTGAATATGTACGTTTTAGGCCTTGTGGCCAATTTAAGTAAAGATGAAGGCCCAATTGATGCTTAACAATATTTGGAGTTTTGTACAAATTGAAGTAGAGATGAAGGCCCAATTTAAAAGAAATTAAGTAAAAAAGTGGCCCAATTTGATGTCATGATTCAAAATTTATTAATTTCTTGAAAAGCCCAATAATTTTTACTAGAAAGGCCCAAAAAAAAATTAATCCAATAAAAAGGCTAAAAGTGATCCAACCCGCCAACCCGTTCAAACTGATCATCCGACCCGGCGGGTTTAACTAATATATGGGTCGGTTGCGGGTCAGTTTTTAATGGACCCAACCCAATCGGGTCGAGTGCGGGTTGGGCCCAAACCCGGGCTGACTCGACCCGTGAACAGCTCTAATATATATATATATATATATATATATTGATTACAGTGCTCAGGCTGTTTGGCTTGATCTAGAAGCTCGTTTTTCACAAAGCAATAATCCACGAATTTACAAGCTAAAGCGAGACATCTCTACCTTGAAGCAAGAGTCTATGTCTATTTCAAGCTGCTATACAACAATCAAATCTTATTGAGATGAACTAAGTATGCTGACTTCTGTCCCTTCATGCACATGTGGGACCTTGAAGTCTCTTCATCAAGTGCAAGAAACAGAGCAAGTTTTTCAATTTTTGTTGGGCTTACATGATTCCTATTCTTCAATTCGAAGTCAGATTCTGGCCACGGACCCACTTCCTTCTGTAAGCAAAGTCTATTCTATTCTTCTTCAAGAAGAGAAACAACGCCTCCTTCACTTGCCCACTCCCAATTCTGATGCTATTGCGATGTCTGTCAATAGCAATTTTGGTTCCAATCGCTCTACTGAATCCAAGGGAAGGGGTCGCGCAACTCGGATGGAAAGGTTACTCCACAGCCGACTGCTAATCAAGTTTCTGCTGCTTCAAGTTCTTCATCTGACAGTGCAATTCCAGGTCTCTCAGCCGAGCAATATCGACAACTCATGGATTTTCTCTCGCCTTGAAACTCCACTTCAGCCAACTTTGCTGGTAATCTCGCTTCTTGCAATCTAGTCTCTTCGCCTAATAATTCTGAATTGGTCATTGATACAGGTGCCTCAGATCACATGTCATCCCAGTCCTCTTCACTTGTGGGCTCTCATTCCCTTGAACATCCATGCCGGTTAAAATTACCCACTGGTGAAATTATTTCCATCACAAAAATAGGAACTATTAACTAATGTCTTATATGTTCCTAATTTTAAATTTAATTTATTGTCAATTAGCAAACTAACAGCTGTCCTCAAATTGTGTTGCCATTTTCTTTTCTACTTTCTGTGTCTTTCAGGACTTGTCCACGAAGAGGCTGATTGGAATAGGTGAAGTTCGTGACAGTCACTATTACTACGAACCTCTTCCTTCCATCGCTCTCCATTCTCAAAGCGCACCAGCCTCCACTTTTTGGCATCAATGACTTGGACACCCTTCTTCTTCTTGCATCCCTGCAAGTCTTTCCTATTCCCCACATAATTTTCCATGTGATGTTTGTGCTCGGGCAAAGCATACACGCTTGCCTTTTGAATTAAATCATAATAAAATTCCATTTATTCTTCATCGAATTTATTGTGACATGTGGGGTGGCTATTCAACCCCTTCCTCCTCTGGTGCTCATTATTTTTTTTACTATCGTTGATGGTCATTCTCATGTCACTTGGGTCTACCTAATGTGTATGAAATCTGATACATACACGTCTTACACATTTTCATGCTCAAATAAAAAATCATTTTCAACTTTCCATCCTCAACATTCGCACTAATAATGGCCAAGAATTTTTATCAACTAAAATGCAAAAAAAAATTCATGAAAATGGCATCTTTCTTGAGCGCACATACATTGAAACCCCCCAACAAAATGGCGTTGCTGAACGTAAATACCGTCACCTCTTCAATGTAGCCTGCTATTTACGTTTTCAAGCCAATCTTCCAATCTCTTTTTGGGGTGAGTGCATTCTCACTGCCACTTGCTAATTAATCGCGTTCCTTCCCCACGTCTTAATCACAAATCTCCTTACGAACTCCTTTTCAACAAAACACCTCCTACACACATCTTCGTGTTTTTGGTAGCTTATGCTATGCCAGCACTCTTCGGTCTCATCAGGATAAATTTTCTCCCCATGCTCTCCATTGTGTTTTCTTGGGATATCCTCTCCATCATAAAGCCTATCGGGTGTTTAACTTAGAATACCAACGGATTTTTTTGTCCCGTGATGTCACCTTCGTCGAACATGTATTTCCTTTTCAACTCACACCTCCATCTTCTCCTTCTGTACCTATTGTTCCTCTCCCTGTACCAAAGCCTCCCTTTCCACCTTCACCTACCCTACCACAACCACTCACTAACTCTCCACCTCCACTACCCACATCTTTGCTTCCTCCACTTGCACCACTTCTCGTCCTAAACGCCCTTTCACACGTCCTGCCTATCTCCAAGACTACGTCTTTCCTACTCTTCCATCTGGATTGTCCATGACTTCACCCGCTCCCCAGCCTTCTTCAGGTACAGCCCATTCCTTGTCCTCTTTCCTTTATTATCATCGTTTTTCTAACAATCATTGTGCTTTCCTTACTTCCCTTTCTCATCAAGTGGATCCCACTACATATTCTCCAGCTGTGCGTCATTCTCATTGGCGTGATGCCATGGCTGCTGAGCTCCAAGCCTTGGAAGCTAACCATACATGGACCCTCACATCTCTTCCTCCTGGTAAGAAACCAATTGGCTGCAAGTGGGTTTTCAAAACAAAATTTTAGGCTGATGGATCCATTGAGCATCATAAAGCTCGCCTCGTGGCCAATGGTTACACTTAAGTTGAAGGTCTTGACTATCGTGACACCTTTGCTCCAATTGCAAAACTTGTTACTGTTCGCAGTGTTCTTGCTGTTGCTGCTACTAAAAATTGGTCTCTCCATCAATTGGATATAACCAATGCTTTTCTCCATGGCAATCTCCATGAAGAAATTTACATAATCCCTCCTCCGGGATATTTCAAACAAAGGGAGACCCGTGTTTGTCACCTACAAAAATCTCTCTACAGACTCAAAACAGGCATATCGTAATTGGTTTTTCAAGCTCTCCTCTGTTTTACTCGCTGCTGGTTTTAGACATTCACATGCTGACCACTCTCTTTTCACTCTTTCACGTGGAACATCTTTTACTCTTGTTCTTGTTTATGTTAATGATCTTCTTGTGGCAGGTAATAATCTCTGTTATCAGCAAGATCAAGTCTTTTCTTGCCCAGACATTCAAAATTAAAGATCTTGGTACATTGAAATATTTTCTTGGTTTGAAAGTTGCCCACCCTCCAGCTGGAATTTTTCTTAAACAACGAAATTATGCCTTCGAAATCCTCATTGACAGCGGTCATATGGATGCTCGCCCTGCTCACTTTCCCATGGAACAAAATCTCAAGTTCAATGACATAGATGGTGCTCTCCTGTCTGATCCCAGCTCCTATCGTTGGTTGGGGGGAAGATTAATTTATCTCGCCATTACCCAACTGGACTTTGCATTTCCTATTACTATCCTCAGTCAGTTCATGGAGCAACCTCACCAACCACACTATGATGCTGCTGTCCGCATTCTTTGCTAGATCAAATCCTCTCCGGGTAAAGGCATCCTGTTCCTGCTACCAACTCTTTACAAGTCTCTGCCTATTCCGACTCTAATTGGGCTAGTTGTCCACTTACCAGGCACTCTACCACTGGTTTTTTTATCCAAGTTGTATAAAAACTTGTACTTGAGAGGTGTGGTGCAGTTAATTGCCACTTGCTCATGATAATTTATGAACTTGAGTTGAACTTCTCTCTTGGTTTTAAAATGATAACTCGTATCAATGTGCTTGTCTCATTTATGAAAAATTGGATTCCTTGTAAAAGTTAATGCTGGCTTGTTGTTCACAAACATCTTTGTAAATTTAAATCTTGTGGCAAATGCAGCTCCTTTAAACATTTTTTTATGCCAAATCTTATGACAAATGCTAAAAGTGGCAGCAGTGTACTCATCTTCACAAGTAGAAACAGTTTTTGGTCACTTTGTAGAAGTCTATGTGAATGCTGTATCATAGTTATCTTTAGCATAACCTTCTTAAGAAATGAAATTATATCCTCTCCTAAAAAATACTAGGATTGCTGCATATAAAAAATAAATAATCTATGTACAAACAAACAAACAATCAAGGTGCAGTAGCAGTGTTGTTGAATTGATTGATTTTGACTATGGTGGTGGTTTGGATTAGAGGAAATTTTTAATAGGTTACCTCTTCACATTATCTTTCTATGCATTTGGTGGAAGGCGATGTTACAATCGATAGTTGCTTTGTCTGCCGCAAAGGTAGATTAATTGGCGGCAACAGAGGTGTTGAAGGAAATACTAATATTGTATTTTTTTTATGATAGCCAGAGCCTAATATATTGGACTGAAAATAAGATGTGTCATGAGAGAACCAAAGGCATTGATGTTTTACATTACATCATTTGTGAGATTGTATCGCTGGGTACTGCTGCAATAAGAGAGGTTACAAAATCAATCCAACATATATATATGATGACTAAGTTGATTCGTTTGCGCAAGTTCAAGCTGATAGCCTTTAGGGGCATTGTCAATATATTCTCGTCACGCATGATAAAACAAATACTTTCTTACTCCTATATGAATTTCTTAATGTCCATAGTAAGCAAAAATTGATCTTGCACTTGTATATATAACTAGCCATGCTCAATTCTTATATATGCTCACTGCGGTGAGAGAGATCTTTGGGGTATGCATTTTGTGAGAGTGCATTTTTGCCACTAAAATAATGTCCTTATTTTCCTAGTGAGCTTTTCTCCAAGACACCGCCTGTGCACAGACCTACGACTAGATCACGTAAATATTTATTATTTTTGTGTGACTATTAATTATTTTTCTATTTTTATTTTGCATTAGCCCATTATAATCTATATTTATATTATATACTATATAATAAAAATTGGATCAAAAAGCTGTGACTGTGCCAAGTGGTTTCACCAAATAGAATTTTTTTTTTTTTAGATTTTTAAATTTTAAAAATATGTATATAATTATTTTTTCCTATAATTTCTAAGTTGATAAAAAAACTTAATTTGATTACAATCGAAATTCTTCATCTAATCCATCTGCTATAATTTCTAATTTGATAAAAATATTAATTTGATTACAATCTAAATTCTTCTTCTAATCCATTTAATCCTTATTTTTTAAGTGTAGTGTAGTGTATTATAATCCAAGTTCTCCATTTAATCCTTATTTGTACCTGTAGTGTTTTATTAAAAAAAAAAAAAAAAAGCAATTTTAACAAAACATGCAACCTACATTCAACAAAACTTAAAATTTTAAAAAGAGATTAAATTTAAGTAAATTAAGTTGGTTGGTGCCATACAACTACAACCTACAATTGTGACTATCTAAATATTATCAACAAAATCTAAAATAATAGGATACAAACAAGAAAAAAATCCAAAGCATAAAATATTAAAATGTGTAATTAAGTATCTAGAAGCATAGCTAATCCCATGAATTAAAAAAAGAAAAAAAAAGAGCACTTTCATTGGGAGGATATACACACTAAATTGTAGAAATGTTTTAAAAAATTTTAAAAATTAAATACTATAATTTTTTTTTTTTACTTATCTTCTTCTCTTATAATTTCTAAACTGATAAAAATCTTAATTTAATTACAATCCAAACTCTTCATTTAATCCTTTCATTACTATATTTTATAAGTTAATAAAAAATTTTAATTTGATTACAATTCAAATTCTTCATCTAATCGTTTTTTCTATTTAAAAAACAAAAAACAACAACAATCTTCATCTATTCCATTTTTTAAATTTAAATTATATTACTTCCTGTAAAAAAAAAAAAACATAGTACCAAAAAAAATAGCTACATATTCAACAACAAAATCTTCCACTTCACTAGTGACTTTCTTTTTAGATAATTATTGTTCATACTGATTTACCAAAAAGAATTTTGGATAAAGTAAAAAAAAAAAAATGTAAATAAGATAATAAGTATTTGAGTTTAAAGTAAACACATTCTCTTTCTTCTAAAAAAAAGTATCTATTCTATATATAGTAAATGTTTGTTCTTCTAAAAGAACATTTGTTTATTTATTTATTTATTTTGGTTATAAAAGAAAAGTCTCCATTTTTCCATAAAAAAAATGTTTTCCTTTTTCTTTCTCTTCGTATGACCTTTTTTTTTTTCCACTTTTTATGGGTTTTATGAGATAGCAACAAACAAATTGATTAGAAATCTTAATTCCAATAGGATTTAAATTCTATATCAAACGAAACTCAACCTATATATATATATATATATATATATATATCCTTGTTAAAGTGAGGTTTATTCCAATATGTAGGTGCCTAAATCCCATTACAGGTATGCATTTTTTCTTCATTATTATTTTTTCATGTTTAAGCTATTTTTCTTTAGCTTCAAAAATATTAATAAAATTTCTCACACATGTTTTAACCCATTTCATAATATTAAAATTTTGTATCCATTTATTCTCTTCAACAATAATTGATTCAAGTTTTAGTTACATATTCACACTTTCATCTCTCAAAGTGGTAGAGAAAACAAACAAGCTTATTCTTTGTTTTTTTTCTAAATTTATATCTTAATTTATAATTTGTGTTAATTTCTTAATTTTAAATCATGAATAAGTTTGATTATATTCTTTATATTGAATGTAAATTGTTGTTTTTAAGGTTTTGGTTGTGTTCAATTCTTTGGAAAAAAGAAATAAAATAAAATAAAAGAGTTTATATAAATTTGGCAACAAAGCTAAATAGATAAGCCTAAGAAATGTTTACTAATAATAGTTTTATTAGTAACTTTTTAATTACATGATTTAAAAAAAAAATGAATAGAGAGATAATTTATTAATGTGATTTAAACTCTACTATAACTTTTTTAAGGGATTGGTTTAAAAAAATTTTAAAATAATTTTCTAATTATTAATTACTATGCGCTGACTTCTAACTACTAAAACCCACAATTGAAATATTAATCCGTATGAGATATCACTTTCAAATATTAATATCTTAGCTATTATATATTATTTGACTTCTCTTTTATTTTTTCTTTTTCTTTTAAAGAAGCATCTCTCTCTCTCTCTTTGTGTGTAAAATAAAGGGATTATAAAAAGAATTCGCTAGACAGGAATAAGACTATACCATTTCTTTTCTACAATAAATGTTAAATTCTAATAATTTTTCATGCATATACACATGCTACACAAAGGGAATATAACAAGAATTAGCTAGACAGGGGTAAGATTACACTATTTCTTTTCTACAATAAATGTTAAATTCAAATAATTTTTCATGCATATACACACACATGTAGTGTGCAATGCACAAGACTTAAACTTTAAGTTTAAATTAAAACTTGGTAGGGTGAAACTCAATCGAGTTTTAGTACCTTCTTCTATACTTTCAAGGGCAAAAATTAAATTATCATGTGAGTCTCTCTCTACTTCAAATTTTTAAAGGTTTAATAATTTAGATTGTTCTTAATTATTGAATTGAGGTTTCACCAAAACACGATTTCAATTATTATTTTGGATAGTTTTTAACTATTAAATTCAAGAGTTTTTCATTTAAATATATGCGATTAATTGAGCCTTAAAGTTCAATGTATTATTGAAAATCATTTTATATATATTTTTGAGTACCTCTACTACCTTCCATTCAATTATATATATATATATATGCATTTTATGATACCTTAATCTCACGCAACATACATTCATTATATAACTTAAAAGTAAAATATTCATTCATTTTAAATAAATTAATAAAAAAATTATTTACATGTGAATTTTGATTAAGCCGTGCATCGCACTGGCATAATGCTAGTCATATACTATAATGATTCACTAAGTTAAAACACTGTTTGAAGCCCTCTTAATATAAAAGGGCACTAACCACTTAAAAAGGCAAACAAAAAACAAAGATTTGCTATATGGAGAAAGGAGAGAGAGATCGAGAAAAAAGAGAGAAAAATAGAGGGACACAGATAGAGAGAAGGGCGATGAAACAGAGAGAGGCCAAGAAAGAGAGAGGCGATGAAATAGAGAGAGGATGAGGCTTGGGACACGGAGAAAGAAATAGAGAAAGAGGTAGAATGGTAAACACTGCATCGATTGAGCACCGTACATTTTTTTTTTTTTCCATTTTTTTAGATTTGGGTATGAAATGTTACTTTTAATTGAGTTTTTTTGTTGGATAGGTTTAGATTTAATTCGTTTTTGTTTGGGGTTTTTGGATTCTATGTCAAAACGTTTTCTTTCTCAATTTTAAATATGATTCACTCTTTTAAAATACTTGATTTTGGTTTAGGGGTACTTTTTTTGGCCCAGCACCACCCATCTCCGAATTCTCTCAAATTCTCTCTGTTCTGTGTCTTATTGCTTGCATGTTCTGTTCAAAACCAACAAACTGAGGAAAAAAGAAAATCCAAAAGGAAGCCAAAAAAAAAAAAAAACCCGTCAAAAAAAAAAAAAAAAGTACCGTGAAATTTCTCTGCAACAACAGATGATTCAGAAGCTATCCCATTCCTTCTCTGCAACGGTAGACAATTCAGAAGGTAGGCATGCTTCCCCCCCCCCCCCCCCCCCCCCCTTTTTCTATTCAATTACCGTTTCAAATTGTATAAAACTATTTGCAAATCCTTCTCTGTCAATTCACATCTGTTTTTGTTCTATTTTCTCTCAATTTGGGTGATTTACTAGAGGACTGCGTGGCTCTGATTCTGGGAATTGAAGTTGCCTTTGAATTATGAAGTTCTTTTTCGAAAAGCGTTTAAGGTATTGCTCTCTCTATCTCTCTCTGTGTGTTTGTTTTTTGTTTGGGTGTTGAGAAAGTGTGTAAAAATTAAAAGTTTCGAGTTTTTAGATATGGTTTTTGATTGGTTGTGGTGGGTATTATGAAATAAATACAGCCCTGTGATGGGGTTTTCATTTATTTGGTTTTGAGAAAATGAGGGAAAGAAAATAAATTTTAGTTTAGAAATCTTGGATTTTATTTAATTAATTGAGAGGGGAATAAAATTATTTGTCTTTGTTGTGATAAAGTTTTGGTACCTCCTTGATATGGTTATTTGGCGTATTTCTTGTTTGGATTATTCATATTATATGATTCTCTTAATATGGATCTGTTTCTGATGGATTTGTTGAAAAATTGGCTTTATTTAGAGAGTTTGGCTGCATAAAAGAACTGGTGGTGTTTGTTTGTCCATTGCTTCAAAAGGGTTAGCGATCACCAGGATAGATGATTGAAGATATTGGAATCATATGCCAACTGAAGAATCTAGGTGAGATTCGTTCAATTTTTTAACCCTCTTTTTTTAGTTTTTATGTATTGATTTTTCAATTGAAATGAGAAAAAAATTGTATTTTTCTTGCCATGTATGTTTTAGATGGACAATCGAAACTCTAGCTGACTAAGGAATTCCCTTGCTGGAATTTGTACGAGTAGGTTTTTTTTTTTGTTATCTTTTCTATCAATGATGATTTAAATTTTAATATTTATTGTGTGATGCTATCATAATTGCAAGTGGTTTCATAAATCATAATAACTTTATTAGCAAGTTTTCTTAAATAATAAATACGGGTCATTTGAAGGATGTGGTCATTTCAAAGGATGTCCAATACCATTGAGTTTGTTTGGAAGATCTTAATGTTTAAGGCAGTTCTTATTGGTAATAAAATAACCATCATATTATTGAACTTGAAGTTATGCTGTCTTTGAGTTAGACTAACACATTTGATCCTATAAAACTAATTGCTTGCTATGAGAGGAATCATGACAAGCCTGAAATCCTTCCTTCAAACTAAGGGTCGTCAATGGGCTGGGCCGGGTCGGGCCGGGTCGGCCCATTTTCACTTGGCCCATGGGCACAATGGGCTGGGTATAATGGCCTATTAACTAGTTAACGGGCTGGGTCGGGCTGGGCCAAAAGAGTAAACCTCAGCCCATGACCCTGCTCATGGGCAATACCCATTTTGTCTTAAGCGAGCTGGGCTATCGGGTTGGGCCTAATGGGTTACCCATGGGCTTGTGTTAGTATATTATTTTATTATTTTTATAAGGAAAGAATCAATTTTTTTATAAGGGAATAATCAATCTATTTTTTTAAAGGAAAGAATTAAAGAATTTAATACTTAATTACAATTTTTTTTTACATTCCAAAATGGAAACCTATTTAATTCTTTTTTATTAAGGCTTTAAATAGTTTTTTATTTTATCTTTAATAAAAAAAAATGTCAAATGGTTAATTCAAATTTGTTAAACTACTAGAAAAATATATATTTAATAAACTAAGTTTTGCACAATTACTTTGAGTATCTTAGTGGTTGAGGACTTAAGAAATTACTCTATAATATCTCAAGATCAATTCTTCATACACTTCTTATATATTTTTGTTATGAATTATAAGTTATTGGGCTGGGCTAATGGGCTGGGCTACTGGGCTAGCCCATCAAGTACCCATGGGCATAAAAAGTAGCCTACGGCCTGACCCACTGGGCTAGTGGGCTACCCATGAGCCTTAATAACAACGGGCCGGGCCGCCCATTAGCCCGGTGGGCCATCGGGTTTCTGGGCCGGGTTATGAGCCGTGGGCTATTTGATGACCCTTACTTCAAACTTTCCATTCTTCCTTTTCTTTCATTGTTGCTGGGCTAATCCAAAAGTAGGCATTTGTAGTCTTTCAATTGCTATTAAAATTGTGCGGAAAATTATTAAAATATAACAAGATGCTAAATTTTGTTTTTTGCTTGACTTTGTGATTCATTAGATTGATTAGAAAAGCTTTGAGAAATTAAAAAGCTTTTGTTGGTTTTTGAAGTGGTGCTTCAGTTTCTCAACAGTGGAGAACTGCAAAGCTTTTCATCAGTCTGGTGCTCTTTTTGCAATTGTATTTGCTAGAATATGCTGCCTTATTTCTTAGACAACTTTTGTGCCAAATTTGTTTGAAGGTTTCTCTGCCAATCAATTACATTACATAGCGATTTAGATGACCACCCGCATCTATTAAATTATATTATTCATTAAATCATCTACACAAGGCACATGATTACTAAATATGTCATGATTAAATACATATGAATAGCTGTTTTTTATCATTTCTTTTCCTGCTTAGTGTAATGGAGAGAACCTTTTGGTTGAAGTCCAGTATGTTTTCTTTTCTTGGTTTACATGAAATTGATCATTTACTAAAATACCATAAACTGGTTGTATCTATCCTCTCTCTCTCTCTCTTCCTAGGAATTTCAGATTTTAGATAAAGGCATTTGATTTTCATAGGAATTGAAACTTTATGGAATATGTTAGTGTATTGGGTCAAATATTTTCAAATCTTAGAATCTATCTAGAAATTGTTTCTTTGAATAGAAGGGTACCCCATGCATAGCACGGGTTATTGGAGGAGGTGCTACCATGTTAGAAAAAAAACACTCTTAAAATTCTGACACATGTACATATTAAAAGAGAAAACTTAGAAAAGTCAGTTGTTCGCATGTCTAAAAACTCAAACCCAAATGCTACACCGGTTTGGTATCAACCGTTTACTTAACAAAATTTCACAGTTATAAGAGACTAAAAAAAAAAAAAAAAAAAAGAAAAAAAAGACAACCAAAAAAAAAAAAAATTTTGAAAACCCAAATGGAGACAGTCCGTTAAAGAGAAAGGCATGGAGGGCAAATTTGTTTTTTGATAAATCTGTCATCCAACTACGTCAGTCCAGCCTCTGCGTCAACATGTATAATCCCTATTTTTTATATTTTCCATGATTGATGTTGCATGTTTATTTCCTGTTTCATAACAAGTTAAAATATTTTTTTCTCTTAGATTAACGAAATCCATCCAAGCTTTACTACATTATTGTACTCTCTATCCCTCTCTTCCAATGTAGTACGTATTAGCACATGATAAATCTTTAACCATTCTCATTTTCTTTGAAGCAGGCGTGGTGATTTCCTTATGAATTACATGAAAGCGACCTGTTGGGTCCGTCTTTCTTAGAGCCCCATTGGTACTGATTTTTGTTGCTTTTCCAGTGTCTGGGCCACTGAATCCGTTGTGCCAAAGGATTCTCCTACCACTCTGAAGTAATTATGTCTTCTATTTCTCTATTTGTTTAATCTTATTCTCTTTTTTTAATTGATATTTAGTTTGATATTTATGTTATGAAAGATAATTAGGACCTTCTTTTTTCCAGGAAGCGAATAGTGTCTTGATTTCAACCAACTGGATTTTTCATCTTGGTAATTATCTTGCCTAGATAAAAAATTTAATTTCGCTTCAGGTTGTTTTGACATACTTCAATATGCTGTTATTTTGAAAGTGTTTTGTTAAAACTTGAACGCAACACTTGGTGCTTATTAGATGTTTCCATAACATCACATCAGTAATGTAGCCATTCTTTAGAGAAACATCGATGCTTACTTTATTGACATGCAATCTTTCTGATTTTAAAATAAATAAAATAAAATATATATCAATTTGAATGTACATATCAACTAATTGTTTGCAATTAAAAAAAATAGTAGTATTGGGTAATCTCACTTTGAAAAGGGGAAGATTTTTTTTTCATTTGCGTTTTCAACAGCTGTTTTTTCAGACTTTTTCTTTGCTTTTGAAAAGCAAAAGGACTTTTTTTTTTTTTTTTTTTTTCTTTTAATTCTAACACAGAGCAATAATCCTCTGATATTTATCTGAAATATGTACAATTTCTCATGTTATCTTCAATTTGCTTATATTATATGTGATTCCTTTACACACGTTTTTTGTTGTAAAAAATTATTTTGGCCGTTTAATATTGAACTAGGTCTGTTATAGAGAAGAAACTCTACTCTTAAAATTTGATCGAAAATATGAAATATTTTAATAGTAAACTTAAGTCTTAACCTCCGTAATACATATATAAATTCCATATAAACATTTCTAAGCCTTAACACTAAATATTTGGACATGGTAATAGTTTCCTAACCACAGTGGGAAGGTTGAGATGTATACTCTCTTCAGTTTATTGCATTGTGCGGACGATTCACTAAATATGGTTGTATGTTTACACATTAATGCTTAAATTTTTTTGGGACTGATAAATTACCTTTGTTATGGGAACAATCTTTCATATTTTTGCAACTCAAACCATATTACAATGTTTGCTTCCACTTCTTTTGTAGTCTTTCTTTCATCTTTCTTGGCTGTGATTTTAAAAACCTTCTTACCCTATCATTTTGTTGAATATTGAGCTCTTTGCTAGGTACAACACTAGTATTTTGCAAGAAGAGTTGCTGTATCAAATTAATAGGTTAGGATAGCCTGATTTACCCTCTATTTATCTCATAATATAATTAAATTTTGTCCATTTATCCGTTTGGGTTTGATTTGGCTCTGAATTGCATATTTTAATCTGCTTTTTTATTCATTTTTTTTTTTTTAATTTCAATGAATTTTTATTTTGAATTCAACTGAACTATAAAACTGTTATGATTTTTTTTTTGTTTTTGCTATGTTTTGTGATCGAATTTCTTACAATGATTGCTTCAGCTTCTTGATGTAGCAGCAGCTACTGCAATAAAGATGGGAAAGGGTCTTCAAATTAATAGAGAATCTCTATATCATGTTATTGTATTATGGAAATCAGTTTAGGATATTTTAATTCAAGTTTATACGAGGTTCCAACATAAAGGGCATAAGATATAGCCAGAGATTGAGTTCTGCATTTGCTAGACTCTGCTTTGAGTTTGCTAGCAAGAAAAAGGGAAGGGGTAGCCATGGTTCATGGGGTTTTGGATGGTTCACTGATTACATTCTTCTTTTGCTATGCTTTGTGATATGTCCTTTTGTTTAAACACAGATTTCTAACGTTCTTTACCAAATTCAACACTGGTATTTTGCAAGAAGAGTTAGCGGATGAAACTGACAGATGGACGTGAGTCTAATGCTGTAAGATACATCGAATTGTTGAGTCTAGATACAATTTTATTTTGATGTTTCCTTGTGTTATTATTTTCTTCATCATTAGAGGCTAATCTGTTTCGTCTTTAATGTTTCTATCTTACTTTCATTAGAGTATAGAGTTTACTATCATTTTTTATGCCATAATTTTTAGGCTATAGAACTCTTTATACCGTCAATTTTCTTTGGTTCTTATGGTTTAATTTTAGTTAGTAGTTATTGCATATTCCAGTAAGTTTAAATGTTTCCTTAAATATCACTAATGTTAGCATTAAGTAAAAGATAGACCAAACATTAGTACTTAGTACTTATGATTGCTATATTTTTTTTCTCTGGAACTAGGTTGTGGCCTGCTATAGTAACCTGATGTTAAATAAGCCTTTGGTTGATGGTGGTCATGCCTAAGGGATTTGGTTCCAAGAAGACTGAAGCCAAAAATCTGTAACAGTGTGGCCAAGTTACAACTAATAAGTATCAATAGAGAGTGTGGTGTAGTTGCAGCTAATTTTTTTTTTTTTTTTTTTTGTTGGTGGTGGTGTTTTCTTTTGGGGCCAAATATCAACTGGACAATGGATATGCAAAAGGAAAAATAGCAAGTAAAAGTGCATAGGTTAGTCATTCGGGGTTGATTATTGTGTAATGTGCATATGCAGCAAAGTATTTAATATTCTATTTGTTATGTACATGTTTTTTTGCTTTCACAAACAAATTGTTCTTGACTTAGTCATTTGTGGTTGATTATTGTGGAAGAGTTTCTTCTTTAAAATTGTTACGTTTGTTGCTAAATCATTTAGCAATGTGAGTGATTTACTTCTAAAGATATTATTTGGTGATGGGAATTATTTTTGTTACATAGAAATAATTTGTTGTACATTTGGTAATGGCCTTTTGTTTATATTTGCTCTATAGAGTGTTTATTACAAGTGGCTATATTGGATGTCGTATTAGATTTTTATAGATTTTGCATGTCGTATTCTATTTTAGTTGAGAATTTGTTTGGGTACTAAATTGGGGAAAAAACTGTAGTAAAAGTAAAAGTTAGTTCAATTAGTTTTGAAGGTATTATTATTATTATTCACAAATTCAGAAGTATGACTAATGAAAAATCTACAATTGATCAGGAAATTCTAGGAATCCTTATGTGAAGCTCTAAAAAAATATGTGACCCACAAATGGACCAATGAGCCAATTAGAATTTGGCATTGGTCAGACTCACTGAAAACTACTGTAATAATAATTGTGACAACTACCTTCACTATGTTTTCTATATGTTCTTGGTCCTTTCTCAAGCAAAATAGGAAGAGAGAGAAGGTGTTGATCTCTTTCTCTCTCTCTCTCTTCCTTCGAGCTTATTACAAAGAAGTATGTTATTTTGTTCATATTTTGAAATGCTATCAAATCGGAGTATTGCGCGCACTCACACACACACACACACACACACAAACCATAAAAATTTAACTTATTATTTTTTAAAATCTCATACTTAATAAGTTTCTCGTACATTCGCACGAGTTAACAGCTAATATTACTAAAAGCTGAAGCGTAGCACCTAATGTTGCTATTCTCATGTTAAGCCACAACAGTAGTCACGTTATTTTTTTTTTTCCAATTTTTTCTATATATTTTTTAAAACATTTTCTCATTTAAGGTAACTTAAAAACTCCATTATTTTAAAATTAAAATATCTTTTAATCATTATTTTTATTATTAATTTTGCAAAACTCTCCCTCCCTTTTACGTCTTTATCTCCCCGTTACTTTCTACCGTAATATCATTCTTTATCCACCTTTTTATCTTCCTTTATTTTGACTTTTCTTATTCTTAACATCTTACTATAAATTTGAATTTTTTTTTTCATTCTATGCATATTTTTCTCACACAAAAAATGTTTCTTCTCTCTCTCTCTCTCTCTCTCTCTCTCTCTCTCAATTTGTTTTTCATTTTTTGTTTGATTTTTTTTATTGCATCAATTCTTTAGGTTGATGAATTTTTGTGTTAATTAGAATTCTAACTTGGGTTGATGCAATTTAGTTTTGTGTTTTAAGTTGATCTTTTATATTCTCTTTAATTAAATATTATCCTACTACATTATATATATAGTATATAATAATATAATGTTATTATATTACATAGAATGACTTGGATAATTGATGTTTATTGCTATATATTTTATTTTTACTCTTTTTTTCTCTCATCTTATTTTATTCAACAATTAAATCTAGTCACATCCTTCTTACTATTAAATTATGCAGCACAAATGATGTCAAAAAAAAAAAAAAAAAAAATTTATGCAACACAAGTCAAGAAAGTGGCTAGACACAAACTTGCCTTCCTTTACCATACATTGGGAGAATCAAAATATTTGTGTGATAAAGAGTCATATAATTTATAATTTAGATAATACCCTTTGAATGTGTCTAGGCCCATAGATTGAGCAATTTATAGACTTAAAAGGCTATTGAGAATGAACTTTTTGAATAAAGTCTAAAAAATATATGAACTACTATATATCATTTAGATAAAAACTTTTATCATAGATACATTAATATTTTTTTTTTGCTGCCACAAATTAAATCACGCAAACTTTATAATTTTATATTATGTGTTAGCATCGTCTCTGCTTCTTCTTCTTCTTCTCAAAAATATTATGTATCATCTTTAAAGGATGCCAACAATATTGATCTTATGGGAAAAGTTACATAAAATATTGAGAAAAAAATGTTTTATATTACAATCTATATATTATTTATCATTTTTATATTACTAAAAATGTTTTTTAAATATTTAAACCATTCTATTTTTCATATCACTAACATGTTTTACAACTACCACATGTGTCAACTTAAGTCTTAATATTCTTAAGTTGTCTCGGCAAAAAGGGGAAAAAAAAAAGTTGTCACAAAAGGGGAATTCATGTAAAGTTTTTTGCAAAATGAACAATCTGTTTTTTAAGGCCACCAAACTTGATAATTCGCAAATTATGAAACCACTTGCAACAATATTTTCATAGTTATATAGTTCTAACTATAGCAATTGCGTATACTTTTAGTCTTCAAAAAACACTCATTTATTGGTGGTTAAAAATTCATCTTGGGTAGTGTTAATATTTCGTATAATTTTACCTTAACATATTCATCTATTTTAATTTAGATTTTTTTTTCAAAAAAAAAACTTTAATGTAGATATTTGTAAGTACACAATGAAATAATGATTCATGAATAATAAAAAAAAAAAAAATTTATCTATATATATTTATCTTGTGCAATTGTAACTTTAGATATAATTTTGCCTTTATACATTCATCTACTTTAATTTAGATTTTTATAACTTAATAATGAAATCTATAAACAAGGTAATTAAAACAATCATATTTCTACAATTTAAAAAGTCACACTTTTTTTTTTCAAAAAAAGGCCTTTTACATTTCCTTGGAATTATTTTTAATTTCGTTTTTATAAAACCTTTAACATACCACTAACCTAACCACTTCATACATTTAAAAAATTTAAGGCTCATTATTACTTCCAGTAATATATTATAGAAATCTTAATTGATTGAGACCAAACTAGAGAAATGTCTTTCATATTTCCTTGAATATTCAGAAGGGGGAAAAAAAACTTTTGACATACCACTAACATAACTACATTTATAACTATTTAAGCCATCTATGATATCTATTTCTTATTGATAAGCATAAAATTTACAGCTAGCCTGGAACATACAAAGTAATAAAATATAAATGAAGGAAGAAAAAAAGAAATAAAATCAAACGTCAATTAATAATTGTTATTTGGGGGAAAAAAAAAGTTAGTCAAGAGGACTAAGAAATAAAATAGAGATGGCTATATAGAGGACATCGAAAACTTTATAATGCAATAAAATCAACCGTTACATTCACTTAATTAGATCTATAATCAACAATTAAATATAATAATACACAATTTAAACATAAAACTAATCAAACTCTAACTAGGAAAATTATATATATATATATATATATATACACACATATATATCATAATCTTCATACACTATGACTTAAAAAAAATTAATGAATAGTTTTACCTCTTATTTAATGTTTATGTTATGCAAATCATCAACCAACAAATATATGATAATGGTAAAAAAACTTTATAAATAAGACTATAAAAAATATGATAAAACTATTTATAAAAAAAAAAAAAAAATTTCTTTATAAAGTTTAGGGACTAAAATAGTATTTTATTTAAAAAATTATCACGCGCAACGTGTAGATCTGCGATTAGTTAACTATAATAACAAGAAATTGACATCAAAGGTTTAGTAGTTATGTTGTGAAGTCTGTACTTAATTACATTTGTTGTTTGTTTGCACTAAGCAGGTGGTTATCTTTTGTCCTGTGTATTCAATTTCAAAGAATTTGATTAATTGTGTTTGTTTCATAATGCACGTTAGAGGCACATGACAATGCCTTGGTGTTGTCAAATTTTCTAGAAGAAAGGTTCAAAAAAAAAAAAAGAAAAAAAAGAACAAGATAATGTCTATAATGAAGAAACTTGTACAATTTCATTGCGGTCTAGTTTAAACCTGAAGTTTCAAGAGCATTGTAGCGCAATGACATAACCTACTAATCTTTATTAGGAGAACCGGACTTTGAGTCCTCTTCCCACCGTTGTAAGTGTTGAATTATCAAAGATAAACTTCAACCAACAAGATGTTTGAACTAATTACTTAGAAAATATAAAGTGACAATTCTCTACTTACTGCCCTGATATGAGCTGCCTCATTGCTATACACAAGATGTTTTTATTGTTAAAGAAAAGGAAATCTGATGATCTTATTCTCACCTTCCATCTATCGTGCATCCATTTCGGAAATGGACAAGCCATTTAGTGAACGGTTATTTGATTCTTTATCAGAAATATTAGCCTCAATTGCTTTCCTTCCAATAGAAAATGCTGGTTTTTTGGGTAAAGGCAATGGCATACTTTCATTTGTCAACAAAAATAGCATATCTGACATTGTAGGCCGATCAATTGCACTATCCTCTACGCATAATAGACTGACATGAATGCATCTCAGCACTTGATATTTGACACATGATTCACTTATTGCCGGATCAACTAGTTCTATCCCTTCACCTTTTTGCCATAAATCCCAAGCCTGAAGAATAAGGTTATAGTCATTGGAATGTCTAAAATACGCAACAATCAAAATACAGAGAGTCCATAGTTACGGTTTTCTTGACATACGTATCCTACTAGATTGAGAGCATCATCAACATGTTGGAAGCTGTTGTTTCTTCTACCACTAACGATCTCAAGCATTAAGACCCCAAAGCTGTAGACATCGGATTTTATTGAGAATACACCCTTCATAGCATACTCAGGAGACATGTAACCACTACACAAAAACATAAAAAGGAAATTTTCATTTCGCAAACACATAACTGAAAATTTTAAAAGATAAATGAAGTAAATTTAACGTACTATGTCCCAACAATTCTACTAGTATTTGCTGCCAATTCATTTTGTTCAAATATTCTTGCTAGGCCAAAATCAGAAATCTTTGGGATCATACTTTCATCAAGGAGAATGTTACTGGCTTTTAAATCTCTATGAATTACTCTTAGCCTTGAATATTTATGGAGGTATATCATTCCTTGAGCAATTCCTTCAATTATCTTGAAACGTTGCTTCCAATCTAGTAGCTTGCTTGTATTATGATCTATCCAATACAAAAAATTAAATTATAATTATTCTAATATATAGATAAATCTTATAAATTCATTGAAGAAATCAATTGAAGTCGTAAGATAAAAGTGGGTGTTGCTCAAACCAAACAGAAAGTAGTCCAAGCTTTTATTGGGCATGTATTCATAGATTAACATCCTTTCCTCTCCATGAATGCAGCAACCTAGAAGCTTAACAAGATTCATGTGCTGGAGTTTAGATATGAGTATCAACTCATTCTTGAACTCATGTATTCCTTGTCTTGAATTTTTAGATAGTCGCTTTACAGCTATTTTTTGTCCTGTTAGCAGCTTCCCCTGATGTGATGATCAAATAAGGCTTTTAGCCAATATTAGATATAGTCTAATTAAAACATCTTTCTTTAGAAATTTATTGGAGCTTACCATATAAACAGATCCAAAGCCGCCTTCTCCAAGCTTGTTTTCTGCTAAGAAGTTATTTGTGGCGGTCGAGATGCATGCATAACTTAAAACACTTAAAGCATGCTTTTGTTTCCTATCATTTGGAATGCCAATGACGGTAGATCTCTCTGATGTCACTAAATCAAGTAATTCAATATCTTTTTTCGTTTCATTCTTCCCTGTATAAATTTACAAAAAACATCTTAACTTAATTTGAACAATAATGAAACTGCAAATGTAATTTAACAAAATTCTTGCATATCTGAACTATATACCTTCAAGTGCAACTTTTCTCCTCAGTAGATAACACAATATGCATAAGAATATTACAAGTAGAGAAATGGCAATAGGAATCCACTTCTTTGTTCCTACATTTGGTAATAAGTATTTGTGTTAGTAATCCTCAAATTATATAAATAATTTGCTTTTGGTCAAAATTATATATATAAATGGTTAGATTTTATGAAAATATAGAGAAATAGTGTAAATAGAGAATACGGAGAATAGAAGAATTGTATAGTTTGGCCTAATGGCCTACGCCCACAGAAGACACCCTTGATGACTATATCTTTACTATAATTTCAATTCTATGTTAGAATGAATCATAAGCAAGACATATAGGGATTAGGAGTTAATGTTAGGTATACATGGGCTTCACAATATAATTTGGCCATTTGAGCCAATACACAAACCTTTTATATCTAACATCCCTCTCAAACTTAAGCTAGAAGCTTGTTGAAGACAACTTGAGTTTGGAATGTAACTCTTGAAGGTAAAGATTCCTTAAAGATGACCATGTTGATTGAATGTGAAATTCCTAATTATGAAAACAAACAACAGTGCCGGATGAAGCCAAAAGACAATAAAAGCCTAAGAAGGTTGCATTAGTGATCAAGGAGGGTCTGCTACTGGAGGTGGCTACACCGAGGGCCTGAGGACCATCTGCAAAGAACAACGATGTGATGAAGCACATAAATGAGTTAATGAATGTAACTGATCGATGTTGAACCCAAAAAGAGGGATTAATTTTGTGTTTTGGAAGCCTCAAATCAGAAAATGAACCCAAAATCAGAATCTATAAGAAAAAAGGGTGGGGCGCACTAGATTTGAAAATTCAACTCTAGTCAAAGTTGAGATAAGGTCAATGGTCTGGTTTAGATCGACTTAAGTCAACAATCTAAATCTAGAAAAAGTCAATGGGCCAATCTGATCTTGTTGATTCAGCCATATCCAGATTGGTTTAGTAGTCCAGTCAGCAAACTAGTTTAGTTTCGGATCGGATCGAGTTAGACATCCAAGTTAACCCGACCTTTAAAAGGTTGGTTTTATTTTATTTTATTTTTAATAAATACACTAGAAGGTTACTGTTGTGTGCCTTGTGACATGCAGTGTGGTAGGACAGGATGAGGCACATGGGGTCATTGTCATTTGTCAAAATCTTTTGAAGGCGCTTGGAGGCTCCAATGAGGCTAATTCTAATAGATTTAAGTAGATTGACATGAGCTCTACCCAACAGTATGTGTGGTGTTACAACCAGATACCTTGAGAGTTGAGACGGAAGATCTGATATTAGCAGTGGTCTTGCGGCATTGTGGTGGCTTCTGACAACAGCAGATGGAACTGTAGGTCATCTAGCATCAATAGAATAGTGCAGGAGTGCTTAGGCCGAAGTTTTGAATTCTATTCCGGAGACCGTTCTGAATTAGCCATGAGAACAGAATATGTCGGTATTGGTATTGGTGTGTGCCACTGCACTGTTCCGGGGTTATGAGCTATAAATATATATATATATATATATTAACCCCATAAATGCATAAAAAGAAAAACATATTGCACTTAAATATAAATAGAAGTTGGTCCATAATGAGTAGTGGTTCCACTGATTGAGCTATCCACTTTGGATCTTGAAGAAATGCAGCTCCCAACGAACCTTAGCCTAACCCAACACCCAATTTCTTCATCTTCCACGCTACCTTTAGCTTCCACCACTTCCTTCTTCTTCTTCACACCCTTTGATTTTCCCACTTCCCATGTCTTCACTTTACCATTCTCACTGCCCAATCCCATCCCCCCCTGTTTCTCAATAACCCCTAAACACTCAAACCCAACATACCATCACGACCCTCTCATCTCTCCCTCCACCCAACCAGTAGTCAATCTTTCTTAACCAACAAAACCCACTTAGAAAATCACCTTGTAGCACTAAAAAATTCACCTTTTTGGCTTTTTCCCACTTGGTCTTAAAAAAAAAAAAAAAAAACCCAGATGGGAAAACAGCAAGATCACAAGGTGAAGATCAAATTTTTTACTAAAATTTTGAAAACCCAAAGAGAAGAAACAAGAGTAATTAGCTTAAACCAAGGAGAAGCAACGGGTAGTGTGATTTAGCTTCACCCTTTTGGAGGCCAAAATCAATGACACAATGTTGTTGAGCCGTGAGGGAGAGTGAGAGTGAGATGGAGGCCAGAGAGATAGACATGGAGAGATTGAGAGAAACATGAAGAGATTGAGAGGAATTGAGGGCATGCAACTTACCTAAAATTTCAGTATCTTTTATTGATGTTAAATTCCGGGCCGGAACACTAGTCTCAGCCGGAACACCGGAATGGGCAGGCACGGGGCAGAGTTTGAGCCGGTATAGAACTTGGGGGGGGGGGGGGTCAGCTGTACCGAACAAGGTAACGGAATTGAAAATTTCTCCCGTTCCGGCCAGAACAGAACAGAATTCAAAACTTTGGCTTAGATGGTAGTGGAACTAGACCAAATAAGTCGAAGACAACTAATAAGCATTGAGAAAGACAAGATCGTAGTGAAACATCCAATGACACTAGAAGATAGGAGTTGTGGCTATAATACCATGTTAGATTTAGGAAAATAGGGAGAAATATAGTATACAGAGAAGAGAGAGCACAATGATGACGTGGTTTGGCCTAATAGCCTATGTTTATGGAGGAAGACTTTGACATTTATAGTTTCACTATAATCTCAATTTTATGTTGCAATAAACCCTAAGGGGGTTATATATAGGGATTAAAAGCCAGTGTTATACATGTAATTTATAATATAATTAGGCCTCTTGAGTCTTGAGACAATATACATAAACCTAATCTCTCTAACATAAACAATCTACAAATAAGAGAAAAAAATGATTTCAATTTTTTTTTTTTCCAAGAGAGAGATTTAAATGATTACTGTGGCTTTGAGATGCCTAATTAATTTAAGAGATTCAGTTGGACCTAGAGCTGAACAACATGCGTCTGGGTTCAACACCAATGTGAGCGTCAAAACCAAATAATAAACTTTAAAAAAAATAATAATAAATTGAAGGAAGTTTTATTGAGATACTATAAATAGTGTACAACTTGAGCAATAAATTGCATAATACAATGCAGAATAACATCCATCCTAACCAAAATATGAGGGAGGCTTTCTATTAAAATGAATTGGGTAGCACATTCCACAGCCCTTCGAACAAGCAAATCGTGAGAAATGTTAGATTGTTGCAACCTTAACCGCACTTCATTTTTGTTATTCCACAGTAACCAACTAAAGGTTTAAAAAATCTCAATGTTCCGGCTAGCTACTGTAGGAGTTCAAACATACTACCAAGCATGGACGGAGTCATGGTTGGACTTGGGGGGCAATAGTCCTCCCTTCCAATATATATATATTTTTTTTAAATATTATTATACATGGATACTAATTTTAGTAATTTTGTTTAATAAAAGTATACTTTTACCCCTTAATAATATCATTGATTATTTTAAGAGTATTGTTATGATCACAAATTTTTTTACAACATTTTTACAAATATTAAGGTAGCAAATTTTTATTAATTTACATTTGAGCCCACTATTTACATTATTTTTTTACCTACTAATAACAAAAAAAGTTTATAGTTCTAGATTTTTCCTCATTTTAAAAAATCATTAAAAAAAAAATTTATAGATCTAAAATCTAAAACAAAATATACAACCCCAAAAAAATTAGTCCAACAACAAAAATTAACAATAGTAAATCTAAAAAAAAAAAAAAAAAAAAAAAAAGCCTAATCAAACAATTTTATCCAAAACAAACAACTTGACCTTTTAAAAAATTAACAAAATCATTTTGTTCTTACCTAGTAGCGCACACATCAAAAAAAAAAAAATCAGCAACTAAGCAGCAGCAAAGTCAGCAATAAAACCCCCTAACTCTAAGTTGTGGCTTTGTCCTTGCTATCAAGGACATTCATGAATTTGTAATGTGTACGGATTGTAAAAACTGCACACAAGCAACTTCTCCTTCTCACCGCTTTTGCTACTACGCACGTCCATACACGTGGACATAATTGTCGACATCCTCATAGCCATTTCGGAAACAATCATGAGTCAAGGTGGCTATTACTTTACATTGGAAGAGATTTTTTCGTAGTAGGTAATATGTCATTATATTCTCTCCACACAACCCTTGACCTTGTTAGTTGTTGGGTTATACATATGAGTAAAGTCCTACATTGAATAAAGGTGAGAAGAATGAGTGGTTAATATAACATAATTGAGCATAAACCTATTGGGTTAAGGCTTTGTTAGTTGTTGGGTTACACATATGAGTAAAGTCCCACATTGAATAAAGGTGAGAAGAATGAGTGGTTAATATTATATAATTGAGTATATACCTATTGGGTTTAGGCCTTTTGGATTAAAATGTGTCTCTCTATATTATATTAATTACTTGAGAAAGCTCCCTAAGGTGTTTATCTCCCTAAGAAATGGCATCAGAGCCCACGGTGGTGTGCGGCGAAGATGGTGAGGTGTTCATGGTTCCTACCCAGCAGGGATAAAGAAAGCCTAAATGGCCCACACACAAAGATCTTGAAAAAAAAAAAAAAAAAAAGGCCCAACAAAAGGAATATTGCTAATGGTGCTAAATAATGGAGTGGTGCAAGGTTCCCATGGACATGGATGTGCGTGCACTGTTGACACGTGGTTCCCATGGATGGCGTACGAGAGACCCATGGATGACGCGTTGATGAAGTGAAAAGCCCATTAGGCAAGGAGGAGTGAGTAGGACTTGTTCATGGCCCATGAAGAAGTCTTAAAGCCTATAGAGAGGTGGACTTACACGTGAGGGGGAGATTGTTGGATTACATGTGTGAGTGGAGTCTCACATTGAATAAAGATAAGAAGAATGTGTAGTTAATATAACATAATTGAACACATACTCATTGGGCTTAAGCCTTTTGGGTTAATGTACATCTCAATATGTTATATTAATTACTTAAGGAAGCTTCCCAATGTGTTTATCTCCCCAAGAGTTAGCCAATCTAAGGTTCCACAAATTCTTCCATAAATGATCAATGTGTGATTGGTTTGAAGATTGGCCATATGTAGTGCGAAAGTGTTTGGTACGGAGCATAGCGCTGGCACTTCTAACAATTTAACTGAATACGTTCCCAAGGTATTTCCGATCCAATTTAGAACATCATTCGGTCACCTGTAACTCAAAGGTATTCTTTTGGTAATTGAAGCCGCATGAGGAAAAAAATTTGATACATACGTGGTACATTCAATTGTTGAGTGGTTTGGTTAATGAGTGCCTCCACTTTAGTGGTATTAGGTAGCATTTTGTTCAAGGAAGGGAGTTTAAATGAAGTGGGTGTTGGTAGTCAACAGTCTCACCAAAACTCAATTGTTTTTTATCGATCTACTCTTCATTGTGATCTCTTAAGAAACATAGTGTTAGGATTAGTGCCTTAAGATTCTATTGTACAGTGCTGCGTATGATATTATGTTATAAATAATGAATTTGTTTTATTATCTAAAATAATGGTAACATAAATATTTTGATATTATCATATAGTCCTTGAGATGCATAACATGTGATTAGTCACAGAAGATATAAATCATAAGTTCTTTGTAAACTTAAAATCTTAGTTCGTAGTCAGTAATGAAATTGAGCATTTCATCTATGAAGACTAAAACGTGTCAATTAAGATAGTTTATCTTGATCATAGAAGTGGAGACCTCTAGTTGATATGTTGATGGGTTTTAAGTTAAGTGTATAAGACATATTGAACTGAACTATTGTGAGATTAATTATTCTATTAACGACTGTCAACTGAATAATAAATCTCACAACTTTAATTTACATAAACTCTTAATCCTGAGATGATAGCGAACTTGATCATGAAATGTAGGCTATTTTGAAATGTCAAGAGTGATATTTAATTCAACGATCAAAACCTTAGTATGTTGGACAGCCCTACATAGTGTTAAAGGAACACATATCCTCAAGATGGAATTCATATCCTCAAGATAAAATATTCCATTGAAATAAGTTTAATGAGTTTGGTTATTCAGAGTGTTAGGCCTAACCACTTTAGTAAAGAGTTACTAAAGTTTATATTTTATGAATTTTGATTTTATAAATACATATGAATAACTTAAAAGATTAAACAGAGTACTCAAGAATAAAGAGGTTGTAATTTTTAAAGTGGCAGTTATATATTATGACTTTATATTACTACAAATATTTTCATGAAAGGGGTTAATTGTTAAGATAATAAAGTCTTGGGATTTAATTTTATTAATAAAGTCTGGAGTGCAATCAAATTTATATATATATAGTGGTATTAAATATACTTAATGGTAACTTTAGGCTTGTCAAGAGTTGACAGATAAGCTCGAAGCCCATTGGAGCTAGAGTTTTATTTGTCCCTTTGGTCCCATCCCAAGCCACACACTAAAGCCCAATTGGACTGACCCAAAAGGCTAGCCCAATTAAATAATCAGTTGTTTATTTAATAAGAGTTATTAAATAAAATAACTGCTTTTGACAGTTAAAAATGTATGTACAATTAAAAGAGAAAAATACAGTTTTCTCTAAATACATTATCTCTTGAACAAGTGTGCACATAACTGATTGAGAGACCACACATCTTGGACATATGTGGAATTGGGGTGAAGATTGAAGAACTTCCCAAGTTCGAACTTCTTTTGTTTTGAATTTCATTGCATCAAGGTGCGCCTTTCTATTCTTTGTCCTAAAATTATAGATATTATATGTTATCTCACATGAAAGAAGTAGATGCTTGTGTTGCTTTTGCTGTGAGTTTTGTATGAGATGCAAAACTAGTTTTTCCAACACATAGTTCTTCCTGCGAAGATATTGTTTTGACTTACAAGCAAAACTGCCTAGTCCACAAGGTTGGGCATGTAAAAATGAGGAGTGAGGAAAGTAACTTGCTTTGAAGACTCTGAAAAATAATGAATTAAGTGTTCTTCAAGAGTCGCCTATCCTGCCTTTCTAACATAAAGGTTGAATTTGCCCAAATCACGAAACCCCATACTCGATTTTATTTTATTTTGCATGCAATCTTAGGCTAGCTCATCCAGAGCATTTTCCTTGTGATTTTTTGCCCACCGAAAACTATTCATCATGCAAGCTAGATCCTTACATTATCCTTCAGGTAATAGAAAGCATCTCATGGCATAAGTGTAAATGGAATGTACCATTACTTTGACCAATATCTCCCTACTAGCTTGTGATAGAATTTTCTCTTGCCATCCTGGAAGCTTATGCCAAACTCTCTCTTTTATTGTTGTAAAGGGGGGTTTCAATTTGGATTAGCATGTCGGGATAGTGTCGTGTTGAGATAAGGGTATTCGATTAAATGCCTCAACCCAAACTTGATCTATTTAATTATCGTGTCATGACTTCAATCCTAACCCAACTTGTTAATGATGTATGTTGACATGACCTAACCCACTTGACATGCTTAATAAATGGTTTGTGTTGGGTTGACACAAATGTGACACAACCCATTTCAACCCGGTTAATATTAATATAACATCCATATAAAAATAAGTTCTTTACACTTCAAAAAAAGTGCATACACTTCAACCTAAATTCAAAATAATATAGTCCAACGAAAATATAACCTCCACAAAACTTGCCAAATGCTAAGTATCAATATTGAAAAAGTTGGTGCAAACAATAGACTAATCTTGACTAGGATTTATAAAGTTTCAATTTTCAATTATATCATTTGTAAGTTTTCGTAATTACTCACTTTTCTTTTTAAGTTTAAAATTTAAGTTGGATATAAAAGGTATTTGAAAAATCTAAAATAAAATGAATATTTATTTTTTATAAGAGTTAAAAGGGTCATGTTAAATGGATGATTTTGGGTTGACACAAATAAATTGGCGTGTCAAACATGTCTATTGAGGGTCACCCGGGTTGACCCGCTTATGACATGAGTCTTATCATGTCACTTTCGGGTCGACCCATTTATGATCCAAACCTGTTAAGACATAACTCTAACCTGCAAAAACCAGAGCAGGTATAAAAGCACTTTTGTGTGTTAGACAAAATATTAGACAAAATGTCTTTCAATCTATTCACTAGTACCTTCCTTGGAAAATCTTGTAAAGCACATTATAGTGACTAATTGGCCAATATTGCATACAGAAATGTGAATGTCGTTAATGTTTTAGAAGTATTGAAACAAATTAAAAAAAAAAAAGAGAGGATAGCATTAGTCACATCCAGACCTATGATATGCAAGAATTTTTTAAAGAAAATTGCTGACATACCATTAGAACTTGAAGCCTTAGAAGGATGCAATTGAAATAAAGCAGTTCAGACTTCATCTGGCCAGATGAAAATCCCTAAGAAGCCAATCATTCATTTCCTCAGTGACAGCACCTTGAACTTTGTCAAGAACCTATACTATAGCCATGTGGATGTGAAGTAGTAAATAATACAATAAGGGTTAAACTTGTTGCACACAAACTATTACTGAGTTATGAAATGTGCAACACCACTTAGGTGCTCTTTTAAGGTTCTCACCAAGTCCTTTAAGGTTTTATCATATTTTTCAATGCGTGCATAGAGACCTATGCATGAAAATATTTAGTATTGCCGTCATCTTCCCAAAGCCAATTAACTCTTGAATGTTATTTCCAATGTAGCTCCTTTTCTCAAACAACATATTAATCTCCTTGAGGAAATTGCTGCCTTCTTGAGAAATATATTTTCCTGTATGACTTTCTAAAAGTTGTATCCTCTTTCTTTTGAAGTAAATTTATCTACATGATATTTAAAAGTCGAAGAGTAACATTTAATTTGTCCACGCTCTAATTGGGCCACAACATAGACCACATTACCATTTTTTTTATATTTGTTCCTCTAATTTTTTGACAATATATTAAACCTCCTATATATTATTAGGGAAAAAAAACCGTCAAAGATGAATATATAAAGTAAATTGGATAATATCATAATATATTTAATATTATCAAAAAATTGAAAGAAAAATCAATTATAAAAAATGGTGATGTGGTTGATGATTCATTCCATTTCGGTCCATTTTGCTACGTCTTGGTCCAATTTGGTCCATTTGGAATATTTTGGTCCATTCCATTCATTTCCCTCCAATTTGGTCTATTCCGGTCCTTTTAGTCTATTTCGGTCTAATTTGGTGCACTTATTTAAGAATGAGAAAAGACAATTTTGGGTTGAAAATACATATCTAAATATGAATTTATTAAAAAAATATAGATGACAAAAAGTATTATTATTATTTTTAATTGCTCAATTTAATGATTTGTGATATTATCTTTCTTTATGTTCTTTTTTCCCTCCTTAGCTGATATTAGTACTTCAATTCTTGAGTGAATTACACAATTTTAGTGTTTTGATATGATATATATGATTTGAATTTGAAGACTAATTTTTAAATTAATTAGAAATTAAGAGATTATTATAACTATAGTTTTCATAAGCTTTTAAATGATTCACTTAAATGAATGAAAGTTTTTTTCTATTAGCATGTGAAACTCATCTTGCAATGTGTAAGTTATTCAACATCCCATGAAAAAAGTTACTTTATAATAAATTTAGTATGCTTTCCATTCTCTTACAAGAATGAGCATTTATATTTTATACAAGCACTTGAAATAGTTAATATGAAAAAATAAGGCTGCACGAAGCAAGTTCTATGTTGATGACTCTATTATGTGGTTGGAAGAGGTGCCAAACATTTTACTAAACTAAAATTAAAAAATTAAAAAAATTGAAACTAGAAATTGTAATTGTCCCACATATTGCAAAAGTCTGCAACTAGTTTATCTAAAGTTCCCACTCCAAGACAAAAGCTTTCTACATTCATTACTCTACTAACATGCTTGAAACGTAATACTCTCCTTAACCTGTACTGCCCATGGTGTAAAGATAGCCTCCTTACAGCCTTTCTCAAAAACCCATGCTTCCTTAAAAGTTAATCTTTTTTTTAGAAACATTCTAGTGATTTTTATTCATAAGCTAGTAAATCAATAGTTACAAAAGAAAGAATGTTTGGAGGAACAGATTCCATCCAGACTAATAGATGTGAAGATTCTCTAGCACTTTTGGCTAAAGCGTTCATAACAGAGTTGCCTTACCTAAAGATATGAGAGATGGAAAAAACTCTGAAAAAAGCTTACATAAGGCAACATGTGTGGGTGCAAGTGTCAGCAACAATTCCTCCTGTTAGGAAGTACCCCTTTGGTAGAAGGGTGGATTATGAAGTTGGCACCCAAATTAAGTCTAGGAACCATACGTATAGTGTTAGGTTCTAAAAATTTAGAATAATTGGCAAACCGTGAGTACAAACTTGTCTATATATAGATTCTTAAGTCTATAGGTTTGATTAGACAATGATCAAGTTCATATAGGTCAAGATTCAAGAACCTACAAGCTTTAGAAAGAAGAATTCAAAATCAACCTGGTTCGACCGATCAAAAATTAGATCCAACTGATCTAAAATTGTAGAAGATCAGATTCTACAGAATTTTATTTAAGCCCAGCAGTCCATTGGCCCATCAAGTGATTAGCGTTTCAAATCTATTTCACGTAGTATTTAAAGGGAACCCTAAGACATGTTCTGTGATGACTTTGGAGGTGCATTTGTGAGATCTAAAAGGTTCTGTGCTTTCTCTTTTTAAAGTCACTACCTAAAATCATTCTTATACCATTAGAACTGGTAGATCTGAAGTTGCTGCTACAAGATCAACAACTACTGATGATCTAAATCTTCAAAGGTGTTCTTGGAGTCACAAAAACTGGAGAGTTTGTGTTGATAAACCTTTGAGTGGGATCTCAAAGTCATAAGTGTGGGAGCTTGTGTTGCAACAAATCTAAAGAGAGAAAGAGTTAGTGGATTCAGAGCTTGCACATGGTTGTGTTAGTAAGTTGCTACTGGAGGTAGTAATAGATTTAGGGTTAAATCTTATTGTAAAAATTTTGATTCTCTATTAGTGGATTTGTTTGCCTTGAGGATAGGTCAGGTTAAATCCTCCCCAGGTTTTTACCTTGAGATAATTCGTTTTATTGGTTTTCTTAGGTGATCATATTCATGTGTTATTTACTTTTCCACTGCTTGACATGACATGATTTATACTTGTTTAACCTAGATCTGAATAATAAACCTAATAATCAACTTGGATAATTAATTAGGTTAAACGAATCTAGTTTACAAGGGTCTAAACAAAACAAACCTCATTTGACCAGAGCACTGTCTGGAGTTTAGGTATAGGGATAGGAAGGTGTTAGGTACTAAACCCAATCTGACCTTTTGGTCGGCCTTCATTCATTATGTTCCACATCATAATTCCATCAAAAGGTCCTCTAATAGGTTATTCTACACACACACACACACACACACACACACACACACACACACACACACACACACACACACACACACACACACACACACACACTCACTAAGCCTACCTTAACATGCATTTAACACACAACATGGCACATATCCTAACATTCATCTAATAGTCCATGCCTTATATATATCCAAGGGCAACAAACATCAAATGGCAGTAACATCAATAAAGCGGCAAAGTCACAACCATGGCATTAACCAAGCATGTTCAATCATTCAACCAATTGCATCAAGGCATTCATCATTCTAAGAAACCAATCATCATATCCAAAGATGCATGTTCATGTTCATATGCATGACTTACCTTACTTACCTCATTGCATTATAACACCTATGCATCAATGCATGTTCATATTATTCACCCAAGGCATAAGCCCTATTCATCATTCTAATCTATCTAAGCAAACAAACATGTTATTCAACTGACTCTAAACTTAAACATGTGAAATCTAGACTAAATAAAGCCTAAACATGTAATTAAAACCAAACTAAACAGTAAAAAAATCAAAATGTTTTAAGGAGGAATTGTGAAGTTGCCTCATTTAAATTAGGAAATGTACTTGGAATCGAGTAATTGCTAGCGTCAAACATTGACTTATTTGAATTTGAAAATGAACCCAAACTAATGACCCTCCCCCCCTAAAATTTCTCAGTTTCCATACTTTTATTGACCATCCCAGAGATTTTCCACACCTTTTAGCCACCGTTGATAGAGCCACCACCGTTTTGCTATCCATCTCCCTCGGGTGAACTAACCTATTCTCATAGTAACCTAGGACAAAAATAACATTTTTATAAGACGATAGGTATGGAAAGGCTTGCAAACTGGGACCATATTGTTGTTGATCAGGCATGAGAGACCCTTTTCTTCAAATCCATAAATCACAGTCTTTGTTGTTGTGGTTCAAGCAACCACACCAATAACATAAGTTTGGCAAACATTCCTATTTGAAAACTACCTAGCTTTTCTCGCCACCTTCTAGAGACACCACCCTCCTTCGAGAAAGGGGAAGTGACACACCAATAGTAACCCAAACCTAAATAAAACTTCCACCCTCCTCAGTGGCCGCTCTTGAGGATCGTCTGACTTCCCATTAGTCTCACATAGACCCTCAGCCACCTCTTTCATAATAAACCTAACTGGGATGTCATAAACTTATACCCAAAAGGTGGCCTTTGAAAACTTTAATGGCCTGTTTGGAAGTAAAAAAAAGGAGGGGGAGTAGAGTAGAGGGAGAGAGAGTATTTTAATTACCTTGTTTGGAAGTTTGTTAAGGAATGAAGGAGAGGGATTTGGAGGGATTTGAAGGAGTTTAAACTACCTCTAACCCCTCATTTTTAATTCCCCCAAATTGGAGAGATTTGGAGGGAGAGTAGATTTTATAAATTATTGACCAAGTGAATTCTCCAATTTGCCATTTTTAAATTAACAAAATTACAAACCAATTAAATATCCTTTGTTTGTTTCCTAAGAAAATTAAAAATAAACAAACAAAAGTGTTGACTGAAATTTCTCTCCGAGTGACGAATCTGCTCAAATCTTCAACCCAGTTGGTATTGATCTATGCTAGTCCCACATCGATTAATGCATTGCCAGTGGAGACTATCGTTCCCATTACCTCAGCCTACTTCTTCTTCTTCAACGTCGTCATCCACGACACTCGCGGCGATCGATCTCGAGTCGGTGGCTGTGCACGAGATTGAGCATTTGCTTGGGCTCGGACATTCATCGGTGGCAGTGGCTTTGGATCAGTACGTGTTGGGAGCGATCGGCATCTCGATTTTCGTGCTCATCGTTGCGATTTATAGGTTTGTCACTTGCGAAGAAAAAGGTCACTAGAGAGGACCGAACTGAAGCGGTGAACTGCGTCACCGCGGCGGTGGTGGCCTGGAGAATGTAGATCGACCAACGCCGCCGCCGCCAACGCCGACGTTATCATTGTCGGTGCTGGCATTGCTGGTTCCACTCTCTATCATTTCTTTTTCTCTTCTTTCTTTCTCGGCAACCAAATAGTGCACTAAGCTTTTTTTTTTTTTTTTTTTTTGGTCAATTACAAAAAATCTGCTAATGTTTATGGATTTGCTTCAACTTAAGCTTACTATGTGCGTTTTGTTCAGGAAATTAACATGTTAATTATTGAATTTCAGATACAGTGGGCTAATTTAATTAATGATTTTTGGTAATATGTTAGTAATTTAAAAAAAATCATAATTTACAAAACTGATAAATTAATCATAGACCAATGTTGCAATTCATTTTCAAATAGGGATAAATTTGTCTGTTTAATCATTTCCTTTCTTCCCCATCCTAATTTTTAAAACATCCAAACAAGGGGGAAGGGCTAATTACTTCCTTCCCCCTTAATAATTTTAAAAACATCCCAACAATGTGGAAGGTAATCATTCTCCTCTACTCTCCTTCCCACTACTCTCCTCCCCTCTACACTCCTCTACTTTCCTCCCTCTTTAAACTTCCAAACAGGCCATAAATCACATAACAAAATATCTTTATCATACCTTTCCAAAACCACCAACTACTTGTCAAAGCTTGATGGGTCGCTGTGAATGATTCTATCCATGTCAGTAGGATTGTCGAAGACAAAGAACTTTGTGGTCTCCTAAATTTCATAACATAAAACCACTAGTAGACCGCCATAATTGTTTGAAGGTTCTTGCTACAACCTTCATGCGTAAAGCTTGAGATTTCAAGAATCAGGCAGCAACTATAGACTCTTTAAACCTCTAAGTTTTGCAGAGGATGAATCCAATGTTCTCCTTCTAAGAGAGAGAAAGATTACCCTAAGTTTTTGTTAAATCCTCCATGGTCAATACACAAAAAATGGAACTATTTCCTTAATATCCCAAGAAAAAGATAAAATAAAATAAAATAAAATAAAAAACCCCACAAGCTCAAGAGGCACACTTGTTGAATCAAGAGAACAAAATTTCCTTCCAAAGAAAGGATGGTAATTCTATGGCCTAAGAGAAGAAGAGAACCCGACTTTCTAAGTGACAGAAAAGTTTTTTAGCAATTTTTATTTGTTTGAAGCTGTAACATATCAATGCTTAAGGAAATAGAGTTGATCTAAATAACTGTTTTCATGAGCCCAAGGATATAAATACTGAGGTAGTCTAAACATAATGAAGAAATAGAGTTGACCATGTTTGGATAGCAACCCCTCGGTCTAGTAGCTAATCACAAACCCTTGTGTGGGCTCATTGCGATGCACACGATCGTGACCCAATGAGTATGCCTTAGTCGTTTGGCCGAAGGAAGAGGGTTTAAGCGTCACACTTGCTTGAGGACTAGGAACGAACTTTGACTCCTATGTAAAGGTCTAATGAATCAGATATCAAGTTAAGAGTCATGGATATGGGCTTGGGAAGGTGTTAGGCACCCAAGTAGTGCGCCGGCCCCCACTAAACCATTTTAAATGAAGAAATTAGGATAAATTACAAAGTTAATTCCTATCATTTACATTATATTTCAATTTAGTTCATAACCTTTCAATTGTGTCAATTTTGTTTTTAACTTTTCAATGCCGTGTCAATTTAATCCATGCTGTTATTTCTTAGATGAAAATTATTGACATGGTAAACGGCCCAAAAAAAAAAAATATTGCCACATCAATGGACACTTGTACTGCCACATCATCTAACAACCAAAATCTCTAATTCAACTCCATCTGCTCTTCCCCTCTCTCGTTAGTCACCACCAACCAAACCCATCTCCATCTCTTCTCCCTTATCTTCTAAGAAGTTGCAGACACCAGCAAGTTCAACTTAAGAATAATTGATTGAAATATTTATCTTACGTTACCTGGCAAAGATACAGAAGTTGTGTCAATCCTTCCAAAGTGAGAAAGTATGGAACTTTAGAAGTCTAGGACCACATAAGACTTTCATCATATCCTAATATTCCCACCAAATCCTAAAATCAACCATATGTATAACAAATGTAATAAAACCCAAAACGCATAACCTAGTGGGTTCAGTAAAAACAAAGGAAGAGTTCCTAAGTCTATCACTATGGATATCGCCACAGCCAGATTCGCTTTATCATTTTGTTTTAATAACAGCAATCTATCGAGTGCTCTGCAGTTAGTTTGTAAGGTAGATTGCCCTTCAGTTGTTCCCTTCTTTGGCTGGTGGAGACTAACGAGAGAGGGGGAAAGGAGATGAAGATGAGTTTGAAATTTTATTAGAGTTTAGGAATTTTGATTGTCGTGTTTCAAATTTAATTTGTTTTTTTAATTAAGAAAAATTGATGTGGTGGTACAGGTGTTTGTTGATGCGGTAAATAAATAGTTTTTTTTTGGCAGTTTGTCACGTAAAAAATTTTCATCTAATAGATAATGGCAGTGATTAAATTGACACGACACTGAAAGGTTAGAGACCAAATTGACACAATTGAAAGGTCAAGAACCAAATTGAAATATAATGTAAAAGATAGGGACTAAATTTGTTATATACCCAAGAAATTATTAATGCAGCCCTACCCCAATCATGCATTTATTCACATTAAATGAAACGCACACAAGGCATATATTCAAATGAGTAATGCTACAGCTACAAATTATTTTAGAATATTTTTACAAAATTTTGATGTGGCTACATCTTATTAGTTTTCATCTAGATCCATCATTAATATCACATTTTTATTTATCAATAATTACTCATCACATCAACAGTTTGTAAATTTTTTTGTAAAATTGTTTGTATCTCTATCATTATTCTATTCAAAAATCACATCACGACACAAAAGGAAATTGATTTGAAATTCAAATTAAATTAGATTCAACCAAATTAGAAAACGAGCAATCAAATCAAAGATAATGTCAGGTTTCATTCTTGACCTATAATGGAAATGCTTATAAACAAATCATATAAAATAAGTAATTGTCATTTACTAACTCAATCCTAGAAATTTAAAATCAAACAAGTAACAGAATCTATAGAAAACAATCAATTTAATAAAGACACGATGTTCTGCTCATTATAGGTGTGGGCTGTGTATGCATCCTGCTTACAAAAAAAAAAATGAAATCTTACATTTTCATATTGAATTAACTAAAAGGTAATACATAAACTAAAAAAAAAAAAAAAAAAAAAATGAGGGACACTAATGAACAAATATGATGAACTCATGGTCAGATTAACACATCAAGAAAGGTCATGATCATCACATAAATGAAACAAACATTCAAATAAAATACATCAACAAATTCATGCGGATTGTATTTAACAAAGGAAGAATATCGTTGAAGTGAAAACTTACCACGTCTATGGATCACGGGTTTGAAGTTTTTAACCGATCCCTTAGTGCCTGCACCAACAAAATGAGATTAAGAATACAAGGAAATGGAAGAACTCTTTAGATTTGGCTAATTATACTCAAGAATAAAAGGATTTTTTTATGAAAACAAGACTGAAAACCACTTTCTATCTTATAGGGCTACTCGAGTGGTTTTCAGAGCCTAAAAATGTGCTAGTGTTGTGTGCTAGTGAGACAGAGAGATAAGAGAAAAGTAAGAGAGAGATTTCGGAGAATGATAGCCTAAAGTGTGACACCCCAACTCTTCATTGGCAATATATTGTCTTTTTTGGGAGAGACACAGTCTCTTCCTCAAGGTTTTAAAAGGCCTTTCGCCAATTAGAGTTCAAGACTCTCATATAAGGCTAAAATCCTCTATTTACCTAGGCAATGTGGGACTAAGTGTGAGTTTGGATGGCATTTTTCACCTGGCGTTTGGCATTTGGCATTTGGCATTTGGCATTTTTCCCTGGGTCTCGTGCACTGTTTATGAGACCCGCAAATACGAAAAAACGCAAATTTTGCTGAAAAACGCAAATTTTGCTTTAAAACTGGGTCTCATGACACTATTTACACGTTTAAAAATTATTTTACTACAATATTTTTAACAATAAGTTTTTAGTTTTCAGCAATAAGCGGTATTTAAACAGACCCTAAATCAAGATTTGGTTTTTCCTCACTTCACCCCATTTAAAAGGTTATTAAATAAGAGATAGAATGAAGGAGACATAGATGGTTTTTCCTCACTTCACCCCATTTAAAAGGTTATTAAATAAGAGATAGAATGAAGGAGACATATAGATCAAACTCAGAACCTCTTGTTTTGATATCATGTTAAATTACTAATTATCCTAAAAGTTTAAACTATTAAAATATGGTAAATTTTAATTATTTAACCATATATACTTCTAACATATATTACTAACTATACTTTTGCACGCCATATATGTACATGCACCATCAAAAAGCCTATGAAAAGTTGAAAACAAGTGAGGTGCTTGGAAAACCAAAAAATGCAAAGATTGTAAAGAAGACCCCAAAATTTTGAAGAACCAAAAGAGATAAAGAGAGATATATTCCGGACAGTGGAAAGAAGATAAGATAGACAAAGAAGAAAGAAAAAAGAATTAAACTATGGGCGTTGGGTCAGTTAGAGAGAAAAGAAGATGAGGCAAGAAAGAGACAGAAGAAAAAAAAAAAAAAAAAGGAAAGGGGTTTGGGCACGACTCTATCTCAATTGAAATGGAGAGAACCTATTCACAATAAAATTTTTTTTTTCTGAATCTAGCAATGTACATAGTGTCATGTTATTTCAAAATTTATATTAAACAGTACTGGATATAGTTTTTTTTTATTTATTTATAATATTTAATTTGAATCATGAAATAAATCCATTTAAAATGAGAAAGAGAGAGAGAGAGAGATTGGTGGTGTTAGCGTAAAGAAATAAGTCAAGAATAAGAGAAAGAAGAAATAGATACAGAAGAGAGGGAAGAGAATAAAAAATATATATTGTTTAGAACTTTTTTGAAATGGTACTCCTCGAGCTCCAACTCACCCAAAGGCTACGAGGGTGAAAATATTAGTTTATATTGAGATTGTTGGATATTGAAATATATCGTTCTTATAGAGGAATTGAATTAGTGAACTAACTACAAAGAGAGGTTTCCATCTGAGATATCGAAGGTTCAAATTCCTCCTCTTGACTATTGAATTATTAAAAAAAAAAAAATCAGTGAACTTACCATTGAGAAAAGGGCTTGAATCGTTTGATGATAGAACAAAAATGGACGGTGGCTTACTAGGGCCGGAAAGAAACTCCCACTTACCGGTCCAAAATCGGCATCCAGTGTCATTAGGAAACCAAGAAGTAAAAGCCACACAACCACAGTTGTTCCAGCAAATTGCTCTGCAGTCACTGATGCTAAGACTTGAATTATAGTTGGCTGAAAAATCTCCAGCAACTAAATACCCAGTTCTAAGATCGAATATGTCACCATGATGCCTACACACTGGCTGCTTCCATCTCTGACACCCTCCATTTGTGTTATAACCATAACAATTATCAGCTCGAGCAATATCTTGTCCTTTTAAATCCTTTAATTGCCCCATGGTTGTAAGCAACCATTCTGACCTCTGGCTTTGGTTGCTATTAACGTAGGTGAAGGAATCTTCATCTTCATTTGAAACAATGATGAAGTCATACATAGATGTTACCTCTGGTGAAATATTCTTAAATGTCTTACCTCTCAAGACTCCACTTGTCCAATAAACCACCCCATGTTGCTTAATGATCAATTGGTATCCCTTGGGGTCCCATTCAAGAGCCAAAGGCCCTGGAACTGGGATTTCATCAGTTAACCATGATGTGAGTGACCAAGTTTGGCCAGTTTTGTGCCTGACCCCTAATTTCATTCCAGGCAAAAGTGTGTCCGCAGGATAATCAAAACTTTGCCATAAGACCCTTTTAATTGATCCGTTTGATTGAACTTCTTTTAATATAAAATTGCCTGAATCCAATAGAGTAGCAACTGTATTTTTGGTAGGTTGAGGAGGAGAGTATAAAACTATAGGATCCCCACCTTTTTGTACAATTTTCAATGTTCCATTGTTGTCCAAGGTAAGCATGCCCGAATTGTTAACAATTGGTCTGTCTCGACTGCCAAACCATACAAAAAGATTGAAAGGAAGAATTTGATCAGCCATCTCCGATATTGCTAAGTAGGTGTCGGTAGTGGTAGTAGTACTATCGATCCGGTGGAAGAACCCCAAAGCGAATGTCCCTTTTTCAGAAACTATGTAAGTTGAGGAATTGAGCGTATCACCAGGATTAATACTGTCACCCGCAGATGATATACCAGTAGATGATACGTGTACCCACTGTGCATCATGAGGAGTCCACATGCATGGGAAGAAGAGCAAGAAAACTAATTTGAAAAACTGTACGACGTTGGAATCCATGATCAATACCACTGAAGTTTTCACAAGGCTACTACTTGAACGTCTAGGAAGACTTGAGGAGTAATTGGATCAATACAGTAGGCAATTTTAAAGAATGAAAGAAAATTTCTCACTGGTGTAAGAGCATCTTTAGCAGCTTATCTAAATTTTGGTACTATTTGGACAATAAACAGTGATATTTAATTTTTAACTATTTACTTTTTCAAATACACTTTTCAACAGATTCTCTATCATTTTCTCCATTTCATTTAAATATTATTTTTTCATTCAATTTTTATTCATTATTTTTTTAACAACTATACATCTTCCAACATTTTCTTATTCAATAGCTGATTATTATAATAAAAAAAACATTTGAAGTGTGAAAAGTAAATGCTACAGTGTTCCCTACTTGTAGAGAAGCACTGTAACAATTCTAATCTACAAAATGGAGATGAAGAAGCTACTGGAGTTGGTTTTTAGAGTGTTTTCTCTCTAAAATTGGCTTTAAAGAAGCCATTGGAGATGCTCTTATTACATTTTATCCATGATTACATTATTAGAGCATCTCCAATGGCTTCTTTAAAGCCAATTTTAGAAAGAAAACACCCTAAAAACCCACTCCAACAGCTTCTCCATCTCCATTTTTTAGATTAGAATTGCTACAGTGCTTCTCTACAAGTAGAGGATATAGTAGCTTTTACTTTTCATAATTCAAAATTTTTTTTTCTATTATAATAATTAGGTATTGAATAAAAAATTATTTGAAGATGTGTAGTTGTTAAAAAAAGAATAAATAATCAATAAAGAATTAATGAAGACATAATATTTAAATGAAATGGAGAAAATGATAGAGAATCGATTGGAAATTGTATTTAAAAAAGTAAGTAGGTAAAAGCTAAAGGCCCGTTTGGTACATGTATTTAAAAACTGAAAATTGTTGTTTAAAAACAGTTGTAAAAATACGTGTGGGTGAAAAAATGTGTGAAAATGCATGAAATGTTATTTAAAAACTGAAAATGGTTGTTTAAAACAACCACCAAACACCACCTAAATATCACTGTTTAATGTCCAAACAATATAAAAATTTAAATAAGCTACTAAAGATGCTCTAAATTGTAAATTATAAATGATAAAATGATATTAAAAGTGAATTGAAGATGATAATCCATAAATATTAGCCAAGTCAAGTATGCTACTAAAGATGCTCTAAATTGTAAATTATAAATGATAAAGTGATATTAAAAGTGAGTTGGAGATGATAATCAATAAATATTAGACAAGTCAATTATAAAAAATGTTGTCTTTAAAATGTGTGAACGTAACTCACAACGAGTCAATGATTATGCGTGAAATAATGACCCTTGATGCAATGTTGTGAATGACAGATAATAAACTTGTCAATTAGTGTCGCCAGTGAATGGATCCGTTGAGTCGGTGGCTTTATTCAATCAATATTACTTGGCCGTGTCTTGCAAGGAGTCTTAAAGTCCTCGTGCTAGACATGAAAGACTTGCAAATAAAGTCCTAGTGGGCTTAGGACTTGTTGTAGCCGACTTAGCCTACAGTATATACAAGGTCGGAGTTAGGATTTTTTTGTTTGGGAGCAAAATTTTGGTATTTATATATTACTTTTAACTCAAGGTAAATTATTGTACACATTCGTAAATGTACATACACAAATATATATAAACATTAATATTTTGATACTAGAGTAAGTCATAATTTATAAATATATTATATATAAAATTAACAACTTTCAAATATGTATATTCACAAGATGAATTTTTAAGGGAACTTATCATCTTTTAAACTCTAATAAGTATACAAAGATGTCTAGTTTGATATTAAACATCTATAAAAAAACAAATTAGAGGGGAAAAAAAAAAACTACATTGTCCTTATAACTACTAGACCAATTGACAAATTCTATTGATTTTTAAGAGCATTATTGGACTAACTCAAACATTTGGGAGGGCTAACTTCTATTTTTGTAGCTAAATATTTAAAGTTTTAATACTTATATATAATATAAAATTATTTTTTAAAATTTTGGGGGGTCATGCCATGCTATAGCTCCACCCCTGAGTATATATACTATGTGATGTGCCACAATAGTATATTGAGTGAGAAAGAGTTGTATTACAAGACTAGCGCAAATACAATAAGGTGCTCTATTTTTTTTTGTGTGAGAGAGCCAAAAGCCAAGGGTGTATTTGGGGATTGGTTCTTGTGAGAGTGTTTATGTGCTGCTATTGTAATCTCCTTATTTTATAGTAGAACTTTTTTTGTCGCTGCTTGTGGATGTAGGCAATTGCCAAACCACGTAAATCCTTTTGTTTATTATTTTTCTTCTCTTCTTTAATCTTGCGTTAGTGGGTGTATTTTCACAAAAGGATCAATAATTATGTGTGAAATATGATCTCATTTTTAGGCAAATTTTGTTCATCTTAAAGCACTCGCATCAGTGCTTATATAATAGAAAAATTACCACATTTTAGTCAACTAAGCACGAAATTCAATCATATCAGGGCATGCAAAATTGTGTAAAAATACATAGATGCTTTTTATTCTTTGTTTACGTATCCTGAGAATGAAAAAAGAGAATGAATGATAGTTGTTGTGTGTGAATATAGATGAACATGTGAATATAGATGAACAATTTTTAAAAGTTGATATTTTAATGAAATATAGTCTAAAATAGATAATCTGATGCGATATATTTTGAAAAGTGAGTATGTAAAATAAAAAAATAAAAAGTATGTTCTTTTGCTAAAATAGACATATTTTTTTAAATTCTAATATGAAAATTTCATAAATTGGTGAAGGAGATAGATTTTTCAGATTTAAGCCAGGATTTGTGTGGTTCACTGATTTAGCGTCTCTTAGGGTATACAATTTTTAGGCAGGATTTAGTCAATCTTGGAAATTTCCTGGTTTAGGAGAATGAGAGAGACCTTTTATATTTAATCAGGATTTGTGGGCTCCAAATCCCAATTAATTATTCCTCCCAATGAGGCATCATTTCCTAATTTCAAACAAACAGCAAGTCTACCAACACCATCACACTGATTTTTGAAATTTAAGCCAGGATTTGTGTGCTTCACTTATTACAGGGTCCGTTTGATAGAAGAATTTGAGTTGAGCTGTTTGTAGTTTCTTGAAATATGTATGTGTGAAAAGTGTATGAAAATATATGTAAAGTTGTTTAAAATTTGGTAGAGTGGGTTTGAACCACTCTACCAAACAGACCCTTAGCGTCTCTTAGGGTATAGAATTTTTAGTCAGGATTTAGTCAAACTTGGAAATTTTATGGTTTAGGAAAATGAGATAGGCTTTTTAAATTGGGAAATCATACCGAATGCTCTTAGGGTATTAGTCAATAATCCATTTAAGAAAAATTTTTATGGGAAAAGGAAAAAAAAAAAAAAAAAAAAGCAATTAATGCTTTGACAGTTTTTTTATTTTTATTTTTCATAAAAGTAATATCAAAACTTTCCTAAAATAAATTCTTAGCCAATGCCCTAAGGACATTTCTTAGCATGAACCTTTTAAATTTAGTATGTATTTGGATCCGAATGAAACCGCGTTTGCTTTTTTTTTTTTTTTCTTCCTACTGTACGCGTTTTAGCTTTAGGTGACAAAGTGACTGTTCACGTATTGTGTCACGTACTGTTCATACACTGTTCACGCACTATTCACGTACTATTCATGCACTAATCACAGGATCCACAACCACTTTATTCAAAAAAAAAATTATAAATGGGTCCCACGGCACTTATCACCCATTTAAAAAATATTTTGCTACACTATTTTCAGTTTTCAGCAAAATAAGCTGTATTCAAACGGACCCTTAATTAGGATTTGTGGACTCCAAATTCCAATTAGTTATTTCACCCAATGTAATATCATTTTCCAATTTCAAACAAGCAGCACGTCTACCAACACCATCACTCTGATTTTTGAAATTTAAGCCACAATTCGTGTGGTTCATTGATTTGGAAAATTATTGTGTACTCCCGAAATACTATAAATGTAAATTCTCTTTTCTCACATGAATGTTGGGTCTTACTAATTAAATTCATGGTGAGATTCACCATTCATGTGAGAAAAAAAGTACGCATTTATGATACTTCAGACGTATCTAATAATTTTTCCACTTATTTAGCGTCTCTTAGAGTATAGAATTTATAGGCAGGATTTAGTCAATCTTGGAAATTTCCTGGTTTAGGAGAATGCGAGAGACTTTTTAAATTTAATCAGGATTTGTGGGCTCCAAATCCCTATTAATTATTCCACTGAATAAGGCATTATTTCCCAATTTCAAACAAACAACGCGTCTACCAACACCATCGCACTGGGTTCCCATCTCACTTTCATCATAGAAAAACAACAATCCTCTCCTACCATGATTCACAAAAATCTGTGAATTGAGTTTCAAAGATGAAACGATTTGTGGGGCTTTTGAGTTTTGTGGTCTGCTGGGAGGCCGTACTTGTCAACTTCATGGAAATGACTTTGGACTATAAATGCATGTCGGTCCCATGGAAGCGCTGCAAGTGGGATTGCATTGTCTTCCGTATTGACTTCGTCGTTTGCAAGCTATTCCGTCACATCATGGGTTCTGTGCAAAATTTGTTTCTGTGTCGGGTTCTTTTTTTGCAGGAAAAATAAAAAGTTGCAAATTTTTGTTTCTCCATCGTCTTGATCAAGAGAGATTAGGGGTTGTTTGGCACTGTTGTTTAAATAACAGTTTTTAGTGTTAAACAATAATAACATTTTTGATATATATTTTTATAACACTCAAACACATATTTTTACAACATTAAAACTGAATAACATTACTTAAACACTACTCTCAAATGAGCCCACTGCTTTGAGATTTCTGGCCGATAATCAAGTGAGAACTTTGCCAACGTCTATTATGGCTAGGCTGTGGTAAAACTGACGTGAATGCATCATAACCCTTGATATTTGACACACAAATTACTTATTGCTGGATCAATTAGCGTATCCCTTCAACAGCATGCGAAAAATCCCATGCTTGAAGAAAAGTTTAGGGTCAATTAGAATGTTTGAAACACACACGATCAAAATATACATAATCCACTGTTGAGGCTTTCTTGATGTACATATTCTACTAGATTGAGAACATGGACAGCATGTTGGAAGTTGTTGTCTCCTCTTCTGCTAATGATTTCAAGTATTAATGGAATGTGATAATGTACAAAAATCATCAATGAGTTGATCGTCCACACATGTGCCAATGGGTGTATTAGAAGAACAAAAGAGAATAACCAATCAGAGAACACTGGTGGGGCATCGGCTAAAGACCCTTTAAAGGTTAAGTTAGTGATAAAAGAGTCTCCAAGAACTTAAGAATGCAAGAGTTAGGGAGAATTCACGTACCTCAAGAATGTTTGAGTTTGTGGTTTACATAGTAGTGTAGAGCTGAGCCGAATCCCTTTATACAGGGGAATTTCCTTATAGAGAGAAGGATCCCAAGATATTTGGGATCACCTTCCCATATATTAGAACATATGTGATTTATGTTAGGAATATATGTTAACATTTTATGTAATTGGCTAATGTTTTAACAAAACACACTTTACTTGTAATTGAGTAGATCTAGGATGTGTTTAATGCTTAAAGAAACAAGGTTTCAAGTTCAAGTGTTAAAGCCATGCAAGTATATCTAAGAATCAAGTGAAGAAGTGCTAGTCATTAAATCTCGACAGTTAGCTCAACAGCTAGAATCTATTGAGGTTTAAAAAGCTGTTATAGCCCGAGGCTCAACAGTTTCTCGATAGAGAGGGTATTCGTCGAGGTTTACGAAAAATAGATTTTCAGTTCTGATTTTCATCAAATCTGTGAATGTATGTTTGAGCTTTCTTTTCTCACAACCTTAAAAATATATAATGATTATTTTAAGGGCCGTTATAAGTAGCATAATTGCATAAGAGCACAATTACACAAGTGTGAAGAAAAGTGTAGTCGGAAACCTAGTTTGACCTAGTTCATCTTGAAGAAGCTACTGTGTTTGTACATCGTAGGGTTTTGTGACCAAGCAATTTCGTGATCTTCATCGTGTGATGAACTGAAAAACTTTACAACCAATATCCTTCTCAAGTTGGTGATAAAGTTAAGTACTGAGATTCGCGTATCTATTGGTTAGTCACATATTAGGAGCCATGCAATACAAGGAGAGATTGTCACTACAGAACAAATCCAATTGGATATTAGGATAATGGTTCAGCTGTGGGTTGGTATAAGGTACTGGGATTCCTTTACTTGTAACGACTTGTTTTGATAATAGTAGATTCTCGGGAGTGGTGACCTTAGATCACCCAGTGGGATTTTTGCCTTGGAGGTTTTCCCTATTCATAAACAAATCGCTATGTCAACTTTATTTTTCGCTGCATTATATTTTAGTTGGTGATTTGTTTGTGCTACCATGTACATTGCATGCTAATTTGATTAATTAACAAATTTGGCTAATTAATCAATTAATTTTCACAAGTGGTCAATACATTCATGGCCTATCACCATATATAAGAGATTTGATTGTGCAGTAGGATCTTTGGTCATGATGTGCAAGTAATTTCAATGTAAGGACATATGAGTGGACCCCACACAAGTTCCATGGGAAACCCTAAGGTGATGGGTCGACGAGATTGGGGGTTGGATCGTCAACCTGACCTGACAGCCTATGGGGTAGGCCATCCCTTTAAGATTAGTTTAGGTGTAAGGCTAAGTATTAGACAGGGAAGGTTTGGCACACGAGGAAGGTTCGACACCCTGTGTTAATCAATAAAACATTATCCTCATTAACTGCCCCCTACTCCATAAGTCGTTGGGGTAGGGCGAAGTAACGAGTGATCATACAACATTAGTCTACATGGGTTCGGACGATGACTTGTCCAGTCATTCTAGGCTTGAGTCTATGTATAAGGTATAAGGATTCCTCGATTTTTGATAAGGATTTAGCGTCCAATCCTCCTTCTGAGGAAGCTAGTCCCTCGCGGCGACGTCCTAGAGAGGTTGTCCTTACTAACAACTAGTAAATTCATGATTTTCTAGCCGATATGAGTGAAGAAGTTTTCAGTAGGTTGTGGCCTCGCTTTCAAGTCCCCGATGATGTGCCCATTAGGAAGGGCGATATAGGCGAGAAGTGTTACACTGGGGGGTTGTTGGATGTGGGCTTTTATGAGACTGTCTTTATAGCTGAGCTTAGTTTGCCCTTATCCTCCCTGCATCGTCGATTAGCCGCTTACATGGGCATATCTGTTAATTAGATTGCCCCCAATTCTTGGAGGATATTTATTAGGGTCGAGGTGCTATGGGGTCACCTTAGTGGGGTTCATTAGTCCCTAACTTTAGAGAAGTTTTTCTATTGTTACAAACCCCAAGAAATCCCTCGATCTAAAGGCTTTTACAATTTTGTGTGTCATTGGGCTGCCCTAAAATTGATATCTAATATGCCCAATTCCAATCGTTAGTGGAAGGCTAGGTTCTTCTTTGTGCAAAGGGTCAACTAGGTACGTGACTAACCAATAGATGCGCGATGATCCTTTTTGAGCAAGAGGCCTTTTTGGAAAGGGTTTTCGATATACCCTTTAAGGAGAGGTCTTGGAAGAAGCTCGTCAATTTGAACAATCTACATGCATATTATGGTAGACTCGTCCCTTCTGAGGAAGGTTGACAACTAGATCGAATTTCAAGAGTTTGTAAGTGCTTTTGCTTGTTGCTTTTAATTTGTTTTAGTTTGAAGCTCCCATTTTCTAACTTATTCGTCAGTTTCAGAGATGGATTCCTTGAAGAAAAAACAAGCTGCAAAGAATAGGCAGGAGGAGATTAAGAAGGATGCTGCATTGAGGGTTCAAGGTGGGGTTTCATCGACCCTGCCCCCTCATACATCTAAAAAGAGGAAGTACTAGTGGTTCCTCCACTCATCCGGAGACATGCAAGGTTGTTGTTGACGCTTCTCGCCCTGTCACTCCTTTTCCTCTTCCTTTGTTGGTGAAGGATAAAGAGTATGCAATGGAAACTGCCCATCCATCGTCCAGGATGTTGATCTGGATGAGTGCTTAGAGCATGAGATTAGCCCTTTAGGTGACTCTAGTCTCCATGACATGATGAGGGTATGTTCTATTTTCATTCCATTCGTCCCCTTTTCAAGTACTTTCATCCCTTTTCGGCCCTTTTATTTTATTCATCTCTTTTTGACATAGATTCGTCCCTTTTTTATTAGGTTTTGGTGAGGATATGAGCTTTGCAAATCCATTATGCTTCTTGTGAGGCGTTGATCAAGTGCCTAAAAGGTTGTCTGGAGTTTGAAGAAGATGCTTTAAAGAAGTTCAAGGAATCTTCTAAGACCTATGGCTAGAAGGTGATTGATCTGAAGGCTAAGCTTAGTGGGATGACTCACCAAACCGACAAGTTGATGAAAAAGAACGCCAATCTGAAGTTTGAGGTGGCTGCGCTTCATGAGCACATGGACAAAGTGAAGGAGAAGGCCATTGAGGAGTACCAAGTGTCCCAACCATATATCAATGAAATAAGGGGTTAATATGGGGACAGATTCGAGGACTTCCATAAGCAGGCTATCCTTATGTTCCCAGATTTGGCTTCTCTCAGATCCAGATCAAGCTTAGTGCCCCAACAACTCCAGCTATCGAGCCTATTCCTAACGACATGAAGATTAATGATGAGGCGCTAGTAACCGATGGATCTAGTGATATGGCCGACAATCCTTAGAAAAACTTTGTTTTCTTGTATTTTTTCTTCTTTTTTAGTCTTCAATTTGTAACTTAAAAACAATGATGGTGCCTTATTTTGGGCTTAAGTTACTTTTCCCCTTTGTTTTGGTTTGACACTTGCATCTTTCAGTAATTTCATAACATTTTCTGTTTACTTTGGAGTGATTTTTCTTTTGCGTTTTGTATGAAAGTGTTCATATTCGTCCATTTTCTGTTTACTTTGGAGTGATTTTTCTTTTGCATTTGTTTACTCACTAGTTTGAAGGGGTTATCTTAGAGTGTTAAGCACTTAAGAGAGTCATGATTCATTGGTTACTTCAGTCCAACCCTCCTTTATTTGAGTCATCAATTTACCCTTTGGGTAGGGTTTAGAACTTACATAGATCAGGTGTCCAAGGACTTCCTTGATCATCTGTTTTATCCTTTGGGTAGGACTTTGAATTTTGATAAGGATTAGATGCTCAAGGGTACCCTTGATAGTTGGTCCATCTCGTAGGTAGGACCTAGGATTTGAATACTACGACTCTTCCATTTAAGCTATATAACTCTTTGACATTCTTCGGAGGGCTCATCTCTAGGATTGCTTGGATCTTATTGAGGTTGGCTTTGACACCCCGTTGGGATGCCATGAAGCCAAGGAACTTTCTCGATGATACTTCGAACACACATTTATTGGGATTAAACTTCATACCATAGAGGTGAAGAGTTTCAAACGTCTCCTTAAGATCATTCAGGTAGTGTTCCTTTTCCTTGCTTTTTACTAACATATCATCCACGTATACCTCGGCATTATGATCGATCTGTAGGAAGAACATCTTGTTTACAAGCCTTTGGTACGTTGCCCCTACATTCTTCAATCCGAATGGCATGACTTTGTAGCAGAAAAGGCCCTGGCTTATGACGAACAACGTCTTCTCTTGATCGGACTCCTCAAGCTTGATTTGGTTGCAACCAGAGAAAGCATCCATGAAGATCAACAATTGGTTTTAGCCAATGAGTCTACAAGGAGGTCGATCCATGGAAGGGGGTAGCTATCCTTCGGATAGGCTTTGTTTAGGTTGTTGAAGTCCACGCACATCCTCTACTTCCCATTTGCCTTCTTAACCATTAACATGTTGGCCAATTATTCAGGGTAGTAGATCTCTCTAATGAAGCCAGCGTCTAACAGCTTATGAAGTTCTTTGGCTATGGTCTTGACCCTTTCCTGTGCGAAAACCCTCTTTCTTTGTCGGATGGGGAGACATTGAGCTGATGGACTATGATCTTTGGATCGATCCCGAGCATATCCTCATGGCTCCAAACAAAGATCTTCAGGCTGTCCCTTAGGACAAGGATCAGCCTATTTTAGACCGAAGGGCTTGCTTGCATGCCAATGCAAGTGATCCTATTCGCGTGCTCTTCATCCAGGGAGACAGTTTCCAATCCCTTCGTCGATTCTACATGCACTCGTCATTCTTCAATGTTCATGGTAGTCATCTATTCATCCATCTCCAACATGGCTACGTAGCATTCTTGGGCCACCATCTAATCTCCGTAGGCCTCTCCTATTCCACACTCTATAGGGAACTTCAATAATAGATGATATATAGATATGGTTGCCTTCCATACGTTGAGTGTTGGTCGCCCGATGATGGAATTGTAGGCCGACTAGCAACCTACTACCAAAAAGGTGATATCCTTGGTGATCTATTGCAGATTAGTGCCGATGGTGATTGGCAATGTGATAGATCCAACAAACATGAGTCATTTCCTACCAATCCTCATTTGTTGGAAGGCTGATTAGTAGAGGATGTTGGTTGAGCTTCCGTTGTCCACTAGAACTTGTCGGGTATTGAAGTCTGCTATGGTCAGATTGATTACCAAGGCATCGTCATGGGGGTGGTGGAGTTGTTGGGTATCCTCCTTAGTGAAGCTGATCACCGATTCATCCATTCGAGCAAGCTTGGGCGGATAACCAGTGAGCTGGTCATTTTGCACCATCCGTAGGTACGTCTTCCTTACCATCCTTGAGGACCCGACCATTATGCACCCTCGACAATCACTTTTATTTCTCCAAGTGGGGCCTTGGGTCGTTCCTTAACTCGAAGATTCGACTCTTGGTCCTTCGGTAGGTTTTCTCCTACTCTTTCTCGACCTACAAACTGTTGCAATTTTCCTTGTCTAATGAGGGCTTCTATCTATTGCTTTAGGTCATAGTAATTAGAGGTGTTGTGCCTATGGTTGTGGTGGAAACGAAAATACTTATTCCTCGGCCTTTTGTTTAGCTCGCTCTTTAACTTATCAGGTCACGTCAAGGCGAGGTCGTCCCAAATCTGCATCAAGACCTGATCAAGCGGAGCATTAAGTGGAGTGAAGTTGGTGATTCGTCTCGGTGGGGGCATTAACCTTCAGTCATTCCTCCTATCGCTCGTTCGGGTTGCCTTTCTTCCCCTGTCCAAATGAGGATCATCTTGCTTTTCCCTCTTGTTCAGCCTGCCTCTTATGACGATCACGGCATCCTCAGCGTTCATGTACTTTGTGGCTTGGTATAGCATGTTAGCCATGGTCTTTAGAATAAGAACTTTTCATATTAGAATTCATTGGTAAAGGCTATGACTAGGACTTTATCGTCAGCTTCGTCGATCAGTAGTGCCTCCTTATTAAATCGAGTGACATATGACCTCAAGCTCTCGTCATCCCACTATTTGACATTCAGGAGGCTTATTGAGGACCTCTTGTATCGCTAACCTGCAATGAAATATGTGATAAAGAGCCCACTTAATTCCTTGAAGGTTGAGAAGGAATTAGGGGCCATCTTACTAAACCACACTCACGCTGGTCCTTTGAGTGTAATGGGGAAGGTTTTGCACATGATCTTGTCCGAGATCCTTTGTAGGTTGCATGAAGGTTTTGAACGACTTCAGGTGGTAGAGGGGGTCTTTAGACCCATCTTATTCTACCACTTGTGGCATTTTGAATTGGTTGGAAGGGGGAAGGATGTGACCAATGTAGTGAAGGGAGAATCGGTACAATGGACTAGTTCATCCAAACTAGTGGACACTTGACCCTTCAAGGCACTCATCATCATATCCATCTTCTCTTTCATCATCTACATCTCTTATGCCATCTGCAACGCGCCGACTTCTAACTCGGAGGGATAACTGGTATCCTACTGGTCATGTTTGCTAAAGGCATTTCTTTCTTGTTGGTCGTCCCTTTCTTGGTGATCATTCGTCGGGGAACAATTGTTGTCGCATTCATCCCTATCCAATCCATCATTCTGATCGTTTAGCTCAAGATCATTTCACTGCTCCAACTATTGTTCCAACTCATAGTTTCGTTAAATGAGCTTTTCAATTGCTACGGCGAGGGATTGCACTTGCCTTTTCAATGCATTAGACGAGTTCTCAATCTCTTGGTTGGTGGTGGCCATTGATCGTGTCAAGACCATACAACTATTTGTCCTTGAAACAGCAATATGGCTTATCACTCATTTTCATAGATGACGCCAACTGATGATGCATAAAAATTTTCAGTGAGTTGATGTCCACACATGTACCAATAGGTGTACCTGAAGAACAAAAGAGAAGAACTAATTAGAAGCACCAGTGGGATGCCGGCCAAAGGCCTTCTAAAGGTTATGTCAATGATGGAAGAATCTCCAAGAATTCAAGAGTGCAAGGGCTAGGGAGAATTCACGTACCCCAAGAATGTTTGGGTTTATGATTTATATAGTAGTGAAGAGCTAACCTGAATCCCTTGATACAAATAATTTCCTTATAGAGAGAAGGATCCCATGATATTTGGGACCACCTTCCTATATATAAGAGATCTAATTGTGTTAGGATCTTTGGTTGCGATGTGCAAGTAATTTCCATGTAAGGATGTTGGGAAATTTAGATCCCAGTTGATAGAATTAACAAGTTTTAAACCCAAATTGTTAATTAGATTTATTATGCATAAAACTTGTTAAAACAAACAAACAAACATCAATATCATGTCAAAACTAAGTGCAGCAAAAAAATAAATAAGACAAGATATGATGACCCAAGAAAACCAATGAAACCAACCAGCTTTACAGTAAAAAACCTGGGGGGAAACCTTCCCAAAAAGCAATTCACTATAGTAAAGAGAAGTTTCAGATCTAGTACAAAACCTTTGTCCCTAGACTCTACAATCCCCGTAGATGAACTCACAGCAGAAACCTTCTATTGCTTCAAAACCTCTTAACTCTTTAATATATGAACGCCACCCTTTGATGCACGGATCCCAGTACGTGACTCACTCACCAACTTGAGGAAGAAGAATATTGGCTGCAAAGTTCTTCACTTCATCAACAATAAAGATCAAGAACCACTTGGTTACAAAACCCTAAGGCGCAAAGATGCAGTAGCTTCTTTCAGAGAGAATAAGGCTTCGGTCACCTTTTGCATATGTTCTCCTTGTATTCTCTTATGTGACTGCCTCAAAAATAAGTCTTATATATGCCTAGGGTTGTGAGAAAAGAAACCCTACACAAATACAAAAGCCTGGCCTAAAAATCAGATTTGAAAATTCTGATTTCCGTAACCTCGATAGATACCTCAATCGATCGAGCAGTTGTCGAGCTTCATTAAACCTCGATAGATAGAGGTATCGAGCAGCTGTCGAGCAGCTGTTGAGCAGGTGTCTGCAAGTGTCCAGCAGGTGTCCGCAGGTGTCCAACAAGTGTCCGCAGGTATCCAGCAAGTGTCCAGCAGGTGTCCAGCTTTAGTGAACACTTTTTCTTCACTTGTTTCTTGGTCCAATCTTCATGGCTTTAGTACTAGACTTGAACAACATATTCTTTGAAGTATTAAACACATCCTAGATCTACCTAAATACAAGTAAAGTGCGTTTTGTCAAAGGATTAGCCAACTACATAAAATATGTCCTTAACAAAGGACATACGAATGGACCCTATGTAAGTTCCATGGGAAACCCTAAAGTGATGGGTTGTTAGGATTGGGGGTTGGATCATCAACTTCACCTGACGGCCTATGGGTTTGGTCATCCATTTAGGATCAATTTAGGAATAAGGCCTATGATTAGATGGGGAAAGTTTGGCACACGATGAAGGTTCAACACCTCGTGTCAATCAATCAAAAATTATCCTCATCAGAATGTTTAGTTGGGTTGATTCTAGGACGGATGGAAAAAGAGGAGTGGAAAGTATGTGAGAAAATGGGCGAGAGGGGTGTATGGTAAGGGCCACTATTTTTTCTTTGACCCACCAAAACTCAATCTCCTCAAAATAAATAAAAGTAAAAGTGGGACCAAAAATTTTGGACTAAAATGCTCATATCTGCCAAAGTGACAGCGTTTCTTTTTCCTTCCCCCCCCCCCCCCCCGTTCCTTCTAGTTGTTTCTTTTATTTTGCCCCTGTCAATGTGGACAACCTAATTGAGGTACTTATCCTTATTGTTCGAAAGATCAACTTCTTCACCTTCAAAATGTACACCAAGTTCATCAATCAAATCACTTAAATCATCCTTAGAATCAATTGTGATAATTGCCATGAAAGCTGAATAGTTTCCATCATTATCACATTCTCCTTCTGCATCGGAGTTTGAGCTCTCTGACTCACTAAGGGCAGTAGCAAGCACTTTACCTTTTTCTCTCAAATAGTTTGGATATTCTTTCTTTAAATGCCCATGGCCATTGCATTCATAACACACGATTTCTTGGGTTGATGATGAGTCTTTCCCATCCTTCTTCTTGAAGTCTCTCTTGTCATTTTTGGAGGATGAGAATTTTCTTTTGCCAAACGACTTCCTATTGTTCTTCATCTTGAGAAATTTCTAGAAATTCTTTGCAACGAACGCCACCTCTTTTTCAACATCATCTTCATCGGAGGAATCACCGGTTCTTTCATTTATGGTTTGAAAGCAAGTGATTTACTAGACTTGTAAGAGGGCAGTCCGAGCTCATAGGTTTGAAGAGAACCAATAAGCTCTTAAATCTTGATCTCGTCCAAATCTTTGCTCTCCTTAATCGCGATGACCTTAGCCCAGAAACTTTTGGGTAAGGATCTTAAAATATTCCTCACCACTTTGGCATCTTCAATCTTCTCTCTAAGATTGAGCTTGGCAATCACAATCTCATTGAGTCTCCCATAAAAGGAATCAAATGACTCATCACTCATTTTCACTTCCTCAAATCAAGTAGCGAGCATTTGAAGCTTGGTGTCCTTAACCTTCTTAGTTCCTTCATAGGTGGTCTCAAGAATGGTCCACGCCTTTTTGGCAGTCTTCATATAAGAAATCCTGTGGAATTCATCAGTAGAAACACCACAAAAAATAGCATTAATAGCTTTTCTATTGGCATTTGCCAAAGCAAAAGCAGCCTTATTCCATTCAGCTTTGGCTATTATGGGTCTCGCCCACTCATTCTCAACTAAATCCCAAACAGTCTCATCAATAGCGCATAGAAAAGTATGCATACGTACTTTCCAAAAAGCTTGATTACTCCCATCAAAGTAGGGAGGTGCGTTGAGGGATTGAGATCTATCCATCTCAAATGGGTTCTTGGATCATACAAGGATATTGAAATCTGTCAAGTGCCTATCTAATACCAATTGAAAGCTCAAATTTTTGTGAAAACACATGAGCTTGTTTAGAACCCTAATTAAAAATTCCGGCTAGATTGCTTTTACTCTAACTTAAACAAAGTGCAGAACAAGAGTAAATATGCGCAATGAATCGATAACTCTACTCTAACCCATATCCAACCACGATAAACAATAAATAGCAAGCTTAAAGAGTAGGGAAGAGAGATGCAAACACAAGAGAACACCAAGAAGTGTGATCGAAGAGGAAACCGAAGAACTTGGCAAAAAACCTCTCCACAACCCTCTAAGTTGAAATCGATCCACTAGAGAATAAATTTGGAGTACATGAATAACAAAAGACCCTCCAAGCCTACTCTACCATATGTACTTGAGCCCTCCAAACTCCTATTATCAATGGACTTCACAAAGTCTTGTCTTCTCTAGCTTTCCGGATCCCACAATTCAGTCCGATTGCATTTGCCACTAAATGGATCCTTCTAATGCTTCTCAACAATACCAAAATCTCACTTAATCTCTCAAGGATCTAGAGATGGAGAGGTAAGAGTACAGGAAAACCATAAGGAAATGTGTAAATGATTGTGGGTATAACAATCTCTAACTCTCAAGTGTATTTGCTAGGTTTTTCTCTTTGAAAAGCACTCATTCCAATTCGTGGGTAATGAGAGTAAATATAATGTGGATAAAGAATTTGGTAAAACACTTTATCATTTTGCCAAATATAAAGTTTTGTGGGTACCTCGCGGGATAGCTTTCTTGCGAAATACTTGCAAACTTGACAGCCTGACGTGACTCTTCAGCTTCCAGTCATATGCTTCATACGTGGCCTTTTTGCGTGTTACTCTTCTCCCAAGCTTCTTGTTAGCTAGTTGCGAGCTACACTAATTCATCTTTAAAGCTTGATTCTTCACTAATCTCTCACACTCATCCCTTACAAATAAACCCACATAGATACTGAGAAATGATTGAAGAAATTACAAACAAATTTGGCATGAAATTAAAGTCAACAAGGGCTAGTTGAAAATCAAAACTTTATAAAAGTAAAAATCTGGGGAGAATTTGACCTAAAAATCCTTAAGGTAAAACAAATCCATTATAGAGAATTAAAGTTTTTACAATCAAATTTAACCCTAAATCTATTGTTATCTCCAATAGTAACTTACGAACACCACCATGTCGAATCTCCAAATCTATGGACTCCTTTCTTCAATTCGTACCACATAAACACTCACACTTGTAACTTTGAGATCTCACTCAAAGGTTCAGCAACACAAACTTTCTAGTTTATGACTCCAAGACCGCCCTTGAAGGTTTAGATCATCAGAAATTATTGATCTTGTTGTAGCAACTTCAAATCTACTAGTTCTAATGATATGAGAGTGATTTCTGGTAGTGACTTTGAAAGAGGAAGGAATAATCCCTTTTAGATCTCACAAGAGCACCTCCAAAGTCTTTTCAAAACGTGGTTTACGGTTTCCTTTATATATTAGCAGAATTAGATCTAAAACCTTAATAACTTAATGGACTTAATTAAAATTCTGTAGAATATGATTTTTTGCCATTTTCGATCGGTCAGATCTAATTTTCGATTGGTCAAGCTTCATAGAATTTGAACTCTCTTTTCTGTAACTAGAATGTTCTTGTGTTCTGACTTGTAGTACCTTGAGCATTGTCTAATAAACTCTATACACTCTTTTAGAACCTAAACTTTTAGAACCTAATAGGCCCAGAGAACTCATCAATATATATATAAAAGCAGAGACCTCAAGTAAGAGAACATGAGGTTCTGCCAAGTGGCACCCTTCTTTGGTAACTTAGCCATTTATTTTTTTTATTTTTATTTTTTCTACTTCCATCTCATCATTTAACATTGCTACTCTATGTTTTCTGCAACTAGAATGTTCTTGTGTTCTGACTTGTAGTACCTTGAGCATTGTCTAATAAACTCTATACACTCTTTTAGAACCTAAACTTTTAGAACCTAATAGGCCCAGAGAACTCATCAATATATATATAAAAGCAGAGACTTCAAGTAAGAGAACATGAGGTTCTGCCAAGTGGCACCCTTCTTTGGTAACTTAGCCATTTTTTTTTTTTTTTCTACTTCCATCTCATCATTTAACATTGCTACTCTATGTTTATCTCAACTCTTCCACTTCCCCATTAATTCCATAGGCTATTTAGAATTCTAAAACGTTCTTTTAGTTCTCTCAACTCTTCCACTTCCATGATTATAAAATGCTCTTAGCAATCTCAATGATGATGCAAAGCATGATGCATCATATTTACGAGCATGGAAGTCTAAGAACGTCAAGTGTGAAGTTAACAAGGCTGCACACCAAATGGCACACAAGGTTGCACTGTTTCTGGATAGTCCTTCCATTTGGTTTTGGGATGTGCCCGATTGTATTTCTAATATTGCTAAAGTTAAGTCTAATTCTCATTTGTAAGGCCTAAATCGTAGTAATGGAATGCCCTCTCACCATTACTTCTCTCTTCTTTTTAAGTTTCTCCTTTTTATATTTATTTTTTTCCTTTCTAAAATTTTTAGTTTGTCAATGCCATTGCTAGCTTTGCATGATTAATCACAATTATGCTATAGTGGTGATTCGAAAACATTGTTTTTATTACTCACGGTTTTATAACTTAACATTTTGCTTGTGTAGACTAAATTCAAACATGGTGAGTAAGGGTTTAAAATATTGTTCTTTTCCCTTTTCGGAAAAGGCATTGCATTCTTGGATAAGTAAGAGGAAACACAAATACAATAGTTTATCAAATATGAACTAAATTTATTTATTATATAAAATTTATTTATATAAACCAAAAAGGAATTGGTTATTGAAGAAAAAAAAACAACAAATGGTTAGGGATTTTTTGTTTTGATATTAATGTAAGAGAAAAGTTAACGGATGCCTTGAGGGCTTTGGTTTATGATATATTTTTTTAAAAAAATTATAAGAAAAGAAAAAAGTAACTGCTTTCCACAAAATTTTGCATTAAAATTTTCCTAAATCCCATTGTCCATACCCTAAATCTAATATATAGTTTATAATTTAGCCGTGTTGGGTGTTTTGTTGAATTACAGTCAAAAGATTAGGCATATATACACACACACACACACATATATATAAATGAAAGTGACTTATGAAATCCCATAACAAGGGCAATAGCGAGGAGTTCGAGCATATCCAAGTCCAATTATTCTCTCTCTACTCCACTAAAATTGCCTAATTATCATCACAATTGAATTTTCCCTTTGAAGTCAATCTTTTCATTTTTATCTTTCATTTTTATGTTCTTCATCAACTATCATATGTCAATATCGATGGTTTGTGACTAATATCCTTTTGCTGGTTTGGTTAGGATTTGGTTTGCTTGTGATGAGAATGGGTGTTTGAGATTTTTAAATCTCTACAAAGACCATAGATTTTTACACTTTTATTAGCAAACTCAGTAGATTTGGTTTTTAATGATAATAAGATTTGGTTTGTCTATTATTTTACACTTATACCGGCAAATTTCATACATAAACTATGACTATTGTAACTAAGAATAATAGTATTGATGAATCCAATGAGTTATAAGATAACTTTTTACGAAATATTTAAAAGAGATCTCATATGAGAAAATATGAAGTTTTGCCAAGCAGCACATTCTAGGTAAAGAGATAAAATATTTTCTCAAGTGTCACATCCAAGATAAAAATAAATTAATGATCCGTTTGGATTGAGTGGAAGGGAGGGGGAATAGAGTAGAGGAGAGTAGATTTAGCACAAAATTAGCTTATTTTTAGCCAACTCCCCTCCACTCCCCCTCCATCCAAACATGCCATAAATATCGATTTTTTGTTTCATTTGGTTCAATGTTTTAAGACTTTTCTAATTAAAAAATAAATATTCTTTGTATCATTTGGTTCAATATCTCAAGACTTTTCATCCCTTACACATACACACAACATTCTTTAATTTGCATTTTAATTCATCATTTTTACTTCTTGCACTTCTACCCCTTTATATATACCTACCTATAACCCTTCATGACATCCAACATCAAATACACACAGACCAAAAGCAATGTCTTTTTCCTTTAATCTTTCAACTACACCTACCTAGCTCTAACATTGTGTCTCATCTATTCCTAACCCGTATGAGGTGGCTACAACCAAGGAAGGAGGACTTGCATTTTATATTGAGTAACAACAACAATTATGATTTTTATGTTAATGTCGAATGTTGTGGATTTGTGAGTTTTGTAAATGATGTGATTAATTACAGGTATTTGAGATGTGTATTTTGTTTTAGAATTAATGAGAAAGAGAAAGACACATTTTATATCAACTTTTATTCTATCATATTCCTCCAAAGTTTTTTTTTTTTTTTCCTCATTACTTCAATTAAATAATTGTGATGGATATGTGTGTGCAATTTTATAATTTTTGTTTTTAATGATGAACTCATTACTAATAAATTTCTATAACAATTATGCTATAATAATTATACAACATTTTCTAAAACCATCTTACATAAAATATTGCAACATTATCCGTGCATCGCACGGGTAACTTACCAGTTGATACCAATGCCAAATATTTTGAGATTTGGAAGAGTAAGGCCTATTTTTGCTGGAAGAGTGCCATTAAGTTGGTTTTGTGAAATTGAGATGATAGTGAGTGATGACATATTATAAAGGAAGGGAGGAACTGTACCAGTCAATTTATTTGAAGAGGTTGTGAAGATTGATAAGCTTTTCAGGCGACCTATTTCATCTGGAATTGTTCCTGCAATATTATTATAGGCTACTGATAAAGCTGTGAGTGATGAAAGATTCCCCAAGTAAGCTTAGCCAAAGATTATTTATACCAGTCAGATTATTTACACCAAGATTAAACACAATAAGCTTAGCCAAAGATCCAAGTTCTGATTATTTTGACCAATAAGACCGTATACTGTGAAGTCGACAATCCTGAGTTCACAGCAGTCAAGGGTGGCGCCACCTTATGGCCAGGGTGGTCCCAGGACCACCTTGACCTAAAAAAAATATATATTTATACATAATAATTTAAAATTTTATATTTATTTACCTTTAAAAAAAATTTGGGAACACCCTGAATTTTTTTTTTTTTATGCTGACAAAATTAAATTTTGGTCCATAATTTAAGCAACTTAATAATATATTAGGGTCTTTCAAGTAAAAAGAACCACATTCTTTTATATTCTTTTAAGCCTATACTATGGTTTTACTTTTAGTTTTTACTATACCTAATATACTATCATTGTACGATTACTTTTCCTCAAAAATATGATAATATATATTATACAACTAATTGGTCAAAGTCACTTTAATTTAACTTTTTTCACTGTACAACTACTTTTCTTTTTTCTTTTTCCGATAATTTTGATTAGAAAAAAAATAGTAGTTTTAGTTAATTAAGTGAATAAACTTAAAATTTTCATTTTTATATAACATCAATTAATTCATTATATATATATAATAAACTTTTTATTTTTATGATTATAATTAAACATGTGATTGTCCATTCTAAGGAATTTTGATTAAATTTACACAAAAAGTGTCACTAAATATTATGTTTTTACATTTTGCTATCATATTATTAGTAATAAAATTATTATATTTTTATTTATATAATTCAAAATTTTATTAATTATATTATTATGATGTCACTGGTTCGACCATCAGTCGGATCTCGATCCAACCAAAAAACTAGTAACCAGTCACTTTTTTCGATTCTTTCATCGTATTGGTTTATAAAACCATGGAATCCCCCCCCCCCCCCCCCCCACCCCCACCCAAAAAAAAACTTGAACTAAAATCTAGAAAAAAAATTATAATAAAACCACTAACAAGGCCCAAACCAAATGCATGCCAATACAAAAGCCTAGTACAAGATCAATTTCATCTCAGACTAAGACTTTCACTACTCCAACACCAACACGATTACATTTTTAATTCAACAAATATTAAGAAAAAAAAAGATCTTCACTGCCTCAGTGCCTCACGGATTCACAAGTTATTAAACGATTTAAACTAAAACTAAATCAAACATAGAGGCTAAAAGGAAATAAGAAACTTACTTACTCTCCCCAGTTATTGCCCTCTATCCCTGTTCAGCAACACAACAACAACCACAACTGAACTCCACAAGTTTTATGTTGTAAAACTTTATGTATTTGTGTGTTTTTTTTTATTGTTGTTGTCAATATATAAATTTTTTTTTTTATTAGATTGTATAATTTATACTTTTGAGGAACACTTTGGGAAAAATTCCTAGACCGCCACTGAGAGCAGCAGCTCAAGTTGACTGGAATTTCTCCTCCTAACTTGTTACGAGTGAGGTTGAGATGTTGCAGTCAAAACATACGGCCAACTTCCTGAGGTATGTTACCCGTGAAGCCGTTGTTTTGAAGGTAAATGAACCTTAGAAAGGTTAGGTTGCCAATGTAAGGTGATATAGACCCACCCAAGTTATTCCATTTTAGGTTCAAGGTGGTGATTCTTTGATGCCTTCGGCTGCATGTAACACCATGCCAGTTGCAGAAGTGAATTGAGTCATTCCACGAGCTCATAACTTCATGTGGATCATTGGTTATTGATTCTTTAATTTTGAGCAAAGCCAAGTGATCAGTCTCATTTCCTAATGCACTGGCAACAGTAGTAGGTTGGAACCATAATAGGTTCATGGAAAGGAGAAAAATCACAAGATAGTTTTTGCACCAAAGTTCACAAAGATTGGTGTTTTGAAGCTTCATTTGGTTAAGCAGAGGGTGAAATATTTAGGGGGAGGCAAAGGTACGTGATAAATGCAATCTCGGATTGAATTCAAAAGATAATATATATATATATATATATATATATATATATATATATATATATATATATATAGACTCTGAATGAAGCCAATCAGGTGTGAATACACTAGTTGTTTAAAGTCAAATTTTTTTGTTTCCTCTTCAGTGCTTGTTCGGCAATAACCACAATGTCTTTTAAATGCCAAGCACACATTGTCTTTCCCTTGACATTCAAGCCACCTTGGCTTTCAAGAAATTGGAAGATTTTTTAAATTTTATTAGAGAATTTCTATCTTACAAATGAGTTCTACCAAAAAACATTATTGTGGTACTACTTTTCTTAGGTTATGTGCTAGATTTGGTCAAAGGTCTAAAATAGAACACGGATCATGTTACTAATAATATCATTTTAGTATTAATCTGGGATCAGCATCACAATGATCACAATGCATAATATCATTCTTTCAAACGTTTCGATTCAATACCTGATGTTTACATTTCTATGTGATGTAGTGTCCCTTTCTACCCACCGCTGCAAACTTTTTAATGCGTATATTATAGTATAAAAGACATTATCTTAGCTGGCAAAGCTTGACTGCCTAACATAATTATCATTATTTCAAAAGATGGACATGTCACATGTGAACTGAAAATGACATTGATGAAAATGTTTTTATAAACAAAACTTTTGTACTCAGCCATGGAAATCTAGCTCAAGTGCATTAGTTTGTGCAAAATATCTTAAGGGAAAAATTTTCCCAACCATCCCTAGAAACTACCTTCATCAGTTTATGTAAAATTATGCAAAATCTATCCAAGCTACAATAAATGTCACGCCCCAAACCCAAAAGGGTTCAAAGCATGCGAAACAAACCTTTAGAGGGAATTGTAGGGGATTTTTTTTTTTTTTTTTTTCTTTCCAAATGATAAAATAAATAAATATTTTGACCTCTCCACAATATGAGTCAGAGCTCTATGAGATATTTACAAACAATACAAATTACAAATATTGTCTTCAAATATAGAAGAAATTCCAAGACTCCACATGGGTCAACATCAAATCACCATCCTTCCTAGGATAGGCAACCTTAACGATAGAATCTAGGCCTACCATGCACAAGACTAACAAACCTCAAGAGCCCAACCTCCAATAGAATTAGCTATAGCCTCAATAAATTTAGTAAGTTGAGTCACCAACCAATCATAGCATAACTCTCTCAATTAGCATAATGCTCCAATCACCAACAATTAAACAAGCTCCATGCTCGGGGTATAGCAAATTTATCTGAAAACTGTTGGAGAGTGGGATGAGTCAAAGCCTAGTAAGTAGGATAATTAATGGGGGTAGGGGAAATGCATGTTTCATTTTCAATAATAATAATATGATATGACAAGAATAATTGAATAATGAAACACAAAGTTTCTCAAAATAAAGACCTTGAAATTGTATATTATGATCTGTGAGCACTAACAATATAATTTCCAAAGCCATAAAATCTAACATACAGTAATTTATCACAAATATACCACACTACCACATAGACCGGTCAGGGGATCCACCCATTCACAACTAGCATGATATAGTCCTCTATGGTATGCAGACTCTTGGCCCCATAGACAGCAGCCTCACCCATACCCTCAAGGTTTATTTCTGCCCACATGGGCAGCAGAGAGAGCGTGTCAAATAAGATCTCTCTTGTATGTGGTTTCTTTGCCCCTTGGGTAGTAGCCTCACCCACACACAATCAAGGAACCTTTTCCCCCTATGGGTAGCAGGGAAGAACGCATCATCTAAAATGAAAGGGCACTGATCTGGATTTGATTTCGTTGTCACAAAGGTTATGGAAACCAAATTGGGTGATCACTGGGAAATCACACATGGCATGATGTTAAAACCACATAAAGCTCACAGGTTACATTTCCTTTCAAATACATAGTTTATATCTAGGTAGTTTTAGAAAAACCTTAAATAATCAAAACTTCCATAAAGTTTGTAAGGTTCCAAATTCATTCCTTGTCAACAAGATTTTTCTACCAATTTCTCACATAATAAGACAAGATAAGAATCTTTAAATTTTTTAATATACCATAAAATCCATGATTTCCTTATCAAAGATTAAATAAAAGATACCATAAAATCCATGATTTCCTTATCAAAGATTAAATAAAAGATACCATAAAATCCATGATTTCCTCATCAAAGATTAAATAAAAGATACTCATTTTTCCATGTCAACAATTCACGCATTTCCCCAAATGCATTACCAAATATGATACATTTTCATGTATAATAATATATAATAGGGTCACAATACAACACTTTTAAAAAAACATATATCCATATATAATTTCCAAATTGTGTTTGACCTAAAAACAACATTTACGAAACATGGTTGTTTTCCAAAAGTCCCATTAAAAAGCTACTTACCTCGCAACCCTCCAAAAGCCTAATCCTCCAAGTCCCAACGAAGATTAGCTAGGACCTAAACATTACCAAACCCTATCACGATAAGCGTAAGGACTGACATTGTATCTAGCTACAAATTAGAAGTCGTTAGATAAAAATTAATTAGGCAAGCCTAAGTACTTAACCTCACAAATAATGTATTTCACTTTCAAAGTTTCTCAACAATTTCATTTACAAGGCTTTTACTCCAATTTATAATCATGTCATTCAAAGCCTCTCCTTTACCATAAAAGATTCTAGCACTTTATGAATTTCTTCCACCATATATGCAAACCATTTTCAAGAGACCCATGAAACAACATATATAACAATATCCTCCAAGACTAACAATTTAAATCTTTAACTAGCTCCAAATAAACTCAATAAAATTATATTTACCATTTATTTCAAATGATATACCTCAAAACCCCTAAATTTTCACCATCCATTAACCTCGGTTAGCCACCACTAGTAAAACCATAAACTTACTCATCAAATTAGTCCACCAAATCAAAAACCCACATACATAATTACAAGAATATCACCCAAAAAGCTCATACATTTCATGAACATTATCATCAAAGCTTAGATTAAAATAACCTTAAGCAAAAGTATAAAACCCACTAATAGATTAGAAATTTTTACCTTAAATCAGAAGAGATGAATATGCCTTAGAAGGTCCTAGAGAGCTTTGCAGTGATCTTGCTGGAAAAGATGGTGGAGATGGTGGGGAAGGAGGTACACGGTGGGAGAGAGTGAGGGAGGAGTGCTTGTTATGGTTGTGAGGAAAATGAGCAAAAGAATAGTGTAGAGGGACACTTACTTTGACTTGCCAAAGAGGGAGATATTTTGAGAGAATGTGTGGTGGTAAGTGGGGTCACACGTGTGGCTCCTTAAAAATCTGATCCTTTTCTTTTTTCTATTGGGCTAGGGTATTACATTCTCTCCCTCTTATAAAAATTTCGTCCTCGAAATTGTACACATTAAACTTAGGTCTCTTTCCTTCATGCACTTCATTCATAATTTTCATCAACTATGAGTCACTACCTTGCACCAATTTAATTTTCTTTACTAGAGTTGGTTGAACTTTCAACTAGCCAAGTAGGCCTCTAAATGGCCTATACAACCTCAACTCTCAACCTTTCTAGATCAATAATATTTTCCTTTAAGTTGTACACGAAGCAGCTGAAAAATAACCTGAGACTTTCTACTAAGCTCACCAATAATGACATAGCCTTACGAAGGTGATAGTTGATAGAGCAATCATAGTCCTTAAACAATTTAAGCCATCTCTGTTGTCCTATATTTAGCTCATTCCAGTTAAATAAATACTCTAAACTTTTATGATCCATACAAATATCATATCTTTCATACAAATCATGTCTCCAAGTTTTCAAGCAAACACAACTGCAGCTAACTCCAAGTCATGTGGGGAAATATTTCTCATGATTATTACATCCTACTAAGATCCAATGTAATTCCATCCTTAGAGATCACCTAACTTTACAACACTACTTGATCCAACCAAAATTCACACTTCCTCAATTTAACAAATCACTTATTTTCTCTTAGTATTATTATCTTCTTTTAATAATCCTCAAGTGTTCCTTATCTCTTCTAGACTCTTAGAATAAGTCAAAATATTATCAATGAACACAATGATAAAATTATCCAGTTAATCATGAAATGCCGCATTCATCAAATCCTTAGAGGTAGTAGGGGCATTAATTAATCCAAATAGCATCATTAAGAACTTATAATGATCATACGTAGCCCAAAAGGCTATCTTTGGTACTTCCCAAATTTTTTACTAGTGGTAACCAAAAGAAGATCAATCTTAGAAAATACTTGTGCCCTTTGCAACTAGCCAAACAAGTCATCAATGCAAAGCAAAAGGATATTTACTCTTAACAGTAGCTCAATTTAGATCATGGTAGTTGGTACATAAACTTATAGACCCATCCTTCTCCCTAAAAATGCATACAAGCATGATAAGAAGCTAATCGATCCATGCCTTGAATAACATAAGAATCATGCTTATCTAGCAACACCAATTTAGCCAATAACTCTCTATTTCCAATAAAAGATACAAAACTTAAGCATAAGATTATCCCATACAATATCATTAATTGGGGTAGAAGCTAATAACTTAAGATCAAGTAGTTCCAGGCTCTTATCACCACTTTTAGCAAGACACTAGAAACAAAATAATGCATGGAACCAAGATCGAAAGAACTCTATCATATGTGGAAAACAAAGGAAGCATACCTATTTCCACTTTATTCATGGCCTGGGCATTTTGGGTAGTCAAGGCGTACACTCTACCCTGCCCTTTCCTATCATCATTACCCTTAACAAACTGGGGCAAAGAAGAGAAACCTGAGCCCTTAGCGATTGGGCATTCTCTAGCAAAGTGACCAGGTTGCTTACAATTGTAGCACAACTTAATTCCACCACAATCATGACCATTATGAAATCTATCACAACGGGAGCAAAGCTTCTTTCCACTTGATTGAGGAGAGGCACCATAGACTTCATCAAATCCTAATGCTCTGACTTAGATCAAAATAAATTCCTATTTTCAAAGTCTATAGAATCAAAACCTAAACTCTGATACCATAACTGTCACGCCCTTAACCTAAAAGGGTGTAAAGCATGAGAAAAACATCTCAAATGTACTATAAATTTTGTTCCTTTTGACAATTCAATCTAAATAAAATCATATCAAATACCAACATCAAGAATTATCATAATAATTCCATTAGATATACTCCTAAAGTAAGTTAGAGCTCTATGCAATAAATACAATAACCATTGGTCACAAAAGAATGGAGGCCTGAATAAATAATTACATATCATCAACTTGTCCCATTAGTGGAAATAAAGGCATAATTACTATTAGATACAAAAGAATTGGGTCAAACCTACTCTAAGTTATACATCATCAATTATCTCCATCACAAAAGTCAGCCTCCATCAGTAATTAGTCTAACTACTACTAGCCACCAAAAAGTTGTCTCAAAACAATAGTTGCCTAGTCTGAAAAAGTTTGTAAAATAATGGAATGAGACAGAGCCCAGTAAGTAGCATAATTAATGAAGGTGTGAGAAATGCAAGTTCATGATAATGAGCATTTTACAAACATGCTATAAATTGAGAATTTCCATTTGAATTCCGCATATTAAATATCCTTAATATCATGACAAGAATGATAGATATATTTTAGCACCGAGCTTCTCAAAGTAACTATGAAACTACATATTAGTCAATATGAGCCATAAGTATATCCAATACCATTTCAAAACTAGAAAACTCACCCTAAATATTATGACAAGGTCGTCACACAGACGGGTTGTCACACATATAGGGTAATTACCAATATCATGGCACAACGACAAATCCACATCAAAAGCTCACAAGTTAATGTACTTGAAATATACAGTTCACTTCCAAGTAGTTTCATAAAATATTTCAATAACCAAATATCCATAATATTCTCAAGGTCCTCAAAACAATTTCTTGTCATAAGTATTTTGCATAAATTTTTCAAATAATACAAGTTAAGATAAAGCATCTTTAGAATTTGCAAATAATGCAATAAATTCATAAAACTCGTTCCCAAGAATTTTATAAAAGATTCTTATCTTTTCCAAGCTAACAAATCATGCATTTCCCCATTTGCATTACCAAATATGATGCACTTTTCATAAATAGTCATATATAATAGTGTCACAACACTACACTTTTAAGAAAACATATATCAATATATAATTTTCCAAAATGTGTTTGACCCAAAAACAACTTTTATGAAACATGGTTATTTTCCAAAAATCTCATTAAAAAGCTACTTACCTCAGCAATCCATTCCAAATTTACCTCAACTGGGCTCCGCATTCAACCAATCAAGTTACTAGTTCCTTCACCAAGTACCTTGGAACCTAGAAACACAAGTATCAAGCCTATTAATAGCAAGGCCTACTACAAAATTTATGCTATCAAATTTGTCTCCATAAATCGGAAAGGATTCCCTCAAAAATCAAACCTAAGGCCCTAAAGCCTAGATTAACCAACCTAAGACAAGTACCCCTACCCAAAAGGGAACCAAACAAGCATACAAGAAACTCATAGGACTACAACACAACCAACTCCTTTAATTTCCCTTTTGCAAACAAAGTGCATTTACCAACTTGATGCAACGTATGTCACTACCGACTCATGATAAAATTAGTCAAAGTAAAACACTTGTCAAAAAAAGCACATATGAACTTACGAGCTAAACCACACAACAAAAGCTTAGAGTAAATTCCTTAAAGTCTCAGCATCCTAATCACACTTTCAGATAACTTTCAACAGGTCAGCCCTTTTTATAAAATGCGTTTGGTCCACTTAGTGTCTAGCATGTACCACCAAAAATTCAGATCATAACGATTTTTTTATAATTTATTAAAAATCATGTATTGCAGCTGACTCAAATCTGTCCCTAAGAGCTTTAGAAAATTGTTATAGTTTTAAGACTAGCCCAAATTATTTGAGAATCACTCCCATTAAAACCACAAGATTTTAAGCATATTAAAAACAAGGAATCAAACCCAAAATCTCATATAACAATTATCATGAAAGCAAGTCAAGCAATCCAACCCCAAAACTCATAGAGGCAATATACCAAATACTTGGCATGCACAAGCACATTCTCAAACCACCACAGCAAGTAATAGTTAACATTTCATCAACTTCTTTCATATGACAAAAATCATTCCAACAACTCAACTCAAAAAAGAAAAATCATTATAAAACACACAAATAAAAAAAATAAACCCCAAATTAGATATTATTCCCTTTCAAAAGAAAATTGCTTCAAAAAATATTTGGGGTGTTACAATAACCATGGAAGTATCCATGGAAATATACATGGGCACTATTCATTTGCATGGTTTTTTATTCGTTACTTATGTATCCTAAAGATGAATGAAGATAGTAAATGATCGTTGTGGCATGTAAAGAGAGAGAAACAATTTTAAAAAATCAAGAAAATTTGATATTGTAATAAAATAAAGTTTAGAATAGATAATTTGATGTAAATGTTTTTTAAAAGTGATTAGGTAAAATAGAAAAAGTAGATCCTTGTGTTAAAATAACTGCAAATTTTTGCATGAGCTAATGTAAATACTTAATGGGAACTACTAGTTCAAATGAATATTTAGTTATTTCTTTGTTATCACTAAACTCTATGTTAACTAAAATTTTTTCAATATCACTGTTGTAAGACAATTTTCCCATTTAAACATCTTATTGTTCATGAGATCAAACAGGAAATATATGAATTTTTGTGAGTATTATTTTGTTATTGCAAGTGTAATCTTGTGGTGAGTACACAAGGTAAGAAGGTAAGTTACGTGATAGATTCCACAAACCTATCTATATAATATCTAAAAGCAGAAGTATAACATTTATTGTAGCTACACTCTAGTTGAACCACATCAATGTAATATTTCGTCCATTTTGGTCTACTTCAATTGACTTTGGTCCATTTCGATCTACTTTGATATATTCAGTCAACTTCGCTTTATTTGGTCTACTTTGGTCCATTTCGGTCAACTTCAATCCAATTCAAACCATTTGGTCCACTTTGGCCTACTTCAATCTATTTTGATCCATTCAATGATGTTTTGGGAAGATATATTTAAGTAAAAAGAGGAGATGTTTCATTGACAAGTATGTCACATTCTCAGGGTAATATTAGTAGGTTCTTAATAAAATTACATTTTTATTATACTATTAAAGTCTTTTATTTTATTTGTCTAATATAAGTGATGAATTTTGTAGATAGAGAGAGTGATGGAATTTATTTTAGGATGTCACATTCCCAGGGTAATATTATTAGTATGTTCTTAATTAAATTACATTTTTATTATACCATTAAAGTCTTTTATTTTATTTTATTTGTCTAATGTAAGTGATGAATTTTATAGATAGAGAGAGTGATGGAATTTATTTTAGGAAGTTATTATTATTATTATTATTATTATTATTATTATTATTATTATTATAAAACCGAAACCTCTGAATCTCTCACAATTGTTCATACCAACACAATATTTAAATAAAATTATCATATATAAAACCAAAGCCCCTTAAACCCTCAAAATTTTCCACGTCAGCACAATATTTAAATAAAATTATTTTTGTTTAGTTCAAACTTAATTAGGAGTAAAACTCTATCTCTCTAACAAGTCCAACTTAAACTCAACCTCATCATTTTTTTAAATAAAATTATTTTTGTTTAATCCAAAGTTAACAAGGAATGAAACTCTATCTCTTTAACAAGTCTAACTTAAATATATATAAAACCAAAACCTCTGAAAATCTCACAACTTTCCACGTCAACACAATTTTTAAATAAAATTATTTTTTTTTTTTTAGTTCAAACTTAACTAGGAGTGAAACTCTATCTCTTTAACAAGTCCAACTTAAACTCAAACTCATCATTTTTTAAATAGAATTATTATTTTTAAATCCAAAGTTAACAAGGAGTGAAATTCTATCTCTTTAACAAGTCTAACTTAAATATATATAAAACCAAAGTCTCTGAAGCTTTCACAATAAACCACGTCAACACAATATTTAAATAAAATTCTCATATTATTTAAATAAAATTATTATTATTTACTTTAAATTTAACCATGAATGAAACTCTATCTCTCTAACAAGTCCAACATAAACTCAAACTCATTATTTTTTAAATAAAATTATTTTTGTTTAATCCAAAGTTAACAAGGAGTGAAACTCCATCTCTTTAACAAGTCCAACTTAAACTCAAACTCAAACCGAAGCCTCTGAAGCTCTCACAATTTTTCACGTCAGCACAATACTTAAATAAAATTATCATTTCATTTAAATAAAATTATATTTGTTAGTCCAACTTAAACTCAAACTCAAACTAAAACCTCTAAAGTTTTCATAATTTTCCATGTCAACATAATATTTAAAATTATTATTTTATTTGAATAAAATTATATTTGTTTAGTCCATACTTTGACGATGAGTAAAACTCTATCTCTCTAGCAAGTCTAACTTAAGTTCAAACTCATCATTTTTTTAAACAAAATTATTTTTGTTTAATCCAAATCTAACAAAGAGTGAAACTCTATCTCTCTAGCAAGTCTAACTTAAACTCAAACTTAAACATTGATAAATTATCTCCAAATTTGCAAGGTTAATCATAAACCCAAAAAAAAAAAAAAAAAAAAGCAATGCAAACCCCAATATATATATATATTTTTTTAAAGCCGAGCTGTAGAGGTATTAACTCTTCTTATGTTATTTTATTCTCCTCTACTTTGTTAAAAAAAATATATATTTTATGGTATTTCATTTTTTTTTTAAATAATTTTCTTACATGAACTACCAAACTCTCTTTAGCCATTTTTTACAAGATAAAAAAACTTGTAATAATTGAAACTATTCTTTTGAATGTAACACATATTTCTTTTATATTTCTCTATTGTTTAGTCATATATTTTGTTTTGTTTTAATAATTTCTAAGCAGTAAATCATTTGATTCTTTAATATTTTTTTGGTCTCCTAGAAGTTTTAATATCTGAATTTTAAAACATTTTTTTGTAGTTGTAAGGTTGAATTTATTCAATCATTTTGTTGGCTTTATTCCGTGCCAAATTTGCTTGTAATTCAACATTTAGAAACCCTGTATTTAGGTGAGAATCATGTAAGGGTAGTGTGTGAGAGAGTGTGAAGAAAAGCTTAAGAGTGTGCATTCAAGAAAAGCCTCGCGACTGGATCTCACGACTGGCGAGTCCCCAAAGGTGGCACACGTGCGATGCATGCAGAAGGAGCTAAAGGGTCATGCCAGCTGTTGCACTACAAGACAAACCCTCCATTTGGCCAGACAGTTAGCTCGCGACTTGTTCCAGTCGCAAGCTCGAGTCACTAGAATGCCCAGTTTGGCGGTAACTGACTCTTTGCATTTTATACACACCCTATTATAAATACCCTTATACCCATAAAATGATTGAGAGCTTCCAGAGAGAATTTTGAGAGAGAAACCCTAGAGAAAAACAAGATTTACTCATCTACAATCTTCATCTTTTGATTCACCAAATTCCTCTACTCTCACCCTCTCCATTGTTACATCCTTGAAAGGGACATTAGCCAAATCCTTATCTCACCATACCCATATCTGTGAGGAGGCATTTTGGTACTTGGGAAACAATTCTGAAGGGACCAATTCATTTTGGTTGATGCAATGGGATTATTGTGGGATCCAATAAGCTAAAGAAAACAAGGTTCAGCATAACCCCATTGAAGCAAGAAGCTTGGAGGGCTTAAGTGCATTAGGTAGATTAGGTTTGGAGGGTTTTCTGCTATTCATGTACTCCAACTTTATTCTCTACTGGATTATTGACCGCTTAGAGGGCAACAGAGAGATTTTTCGCTGAAGACTTCGGTTTCCTCTTTGATAACACATTGTTGTGTTGTCTTTGTGTTTGTATCTCTCTTCTCTCAATTTTTACCTTTTAATTACTATTGTGATTGTGATTAATTTCAGTTTAGATTGCTTTACCTATACTGTCATAGCTTATTTTCATATTCCACACATACATTGTTTGATAATAAGCTTGTATTGGTAATTTGGGGGTCTAAACGTTCATAAGTGCTTTACACACTATTTGAACATTCAGTAGTATTTGAAATTGTTTGTCAAATTTTTTGTAAGTCATTGCACGTTCAAGTAATAACTTCTTCATTAAATTGTAACACAAATTAAAGTTATACAATAGCAAATTATGCAACGGTGCAGTTTTTTAATCAATTTAAGATTTTATAAAATTATTTTAGTCTACCTCACAAATAGGTAGGTTATCCGTGTATAGCATGAATTAGCAACGAATCTATATATATATATATATAACCGAAGCTTTTGAAGCTTCCATAATTTTCCACGTCAGCACAATATTTAAATAAAATTATTTTTATTTAATCCAAATTTAACAAGGAGTGAAACTCTATATAGCATGAATTAGCAACTAATCTATATATATATATATATATATATATAAAACCGAAGCTTTTGAAGCTTCCATAATTTTCCACGTTAGCACAATATTTAAATAAAATTATTTTTATTTAATCCAAATTTAACAAGGAGTGAAACTCTATCTCTCTAACAAATCTAACTTAAACTCAAATTCATCATTATCATTTTTTTAAAACAAAATTATTTTGGTTTAATCCAAACTTAAGAAGAAGTGAAACTCTATCTCTCTAATAAGTTTAACTTAAACTTAAATTCAAACGTTGATATATATATATAAATATAAATAACCGAAGCAAAAATCAGCATTTACCTGGTGCAATCATTATGTAGTCCACTATATGGGTTTTAATGATGCTTTTCTTTCATAAAAGTTTACCATAGGGGTTGCACCGATATATTTTATAACATGAGGTCTAATAAGTGGTTGTGTTAGATGATGTGAAGTCTACAGGAATGACAATGGTGAAAAAAAATGTAAGCAATCTAATTCAACTTTCTTCTATGATTAATAAATTTTATGTTGAATTTTTTTATATTGTTATTATTAATAAAATTTCAATTCAACATATGTGGATATTTGTTTATATCTAAGATTTTCTATCTTATTCTTTTATTATTTTTAGGATTGATTTTCTTTTGAGTAATTGGGTTAATCTCCATATTTATATTGGCATTGTTTTCGTGGATTTGGTTTTTGGGTTGAAATTTCTACTAATTATTTTTTTATATTGTACATGGCAGATAAAACATCTCTATTTTTTGAAGAAAAATCAAAGTTGCAACCTACGTCTTTCAACCTAGAGAACGATAAATTTTTATTTGATATGTTATATATAGATTTGTTGAATTTGACTTGGTTTTGAAGTAGAATTTGGGAATTCTATAAATTTTGAAGTTTGATCTTAATTCTTCACCTTAAATGCTTATAATTTAGGTTGATGTGTTTTTTTGTTTTTCTATTAAAAGCTATGATTTTTAGTTGATTAATTATTTGTTTGGATTAATTTCAATTAATTATTTGTTTGAATCCAACATAAAAGATAATGGAATTAGGTATTATAATTTTGATATTGTTCTATGTTTTGAATTATCTATATTGTTATTACTATGAGAAAGTCATATTGCTACTCAAATTTGAAACTTGGTGCGTCTTTCTCATATCATGATCTTTGTTTATATATTTACAGTTTATATTAGTTTTGAGTGTGTGTGTATGTGTAACTATTGGGAGTTTTGTTTTATTAATTTGAGAATTGTAAATAACCTTGTAGGTTTCGGTAACTATGCACTTACAATGGAAAAGTATAGAAGATAATATTTCTTTATTTAAAAAAAAAAAAATACTATCTAGCAAAATGTTTATTTACTCATTATTGGATTTTTTTTTCAAATTAAAAACTTTTTCATGTATCGCACGGATTAGTTATTATTATTTTGGTTTATATACTACCCGTGAAGTTGGTACGTGAGAAAAGATGAAAAGATTATAATCTAGAGTTAATTGAGATTTTAGATGCGCCCGCTACTAGGTGGTTGGGTACTATACATAATAGCTAGCCCAATACCGAACAAACAAATGTAGAGATGTGCTCCAGCAATATAGCGGCCCAAGTTTTGGAAAGAGACGATTCCAGGGCCCGTTACTTGTAATCTTTTGTTGGTCTAACACACTGAAGCTTCTATTATCCAGATTAAAAAATTGGAAAGAGGTGTAAAATGTCTAAATAATAATAGGAATAGTGAGTTTTAGAGAGAGAGAGAGAGAGAGAGAGAGAGAGCGCGCAAAAGAGGAAAAGAGAAAAAAAAAAAAAATTAGAGAAGTAACCGACGGTATTTTTAGGAGAACTTTCATATTATATATGGTCACTAGTACTTCCTAATTCAAGACAATTACTTATAATATGAGCGTATTATTTGCCAAATGCATGTTAATCCAGTCTTATTATAAGATAATTTAGTTTTAACCCTAAAGAATTGATCTAATAGACTAATGGTACTTACAGTTTCAAGAAAATCCTTAAGGTTCTGCATATAATGGATAACACACACTCAAGGAATAATTAGGTTCATTAAGAATTGCACACGTCTACTAGGGAAAGAAAAAAAAAAACCTAATTTAACATACGATTAACCTTTACATTAATCATTTACCACCATTTTCATTTTTATTCCTTAGTACACGAAGGGCATTCTTGTGAGCAAATTGAACAGTAAGAATCAATGAAACTCAAATATCATGATGCATATTATCTTTTAAAAAAAGGTTTTGACGTAATGAAACCCAACATGTAAGTAATGACAGCCCATATTCAGTGTCTCCTTCTTACACAAAGCATATGACACTTTAACCTAGCTAGGGCAACACATATACTTTACTTTTAGTTTTCTTATTTATTTATTTATGAAAAGTTAGCACACATATACTTTACTTTAATCGATTACCTTACTTTAATCGATTACCTAAGGGGCACTAATTCTCCGTACTTAAAAAGTAATAAGACATATGTGTAAAGGGGACATGCATCCAGAAAGAAGGTTGATAAAGTTAACATTAAGGACTAAGGGGGGATAATATTATTAAAAATAAAAAAATAAAAAAGAAAAAGAAAAGAGGGAGCCATTGACAGTGTAACCTGCTCGAACAAAAGCGAAGAAAAAGAATATAAAAGATGTGTAGATATTCACTGTTTCTTGCTAGAAGACCACTTTTCTTTCAAGAAAAACAAACAGAGGGAATCGATTTCTGAAATACATTTGTGATTTGTCTCCAAAAAAGATTTTATAGTAGGAAATGGTCAACGTCAAAATTTGTCAAATGCTTCGACTTTGTTGTAAGATTGAATTTATTCAATCATTTTATTGGCTTTATTCCATGCTAAATTTACTTGTAATTCGAAATTTAAAAACCCTGTATTTCGGTGAGAATCATGTAAGGATAGTGTGTGAGAGAGTGTGAAGAAAAGCTCAAAAGTGTGCATTCAAAAAGAGCCTCGCGACTGGCTCGCTACTAGCGAGTCGCCAAAGATGGCACATGTGTGAAACATGCAAGGGGAGTTGAAGGGTCACGCCAGCTATTACACTACAGGACAAAACCTCCAGTTGGCCAAGCAGTTAGCTCGTGACTCGTTCCAGTCGCGAGCTCGAGTCGCCATAATGCCCTGTTTGGCTGTAACTGACTTTTCGCATTTCATACACGCCTTACTATAAATACCCTTATACCCACAAAATGTAGAGAGCTTCCAGAGGGAATTTTGAGAGAGAAACCCTAAAAAAAAAAACAAGATTGACTCATCCATAAGCTTCATTCTTTGATTTTCCAAATTCTTCTACTCTCACCCACTCCATTGTTACATCTTTGAGAGGTACATTAGTCAAATCCTTATCTCACCATACCTATATCTGTGATGAGACATTTTGGTACTTGGGAAGTAGTTTTGAAGGGACCAATTAATTTTGGCTGATGCAATGAGCTTATTGCGGGATCCAGTAAGCTAGAGAAGATAAGGGTCGGCGTAACCCTGTTGGAGCAAGAAGCTTGGAGGGCTTAGGTGCACTAGGTAGATTAGGCTTGGAGGGTCTTCTGTTATTCATGTATTTCAACTTTATTCTCTAGTGAATTATTGACCACTTGGAGGGCAGCGGAAAATTTTTTCTTCGAGGACTTCAGTTTTCTCTTCGATAACACATCGTTGTGTTGTCTTTGTATTTGCAGCTCTCTTCTCTTAATCTTTACCTTTTAATTACTGCTGTGGTTGTGATTAATTTCGATTTAGATTGTTTTACCAATTCTGTTTTAGCTTATTTTCATATTCCGCACATACATTGTTTGATAATAAGCTTGTGTTGGTAATTTGTAATTTGGGGGTCTAAACGTTTATAAGTGTTTTACACCCGTTTTGAACATTCATTTGGTATATGAGCAAGTGCACTTGCTATGGTTTAATTACCTAAGTGTGATCCTCGACCCTGTTTGAGATGGATTGATCCCAATCTCTCAATACTCCATCATATTTTGATGGAAACAACAATGCATTTTGGAAAGTTCGCATAAAGGCATTCTTATTTTCAATTGATGACACTGTTTGGGATGCATTAGATGTAGGATAGACTAGGCCGAAGGCCGCTAAATCCACATGGGATAAGGCAACTCTTGCGGCAGCCAACGCAAATAGCAAAGTACTGAATGTTATCTTTTATGGTGTATCTCCAGATGAGTTTCACAGGATTTCTCACATAACAATTGGCAAGGAGGCATGAAAAATATTGGAGACCACTAATGAAGGAACGAAGAAGGTCAAGGACACTAAGTTGTAGATGCTAACCACTCGATTCAAAGAGCTGAAAATGAGTGATGACAAGTCATTCAACTCATTCTATGGCAAGATGAATGAGGTGGTTATCGGCAAGTTCAACTTGGGCAAAAAGTCGGAGGACTCAAAGATAGTGAGGAAAATCCTTCGATCATTGCAGGAGAGATTTCATGCAAAGGCTACAACAATTGAAGAGAGCAAGGATCTTGATGATATCAAAGTTTAAGAATTAGTTGGCTCACTTTAAACTTATGAGCTATCATTACCATCACAAAGGAAGAGCAAATCCCTTATTCTAAAGACGATCAATGAAAGGGTGGAAGCTCACGACTCATCGGATGAGGATGAGGTCGAGAAAGATGTGGCATATCTCATACAGAATTTTCGAAAGTTCTTGAAGTTCAAGAAGAATGGAAAATTTGCTGAGAAAGGAAAATTCCCAAGTTTCGGAAAAGATAAAAAGGAATTCAAGAGATAAAAAGGAATTCAAGAGAAAAGATGGGAAGGACTCTCAATCCTCTCAAGGAATCACATGCTTCAAATGCCATGAACATGGACATCTCAAGAAAGAGTGTCCTAATAATTTGAGAGGGAAGGGAAAGGTGTATGCCACCACTCTTAGTGATTCCAACTCCTCTTATTCAGATTCAGATAAAAGCTATGATGGAGAAGGAAACTTCTCTGCATTCATGACCATTGCTCCTATGAAATCTTCGGATGAGTTAAAGTGTTGGTGAAAGATTTTGGTGAGCACACTAAATTGGAGTCAGTGGAAGTAGTAGAAGAATCCGATGATGAGGAAGATGAAAGAACAGAGGGACTACAAGAGACCTATAACTCCCTCCTTGAGAAGACTGGTGAATATGCAAAAGTGGCTAACGTAGCCATTAAGAAAATGAAGAGAACAGAGCAAGACTATAAGAGTCTTTTAATCTGATAGAAGGAGACTAAGTGTGAAGTTGAGACACTGAATGGAGAGCTGACCGAAGCCTACTCAAAGATGAAATTTCTTGAGCTTGAGGTGGTTCAAGCTAATGCCAAAGTAGAGCAGGTCTCCTCCAAGATGCTTAATGAAATGCTTGCTCACCAAAAACCTTTTCTGACAAAAGCGGATTAGGATACACCGGAGAGAGCAGTTCGACTGCTAATATATCCAAGGAAATGAAGTTTTTGAAAGCTAAGGAATTAGTCGTAGAAACTTCAGTTATTGAGAAGGTGAAGCCGGAAAAGAAGCGGAATGTGATTGACCAACAATTGTTGACTAAGCCTCTTAACCAAACAATGGTCAAACCTAAGGGTAAAGGGAAATCTCTCCCAGAGTCACAAAACTCAACATTTCTGCCATCATTATGGAATTTAAGGACACGCCAGACCAAAAGCTTCAAGCATTGAAGAATTCAAGTGCTCAAAGGTCGAGAGGGCCAAGACATGGCAAAGGGAATTGGACTGTTGAGCAATCAAAAGGTCAAGAAAGTGATCCCGAAATGATGGATGTGATGAAGATGATTAATGCTTTCATCATCTATTTGACAAGCTTCACCAGAAGGTTTGAAAGTCAGAACAATGGTACCTAATCCTCTAGGGATATCACCCTAAATGCAAGTGTCGTGTGGGTGAAGAATGGTACTCATGCATAAGCATTACAACATATCCATGCATTAATACTTCCTATGTTTTGTGACTTTGTTTGGTTATATGCTATTTGTTATCATTTCAACATGTGTTGAAAATTCTGTTTGTTTACTTTTTTCTTTGAATGTTTTTACATTTTTTTTTTTTTTTTGTCAATCTTTAATTGTTTTTGTGTCAAAAATCCAAAAACACATAAAAAGTAGAAAATCAAAAAAGTTTAATTAACATTATTGTGCATCGCCATATGTTTTGCCTTGTACCTTTGTACTAATGGCTTTTTGCATTTACGAGCATAGCTTGTTCTTTATGCATTCTTATCATTGTGGGATATATCCTGAAATCTATGTGACTATTGTAAATAGATCTTCAAACTTGTCATAAATGATTAGTCAATGGTTTTGTTAATCTTGAAGCTTGCATAGACTTGTGCCTATATATCTTCCCACTCTTTTTATTTTAGTTTTTGTTTAAAGTGCTTGACAAATGTAAATCTTAAAATGAAAAGAGATAATGAGCTGCAAAAACTGTCGCACATACTAGTATTTGACTAGGAAAAAGGGAAAACGACTTTTATGAAGAATGTATGATGCTCAAAAAGCTAAAGGCTTGCTTATTAAATTGAAATATAAAAAATTTCAAGCATCAATCTCAAAATGAGATGTATTGGTTATAAAAGATCAAATGATATGATGTGTATGAAGCCAAATGAAAAGCTTCTGAATTATGTAATCAACTTTTGTGGGATGTCATATATGCATATTTCTATAATTGAGATTGGTCAATTTTTCTCGTGATAATTATGTATGCCTTGGTTGAATTGATCATTGAAACTTCACATTAGACTAAGGACCATCTCATCTTTGGTACCCACACACATCACATATGTTTATGTTCAATGAATATCTTATTCATTTGTGTGATTATACATGATTAAATATGTTGCGCATGCTCAATTATATGTTGATCAAACACAAAAAGATTTTTGAGTGTTTTGTTTGTTTTTGGAAAGTATTATTGTTTTGAAAATTTTCAAAAAGTATTCAACCCTGTTTTGGCGACTTGCCTCACGAGTCAAGCCAATCGCGAGCTTACACAGAAGCTCCTAGCGACTCTCTGGTGGGTCATGGCCCCAGTCGCGAAAAAAGACTTAGAAAAATTTTCAAAAACTGGGTTTTTAAAATTCTTGCGACTTAGTTTGGCAACTTGCTCACTAGTGAAAGCTCCAGTCGCGAGTTTACTTAGAAAGTTTGGCGACTCCTGTCGCAATTTACTCACAAGCGGAACTTCCAATCACGAAAAACACTTAAACAAATTTTTTCAAATTTTGTCACAAGGGTTTTTGGCGGCTTGCTTTGGCGAAAATTTTCAAAAACTGGGTTTTTAAAATTCTTGCGACTTAGTTTGGCGACTTGCTCACTAGTGAAAGCTCCAGTCGCGTGTTTACTTAGAAAGTTTGGCGACTCCTGTCGCAATTTACTCACGAGTGGAACTTCCAGTCACGAAAAACACTTAAACAAATTTTTTCAAATTTTGTCACAAGGGTTTTTGGCGGCTTGCTTTGGCGACTTGTTGGCGACTTAATCCAGTCGTGAAAATTGCATGTTTTGAATAATGAGGGTTATTTTAGGCAGTTTCACAATCTTTTCAGTTTTCCCTCGCAGCTAGTGACTATTCATCTTCTTGTCCTTCTTTCCCTCTTTCAAACTCACCATTTTCACACACAAACTCTCCATTTACTTTCACACTTCTTCACCAATCATCAAGAAAAGGTATGGGTTCTATTTCTTTCTCAATGTATTTCACGTTTCTTTCCTAAGATTTCTTGTATTGGGTGTTTTTGATGATATCTGTGAATATGGTGCTTAAATATGGGTATTTGATGTTTTGGTGAGTTTGTTGTGTGGGTTGTGTTGGGTATATGTTGTTACACTCAACATTTGGCTGCACAATGTGTTATTTGTGGGACACACACATTTAATGACATGATTGAGACCTCAGGATTTTAGGGTTTTCTTTAATATTCCTGTTTCGGGACTAACTCGGTGCTAATAGAGTTTGATGTCTTGTGTGGTTTTTGTTGTGTTTTAGTGTAACATGATGCCGCTTGAACATGTCTCCGTTTAAAAGATCTACAGTGAAAAGAGGCAGCAGCAAATGAAAAGAGCCTGTGATTGATGTTGATGATCTTTATCCTAGGTCAAAGAGGACCCGATCACCAACGGGAGTGTATGACCTTAACAAGTTCAGATCTTTTGCTGCGTCTCACACCTATGAGAAATTCTTTAGAGAAGCCTCATTGTTGGTTGAAAAGGTTGTTGACCAGACGTCTCTCCTAGACACCAACATTCCTAAATAGTTTGTCACCAAGGATTGAAACTTCCTTCTCTCCAACCTTGATGATGCATATGAGAATTTGGTAAAAGAGTTTTATGCTAACGCCATTGGTGAGGGAGATGAGCTCAAATGCTGGGTTAGAGGAAAGTCTTTCTTAGTGACTCTCGTTTATCTGGCAGATATCCTACACATCAACCGGCCAATATTTCCTAATCCACCGGTATATGATGATTTGAATCCGAATGAGGATTTACTTAGGGACGCTCTTGGATGAAACTTGGAATTCTCCCAAAATGGAAACTCAATCAGTGTTTCCTCCCTATCTCCGAAATTAAGGGTGCTTACAATAATAATGTTCCATAATCTCTATCCTCTATCCAGCACTGGGTACATGAATCTCGGGAGAGTTTTGTTCCTTCATGATCTGATAACTGATGAAAAGATCGATATTTGCTCTCATATCTTTGATATTTTGCGCAAAACAGCAGCAAGAACTGAATCAAGAATTTGAATTCCTTTTTACTGACTCATTTCAAGAATATTGAAACTCAAAGGCATTCATCCATTGGAAAATGAGTCTTCCTACCCAAAGCAAAGTCCAATCAACATTCGTATGCTCAACGCTAGCATTGGTCATAGTCGGAAGGGAATCATCCTCCTATGATGATAAGTTAGACAACATTATGGCATCCGTCAACGACATAAGTACCAAGATATCCGGACTTGCCTCTCTCCTGCACCATCACAACATCCGTTGTGATACGAGGTTCACTTCTCTCCAAACTCAATTTGACCAGATTCAGAGAAAGTTAGAAGAAAATGAGGACTGGCTATTCCATGACAAAAAGGGGGAGATGATGATGATGATAGAGGGAGTAAGAGCTCGATCAAAGGGGAAGTATTGATGTTGAAAAGCAGGAGATAGAAAAGGCCTATGTTTCTAATGTGTTGTGCTTTTAGATTATGTTGCTTTGATTTGTACCTTAGCTTTGTAGCTCAGTACTTTTAGTTAATGTTATGCATTTCTTTTAGTACATCACTCTTGTGCCCTTGTTGGATTTTACATCCTTGATGCAATTACCTTGTGTCGTTGTATCGGTAGAGTGCTGGAAATGCAAATGATACTTTGCATTGAGCTTGTAAGCTTGCATGTCTGAATGTTCATTCCTTGAGTGAATGATCATTGCAGTCACTATTTATAGTGATTGCTCTTTTTGGTTAAGCCATCCTTTACTGCTGTTATTCTTTATTGCTTGATCGCATTGTGCTTGCTCCATATGCATTTCAAGTTTTCTGCTTACAATGATCGTATTGTATTGTTGTTTTTAGGAAATACTTGTTCGTATGGTTCAAGAGCTTCACAAATTTTAGAGCTAGGTGTGAGTGAGTTTTGTTCAATTGTTCCCAACTCACATGTTGAGTCTAGAGTTTGTTTTAAAGTTTTGTCACGGAATAGCCAAAGGAGAGAGATTGTAAGGTTGAATTTATTCAATCATTTTGTTGACTTTATTCCGTACCAAATTTGCTTGTAATTCAACATTTAGAAACCTTGTATTTAGGTAGGAATCATGTAAGGGTAGTGTGTGAGAGAGTGTGAAGAAAAACTCAAGAGTGTGCATTCAAGAAGAGCCTCGCGACTGGACCTTGCGACTGACGAGTCGCCAAAGATGGCACACGTGTGAAGCATGCAAGGGGAGCTGAAGGGTCACACCAGCTGTTGCACTGCAGGATAAAACTTGTAGCTGGCCAGGCAGTTAGCTCACGACTTATTCCAGTCGTGAGCTCGAATTGCCAGAATGCCCTGTTTGGCTGTAACTGACTTTTCACGTTCTATACATACCCTACCATAAATACCCTTATACCCACAAAATGTAGAGAGTTTCTAGAGAGAATTTTGAGAGAGAAACCTTATAAAAGAACAAGATTGACTTATCCACAATCTTTATCCTTTGATTCTCCAAATTCTTCTACTCTCACCATCTCCATTATTACATCCTTGAGAAGTACCTTAGCCAAATCCTTATCTCACCATACCCATATTTATGAGTAGACATTTTGGTACTTGAGAAGCAGTTCTGAAGGGACCAATTAATTTTGGTTGATGCAATGGGCTTATTGCGGGATCTAGTAAGCTAGAGAAGACAAGGTACGGTGTAACCCTGTTTGAGCAAAAAGCTAGGAAGGCTTAGGTGCACTAGGTAAATTAGGCTTGAAGGGTCTTCTGCTATTCATGTATTCCAACTTTATTTTCTAGTGGATTATTGACTGTTTAGAGGACGGCAGAGAGGTTTTTTGCCGAGGACTTCCATTTCCTTTTTGATAACACATCGTTGTGTTGTCTTTATGTTTGCATCTCTCTTTCCTTAATCTTTACCTTTTAATTACTGTTGTGATTATGATTAGTTTCGGTTTAGATTGTTTTACCAATTCTGTTTTAGTTTAATTTCATATTCCGCACATACATTGTTTGATAATAAGCTTGTGTTGGTAATTTCTAATTTAGGGATCTAGACATTCATAGGTGTTTTACACCCTTTTTGAGCATTCATTTGTTTTTACTAAAACTGTTCTGGATAGTCGATACTATCTTCTTTCATGTTATTCACAGATGATATGTTGTTATTTGGTAAAACTATAACTCAGTTTACAATAACAATAAAGGAATAGCTCAAATATTTAGAGTTGCTGGGAATTCTTAACAAGCTAACTAATAATGTTATTCATATATATCTCAGTTCAATTTCTTTTATATATATATATATATATATATCAATTTACTATTTATAATCAAGAAAATTGCACACATCTCTTTTGAGGTTTTTCTGTTATTATACTCACGACTCCTCTAGCTTTGAATAAGACATTTATTTATCTTAAAATACAAACTATTCAGAATGACCTCTCATGAATGACAGAAAACAAGCCTTAAAAAATCTCGAACTTTCTATTTATTCACTTGAACTGTCAAGCTCACCTCTAAATAAAAATTTTGAGATTTTTTAAAGCATTTTCAGTTCATTTAAAGGAGGTCAGTGACTCAGTGCAAATAACTTGCATTTAAATGGTAAGTATCTTGATCAGACTAGCCAGTAATTTTTTTGGGGGGCTAAAAATACTTCTTTTACTGGAACCAAGCATAAAATATTGTGACCATCTCAGCATTGCCCATACAGGCACTGCAATATAAGCAGGAAAATCAGGCTGTATAGCAGGATAAACTTGTCGTGTTTGAATAATTCGCCTGGGACAAGATGTTGAGATATTCAATGCCTTTTATTTATTTATTTATTTTTAATGAAGCTTCTGTCCCTTTTATCTTTTGGCCATATATATATATATATATATATATATATATGAATTTTCAATAATATACCATTTTTTTTTGAAAATTTTTTTATCAGAAGTTAAAAATGTTTTATGACTTTTTTTAATTTATTATAAAATGTTTCAATAATAAATAGCTTAAAGCGCACGTTAACCGGATCCTATAATATATATATATATATATATATATATATATAACAGTAACAGGATTTTAAATAAGAGAAGGATCCCCACACGAGAATATGACATAAATTATTCCATATGAAGACAGATCACAGATAGAGTATCCAAAGGACAACAGTCGAAGACTCAATAATTCAGTGATTTCAACGACGTTGTGCACAATTCACAAGTAAACAGTAACAGAGAAGGGTTAAATTAATAGATTAGAGAGTACATATATTTTTATATAAGCCATATGTTGCTTACATGATTAATACTCGAAACATAGAAGGATTCAAATTTTACACGTAAATGATATGTTTCTAGCTGGCCTACACCAAATTCAAAAAAAAAAAAAAAAACTATTTAAAACTCGCACATAAAACCGAGCATACCCATCCTTTTGGGCAAAGAAAGATTATCAGTTAACTTTAATGGTGAAGTTAGTTGTTATTGAATAAAAGATTTGAGATTTAAAATCTGAACTTCATAAATACCAAAACTAATTTGTATTTTGGTCAAATGATGAAGATAAATTATTATGAGATGAACATTATTATAGATTTAAATTCTTTTGTATCTATAAAATATATTCAAATATTCATTGCCAATCACATTCATTTTTGAGGTGGTTCAAGTCTACTAATGACATTCATTGCTATATTAGTAAAAATTCTAATAACTTTATCATTTTTCATATAGTAATACCAACCAGAAATTTAGGCTGTGAGTAAGCTTTCATTCTAGTCAGGTGGCCATTTTATTGGAGGGAGGTAGTATTTCATGGACCAATTATACAATTGTTCAATATATATAATTGTTCAATATATATATATATATGAGAGGATGCACTGTACATTTACACGTTGAATAACTCCCATAAATTTTTTAGAGAAGAACACCCATAAATTTAGGCTGTGAGTAAGCTTCCATTCTAGTCAGATGGCTATTTTTGAAGAAAGGTAGTATCTCATGGACCAATTGATACAACCGCTCAACAACTTTGTCTCGGGAGGGAATGTAGAATAGAGATCCCCTCAATTAATCACCTCAAGGGCTTATTTTTATTTAAACTTTATAAGTGTTTTCCTTGCCATCTTTACATCATCTAGTAATGATATTTGTTGGGTATAATGACCATTTTGCTATTTTAAACACATACAGACAACATTACATAAACTCTTTAGATGGTGAGCCTATGCAGCATTTTATCACTTGAACTCTTTAACCACTCGTCAATTTTCAAACATCCAATATTCCTACCCATATATATACAAACATTATTTTTAAAAATTATATTTACTGAAGGGTGTAAAAGGAGGTTTTACAATTAATATTTTGAAGTGAAACTACAGGATATCCATGCATTGCAAACATGCCATAACTATTTTACAGGACCTATTACAAACTACAACCACACCACATGCATTGCAGACATGCTGAATAGCTATTATACATGAACATCTATTCAATTACAAGTCCTATTACAACATATCAAACATGAAATTTCAACTTATGCTCACCTTTTGAAGTGGATCAATTCTATAGTTTCTAGGGAAATTTCCACTTTAAACTCTATAGTTTAGGGTTAGTCCGTATTAAACCTTTTAATTTCAAAGTTAATCAATCAAACTTCGAAATTTTAAAAGGTAAAATATTAGACTTTGATTCTAAGGTTAAATTTGGATTACAATTATAGGGTTTAAAGTTGAAATTTCCCTAGTTTCTATGATTTATTTATTACTAATTTAATAGGCTGTTAACCTTTTCAGTCTTTTAATAGGAAATTAAATAATTAGGTTCATAAAGAATTGCACATACAAGTGACGACATTCGTAAGGTGAAAATTTCTTATTTAATAGGAAATTAACCTTTACAATCGTTTAACCACCGCGCATCATTGGTGCAGTGGTCACTTCACAAGTATAAATACTTCTAAGATTTGGAGAGTAAAAGCCGGTATTCAAGTTTTCAGAAATGAATTTCACGTACATATATATTTAGAACAGGTTAAAGTAGAATTTCTATCTTGAAAAATAAATAAATAATAAAAAAATTAAAAAAAAAAAAACCTTTACAATCGTTAAAACCATTTTAATTTTTATTCCTGCGCAAATGAAGCGCATTCTATTGTAAGCAAAATGAAAATATGAATCAATGAAACTCAAATGTTGACGTAATACTTTCTCACCAAAAAAAAAAAAAATTTGATGTAATAAAACCCAGCATATATATGAGCAATGACTCAACCCATATTCACTGCCTCTCTCTTAAACAAAGCATATGATACTTTTTTTCCTATTATTATTATTATTATTTTTTTTTTTATAGGATATTATTGTTGCTGTTGTTATTATTTCTTAATAAGCATACTAACCTAGGGCAACGCATACGTCACTTTGACTTGACATGGCAATACATTCTCAGACACTGAAACGTAAGAAATATCTGTAAAGGAGACCTGTATTTAGAAGATTGATTAAAGTTACCTTTCGATATATGATGAAGATGACGATAATGATGATATGCACTCAGAAATATATTTTTTAAAAATAAAATAAAAAAAGAAAGGAAAAGTGGGAATCATTCACAGTATAGCTATGTATATATATCAGAATGCATGTCTCTTCAACGACCATTTTTCTCTCAAGGAAAAGACAGAGGGAATCTACTTTTATCTTCTAAAGTAGATTTGTGATTTGTCAAAAAGGAAAGAATATAATAGGACAATGGTCAACGTCAAAATTTATCACATTCACATTTTGGAAATCTTTCCCCCATCCATTGGTTGTATATGAATTCACAAAAAAAAACTATTCCGATTAGCATCTTTGTTCATGTTATTTACGTATGATATTTTGAAACAAAGCAATTATTGATAAGATTATTGAGAAGAACAATTATTGATAAAATTTCTTTATATAAATTTAATAATATTGTTGGGTTCTAAGACTTAAGATTTAAATATATTAGAATTCTAATTTGTAATATTGGCAAATCATGATCAAAACGGTTTAGTCTTGTTTAGACGTGCTCAAAATATGTTTCTTTTATGTAAAGTTGGAATCGAATTGCTACATGATTTACTGTGTAAATCTGTCTGGCTCACTGTGTAAATCTGTCTGGCTCGATTGATCGAGAATTAGACTCGACCGATTGAAAGTCATATAGATTATTTTTCTGCAGAATTTTTCAACTCGGCCCAAGCCCGTATGACGTATAGGGTTTTATATTTTGCTCTAGGTATAAAAGGAAAAACCCTAGTTACGTTTTGGAGTTGTTGATGTGGCTCTTTTTGCTGTGTGTGTGAATCTCTTGTGAGATCTAGAGATGTTTGCATTCACATACACTTAGGGTTATCAAGATCTAAATTGATGCCAAGAACTTGGTGATCAATTTAGTTGCAGATTCAAGAGTATAAAGATATACAAGCAAGAGTGCTTGTGCTTGCTGAAAATTTAAGAAAGAAGTTGTCCATAGACTCGGAGCTGTCAAGTGGTTGTGGTAGTAAGTTTTTTACTCGAGATAGCAATAGGATGTTAGTGGTCTAAGTCGCTATCGTGTAAACTTCAATTTTTTCATAGTAGATTCAGTTTTACCTTGAGGATAGTTAGGTTAAATCCTCCCCAGGTTTTTACCGATTTGGTTTTCCTAGGTCATCATATTGTTGTGTTTTTTATTTTCCACACTTTACAATAATATGATTTATATGTGTTAACCTAGATCTATATAATTTACCTAAGTTAATCACTTGGCTAAATAACTAAGTTAATCTGATTGTGTTGAAGGGGTCTAAAAACGTATAAATACATTATTATTTATGTTTTTATAATTTTATTCCAACAAAACACATGTAATTTTATTATGCATTTGAAATAGTAATTTACTCATTTCAAATTTAACATCTTTGTAAACCTCAAAATTCATTTATAAATTTTAGAGAGAGAGAGAGAGAGAGAGAGAAGGAAGTACAAAGGTATTTGATGTTGTGTTAAACTTGCATTTGCACCCTGACTTGCTTGAAAGTGTAGACAATATATTCCATACTATATTACTCCAAAATGTTAAACTGACACAGGAAACAAGTCGACAGTGCATTTTCATTTTTTATAGGTAGATACTAGATGAAGTGGGGAGTGAAAGTTAATCCAATTGATAAAATATTTTGTCCTCCAATATATAATTTGAGGTTTGAACTCTGCTTAATTACGCTAAAAATTAATTGATATTTTGGTCTAGTTATAAAGGAAAATGATCAAGGAATGAATACCATAAACTAAAATTCTATCCCATGTATATTTTTTTTAATGAGGAAGAAGAAGGATCACAAATCACAATTATGTAGCATCAGAAGCAATCGAATAGGTCCCAAGTTGCTGTCGAAAGCTGCAAGATATATTGTTTCATAGCTATAGCATGGAATTATCATATTAGCCAGTGCTCTTTTTTTTTTTTTGGGAGCAAAAGTTAAGGACTAAGCAAGAACAAAGTAAACAGACTCCTATAGAAAACCATCCCAGCATTGACCATACGCTATACAGTCACTGCATCACCAGGAAAAGGAAAAGCACCCAGCTATAGTAGGATAAACTTGCCGTGTTTAAATAATTTGCGCACCAAGATGTTAAGATATTCAATTTCTATTACTTTTTTTTTTCTTTTTTTATTGAAGCTTTTGTCACTTTTAGTGAGCGTTTGGATTGCGTTTTCAAGGGGCGTTTCAGCATTTGCGTTTGGATTAAGGTGGGACCCACGCAAACAGTAACGAAGAAAAACGCCAAGTCTAGGAACTGAAACGTGGAGCTTATTTTTCCTTCAACATGTGTACTGTTTCAATCAAACTGGGCATGTATTGTTCCTTTTCTTTTCATTATTCATTTATTTTTTTTGAAGAACTTGTACTAGTACCAATCATCAGCCTAGAAGCTTCTTCATCCAAGAACAAATCATCAGTCTCTCTCATTACAGCGTGCACCACCACCAACACCGCATTAATCAACAGCGCCACCAAGATGTTCAAACACGTGTGTTCTTCATGTTCTTCCTAGAACATGACTATTCATGTTCTTGAAACCCAACAAACCCATCAAAACAGAAGATCAAAACAGTGAAACCAAAACCATATGAACCAAACCCATGTGAAAAAAAAAATCAAACCGATCAAACAATCAACCCAGCAAACGCAACTGATCAAATGGATCTACCCAGCAAACAAAACCGATCAACCCCAGCAAATGGAACCGATCAAACCCAGCAACCGATCAAACAGATCTACCCAGCAAACACAAATCAAACCCATCAAACCCACCACCGATCAACCCATCCACCACCATCGAGGGAACTCGATCTTCGCCGACGTCGGATTGGGTCGTCTTCCTCGGCTCTTCACCGGTGTTAGGCTGGGTTGTCTCCTCGTGGATTTACATTCTGAGCTCTTCGCCAGCATCGTTGAGATCTAGGTCTTCCTCTCTCCTTTCTCTGGTGGGCGTGGAACTCTCTAGACACAGGTGTTAGCTAATAGCTAGGTTAGGTGAGGAGTTAATAGAAGAGAAAGAGAAAAAAAAAATGAAAAAAAAAAAAAGAAAGAAAGGTAAAAACACGTTTTCAACTGAGCTATAGTACTCGAACCCAAAAATAATCCACATACACTTTTCACTTATTTGCTACAATGTTTTCAATTTTCAGTTTTCAGCAAAATAAGCAATATCCAAACAGACCCTTAATCTTTTGGTCATGCATAACGGTAACAAAATTTGAGATAAGAGAAGGATATATCCCCACCCACCAGGACTCAAAAGTCAATGATCAATTCAAATTCAATGGTTTTATAACAATATTGTGCAGCACAACCGAGAAAACAGAGGAGTAAATTAATATATTAGAAAGTACATTATTTTTATATAAGCCAATGGTTGCATATAGTTAACAACAAAGTTAATGACATAAGAAAATTTTACAATATTTTTAAATTAGTCTATTGCCTCACTCAGGATTCAAGAGCCCATCCCAATGTGCTATTAGAAAGCTTTCTAATATTAATTTGGGAATGTTTTGAAAGCACTATAAATTTTTGGGTAAAATGCAAAACCAACCTCTAACTTTCTTCAAATTTCATTTCAGTCCTTTCATTTTGCTTTTGTTCATTTTAGTCCTCTAAGTATTAGATTTATTCAATTAAGGTCTTTCTGTTAATTTTTGTTAAAATTTTTTGAAAAAAAAATCTGGAAAATATTTTTCAATCATTAATTGAATTTTTTTTAATTTAAAAAATTTGAAGAAAAAGTTATAAAATTGAAAAATTAACCACAACATATATCAAAAGTTGACAAAAAAAGCCTTAATTGAATAAACTTGAAAGTTAGAGGAGTTAAATGAACAAAAACAAAGTTAGATGATTGAAATAAAATATGAAGAAAGCAAAACTCACATGCCTATTATAACTTTTATACTCGCAATATAGGAGAATTCAAATTACAAGTAAAACTGACTTGTGTCTAGCTGGCCAACACCTAAAACTAAAAAATTACTTAAAAGCTATAAGCACTAAAAATGGAGAATAGCCTTCTTCTTCTTCTTCTTTTTTGTTTGATTTTTTATTTTTTTATTTTTTATACGTTCACATGAGAGTGAGGGAATATGCCAATGTTGCCTATAAAGTCATCTTCTTACCTTCTTTTTCTTTTTTGTTTTGTTTTGTTTTTGTTTTTGATTTTGAGGACATAAAGTAGCTGTCCAATCTAGTCAGGTACTTCTTTGGAGGGTAGTAAGGTAATATCTCATGCAGCGATTGATACAGTTGTTCAATAATTTTTTTTTTTTTGGAGTCATATTTTTGAACATTAAAAAGTGTTTTCGTACCCATCACATATTGACATTATGTGAATGATTTGGAGGGAATACCTATTCAAATTTTAATCACTTAGACACTTCAATTCCTCATTTCTTTTCAAATAGGTTGTCCAAAACAGTTATTAGTCCAAACTTGTTGTCCAAAAAAGTTAAACTATTGGGAGTTAGTGGATTTAATCATTTAATATAACATTCCATTAGAGTTGGTAGAGATAGGGTTTGAACCTAAGATCTCCTAATCTGAATCTTCTAATAAAATAACATTTTATCGATTTTCCAAAAAACTAAAGCAATGAGAATAGTATATTTAGTAATTCGATCTAAGAATCAAAATACAAACATTCTTCTTAAAAAATGGATTTATTTGTGAGTTAAAAGGGAGATTTTGCACTAAAATATTATTGAATTGATTTTTTATTTCTCTATATTTTTTATCTTCTTATTCTTCTTTTTTTTTTTTTTTATTGATTTCAAGAGAATCATATTTGGTCTCCATTTGAAATAGCTAAATTGCTTAGTTATGATTTATTTTATTATATTTTTTTTATAGGTAACCTCACCGGCACAGTTTCCTCTGGATATATTTATGGGACGCAAACAAATAGATAAACGCCTCATCTGCCAGAAACCCAAAATATTTGGATCTATATATAACTCATTCCAAGCCTCCTATCACTAGTTTACAACCTAAAGGGTGTATAGATACTGTTAACGTGTAATAGGTTTTGGGCTTTAGGCCCACCTTGTTTACTTGTATTACACACATACTTGTACCATACACTCTACCTCTTATATAAAGACACTCTTATATATCTTATTACTTGTAAAATACAATACTATCCATTTAGTATTTATAACATAGTATCAGAGCCACTACTCTGAATTTTTGGTGTGCAATTTGTAGTCTTCTCTTCTCAGTGTTCTTCGCTGCCTCTAGTGTCGACGTCACTATCAGAATCGCCGTTGCCATCGTCATTATACACTAAAGACCACTGCCATTCCAGTCGCTGCCATAAATTCTAGTCCGATCCACTAATCGTCGGTACCATTGGAGTCGTCTTCTTCCGATCAACATCATAGGAGAAGAATCGACGTCATCAGACATACCACATGCCCTCACGCGCCGCCCAAGAAATCTGCATCGAAGCAATGCGCCACACGTGCCTGCACGCGCCACCAGAAGACTCTACTTCTTCTTCCACACGCTCACGTGCCTCATGTACTCACAGGCCTTATGCGCTTCACACGTCTATGCCCACACACGCTGCACGCGCTTCCAGTAACATGTTAATGTCATCTCTGACGCCATCCTGCTTACGTCACCCGCCATGTCAGCTCTAGCTTACGCCATCATCTACATCATCTTGCTAACGTCGTCACTCCTTGGTTGACTTTGACTGTTGACTTTTGAGGCAAGTTTGACCGTTGACTTGTTCTTAGAGGTGACTTCTTGCAATCTAGGTGATCCTTGCTCAGTTTTTTTGCATAGATTTCATTTTTACAGTTTATTTTTGCATATTTTTCTTATAAATGAAGAATAAGGACTGGTATTCTTTTTATTGCAACAATCGTCACCAACAATCCAACCAAGGTTTTTGTAATTTTTGCAAACGTCTTGGCTATAATATTGAGACTTACCATCAACGCAACAAATTAGCTGTTTCCATTTCTATTGCTACTATTGCTAACACTAAGAGTATCCAACCAATGGCTCCTGTCTCTACAAATACTAAGCCTTCTAGATCCACTATCACCATTTTCATAGTTGACCTTCAAAACATCATCGCTAATACCATTCGTATGGTTGGTAATGCATCTTATTTATTTTCTCTTTTAGTTACATCTGGTATGTCTCATTCCTCTTGGCTTATGGATTCTACTTGTTGCAATCACATGACACCTCACTCATCCTTATTTTCTCAACTTGAACCTGCACTACACCCTCTTAATATTTGCACAGCTAATGGTTCCACAATGTTTGATCATAATATAGGTTATATCTCGACCTCCAACTTCTTGGTTTTTGGGGTCTTTAATGTTCATAACCTTTCTTATAATTTATTTTCTATGGGACAATTAGCTGTTATCGCATTACCTTTGATTATTTTGGGTGTATTATGCAGAATTCAAGGACGGGACAGGAGCATGGGACTGGTCCTAGAGTTGGGCGTATGTTTCTTGTGGATAACCTTCGTCTTCCACCTTTTGCTTCTGTTCCTATTGTTGCTGTAGTTTCTTCTATTCTTTCCCTTGAACTTTGGCATGCTCTACTTAGTCACCCATCTTTCTCTTGGGAATAACACTTGGCTTCTAGAGGTTTGTTAGGTTTAATGTCCACATAAAATTTTGATCTTGTTTCATGTCAGTTAGGAAAACAACTAGTTTTGCCTTTCAATACTAGTGAATTAATGTCCACTGATATCTTTGACCTAATTCATTCTAATGTCTGGGAGCCTTCCTTTGTCTCTAGTATTGGAGGATCTTGATATTTTTTTGTCTTTGTTGATGATTATTGTCGCTATATTTGGATTTTTCATATGAAATATCGTTCTTAATTATTGCAAATATATTCTAATTTTGTAAAAATGGTTGAAACTCAATTTTCTAAATGTATCAAAATATTTCGATCTGATAATGCTCTTGAATACACCTAATATACTTTCCAAGTTGTTTTACATTTCTATGGCACTAGTCACCAACTAACTTATCTAGGTACCTCTTAGCAAAATGATTGAGCCGAACAAAAATTTCGTCATATTCTTGACATTGTCCATGCTCTCTTTCTCTCTGCTAAAGTTCATGTTCCTTTGTGGGATGAAGCTGCTCTTCATGTTATTCATGCTATTAATTGTATTTCCAGTCTTGTCATCCAAAATCAAACTCCATATAAGCGCCTTTTTAGGTCACCTTCAGACTATCACCACCTTTGCTCCTTCGATTTTGCCTGTTTTTTTCTTCTTCAGCCACATGAGCATAACATACTTGAGCCTCGGTCTAGACTTTGTTGTTTTCTTGGCTATGGCAAAACGCAAAAGGGGTATCGGTGTTATGATCCTATCTATCATCATCTTCATATCTCCTGCAATGTTGTCTTTTGGGAACACCACTCCCTTGTCAAGCTCTCTCACTTTCATACCTACCTATCTATCTCTTCTATCTTAGATATTTTTCTAGATGAGCCACATATTCCTTCTAAAGTTACTCCTAATCCTCTTATAAACTTCTCTGTCCAACCAATAGATATTTTTTATGCCTATCCTGAATCACCCTTTAATGAACATGTGGAAGATGAATAGGTCGAAGATAAGCCACCTAACCCTGAGCTTGGATCCCCTACTCCTGCTTCGCCTGAAGATCTTGCATAAGACATTCCACTTTGTCACTCAACTTGGGGAAGATCCATTCCTGCACATTTACTTGACATCATTGTTATACTGCCCTCACTACACTGCACAAGCCTCACACCTATTGTGAGGCCTCCACTGACCCTTTATGGTGGATTGCACTGCAAGATGAATTTAATGCATTATCTAAAAATCATACTTGGGATTTGGTGACTCTTCCTCCTGGGAAATTTGTGGTTGGTTGTAAGTGGATTTACATGATCACATCTCGCTCTGATGGGTCCATTGAGCGATATAAAGCTCGTCTTATTTCAAAAGGTTTTACATAGGAATATGAGATTGATTATGAAGAGGCCTTTGCTTTGGTTGCTTGAATCTCATCTGTTCCTGCCCTATTAACTATTGTCGCTGCTAGTAAATGAGACATTTTTCAGATAGATGTCGAAAATGATTTCCTTAATGGGAATTTAAGTGAAGAAGTTTATATGCAACCTTCTCCTGGTCTCTCTATTGAATGAAACAGGGTTTATCACCTTCGATGTGCACTTTATGACCTTAAACAAGCTTCATGAGCTTGGTTTGCCAAGTTCAGCTCTACCATCTCTCGCTTAGGTTACATTGCTAGTCATTATGATTCTGCCTTATGTCTTCGTCGAAAGACACCATTTTGCTTCTCTTATATGTGGATGATATGATCATAACTAGTGATAATCTCAGTGGCATTTAAGAACTCAAGAATTTTCTTAGTCAGCAGTTTGAGATGAAATATCTTAGACATCTCAGCTACTTCTTGGGTCTTGAAATCACTCATTCCACAAATGGTCTTTATATTACTTGGGCCAAGTACGCTTCTGAACTTTCATCTCTAGCTGGATTCACTAATAGCAAGACTGTTGACATTCTAGTTGAACTTAATGCGCATCTGACTCTCTCAGAGGAGGGGAGGGGGACCATTGTCTAATCCCTCTCTTTACAGACTATTGGTTGGTAGCCTAATTTATCTCATTGTCACTCGTCCCGACTTTTTCTATGCTATTCACTAGGTGAGCCAGTCTCTGTTTGCTCCACAATCGATGCTGTTGTTTTGTGCACTCTTTGATACTTGAAAGGCACTCTCTTCCATGGCCTATTCTACTCTACTCAATTTCCTTTTGTTCTCCTTGAATTCTCTGATGCTGATAGGGCAAGAAACCCTACTAATCGCAGGTCCATCACTGCTTATTGCTTTCTTCTTGGTTCTTCTTTGATTTCTTGATGAAGTAAGAAACAAACCTTTGTGGCCCATTCCAATACTAAAATAGAATATCGTGCTCTTGCTGATACCACATCTGAGTTTTTTTAGCTACAATGACTTCTTAAGGACTTGCATGTGTCCACATCCACTACTACTCCTCTTTATTGTGACAACTAGAGGGCCATTTATATTACTCACAATGATTTCTTCCATGAACGAACTAAACACATCGAGATCGATTGTCATTTTATCCGTTATCATTTTGTTCATGGTGCTCTCATGTTGTTCTCGATCTCCTCTAAAGATCAACTTGTAGAGATTTTCATCGTGCGGTGCTTGTTCACTTTAAAAAAAAAAATGAAAAAAGTTGTTAAAAAAAAATTGCTAAAAACTGAAAAACTGCCAAAAGCTAAAAAAGTTATTTAAAAAGTTACTCAAAAGTGTGCTGTTAAGGTGCCCGTTAACACAAGTCTAAAGCAAATACATTGACAATAATATATGTCCTTTCGGCCATGTGGATGGTGCTATACAGAATAATTATGGGTGTCCCGCATGGGCTTTCAATTTACGTAACAGCAATAATAATGCCGAAACAATCCAGGAATAGCAAAAGTTGTGGCTGCAATTTTGCCAATCAATTTGCATCGCCACCCGCGCACTAGCTAGATCTTTATACACTCATCAAACACGTCTCTTTCTTTTTTCTTTTTTTTTTCTTTTTTTTTTTTTTTTTCTCTCTCTCTTGCAAGCTGCATACACTTTTAGTTCTTGCATGTCTAAAAAGACTAAAATCCCAGATATACATGAAAAGAAATTGGTTTCCATCAAAAAAGAAAAAGAAACGCACCAAAAAAAGTGGGGAAATATAATAATATTTGATCATGTGAAACAGAGAAGTACAGAAAAAAAAAAAAAAAAAAAAAAAAAAAAAAAAAAGAGAAAAATCTAGCCACCCCAAATTCAAATGGACTTTTTATTATATAAAAAAAATCAAATGCACTTTATTCTAGTTAATCACAAATGGATTACATACGAGGAGCGATCGGATTTCAACTTTGAAGTTTAAAGCATGCTAGTAATAAAATGCAAATGCTTTTTGCAGATTTCATTTAAATAAAAAACGAAAAATCTTTTTGCAGTTATATTGTGCATTTATTAGAGATTTTCTTTTGAAGTATGTACAATCTCAATGTTCTTTAACATGTATCAAGTTTTATATTAATCAGTTTTTTTTTTTTTTTTTTATTCAATCTAAAAAACCATCTTTTACGAACATTTTAAATGAAAGAACTCAATCTAAACATGTAAACGATAATATAGTTATTAATCTCAGATTATCTTGACAAATTTTAAGTATGCAGAATATAAGAAGAAAGTCTAATTTAACGGTGAATTTGTTAAAATTTGCATTTAAGAAAAAAAAAAATAGTGATGTATGGTATCTTAGAGTTACACACACATTAATAAGAAAGAAGCAATTTAGATGAAATCTTATAAAGTTTCCTTTGTTGGTAGGATTTGGAAAAGGGAAACGTTTCAAAATACCAACTATTAACTGTACCGGATTCAAATTTTCAATGGGACATTGAAATGCGTGGATTAGAGGTTTACGTTGCAACAATTTACTATCAGAGACGTCTACGGGATTCAAAGCTCAATTTGGTAACTGTAGTTAGATTTGCTATGAATAGGGTTATTCTTCCTGTAAATCTTTACCTTATAGTGAAATTGTTTTCCTCGGAATTGATAAGATCAAGTACCCCTAGGTTTTTCCTCTGGAACAATCTGTTTCATTAGGTTTAATTTCCTAAGTTATTATATCTTGCCTAATTATATTTCCTCATTTGCATGATTATGATGATTATGTGTTTAGCCTAAAGCTTGCATAACAGATCTAATAATCAACTTGGCTTTAATTTGGTTAACTATAGTGTTTATTCTGGGATCTAAAACTAATATTCTTCGTAATTATTGAATTATTAAAAAAAAAAAAAAGGTTAAATAAGCTTGTCCATCCTAAATCCACCGAATGTACAATATAATAACCACAAAATGGTGTGATTTTGGAAAGGATACAAGGCTTCATTTCTGCTCTTAGTCTTTGCATTCATTTTGGTCTCGTAGACCAACTTCCCTAAGTTGCACACTAGAAGTTGCACTACTAGTGTAGTTCCTTCCTAATAGTTACAATTTATATGGGACTTTAATAAACCACTTTTTAAAAGTGTACTACATTTCACTTCGTTGTAGGACTTATTTTTCGTACGTTTATTGTACTACTTATTTAATTTGTACTTGGAACATGTACTATCATTCCAGGATAAGGGTGGCATTGTCCAAGGCAAACATTCCTATATAAGTCTTTGGGAAAAACCTAATAAAGGTGGGCATTGATCAGTTGCCTCCTCCTGTTGTTGTTTGTTTTGTTTTGTTTAGATCAATAGCTAAGAGATGGGGAGTTTAAATTCTATAGATTTTTCTTGAAAATATTAGGAAGTTTCAGTTGATTTCTAAAACTCGTTTTGAAAGTTTATAATTTGTAAGGGTCGGTTTGGCAGCTTAGTTTTAACATATTTTTATCCATTTTAAACAATATTACACATATTTTCACATACTTTTTTCATTCACACATATATTAAAAATACTTAAACAACATAATTCAAACTATTCTCCTAAACACCCCCTAAAAATTTGTTTCAAACATGATGAGAGACGAATACATATGTCTCTATGTTTTTTTGTTATCAAAGGAGGACAACCCACTTCATCAACAAGATTTAATTTTTCACGAATATACAGGTACTGCAATGACTTCTTACTTTTTATTTTTATTTTTGGTACCTCTAGTGATTAGCCTAGCTCTTAAAGATAAAGTGGACTCCTTACGGTTGTGAAGATTAATTGAGGTTTTAGTATATATATGATACTTTTATCAAAGTTTAAGGCTACCGTTTGAAAGGATAGAATCTCGATGCGATCATCGTGATGGATATCACTAATGAGAAGATATTGTTATGGTGCACTACGTGTATACCTCCATGGAAATCTTTATATATTAACTAAAGGTCTATTTTCTTTATAAAAAAGAAAGAAAGAAAGAAAGAAAACTAAAACTCTATTTTTTTATTATAATTTATTTATATTAGGTTTCATTTGTTATTTAGATTCTTGGTTTTTTATTTGGATATTAGACTAAGCGTAATAATTATTACAAATATTTACATAATGAGTCGAATACAAGTTCAATACATTAAATCTAAGAGAGTTCAAAGTTGCATCCAAGGTTTTTTTTTTTTTTTTTTTTTTAAGAAATCAGCTACTTGATTTTCTTTACAATAAGAATTCAGCAACTCTAAACAGGACAATGCACTCTCTAATAATAGACGCATAAGAATTATGACATGCAAATCAAAAAGTGTAAAACTAGTTTGGTATTAATTTTAATTATTAAATTATGTGAATTCTAACTTAATTGATAAAATTTCATATTTTTAAATAAAAAATGTTTAGGATTTGAATCTTACATATACCAAAAACTAATTAGAATTTGATGATAAAAGAAATCCATATACTAATTAAAATTTGATGATAGAAGAAATCATTATGGAGTGCACGCTATTTTTTCAAATAATAAATCATCCTTCTCCACAGCTCATTTTTAAAACACTCAATCGGTTGTCGTCTTAAATCTTTGTATTTCTGTTCCTCGATCACACAAAAAAAAAAATCAATGCTCCACATGCTCAATGATTTAACGGTAACACCGACAATTTAGAAAACTTCGTGGCTCCATCTGATTTATAATTTCGAAAAATTATTGCGAACATACGCATGTGCTTCACATGTCTGTACAGAATTTCTTCTCATGCTTATCTTCTCCCTGTGATCTTTTTTTTTTTTTTTTTTTCAAACTTTTATACATTCTTTGTTTACACACAACGGTGGATGGCTGATTTTTTAAATTTTTGAATGGAAGGGCATTCCTACACAAGCCATCATATGTCCTAACAGATTTTGTTTTTCCTTTTTGACCTATGAAGCACGGATGCGGCAAAACGCCCTCCGCACCTGCGTCTGACACGGCCTGATGCGGTGACGCGCGAGGGAAGCCGCTGCTTGCGCGTCGGGTCCAGTTTTTTTTTTTTTTTTTTTTTTTCGTTTCACGACGTGGGCCGACTCGCGCCGACGCGAGCCAATGCGCGCTGAATCGGGCTCATTCGTGCCGACTCCGGCCATATCAGTCCGAAACCGCCGAAAAGCCGAACTTAAAAAAAAAAAAAAAAAGTGCAAAACCTTCTTCACTTTCTCTTTCTGTCTTGTTGTCTTGCCTCTACTCAGTCTAGATGTTGTGTAAACTGGTTTAAGAAAACTAAAGAAAGGTAAAAAAATAAAAAAGAATAGGTATGAACTGGGAAGGTTTTTTTTTTTTTTACTGAAAAAGGTAGAATGAACTGGTCGGTTGGAGATTTGGAGTGTTGAAGAAACGAAGTGAGATGCAGAGGCTGACTTGGTGTAGAGATATTTTTAAAAGGTGGGGTGCAGATTAAGCTTTGGGAAATGGAAGCCTTGGGAAAATAAAAAATAAAATAAAAAAGGTAAAGTTGATATCAGGTGATGTGCTGTGGCTTGTTGGCACTGGAGTGGTAGGGGAATAGAGAGAATAATTGTATTTAATTTATAAACATGATTTAGTTATTACTTATTATTGCTTTTAAATCTGGTATTTGTTTATATAATGTAAAAAAATATACTTAGCAATATATTAAAAATATAAATATATATATTTTTATAAATTTTTTAATCGTCACACTCAGTCGTACTCGCACCCGCATCTAAACCCACAAACGCACCCGTGCTTCATAGTTTTTGACATAAAAATAATTCAACAACAGTGTTGATAACTTTTTTTTATAATTAAATTTTGGAACATAGTGGCGTACATTTTCATTGGTCCCAAATTCAGTGTGTTCTCACCTCTTTTTTTTTTTTGGACATTAAAATATCGCCATTATTGAGATTGTTTTTGTGTACATGAAGACACTGTCAGATATATAATTTTTTGCCATCAGACTTGACCCAAACTTTGAAACTTCCTATAAATAGATGAGCATTCTTGTAATGAAAATCCATACTTGGTGCCTGTCTACATCACCTAGTTCAATTTCAGAGCTCTCAGAATTTCAAACATGGTTGAGACTCAACAATGTAGAAGAATTTTTATTTCTTTGCTGGCCTTCTGTATCTTTTATTCAATCAATGTTCTAACTGTTGAGGCAAAAACTCACTACCACGTCTGGGATGTGAAATATACCTATAAATTTCCAGATTGCTACAAGAAACTAGCTATAACAATCAACGGGGAGTCTCCAGGGCCTACAATCTATGCACAACAAGGAGATACAGTTGTTGTTAGGCTTACAAACACTATGTTAACTGAGAATGTTGCAGTGCATTGGCATGGAATCCGACAGGTATTGTCATTATTTCCATTTTGCTTTTCATATTGCTATACTCCACTGTTGAAAACAAGGAACAGAAAAAAAGTTAGGACCGAACTGCTGTTAATTATTGAGATTTTGATTTCTATTTTTTTTTTTTTATTGCAACTTTGTTTGTGCTTGCTTGGCTACAGTATGGAACACCTTGGTATGATGGAACTGATGGGGTTACTCAATGTGCAATTATGCCCGGAGAAACCTTGGATTACAAGTTTGTAGTTGACAGAGTAAGTCTCAAATTAGCAAACATTGCAATAAGATACATTCAGATTTTCTGTACCATCAGTTTGTTTTTTTCCTTTTCTTTTTTTTTTTTATTTTTTCTTCCTGACACTCTGTTTTTGAAAATGTAGGCTGGGACTTATCTTTACCATGCGCACTATGGAATGCAAATATCAGCAGGGCTGTATGGATTCATTATTGTGAAACTACCTGATGGAGTTTCTGAGCCCTTTGCCTATGATCATGACCATACCATTCTTCTTAAAGATTGGTACCACGGTAGTACTTACGAAGAAGCCGTAGGTTTAGCTTCCATTCCCTTTAAATGGGTAGGAGAACCACAGGTAACAGATTTCATCATACTACATACATAAATAGAAACGTGGTTTCACATAAAACCATGACAATATTCCTTAATCTACTTTTCAGTCACTCTTGATAAATGGAAGAGGAAGGTTCAACTGCTCTGCTGCAGACACAGCTTCCGGAGTTTGCAATGCAACAAATTCAGATTGCTCTCCCTATTCTTTGACAGTAGTCCCTGGAAAAACATATAGACTAAGGATTGCCAGCTTGACTTCTCTATCGGCATTGAGCTTTGAAATTGAGGTAATTTTTTATATCTTGGGTTATCTCCCTTTGATTACATAATGTTCTGTTTAGATTGAAGGGGTGTAGAGTAGAGTGGAATTGGCACAAAATTAACCTATTTTCAGCCACCTCTATTCTACTCCCCTCCGTTTTCCCTCCCTTCCTGCTTAATCCAAACGAGCCTAAGTGTTTGTTATTTTGTCATGTGTTGGGTTTTATGTCAGATAATAATTAGGCTGAGTTAGGCTATATAAGTGTTTACAAGGAACTCTGATTATAACTTGATTTGCTCTTTAGGGGCAAAATGCCATATGTGACTAGTGTATTTTTGGGTTACCACATAATTAATGTCATAAAGTTTCATAACATACTTTCTGATCTATGCTGCAGGGCCATAACATGACTGTGGTTGAAGCGGATGGAAGCTTTGTTGAGCCATTTGTAACAAAGAACCTATACATAAATTCTGGTGAGACATACTCAGTGATAGTAAAAGCTGACCAAGACTCTAAAAGAAACTATTGGATCACAACTAATGTTGTTGGCCGAAAACCTTCAACTCCAACTGGTCTAGGCATCTTCAATTACTATCCAAATTATCACTACAAATACCCAACAACAGAACCAACCACTGGTCCTTTTTGGAATGACACGGCTTCACAATTGGCTCAAAGCCGTGCCATCAAAGCCCACCATTACTATGTCACAGCACCACCTCCTACATCGGATAGGGTCATTGTGCTTCTCAACACACAAAATTTGGTCAATGGTATTTACCGCTGGTCTTTAAATAATATATCACTTAGCCTTCCACTTACTCCTTTCCTTGTTTCACTAAAACATAATTTCTCTGATACATTTGATCAAAACCCACCTCCGGATACTTATGATGTTGAAAATTATGACATATACAGTGTAGCTGAGAATAAAAATGCCACTTCTAGCAATCCCATTTATAGGATAGACTTCAATACCACAGTGGATATTATACTTCAAAACGCAAACACTATGTCCAATGCTACAAGTGAGACACATCCGTGGCATTTGCATGGCCATGACTTTTGGATATTAGGCTATGGAGACGGTAAGTTTAATATTACAAAGGACCCAAAAAGCTATAACCTCGCAAATCCAATCATGAGGAATACTGTGCCACTATATCCGTATGGATGGACTGCTTTGAGATTTCGGGCTGATAATCCTGGAGTTTGGTTGTTCCATTGTCATATTGAGTCTCACTTCTATATGGGCATGGGAGTTGTGTTTGAAGCTGGAATAGACAAAGTGGGTAATTTGCCAAAGTCTATTATGGGCTGTGGTAAAACTAAACACATGATCAATCCTTAAGTTTTGAAGATGAGATGAGTGATAAATATTGTATTAACTAATGCGGATTAATTTAAGCCCGTTTTCCTTAAACAAGCCTGTACTGTTATTCCTTCTGTGTTGTATGGTACATCCAATATTCAATTTTGGGAGGTCCCAAAACATTGTCTATTTTAATTTATCTGTTTGATTGGAAAAGAATGTGTGTTAATACTTTTGCAGTACTGCTTGTTTTTGTACGACTTCAAAAGCTTTTACACAACTGTGCCAACATTTACTTGGGCCGGATCTTACTTGATCTCAAAGTTGGGCCAATGTTCAATCTGGACTTGTGCCTCCGATTGGATACTGTTTGATAGCTCAACTGACTGTGTTGTCTCAAGCGCATGTGATGATGGGAACAGTCGAATTAATTAAAATAAGTAAATAACTCGTGTGGGATTTACAAATAGAAAAAAAAAAAAAAAAAAAAAAAAAAAAAAAGGCAAAAAAAAAAAAATGTAATTCATGCGAGGCTCATAAATAATAGGTAAAATAAACAATAAGGTGGTAAATTAGTTATCATCTACTACAATGGAGCAATTACTAATGAGAGAAAAAAGTCGGTAAATGATGGAGCAGCTAAATTTGATATGTTCTTAGGATCACATTAATCAATTGTTCGAAGTTGACGGGCCTTAAAAGTTTAAACACTCACACACCTCTCCTAATGAAAGAGGCTACACTCTAGGAACAAACAACTTAGAATGGAAAAGAAGAGGCTTTCACTCCAGGAACACAATTAGATAGAAAAGACTCACATTCTTAAATTAAGGAAGATAGAATGGAGAGGTAAGAGGAAGAGAACTCTTATTCTTTTTTCCATAATGTTTTCACTTTTGGTTGGAATGGAGAAAATTTTAGGTATGTCTGCAACACCATATAAACCTTAACCTCCACCATATCAAATTACATAACTCAAAAGATTTACTGCACTATACAATAACTCCTCCTTTTACTAACTTATTTCATTCATGAAATGGAGTTTTATAATCTAAATAAATACTTGTACCTGAGAGGTGTGGTGCAGATATTTGCCACTTGCTCATGATATTTTATGAACTTGAGTTGAATTTCTCTCTTGGTTATGAAATAATATCTCGCATCAATCTGATTGTCTCGTTTATGAAAAACTGGATTCTTTGTGAAAGTCAATGTTGATTTGTTGTTCACAAATGTCTTTGTAACTTCTACTCTTGTGGCAAATGCAGCTTCTTTGAACATTTTTTATGCCAGATCTTATGACAAATGCTAAAAGTGGTAGCAATGTACTCATCTTCACAAGCATAATTAGTTAAATTTGGTTGCTTTGTATAAGTTTATGTGAATGCAGTATCACCAATTTAGAATACAAATCTAGTAGTACTCTTTCTATCATCTATATCTCTAGCCCAATCATTGTCACTATAGCCAACAAGTTCAAACTCTTTAGAGTGTAAATAAAATAGTCCAAAATTAAGTGTCCTTCTCACATGATAATGAACTTTCTCTTGGCAATCTTCAAATGAGTCATAAAAGATGCTTCTATGATGTTGGATTCATTTTCTCTTTGAAAGCTTGTGGGCACAAGGGGGGTTGCTATGAATGGAGTCGCCACCTAGTTATATGGTCTAGAAACCATGATTATAGCTTCCTTTCGAGGAAGGATATTTTGATCTTACTACCAATGTTTAGGTTTGGAGTTTAGGTACACTCTTGGGAAGGTGTTAGGCACCCAAGATCGACCAACCCTAAGGTTGGCCTCTCATTATTGTGTCCTATATCTTAACCTTATTAAAATTATCTAAATACTTGTATTCTAGACACACACGCACATTAACATGCATCTAACAAACAACATGACACGTTTAACCCTAAACACATACTTATCCATCTATCCAACTAGAAGAGAGTCAAACATGTTGGAGAAACCCTAATCATACATCTAACAAAGCAGCAACTTAAACATGGCAGCAAGTATATCATCAAACAAAATATATCAAAAACAAAACGTTAACACATTAAAAACCCTAATCACATATCTAAGAATCCTAACACAAATGCATGAGCATTGCTAATGTATGACTTACCCTTTATTTACTTCTCAGCAATACAATACATAAGGCATCAATGCATGAATATGTGAATGAATGACATGACATTGAAACTAAGAAAACCCTAACCTAAACCCTAATCTAAGCATGTGATAACAAAAAACATATTAGAAGTTAAATAGACAGTCATGGGGCTTGAAACATGTGAAAAAAAGGCTATGCAGAGAAACATGTGAAGAAAGAAACAAAAAGAACAAAAATTAGGGTTTTTTAGGTAATGACATCATGCATGCTAGAACAGGTTTGCGTACACATGAGTTCAACCTGCATGCACAGGCTAGATTGTACATACGTAGGTCCTTACCCAGAAACCCTAACCAACATGGAAACAGAGCAGGAACTAAAAACATAAAACCTAGCAACCTAGCATGCTCAAAGACATAAAAAAAAAACCTAAAACTAACCTAAACAAACATATAAACACATAAACTAAACAAAGAAATAGATTAAAAACAAGGATTAAAGCAGAAAATAAAAGAGAAAAGTATAAAGGCACACCTTAAAGCAAAAGTTCCTAGGCTTGATTTTTTACCATTCCCCTCAGTCAAATCTATCACAATTCAATGAAAGAGTGGTTAGTAATCTTAAACTCAAAAGATTGGGGATACAAAATGTCTCAATCAAATAAAAATGATTTGAGGGTGTTTTGTGAAAACTCTCTTTGATTCAGTATTTTCTAATGAATCTTTAGGTTTTCCCATGAGATTTTTGTCTGTTTTGAAAATATTCCATGTAAGGCTTTTTATAGTTAAAAAAAATGGGGTTTGGAATGGCTCCCAAATAATGTGGAATTCATTCCAAATCTTAGTCATTATTATAGAAAACTTGCATTTCTTATGCCTCTGAAACCCTAGCTGCATGCGTAGGATCATGCCTGTGCACGTATACATTGGCTCGTGTACGTAGGTTGCGACTCTCGTTCGCAGGCCGAGGGCCACTTTGGTAAACTTATTTCCAAAAATAGATTTTTGCTAATTAAAAAAATTTATATTTTCGTTATATTTTCCATTTTAACACTCCTCAAGTCAATTTAATATCTGATTGGGCCCTAAACTAGCCTTGGGCCTTAGAGTTCAAGCATCATTGGGAAACAATGACTCGAGTCATAAGGGATACAAAATACGGTGTCTAAAAAGCTCAATTAGTGTGAAATAATGCTTGTTTAGACTCCCAATTATAAATTATGGCTTAATTACTTTTACTCTAACTTATTTAATTGTGAAGCAAGAGTAAAGCATGCACAATAAACCAATAACACTATTTTAAGCCATAAGTAAGTACAACAAGCAATAAATGTAAAGCTCAAAGAGTTGGGAAGAGAGACGCAAATACAAGATAACACTGAGAAGTGTTATCAAAGAGGAAACCAAAGTACTTGACGAAAAACCTCTCCGCGACCCTCCAAGTTGAAATCAATCCACTAGTGAATAAGATGAATATCCAAAAGACCCTCCAAGCCTAATCTACCCAATGTACTTGAGCCCTCCAAGCTCCTGCTATAAACGCACTTCTCGAAGTCTTGTCTTCACTAGTTATTTGGATCCTACAATTCTGCCCGATTGCATCCGCCATTCAATGGCTTCTTCCAATGCTTCCAAAGGCACCAAAACTTTTCTCAAAAGTCATAATGGGTGAGGTAAGTGTTTAGGCTAAGAACCTCTCAAGGATGTGCAAATAGAGAGGTGGGGCTAGATGGAAACTTTAGAGAAATGATGTAGAGGATTGTGGGTAAAATAATTTCTAACTATCAAGTGTTTGGCTAAAGTTTCTCTCTTAAAAGTTTCTTTAGAATATACTCATTCTTCCTCTTACATTTCGTGGGTAATGAGGGTTTATATGGTGTTGGTAAAGAATGGGAAAAGTCACACTCCAAAAAGCAACAAGCAGTGGGTTTCACGAGTCACTCGCGACTTGGCCTAAGTGGCGAGTCACTCGCGAAAACCAGCCTGTCAATGACTTTTCAAATTCCAGCATGTGCTTCTCACGTGGCTTGTTTTGCAGGTCAACAGTCGCGAGTTAAGCACGAAAACCAATTTTTCACAGATTCTTCATCAAATTCTTATACACAGCCCTTACATTAAATCCCACAAAAATATAGGGAAATGATTGAACAAAAATACAATCAAATTTGACACGGAATTAAAGCCAACAAAATACATAGTTGTAAATCACAACTTTACTATCTCTCCTTTTGGCTATTAAATAGACTCTAGACTTAAAAAGTGAGCTTGGGAACAAAGACAAAACTCACTCATACCTAAATAAAAAATCCGTGAAGCACTTGAACTAAATACACTTGTATCCTGAAGCACTTGCACATAACAAATAATTTCATTAAGCACGAGACAAGTAGAATACAAGACATGTATAACGAACAAGTAAAATGTGATCAAGAAAAAAAAAAAAGATGTAAGAACATATAGCATAACTTGATCAAACATGAGCAGTCATTAAAGAATGACCACAATGAACATTTGCCAAGTAAATGACCATCTGGACAAGCAAGCAATTAAGAACAGTGCAAAAATTAATTGCATGTCCAACAAGCACATGATGCATTAAAAAACTAAGGTAAAAGGCAATAGATAACTAAAAGCATCAAGAAATGGCTATAAAAACCAAGGTACACAAAGTACTAAAGTAAAATGAGTTTTAAATCAAACCACTGAAAGCTTTAAAATAAAGCATAAAGCAACTGAATAAAACTATAAAAGCAGTAAAAAAGTCTCAAAATTCTACTCCCCCTCTAACTGTTCTACCCCTTAACTAACTGTTACTCCCCCTTTTTGACTGGAATGGCCAAAAGTGCTAGTCCATGCTCGCTAAGTCTTTAATCTGAGTGGAGAGAGCGGTGATTTGCTCTTGAAGATACATCATCTGTGTGGTGGTGTACGCACAATGATTGTCCAACGTTTGTTACATAGCCTCCTGTGAAAGCTGGAAATGGTTGAATCTATCAAGAAGTATGTCAATGCGATTGGGAGCATGAAGAGGTTCATGAGGTTGTCCCTGAGGTTGAGCTTATGGCCGCTGCTGAGGCTGAGTAGGTGAGGCTTCCATGTCTCCAAGATCGAGGGTGAAGTTATCAATATCCTCATTGATATTACCATCCTCAGGAGCAGTGTCCTCACCTTCTGCTCTCTCTTCTTCTTCTTAAGGACCACGGAGACAAGCTTTGCTCCTTATCATTGTCTAAGCAAAGATTTGGTCTTCCCTCTTCATCACTGGCAAACCAGAAGAATTTGGACCCTCTCATGTCATATGATGGACATGATCAATCCTGAGAAAGGTAGAGTCATCTAGGACATCTACAAAATGACGAGACATCTGCAAAAATGAGCAAACTCACAAACCATATACAAAAATGGTAACAAACTTGATTAGATACAAGTTAGTCCAAAAACAAGAAAAAATAGAGGAAAATGCCTTAAAATAGAATGAAATGATCATAACAGAGACACACGAACATATTATATGTATACAAGGTCTAAAAAGACTTGACTAGGATGAATGTATGCAAAAACATGTCAAGTGATAGGGTGTGTGCATCGGTGCATCAAGTGTGCATCGGTGCATCAAGTGTGCATGTGGAATGTATGATTAATGCATGAACAAGCACTCACAGGGCAAAGTGTGTAAAACACATAACCAATGATCAAAACATGTTAAACATGTATGAATATGGTAAACCCCAAAATTTGGTACTCATCGGAGTCTAAAAAAGTGAAAAAATACCATTGAGGCATTTTATCAAACACCTAGTATGCACACACTACACATGTAAGGAAAAATTGCATGAACATGTGAAAATCATGCCTAAATACATGTGAAAATGCCACATGAGGCCATCACAATAAAAAAAAAAATGGGACTAAGCCCAATCAACAAAGAGGAAAAATTTTGAAAAAATTAAGTTTTCCCAAACTCAACACAAAAATAAACCCAACCCTAGGTTTTAAGAATTGTAAGAAAAAATCAATGGATTGAAAGATTAAAAGAGATTAGAAATACCTTGAATGAGTCTTAGAGATGAAATCCAAGACGGTTTTGGTGGTTTTTAAAAGAAAATATGTGTTTTGGAGGGTGGGAGTTGCGGAGTGCAAAAAGACAAGATGCTTTGAAAACTAAATTTTGAGCCTTTAAAAACTATGTTTTTATGCATTTCGCGAGTTAGTGACTTGCGAGCCTACTCACAAAAAGTGCAGATGCACATGGTAGATTTTCACGGGTCTAGTCTGAGTCACAAAGCAATCACGAAGGGCTTGCGAAACTCTCTGCTCGAAATTTTTATGAAATTGAAATTTTTTAAGAATTTCATGACTCGGTGCCACTTGCGAAATTTTTGAGCAACGATGCCATGAAATTTTTTATATTTCTTTGAAGAATAAGCAATTTGCTTTGGCATCAAACATTTTAAATACATTTTTGCTCCACCTTTTCCTAGTCAAACTAGTTTTCAAAGTAAGACTTTTTTAGCTTTTTCTCTTTTAAAAGATTGACGTTTGAAGAGCCTTTTAACATAAAAATAAATGTGAGGAGATATATAGGATCAAGTTTATGCATATATCAAGATTAAACAAGACTATTGACTAGACATTCATGACAAGCTTGAAGATCTATTTACAACAATCAAGCATAGATTTCTAGATTTCATTCACACTTAAAAATGTGCATACATAACAAGTTAAGCTCGTAAATGCGTTACAGTACTAGGCCAAACTTAACATGTGATATGACACAACACAAGCGATCAAACTTTTTGAGATTTTATACTTTTTATGAGTTTTTAGATTTTTTACTCACTCAAAACAAAGCAATAAAAAAAGATCAACAAACCAAAGCAAACAAAGGAAAAAGAATTAAAAGAAACATGCTAGGAAGTAAGCATTAAAGCAAGAAGAATACATATGATATGATGCATGAAACTATAATACATTGGAAGTACTAATGCATGGACATAGTGAATAATCATGCATGGGTACCTTCTTCACCCACACCACACTAGTGCTTTAGGTGAGGTCCTTAAACAGAGGGTTACGACCAACATAATTCTCAAACCTTGGAGTGAAGCTAACTAGGCAAGATGGGATGTTCTTATTCATTTCCATGACATCTCCAATGAGTTAACCATCATTTTCTCCCTTAGCTTGCTTTCCTCTTGGCATTCTTCTTGTGTTTTCTTAAGCATGTAGAGAATCAACCCTTTTGAGAGCATGAACCTTGAAGCGATTTGGTCTTGCGTGCCCTCTAATGCCACAATGATGACAAAAATGCTTCACTTGAGGTCCCCTTTGATTCTTATGCAATGACCTCCCTTTTGCCTTTGATTTTGGCCTAATGTCTTTCTTCTCAATGATAGTGATCCTTATTTAACTAAGATAAGTTAGATAAGTTAGTATTTTTTATGTAATTTTTTTTATTTTAGGTTTAAGTTATTTATTGCCTTATTTTAGGTGTTTTTAATGTTTTTAGTTAAATTAGGGTTTTATATGCTTTTGTAGCCATCTTAGGGTTTGCTAGCCACGTTAGGTTTTCTTTTTTACTATTTAAATGCATCGTAGACTCCAAAGGCAATTCAATTTTTAGATTAATAAAATACAAACTTTTTTTCAAATTCTTTCTCTAGTGGATCCGAGTTTATCTCCTTGTGGGTTCAAGGAACCCTTTGGATTCGAGGTTTACTACCCCAAAACTAACAGTTTAGCATCGTGTGTGCTTTCTTTAGGCTTCCGCGACATTAGTTGGAATCAAAGCCTTGACTTACCCTAGTCTGATAGGTAACTGGCGTGGTGGTAACCACCACAACTACAACAACGAAGTTGAAGATGCAATTCACACTAGGGCTGAGTTTCACCAATTTTGTAAAGAGAGACAACCAAGTATAGATGGAATCCTACAAATGATTGCTACTCTTCTTTATAGGAAATCATCTCACAGCAGTAATGATCAATATATTTAAAAACATACTCCTAACTACAAGAAAATTTCATTCTTTGATGGAGATATGTGTAAATTGGATGACTGGCTTCCTGATTTAGAAGAGTATTTTAATTTTTGGAAGATTTGTGATGAAGAAAAAGTGCGGCTTGCATCTAATGAATTAGATGATGAGATAGAGGAATGGTGAGAAGACATTCAAATTAATAGAAAGCAACGAAGTAAGAATCCAATCCGCTTTTGGCAAAGAATGAAAGAGGTATCAATTGATTTATGGTTTTCTAATGACTACTATGATATACTAGATATAAAAGTTTTGATAATAAATTTGTACATTCATATGAAAAGCAATATGTTCAAAACATGAAAGGTCAACCACAAACCTAAAATTATCACAGCCAAGCTCATGTGTCAAGTAAAGGAAAGGGTTTGAGGGTTGAGAAGAAGCAACCTATTTCTAAAGAAAATTTTGAAGTGGTTAAAAAAGAACAAGACTTGCAACAAGTTATTGTATTGAAGATGGAAGATACTACTTGTTAAAAGTTTGATGAAGATGTCAAAGAAAAGAAGGTTGAGTTGATTGTGGATAGTGACAAAAATCAAGAGATGGTAATTAATGAGAATATTATGGAAGATCTAATTGAGGTTAAATATGATGATGAGTACATCATCCATAACCCCCAGGTTTCGGTTAATTTACTGAAGATGCCTACACAATATGTTGATTTTCTTGGAATAGAAAATTTTAGTTTATTATCTACCTTTTTTTTTTATTGATGTTACAAATAAATTGAAGGTAGATGAAAAGAAATTTTATGCCACGGTTTATGAAGAATTCAAGTTTCAAAACCGAATCAAGTTATTAAAGCATTCAAAGTATTTGTTTATTTAGAGTGGAAGATTTCAAATTTTGACCATCAACTCAAATTTCAAGTTTGTTTCACGTTTAATATTAAATTTTATTATTTTTCAGTAATTTTTATTATTATTTTAGGTTTAAGTTATTTATTGACTTGTTTTAGTTTTTTTTTATAATGTTTTTTAGTCAAATTAGGGTTTAAATAGTCCTTTCCGTTAGTGCCTAACAGCAAAGTCCTACGTGGTAGGCGGAAAAATTAAAATAATAATAAAATTTTATTTTGGCATTAAAAAATGCCACGTCAGCATCTAAATTAAAAAAAAAATAATTTAATAATTATAACTAAATAAAAAAGTTAAAGGCAGAAATAAAAACTAAAAATTATGTTATTTGAGATGTAAGTGTGTCTTGAACAAGAGCAACAAAAACACAAACCCAGATCTTAAAACATAAAATTAAAATCCAAAAATTAGAAACCAGAAAAGAGAAAGTTGTGGTGATCAAAATCATAAACCTGTTCTCTGCTTGCTTACTAAGAAAATCATAAACCAAACTAAAAAGTAGAATTACACATTCAATACATTAGCTTGATCTCCAAATTTTCCAAATTCAAATTATTTAGTCAGAGATTTAGTCCACTTTCCAAGCAACAGATTTTCTAACAGGAAAAACCACAGCTACATAAAAAATAGAAAAATAAAAAAAATAAAAAACAAATTCCATTACTTGAATCTGAGAGTGTCAAATTACAGAAATACAACCTAAAAACAAGGAACGAAATCCATATCTAGAGGCAAGATCTACAACAACCACCACAACTAAGTGCACAAATCTAATCTTAATCTCAAGATTCTTAACCGCCGAACCCATAGAGAGTCCTTCCTTACCTCTTCAAGGCATAGACGACATCCATGGCTGTCACAGTCTTCCTCCTTGCATGCTCAGTGTAGGTCACGACATCACGGATCATGTTCTCCAAAAAGATCTTGAGGACGCCACGTGTCTCCTCGTAGATCAGACAGCTGATACGCTTCACTCCACCCCTACGAGCCAAACGACAAATCGCAGGCTTCGTGATTCCCCTGGATGTTATCGCAAAGAACCTTACGGTATCGTTTCGCTCCTCCCTTGCCCAAACCCTTGCCTTCCTTTCCACGCCCAGACATTTATTGATAAATTGAAAGAACAAAAGAGTTTTCTGGGATTTGAGATTTGAAATTGGAATTGATTTTGATTTTGATACGAAAGTTGTGGTGTCAAGTCTAGAAAGGAGGTTGCTACTGCTATTCGTAGCGCTATCATTTTGGTTAAGCTCTCTGTCATTCCTGTCAGGAGAGGCTACTGGGGTAACAAGATCGGTAAGCCTCATACAGTGCCCTGTAAGGTCACCGGAAAGTGTGGTTCCGTTACTGTTAGTATGGTTCCTGCTCCTTGTGGTAATGGGTTAATTTTCTTTTCTTATTTTATGGGTTTGTGATTTTTGGATTTAAATTTTGTGTTCTAAGATCTGGGTTTGTGTTCTTATTGTTCTTGTTCAAGATACACTTAGATCTCAATTAACATGATTTTTAGTTTTTATTTCTGTTTTTAATTTTTTTTTAAGTTAAAATTATTAAATTAATTTTTTTTAATTTAGATGCTGACGTGGCATTTTTTAATGCCAAAATAATTTTTTTTATTATTATTTGAATTGTTCTATTTGCTATGTCGGAATTTGCCGTTAGGGCACTGATGGAAATGACTAAAATGAAATGCGTTTTCCAGGATAAGGACTAAAAGCGGTAGAAAAAAAAGATAGGGACCAAAGTAAAAATTGCGTGAAAATGTAGAGACTAAAATGAGTTTTTCTCCTTAACTATAATAATAAGAAATTGACATCAAAGACTTACTAGTTATATTCTTAAGTGTGCATTTATAGTTATTGTTTGTTTGCACTAAAAAGGTGGTTATCATTTGTCCTATGTATTCAATTTCAAAAAATTCCATTAATTGTGTTTGTTTCATAATGCACGCTAGAGGCACATGACAATGACTTTGGTGTTGTCAAATTTTCTTGAAGAAAGGTTCAAAAAGAAAAAAAGAACATGATAATGTCTAATGAAAAAAATTGTACAATTTCATTGTAGCCTAGTTTAAACTTGAAGCGTAAAGAGCATTGTAGCTCAACGGCAGAACTTATCTTTATTAGAAGAACCAGAGTTTAAATCCTCTTCCCATTGTTTAAACTATTGAATTATCAAAGATAAACTTGAACAAACAAGATGTTTGAGCTAATTACATAGAAGATATAAAGTGACAATTCTCTACGTAGTGTGCTGATATAAGTTACCTCATTGCTATACACAAGATGTTTTTAGGGGTAAAAGAAGAGGAAATATAATGATCTTATTGTTAGGATGTGTGCTCTTAAATCCTATTGTACGATGCTGTGTACGACATTATATATGACTTAATGTTGTGTTTAATAAAATTGTTTTATTATTATCTAAAGCAATGGTAATATGAATATTAGAACATTACCATATAGTCTATGAGATGCATAGTATGTGATTTATGTGAAAAGTCACAGAAGATATAAATCACAAATTCTTTTTAAACTCAGAATTGTAGTTCGTAGTCGATGATGAAATTGGACATTTCACCTGCGAAGATTATAACATATCAACTAAGATGATTTGTCTTGGTCATGGAAGTGTAGACTTCTAGTTGATGTGTTGATATGTTTTAAGAGTTAAGACATATTGAACTGGACCACTATGAGATTTATTATTCTCTTAACGACTGTCAAATGAATAATAAATCTCATGATTTCTATTTACATAAACTCTTAATCCTGAGAGGATAATGGACCTGATCATAAAATGTAGGTTGCTTTAATATATCAGGAGTGAGATCTAAAGTTACGGTCAAAACCTCAGTATGTTGGGCAGCCGCATTTAGTGTTGATGGAACATATATCCTCAAGATGGAATTCATAATCTCTTAACGGATATATAATATATTCCCTTAAGATAAGTTTAATGGATTCAGTTATTCAAAGAGTTAGGTCTAATCACTTTGGTAAGAAATTATTAAAATATATATTTATGAAATTGAATTTCATAAATATATAATGAATAACTTTAAAGGATTAAACCGGGTACTTAAGGATAATATGTAGTAATTTATAAAATGGCAGTCTACATTTATGATTTTGTGTTACTACGAATATTTTATGAAGGGGTTCCATGTGTAATAAAGTCTTAGGATATAATTTATTAATAAGGCCTAGAGTGCAATTACATTTATATAATGGTATTAAATATAATTAATGGTAACTTTAGACTTGTCAAGAGTTGACAGAAAAGCCTAAGGCTCATTAGAGCTAGTGTCTTATTGGTTCCTTTTGGTCCCACTCCAAGCCACACACTAAAACCCAATTGGAAAGGCCCAATAGGCCAACTCAATTAGATAATTAGTTAGTTATAAAGAGAGAAATATACAAATTTTTTTTGTATGTGTAGAGAAAAAGAAAAAGAGAGAGAGTGAGGCACACTTTTATTCTCCCTTGAAAATTGATTAAGAGTGGAATTGGAGTGAAGATTAAAATTGTTCCCAAGTGCTTCTAATCTTTGTTTTGAATTTCTTCACATCAAGGTACGCTATCTTGTTTTTAAATTCTGATATTTGCATAGTGCATGTTATCTATCATGAATGAAATAGATCCATTTTTCTTGCTTCCGCTGTGTGTTTTGTATGAGATACAAAACCAGTTTTTCCAACAATATTAGACCATATTTTTCTTTGTTGAGGAAAAAACCAAAATTTGAGACTAGATCTGCTATTAGGAATATTGATGTTCCTAAATTTGTTCTTGTTTGTCACTTTTGTGTTCTGTCTAGTCACATTCGTCCTAACTGTCACATATTGAAATTTAAGCATTCTGTGTTTCAGTCTAGGATATGTGATGTTATTTCCCCTGCCATAAGTCCAAATAAATTATTTCATATGCTTTTAAAAAAATTTAAGCTTGTTGTCTTGAGAAAGGAAATTGCAAGATTTCAGTCTCTCTCAGAAGAATGGTGTAATCCCTTAAATACACTCTACTTCTCATGGTTTTTCACCTACAAAGCCAAAGACGTGTGCTATATGGGTAGAAAAGGTGTTTGCTTGTCCTTGATATAATTCTTTCAATTATTTGTGAACTTGTTTATTTTCTATTTTTGGTCGTCTTGTTTTTTTAAGGTTGTTTTGATTATTCAAAAAAAAAAAAAATCAAAAACATTGAAAATTTTCAAAAAGACTAAAATATTTTATTTTGTGTCTAGTTTTATTTTTCTTGAGGGTTACATGAATTATAATATCTCTCTCTTAATTTAGGACATGCTTGATATTGTGGAGATATAGAGAAAGTGTGTATTGCATAACTAAGTGCATGACTATTTTGGGATAATACAATTTTGTGTGAGCATGTACTAGCTTGGAGAAATAGAGAAAGTGTGTATTGCATAACTAAGAAATTGATATTTCATATTGGTGTACCTCTATAGCTTAGTTGAGTATTGTCATGCATTGCTTTTGCCGTTGTTCATTTAGCATAATGTGTGCTTTTTTGTTTTCTGTCATAAAAACTTTGAAAATACAAAAATATTTTTGTTTTGTGTTATACATCTTCAAGATGTATAATTGAGGTTGGCCTATCAAATTTACATTTCATGACTGTGTATCTTGTTTAGCTTTGATGAGCTTTATTTTTTAGCACTTTGCTAGTTTGTGTTATGTAGTGCTTATATTGTGTGAGTTGTTTATAGTTTTTAAACACATGCTCTTGATTTTGAAATCACATTCTTTTGATTGTAATTACTAAAAAATCCTAGGAGAAAGGCATAAATAACTGTCTCATTACTATTATTCGTCAATCATGAACACCTATGTGCAAATCATAAAAGCCGTGCTCAGTAAGGTGTAGCACTGGCACAGCAAAATACCTAAGGTGATATTGTACAATAGATAGAAGAAGCAAAAAGCAAAATGAAAAACAAAGAAAAATATGCTTCAAAATAAAAAGAAAAAGCAAAATTCTAAAAAAATTTGCATGGTTGCAAGCGTGTTTTCTAGGAGATGTGAGAGTTATATGATGTAACTTTTTAGATGATAGTCACTTTCAAACTTATGTGATGAATAATGTAGAAATTGTGCTTATTTTCAACCTATATATCACCTTTTGAGTATCTCATACACTTACTAGTTGCACACACCACACGCAAATCTTTGTTAAACTTAGTACATATGATTGTGTGTTGACTAATATGGCCATCTTTGATTACTTATGAAGTGATGTTTGATACATTTTCTTTGGTTTGAGTTGAATTTGAAGGAAAATGTGTTTAGAAGTTTAAATTTTTGTGATTTTAACTTCTTGGTTGGTTTTGATATTATCATTTAAGAGGCATCATGTTTTAAAACTTTTCTGGATCTTGTTCATCTGCATTGAGTCATAAAAACTGCTTTCAAGTTGTCATTCTGCATAAAATTTCCATATTTCAAAGTTTTAAAATTTTTAACTATTTCAACCAATAGAATATCTCCCTCGTCCGATCGAAAATGTGAGCTTTTGTGTTCAAAACTCTTTGCCTCTTTCTATTGACACTCGATCAATGTTCGACCAATCAAAACTAGAAAATTTTCCGGTTTTAAGCTTTTAACCGATCGGTCTTTTCATACATTGCACATATAGATTAGGACATGCATTGCATTGTTTTCTTCATCCTTCTTGAATTTTTGTAGTCATATCTCTTATTGTTTTCACACACAACACGAATATATTTTGCTAAAATGGGTACTCAACTTGATCTAAATATTGATTGATTAATTTTTGAGTTCTGTACATGTTAGTGCATGCAATTGTTTCTTGATGTGTGAACTGTTAAAATTGAAATTTCTTTTTGAGATATAGTGGATAATAAATGTGCAAATACTTTCTCTACTTGATTTAAGTTCAAAACACCATCGGTTTATGGGACACATAGGGTCAAGTTTGCATATATTGGAAGAGAGAATATTTGTACTCATGTGTATCCTCAACTTAATTTTTTTTTAGGTCAAGTTTGTGTCTTTTCAGTTTTCCCCACCTCCTAAATTTTCCCCTAAACTGTTTATCCCAAAACTTGGTTTGTTTTTCCTATTTTTATAGGGGGATAAAGTTTTTTTATAATCAATGTCATTCATAGGGGGAGTTGTTTCTTGATTCTCTATTTTTTCTTATCCTTTGTTGTGCATGTTTACTGTCTACTTTCTGATTTCGTTGTCTTTGTCAATACGTGACAAAAAGGGGGAGAAATAGATGAAATCTCGAAAAAGTTTTTTAATTGTTTTTATGTAGGAGGAGATGAAATTGTTTTTGAAAAAGGGAGAAAATAAAAGTTTTTGATGTATCTAACTTAGGGGGAGAGTTGGTTTGCTTTAGTTTGCTTTTGATTTTATATTTGTTATTTGATGTGGTATGATAAAATACAACTCTAATTGTCCATGGAGATCGTCCAGAACGGGCAGCGTGCTCAAGACAAGGTAAGCTGTCTGTTCGTGCTCAAGACGAGGTAAGCTGTCTCGACGTGCTCAAGACGAGGTAAGCTGTCTCAGCGTGATCAAGACGAGATTAAGCTGTCTTGGCCTGATCAAGACGAGGTAAGCTGCCTTGAAGACCTTAGGACGAGAAGTTATGGACGACACGTGAACACTTAGAAATTTATGAAAGTCTGAAACATCTCCTCATTGTACGAGTAACCTAGAGTGACCGTTACGCACAAAAATGGTAACTCCTAAACGGTTGAGGAAGTTATATTCAAATACAAACCTCCTCAAATCAAGGGGATGTTACAAATCCAATAACCGCTCTTAAGACACTATATAAACGTTGGCTCAGACCAAGAAAAGGTACGTGAAAATCATTCCAAAAAATTTGGAACTTGAAAATATTTGAGAGAAAAACTGACTTTGTCATTGGAGGGTTATTGGCCGGCAACCCCGGTCACCTTTAATCACTTCTCTTTCTTTTTCAGGCTACCAAGGCAATCGTTAGCCCTATCGAACCCGAAGCATTCAGCCTACTGATTTTCTTCGTATCATCATTATTCATATTGTTTATCTATCTTTATTTCCACACATGCGATGATATGTTGTTGTGAGTGTTTAGAGAAAGACAGGTACATTCTGGTCAAGACCTTCTGCCTCTTCTTGCAACTTCTAAGTTAGGAGTCTTAGATTGGAATTTGTGATGTATTTGGGCATTTATTTTGTATATGGGCATTATGTTGTATGTATGTTTTGTCATGGATTGCTAAAGGGGGATATTGTTAGGTTTTGAGTTTGTAGTGTTGGTAAACCATGACAAAATGTAAGTATTATTGAGTTAGAATGGTGTACTATAAAGTCCAAGAAAAAAAAACTCAAGTTCAAGATGAAAAAAGTGAGTTGTAATCTTGTCCTCTCGATTGCTGTTCGATTCCTCTCGATTGCTATTCGATTCCTCTCAATGGATCGGAAGTCGCATATCAACAAAAAATTAGCAAACGTAAAAAGCCCATAACTTGTCCGTTTGAAGCTTAAATCGTGATCTGTTTTTTCTAATATTTAAAGGACATTATAAGCTAACCCAAGATGGGGTTTTTAGAGAGAAAAGAGTGCATCTTGCACCTCCAATTGTAGATCTAGGGTTTTTCTACCCGAAGCTCTCTAAAGTCTTCTACCAGCAATATTCCTTGAAGAATCTCAAGTTTCAATGTTGTAGAAGTTTCTGCTACAAGACCAACAAGTGAAGGTGATCTGAAACCTTTGAGTGGGATCTCAATATCATCTCAATATCACAAGTATGGGTGCTTATGTTGCAGTAAATCCAAGAAGAGGAGTCTGTTAGATTCAGAGCTTGCACGTGGTCCTGTTAGCAAGTTGTTACATAAGGTAGCAATAGATTTAGGATTTAATCTGATTGTAAAAACTTTGATTATCTTATGGTGGATTTGCTTTACCTTGAAAATAGTTAGGTTAAATCCTCTCTAGGTTATTTACCTTGAAATGGTTTGTTTCATCAATTTTTTTGGGTTATTATATTGCGATGTTATTTACTTTTTTGTTTCTTTGCATGATATGATATATGCTTGTGTTAACCTAGATTTGAATAATTAATCTAAGTAATCACTTGGTACTAGTTGTAAGTGCGAGTCAAGCCACTGAGAAAAGTAGAGTTGTTGCTACGAAATTGCGTGGGCTTACGAATGTGGTGGACTTTCCTAAACTGTGAAATATAAGAAGAAAGAAAACCAAAATTATTTTAGATTTTATATTTTCAAATTTTTGTATTTATCTTATACGAAATTGGATAACTGTAGACTTTTATTCGGATATGAATTAGATTTGAAATTAGGTAGGGATTAGTATTTAAGTTCAATTAGGATTAGTTTTGGTATATTGGTTGTCTCTGTCTCTTTATTTTCCCGTTCTAGCTCTATATAAGAGACTCATTTATTTTTATTTTAATGCTTTAAGTGCTGATTCTTAAATTTATCCTTTAACATTTGTATCAGAGCAAATAGATCCACTTTCATTAATAAAATTAAAATTAAAATTAAATTCCCTGTCGTGTATCTCATCCCATTAAACAGATTTAAAAAAAAAAAAAAAATTGTCATGTTTCCCGTAAAAGCATAGGAACCCATCTACTTGAAATTAAGTCATATAGCCAAACCATTTTGCCACCATCACCAAAAAAAAAAAAAAATGGAAGCTTAGACCACAACAAGACCATACCCCATGAAGCATAAGTTGGATTGTCAGCAGCAAATTTAGCAATCCATGTTCTTTTTTTTTTAATCCTTTGCTGAAGCTCATTGTTTTTAGAGAACCATGGTATTACCCCAACCAACTATTTTTTATTGGTATAAAAATCAAGACCCATAAATTTTTAAATGTTTGATATTTTAGGTAGAACAGTTCTTTGCACAAGTTCAATTATCAAATGACGAACAAAATATGGGGTATGCTAAAACTAGGGTGAAAATGGCCAAATACCACCATTTTGCAAAATTTGTAGCAAAAAAGCATCATTTCGAAACTTATTAGGGATCTACCATTTTTCTAGTACTCGAGTTTCAAAACTCGAGTTCCTAGAAGTTCGACCATCGTGGCATTGCTGACCTGAAATTTGTGCAATTAAAAAAATAATGTGATACTCGAGCTTGGTAAACTAAAGATTAACTGTTCATTAGTTTTGGATAAGCTTATATGAAATCACTTGCTCATTTTTTCCCTACTGTTCTTTGTTGCTACATATGATTCTCGTGCTTTGGTTGGACAATGTCCTCTGCTTTGTAATGTAGGGAACACCTTAAGAAGTGAAATGCGTCTAGTTATATATGTTGATGTTTCCAATATTATGTTTGTGTAAGTTGAAATGTTACACATATAGCACTTATCAACCAAATTAGACCAACCACTCTTTCACAGAAAAACCATATGACTTCTAAATCAAGGACTCGCCACGTGAAAACACAAATATGCAACCCTTTGCAATGCACCTTTTCAAGGATGAAAAGCATCCCTAGAAAGTTTATGCATCAATTTTGGGGGTGAGCTGTGTCCACCATTGCTACACTAATGTTCATAGTTCTGCATGTGCTGCTTAATAGCTCACCACTGTTTACTGCTGAGTTATATCATCTTTATTCATGTGAAAAGAGATAAAAAAAAAAGTGATCGTTTGCAATGGCTATACCAAAAAAATAAAGACAAAGTTTAGCTACAAAATCAACTGTAGCCTTAGCCTACAAACTGCTCTAATAAGATGACATGTAAAATATGACATGTGCATTGCACATGATTTCTTAAGTAAATTTAACCCAACAAACCCTAGTTAACTACACCACCTATTAAAAAAATAAATAATAACTAAAAACCTAAAAAACCAAAACTTATAATCTCTCTCGCTCTCTCTCAATGAAGAAACCTAGCCCCCATTGGTCCCAAACCCTCCTATCTCCATTGCCGGCCGGCCAACTTTAAATCCAATATTGTCACCACCGCTGAGCCACCACCTCAAATCTTGTTTTGTCTCCACCGCCGGCTCACCGCCTCAAATCCTCCTCTATCTCCATCGCCTGCCCACCCATTGCCGGCCCACCTCAAATCCTCCCACTGTTGCTATCTTTGGTTTTGTCTTCCTGTACTGTGGTTTTAGCGTTGTTTTTGTGATGCTATATTTAGTTGTTTTGATGTACATCTTTCAAGCAGAGATAGTGTTTGTGCTACGTTTGATTCAAAGGAGAGTTGATTTGGTGGATTCAACAAAATAGGTGCCATTGAATTTTTGATAAATGAAGAACTATTGGCTCGTAGTGAGAAGATAATGAGAATATGTGGAATCATTTCTTGTGGCTTTAACTTCTTCAGGAATTTGGATAAGGTTTCTGATATTTGACAGGAATATGCTTTTCTTTATTTGTATGGTGGCTTTTTGCCGGTACCATTGTCATCGTCATCAACTATTACAGATGAAGCTTTTTACAAATTTCATAAATTGTGGTGCTCTTGTTTGGACAGAAGCCCTTCTATGATTGGAATTGTAATTTTCCACATCATTAAATGCATCTTAAATTCTGGTTTATCATCTTTTTCTTTTATTTGCAAGGAAATCTACTTCATCCTTGACATCACATTGCAACATGAACAAATTGTTGCTGGCTAGTTGCCTATATCTGTTCCTTCTGCACATGGTTGCTACTGTTGGGTTAGTTTGTTTTCTTATATTCAAGGGAATTCATGGCCTAATACAAGAGTCAAAATCTATTAAAATGAAAGAGAAAAGGGTGTTGCAGTTTTATCTGCCACAAGTTGAAGCTACATCTTTTTTTAGCATTACTCTTGCATTGGCATGGCAAAAGGCAGTCAGGGAATGGCCTCTATTATTGGTTCATTTCATACTATGGAGCTCTTTTTTAATGTCCCCATCTGCTGGAATTCTCCTTATTTGCTTCCGAAAACTTGCCACTGAAGGCATTGGAGTTTGTTTTATTGCCTTTGCAATTGGCAATGGATTGTATGCTTGTTGGGTCACAACGCGAATTAAAGTTTTGTTATAAGATATTGATGAAAGCACTTGAGCTAAGTATTTAGTCCTTTACCTGAGTGATACAATTTATTATTAAAATGGTTATTTCTTATCTGCTAGTCCAGTAATATGAAATTTCTTTGACAATTATGTGGCAGAGGCATTAGCTTGGAAAGTTGAAATGGTGTATAAAGTTTAAACCCAATCTCACTGCATATAGAGCTATAACATATTGCTTGTGTAAAATAAACAAAAGGATGGAGGGTGAATATGTAACTGTAGAAATGGTTAAATTTGGTGTGCCACCTGATATAGCAATATGTAGCATTAACAAATGGATACTGCAAGGAAATGGATATGAATAGAGCAGAATCATTATTGGGCTTTTTTGCAAGGGAATTTCAAATCTTCTATATTGAAAGTTACAATGCACTTGTGGTAAACTAGGACTATAGAACAAGTGGTACCATTTTGAACCACAAACATATCTCTCACAATAGCTAAAATAAAATCAGCCTAAACTATATTCCACCTCAAATGACTATATGACTAGTATGGAATTATGAACTGAAAGACTGGTTAAAAGAACGTAAAATGACTATTATTTCCTTCCTGCCCTGAAGGGAAGTAAATTGACCTTACATCATGATCTCTACATTGCGTCCAATGGACAATCTTTAGTACGGAGGATGGAGGATGTAGCAATTATGTCTCATTTTCAACACCTTATCTTGTTTACCTCTACTACTATACTTTTGAAAGTGTAATCAAATTGATCATGATGCAAACAAATAAAAAAAATTTAAATTGCAGTATTAGTAAATCTTCAGATAATTTCATGTGCACCACTTATGCATCACCTCACCTGGAAGCAACTGGTATTCCTAAGACATTGTAATGACAGCATCAAATAGGCAAACAAACACACTTAAGCAGAAATGTCTTAAAAGAAAATAATTCAGTTGACTCCCAACCATCTATAGTGACATATCTTTGGTCATTGGAAGCATTTATATATATATTTGACAATAAACATGAACAATTTGTAGCTTGCATAAGCATTTCGTTGTCAGCTAATCCAAGAATTGAAAAATTTTTTAGCAAAGCCTAGACTATTCTACTATACATAGTTGATGGTTTATAAACATTGAGTACCTTCAATGCTAATGGCATCAATCTGCCAATGGTCTAACAATTAAAAATAGTCTTCAATATGCCAATGGCATCACAATAAAAAAAATACTAAAAGGTTAACAGTTTCCCAATAGTCTAACAATAAAAAATAGTCTTCAATCTCTAACAAATAAAACTGCATAGTCTTCAATCTCCATCCAATAAAGTTGCACCCTAACTCCAACCTATTTAGTGCTTTTGCCAAAATGGTGCTCTTCTTGGATAACATCAAAAGTAGCTGTTGAAACCTATACAGGATTTGAGGTGGTGGGCCGGCAGTGGAGACAGTACTGGATTTGAGGTTGGCCGGCTGTGGAGACAGAGGCTTTGGAATGGCCGGTGGTGGAAACAGGAGGGTTTGGGACCGATGGGAGTTGGATTTCTTTGTTGAGAGAAAGTGAGAGGGATTATACATTTTGGTTTTTAGGTTTTTAGTTTTTTTTTTTTTTTAACAGGTGGTGTACTTAACTAGGGTTAGTTGGTTAAGTTTACTTAAGAAATTATGTGTAATGCACATGTCATTTTTTACACAGGTCATCTTATTAAAGCAGTTTGTAGCCTAACGCTACAACTGGTTTTGGAGCTAAACTTTGTCCATCAAATAAAAAGAAATCATAAAAGTAGATTAAACGTATATAATAGGGAGCCCTAGCCACCAATAACAAACTTATAACAGATTTAAAAATCAGTTCCAGTTGGGCTTCAATTCAAATTGGCGAGTCTTTGATTTAGCTCCCATAATCAAACATATATGACTATGATGTTTGATCGAACAGTCGAGTAAATATGTAGTCAAAATCTGTAGTGTAACAGAAATTGGTTGAACAGAAAATAATTTTATGAAGAATGCTAGAAATAGTTTATCCAAAAAATAATGAAGAATTTTTATGAGAAAACAATGAACAAAAGAATTTTTAAGCAGATTTGAATATGCAGTAAACATGATGTGCAGAGAGCAAATTTTATTAATGTAGAAACAGATTTTATCAATGCAAAAAAATAGATTCGATTTTGTGAAATTCAAACATGAAAAAGCATTTAAATTTGGCTTTTTAATTTAGAAAACATGATTTCATTAGGTGTTTTATGAGAAAACAGTGAACAATTTATGTAATGAACAAAGAATAATTTATGCAGAAAAGAGAGTGAACAATTTTTTAAATAATGCTAAACAGAAAATAATTTTATGTAGAATGCTAGAAATAGTTTATGCAAAAAACAGTGAACAATTTTATGAAAAAACAATGAAAAATTTTAATTAATGTAGAAAACAAATTTTATGAATGCAGTAAGCAGATTTAAATTTACAGTAAATATGATGTGCAGAGAGCAAATTTATTAATGTAGAAACAGATTTTATCAATGCAAGAAAATAAATTCGATTATTGTGAAATTCAAACATGAAAAAGCATTAAGATTTGGCTTTTAAATTTAGAGAACACAATTTTAGGAGGTGTTTTATGAGAAAATAGTAAACAATATCTAAACATGGGGTGCTACAACTTTCCAAGAAAAAAAGTTGTCAAAGCGACTTTCACATCATCAACCAAACATTTAGATATACATAAAAAAAAAAAAAAAAAATGTTTCACATTCCTCTTAGAAACACTACAAGTCAAGAACTTACATATGCAGATGTAGCATAAACTTCTTTCGATGTTCCCATGGCTAAAAATGAAGTGATATTTTTCTTTGACATGCTGTTCTAATTTCTCATTGTAATCCCCAATATTTTAACAAATTTGACCGTAACACTTCCGAGAAGTTAGAAATTGTTGAGTGTGTTAAAAATTAATGAACAACGGGTATGAGTGGCCTAAAAATTCATATTTTGAAATTAAAATCTCTATATTTTACAATGCTTCTATTTAAATAAATAAAAACATAAAAAACAAAACTACTTATTTTTATGTTTATGTTTATTTGTCAATTATCCCCAAAAAAAAAAAAAAAAGTTATAAGGAACTCGAGCTTCGCAAACTTGGGTTCCATATTACAAGGAACTCGAGCTCACCAAGCTTAAGTACCATAGAAAAAAAAAACATAAATATAAAAATAAGCATCCTCGAGCCTGGTATTCTCAAGTATTGTGCTGCATGGAACTCGAGTTTACCACGCTTGAGTACCACATTCTTTTTTTTAATTGCACAAATTCTAAGTCAGCAATGCCACGATGGCCGAACTTTTAAGAACTCGAGTTTCTTAAACTCGAGTACCATTTAGAACTTGAGTTTCTGAAACTCAAGTACTAAAAAAGTGGTATATCCCTAATAAGTTCCGAAACAGTGCTTTTTTGCAACAAATTTTGCAAAATGGTGGTATTAAAATGGTGGTATTTGGCTATTTTCATCCTAAAACCAGAATTGCTGGTAGATCGTTGGAGTATTGGAATCATTATGAGAACCTACACTTTCGAAGACACTGGTCTCTAAGTACTTGGGAAAGAATGAAAGAAGACCTTTGCATTATATATTTCCCACAGTATTTTCACAAGAATCAAGAGTCAATTGTACAATTTGATCGTTGTGGTAATTTTCAAGATCAAATGACATGTATGAGGCAGTGCAACAATGCTCCGCTTATTCATGAAGTATCTGTCATACGCCAAGACTTAGGAAATCTAATGAAAACTGTTTGAAGACTTGGCAACTCAAATGATGATCCAAAGCTTGATGAGGTCCAAAATTGTTGACATGCCAATTCCAGTAATTGAGTTTGTAATTCCAGAAACGTTTCATGAGGTGGAATACAATGTTTATCTATTTTCAATGCTCCCTAAGTTGATTCCTTAACTACAGCAAGTGTTATATGCCAGAGTTTTCATCATTCAACACCTTAAAACTCGAGGTCGGGTTTTCTCCAACCAAGGGAGTATGATGTAGGAGCAAAACCAAAATTATTTTAAATTTTATATTTTCAATTAGACTTTTATTCAGATAGGGATTAGATTTGAGATTAGATAGGGATTAGATTTGAGATTAGATAGGGATTAGTATTTGAGTTCAATTAGGATTAGTTTTAGTATGTTGTTATCTTTATCTCTTTATTTTCCAGTTCTAGCCTTATATAAGAGACTCATTTATTTGTATTTTTTCCAAATGTTAGGTGCTGACTCCTATCACCTTAATTGCTGATTCCTAAGGATTTAGCTTGGTGCTGATTCCAAGCGATCTAAGTGCTGGTTCTTAGGTTTATCTTGTAATTTTCTCATTCTTTTATTTTTGTCCTGCATCATAGAGGTACTGCATTGGCTACCATTTGGTAATTATTTCCATTTCATTGCTATAATTGGGTTAACAATTTTACTACCATTCAGAGTTAGCATCATTGAAACCAAAATTGCTGACTTTGACTAACTTTTCGTCCGATGCATTGAAGGTAGACCTAAATTCTTTTTGGGTCACTTTGAAACTATCAAAATCACTTTAATTATCTTTTGTAGACAAGTCAAGCTCATCATTGGAATGGGAACTAAAGTTTATGAACTAGGTACAAAATGAGGTGTCTGCAATTCTACCCTTTTTTATTCTTACAAGTTTGTTTCTTAAATAGTGCTTCAAAAACCAAGCCTCTATTGATCTTGACCCTTGGATTCTTTTGGCTACATGATAAGCTAACTAGTTTTTGTTGGGTCTCAAAGAATATTATCCAAAAAAAATTCAATTCAAAACAACAATCACACACAAGAACACAAATATTTACATGGAAAACTCTTTCTTCTTAAAGGGAAAAATCACGAGACAAATCCTAATCAATTCACTATTAGCAAATCAATTACAATAATTCTTGGGTACGTCTCACGGCTAAAGAAAAATCTCTCTTATTTTTCTTTGCTCTCACACACACTAATTATCTCTATCAAATGTGGCAACACTTTGATCTCTCCTTTGTATTTTTCTTCACCACGCATTAAGAAAGTCAATATCATACCAGAGGCTGTACCGCTTTTGGCCAGCAGTATGACATATTTCGGGTATCGGTCAATACTAGTATAACGTTTTGGGTTTACCGATATTATATATATATATATATACACACACACACACACACAATCTCTAGAACTATGTTTACAAGATTATCCACTATTCTTATACCCTAAGAAGCATAGTAATTTCGGTGTACCGTTTCGAAATTACCGCTAATTATATATATATATATATATATATATAATTAATTAAAATATTTAAAATGATAAATTTACATCTTATACATTTTTATTTTTATTTTTAGAATACATACGTCACCTATCCAATCAATCAATAATAATAATGGTAATCTAGGATTTCAAAACCAATAATTTATATATATATATATATATATATATGAAAATATGAAACCTTTATTACAATAGGTTTAATTGATGTGATAATGGAACAGTGGGAACCATTTACGAGGACTTGAGTCACTTGAGTGAAGGCTTGGCTCATGGCCATTTGTCCAAAGCTTTAACCCATATGTCCTTTCACTTGGTCACATGACCATGTGGATGTAAAGAGTGAAGATAAGGACTAAGTCCTCTCACTTCCCATCTCAATTTAAATGTCCATCAGAAATTCATGTGGGGTAAAAACCAAAAGGTGAAATGGAAAAAAGAGAAGAGGCTTGGCAAATGCGGTGGTGAGAGCGAGACCGAGAAGAAGAAGAAGCAAAAGTAGCAGCAATGGTGTTCTGCAACAACAACGTCTGCTACATTTGGTTTTACAAAACTCTCTTCTTCTTACGCTACTTCTTTTCAACCCTCTTGTTTCCCAAAGATTTGCAAAAAAATCAAAACTTTTGTTTCACTCCGGTATCCAATTACCGACCGAAATTCGGTATATATTCTGGTATGACCGAAACGGATCCGAAACGGCTAGTATTCAAACCGGTACGAAACATCAGTATTTTTGTACCGGTTTATGTTCCAGTACGATAAATTCTGGCCGTACTGGCCGGTACGGTACGAAATCACCTCCCCTACCACGCATAGCTCTCTCTTGGTTGTCTTCTTTATCTATAAGCAGCTTCCTCTAGGCTGCTCTCTCTTTTTTCTTGTGTGGCTTCTATTTCACTGTTTTCTTCAATATGCAGCATCTATTTCACTGTTTTCTTCAATATGCAGCATTCCCTTATTGCTGCTCTCACCAATTCTTATGCGGCACACTAGTCCTTGATTTTATAAGCAAGTCTGCCGCCCCACGTGAATCCTAGGAACACATGGATTCCTAACACTAGTTTAACTAGAATTTTTGTCATGCACGTGGCTACTTGGATTCCTAACACTAGTTTAACTAGAATTCTGTCATTATATATTACACTCGTAGCCACCATTAACTTCTAGTCCTTATTGAACAAGGATTCTCACAAATATTTCATTATTAAACAACTCCTATAAACACACGAATTGGAAATCACATGTAGTCTCCTATTTGTAATAGGATTAGTGACCATCACCTGACTCACTTGCCCCCAATAATACTATTATGGGTTGGAACTTGTTGCCATGCACCCAACAGTTTTAATATCCTACAAGAACAAAATAAACGTAATGAGGTGATTTCAAAGAATTATTTCAAACTCACATATATACATGTAATTAAATATAAAATTGATGCGATATTACCTATCAAAACTTAGATAATAGGGAAAACTTAATCAATTATCATAAGCTTTTTGATAAGAGAGGAAAAGGAACTCGTGCGGGGACTGGGGAGTTTACGCTTCCTCTAAGTGGTTTAAACTCCTAAACCAAGAAGAAGCAGACGTTACACTCTAATATTTTTGTAGGGTCCTATATATTTCCAATCTATCATTTTTTTTTTTTTTTTTGTCATTTGCTTTTATAAGCAAGTCTGCCGCCCCACATGAATCCTAGGAACACATGGATTCCTAACACTAGCTTAACTAGAATTTTTGTCATGCACGTGGCTACTTGGATTCCTAACACTATTTAACTAGAATTCTGTCATTATATATTACACTCATAGCCACCATCAACTTCTAGTCCTTATTGAACAAGGATTCTCACAAATATTTCATTATTAAACAACTCCTACAAACACACGACACTACAACAAAATGTATTTTCAGTGACGAAAAAATTCGTCACTAAAAGTCCAGTTTTTCGTCACTAAGAACCTTTAGTGACGAAATCGGACTTTTAGTAACGAAACTCATTTCGTTGCTGAAACCCCGTCACTAAAAGTCCTAGTGACGAAAAATTTCGTCACTAAAAGTCCGATTTGATTTTTTTTTTTTTTTAACTTTTAGTGACGAAAACCTTTCGTCACTAAATGTTTTCCTCACTAAAAACACCATTTAGTGACGAAAATATTTCGTCACTAAAAACACTTTAGTTTATTAAATCATATTTAGTGACGAATAAGTTCCTCACTAAAACTATTTTCGGGTACATATAGTGACGAAAAAGTTCGTCACTAAAACTATTTTTAAGAAAATCCATGCACATACATTGACGAAAATTTTCGTCACTAAAACCATTTCTTACAAAATTTTACTACATTTAGTGACGAAATATTTCGTCACTAAAACTTATTTTTTGTTTTTATTTTTTTCATAGCTTTGATATTAACCTGTAATCTGTTATTACATTACTAAAACCCCACATTTGAATAATACATTTATTTCAACAACACATTTATAAAAAAAAGATCCATACATTCCACAAGTAAAAAATAAAACAAGTATCCAATTCAAACTCCTTCCATACAATAATTGTTTGCAACATATACAATAACTCAATATGTAATTGTTTGCAACATATACAATAACGGAAGATGTCCTCATATGTCTTCAAGTAATGCCATAAGTAAATCTTCTAATAGCCATCAATAAAAAATCTGCACAAATATAAAAATAATGCCACATTAAAATCGTAAAGTAAAAACATTAATTATGTTATATGAAACATTTCCAACAATGCATTAAGAGTAGTCACACCATGTAATGTGGGTCAATTGCTAAAAGAAAGTACTAACCAAAAGATGTTTTAACTTGAAGTTGAACCACCCCCATAGGTAAGAGCGTCATCATAACCATTCCTTCTTAAAAAGTTAAGAATATTCTTTTGGACCTCTTCTTGCTTAGCTCGTGCCTCTTGATCCCTAGCTCGTGCCTCTTGGTCTCTAGCTCGCTCCTCTTGATCCCTAGCTCTTGCCTCTTGGTCTCTAGCTCGCTCCTCTTGATCCCTAGCTCTTGCCTCTTTGAGCTCAATGATCTCATTTTCTAACCGTTGAATATACTCCACCGAGGAATTAGATGAGGCGGTGGTTACTAGAGAAGAGGAAGGTCTCATGCCAAGTCCTTTCACAATACCAGACTTCTTCTTAAAAACCAAGTTTGAAATCTCCTCTTGTGTAAGGGGAATTGCATTAGGATCTTGACAATGATCCTCTTGCACTTTGAGAATATTTTCCTATCATTTGAAAAGAGAAATAAACAAACAATCACAACATTAATAATACATATGTTATAGCTTTACAAACATGATAGGGATGGAATGATATACATATATATGTCGCTTCATCCTCATGGTATATCCACATATTTGTATTTGGATTGAAATGAACATCTTTGAAGATTTTTGCCAATTCAGGAACTTAACCGTCATTACTATTTGTCTGATTAATTAACATTCAAGTGTTAGATAAATATACTTAATTAATCACAACATGTAATACTCTAAAGTTTAAGAAAATGAAAAAACACGCACCTCCTCATCAACCCTAACAGCAAGTGCCTTTGTCCCACATCTATGTTTGCCTGAAGTTTTCTTCCTATTTTCAGAGTTCTTTTTTGATTTTTTCTAATAAACAACATTCAAGATATTTATTAGATCAAATAAATACATGATTTGCTAGCAAATAAATACTATTACATTTCATAACTAAATAGACCAGTAGATTAGTAATTTGCACCAGCATTAAGGTAAAGGAAATTCTGATGATGTGATTAATTATCTTAATTAATATCCAGGGTTATTTTTATAAGAATTTCCAGGATTATATTACTCCACCAACAACGCTAAATGAAATTTGCTCAGCACATATACAAAGCTTAATAAAAACAGCACGTGTGATATAAAGCCAATAGTTAAAAACTTAAACTATGGAGAGAAGATATGCAAAATATGGAGAGAAGATATGCATACAGTACAAACATCAATATCTTTTTTTCTCCAATAAGTATTTAATAAAAGGTGCAAAGGGAAACAAGCATCATCTAAATGAATTACCAATCAGCTGCTCTTTGCTCCAACAAGTAATAAAGCTTTGCTTTCATAGATGCACCAATATGGCCTCTTCCCAAATGATACTGACAAACATAACACCTCCAAAAAATAACTAAATATATACATAAGAAAAAAAAACTATCAAATAAGCTATGGTCCTAGAGTTCTATGGCACTATAATTTTGGTCCAAAATAGCAAAGGAAAATTCAATTCACTCATAAAGATTCTAGTTTCCATAGAAACCTTAACCTTCTCAAATATAGTCCCAGGCTACAGATTCTGTAAACAATCATTGTACAAATGAACTCCTCATATGCTAATAAGTTGTCCAAGGAAATTAAGCTCATTACATAAAATGTATTCTAAAGTTTGGCCTTTTATGTGAGCATAACCACATTGTGGTCAACATTGTGGAAAAGGTCCACATTAACTGCATCTGGTTGTGAAGGAAATTGAAGTAAAAGATTGTACTTGGTGTAGCTTTTTACATGGGTTGATTTCCATCTAAATTAGTGTATGCATTTTGAGGTTTCACAAAATGCATATTATTATGACCAAAAATAAGGTAATAACATCAAAGAAGAGAGAGAGTAAACTGACAGCAGAAATCATTTATACATAAACAAAAGAGAACCTCACACTCACACACAATACATATAGCAAATTTTAAAAATACAAAATAAAAATAAAATCAAACATTAAGCATATGATTTTCCAAACTCCCTGTTGAAAAATAAAACAAAAATTCTAATTAAAAATTTAAAACAATATATATGGTAATGCAGATTCAGAGAACAGTTATTGTGATTCCACAAAATTTCATCGGAAAAATTGAAATCCCTCACACAAATTGTAAAACCCACCATTTATTTCATTTAAAAAAAAATCAAAAACTAACGAAATCCCTAAAATAAAAAAATAAAAAAAAAAAGCCAAACCAAAGCTTGAATCGCAAAGAAAAGAAAACAAGAATGTGGAAAAAAAGTGACAGACCGATCGGTGACGATTAGCTCAGATCGGTGACGGTGAGGATGAGAATGTGGAGCGAAGAGTGTTGCCGAAGCGAAGCGTCGCGAAGGGGAGGATGAATCGGCGACGGTTAGCTCAGATCGGCGACGGTATGCTCAGATCGGTGACGGTGAGGATGAATCGGCGACGGTTTGGCTATGGTATCGGCGACGGTATGCTCAGATCGGTGACGGTGAGGATGGATCGGCGACGGTTAGGCGACGGGTTTGGCGACGGTTTGGCTATGGGTTTGGCGAGGATGAATCGGCGACGGTTTGGTGACGGTGAGCTGTCTTCGGCGATGGTTTGGTGACGGTGAGGCTCGGCGACGATGAGGATCGGCGACGAGAGGCTTGGCGACGGAAACGGGTTTGGTGACGGTGAGCTGTCTTCGGCGATGGTTTGGTGACGGTGAGGCTCGGCGACGATGAGGATCGGCGACGAGAGGCTTGGCGACGGAAACGGGTTTGGTGATGGTGAGCTGTCTTCGGCGATGGTTTGGTGACAGTGAGGCTCGGCGACGATGAGGATTGGCGACGAGAGGCTTGGCGCCGATGAGGATCGTGAGTTATGTTTACAAAAGGAATGAAAAAGTGTATTTGCTGGGTTATGTTTTTAGTGCCTCAACGCCTCAACTATCACAAGTGCGCGCTTGTTATTCTCAGGTGCAACTAAACAAAAACTTATAGTGATGACTTGTTTCGTCACTATAAGATACCTTTAGCGACAAAACTAAGTTTCGTCGTTGATAATGATACTATTTTTACCATTTTTTTTTTAGTGACGATTTATTTTCGTCACTATTTGTGCCATTCAGTGACGAAATGAATTTCGTCACTAATTGTATAATTATAAGCATCTTTAGTGATGAATTTTTTCGTCACAAAAAACTTAAACTTTTAGTGACGAAATAATTCGTCACAAAAGATGAATTTAGTTTGGCGCCTAGATTTTTGTTTGGCGCCTTTAGTTCAACCTAACATATAGTGACGAAATCTATTTTTCGTCACTAAATGTTACTATTTTTTTTTATAAATAGTGACGAAATTTATATTTCGTCACTAAATGGTACTTTTTAGTGACGAAAATAATTTCCTCACTAAAATTCGTCACTGAAAATACATTTTGTTGTAGTGCGAATTGGAACTCACATGTAGTCTCCTATTTGTAATAGGATTAGTGACCATCACCTAACTCACTTGCCCCCAATAATACTATTATGGGTTGGAACTTGTTGCCATGCACCCAACAGTTTTAATATCCTACAAGAAAAAAAATACACGTAATGAGGTTATTTCAAAGAATTATTTCAAACTCACATATATACATGTAATTAAATATAAAATTGATGCGATATTACCTATCAAAACTAAGATAATAGTGAAAACTTAATCAATTATCATAAGCTTTTTGATAAGAGAAGGAAAGGAGCTCGTGCGGGGACTGGGGAGTTTATGCTTCCTCTAAGTGGTTTAAACTCCTAAACCAAGAAGAAGCAGATGTTACACTCTAATTTTTTTGTAGAGTCCTATATATTTCCAATCTATCATTTTTTTTTTTTTGTCATTTTCTTCATGTAATCTAGTTGGGCGCATGTGTAAACACAAAATCTCAAATTTGAAAATCAAACAATTGACAATGTTTCACTAGTGTAAATTTGTATTGATGTATGAGTAAGTTCAATTCTCTAAAATTGAATCTTGTTACAAAAGAATACTCCTATGATTCGATCTCCTTGAAAAAATCTTTGATTCAATTATAAACTTGATTCGAACACCTAATGCTTCTCAATTTGATTGAGAAAAGGATCAAAAGATCTTTGAAGTAGAATTACGATGAATCTCTAACTATGTGTGAATGCTCGGATTTGTGTTAAAAACACAAGAGCTTGCGTAGACCAGAATAAGATTACTGCTAGATTGCTTTTACTCTAACTTATCTAAGTGCGAAACATGAGTAAATGAGGCGCAATAAACCGATAACTACTCTAGTACATAAACATGAATAACAAATAATAAAAATAAAGTACAAGAGCAAGGGAAGAAAGATGCAAACACAAGATTATACACTAATATGTTATCGAAGAGGAAACCGAAAAACTCGGCAAAAAACCTCTCCGCCACCCTCCAAGCAGTAAATCGATTCACTAGACAATAAATTGGGATACACGAATAGTAAGAGACCCTCAAAGCCTAATCTAGCCAACGTACCTAAGCCCTCCAAGCTCCTACTCCAACAAGACTTTTCGGAACCGTGTCTTGTCTAGCTTTCTGGATCTTACAATACGCCTGATTGCATCTGCCATGCCTTACCGACTTATTTTGGAAAATCCCCAAAGCTTCCCAAGCTCCAAAACACTCTCTACACTCTGAATAGGTATGGGTTGTGTTTGGGTATAAATCTTCTCTCAAGGTATGACAATGGGAGAGAGAAGGAGAAGAGGCTAAAATGATTTCTCACTAAGGATGAGTAACTCTCTCTCTAAAAGATGGGTGTGTTTGTTGTAGAAAACCTATCTATGGTTTTTCTCTCTGAATGATCTCCTTGCAATATCTGTGGGTAATGAGGGTATATATAGTATGGGTGAAGGGAAAGAAAGTCATACTTAAAAATCCTCCAGGCAGAGAATTTTTTGGGTATCTCGTGAGAAGGCCTTACCCGCGAGACACTTGCAAAATATTTTAGGCTGGCACGACTCTTCAGCTTCCAGCATGTGCTTCTCATGTGGCTCTATTGCGGGTTGGCTTCTAGTGAGACACTCGCGAAATCCACTAATTCTTCATTTTATGCTCGATTCTTCACCAACTTAATACTAAACCCAATACAATAAAATCCCACAAAATATAAGGAACAAAATAAAGCAAATACAACACTTTTTGTTATGGAATAAAGTCAACATAAAATATAGTTGTAAATCATAACTTTACAATGTGTTTGTTAGGAATCCTTCGTTCTTCGCGTTCTTCACATTCTTCGCATGTTCTTTGAATGTTCGTCATGTTCTTTGTGTGTTCCTCGTCTTCAAAGATTGTAGTGGAAGTTCTTCAAGACTTTAGAGGATTGAATCCATTAATCTTCACTAATTTGCAATCTTTTGAAGATTCTGAACACTTTTGGACTTGATTCCAATGCACTTTGAGATCTAAGAAGATGAATTGAATGATTTCTCCTTGAATGTTGTTAAGATTTCAAGGTTGAAGTTTTTAAAGTTCTTGGAGGCTTTGGAGCTTAATTTCGGCAGAACTTTGAGATTTCTAAATGTGTGTGAAATCTCCTTATAAGACTAAGAAGGGTCTCTATTTATAGGAGTTCTGGGGAGGTGTGATGACACGTGATTGGCTATCATTAAGAACAAGTGTCATAATTTAAATGGAGGAACTTTGTGTCTTGTCCTCCAAGGGACACATGGCATTATTTGATTAGCCATAGTGCTATAATTTAAAATAACACATGGCATTATGTGATTAGCCATAGTGCTTTAATTTAAAATAACACATAGCAGCTTTTAATTAGACTGCTTATGTCATTTAAATTAACACGTGATAACCTTTGACTGGTTCTCAAGTATTCTTTGTAATTTTTATTCTTGGACACTTGGAATATTGTCATTGGTCTCTGAATAATGTTAGTGACACCCACTAAATAATACATGGCTTCTTGTAATTAGCTGCTTTAAATGTACTACATGAATTTAGTGGTCTGACGTGGCAATTTTTGATTGGTAGAAAATTTCATCCCCTACGGCATGTTAGAAAGTGGAACACAAATTCTTTGTGGCAATTTTTGTGTTCCATTAATCATAACTTGCCATGTGGTTGATTATTCATTTTTAACTTTGGTTATTTTATAAGGAAAGTCAAATCAATACATAATAAATTGTGATTAATGGAGTATAAAATGAAACAATAAAAGTGGGATTGAAAATTTGAATTGCCCATATTGTTAAAAAATAATTGATGTTGAATCAAAAGAATTTGATCTTCGATGGTAAAATCTTAAAAAGGCTCATCAAAGATAGCTAACTTTAAAGTCCATTAAAGATAGCTAACTTTTGTTGATAAATACGTTGATGTTGAGTAACTATTTGAACCAAAATATGTCCAACTTGTTACTTCAATTTGTTCCTTAAAAGAGCAAAACACACACCAAAATATTTTCCCCTAATTAAGGTAAACCTCACAAACCACCCCTTTTATCCACTCAATTCGGAAAAAATAAAAAATTTAAGAGATATGCTACATCCACAATATTTTTACAATATTTTCACAACAAATCACAGGTGGTCAGTTGTTATTGGTTCAAATTTGAACCTATCACAAAGATTACTTTTTTGCCCCAACAATAACAACCAGTAACAACCTGTCATTTAAGATTTGCTGTAAAAATATTGTAAAAATATTCTAGACATATCATTTCTCAAAATTTAAGGTAGTTTCTAGTCAATCACTTCGCTGTAGAAAATGTGGACAACATTTCTCTTCTATAAATAGCCTTCTGAAAACGGTATAAATCATTTCTCAACCCTTCATCTTTCCTTGAACCCCAACAACAGAGAAAGCCTTGCAGTTATTAAATCTAACAAAAATGATGGTTTTCAAGGACTACACCTTTTTCTCATATGTCTTTTTAGCGACGGCTGTCATCCTCCTCACTGGCCACGCTTATGGCGCTGGCCTCTGCGACAATTCTCCTAATAAGGAAGTTTGTGATTCAATTGTCTATAATCGGACTAACCCTCATGATGCCGTGGTTGCAGCCTGTCACAAATTGGTTTCCGAGACCAAAGCTGCAAAGGGGGTGGCTCAAAAGCAACCCAATTCCACCGAAATTTACAATTGCATAACGAATTTTGACGGTTCCATTGTCTTCGCCAAAGACGCCGAGAAATCCCTCAATGACGGTCAACCCCTTTCCTCAAATGCCTACCTCATTGCCGCTCGGGCAAACTACAAGTTATGCGATGAAGGGTTCCAGAATTCTGGCAAAACCAATCCCATTGCCAAATCTACTAAGCTCTTACAGGACATGGCTACCGTCGGTGCATATCTAGCAACTTTAAATAAATGAAAAAGAGCAGTTGAGAAAGAGAGAGAGAGACCCCGGTGTCCAGATCTGTGATGAGCAAAATATATGTAACTATGTGCTGGTGCGAAGAATCAAAGCTCTCAATCTTCAATCTTTCTGATGTTGTAGCGCAAATAAGCCCTAGAAGTACTAGGGTGAAAATTTAAAAAAAATTTTCCCTTTATTATTTGGTGAGATATTTGTTAAAATAACTATTGTTGATCTTAAGATGTTGTAAAAATGTCTGATTATTTTTTTTCTTATTAATAATTAGCATTTTGTAAAAAAATATTGATAAAAATTTTGTAACTTTAGCATTTTTCAAATATTAGCTGCGTAGGGGAGGCAAAATGATAAGCTTTCCTTAAAAAATTTCAAATGGGCTAGGATAACTCCAAAAGATATACGTCTGCCAAATTTTTTCCAAAACTTTTGGGGGTGCCAAGGCCCCCTTCAATCTCAACATGGCTCTGCCACTGATACCTCTTACTAAAAATATTTTCTAGGATTGTCCATAAGAAACCTAATTATATACAAAATCTAATAAAATATAATTTGAATATATGGACATAAAAATTAAATAAAGATGCAAAGAACAACGAATGATACTAGTTGCGAGTGTGAATCAAGCCACTGAGAAAAGTATAGTTGTTGCTTTTACACAATTAGAATAAGAGCAGAGCGTACAGTTGAGAAAAATTCATGATTTGTTGTGAAAATGTCACGAATATAACATTACTTCAAAAATAATTTTGGCACCAAAACCTAATCCTGAACCCTTAAAAAAAAAAAATGAACCCAAATAAATAAAAATAAAAATAACCCCAGACAAAAAAACAAATTATTCACCAAAAAGTCTATTAAAAAAATTTAAAATCCCTAATAATTTAAACTTGTAGCTAGCTCAACGAGTCACATAAAAATAATCTCTAATTTCATTTTTCCTTAAAAAAATGATATCAAGATAAATACTGTGGTAGTGCATTCTTCTTGTCAGTATTACCAATTATATTCTCTTTGGTTTTGTAGCCAGCAATTTTGAATGCTCTTCTTACTGATTTGGCTCACAATTGTAGCAAATCCCTCTCTCTCTCTCTCTCTAAAATGCAAATTGTACCCTCAAAGTTTAACTGAAATTCATTTAAATCCTTTGATTAACTTAACTCATTTAATTTAGTTATCTATTGTTAGGTTCTAAAGAATTAGGATTAAATATTTAAAATTATATTTTGTATGTGTTGGCAAACCAAGAATAAAACACGTCTAGTCTATATGTTAGGCATTGCTCAAAGGTGTATGTTTCAAGTTTCAAGTTTCAAGTTTCAAGTTTGAGCTGACTGCAGAAAAGATAGTCAAAATCTGCCAAGCTCGATCAATCGAAAATTATGTTCGACAAATCGAAAATCGCAGAAATCAGATTCCGTAAAATTTTTAAATAAAACCCAAGCCCGCAAAAATGTTTAAGGTTTCAATCTAACCTGTCCACATATAAAAGGGAGACCCTAGCTACTTTTTGGAATTTTTTTAGTAGACTTATGTGTTACTCTTTGTGAGATCTGAGAGGTATTGTACTTTCTAACTACACAAGCATCTGTAGAAGCAAAATCTACAATCAAGCATTGGTAGAACCTAGTTGCTACTACAAACATCAACAAGTGAAGGTGATCTGAAACCTTTGAGTGGGATATCAAAATCACAAGCGTGGGTGCTTGGGTTGCAGTAAGTCCAACAAGAGAAGAAGTTCGTAAATTCGAAGCTTGTACATAGTCATGTTAATGAGTTACTACTTGAGGTAGCAATAGATTTAAGATCAAATCTAATTATAAAAGCTTCAATTCTCTTCTATTGGATTTGTTTTACCTTGAGATAGCACCAAAACAAAGGAAGCATAGAAAGTGGCAAACTACGAAAGAAAGCACACAAAGCGGCAAACAAGCATGTTATCAAACAAACAAGCAAGAAAGGGTGTCTTAGAAGGACAAATGTAGGTTTAGATTTGGTGTTCGTAGTTCCATTGTATTGGAATACTGACGACACACATGCCTTCAAGCAAAGTTCCTAAAAAGGACTCAGGATCTCATGTGCAAAGATGGGTGCAAACCCGCATGAGATTTTAGGTAAGAACTAAGGTTGATGACACAAAGAAGCACACAAAGACACATGCATGAACAGATAAACAAGGATGCATGACACAGGACAACCACTCTTTATCACTGATGAAATTAAACAACGGCAAACAAAAAAATAAAACCTAGGAGTCAACAGCTAAGGGTTTATTGGAGTTAGCACCAAGCAAAACTAGAGTCAGCACCAGTGTAATAGATACACACATTTATTATAATTCTCAAAACTATCTTACAATAATCAGAAAAAGTGTTTAAATAGCAAACAACAAGATGCAAAAAAAAAAAAAAAAAAAACCCTTATTATTAAATGCTTAGGCTTACTTAATTTTCAAGTCCAATTACTAATAAGCTCCATCCATAAGGTCACAAGTTAGGCTGTCTTCTTTTTGCTCTTCCTCCCATACATGCATATAATTAGAGGCTTGTACCTTGTGTCCGCTCCAACTCCCCCCACATGAGAAGAACTCGACCCCGTCAAGTGGAAATCTAAAAAACTCTGATAGTACTCAAGCAAGTTAGGATTGAGTCGATGTAACTCATCTTGAGTAATCCATGTGCAATCAGAATTTGGTCACCCCCGCCGACGAACTAGGAAACAGTGAACTCCTCCATCTTTAGTAGAAACAACCAGTTCATCTAAAATAGCATCAATAGATTCTTTATGTGCATAGGGCAAATTTAAGGGTAAAGGGGTAGGGATAGGGGGCATCAATAGGATCAAGTAAAGGCTCATCAAAAGGGGCATATGGAATAACTGTGGGGCCTTTATAAGCAACTAGATTCTCTATATTAAAGAAGGAGCTAATACCATAATCATGGGAAAGATCAATGACATATGCATTTGGGCCAATCTGTTTCAATACCTTGAATGGTCCAGAACTACGAGTCTGATTTTCTTAATTGTCCCAAAGGAATCCGTTCAAGTCGAATCTGAATCATGACATAATCTCCTACTTGAAACTTTGTTTGACATGGACAAGTGTTATCATGAATTTTATATTAAGAATTACTTACATAATTTTTTTTTCTTTTTTTTTCTTTTTTTTTTTTTGCAAATCTCATTATGCAAATCATGAATATGTTGCGCAAATGCCTAAGCAGACTCAAAAATTCTAACATACGGGGACATGGGCAAAAGATCTAAAGGTTCCCTAGGTGTATAACCATGCACAACCTTAAAGGACTAGTGCCTATAGACCTATCAATAAAGCTATTGTATGGAAGCTGGGTTGTAGGAAGAATTGAATCCCAATTTCGATTGGCTTCACCCACTAGACACCAAAAGAAGTTGCCTAGATTGTGATTAACCACCTCAATTTGACCATCAGCTTGAGGATGAATTGTAGTGAAAATTTTCAATTTGGTGCCTACTAAATGCCACAAAGGCTTCCAAAAATAACTCATGAAGCAAACATCCCTATCAAACACTACAGTTTTGGGAAGACAATCTCATCAAAGTAGAGCTTTGCAATCTTAGAAGTATCCAAGGTCTTAGAACATAGTAGAAAATGTGCCATCTTAGAGAAGCGATCAATAGCTACTAGAATCCTAACATAAAGTCTATACTCATATCCTGCCATGGGCAATCTAGCACAGGTAGAGGTGTATACAAGCTAGTTTTTTTCTTGTGATATTTGGCCAGTTCACATGTACGACACTAACGAACTATCTTGGCAACGCCTCTCTTAAGGCCAAGCCAATAGAATTAACGTTTTACTTCCTCATTTGTTTTGTCTTGGCCAAAATGACCTACAAGCCTCCTGCGTGTGTCTCCCGAACTAGGAAATCTCTCACTGAAGATAGAGGGATACATAACTTGTTGGCTTTGAACAAGTAACCATCTTGAAGAGTATAATTATCCAGGATTGGCCATAAGGCAATACTTAGGCTAGTGTAGAGCTCTCCAAAATCTGAGCATGACTTATAGTCATCCTTGAGTCGTTCAAATCCAGTAACCTTAACACTTATGACTAATAGCAAAGATACCTTTCGACTTAGCGCATTAGTAGCCTTATTCTCAACTCCCACCCTATGTTTCCCTACAAAGGAGTAGCATTGTAGAAATTCAACCCAACTACCATGCCTAAAATCAGCTTCTTCTGAGAATGGAGATAGTGCAAGGCTTCATGATCAAAGTAGCTAACAAATTCTAGAGACAACAAGTAATGGTACTAATGACAAAGAGCTCGAATAATGGCATCAAATTCTTTGTCATATATGGAGTTCTTTTGAATAGCATCATTCAATTTCTCACTAAAATAAGCAATTGGCTAGCGCTCTTAACTAATTACTCCACCTATGCCAACACTTGAGGCATCACATTCTACTTCAAAAGGCTTGGAAAAATCAAGGAGACACATGATAAATGCCTCAGTCATCTTTTTCTTTTCTTTTTTTTTAACTTCATTGAAAGCCTTAGGAACAGCTTTTGTCCAATTAATCTCCCCTTGTTTCATGTAGTTAGCAATGGCGGACATAATGGCACTAAACCCTTTAATGAATCAAGGATAGAAGGAAGCGAGTCCATGAAAGCTTCAAATGTCATGGATATTTTTGGGCTTGGACCAATCCACAATTGCTTGAACCTTTTGGGGGTTGGTAGAAACTCCCTCTGAGGATACTATGAAACCTAGGAAAATAACTTATCGGTAAAGAAAGAGCACTTCTTGAGGTTGCCATATAAACTCTCCTTCTTAAGGGCAGTTTCAACTTGAGTTAGGTCATCTAAGTGCTACTCTCTAGATTTGCTATAAATAATGATGTCATCAAAGTACACAACCAAGAATTTACCCATAAAAGGCTTGAGCACTTGTGTCATCACGCTAATAAAGGTTCTAGGAGCATTGGACAATCCAAAAGACATAACCATCCACTCATATAAACCATCTTTCATTTTGAAGGTAATTATCCACTCATCCCTAGGACAAACCCTAATTTGATGATATCCACTTTTCAAGTCTATCTTTGAGAAGATTGTTGCTCTAACCATCATATCCAACATGTCATCAAACCAAGGGATAGAAAAATGATATTTCATAGTGACCTTATTGAAACGACTATCAGCACATATCCTCCAAGTTCCATCTTTCTTTAGAGTCAAGAGTGCAAGGACTGCACACGAACTGCACACGGATTCATACTTTCATGAACAAATCCGTTTCGAAGTAGTTCTTATACTTGCCTTTGCAACTCTGCATGCTTTGTGGGGTTCATCCTATAGTGAGGCAAGTTTGGTAGGGTCGCTCCAGGCACAAAAGGGATCAGATAGGTGGGTCATTATGGTACTCATTATCCCCTTAGATATTCTTATCATAAACCATGGCTGAAAAATTATCAAAAAGTTTTGTATGAGGGCCAGGTAACTCAACAATAAATTGCACCAATTATATTCTATAAAGACGTTTTGTATGGTTATGTTGCCAAACTTATATGCACAATTAAATCAGTAACTTCACGCAAATCAGAACAAATTGCCTTAAAGTTTTGTTGAAGTTTTTAATAAGTGTTCTACAAAAGTGAAAAACCTTCCCAAATTGTACTCGATCCTTGACGTGAATAAGTACCTAAGAATTAAAAAAAATAAAAACAATTAATCTAAACCAAAATCTAGCAAGCTACTACAAATTAGAGAAATTAAAACACATTGTTCAAGATGCATTTCCCGGCAATGGTGCCAAAAACTTGTAACGGTTAAAATAATGCAAACAAGAGTGCAAATTTTTCACAAGTAATAACATCTTAGTGAGTCAGAGATCAATCCACAATGAATGATTGACACTAACATAAAAGCCTCTATTATTAACTAGAAAATAAAAATAGTCGTTTGTTTTTTTTTCCACCCAAGGATTGAGCAAGATAATATTGAAACTACAATAGAAAATAGAAAAATTAATTTGAGAGAAATTAATGGTGAAAAAAATTTAGGATAAAAATATCTACCTAATATTTTATCGTAGGAACTTGAATTACATTTTACTTAGTTAAGGTAGAGAGCCAACTCACCTAATTGGAAGAAAAAAAAATTACTCCAATAACATGTAAAATAGGTTCAATATGAGTGATTGAGCAAATAATTCAATTTGACATGTTAAAGAGGAGATTAAGTATTCAATATATTCTCAAATCATATCAAATCAAGGAGTTCAAGTATTCGATATATATAAAAATAATATTAACGCTTAAAAACTTGTTAACATGCAATGATTCCAAATAGTAAAAAAATCTCAAAATTAAATCATCAATCTATGAAAAGCACATAGATAATCCTAAGAACACGTGCTAAAAATATTTGGTTTCTCCATTAACCCTAGCTAGTGATTTAGCCACAAATAGTTGTGCAAAAGAAATCTATAAAAACAATGCTAAAAATATAAAAGAAGTAAAACAAAAAATGTTTTAGGGTTTTTCCTCCTCTATAACTTAAGCCTCCTCCAAAGAAAGGAGGAAATTCCACAAATGTGAATCCCTTAATTTTCGGAGTTTTTTTCACTATCAGATTCTGTTAGGATTCTATGTTGGTTTGGTGCTGAGTGCTGCGGTGTTGGCTGCTGTGGTATGTGCATCGCTGTTGGGCTATTGATTGTTATTGTGGCATTAAGGGAATTAGGTGTAGTGCACCGGCATTGTATATTTGTGAGTTCATGAGGCTGCATTGTGCATGTATTGTACCTGAGTTAGTTAGCTATTGTACTTGAGTTAGTTAACTAGGATAATGAGTAGGATTGGCCAGCTGTGCAAGGTAGTTATGTAGTTGTGCTAGTAAGATGGTTTTGACAGTTATGGCAGTTAGTGAGTGGTTATGCTAGTTAGTTACTCAATTGTATAAGATCTGGGAATGTGGATGAAAACACGTAATAGAAGATTGTTTTGGTTCATATTCTCTTTACTCTCTCATTCCTCTTCCTCTCTTTGTTCTAAGGAGGCCTAGCTGTCCTCGAATTCAGCTACAAAAACTATCAAATCCTTGCAAATTCCAGTATACATTTGGCCTCCGAAACCATTTTTTATGACTTTGTGATAAACTATAGAGTTTTTAATTTTCAAATCTTCTTTCTGTAGAAGCAAGAATCAGGTCAATTGAACATTTTCGTAAGAATTTATGCAAAAACTATTGAGACAGTGCAGGATGTTTCCATATTAAGATTTTTTTTTTCAATTTCAGTTTGAACGAATTTGATTCTTCTCTTTTTTATTCTCATGAGTTTTTAACTTATTTAATGTTTCCAAAACCGAGCTTTTATTGATCTTGACCCTTTGATTCTTTTGGATGTATGTCTGCATGATTAGTTGACTAGTTTTAATATCACATAATTAGTATATTTTTAGAGAAATCTTTGAAACTCACATATTTACCTATAATTAAATATAAAATTGATGCAACATTACGTGTCTAAGATAATAGTGAAAACATAAGCAATAGTCATAACCATTCTGATAATTAGAGAAGGAAAGAAGCTCTTGTGAGGATTGGAGAGTCTATGCTTCCTCTAAGTGGTTTAAACTCCTAAACCAATAAGATGTAGATATAACAATTAAATATTTTTTTAGAGTCCTATGTATTTTCAATTTATCATTTTTTTTTTTTTGGTCATCTTCATGTAATCTAGTTGGGTGTTAGATAAGTGGAACACAAATTCTCTATGGCAATTTTTATGTTCCACTAATCATAACTTGCCATGTGGTTGATTATTCTTTTTTTTTTTTTTTTCCATTTTTAACTTTGTTTATTTTATAAAGAAAGTCAAATCAATACATTGTTGGAAATATCTCACACCAACATACATAACAAATAGTGATTAATGGAATATAAAATGAGACACAAATAGTGAGACAGAAAATTTGAATTCAAAAAGAAAAAGGGTTACTACCCATATTGTTCAAAGATAGTTGATGTTCCATAAAAAAAATTTGATCTTCGATGATGAAATCTTTAAAAATCTTATCAAAATCGTTATCCCCTCCTATTTTAAAGTCCACTACAGAGAGATAACTTGTGTTCATAACAACATTGGTGTTGAGTAACTATTTGACCCAAAATATTTCTAGCTTCTCACTTCAATTTGTTCCTTAAAAAAGTTAAAAACACACCCAAATTTTTTGCTCTAGTTAAGGTAGACCTCACAAACCAACCCCTCTTATCCTCTCAATTTGCAAAAAATAAAAAGTTAAGTTGGTTTCTATACAAACACTTCGTTGTAGAAAATGTTGACATAGCATTTCTCTTCTATAAATAGCCTGCTGAAAATTGTATAAAATCACGTTCACATTTCTCTTCTATAAATAGCGTTCTGAAAATTATATAAATCACGTTTACATTTCTCTTCTATAAATAGCCTTCTGAACATTGTATAAATCACTTCTCAACCATATCACAAGTCATCTTTGACTGAACCCCAACAACAAAGAAAGCCTCGTAGTTATTAAATCTAACAAAAACCATGGTTTTCAAGGACTACACCTTTTTCTCTTATGTCTTTGCAGCGATAGTCGTCATGCTCCTCACTGGCCACGCTCATGGCGCCCTATGTGACAATTCAACTTATAAGATAGTCTGTGAGTCAATTGTTGTTTATCGGACTGACCCAAAGGATGCCTCGTTTGCAGCCTGTCACAAATTGATTTTCGAGACCAAAAATGTAAGGGTGGCGGCGTCAACTCCACCAGTTTCCCCCGAATTTGAAAACTGCATAGCGGCATTTGATGGTGCCATTGCAAGCACCAAAATTGCCGAACAAGGCCTCGTGGCCGGTGACTACAATACCCTGAAGATCTACCTCATTGCCGCCAAAACCAACTACCAAGGATGCGATGACGGGTTCCAGAATTCTGGCCAGACCAATCCCATTGCCAAATCTACTAAGCTCTTAATGGACATTGCTAGCGTCGGTGTAGATCTAGCAGCTTTAATTAAATGACAAAAACTTATAAGTTGTCTGTGAGTAAACAAAAGTGGTCTGAATAAATTGCTATAAAAGCGTTTTTGACTTTTAATAAATAAATAAATAAAAAAAACGTTTTTGGCTTTTTTTTTTTTTTTTTTAAATAAAAGTTTATGGGGGGAGGCCATGTTTGTTGTATTTGTGTCTTTAAGAACTCTTTCTTGTGCCATTGTGATAAGAGAGAATCTTTTAGTCTTAATTTTTTTTTAAATAAATATTTTGATATTTATCCATATAGAATAATATAGTACTAGATTTGATTAGCTTTACGAAAGATTTTTTGCTACTTTTTTTTTTGTCATGATTCCTTTCCATTACTGTATAAAAATATAAGCACATACCTCTTACTAATAATTTTTTCTAAGATAATCCATAAGAAACCTAATTATATACAAAATCTAGTAAAATAGAACTTGAATTTACAAACATAAAAAATAAATAAAATAAAAAAGTCGCAAATATGTGAATTGACAATTTATTTCTTCTAAAAATGAAAAAAGTAAAAAAGCAATCAATAAAAGATAAAATGTGAATTGAAAATCCTACGGTAAGAATAATAAAGTGATAGAGAGACTAAAATGATGACAAAGTAGATGAGGAAAATGGAGAGAGAGAGAGACAAAGAGAGAGAGCGAACAATGAATGATACTAGTTGTGAGTGCGAGTCAAGCCACTGAAAAAAGTAGAGCTATTGATTCTGCAAAAGTTAGGATAAGAGCAGAGTTGTTGGTGTCGCAGAGGAAAAATCATGATCATAGTATCTCTCTTAGTAATCTTTTAGGAAAATGAGATTAGACATTATATTTATGAAATGAGTTGAACGAACTATGAGTATAAAATAATTGAGTTTTTTTTTTAAATTATTTTTTGTTGAATATTTTCTTCATTTGGTGTTTCGTCAATCTTGTTATAATTTTTTTTTTTTTAACGTTATTTGGACCAATATTTGTTGTAATTGTTTAAAATTAGTTGATCCAACATTTGAAATCCACAATAAATAGCTAACTTGGTAATAATCACATTGATGTTAAGTAACTATTTGGCCTAAAATATGTTGAGCATGCCATTATTTCAAATTGTAACTCAAAAAATCTAAAATAATAGACAAAAGTTTAGCTATAAGGTTAATGACTAGTGCACACTACACACTGCATGTTACACACAACAAGCTATTTGTAATGAACACTATTTTTTTTTTTTTTTAAGAGTGTTTCAGCCTAAGGTGTCCGCTTCTAATGGTTTTTATTATCAGACCAAGATAACAATTGATTTTTGGTATAGGCGAGGATTGAAACCTAGATCTCTTATTCAACCATCAGAGATTTTACCAGTTGAGCTAACTGAAACCCACTATATATATATATATATATATATATATCTATATGTTAGGGCCATATTTTCTATGTATTAACTTATCCTTTGGCAAAACTACCCTTTACTTGTAATTTGGTAGATTTAAGCTGGGTTTAATGTATCAAAAAGCATGTTGTTCAGAGACATCAATTGGTATCATTAAAGACATGAAGATCAATCTAAGAAACAAGTGAAGAAAAACTGTTCATTAAGTCTTGACACAAGATCGATACCAGCTACTATCAAGGATTAATGGAGAACTACGATTTCAGATTTCTCAGATCTGAATTTCGGCCTATGATGACTTGAATGATTAGGTTTTCTCACACTACAACCTTAGTTATATATAAGGCTTATTTTAAAAATCATCAAGTACGAAAACAAAGACCTAAAACTCATATATTCTGTGTGAAGTTACTGCGTTTATATGCCTTAGGGTTTTTTAACTAAGTGCTCCCTGATCTTCATCATGTATGAAGTGAAGAACTATGAAGCCAACAACAATCAATCAAGTTGATGGAGTTAGTCAAGTACAACAGTGAAGAACTATAAAGCCAACAATCAATCAAGCTAATAATTATGAAGCATGATCAAGGCATGATGAAACACATTTGGGTCAGAGTGTGTAAAAACACACAACCAATGATCAAAACATTATAAACAAGTCCAATCAAGGTAATCCACAAATTTTGGTATTAATTGGAGTCCAAAACAATACCAAAATGTCATTTAGGCATTTTATCAAACACTTGGTATGCACCTATAAAACTAACATGTAGGCAATACATGAACATGAGTGAATCTTGCCTAAATACAAGTCAAAATGCCACAATTAGCCAACACAAACACAAACAAAACAAATGGGACAGAGCCCAATCAAGAAATAAAAAAAAAAATTCACAAAATTTAAAGTTCTTAACCCTTTTTCAAAAAGGACCCAATTCAAGTAAAAACAAGAATTTTCTGCATAATCTAAGGAAATAAAGAGAAAAGATTGTATAAACATACCTTAGGAATGATTTTGAAACAATTTCACTTGAGATTTGGTTAGGTATTTTAGTGAAAATAGGTTTAGGGTTAAGAGAGGCTCGAGGGAGGCAAAGTGAGGGAAATAGGGTGTGTTTGAAAAAATTGTCTACATCAACCCTTTAAAATTGAAAACACATGTTTTTTGTGGGTTAGTTTCTAGCGAAGTTACTTGTGAAAAATACCTCTGCAGCACAAAATTTTTTGCGAGAAGACTTTAGTCGTGAGATAGTCGCGAAAGTTTCTATCTAAAATTTGTGTTTTCAATATTTTTCCTTAACCCATTTTCGCGGGAAGAGCTTAGTCGCGAGTTTCTCGCGAAAATGCCTTTGAAGGAATTTTTGATGAGAACATGAAAAAATGTAATTTTGAACAAAAACTCATAACACAAAAGCATAAAAATACTTTCAAAAACATATAAAATACTTAAAAATATTTTTGGGTCTGATCGACAAGCAATTTAGTACACACATCACATTTGAACATGTACAATCACACAAATGAAATAAACATTCATTAAACAATAGACTTGTGTGTTGTGTGTGTGTATCAAATGTGGAATAGTCCTTAGTCTAGAATGAAACTTCAATGATCAATTCAATCAAGTCATACACAACTAGTACTAAGTCAAGTTGTCTATCTCAATTATAGAAATGAACATATATGACCCCCCACAAGAAAATGATCACAAAAATTTGAAGCTTTTCCTTTTAGCTTCTTACAACTTACAACTTTTGATCATGTAATAACATTACATCTCATTTTGAGATCGATGCTTGGAATTTTTTATATTTCAATTTTATGAATAGGCCTTTGGCTATTTAAGACACCATACATTCCAATACAAGTCACTTTTCCTTTTTCCTAGTTAAATACTAGTATGTGCGACGGCTTTTGCAACTCAATATCTCTTTTTGGGACTTTACATTTGATGAGCTATAGAGCAAAAACATAAAAACGTGAGAGAATATATAAGAGCAAGTCTATGCATGTATCAAGACCAACAAGACTATTAACTAATCATTCATGACAAGTTTGAAGATCGATTTACAACAATCATACATAAATTTCAATATTTTTCTCACAAGGATAGATGTGCATAAAAATAAAACAAAAAAAATAAGCTCATAAATGCACTATGCCATTAGTAGGAAGGTACTAGGCCAAACTCTCATGTGATAAACAAAACACAAGCGATCAAACTTTTTGGAGATTTTTCAATTTTTATGGATTTTTGAAGTTTTCAACACACTTAAAAACAAAACAAATAAAGTAAGATCAACAAAAACAAGTACAAAACACAACTTGTAAAAGAAAAATGTAACCACACACGTGAGGCTTGTAAAGCATGTATGCAACAATGAACAACATAAGGTCACACAAGGGATGGAAGTCAAGGAATGATACTGACACCAATGGTCTTACGAAGAGACTCAAATCATGGACCATCAAGTGGTTTGGTGAATATGTACGCCTTCTGGTTGTCGGTGTTGATAAATTCTAGCCACACAACCTTGTTCTCCACTAGATCTCGAATGAAATGGTATTGAATCTTGATATGTTTTGATTTCGAGTGTTGAATAGGATTTTTTGATAGGTTTATGGCACTTGTGTTATCATAGAACACACACATAGTGTCTTGAGTAATTCCATAATCATGCAAGAGCTTCTTCATCCATAATAGTTGCACACAACAACTTCCTGCTGCGATGTATTCAGCTTCAGCCATTGATAGAGAAACTGAAATTTGCTTTTGCTCATCCACGACACCAAGTTATTCCCAAGGTAGAAACAACCACCGGAAGTGCTTTTCCTATCATCAATGCACCCAGCCTAGTTAGCATTCGAATATCCAGCTAAGCACTCATTGGAGTCTTTTGAATACCAAATTCCATAGTCGAAGGTGCCATTGATATAGTGGATGATTCATTTTACCGCTGACAAATGTGACTCTTTGGGTGCTGCCTGAAATCGAGCACATACCCCTACAGTAAAGGTGATGTCTGGCCTACTTGCCATGAGGTAGAGAAGACTACCGATCATGCTTCGATAGAGTGTTGGATCTACTTCCACACCGGCTGGATTGAGACTTAGTTTTGCCGATGAACTCATAGGAATGGATGCATGCTTCTTAGAGTCTAAGCCGAATCTCTTTACAAGATTTTTGGCATACTTCTCTTTAGAGATGAATATCCCGTCTTTCTGTTATTTCACTTGAAGCCCTAGGAAATAATTTAGCTACCCCACCATGCTCATTTCAAACTCTTTTTTCATTTCTTCTAAAAATTCTTGAGCAATGTGATCAATTGTGGATCCAAAGACAATGTCATCCACGTATACTTGAGCAAGAAGGAGAGTTTTCTCATCTCTTTTAACAAAAAGTGTTCAATCAGCTTGACCTCTTTTGAAACCATGATCCAAAAGATATGCGGTAAGGCAATCATACTATGCTCTTGGTGCTTGCTTCAACCCATACAAAGCTTTCTTCAATCTTAGCACATTGTTTGGAAAGTGCGGGTCTTGAAACTCTTTTGGTTGCTCAACAAAAACTTCTTCATTCAAAAATCCATTTAAGTTGGCACTCTTCACATCCATTTAGTATAGCTTGAAGTTTATAATACACGCTATGGAGAGAAGAATTAAAATTGACTCTAGTCTTGCTACTGGAGCAAATGACACATCGAAGTCAATGCCTTCAACTTGAATATATCCTTGAGCCACCAATCTAGACTTGTTTCGGACGACCTTACCCGCTTCATCGATTTTGTTCTTGAATATCCACTTGGTGCCGATTACATGTGTGTCCTTGGGCCTTGATACCAACTCCCATACATCATTTCTAATGAATTGATGTAACTCTTAGTGCATGGATTCCATCCAATTCTCATCTTTCAAGGCTTCTTACACCTTCTTAGGTTCAAATTGAGCAAGATAGCAATTGTATGTCACATGATTCAAACTATAGCTCGGTCCTTTTCTTAAACAAATTCCCTCATCTAAGTCACCAATGATGTTGCTTATGGGATGATTAAGACTTACACTTGATGATGGTTTCTTGGAAGTAGAGGGTTCCTCATCACGTGAAATTGGAGGTTGAACTTCCGGAGGGGTGAGTGGACTTGAAGGCCTTTGCGTTGATCTAGTCTCTCTTCTTGATGTAAGAGGTGTGGACTCCTTTTCTGGTGATTCTTTATCACCATCATCACTTTGAGGCATGTTATCATCACCCTCATTCTTCTTAAGGGTTGGTGCTTTACCATCCTCATTAACATCCTTTTCCGAGATGGTGTCATCTATGACCACATTTATCGACTCCATCATCGTCTTAGTGCGCTTGTTGTATACTCTATTTGCTCGGCTATTTGTGGAGGATCCTAGAAAAATCCCTTCATCACTCTTAGCATCAAATTTTCCAAGATTCTCCCTATCATTGAGAATGTAGCATTTGCTTCCAAATACTTTGAAGTATTTCGCCTTTGGCTTCTTTTCCCTCCAAATCTCATACGATGTCTTCTTTGTTCCAACTCGAAAGAAGATCCTATTCCCAATGTGACAAGATATGTTCACCGCTCAGCCCAAAATTTCTATGGAATGTTTTTGTTGAGAAGCATTATTCTTGTCATCTCTTGGATCACTCAGTTCTTTCTTTCAACCACCCCATTTTGTTGTGGAGTCTTTGGAGTGGAGAATTCCTTTTTGATACTGTGCTCATTGCAAAATGCTTCAAATTTTGCATTTTCAAACTCTTTCCTATGATCACTACTTATTTTGACTATAGGAAGTCCCTTTTCATTTTGGAACTTCTTGCATAACTTTTCCATCTTGTCCAACACATTCAACTTCTCTCTAAGGAACCCCACCCAAGAATATCTTGAGAAATCATCCTCCACCACCACCCTATATCATTTTCCACCCAAGCTTTTGGCTCTCATTGGACCCATTAGATCCACATGAAGTAACTCCAAAGGACGAGAGATAGCAACTACATTAACTTTGGGATGGGTTGATTAGGTTTGTTTTCCTAATTGACATGGACCGCAAACATTGTTCTCAATCTTTCCAAACTTTGGTAAGCCAATCACAGCTTCAAGCTTTAAGAACTTGAATGTTGAAGGTTTCACTTAAACATCTCCACATAAATTGTAGGCCTAAGCCCATGTAAATGTTGACGGTTTCACTTAAACTTCTCCACATATAAAAAGGAAACCCTAGCTATGCTTTGAAGACTTTTGGAAGACTTATGCGTTACTCTTTGTGAGATTTGAGAGGTTCTGTACCTTTTAACTACACAAGATTCTACTCGAGTTTAAACTACAATCAAAGATTTGTAGAACTAGTTGCTGCTTTAAGATCAACAAGTGAATGTGATCTGAAACCTTTGAGTAGAGTCTTAAAGTCACAAGAAATAGTGTGCTTGTGTTGCTATAAATCCAAGAAGAGAAGGAGTTCGTGGATTCGGAGCTTGCATGTGGTCGTGTCAGTAAGCTATTACATGAGATAGCAATAGATTTAAGGTTAAATTTGATTGTAAAAACTTTGATTCTCTTATAGTGAATTACTTTACCATAAGGATAGCTAGGTTAAATCATTCCCAAGTTTTTACCTTAAAATTGGTTAGTTTCATTGGTTTTCTTGGGTAATCATATCATGGTGTTATTTACTTTTCCGTATCTTTGCATGATGTGATTTGTTTGTGTTTAACCTAGATCTAAAAATTAATCTAATAATCACTTAATTAATAAATTAGGTTAAAACAATCTGTTAAAGGGGTCTAAACATAGATTTTCAATAGGTTTAAACCAAAATCAATTTGGAGATTAACACAAACGTAAAATCATGTACAATTTTGTATAGTTTTAAAACCAGCATAAAACAAACCACCAAAGATGTATTGTACATGCTAATCAAGAGGCAATAAACAAACCTCGACTACCATCAAATTAAACACACATTATTCTTTAAGGCAAAAAAATTCATAGCATTATCATAGGAAGGCCAATCCATGTACTTTTATCATATAAAAGCAAAGAACATCAAAAGAGAAAACTCAAAATCTTGACACTCATTAAATAGGAATTTCAAAGAGGTTGCTTAAAATGCATTTTTATTTATATACTTAAAAAAAAAAAAAAAACATTAACATGATAGTACCATACATGATGGTTAGTGGTTTGTTAGACACCAAGTGAACTCAATGGGATCAAATAAATCATCTAACCAACCATCAAAAATAAAAACTTATTGGATTATGCTAAAGGTAGTTGGTCATGCCAGCTAGGGGTGTGCATAAAATCGACGAACTGAAAAAACCGGCCGAAACCGACCGAACCGTTGCAAAAATTTCGGTTCAGTTTCGGTTCGGTTTTTAATTTTTAAAAACCGAAAATTTCAGTTCGGTTTCGGTTTTTGGTTTTAATACACCCAACATATTATAATATATTTAACATAAAATATATAACATATAATACCTATACTTATTTGGGCCTGCCATTGGCCTTTTCATTTTTTTTTAAAACCATTTAGGCCTTTCATTTTTTTCTTTTATATGATCTAGCCCTTTTTTTTTTCTTGGATAGAATCTAGCCCTTTCTTGTTTGATAGGAATCATCAATGAATATAGGAAAAGATACGGCCCTTGCCCCTTTTCCATGTATTCGTTTTATTTTTAGAATAAGTATAATTAAACTAATTACTAATTAGATATCTAATTAACCTAATTAAACTTAATCTAATTTAATTATAAAAACAAAAGTTAAAAACCCTACCCAGCCCACTTTCATTCTTAGTTCTCACAGCCTCTACTCTTTAAGCTCACTGCTCAGCCTTCCTCTTCTCTCACCACTCCACATGCCGCCTCCACTCATCGGCCTTCCTACATTGGCCTTTCTACACCGGCCTCCACACGCCGGTTTGTTTATATCAAAGAAACTTTGGTTTCAATTCGTTTTTTTTTTTTTTTTTGGTTTCCGTATTGAATTTCTAATTGTTAAGAAAATCGAAGCTTTATTGTTTTTTGAGATTGAATTGGTATGTGGAATCCGATTATGTTTCTGGGTTTTGTTTGTTTTTTAAAAAGATTGGATCTCAGATCGGATTTTTGCATATATGCTTGTTTTCTGGGCGCATTTGGATCGGTTTAGATGATTGTAGAAGCTAAAATAATAGTGGGTTTTGAATTTGTGATTGTCCTATGTGCTGGGTTTGTTTATTTTTTCAATTTCCTCTCTTTTTTATATTCTAGATTTTTTTTTTTCTTTGTTTGCTTTCTTAGAAAATAAATGATAAGGAAACTGAAAAAAACACCAAAACCGACCGAAACCAAAATCCAACCGAAACCGATTGATTTCCAACTACTTCGGTCAGTTTCGGTTGAGGATTTCACACACCAAAAATTTCGGTTTCGGTTGGCCAGCACTTAGAAAATCGACTGAAACTGAACCGACACACCCCTAATGCCAGCGTCATAAGCGACTTGTTCAGCCTTCACTCTTTTAGCATCCTTGCCCTCAAGTTCTTTTTGATGGAGTTTGATTTGCTCTTTGGTTGAGGCTAGTTGCATTTCAATCTTCTTCAAAGAAACCCACAATTCCTTAGCTTGTTTCTTATACCCTCCCAAAGCAGCTTCGTCATTCTTACACCCCTTCTCAGCCTTAGCTAGGTGGAAAAGTGAGTCCTTATACTTCTTCTCTGCCTCAGCTAGAGCCTTATCTGAGTGGGCTAGCTTACTCTTGGGAATTTGAAAGATTGTGGTCGACCCATTTCTTGGTCACAAAGGACGATTGCAAAATCAGACGTCTCTTATTTTTGGACAAGACTTTTGGATCTAATGAAACCGGAGGATTGTGATCTGGTATGATGATATCTTCCCTTATCACTTTAAAGAAGGCAGTGGTTGATGCATTTTTACTCATTAAACCTTATCTCAATGGAAGCTTATATTTGCTACAGCCATTATCAATATACAACACCGCACCACAATTACAATCTTGCAGGCAAGATTTTCCACATTCTTCCTTTGTCATTGATACCACTGACTAAGGATAATCATTCCACGACATATTCTCTAAAGTGAAAATATTGTACTGCATAACCGGATGATTATTGCGCTGGCAACCAATGTCATTGAAGTTCTTATGGCACCCAAGGAACTTATTACTAGCGTTGACAAAATCAAATCCAGGATAACAGTTACAGTCATCTTCATAGCCCATGTCTGAGCAGTAGCTGTTGAATCTACAGAAACCATTAACTTCACAATATGCAGGCAATGCCGACCACTCCATCAGCATATGTGAGCCATTACCGCTGTCAAAGTGATGTGAATACAATCTAAAGATCCCATCTGCATCAAGTGTTGCACGGAGGATGGTAGTGTTGTTCTTGTCAGGATATGAGCTATTTGCCAAAATCTGTACGGTCAAATTACGATGTCCTAGGAACAGAATGCCTGTATGAGTAAGACTCAACAGTGACACGTCATCAAAAGTACCAGAAGACCAATAAGCGTCATCGTGTTTAGCAGTGCTAATTGCAGGGCAGGCAACAAGGTTTAATCTGTTTGCATAGAAAGAAAAAATCGTCCACTCGAGTGGTTTGAGTAGAGACACTTGCAACCAAGGTCCTGTTAGAAGAAAGATTCTGACCTCCTAATATGGTGTCAGTTGGAAAATCAAAGCTTTCCCACATGACATTGGAAGCCATGTCGTAGGGCACAAAATTACCAGAATCCAGCATAGCAGCTGAAGTTGCAGGATAGGGCACATGAGAAATGTACTTTTGTCTCCTTTGATTGGTTCGAAGCACCAGCTTACCATCTCTAGTTAGGTGGAGAGAAGAATTTGAGGATACAGGATGGTCATCTCGATTTGCAGTCCAGGTTATTGTTTTTACAGTTTGATTAACTGGCCATATTTCGATAGCAAAGCCATCACCTTGTGGGTAGAATCCAAATGCAAAAAGCCAAGAAGGAGAGAGCTATGAAGTATGGTTTGAATTGGGAGAAAGAGAAGAACCTAAATGTATCACATTGGACTGGTTTTGATATGCCTTTGCATCGACAGAAAATAGAAAAAACAAGCAATAAGAACAGAAATGGCATGCAGTCATGAGATGGATAGTGAAAGAGGAAAGGGTTAAGAGGGGTATTAACAGAATGCAGTCCAAAATTTAAGCAAAACATATAATAGGGTTAATTGCACAAATCCACCCTTAACTATTTGGGTCTTTGCACTTTACACTCCAAACTATTAGAACTTGCAATCACCACCCTAGAATAGATATTAAACTAACGGTCACATGCAAGTCATGAGACCCTATAGAAAGTAAATTCACCATTAAATTCCCCTTCAATAATATTCTTACTGAAATTTTCAACCAGCCCAGCTCTATCTCCCATGTAAATTACACGATAATAAAACAAATTGAAAAGGAATATTGATTACATTCACATTTTGAGTGAGGTGGCATGTATACGAAAAACTATAATAGCCATGATCCTCAGGTTTGAAAGTTTGAAGGAAATGATCCAAAAGTAGGACTAATTTTATTGATGGAATTGACTGGGCATTGAAAATAGATCTTTGAATGTCATTCGAGCTCATTTCCCAAGTTTTAAGAGTTTGAGTGCAATGTGAAAATATACTTAATTTCTTTTATTTTAGGTTCATGTGACCATTAGTCTTAATTGTCATCTAAATTTATGGTGAAATTTGTAAGATTTTTCAAAATTAGGGTGAATGATTCCAAGTTTTAAAGAGTTTGAATTGTGCATACTGCAAAGACCCCCATAATTTAGGGTGAATTTTAATAGTTAAATTGTAATAAGTTCTACTTTCTTAAAAAAAACAAACAAATAGTTGTAAAGTTGTGATTTATAACTGTGTTTTATGCTGTCTTTAATTTCATGTCAAATTTAATTATAATTTTGTTAAGTCATTTCCCTGTATTTTTGTGGAATTTATTTTAAGGGTTATGTGTAAGTGTTTGGTGAAGAATTTATGAAGATGAAGATTTCAGGACTGGCTCAAGAGTGTTGACTTGTGAAACAAGCCACGTAAGAAGTACACGTGAAATTTGAAGAGTCGTTAACAAGCTGGATTTCATGAGTCATTCACGACTCAGGCCAAGTTGCGAGTGACCCACGAAACTCTCTGCCTGATTATTTTTTAGTGTGCGTTTTCTCATTCCTTTACCAAAACTATATAACCCTTCATTACTCACGAAACATAAGAAGCAAAAGGAGCATTCACAAGAAACTTTTAAGAGAGAAAACCCTAACCAAACACTTGAGAGTTAGAGATTATTTACCCACAATCCTCTACATCATTTCTCTAGAGTTTCCATTTACTCCTATCTCTTCATCTACACATCCTTGAGAGGCTCTTAGCCCAAACACTTACCTCACTCATTCTGAGTGTTGAGAGAAGTTTTTGTGCCTATGGGAAGCATTAGAAGAAGTCATTGAGTGGCGGATGCAATCAGGCAGAATTACGGGATCTGGATAACTAAAGAAGACAAGACTCCAAGAAATCTGTTGATAGCTGGAGCTTGGAGGACTCAAATACATTGGGTAGATTAGGTTTGAGGGGTCTTTTGATTTTCGTATACTCCAACTTATTTACTAGTGAATAGATTTTGGCTTGGAGGGTCGCGGAGAGGTTTTTTGCCTAGTACTTCAGTTTTCTCTTTGATAACACATCTTAGTATTATCTTGTGTTTGCATCTTTCTTTCCTACTCTTTAAACTTTACATTTATTGCTTATTGTACTTGCTTATGCATCAGAGTAGTGTTCCAGTTTATTGCACTTCATTTACTTGTGTTCCACACTTAGATAAGATAAAGTAAAAGTAATTAAGCTATAATTTAAAATTTAAGGGTGTAAACAAGCATTAATGTTTTCACACTAATTAAGCTTTCAATTGGTTTCAGAACAGCTACACTTTTGGGATTTCGTGATCCTTGTGTGATCTTAGACCCCTTTTGAGATGGATAGATCTCAATCCCTCAACGCACCTCATTTCTTTGATGGGAGTAACTACACATTTTGGAAAGTACATACCTCACATGATAGCCCATGAAGAGATCCTAGAGGAATCTAGGGATACAATGAGTCAAAATATCCCATTTTCAGGATCTAGAGGGGCTCCCATCCCAGAAAAAGAAGAAACCTGGAGGGAAGGCAAAATATTGCTTATAAAGGTACCCAGTAAAGAATCCCAAACCTAGCCCGAGAAGGAAGGCAAGTTCATATCCATGTTTGATATTGCTAGGCTATAAAAGATTGCAATAAAATACCTCATGAATATGACAGCTAGTGCTAGAATAGAGTACTTTGCAGCAGAAACTCGTGCAAGCAAAGCCTTCTTAGAAACCACCAACGTAATAACCTTCATGTACGAGGATATGGAGGTTGAGTACCTAGAACATCGAAGACCACTCTATCTAACATCCATAATAAATGGTGTCCAAATTAGGAGAGCACTAATAGACACAAAAGCCTCATTCAACCTCATTTCCTTGAGTACATCAGAGGTCGTAAGCATGTTTGGTAAGAGGATCTAGGGGACACCCGTGAAGATAATGAGATTTGGAGGAGATGCATAATCCATTGAGGGGAAGGTAAAGTGGAAGACTAATAGGGGTCTTTGCCAATCCTAGCCATTTCAATCAAAGTGAAGTAAATTTTGTAGAGAATATGTTTTACAACGAGCTGGCCCTAGATGATGAGTGTCCTACATCAGAGACCCTAGGGGCTTTTGTCCTGGAAGAAGAAGAAGGTAGCAATACCTATGGTTTAAGGGATCCCTTGGACAGAAAAAGACAGAAGAAGGAAACAAGTTCATCAAGATCCTGAGAATGTGTAGCTATTCAAGAACCCGAAGGAAGGCTAATATATTGCTTATGAAGATCCTGGAGAAACTTATGGATATGGAAAGGAAGGCATAGATCCTACCAAATGAGGAACTGGAAGAAGTGAACCTGGGGGATGACCCAAGGAACCTAGGGCCTATCCTCAGTAGCAATCAACTATTAGTACAAAAAAAAAAAAAAAAAAAAAAAAAAAAAAAAAAAAAAAAGAGCAATTAGTGGAGCTATTGAAAAATTATGAAGATTTATTGGCATGGACTCCTTCAAATTAAATAAGGCACGTTCAAAGGATAAATTTCCTTTATTGAAAATGGAGAATGTTTTCATATGGGGAGCTAAACAACCAAATGTCTTTCATAAAACTTCAACAGATCATGAGTCATTTGCCTACTTTATGGGTAATAGTCCATGACAAAATAATTATTGTTGTACTTGGAATCCTGATCCCAAGCATACAAAGTATTAAAGGATACCAAAATGAGGTATCCTAACATAGAAAGGGCATGTTTGACATTCATGCATCTCAACAACTGAATCATTACTTTTCATCCCACCAAATCCTATTGGTGACAAGCTTTTATCCAATAAAAGCCCTCCCCCATCAGCCCTTGGGATCTTGAAGAGTAGCCCGGTGGTTAATATTAATTTCTCAATACAATATAGGTTTGAAGGATGCCTAGAGCTGTCAAGAGCTAGACTATAGCAGACTCACTGGCCTAGTTCCTTGAAGAAGAGTAGTACCTATTAAGTGAGAAGATCACTAGAAAAGTAGTAGTGGTAGAGATCCCTAGAAAGAAACAGACTATGAGGTTTGTGAAGACAACCTCCAACTAGCATGCCAAGGGGAAGCCTTCCTCTTCCAGGATCCCTATAAAAGGATCCCCTACCTAAAGAAAACACCATGACAGAATCATCTTGGTAGAGCTCTTAGCCACTAGTTCACCGGTGAGAGCAACCATGGATGACTCATAAAAGAAAAGTATTTCCATGATGGATTTGTTTGCAGCCAAGAGAGGATATATTAGAAGATCCTCAAGGAAGGAAATGAATCCTTAATCGTTTGAAGAAAAGAAAAGAGATCAATTTAGTGACCCCATTAGAGAATTGGGGGGGGGGGGGGGAGGGGGGCTACGAAGGAACCCTTTTGAAGATTGAAGAATTCAATGGCTGTGAACAAATTTTTAAAGTGACATGGCTCAAGACTTGGGAAGAGCAAACTTTTCATGTACCTAGCCCAAGACTTGGCCATAACAAATTTTTTCAAGTGACATGGCCCAGGACTTGGGAAGAACAAACTTTCCATGTACTTGGCCTAGGACTTGGCTAGAACAAATTTTCCAAGTGGCATGGCCCAGGACTTGGGAAGAGCAAACTTTCCATGTACCTGACCCAGGACTTGGCTAGAACAAATTTTCCAAGTGGAATGGTCTAAGACTTGGGAAAGAGCAAATTTTTCAAATGCCTGACTCAGGACTTAGCCAGAACAAATTTTTCCAAATAACATGGCCTAGGACTTAGGAAGAGCAAACTTTCCATGTACCTGACCCAAGACTTGGCTAGAACAAATTTTTCAAGTGGCATGGCCCAAGACTTGGAAAAGAGCAAATTTTTCAAGTACCTGGCCTAGGACTTAGCCCAGAACAAATTTTCTAAATACATGGCTCAAAAATTGGCTCACAACTAAGAAACTAGTCAAAAGTAAAAGTTTATGGATACAAGCTATAGCACGTCCCAATAATGCGTGTAGATTGTAAGCATATCCCAATAATGGCTACAACCTATAGCACGTACTAGCAATGAATACAACTTGTAGCATGTACCAGCAATGGGTACAACTTGTAGCAAATCCTAGCAATGGATACAATCCGTAGTACATCCCAATAATGGGTGTAAATTGTAAGCAAATCCAAGTAATGGGTACAACTTGGAGCATGTACCAGCAATGGGTACAACTTGGAGCATGTACCAGCAATGGGTACAACCTATAGCACGTACCGGTAATGGGTACAAGTTGTAGCAAATACCAGCAATAAATACAAGCCGTAGCACGTCCTAGCAAAGGGTGCAAATTGTAAGCAAGACTCAATAAGGGGTACAAAGAGAAAGAGTCTCGAGTGGGTATGAAAACCCAAAAGTGGGTGTATAAAGTGCACAAGATTAACCTCCTTGAAAGGAATTGGTTCAAGGGAGGTGCAAACTCACCAAAGGCGTGGAGGTATTTCGATTCAACAAAAGAAAGGTACCCTTTCGGTAAGCCCGCTCATTAATACCGTGTTTGAATATATCAAAACACTGCAAAATGTTGTGCAAGAGGTATCACCCATGCACTAATACTTTATTCATGTAGATTAAAATGAAAATTATAATATTTTGGTCTTCTTACATGACCAATTATCAAAAATCAAGATTTGGAATTCTTATATGGTTGAGACCCCCACATGGTTTCATATACATGAAGTAATCCTTATTGCTATGATTTATTTGGCAGTAGGCTTTTCTAATGCATGCACTGGGAGCTAAGATATGATTAAAATTTTCCTTAGATATATCTTTCACTTAATAAAAGTTGAGAAGTCTAGTGCAAAAGTTACAGTACATAAGTTCAGCCCTATTATTTTCTTTGGCTCATGAACTATGTGGTATGTAGTAATTCAACAACAATATATGTGAATAATTTGTTGTAATCTGAAATATTATACAATCTCTCACAATCTGAAAAAAAGAATAAGGCAAAGATCAAGAGCATCTACAAGAAGAGCAAGGTCTTTAGCTAAGGCAAGGTGTGGAGATGTTCTTAAGCCTTCTAATTTATGTCTTTAGGGAAGTTTCTAATCCTTTAATACATTTTGAGAAGAGTAGCTAGTCTTGATTAGATTCTAAATCAACATGTTTATATGATTCAATGATTTATGATATCATGATCCCATTGGGAAGTCACTATCCATGGACTAAAAATCTCATGTGGCAAACATCTTAGTGTTATTTACCTTAGCCATAGCAAGCATGTACTACAATGAATAGAATATCTTTGGCAAAGTTCATGGGGGCTTCCCTCACTCAACCTATTTTGTAAAACAAACAAAATCTTGTTGACAAAGAAATACTATCTTATATTGAGATTTAATATGCATTCAATATGATTTTTGTATGCTACTTTCAAAAATAGCATATCCTAGAATTGCTAGCAAAAACACTAGGGCTAGAAATATACTTTTAGCATCAAATGCAATACCAATATAACTTGGTTATACATATATATATACGCATATATCATTGTCGGTTTGACAAAATTGATTTGTTTTATGGAAAATTGAATACCAATCTACAACTTAAAACTAGAATGAAGGTGAATTATAATCTTTCACAATATGTTAGTTCATCCCATGAAGGAAGTGTAGCAATTCTTTTGGAATTTCCCTCAAGAATTATTTGGTCTACACATTGGTTCTACAAACTAGGAAAGTGTCCAAGAACAATTTGTTTTCTCGCGTGTGGGCTATAGGTAACTCATGGGCTCGGGGGGCTAATGTTGAGGACCAAAATTTCACAAGAAAGTCCATACCATGAAAAGTAAAGAAAGACCACAAGCCTTAGCAAAAGAAGACCAAATTCATGAAGTTAAGAAAGACCATGAAGGCCCAAAATCCCAAAAAGAAGGAAAAAGAAAGAAATAATAATAATAATAATAATAATAATAATAATAATAATAATAATAATAATAATAATAATAATAATAATAATAAAAAGAGGCCCTAGACTTGGTCAAGCCAGAGGATATGTAGCAAGATGAACATTGAGGCCCTAGAACCTTGACGTGTCCTTTTGAATCCTTAAGAAGAGGACCTTGGCTGACATATGGGAAAGCCAAGGTGTATGTTTAGATTTCTAGCAAAAAAGCCATTAAAAATTCAACAAAACTAGGTATTATCTTTGTAACCCATGATCCAAGCCCGTGGAATCCCAAGTAGATAGTAAGGGAGAAGTGGTTTGGTCGATAGGAGAGTGATTTCTGGTGAAAGGAGGATCTCGAAAGTTTCCCTTGGTTCATATATTTACTTGGAATGCATGAACCAATGGAAAACTTAGTTCCCCCATTTGCATGACACCTCCCCACAATTTCCTGTCAATTGTCATTTTTAACTAAAGCTATCATCCAGTACATTGAGTAGCCCACCCACTCCTTTGACTTTCCAATAAGGAATCTTTCATTTATAGCTAAAGTCAAATGCCCCTTTTGAGTTATAATTGCCTAATTAAGCTAAACCTCTACCCAATGCACTTTTAGGTTTTAGAGGACATGGTTATACCTAGCAAACTAGGGACGTGTCCTTGCCTACCTAGGGTACCAGACTATGTCCACTATAAAAGGAACATTAAGGCATAGCAGAAAGGGGAAAGAAAAAGAGGGATTCAGATGGAGGAAAAAAGGGAGAGTTCAAAGGTTCAAAATGATAACTCTTAGAGCTTTAATAGCCCAGTAAAGGAGAGAAAAAAGAACAAAATAAAAGAGCTGAGGTGGAGGAATTCGCCCCATATCCTTGAGATCATTCAAAATATCACATAGCCTCCAAAGAAACATGTGTCAAAACATACACACATCAGATATCACTCTCTCCCACAAAATCCTCCTCACCTAACTATTATGGAAGACAATGCCCAAGTAAAGCTACTTGGATTTGAGTTCCAAATCCCACAAGTCTTGTACAAAAGCATTAAGTCTGTGAGAATTGAGGCTAAGATTCTTGTGGCTGACTTATTCTCATGAAAGTCATATATATATATATATATATATGTATATGTATTAAAAAGTATATTCTAATATAAGAAACTAACAATTATTTGAAGATATGTGTATTGTATAGTGTGTTCTTGTCTAGGACCTATAGGAGTAAAGAGAAAGGACGAAACTCCATTGCATAATAAGCATGGAGAAAGCTCCTACAGTTCAAGGAACCAGAGATTCTAGGTTCCATGGATTATTGACCTAGTACACCTAGGAGCCAGGACATCACATTCGGCGTACCATGACATCACATTTGGGGTACCACGACATCACGCTTAGGGAACCAAGTGAAGAAACTCTTTTAAATGTTTACACAACAAAAGATGAGCCCTAAACCTTCTATTTCAATCTCCTTCTCATTATGAATATTATGAATGATTATTTTACTTATTTCGTAAGAGTAAAGGATCATTTTATGACACTAAAACACTTATAATGATATTTTATTATTTAAGAGGAATCACATTTTTGCCTTGAGGAGCTTTATGTGACTTGCGCACAAACCGGTTCATATAATGACCCCAATAGGCTGTGGAGAGCTAGACCTAGTTCGACCATCCATCCTTAGAGGCCCAAGATCTCTTGTCATCAATGGACTTGAGTACTTTCCAAAAAAGGAACCTCTACAAATATTAGGTGCAAAAATTAAAGAGTCTAAATTCAGTTAGATTCTACATTGAATTATAACTGGAGTTTAATTTTACGCCATGTGTCTTATCTAATTTTTTAATTTTTGTGGCAAGTGAATTATTGGGTGCGAAAACCGAAGAGTCTAGATTTAATTAGATTATAAATCATATATATATATATATATATATATATGAGAAACCATTACATATTTTAGAAATTCATGGCTTAAACAAATGTGAACTCATATATATATATATATATATATATATTAATAGGTAAAATTTAGAGAAAGTTCAATTAGAATTTGAAATTAGAATCTAATTTTGTGTCATGTGTCTAAATTTATGTGAAGATCAAAACATAATTATCTACTTAAATTTGTGCCATGTTTCACTTAAGGTTTTTAATAATTGTGCCAAGTGAGTTAATGAGTGCAAAATACTAAGAATTTAATATATATATATATATATATATATATATATATATAAATAGGTAAAGGTGAGAGAAAATATAATTAGATTTTAAATTAGAATTAAATTAGAGTATAATTTTGCGTCACGTGTTCCATTTAATCTAGGTTTTTTAAATTTTTGTGCCAAGTTAATTAATTCAATCTAAAATTCTATATATGTGTGTGTGTGTGTGTGTGTGTGTGTGTGTGTGTATTAATAGATGGAGATAAGAGAAAATTCAAGTAGATTTTAAATTATACATTTAAGATTTAAATTCCTACACCCCAATTATATATATATACACACACACACACACACATTAAAATTTGGTTGTGAAGTTTAAGTACAAGATTGATACAATAACAGTATTGTTTGGTTGCTAAGATTATATTATATATTTTTGGTTTAGTATGTTGTATTTGTTGAGTTGGGTGCTAAATTATGACTCCAAATGGTTTATTTTACTTTTCATTTTCAAATAATTTAATAATTAGGGTGAGAGAATTTAAATTTTAGATGTCTTAGCTAAAAATGGGAGGAGATACCAGTTAGTTGAACTACAAAACTCTTGGCATGGATTTAGCATTTTATTAATTGATTTATCTTATTTTTATTGGATCTTAAGTTACATATTGCATTATTACATATTACCCAAACTCTCTTTGTTTTTTTAAGGAATTTCCTGTTAACAAAACTAAGGATATTCAATTTGCACTTTGATGTTTATCAATAATATTAGAGACAAAAACAATTTCACAATTGTTGAGGTAACAAGTTATTGTTGAAAGGTTAAAAAACGATGTCAATGAAAATTAGTAAAAGTCTACCAACTTAACTGTTGTTTAATTTATTTTATTTGTAGCATTAATAATTCAAAGGATCTTCTTGAATGTAGAGCACTCCTCGCTAAATAATTGTTGTGACTTATAAAAATACTGTTGTTGAGGCTCAATGGTCATCTATGGGGAACAACATTTGGAGTGAAGTGCAAGGAGCTTAATTTGATCAAACAAAAGCTATTAAAATAGTTAACAATAGATATTAAAATAGTGTCAATGTTGGCCAATATAAAAGTTAATAATAACCTACCAAATCAACATCTGTAAATTAATTTTATTATAAAAACTCGTGTCTATAGCATTGCTCCTTGTTGAGAGCAATTGCAACTTTTCTATTAGAGAATACTCCTCCATACAGTAAATGGTGCTACTAGAAATGTTTTTGGGGGTTAAGCAAAATATAGCAAAATTCTAAACTAAAAAGCAAGATCTTTGGATGACTCAAAACAATTAACTTTCATTTGTTGAGCTTTAGATTCTTTTATGATACTTAAGCCAATTATAATTGATAATAAATTTTCTAATAATCTATATTCTCTTTAACACAACATTAAACAATTACTCAAAAACTAATTCCTTCTCGTCACAATACTTTGTTTTGATAAACTTCAAGACTGAAAACTAAATTTTCCATATATGCTTATGAAATACAAAGAGTAAGCGTAGAGCTTTTGTTTTTTTTTTTTTGTTTTTTTGTTTTTGTTTTTTTCTCTCTTAGAGATAATTATAATATGTTACTAATTCCGCAGCTCGAACCATTTTCCTCCAACACTGCTCAAACACTTTGTGCATATATAGAGGGTACCAATTTAGTTACAAGGCCCTTGGCAAGTAAGCACAAGCCTAATTAGTCAAACAAAATTTTGTATCAATCAATAGTATTATTAGAAGAAAAAGGTTTTGCTATATACAAGGGTATGTGGTAGCAAAAAACAGGATGTGTTAAAAGGTCATGTGCAATGCACATAATTAGATGGACCTTAGAACACATATCCCTTTCTCTTTGCTGCCACATATTGCTGCATACAAGTATGCTGCAAATTTTTTACCTTATTAGAATGTCTTAATCTTGAGCATGCAATAAATGCCAAAAAAGAAGAAGAGAGGAACATATGGTAAAATAAAAGAAGGGTAAATTATAAGTTTGGTCTTTAACCTTTACATTGAATGTCAATTTGGTCTCTAACGTTTTAATGCGTCAATTTAGTCCCTAACTTTTTGGTGTTGTGTCAAAATGGTTCTTGCCATTAAGTAATGGATGGAAAATGCTGAGGTGGCTAACGGCCAAAATAAAAAATTATTTTTATGCCACATTAGATGACATGTGTACTATCACTTGGAATAGATTTTTATATATATAAAAAAAAGTTTTGTTAAAATTAGGATCTCAAAATTGGTGTACCCCCCTATGATCATTTGAGTTCTAAGGCATCAAGGTCAAGAATGTGGATCTCTCAATTGCGTTCCAATTAGACTACGAGTCGCCAAGAAAGTCTTCAAGCTTTGGAATAACTTGTTGGTTTTGGTAGTCAAACTCGTAAGAAAAGAAGGAATTGGCAAGGTTTTGTGCTTCACTTTCTTTGGCTCGATTTTCTCCTTCAGAGCGTAGAACACTTGGGAGTTGGGGTTTGGTTAATCAACAATGAAAAATGATTATAATTAATAGATTTATTCTGTAGATTTATCCCTATCATTAAACTGACTGAACGATATTACTTCAATATGGACCTAACACTTATTCAAAAAAAAAAAAAAAATGAACCTAACGCAATCATATTCTAGATCTATAGCTCAATTATCTCAGGCAAAGTAGAATAAAACCTTCAATTTTTGAAAACATGGAAAAATCACAAAACAAATATTCAAGACTGTATTTTCCATTGTTTTTCTCAAGCTTCTTAGCAACCAAATAGATGTTGCTGTCTTTTTCACAAGGCTCAACTAAATATTTGATTCAATGATTTATTAACATAAACTGGTTTTGAGATAAACTATTCTTTTAAAAAAATTCCAAATGGCAGTACACATGCCATCCAATTTGACATAAAAATAATTTTTAATTTTAACCGTTAGTCATGTAAGCATTTTCCATCAATCATTTAATGGTAGAGATTATTTTGACACAATACTAAAATGTTAGGAACTAAACTGACACATTTAAAACGTTAGGGACTAAATTAACATTTGGTGTAAAAGTTAAGGACCAAATTTATAATTTATCCAATAAAGAATTAAAAACAAAATGAAAAATCATATGAGGTTTACTGAATGCAATATATATATATATATATATATATATATTAAATAAATAAAGTGTAAGTGGGGTTGCTAATTTTTGCTGAAGGGCAAGGGTTGCATTGAAACCCCATTTTAAAAAGCTTTCATACATAGTTCCAATAACACATGGTGAAAACAAAAGAGTGCCATAAAGAGTGTAGCAGACCATACCGCGCTGAAATTTACAAAAACATTACATATAGCAAAATAAGTTCCTAGGAAGCATCAGTTGATTAAGCCATTGCCAAGGGAGGCTTCAAAAGACTTCGTTGTTAAACCAGCTCCTAGGATTTGCTGCCTCCGCACATTCAAGGCAGCCAATTTAGTTTCTTCTTCAGCAATCTCAGAATCAAGCTGCTCCTACTCAATTTTCTGTTTTCGTGCATAAGAAGCTCTTATTATGATCTTAGTATCCCACATGGATTAAGTATAAATTATCAGTGTGTTTATAAGCTCTTGGACATCCTCTTCTTGCAAGCCGATTTTCAAAGGTGATTTCTAGCTAGTGGTTTGTAACAGAAGCCTTAATGATGTCAAGAGAGATTTCAACAACAGCATTGTCAGATAACACACCAGCACCATTAATTATCATCCTCCATTGGTTCCTGCATGAGTTGCAACACCTCCAACCAATAATTTCAAACGAGCTTCCTTGTCCTAAATTGTTGGTGCTCTAGATCTATATCATTTGGGGATGTTTCAAAACGTAGTTCCTTTCAAAAAGTCAATAAATAAAATTCCTAACTGACCATATAAAAAATATTGCGTTGGGGATGTTTTAAAACATAGTTCCTTTCGAAAAGTCAATAAATAAAAGTCCTAACTTACCATATAAAAACTCGAATATTGCGATTGATTGACGTTTATATTATTGGAAATAACTCTTTTTAATTTTTTTGAAAGCTTTTGGTAAATACACATTTATTCAAAGTATATATTTAAATATTTTGAAATTTTAGTGATAAATTTTCAGGTATTTATGATGAGTCATATAGAAGAACGTCGCACAATGAATAATGGTCATATCAAGTCACCTAAATTATTGTTTCTCAAAAAAAAAAAAGTCACAAAAATTATTATAGAATATAGATAAGTAAAAAAAAAATAAATAAATAATCCTTTTGGAAAGCTTAAATGTTTTGGTTATAGAATTTTAATTTGAAAAAAAAAACTTAAATTCCTTAGAATTTGGGTAAGAAAGCATCATGTAAAACAAAATGTCCAACTGATACATGCGCTAATAACAAAACATACGTGAAATAAAGAAAATATTTTGATAATATAATTAAAATGTTTCAAATTCATCCCTTGAAACTGATTGGAAGATCCCAGCAAAAACAAACGTTAGGTCATCCCAACTCCAGCAAAAACTCTCTGTTTCGTTCAAACTACTACGATCTCAGAGTATCTAGGGCCTCTTTGGTATTTAAGTTTAAATTCACGTTTTCACGTGTTAAATAAAATTACATACATTTTTTCATCCACACATATTTCAAAAAATTACAAAAATCTTATCTTATATTGCTCTATCAAGCACCCCCTTAGGCTCTTCCGCTCTTATTTTATTTTTTTTGGGCAAATTATAACTTATTCACTTGTCTACTTATGGTTTAAAATTTGACATTTTACCTACTTGAAATTTGACCAAAATTTAAATTACTTATCTGTGATTTGAAATTTCGATAAATAATTTTTGATCTTATTTAATCTTGTATTTTTATGGCTATTGTATTAAAAAAAAAAAAAGACATAAAAATGTAACAAAATTACATATTTAATTTTGTTTTTAACATAAATGGGTTATAAAAATCTAACTTGGATAAACTTACAAATTTCAAACATAGGAAATTTAAATTTCAACCAAACCTTAGGCGGGTAAATTGTAATTTGTTCCCCTCCCTTTTTTTTTTTTTTTTTTAATTTCTTTTTCAATCGATTCTTCTCTCTCATTTTCTCTACAAAAGATTTGGTGTGCTGGAATCTCTAATCGGAGTAAGGAATATTCCAGCAAGCTAGTTCAGCAGCACCGATGAGAACTGCAGTACCCTCTGTTATTTCCTCCGGCGAATCTTTTGATGGCATTTATGCAACGCAATCGTATTGTTTGAATATTGTGCGTTGCTTTTGTTGCTGTATTTGTTTTTATTGATTGGATGTGGCAATTAGGGTTTGATTTTGGTGTGTGATTTGGGGTTCAATTTTGGTCAATATAGGTTTTTGGTTGTGTGATTTAATTAGCTCCTTTAAGCTTCGTTTAAACACTCATCTGATTTTTGGGAGATTTTGCTGTGCTTTTTTATACGATTTGATCTTTCAGGAATTTCTTATGCTTTTGGATGATTACCTGTAACTTCTGCTCCGTTTTTTTTTTTAAATTCAATACGAAATTCAAATAATTATTTAACTAGATCATCCAAACTTCGTTTGAATCTAGGAGATTTTGCTGAGTTTGTTTATTAGAATTTTACATTTCACAAATTTCCTACATTTTTTGAAGCGCTACCTATAAGTACTTATACTGTTGCGATTGTGATTGTGGGTTTTTATTATTATTATTTTTTTTTTTTTTTTTTTTAATGTTTTGGTGGGTAACTCCACTGGTTTAAGCTTTGATACTTTTATGAATTGTTATCTCTCTCTTATTTATTTATTTTGATATACATCAAATTTTTTTGTACCTATTGCTTTTGTATCAGAGTGTGATCTTGTTGAGGTAAATTCTTATGAGGTGTGAAACAATTGGTGCATATATCACTGAACTCTTTGAAGTTTATGCAGCACTGAGGAGGTATGCACTCTCTAAATTATTCAACCTTGAATTGACAGAGTCCATAATTGTATGTGATGATAGAGTTTTGTTAGTACATTCAATTAGAATATCATGTTTTATAATTTTTATTTCACTTCAGATGTTGCTCATATTATAGTGTCTATAAAATGGTAAAGAAACTATGTTTTTTAAGACCTTAGTCAGGTTGTTACAGCCCTCAATCTTTTCCTTTTTTTTTTTTTTTGTTGGCCCTGATATTAGGAGATTACAATAGTTCTTTGATTGCATTTCTTCTGTACAACTACTTCACCTCAGATGACTCCTACTAGTGTTTGGACTAAGCAACCACAGTGTATCTATAAGAAGAATCAAAATATTGTATGATTCCTAGGATTACTGAAAACCTGAACTATTGTTTGTATTTTTTTTTTGGATGGTAACTATTGTTTGTAATTGTAGAAAAAATCACATAAGAGCACATACTGTCACTGGTACAGTTTACAAATTCTTTCCTGATCTCTGCAAGTTATTTACCTATAACTTAGTATCAAGTGAAGGCCAGACTTCAAGTGATGGAATACTATTATGAGTATGCTTTAGATGTCATTTATCATATTGACATTGTGTTTGTTTATATCTAGGAGATTTTGCTGTGTCTGATTATACGGTTTAACATTTCACAAATCTCCTGTGCTTTTTGAAGCACTACGTTTAAGTACTTATACTATTGTGATTGTGGTTTTTTTTTGGCGGGTAACTCTACTGGTTTAATCAATTTTTTTTTTTTTTATTGGGTAATCATTTGTAATCACCTTGTGGAGGTTAATTATGAAAAAAAAAAATTTCAATTCCTTTCTTGACTCTAAACTTCTTGTTTCTTTGATAGCTGGTTGTATTGAGGATGATCTGTATTAAATTCTTTCTATGCAAGAGCTGGTTGTATTTAGCTGGTTATTTCTATGATAAGAATGTTGATTCCTCATTCTTAGGCCTTACACTAATTTATGCAGAAACAGTGTATACATCATATCCATGCTCCACTTTTGGTTTTTGAAAATCCACTTTGCCAATTAGGAACATACAAATTAGCAGTAATTCTCAGTGGATAATTTGCTGAACTTAACAAAGGCTTTAGATTGGCCACTTAATTTTCCATATTTTCACTTTAGTAAATTAAAATTTTCCATGAGGTACAATTCAATAGTTTCTAGATTGCTGCTCTCACTGATATATTCTGAAACTATCATGATCAAATTGAAAAAAAAAAGTGAATAGGCCTATTTGCTTAATAATACATTTTTAAATATTATTTGGCAAACCCTGAAACCTAGACCAGCTCCACCATCCAGATTTTCCTCAAGTTCAACCTCTCCTAGGCTTATAACAGTTGTGAGATTTGAATCTAAGGACAAGAATCAAAGGCCAATATACACTTATGATTGTAACCATGGCAACAATCATATGGTATCACCTATATACACATCTGTATAGCTGATCAAGTGCATGTACTCTGTTGCAATGATGGGGATCTTAATTTTATCCTAATTGTATAAAATAGTGACCTCATGTTTGCACACTGTTGACTGCCTTTAGAAATAGTTTGCTTTTTTAGTTGCACTAGAGTTCCATAAACTTTGCATTTTGGTCTACTTGATGGGAAATGGGATGCCAAAAGCGTATTTAAATAGTGCTGGAAAAATGTACTTGAAGCCATATATATAGTTTTTCTGTTGCAATCATACTGGTGGTGGTGGCAGTGTTTAGTAGCTTAAGAGCTTGCCAAACTGGTTTGGGGTCCTTCACCCACCCAACCACCTATAATTAGGTACTAAAATTCTGCTTTCTGTGGGGGCTTTATTTATAAGCCTTCAGCATTACCAATGCTTATAAATAAAGCCCCCACAGAGAAATCTTTTGCTCAGTATGTTATGAATGATTTTCCACCAAACAATTAAAGGCAAACTCTGTCCTAATATAGGTGAAACAAAGCCAATCATTGCCAGAGCAACAAACCCTCAGCCTTACCTTGTATATTCATTATAAAAAGGGGAAAAACATATCAAATTAACTCAAACAACATGAGTCATATGACATTCACAAAATATGTTTTTTCCCATGCTCACCTAGTTGATTATGATATGCCAACTTATCTCGTTAGTTTCACATCAGAGAGAGAGAGAGAGAGAGAGTGAGAGAGAGAGAGCATGAGGAATAAGCGTGCTTGGGCAGCATTAAGCCAATCACTTGGCTTCATGTTTTCTCAACACATTGATAGCTCCTCATGCCAGATTAGTAATGCTCTTAAGGGCTCTTTCAGGGGGACATGCTTGGTCTCCCTACTCGAGTTGGATCGATGAGCCAGATGAGGGGGCAGCATGTGGAGGCACCTTGCTCCACATGATGCCCTAAGGCCATGGCAGAGGAGTGCCATGGTGGGCAGAGTTGGTTTTTATGATGGGCCAGAAGTAGGTAGTGTTGACCCTATTTGGTGGTGCATGACATTGGTGGCTTGTTTGCTAATTGCTTGTGTGTGGGCTTAGCGGCTGGTGTGCAAGACAGGGCTGGGCTGCTATGATGATCAAATGTTGTGTGCAAGGCATTTAAAAGGGTTGGTGGGTGATGGCTAATGCATGGACAGATGCTAGTGGGTTGATGGGTGATGGCTAATGCACGAGCCAAACCTCCCAAAACGTGGGGAAACATGTTGTGTGAGTTGCTCGAGGATGGGCAAAAGCCTATGATCTGCTGAGACAAGGGTTGCGCATGTGTAGTATATGCAGTGGCAGTTACAAGCAGTTACGAAGTAGTTCCTAGTTTCCAGATGATCAGACTTCTTGTGTAGGGGCAAAAAACGTGGAGAGCAGATCAAGACAACAACGTGGAGAGCAGATCAAGACAACATCAGTTGAAGGTGTCCTAAGTCAAACCAAAGTGGCAGAATGTCCAAGACCTAGGCAATTACTAGGCAGTAACTGCCATAGTAGTTATTTCTATGTATATGACCCTAGCTGTGCATGTGTAGTATATGCAGTGGCAGTTACAAGCAGTTACCAAGTAGTTCCTAGTTTCCAGATGATCAGACTTGCTGTGTAGGGGCAAAAAACGTGGAAAGCAGATCAAGACAATATCAGTTGAAGGTGTCCTAAGTCAAACCAAAGTAGTAGAATGTCCAAGACCTAGGCAATTACTAGGCAGTAACTGCCATAGTAGTTATTTCTATGTATATGACCCTAATGCTGTTGGGGGTGTTTTGCCTTAGAGAGAATTCTATGTATTTCTCCAGGCTTATAAAGGGTTTCCTTTGTGCTTGAGATTAATTAATAAAGGTTGGGGGTCGGTTCCTTATAAACATAGTGTGTGCTATATGTGTGGGAGTCCCTGTATAATCTGTTCTAAGTGTTTCTTGCAATGTTTGTGAGTGGTGTTGGATGAGACTAAGTCAGCAACTAAGGGCTATTATAGGTAGAAAATTGAGTGAAAAATTTAACCTTGTGACAATTGGTATCAAAGCCTAGCTACAATGTCTTTGGATACCAAGGCAAGAGTGACTATCTTGGAGACCATACCTGGAGTTCCTACAGGGGGAGAACAACTTTTTGTATGTGACAGATTGAATGCATTTTCTGCAGAAACTTTTGTGGTAAGGAATGAACATTCTGAACCAAGGGATGTTGTGTTGATTTGTGTTGAAGAGTTGGTTGCTGCATTGGATGCCCAGAGCAGTGCAACAAGAGAGACCTAAAACCAACTTGAGATAGAAATTGCCTTGTTAAAGAGGGCAATGCGTGATCTTCCTAGGGAGGAGGAAGTTGCCACAAAAGTGAAGGTGCTTGAACCAAAGCCCTTTCATGGTACTAGGAGTGCCAAGGATTTGAAGAATTTCGTTTGGGACATAGAGTAGTACTTCAAGGCTACTAGGGTGCCTGATCAAGAGAAGGTGACTATTAATAACATGTATCTTTCAGGGGATGTCAAGTTATGGTAGAGAACACATGTGGAAAATGACGCAGATGCTAATAAAGGGAAGACTAACTCGTGGGATACCTTAAAGAAAGAATTGAAGGACTAGTTCTTGGCTACCAATATTGCCTGGGTTGCAAAAGAAACTCCTTGAAGAAATTGAAACATACTGGTATAGTGCAAGAGTAATGATGGCAAGAGGAATGAGGGTGCTTGGCTCTCATGTTTGAGGAGCCCTCATGTTTTCTCAACACATTGAGGGCTCTTTATGCCAGATTAGTATTGCTCCTAAGGGCTCTTTGAGGGGGATGGCCTGGTCTCCCTACTCGAGTTGGATCGATGAGCAGGATGAGGGAGCAACATGTGAAGACACATTATTCCATGTGATGCCCCAAGGCCATGGCAGAGGAGTGCAATGGTGGGCAGAGTTGGTTTTTATAATGGGTAGCAACAGTTGGTTCTGACTCTATTTGGTAGTGTATGGCATTGGTGGCTTGTTAGCTTACTGCTTGTGTGCGGGCTTGGTGGCTTGTGTGCAAATAGTACTAAGTTGCTATGATGATCAAATGTTATGTGCAAGGCATTTGGCTGGTGGGTGCTGGCTAATGCATGGACAAATGCTAGTGGGCTAATGGTAGTTACTAGGCGTGCTACATGTGGGCATGTTGTGTGGGTTGTGTTGCTGATGGGGGAGGGCTTGGACATGGGCATGGGCATGGGCATGGGCATAGGCCAAGCCTCCCAATACGTGGGGAAACATGTTGTGTAGGCTGCTAGAGGATTCGTTGATTTACTGAGACATGGGTTGTGTATTTGTAGTATTTGCAGTGGAAGTTTCAAGCAGTACCTAGTTTCATGATGTTTAGACCTACTGTGTAGGGGTTGAAAAGGTGGGCATCAGTTGAAGGTGCTCTAAATCAGACCACAAGTGGCAAAATCTCCAAGACCCAGATGGTAATTGCCATAGCAGTTATTTCTATGTATATGACCCTAATGTTGTGGGTCAACAGCAGAGTGTATTTTCCCTTAGAGAGAATTTTGTGAATTTCTTCAGGCTTATAAAGGGTTTCCTTTGTACTTGAGATTAAGTAATTAAGGTTGGGGGTGAGTTCCCTGTAAACATAGTATGTGTGCTGTTTGTAGGAGTCCCTATATAATCTGTTCTAAGTGTTTTCTGCCGTATGTGTATGTGGTGTTGGCTGAGACTAAGTCAGGAACTTATGGCTATCATAGGTAAAAAATTGAGTGAAAACTTTGACCCTATGACACACAAGGAAGTAGCTACAGAAAAATCACTTGTGCAATATTTATGAACATAATTGGTTCCCCCACATATGATTCACAATTTTAGGGATGTAGAGTAATTGATTTTTCATTTTCATGGTTATATATTTCACAATTTGGGACAGGTACACTTGGACACTAGCAGTTTTCATCAACTGGCATACAGGACAGGCGCTAATTAACGCATCACAGTCCTTGCATAAACACAAGTGCCTACAAGGCATCAATATCATAGACACCTCCCCTGCCTTACATGCCCTGCAAGTCATGTGCTCCTTCAAGCCATGGTAATTCATAGAAATAGATGTGATGTGATGAAGACTACATAAAAGCTTGAGACCAATAAAAAGCCACAATTTCGTGGTTTGGTCATCTCATGAGGTTCTTCAGCAAAGTTAGAGCAATGTTTTCCCTTGGAAATATATTTGTGATTTGGTGTTCCCTTGAACATATCCTTCTTATGTTCATTAAAGCTTTGTTGTATATCCTTATAGTGGAAGTATGATCAAGAGAGGTCATTTTATCACTTGTTGGTGTTCCATGTGTTGGAGTGATGCTATGTGCCATTTTGGGTCCACTCTACAGCTCTAGGAATTGTTTTCTCTCTTTTCTGTTTTGCTTTATGCCTGTGTCTGTGGCAGTATACCTAGATCACTGGTGGATTTGGTGGCTAACTAGAGAGGGAGGTCTTGAAGTGTTAAGTAGCGGTAATGCCTGGAAAGTTGTTCCTTTGTAGTTGGTACGGTTGATATAGACGAAGAGGGAAAAGCTGGGCTTATTGAGGGTAGGGAGCTTCCTGTTTACTATTTTGAGATGGTGCTATAAAGGCCCTATTTTAATGGCTTTAGTTTATGTTCTCTTTCCTTATTTTTATTTTTATTTTTTATTATATATTTATTTTTAAATGGGTAAGTGATCATGACCCAATGGGTTTTGAAACCACAACCTCACCATGCTAATGACACTTTCTAGAGAATAACCATGGTAATAGTTGGATCCAATAACTCAAACCAATAAAGAACACATTATGACAATATGATGATGCAAATGTTGAGTTATATCACCTCACAATCAGCTCAATCTAGTAGTGATCACTAGGGTATGAAGATCAACTCAAGCTAGTCACTTGTGGGGTGTGTTTGAATTGGATTAATTTGTGAATGTTTGTGTTTTTGAAAAAAATTGGAACTTTCTCGTGTGTTCGGCTTTATGTGGAATGGCAAATTATGTGATGAATTTGGAAGAACTGGTATTTTAGACAGCCAGTCTTGAATTTTGGGTCCACTGAGTTTGGTTAATTTTGATATTGAGGCTATGTGATTTGCTACAGAAGGAATTGGAGTTGCCTGTTTGTGTGATCAATATTATTTGGGCTGACCCTGATAAGTTCACTAGGATCCATTGAATTGACTTTGATTCGGATTAAATCTTGGTTTCTTTAATGTTATGCCTTTTACTAGTTCTTGCAGTTGGGTATGATGATTTGTTTCTTTCAATTGTGTATTCATTTTCATGTGTGCTGATACTGGTAATGGCATGTTATTCTGTTTATGTATTGATTTTTTTTTTTTTTGGATAGGAGAATTTTTATTCTTACTTTAGTTCTCTTGTTTCTTTCAATTGTCTAGGAGTGTCATGTCTATGAGTGGTTTGCTTATTTTATTAGACTTAGATATATGGCAATTAATGGTTTGTGGAGTGTTGTAATTTTTTACCCTCAAATTTTGGGTAAAAGTTGTAAAGATCAAAATGGCTTGTTATCCCAAATGCTGGACTGATTTGTTGTCAAGGAGTTGGTTTTAATTGTTATCATTACATTGTAATGTGATTTGGACATCTACCATTCTGGTGTAGTCTGATGGCCGGGAAATTGGTTTTGATGTTTTTTGTTCATATATTGATGAGTTTACACTATTGAGTTGTGTTTTCTTCATGACCATATAACTGACATTGATCTATAAAGTTACTGTCACATTACAATAATAGGATTTGTTTGTGAAGAATTAATTGTGGATAAAGATGTTTCTAGAAGTTAGTTGAAAATAGCTTTTTCTGTTTAGGCTGTCTCCTGCACCCTTCCAAGGCAATGAAGTATTTAAACTGTCTAAAATTCTAAATGGTTTTCACCTATAAAAAAATCTAAATGCTTATCAAAAAAATAAAAAAATCTAAATGGTTTTCTGCTGCCCTTCGATTTTTAGACTGGGGTTTTGTTATAACTTTTTCCAATGTTTTGCATTGTTATCTTTGTACAGTTGCGTTTTTGGATTTGATACCTAGGGTTGCGAGAGAATCTCATTTTACTAGCATACTAGCAACTCCACTTCCTCCGTTGCTTCAGTCCCTCCATTGATAATCAGGATTTTTATTGCTTGTTCGTTTTATGTTGGCATAAATCTGGTTTTACCTTAGTATTTCAGCTTGCTCTAGCTAATCAAGTTGAATCAGATTTTCAAATATGTATTTTTAATGTTTATTTTTCAAGATATTTCTCATGTTTCGATCTTTAATGTTTTTAGCTTTTGTACTGAATCAGATGAGCTACAAAGGGTGGAGCAAGCTCATGAGCAACCCTGTTGTAGTCCCTTTTCAAGTGATGAAAGGAGCAACTATTAAAGGAAGCCTTTGCAAGCTGAATTCCCTGTATCAGGTGTCCCATTTCACTACCACTGAGGTCTTAGGAGATGGCTTGAATGACTGAGAACATCTGTTTCGAAGATGACATTGGAGATTTCCATTTTCTGGGCCAAGAGAACCCCCTGTTCCATAGCAAAGAGTTCTGTCCATTCAGCAGGGTAGTGCGAGGGCAGCATTTTACTGAGAGCTGCTACAACCCTTCCTTCCTCATCTCGAATGACCACACCAACTCCTGAGTTCCCAGCACCCCTTGTGAATGTCGCACCATCTACATTTACCTTGAAAGAACCAGGAGGAGGTGCCGACCAGCCCCTATGGATTGGCTGCTTGGGGGCAAGTCCATCATGATGGCCTCTTGGAAATCCTCGACAAGGTTCTTTGCCATCTCCCAGAGTTGCAGGGAGGATAGGCCATGCTCATAATGTCTCATTTGTCATTTGCATTTGGAAATAGGAAATAGGAAATAGGAAATAGGAAATAGGTGCATTATAAGGTAGAAGTAATTGTTACCCTAGATTGGCTTGCTTTTTATGGGTTTTGTTTGATATTTTGAAGTAGTTCCCTTGAAATTGGGAAATATTCAAAGTGAGACCTTTGTGCTGGAAAAGATTAGTTTCTATCATGATTGGTTTTGAGGGGGTTATAAGGTTTTCATCCAGGTTGTTTGAGTTTGGTACAAGCTCTTGAGTTGAATACCGAGTTTAAAGAATATCTGATAGAGTTTAATGATTTCTTATAACATGTGAATAGGTTCGTGGAGATTTTGGAAAAGCAGACGAGTTTTGTGGAAGACCAATTCTGGCTAACCCAAGTGATGGAAATGTCTTGTCTTTTTATGCTGATTTGATATGGTAAACAAAGAAGGATGCTAATCAACTTTAGATTTATTTTAATCAAGTTGTTAAAATTGCCCCAGACGATGGGTAAGAAGGCCTGCTTTGTATTCGGTTTCTAGTACATTGGACTTTTGATGTATTTGGTTGTAGTATATTGGACTTTTGAAGTATTTGGTTGTACTACATTGGACTTTGATGTATGTGGTTGTGGTATGTAGTTTTTGTGCACGGTTGTTTTTTTTTTTTAAAAAAAAAATCTTATTTTGAGGGTCAAGAAACCTTTAAATAACCTTATTTATTAAAGGTTGTACATATAAATTTTTTAATCCTTGGTTATTTATAATTTTTTCTTGGCAATGGCACCAAAAACTTGTTGCGATTAAAATAATGCAAACCAAAGTGCATATTTTTCACAAGTAATAACATCTCAGTGAGTCAGAGGGCAATCCACAGGGAATGATTAACACTAATGTAAAAGCCTCTACTATCAACCAAAAAATAAAAATAATTGTTTGTTGTTTTTCCACCCAAAGATTGAGTAAGATAATATTGAAACTACAATTGAAAATAACAAAATAAATTTGAGAGAAATTAACGAATTCAAAGATCTCTCTAATATTTTATCATATGAACTTGAATTATATTTAACTCAAATAGAGTAGAAAGCCAACTTGCCTAATTGGAAGATACAATAATAGAGTACTCAAATAACATGTAAAATAGATTGAACATGTGTGATTGAGCAAATAATTTAATTGACATGTCACAGGGGACATTAAGCATTCAATATATTCTCAATTCATATTGAATTAAAGCGTTCAAGCATTCGATATATATAAAAACCATATTAAATCTTAAAAACTTGCTAACATGCATTGATTCCAAATAGCAAATGAATCTCAAATTTGAAATTTCAATAATCTATGAAAAACACAGATAATCCTAAGAACACATGATAAAAATATTTCGTTTCACCTCTAACCCTAGCTAGTTATTTAGACACACATAGTTGTGCTAAAGAAATCCATAGAACCAATGCTAAAAATATGAAAGAAATAAAACAAAAAAAACAAAAAGTTTTAGGGTTTTTCCTCCTCTATAACTTTGGGAAATTATTGTATACTCCCGGAGTACCATAAATGTGTATTATCTTCTCTCAAATAAATAGTGGGTCCCACTAATTAAATTCATGGTAGGACCCACCATTCATGTAAGAGGAGAGAGTATGTATTTATGGTACTCCGGGAGTACCTAACAATTTTCCTATAACTCTAGTCTGCTCTAAATGAAATGAGAAAATTCCTTAAATTTAGGAAGTGAATCCCTTAATTTTTGAAGTTTTTTTCACTGTCAACTTCCAGCCTACGTTTGGCCTCCAAAACCATTATTTATGACTTTGAGGTAAACTAAACAGTTTTAGATCTTTAAGTCTTCTTTCTGTGGCAGCAAGATCAGGCTGATCAGACATCTGTGCATGAATTTATGCCAAAAATACTGAGACAATGTAGGATGATTCCATATTAGGATTTTTCCATTTTTGGTTTGAACGGATTTCTTTCTTCCATTTTTTACTCACAAGTTTTTTAATTATTTAATGGTTCAAAAGCCAAGCCTTTACATATCTAGACTCTTGGATTCTTTTGGCTTTATTTCTGCTTCAGTAGCTCACTAGTTTTAATCTCCTATAAGAGAAAAATACACGTAATGAGTATATTTTAGAAAAATCTTTCAAACTCACATATTTACGTGCAATTAAACATAAACTTAATGTGATATTACCTATCAAAACTAAGATAGTAGTGTAAACATTAGCAATTATCATAAGCTTTCTGACAAGAGAAGGAAAGGAACTAATGCGGGGGCTAGGGAGTTTATGCTTCCTCAAAGTGGTTTTAAATTCTTAAACCAAGAAGATGTATATGTTACAATTTAATGTTTTTGTAGAGTCCTATGTATTTTCAATTTATCATTTTTTGTCATTTTCTTCATGTAATCGAGTTAGGTGCATGTAAATTTGTATTCAAACAAGAGTAAGTTTTCCTTAAATAGATATTCATCTATTTGAAGATATCCACAATCAATAAAGAAGAAAAAGAAGTGAAAAAAAGGGTTGCAGCTCATATTGTTCAAAAATAGATGATGCTCCTCCAAAACAATGTCATCTTCGATGATAAAATCTTAAAAAAGCTCATCAAATTCCGTATCCCCTCTTATTTTAAAGTCCACTACAGATAGCTAACTTGTGCTAATAAGTAATAACCACGTAGATCTTGAGTAACTATTTTACCCAAAATATGTCGAGCTTATCACTTCAATTTGTTCCTTAAAAAATCTAAAAATACACAACAAATTTTTTCTCTAGTTAATGTAAACCTCACAAACCAACCCCTATTATCCTCTCAATTCATAAAAAATAAAAAAGTTAAGGTGGTTTCTAGTCAAACACTTCGCTGTAGAAAAACGAGAAATCAATAATTTTCCATGGCTTAAGAAAAAAAAAAATTACCAAAAACAGTTCTATAATAGGCTTCTGAAATTTGTATAAATCACTTCTTTCACTGAATCCCAACAACAGAGAAAGCCTTGTTGTTATTAAAGCTAACAAAAACCATGGTTTTCAAGCACTACACCTTTTTCTCTCATGTCTTTTTAGCAACAGCCATCCTCCTCCTCGCTAGCCACGCTCATGGCGCTGGCCTATGCGACAATGCTAAAAATAAGCCCTACTGCAATGCAATTGTTCGTAATCGGACTGACGCTAATGATGCCTTGGTTTCTTCCATTAAAAAATTAATTTACCAGACCAAAGTGGCAAAGGTGTTGGCTCAAAATCAAAACAAGTCCCCCGAAATTGATGACTGCATAACTGTTTTTGTGGATTCCATTGACAACCTCAAAGATGCTTTGGGAAGCGCCTCGAGGCATGACCTGGATGGCCTGAATAGCTACATCTCGGCCGCCCAGACCAACTACGGGACATGCGATGACGGGTTCTCGGAATCTGGCAAGACCAATCCCATTGCCAAAACTACTGCGTTCTTAGACGAAATAGCTAGCGTCAGTTTGTATCTATCAACTTTAATTACGTGAAGAAGAGCTTGTGAGTGGTTAAAAGTGGTCTGAAGAAATTGTTATAAAGTTTTCAGCTTTTTTCTTTTTCTTCTCTCTTTGATAAACATTTATGGGCTTGCTCAAATAAAAAAAAAAAGTGTTTATGGGGAGGCCAGGTTTGTGATATTTGTGTCTTGTAGAGCACCTTCTTGTGCCATTGTGACGTATGAGAAAATATTTTATTATTCATTTTTTTTTAATAAATATATTGACATTTATCCTAATAGAATAATACTATATTAGATTGGATTAGCTTTTCGAAAGATGTTTTTGCTACTCTTTTCGTCATGATTTCTTTCCATTACCTGTTTAATAATACAAGCACATACCTGTAACTAATAATTTTTTCTAAGGTAAACTGTAAGAAACCTAATTATACAAAATCTAATAAAATAGAATTTGATTATATCAACATAAAAAAAAAAAAAATACAAATATGTGAATTTAACAATTTATTTTTACTAATAAAATGAAAAAGTAAAAAATAACTAAGATAAAGTGAGAATTGAAAATCCTATGATAAGAGTAATAGTGTGATTGAGAGTCTAAAATGATGAGAGAGAGAGAGAGAGAGAGAGAGAGAGAGAGAGAGAACGAAAAATGATGCTAGTTATGAGTGCGAGTCAAGCCATTGAGAAAAGTAGAGTTGTTGCTTTGGCATAGTTAGGAAGAGCAGAGTTGTCGGTGTCGTTAAGCAAAAATCATTGTCATAGTATCTCTCTTAGTAGGAAAATGAAATTAGAGATTATTTTTTTAGAATGGGTTGAATGACTTACGAATCTAAAATAATTGAGAGTTTTTATTTTTTGTTTTTGAAATTTTTTTGTTAAATATTTTGTTCATTTGATGTTATTTGGTCTAATCTTCTTATTATTTGGGTTATCTTTTTAAGTTATTTGGGCTAATTTTTGTTGTTATTGTTCAAAATTAGTTGAAGCTACATTTGAAAACTACACTAAATAGCTAACTTAGGTTAATAATCACATTGATGTTGAGAAACTATTGGGCCTAAAATATGTTGAGCATGTCATGACTTCCAATAAACCTCTTACCAACAAATGAACATAACTAAATATTTTGAAAATTTAATAGTTTATTATGAAATTTGTTGTCAAGCTTTATCCAAAATTTAATTATGTTGGTCCTAAAAAACTTTATGGTAGTCACAATTATTATTTGAATGTAAAAGAAATCATAAAATTCATATATAATAATTTTTATTAAATCAGGAGTTGTCTTGTGACTACCCTAACTTAGATGTGGAGCGGCCCCTATCATCTCTCTCAAAAGATTCTGGTTTTGCGTGCACGTGTCAAATGCTGTCACGTACCTTACTGCCGCTTGCTGACATCATCCAGTCATCAGCACCATGTCAGCCTTAGCTGACATCATCCTCTGTGAGAGCAATATCACTACGGAATTTCACTTTTGGAGCTCACGGTTGAAAAAGATTGAGACTTTGATATTCAATGATTTAGCTGCATATATGGAAATATTCTCCAAAAAGCTTTGTGTTGGAATTCCTTTTTCTTTCTTTTGGGTGTATGTGTTTATTTCTCAAAAAATAAAAAATAAATAAAAATAAATAAATAAATAAAAGGAGGAGGAGGTCATGTATAAGATGTCTTTTATATAAGATGGAAGTAAGGTACAAAATTCTAGGCAGTAGCCAACTTCAAAAAACCTAAAAACACGCTATACCTGATTTTCGATATTTCTAGCCAGTGTTGAAGAGCAGTCAAATTGGGTACAAAGTATCGATCGCCTTTTAGCGGCCTTTCGACGCTTTTTTTTTTTTTTTTTTTGTTGATAATTTGGACTTTCATTAAAGCAAAAAAACCAAATAACAACATAAAGGATAATTAACCCTGTAAATATCAGCAATAACAGTATGGAGGTTGGACTTATTATAAAAAAAAATATAAAATAAATAAAAAATAAAAAATCCTTCTAAAACTACTAGCCAACTTAGCAGAAGTATGGACTGTACTATTACAGTCTACTAATTTCTAAAAAAATTCTAAATGCAGGTGAAGATGGAAGAGTACACTTGCTTTCCCTTTGAATGATCTAATATGATCATCATTTGGCGTGTGTTTTCAATTCCAAAAGAACTTGATTAATCGTGCTTGTATTTTAACACCAATTTTAGGCACATCATATTGTCTTGGCGTTGTTAAATTTTCTAGAAGAAAGTTGAAAAAATAAAAACTATAACAAAATAATATCTACCATGAAGAAATTTTGCAACTGCAACTTAATTTAAACTCGAAGAAACAAGAAGTTTGAACTAACTAGTTAGACAATATAAAGGAACAATACTCTAGGTAGCTCCATGACATGAGCTTCCCCACTGTTATACATCCATCTATCGTGCATTCATCTCGGAAATGGACAAGCCATTCACCGAATGGGCATTTGATTCTTTATCAAGAATAGTTGCCCCAATTGCTTTCCTTCCAATAGAAAATGCTAGTTTTTTAGGCAAAGGTAGTGGCATATTTTCATTTGTCAGCATAAATAGTACATCTGACATGGTAGGCCGATCAATTGCACTATCCTCTACGCATAGTAGACTAACATGAATGCACCTTAGCACTTGATAATTGACACATGAATCACTTATTGTTGGATCAACTAGTTGTATCCCTTCACCTTCTTGCCATAAATCCCATGCCTAAAAAGAAGGTTATAGTTAATTAGAATGTCTAGAATACACAATGATCATAATATACATAATTCAAGGTTGATTTTTTCTTAACGTACGTATTCTACGAGACTGATCACTTGGTTAGCATGATGGAAGCTATTGTTTCTTCGACCACTAACCATTTCAAGCATTAAGATGCCAAAGCTATACACATTAGATTTAATTGAGAATACACCCTTCATAGCATATTCGGGAGACATGTAACCACTACATATATAAAAAGACAAAATTAACAATTTTCATTTAACAAAAGTATATGGATTCATGGTTAACTATTGTCTATAAGATAAATGACGTAATTTTAACTTACTATGTCCCAACAATTCTATTAGTGTTTGCTACCGGTTCATTTTGTTTGAACATTCTTGCCATGCCAAAATCAGAAATCTTTGGGTTCATACTTTCATCAAGGAGTATGTTGCTCACTTTTAAATCTCTATGAATTACTCTTAGCCTTGAATATTTATGGAGGTATATCAATCCTTGAATAATTCCTTCAATTATGTTGAAACGTTTCTTCCAATCTAGTAGCTTGCTTCTATTTTGATCTGTCCAATACAAAATGTTAAGTATGATCAATAATATACTTTTAGTAAAAAAATGAAATCTTAAGATGAAAGTGAATGTTGCACAAACCAAATAGAAAGTAGTCCAAACTTTTATTGGGCATGTATTCATAGATTAACATTCTTTCTTCTTCATGAATGCAACAACCCAAAAGCTTAACAAGATTCATGTGTTGGAGTTTAGATATGAGTATTAACTCATTCTTGAACTCGTGTATTCCTTGATTTGAATATTTGGATAATCGCTTTATGGCTACATTCTGCCCTGTTAGCAAATGTCCCTGATATGATGACCAAATAAGATTAAGCCAGCATTAAATATGTTAATTAAAACATCTTTCATTTCAATCTAATTAGAACTTACCATATAAACAGGTCCAAAGCCACCCTTTCCAAGCATGTTTTCTGATGAGAAGTTATTTGTGGCGGCTGCAACACGTGCATAACTAAATACACGTAAATCATGCTCCTTTTTCCCATCAATTGAAATATCATTGACACTAGATCTCTCTAATGTCACTAAATCAAGCAATTCCTTTTCATCTTTTGTTATATTATTCCCTGTTTAAATTTAAATAAAATTTATAACTTTAATTAATCAATAATAGAAAATCTCCATGATATTGCAAAATTATAGGTTAGGATTTGGTGTAATAGCAATTGCCTTCCACCAAAAAGAAACAAATCAGGAGTTTGAGTTTGAGAATCAAGGGGGAAGAGGGGGGTTTGGCTAACGACCATGACTTCTCATAGACCCTACAAAAGTGAGAGTTTTATACCATGGGTACAACTTTGGACATACCAATTTTGTTAAATCTATATGAGAGTGAAATACCTTTAGACACAACTTTTCTCCTTAGTCGATAGCACAATGATATTATAAGAAGAGCAATAGCAATGGCAATGGAAATACCAATCCATATCCAGTTCTTCGTTCCTACATTGGTAATAAGTAGTTGTGTTAGTATGCATCATATTTAATAAAAACAAACTATATATTGCAAACTTATTGACTCTCTACAAGGAGGAAGTGAGATTTTGATGCCTTAATCACAATTCCGAAGCTTGTGGAAGAGCCACTGCTAAATATATAACATGTCTGGTGTGCATCAAGATGCCTAATTACCTGAAGAAGTTAAAGAGGTTCATATGGGCCTAGCAATTTGGTTGGAACTTTCGGTGGAGCATTTTCATTTTATTTTAGGAATGGAGAAAGGATTTAAGAATTTATTAAAAAAAAAAATCCATACGAGTTTTCCGCACGAAAAATTAAATAACATTAAACCATTTTTTTCTAATAACTAAATGTTTAGAATTTTAAGAATAAGTACGAAGAAAATGTGCAATGAGCTTACGAATAAAGTAGATCTGATACAAAAAAAATATATTATTTTTGTTAATGGCACTTGAAGTTGATGAGTACCAATAGTATTTTCATCTAAGATATATGAAATACATTATATAAGTTTAGCATACAAAAATTTATTAAAAATTGGTCAACCAAAAAAAATTTAATTAAAATTTTACTGTAATGACTTTGGTCAAGTTGGATCTATGTTTGACCCAACCAATTTGGGTTATCATTGGCTCTGAAATTTCTTACCAACATCTTGGGGCCACCTCTATAGGATTCCTTCCTATAATAACCTAGTACGTGTGAGACGGAGGAATTGCATACACCCGAGAGAATAGTCAGATACTTGAAGAGATTTGGACACTGTTGTTTGTCAATAAAAAAATTATATCTATTATCCATACCATTGTTTTAAGTATGTGATTAATTTTTCCATTTCTACATGTTAATGACTAATAGAGCATGCATGGGTTAGAATGGGTCGAGTTAGAGGGTTTATTCTTTCAACCCAACCTAACCTTGTGTTAGGAGCTTTAGTTGGTGATGATGATGGCATGAGGAATGGTAAAGCTTAAGTAGCATGGGATCAGTCACATGGCTTTATGTCTCCTCAAGATATCAATGTTTCCTCATGCCAGATTCAAAATGCTCCTAATTGTTTTTTAAAGGGGGCATGCCCAGTCCCTCAACTTAAGTTAGATCAGTGAGCTATGGATAAGGGCAACATGTGGAGGGACCTTGCTCCACATGAAGCCCCAAGGCCATGGCATAGGAGGGCTATAGTGGGCAAAGATAGTTTTATGATGGGCGACAACAGGTGGTGTCGACCCTTGTATGGTGGTGCATGGCATTGGTGAGTTAATGGATTGGTTACTTGTTGATGGGTTGTGTGGCTTGTGTGCAAGGCAAGATTGGGCTGCCATGATGATGAGTAATTTGATGTTGTATGCAAGGCATGGGCTGGTAGGTTCTGACCTAGTGCATAGACTAATGCTTATGAGCAAGATAGATTGGGCTGATAGGTAGTTATTATGTGTATGCTGCGTGTGGGCAGGTTGTGTGAACTATGTGGCTTGATGGGGGATGGCATTGGCATGGGCCAAGCCTCCCCAAATGTGGATTGACATGATGTGTGCGATGCAAGGTGATGGATAGAAGCCTCATGATGTGTGGTGGCATGTGCTGATGAGTAGTGGCAATGACTAGTAGTCAACAAGCAGTTCCTAATGTTCCAGATGATGCTGGCCTACTATTTAGGGGCTAGAAACGTAAGAAATGAACCAAGACAGTAGTAGTTGGTGATGTCCTAAGTCAAATCCAAGTGGTAGATGGTCGAAGGTGTAGGTAGTTTCTTGGTAGAAACTACCATTGACAGCTATTTCTGTGTATTTAAACTCTTATGTTGTTAGGGGTGTCAATAACAGATTGTGAAATGGCTTTGAAAGAATTATGTGTGTTTCTCTAAGTTTTGTAAGGGTCAGAATTCCTTTATACTTGTCGTTAAGTAATAAAGGATGGGGTTTTCCCAATAATCTGTGCTTATGGTTCCTATAATCTGTTCTAAGTGTTCTTACTACGTGTGTGGTGTTGGCTGAGACTAAGTTAAGGACTTAGGGTCATCATAGGCAGGAAATTTTAGCGTGAAAAGTGACCCTGTGACACATTGTCAGGTTGAAAATCCGCAACCCAACCCAATCAATCACATGTGTATGACCCGCATAGGTAGAATTGGGTAAGTGTATTGTCATTCATTTTTCAATTACTTTCATCAATTATTTAAGGTTGTTTTCAATAATTTTTACAATTCATATAATATGCTTAAATTATATTCCAAAATTTTAAATTCATTTATATTGATAATCAAAATACCAAAAATATCTAAATACCAAATACATACATACATACATACATATATATATATATATATATTGTGGACTAGGTGGATTGAAAAACCTATCAACTATAGTTTTCAAACCTGGACTGAACTGTACGGTCCGACTCAATTAACTGTGAACCTTTCATCAATACGGTTCCTTTAACCCTAACAACCGTTCTATGCATAAATAGCATAAAACCGTTCGAACCACGGTTGAACTGCCCGAGTTTGAAATCGTGGACGGTTCTCATGATTTAGATTAGAGCTTTAAAAAAAATTGCAGTACCTCCTTCTTCATGCATGTCTCTCTTTTAATCTTTGCATTCTTTCTCTTTCTACTCTTAGATCTTCCGTTTCATGTCTCTTTCCATAAGGTTTGGATCATTTTTTTCAAATGATAGAGAAGAGAGAGCAAAATGAGATAGAGAAAATGAAAGAGTTTGTTGACAAAAAAAGAGAAGAAGGAAGAAAGGAACAGAAATTCACAAGCACGACGGAGGAAGCTCAAGTGAAGAGAAGAACAGAAACTCACAGGCGCATCTAAAACTTTCAAAGAAAGAAAGCGAAGAGATGTTTTGAACTATTTTTACCTAAAAAAAAAAAAAAAAGCCCAACTTTGAAGCTTTTTACGTGGAGGATGTGCTGCCAACACATTCTTGAAACTTGAGCACTTTCCATTTTATATTAATACTCTCTACTTTTCTTTATTAGCTTTCTCTGTCTATTTGCCCACCAATTCACTAAAACAAGAGACTCTTTGGTTAGGAAAAAATATCGTACGAGAACAAGATATAATAGTGGGTTAAAATTTTAAGAGTCGTACCTTTTTCTTAAATTAAAACTTAATATTTAGTGTCCATTTATTTTTTCATCTCAAACTTATATTTTTATATTTTAAACAATATTACGCACATTTTTATACACTTTTTCACCCACACGTATTTTAAAAAATTATAAAAATTTCATTTCAAACTGCTCTACTAAATACCCCCTTATTTATGTCTGCTTAAAATTTAATATTTTTTATTTATTTTAGGAAAGTTATGATATGAAAAATACATTTGCAAGATAGATTTTTATATTTATTTGGACTATTTTAGTCAAATTTTTAATTTTTACTAATTTAATATATTTATCTATATTTAAAATAATTATTATATTAATTATAATGTCATCATGATTAGACTTCAGTTCAACTTTAGTCTGATCTCAAAAACTATGAACCTCTTCCTTTTACAATTCTTTGAACGATCTAGGTCTAAAAACCATGCTATCAACTTGAACCATTCTAACTTCAGGCTTGAAATAAAATTCCTACCAAACTCAAATCTTACTTGAGGTTTAAAATAAAATTCCTACCAAACAAAATTCCTACCAAACTCAAATCTTACTTGAGGTTTAAAATAAAATTCCTACCAAACTCAAATCTTACTTGAGGTTTAAAATAAAATTCCTACCAAACTCAACCTAACCTATCCACTCAAAATCAACCCTGAGTCAGTGTCATAGGGTTGATAAGTTGGATGCATACTTCTAAAGACTCCCTTTGAAATTAAAAACCAGCATTATCCATTGCGCAAAAAATTAGTAAGCTTACCACTTTGCGATGGATTTGATGAGAGAACAAAAATGGACGGGAGAGCACTAAGGTGGCCCGAAAGGAAGCTCCAATTCCCAGTCCAAAATCGGCATCCGGTGTCATTATGAAACCAAGAAGTAAAAGCCACACAACCACAGTTCTTCCAGCAAATAGCTCTACAGTCACTGATGCTAAGACTTGAATTATAGTTAACTGAAAGGTCTCCAGCTACTAAATATCCAGATGTGAGATCGAATGTGTCACCATGATGCCTACATTCTGGCTGCTTCCATCTCTGACATCCTCCATTAGTGTTATAACCGTAACAATGATCAGCTCTAGCAATATCTAGTCCTTTCAAATCCTTCAATTGACCCATAGGAGTAAGCAACCATTCTGACATGAGACTCTGATTTCTGTTACTGAAAGAGAAGTATTCTTCATCTTCATTTGAAACAACGATGAAATTATACATAGACGTTACATCTAGTGAGATACTCTTAAATCTGTTACCTCTCTTCAAGACCCCACTCGTCCAATAAACCTCCTCTCGTTGCCGAATGATCAATTGGCACCCCTTGGGGTCCCATTCAAGCTTGCAAGGCCCTGGAACAGGGATTTCATCAGTTAACCATGATGTGAGTGACCATGTTTGGCCAGTTTTGTGGCTGACCCCTAATTTCATTCCAGGCAAAAGTGTGTCACCAGGATAATCAAAACTTTGCCATAAGACCCGTTTCATAGATCCATTTGAGTGCATTTCTTTCAAGATAAAATTTCCGGAATCCAATAAAGTAGCAACTGTGTTTTCAGTAGGTTGAGGAGAAGAGTATAGAACTATAGGATCTCCAACTTGTGGTACAATTTTCAATGTTCCCTTGTTGTCAAAGGTAAACATTCCAGAATTGTTAATAATAGGTCTGTCTCGACTACCAAACCATACAAAGACATTGAAAAGAGAACTTTGATCAGCAATCTTAGATATTGCTAAGTAGGTTTTGTTAATAGTACCGTCAATCCGGTGGAAGAACCCCAAAGCGAATGTGCCTTTAGCAGAAACTATGTAAGTTGAGGAATTAAGGGTGTCACCAGGATTGAGACTGTCACCTGGGGATGATATCTCAGCAGATGATACGTATACCCATTGTGCAGCATGAGGAGTCCACAAGCATGTGAAGAAGAGCAGGAAAACTAGTTTGAGAAGGTGTACAACATTGGTAAAATTCATTGGTAAGGTCTGAAAGAAGATTAGAGGAGTAATTGGACCAATACAGTGTGGTTGATCCAATTACTTGATGGTATATTATTTATAGCCATCACAATATGGCATATTCTTTTGGCTAGTTTTTACCCACTGACCACAATGCAATGACCTCGTAATTTTAAGTAACCATTGAATCGGTGCGTAACAGATTTTCCTTTCTTTTTTCTTTTTTCTTTTTTATTTCTTTTCTTTTTTTACTAAATCTTAGTGTGATATATTATGTATTAACTAGTATGTAATTCTGTGTGTATGCATGAGTATATTTAAAAACAATCATAATTACACGCACACTTATATATGATTTAGAATCTAATTGAATATAAACTTTTCGGTTTTTGCACTAAATAATTCGTTTGCCACAAAAATTAAAAAATTAGATAGAACATATGGCGCAAGATTGAACTACAATTAAAATTTAATTTAGAATCTAATTGAATTTAGATTTTTTGATTTCTATATTTAATAATTCATTTGATACATAAATTTAAAAATTAAATGAAACACATAGTGCAAAATTAGATTACAATTTAAAATTTAATTAGATTTTCTTATGTGTATATATATATATATATATATATATATATATATATATATATATATAGATGATTGCCTAAAGTCTAAAGAATAAAATAATATTACTCTTTAACTGTGATGATGTGAACTTAGGTAAAATGTATGGACGTATATTTTGACCCATTGAACGCACATTTATGATAGACCATTGAACGCACATTTTTTTTTTTTCAACAAAATTTATAGACCAATGGACCCATATTGGATTATTGGGTCAACAATTATGTGTGAAACAATTACGCGTGATATTTTTAGTGGACCATCAATTCCACTTTATTGATTTTTTTAGGGTTGAAACTAATTTAATTAGATGATTTTTTTTTTCTGTGTGTGTTTCCCAACCAAAAAAAAAAAAAGGATGATATTTTTTTCTTTTAAAACCATGTTGTTTAAATATCTTTTTCCTTTTATTAATAATTTAATGGGAAACATAAATAAAAAAATGCTATTTAATTGATCTTGTTCAGGGGCGGCTTTTCCTTAAGCCCAGGGATTCAAATGAACCCCCCTAATCAGGCCATAATTATATATATATATATATATATATATATATATATATAATTTTTAATAACTATTTTTATCCCCTAAAATAAAATTTTGAACCCCTGACTCTAAATTTTTTTAAACCCAGCTAATATAAGTTTGAATATGATAATCTTAATGCTACTTTCACAATATTTTAAAAATACAGGTTTAGTGGCAAGTTGTAATTAGTTTTTATCAAGACCTACAACTATCATCACTTTTTTTCTACTTTTAACAACATGCCACATAAGTTTTGTTGTGAAAGTGTTGTGTCAATAGCACTACTCTTAAAATATATAATTTTATAAGAAAGAAAAAAAAATGTTTCAAATTTTTGCTCATTTGTTAAAAAAAAAAAAAAATTCCAAGACTTTGGCTTACTTTTCTAGTGGCAACAGAAAAAAGTTGTTTTTCCCTGCACTTTTCTTCTTTATTAACAATAAAGTACACCTTTGTTAATTAGATATGTATCTATATCTGTGATTCTTTTCTCATTCTCTCTATTTTTCTTTTTTCCTTCTATGTTTTCTTAGTTTTTCTCTTTATTTGATCAAGTAATTCGATAAATGCTCTATAGATTTCCAAATCCAAAAAGTCTTTTTGTGCTTGCTCCAATTTCAAGAAACTAACCACGTGTATGGTTAAGAAGTCATACATATCAAAAGTTAAAAACTTATATCAGTTACTATTTTTTTTCTTCTTAGTTTCACATTTACCGTTAATTAGACTCTAAGAGACTGACCACGTGTATTATTAGTTATTTAATTATATTTATTTATGCTTTCAATGGTTGTTTTCTTACCAATATTTATACTAAATTATATTTAGAATACTATTTTAGATTATTGTATAATGTATATAATATGGAAGTTGCACATGTAAAAAAAAAAAAAAATCATTTTTTTATTTGCCCCCAAGATAAATTTCTAACTTCACCCCTGCTAATCTCCCTAGAAAAAAAAAGAAATCCTGGAGCCGCCACTGATCTTGTTGCTTGATTAGTATCACGTTTTAAAGCATAAATAAAAATAAAAATAATTTGGTAACATATTTGGGAAACTCTTCCCTCTATTTTCATTGATAATGGCCAAGTTCTCTCTCTCTCTCTCTCATCAAATTTTTGTAAATGATTTTTATTAAATGGCTAAATTGCTAACTACATCCCTAAAAGTTTGGGAGTATTTGGATTTTGCACTCTGAAGTTTCAGAATTTAAATTTTATCCCTTGAAGTTTGAGGGTATTTGAATTTTATACATTGAAGTTTCAATATTTGGTATACCCCTAAAGCTTCGGGCTATTTGAATTTTACACATTGAAGTTTGAGAATTTGAATTTTACTTCCTAAAGTTCTATTCTATTTGCATCATCAACTTCTCAATCCATATTTTTTGTTAAGTACCACGTAAACTTACCACGTGTGTTTAGTTCATCTAATAAAAATGATACCACGTCATTTAATTATATCATGCCATTTTTAATTATTTATTTATTTTAGGCTACAAAATGATATGACATCATTTTATTGGATAAACTAAACATACGTGGTAAGTTTATGTGGTACTTAACAGAAAATAGAGATGGAGGGATTGCTAATATAAATAGAATAGAACTTCAAAAGGTAAAATCAAATTATTGAAATTGCAGAATGTAAAATCGAAATACTTCCAAACTTTAGAGGGTAAAATCAAAATTTTGAAATTTTAAGATATATAAACCAAACACCTCCAATTTTTGGGGGTGTAGTTTGCAATCTAACCTTATTCAATTTATAAGTCAGTTATTATTAAAAATTATCAAAAAAAATGAATTTTTTATAATGCACGTTCTCACTTTCCATCACTTAGAAGTAGCAGAACTAAAATAGAGGGGTCAATTTTATCTTTTGTTATAGTTCAAGGGTTTAAAAATATAAATTGATAGTAAAGAAGCGTCATGTTTAAAAATGACCCAAAACTCAACAAGTGTTTATGCAACTTTCCCTTTTTATTATAACTTCTTAGCTTATATACAATTTTTTAAAATCTTCATTTTTTATAGATGCTATCCTACTTTTCCATATTTTCAAAAATGGAAGGATATATATATATATATATATATATATATAAAAGTGAATGAAAGGAATTTTCTATGTAGATGAAATTATTTATGAAAGGGCAAATTATAATTTACGCACCTATGATTTGATCGAAATTTAAGTTACTTATTTGTAGTTTGTAATTTGACATTTTATCTACTTGAAGTTAGCTCTGTTAGAGTTCCGTAACCCGCCTATGACTTTTCCGTTAGAAAACAACTTTTAACATCAAACAATAAACATGAAACTGATAAAAAAGCTAGCGTATTTGATATGAAAATATTTCTTTGTTATGTTGAAAGAACGACAACGTTTAATCTTTGCGTTGATGCTGCTCTTTTAATAGACTTTGGACTCTCAAGTTTCAAACCAAACAACCAGGGAAGAATCGATGAAATTACATTAGTTTTTCTAGTCAAGTTGTTACATTAGTTGAATTCAACCAGTCAACCATAAGTTTATCATTTACAGTTTTTAGACAAGAGGAATTAACCTATTGCTGCTCTTTTATTAGTGTGTTTGTTCCCCATTTTCCTGATAATTTCAAAAGTATCCATATCCTCAATTTAAACCATTAGAGATGTGGATTCCATTTTAAATTATATTTTTCCGAACGACTTTAATTAGCAGAATATGCAATGTTCACAAAAAATCCTTATCCATAATTAGCGGCATGAGCTCTATCATTCTTGATATCAACACCAGATGGCCGTCAGTTTGCCTTTATTTTCATTTTTCATAGCTTCCAACATTATATTTTCGAGGTTCTTGAAAGAAATATTGGCGACAACTAGCATTCAGTATTCATACCCTAACTTTTTTATCTATTTTATGTTATATTTTAATGTTTGAAGTTGTTTTTTAACAAAAGAGCCATAGGAGGGTTACGAAACTCTAATAGACTTTAAGTGAGTAAAGCGCCAAATTTTAAACTACATGTATGCAATTTAAATTTCGACCAAACTGTAGGTGACTAAAATGTAATTTCGGCCAAACCACATGATGAAATTATGTTCTATATTTTTCGTTAAATGTAAGTAAGGGAATTTGATCTAGAGCTACACCCTATGTTGTACAGACACGCCTATTTTGGCCAAGTACCCATGTCCAACAATCCGTACCCAATGTGTACTAGATTTTTCTTTTTTTAAATCTGGGTATGGCCGAGACACGATCGCGACATGCCGGTACGTTCCAAACAAGACAGATCTTAAAAAAAAAAAAAACAAAAAACAAAAAAAAACAAAAAACAAAAAAAACAAAAAACAAAAGGTAAGATTTTGACAACTGGACAAACCACTCGCCGTTGATCTTAGTTTAAGCATAACAATCGACTAAAAGCCGTAAAAGACACCTGTCTCTTTGTTCTTCCTTCTCTCGTACTGAAGCCCCTTAGCCTCTCTTTGCTCTGTTCTTGCCTTGTCAGAGCTGAGCGAGTCACTCCGCCGTAGATCGGCAACAAAAGAACCCCCACTGGTGACCCCAGTGCTCCCTTTCTCCCCCTCCGTCATAGAATGAAGTTTCTCTCTCCTTCAAGTTTCAATTTCTCTCTCTCTTTCGGTCTTTCTTTCTTATTACACATTTTCTTTTATTCTATGTTTTCTTTTATAGGTTTAGTAATTTAACTAGTTGTTTTGTTGACATTGTTGTTTAGTAATTGACCATTTCTAATTTTATGGGTTTCTTTTTTTTTTTTTTTATCAGTTTTGTAAATGACTAATTGTTTTGTTGTTTAGTATTTGCCATTTTATGAGTGATATTGTACTTTTTTGCTGTTCTTAGTTAATTTAAATTCTAAAATAAATATAAATTATGTCTAATAAAATTTAAAAATTGAAGAGGATAAAATATAGGTGACGAATCCGTTTAATTAGATGTGACGATAATGGGCTGGAATTTTTATTAGTGACAGATCCAAGGTGCACGGACACATAACAGATGCATAATTCACTCAACTCTAGCACTCTAGGGTTGCAAAAAGTTCTAACTTGACCTTCGGAGGGTTTTTGGCCGGCACCACACCGGTGCCCTCTGTTAGGTCTTTTCTTTTTGTTGCCCCGGTGTTATTTCAAGCTTATGAGGACCGTGTGACTTACAAGTGATTTTTTGGCCTCATCAGTTGGCGTTATCTATGGGAAAGAGTAATCAGTCGTTACTTTATCCCTGAGACAAAAAGTTGTATGATACTCACTCGATCGATGGCGACAACCAACAATCAAGGCGGCGAACCGCACACTACGACCTTGGAAAGGCAAGTCCAAATGCTCACAGTGGTAGTTGAATGCCTAACCAAGCAGAATCATGATTTAGAGGAGCAGTTGCAGCAAAGGAATGTACACCCTGGCACACAGGAGGAAGACCAAGAAGGGACAAGCACGGAGAGGAGGAACTAAGAAGAACCTGAGGGGAGCAATGCTCCAAGCAGACCGGAGCAACAGGACACCAACTGGCCATCCATCTCGGACACTCTCCCACCTCACATAGCCACTGAGATGCAAACAATGAAAGAACGATGGATGCGATGATGAACGCCCTCAAGGGATGAGTATCCAACGACTTAGATGACCTGGTCCAGCGAACTAATTTGCCTTTCACTGCGCTCGTAAGTTCATGCCCCCTTCCTCCAAAATTTTGCATGCCTCAAGCGGAGAGTTATGTCGGGTCCAAGGACCCCTTAGACCGCTTGGAATCTTTCAAGACAATAATGCACTTTCAAGGTGTACCGGATGAGATCATGTGCAGGGTCTTCCCCACTACGTTGAAAGGACCTGCAAGAATCTGGTATAGCAAGCTGACGCCCAACTCCATTAGCACTTTCAAGGAGTTAGGCGCACAGTTCTTGTCACAATTTATTGGGGGTCACCGATATATGAAATCCACCGTGTGTTTGATGAACATTAGGCAACGGGAAGACGAGACGCTAAGATCGTACATAGCTCATTTTAACAAAGAAGCTCTCTCGATAGACGAAGCGGACAACAAGATACTCGTGGCAGCATTCACCAACGGGCTGCGGAAGGGTAAGTTCCTATTTTCTCTGTATAAGAACAACCTAAAGACTATGTCTGAAGTGCTTTACAGGGCAACCAAGTCCATGAACGCGGAAGACGCGTTATTGGCCATGGAAGAAAAGACTAGGAAGAGGGAGAGACAGGAAGATACACAGCCAAATAGAGGACGAAAGATGGCCAGGACTAGAGAACAATGGAAGGACAGGAGTTCTAAGCCACCTACAGGGAAATTCATGAGCTTCACTCCTCTAACAGCTCCAATCGACCAAGTGCTAATACAGATAAAGGATGAAGAAGCCCTGACCTTCCCTGGCAAATTGAAAGGAGATCCTGATAAAAGGCCAAGGGAAAAATATTGTCGTTTCCATTGTGACCACGACCACGATACCGCTGACTGCTACGACCTAAAGCAACAGATTGAAGCTCTCATCAGACAGCAAAAGCTGCAAAGGTTCGTCAGCAAAGAAAAGATGAATCCACCACAAGACTAGACCCCCCGACGGGGGAACGAGCGTCCCCAACCACCTATAGGGGACATAAGGATGATCGTTGGGGGCACCACTATTGCAGGATCATCAAAAAAAGCATGTAAGACTTATTTACAGGTGGTTCAAAGCGTCCAGCTAACGGGGTCAACACCAAAAATGGCGGGAATTGATAACCCAATCATAGGGTTTTCGGAAGAAGATGCACAACACCTTCACCATCCACATGACAACGTGCTTGTCATCAGCATACGAGCAAGGGACTATAATATGCATCGAGTCTTGGTTGATAATGAAAGCTCGACTGATATTCTTTATTACCCTACATTCCAGCAAATGTGGATTAGTAGAGAGCGACTGGTTTCAACGAACACTCCACTCATCAATTTCAGAGGGATAAGGGTATACCCTCTTAGAGTTGTCACACTGTTTATGATGGTGGGAGATTACCCCCACCAGATCACTAAGGATGTGGTTTTTCTTGTGGTCGATTCCTTATCCGCCTACAATGCTATCCTAAGACGACCTACTCTCAATGCATGGAAAGCTATAACCTCAACCTAGCATTTGTTGATCAAGTTCCTAACCGAGTTTGGAGTTGGAGAGCTACGCGGGAATCAGGTAGCCGCACGTGAATGCTACATCGCCATATAGAGATGGATGACCACATGCAAACAATGAGTATCGAGGAACAACGGATGGTAGCAGAACCGGTAAAAGAGTTAGAAAAGGTACCCCTCGACGACTCTAGGCCCGAACGGACCACGAGGATTTGTACTTTGGCTAGCCAGTCAGCATGGCAGGCGCTTGCAACATTCCTAAAAGAAAATAAGGATGTGTTCGCATGGAGTCACGAAGACATACCGGGGATTGACCCATCAGTCATAGTCCACAGGTTGAATGTGTCACTTTCATTCTCTCCCGTCTGATAGAAAAAGCGAGTGTTCACCCCTGAGCGAGACCGAGCCATAGCCAAGGAAGTACAGAAGTTACAGGAAGCAGGTTTCATACGTGAAGTATACTATCCGGATTGGTTGGCAAATGTGGTAATGGTCAAGAAAGCAAATAGAAAATGGAGAATGTGTGTCAACTTCACAGATCTAAATAAGTCCTACCCTAAGGATAGTTACCTGCTCCCGCACATTGACAACCTCGTTTGTTACAAGTCAAAGGCTTTTCTGCTACAAAGTAATGCCCTTCGGACTCAAGAATGCAGGAGCCACATATCAGAGACTGATGAACAAGATGTTCGTGCACCAGATTGGCAGAAATGTGCTAGTTTAAGTAGACGACATGCTGGTAAAAAGTGTTCGAGAATCTGACCACTTGAGTGACCTCTAGAAGACTTTCGACACTCTTCTATTTTACAACATGAAACTAAATTCAAGTAAATGCGTGTTTGGAGTAACCGCAGGAAAATTCCTGGGGTTTATGGTGTCCCAAAGGGGTATTGAGGTTACCCTAGAGAAGGTAAAGGCAATAATGGAGTTGGCTCCCTTGAAGATAGTAAAGGAAGTACAAAGCTTGAATGGCAAGATAGTAGCCCTGACCAGGTTCGTATCACGGGTGACGGACAAATGTCTCCCTTTCTTTTGCACACTGAGGAGATCGTTTGAATGGATGGACGAATGCCAAAAGGTATTTAAAGATTTGAAGGCGTATCTCTCTTCTCCTCTGCTACTCAGCCCATCCAAGCTGGGGGAAGAGTTGTTCCTATACCTAGTCGTCTCCTAGTGACCGTCATTGCAGCCCTTATTAGAGAAGAAGATAAAGTGCAAAGGCCTGTATACTTTATAAGCCGGGCGCTTAGAGGAGCAGAAGAGAGGTACCCTTAGATGGAAAAGTTAGCCTTGGCATTAATGACCTCCACACGAAAACTTAAACCATACTTTCAAGCACATACCATAAATGTCATGAAGGATAAGCCCTTAAGAAAAGCAATGAGTAGCCCCAAGGTTGCGGGACGAATGGCATTATGGGTGAATTGTTGTAAAGGGACAAGTAATAACGGACTTTATCGCTGAGTTCACCTTCATGGAGGACCAGGGGGCTGAGGAAGTTCTCGTATGGAGCATCCATACAGATAAATCCTCAAACAAACATGCAAGTGGAGCCGGCATAGTACTCCGCACACCAGAAGGAGACAAGATCGAGTGCATGATCCGTCTGGACTTTTCCACAACCAATAACAAAGCAGAATACGAAGTCTTAACAGCAGGACTGGACCTCGCAATGGCTGCATGAGCTAAGAGTATGGTAATATACTCTGATTCTCAAATCGTGACCAGTCAAGTTAATGGCAGTTACAAGTGCAAGAATGAAAGAATGAAGAGGTATCTCGAGGAAGTGAAGGATCGAATAAACAACCTCCAGGTCAAGTTGGTTCAAATCCCAAGGGAAGAGAACCAGGATGCCGACCGACTTGCCAAAGCAGCCTTAGCAGAACCTATGATCGTACTCAACCAGGTATTATCCTTCGTTCAACGCTCGCCACTGATAGATGGTACTGGTGTGTAGGAAGTACGCAATGAACATTGTTGGATGACTCCAATAGCCGTATATCTAAGGGACGACAAACTGCTAGATAACAAGGAAGCCGCAAGAAAGTTGAAGGTTAAAGCCTCCTGTTTCGTCCTAATTAAAAACATTATATAAAAGAGGGGCATCTCTCGGCCCTACCTCAGATGCCTAGCTTCTGAAGAATCAAATTATGTTATGAGGGAGGTCCATGAAGGAATTTGCGGCAACCACTCTAGATCAAGGTTTTTGGTGCACAAGTTACTCTAGGTGGGATATTACTGCCCAACGATGCAAAAGGATGCCGACACATACGTCAGAGCCTATGACAAGTGCCAACGATTTGGCAATTTCATAAGGCAACCAACTGAAGAACTCACCCTTATGACGGCCTTATGGTCATTCGCACAATGAGGGTTAGACATCATGGGCCCGTTCCCAATAGCGATAAGGCAATTGAAATTCTTAGTGGTTGGCATTGACTACTTCACTAAATGGGTGAAAGCAAAGGCTTTGTCCATTATCACGGAGAAAATATCCAGAGCTTCATATGGAGGAATATTATTTGCAGGTATGGTATACCGAGGGTGCTCGTTTCAGACAACGGGAAGCAGTTCAACAATGATGCATTCATGAACTTTTATTCTTAACTAGGGATTAAGAACCACTACTCGTCACCCGCCCACCCACAGGCCAACGGACAGGTTGAAGTCACGAACCGATCCTTGCTTAAAATTATCAAGACTCGGCTCGAGGGTGCAAAGGGCATATGGCCGGATGAATTATCAAGTGTTTTATGGGCGTACAGGACAACAACAAGGACACCAACAGGTGAAACACCGTTTCGATTGGCGTATGGTAGTGAAGCGATTATCTCGGCAGAAGTAGGTCTTACAAGCTATCGGGTTGAGAGCTACGACGAGAGCAAGAATGATGAAGCCATGCGCTTACAACTTGATCTTATGGATGAAGTCAGGGTAATAGCCGAGCAAAGATTAGCGCGATACTAGGACCTAATGGTGAAGCACTACTACTCTAAGGTCAAGCACAGGGACTTCTAGGTTTAAGATCTTGTCTTAAGAAGGGTATTCGGCACTACAAAAGATGCCTCCCAGGGGAAGCTAGGACCTAACTAGGAAGGACCATACAGGATCACCTCATGGCATAGGAAGGGAACATACTACCTAGAGACACTGGAAGGGAAAAAATTAAGTCACCCATGGAACACAAAGCACCTGAAGAAGTACTACCAATAGACGATGAACGAAGACGACAGTAATATCACCCTCATTTCCGGTTTATCTTTTTTAGATAGTTGTAGTTTTTATTTTCTTCAGTACTTTCAAGAGCCCAAAGGACAATTTTCTTATTTTTTTATGAACAATGCTCTACCCATCCATTATAATAAGAGGGTTTTATGGAATGTTTTTTGCTCATGTTCTACTAAGTCCACAAAGTGGACGGACCATCCTATGAATGATGAATTTACTAAGTCCACAAAATGGACGGGTCATCCCATAAGGGATGAAATTTATTAAGTCCACAAAGTGGACGGACCATCCCATGAAGGATGAATTTACTAAGTCCACAAAATGGATGGATCATCCCATAAGGGATGAAATTTATTTAGTCCATGAAATAGACGGACCATCCCATGAAAGATGAAAATTATTAAGACCACAAAGTGGACGGATCATCCCATAAGGGATGAAATATATTTAGTCCACGAAATGGACGGATGAATGATGAAAATTATTAAGTCCAAAAACTGGACGAATCATCCCATAAGGGACGAAATTTATTAGTCCACAAAGTGGACGGACCATCTCATGAAGGATGAATTTATCAGTCCATAAAATGGACAGATCATCTTACAAAGGATAAAAAAAGGATAAAATTTACTAGTCCATCAAGAGGATGGATCATCCTATCAAAGATAAAATTTATTAAGTCCATCAAGTGGACGGATCATCCTATAACAAATGATATTCATCAAGGTCCATAAAGTGGACAATTCATCCTATGGATGATGAAAATTAGATCATCCTTTCAAGTATAAAATTCAACAAAGCCACATCAGATCATCCCATGAAAAATTGGACGGATAGTTGATTGAGTGTTTAAAACAACAAATAAATAAAGGAAGAAAGGTCCAAACTTAAAATATGTTAATCCAATAAAAGATGACGGTTGAAATATGATGTTCTCTCGTGCATTCCAAAAAAAAAAAAAAAAAACTACTTTGGGACTACAATGGTGTCTTCCTTGCTCTCAAGCTCTGAAGATAAGGGTTGACGGGCATCCCCCTCAATGGGTCCTTTAGCATCCACTTTCTAAGCTTCGCCATCACTTTTTTCTTCCCCAAACAGCTCATCTGTCCCCTCAGAGTCGACAGGAGGGGCTATAGTCTGGCCTTCAGAATCTATGTTGATATGAGATAGGTCCAGGTCAAGAAAGGAGGCTTTAACTTGACGGAGGCAGTCGTCGAAACCATCAACAAAAGATGTACCCAGCTCACTTAGAAAGGTGTCGGAGTCTCGATATTCTTTGATAGCATCATTTTTTGCATGATGAAGGCCTTCATCTTTCTCAACCAAGGCATCTTTTAACACGTCAACCTCCTTCTCCAATTCTTCCCGAACCCTCTCAGATAGTTTAAGCTTCTTTTCATGATGGAGCTTCTAGGCCTTCAGCTCCACCAACTCTCCCTCCGTCATCGCTGCCTTTGCGAGAACGTGTTCCAATGTTCTCTCTTGGGAAAGGCAACGATCCATTAGCTCTTTCGCCATCAAGACCCCCTACAATACAAATGATAAGATAAGGTCGAATTACATAGAAGCACGATGGAAATGTCGGTGACTGATACTTACTTAGGTAAGTGAGAATAGGGTCATCTCCCCCATAGCCTCGGTAGCATGATTACCCAGATCCTCATAATCTTTGTCCTTGATGATGGACGTAATTTGATGGAGAGCATACTGGGAATCCTATCGAAGTAGGACAAGCGGTTTCTCCTTGACGGGGTTTGGGTTAGTCATCAGACCTTTGCCCTTGCCTATCCCAAGCTTTAAGGGCACCTTCAGTCTGCCGAATCCTTAGACGGTAGCCAGCCCCATCACCACACTCTGCCTCTTGGAGTGACGGTCAACCCTCTCAAAAGGTTGTCTTTTTGTGGACAGATGAGATGCATCCGCCTTGGCAGTGGTATCCCCACCTTGCTTTTTCTTAACAACGGTTTGCTGCTTAATTATTACCCTTCTCCTAGCATCCTCCATTTCTAGAAAAAGTGGATGGGTTAAGAATGACGGAAGTTAATAAGTAAAAACAAACAGGAGGCAAGGGACTTACGTTGACGGATTCAGTTGTCATATCGACGGGCAGCAAGGGTTGGCTCAGAACCGTCACAATACGAGTGTAATGTATCCAAGGTGACTAACTTGATCCACGTTCTCTCCGACAGCTTTTTGGTCTGGAAGATCTTCTCCAAGAACCCGAACTGTTCGATAGTAACTTGTAGATGGTCCCAAGCTGCAAAAGGTAATGGTTAGATTGATTTAAACAAATTACACAACAAAGCCAAGGCAGACGGACACATACCAGACGGGGGCATTATGCCCTAAGTCTTGTCTACAGGAATATATTCATGATCGTTAGGGTGACACATTCAGTTGTCACCTTGAAAGAAAAAATATCGACCCTTCCAATTCTGGTTGGAGTCCGGGGTCTCGCATACTAACCTAAGTACTGGACTTCTTAGCACAAAGCTATACATACCCCTTGACTAGGCAATCTCAGATGGATGGTAACGGGGAAAGAACTCCTCCAATGTTAACCGGCGTGCACCGTTAGACATCACGCCATATAGAACCTCAATGCCCAGAAAAACCCTCCAGGCGTTGAGTGAAATCTAGGTGACGGCCAAACCCAGATATTGGAGAAGGTGACGGTGGAGGGTACTTAAGGGGAATCACAGACCTGCTTTGAGCATCTGCTCATAAATCCTGACGTCTTCAAGGCCTTTGTAATAGCATTTCTTAGATTTGAAAGGTAGACGGATGGGTACGTTATCAGGAATCTGGTATTTCTGCCTAAGTGTGTTTAAGTGTAGTGGCTTGATTGAGGAAACGAAGTCATTCACCGTCCAAAAAGGGAGCATGATGAATTCCCGGAACCCGTCAGGGCCTATAACGGACTGAATGGGAGGATCTATGCCGTCCAATTCGTCGTTTGAGCCATACTCTGACCCGTCCTCACTATGCCGCTCATCCTCCACACGGGAAGGAGAACTAGCAGACGGTTCCCTCTCCTCGCTGGAGGTGCCCGGGTTTGCTTGACCTGAAGGGAACACCCTATCGTAGCCCGCTCCTTCGCTGACAAACGACTGACCACTTGACACCTCACTAGACATCTGACACCTACAAATGACGAACAAAAGAAACCTAAGACTCAAGATCTACGCTAACGACGGACCAACATATGCAATAAAGAAGAAAAATTGAGAAAAGAAAACTCACAGCTTGGTGGTACGATGAGAGTGACGAAAGAGTAAAGAGAACGGTAGTGTCGACTCGCTAGTGCAATTGACCGATTAGAGTGGACGGATGCGCTTTGATCAATCAAATTTTTTCCAAACCGTAAAAATGAAAGGATAGATGGTATTTATAAATGGAACGGCACAGAAGACGAAGGGACGCCTCGATCCCGAACAAGTGTCAATCGAAGATAGCCACGTGTCCCTCTACATTTATTACTCCATGGTAACCTATCCATCAAAACACGTTTATCGAAGGTTGAAGCAAACCATCATTCCATGGGTCCACATACAATAGATGACGGATCCATGGAATGAGGGAGCAACAAAAGACGATAAAATATAGGTGACGAATCCGTTTAATTAGATGTGACGGTAATGGGTTGGAATTTTTATTGGCAACGGATCCAAGGTGCACGGACACATATCGAACGCATAATTCACTCAACTTTGGCACTCTAGGATTGCAAAAAGTTTTAACTTGACTTTTGGAAGGTTTTTGGCCGGCACAACACTGGTGCCCTCTGTTAGGTCTTTTCTTTTTGTTGCGTAGGTATTATTTCAAGTTTGTGAGGACTGTGTGACTTACAGGTGATTTTTTGGCCTCATAAAAAATATACCTAAATATAAATATTAATTAATTAATTAATCGACATACCCTAAACATATCGTACTCCTGTGCTCATATTATACCCGTACTTGTATCGGTGTCCATACAACCTTGCCTAAACCTCGTAATAAGGATAGATACATGCCCCTTAAGAAGAATACGGGGTGACTACTCTCAAATAATTAATTCGGTGTAAACTGCAAAACCATAAAATCGGCTGAATGAAATTATTAGATATTCACTCGAACATCTATTATCTAATGAACATCTTGTGAATGTCTGTGAATATTATTAGATATACACTGGAACAGTTTCTCAAAAAAAAAAAAAGAAAAAAAAAAATTCACTCAAACATGGTTCACGGCTTGCCTCCTCGACAATTACATTTTGCAAAACTTCTAGTTGAGATAATGACGAAGTGTGAACAGAAGATACAATATATAAATGCTTGACTGCATTTTGTCAGTGTGACCTTGGGTCTGGGCTGAGGCCTGAGAACCTTTAGGTAGGATGTCACATTATAGGATCTTGGATGTGGAAATTTCCCGATTTGGGTGAACGAGCCGAAGAATTTTCAAATTTTAGCCATAGTTTGATTTTGCCGTATGCCTGCCTGTGGAAAAGAATTTCAATAATGCTAAGTATATAATAAAAAATTTAAAGAAAAAGTTAATCGATGTAGCATTGTAATATAAAATATTTTTAAAAACTTTTTATATGAAAAAAAATAATTAATTTTTTAATTATTTTTAACATTTCCTATTAAATAGATGTAAAAACTTTCTAAAATGCTTTATTCACAATTGCTTTAAAGACACTCGTTAACATAATTCAAAATTTAAAACATTCAAAATTAGCATGCTAATTTTTTTTTAATGACCCATATGTTAAATGATAGGTTGATTTAGGAATGGTGTGAAATTGTTGTGAAGTAGAGAAAGAATTTTCAAATTTTTGGTTCCAATGACTAGAGAAGGATTTTTCAAATCTAGGCTAGGATTTGTATGTTCCAAATCCCAACTAAAAATTCAGCCCCATCATTTCCAAAATTTCTAAAAAATCTTTCAGGCTGCTGTGACAACAGATTGATTATAAAAAGCTTTTGGGTGTCCAAGGATTTTATAGGATTTTTCAAATCATTTCACAAATCTGATGGGCACAAAATAAAATAAAATCGTCAAAAAAAAGATTTTAAAATTATTAAGTGTCTAAAATCCTTAAATTTCATAACAAAAGTTAATCTTTAAATCTAAAAAGATTTAAAGATTTTAAATTATTAATCATAACAAAAGTTAATTAACCAACCTATCACTGCCTTCTAATCGTTGCATTGTAATTAACAAACAAAACTTACAAAGAGAAACTTGTATTAGAGAGAACAATAGTCAATGATTTTTATTAAATGACTAAATTGAAAACTACTCCCCTAAAATTTGGGGATATTTGGATTTTATACGATGAAGGTTTAGAATTTGGATTTTACCCTGTAAAATTTGAGAGTGTTTGGATTTTATACCTTGAGTTTTAAAATGGATTTTACCCTGTGAAATTTAAGAGTGTTTGGATTTTACACTTTGAGTTTCAAAATTTGAATTTTGTACTTCTAAAATTTGAGGGTGTTCAAATTTTACCGCTTAAAGTTTAAAAATATTTGGATTTTACGTTCTGAAGTTTTAAAATTTAAATTTTACCTCCAAAAGTTCTATTCTATTTTTATCAACAACTTTTCCATCCTTATTTTTCATTAGGTGTCACGTAAATTTTCTGTAGGTGTTTAGTTTATCCAATAAAAATGATGTCACATCATTTTATTATACAATGCCAATTTTAATTATTATCAAAATGATTAAGAACAAATGGCACAACAGTTTGAAGGGAACAAGTCTGATAGAAGATAAAGTCCAAGTTGTAAAAAGTGGAGCTAAACGACAACTCAGAGTAGTAAACGACTTGTACTTTTGTAGTAGTCACATGTAGCAGATGTTGGTCAGCTTGTTTAGCGGGGGTAGTCCGCAGAGTTTGGAAGTTCGTTAAGGCAGTTTTGTAAAATTTAAATTTTGAAATTTCAAAATGTAAAATTCAAATTCTAAAATTTGGAAGTTAGTTGAGGGTAAAATCTAAATTCTTAAATTTTAATGTGTAAAATTTAAATTTTGAAATTTTATAATGTAAAATTCAGATACTCCCAAACTTTAAGAATGTAGTTTGCAATAACCTTATTAAATTTAAAAGTCAGATATTATTAAAAATTATCGAAATTGAATTTTTAACAATGGACATTCCCCCTTTCCATCGCTTAATTAGAATAAACGGAACTAAAATAAAGGGATCAATTTTATCTTTTGCGATAGTTCAATGGTTGAAAATATAAATTGATATTAAAGAAGGTCTATGTTTAAAATTGACCAAAAACTCAAGAAGTGCTTATGCAGCTTTGCATTTTTATTTTAACATCTTAGCTAATTGGCTTATGTACAATTTTTTAAAATCCTCATTTTTTATAGCTGGTATCCTACTTTTCCATATTTTCATAAATGGAAGGATTATATATATACATATATATATATATATACACACACATGTATGTATTACTGAATGGAAGGAGCTTTCTGTGAAGATGAAATTATTTATGAAATCATGGTCTATTTTTTTTTTCTTTAAATGTAAATAAGGAACTTGATCTGGGGCTAAACCTCACAATAGGGATAGATACATGCCCCCTTAAGAAAATTATGGGGTGACTACTCTCAAATAATTGGGTGTAAACTGTAAAACCATCAAATCAGCTGAATTCAATTATTAGATCTCCACTCGAAAATGGTTCGCAGCTTGCCTGCTCGATGATCACATTTTGCAAAACTTCTCATTGGTATAATGATGGCAAGTGTGAACATAATATAAAACATATAAATGCTTTCATAAAAAAAAAATTAAAAAATAAGGGTAAATTCCACAAACCTACCCTGAGGTTTATGATAATACCAATTAGGTCCAAAACATTTTAAAACCCACCAATTTGGTCCTCAAAAGACAACTTTGCCCCTAAACATACAAACTCTCTATTCTCCCTCGCCTCTCTCACTCTCAAACCTCTCTCAAAGACACCGCCATAAATACACCTCCAACCCTTGCCTTAAAATACACCTTGCTAGCCCTCCGATCAAAAAACTTCATTTTAGATATCTGTCAAGAGTGCTCAATCTAGGCTTTACCTTGCGAGACATGACCAAAAACACATCAGCAAAAATCACAAAAAAAAAAAAAAAAAAATCCCCTTCAAACCAATAGAAATCCAAAAAAAAAAAAAACCAACAAAAATCCAAGCCAAACAACACACATAAATCCCTTGGTAAATTCCCAATGAAATCTTCTAAAAACCCAACAGAAACCCAAAAAAAACCAGCAAAAATCTTAGCCAGACAACATAGAAAATCAACACAACTCCAACTACCAACCTCATAAAAGAAAACTAAAAAAACACACCATCGGCTTCATTGTCGACCTTCATCGTCTCTTGAAGAAAGACTACCCAAATCTGAAATCCAAAAGCCATGCCATGATCAATGACGCCGCCTCAAAGTGGATGAGTCTATTGTTGGCAAGATCCAGATCGAAGCACCATCACCACCGCTTGGGTTCCAATCTGAGAGGGACAAGAGTCCTTTAAACAGCACCGATGGCGTCAAACAACTCAAACCTATAGTGGGAATCGAGAAGTCCTTTGCTGGGTGGTGTTTCCGGTGACCAAAACTCATGGGTTTCACTGGTTAGAAAGAGAGTTTAAGAAAGAGAACTTAGAGAGGAGAGTTGAGAGAGAGGGAGCCTGGGAGAGTAATGAGACAAGAGAGAGAAGGAAGAGAAAATAGAAATTAGGGAAAAAATGGTCTTTTGAGGATCAAATGGGTAGGTTTTAAATTGTTTTGGACGTAGCTGGTGTTATCACAAACCTCAAGGTAGGTTTGTGGAATTTACCCAATAAATAAAAATAAAAAAACAGTTAAATGCTTGACTGCATTTAGTCGGTGTGACCTTGGGTCTGGGCTGAGGCCTGTGAATCTTTAGGTAGGATGTCACATTGTAGGATCTTGGATGTGGAAATTTCCCGATTTGGGTGAACAAGCCGAAGAATTTTCAAATTTTAGCCGTAGTTTGATTTTACCGTATGTCTGGGAAAAAGAATTTCACTAAAGCTAGGTACATAATAAAAAAATAAAAAAAAAATTTAAGCAATAAGTTAATTGATGTCCTAAGAACATTGTAATATAAAATATTTTTAGAAACTTTTTATATGATTAGAAGGAAAAAGATCCTAAATGATTTCTTCTTTTTTCTGATCTCTTGCATGAATTGTGTTGTGGTTTAAATTAGTCTAGTTTTTATGCTTTGTTTATTTGTTTTTGTTTTGTTTTAATTTTTTTTAATAAAAATAAAAAAGGAAAAAAAAATACAAAAATAATGTGTGTTTGTGTATACTGGTATTTGTGTACCTTTGATAGACTTTGAAACAAAATTTCTCAACTTTGTATCTCTTGTAACTTAGATGAACATCTGCATACACCAATAAACAATGTGAGCTTTTTGGCTCGTTTTATGTGATTTGTATGATTTGGTTGATCTCTTATCTTTCATATCTTAAATAACTATTTTTGATGGGAAAGACTAGAAAAACCTTAGATAAATGCATAAATATTCATCTCAACACTAAAATTGGTCAATCATATAATATCTGTGGGCAATTCATAAAAGCCATGCTCGGTAAGGTATAACACTTACACAACAAAATAAGGATTTTCAAGTTTACATAATTGGGTTTTTTCTTTTCTGTTAGGTTTTAGATCCCTGTAAACTAGATTGTTTAACCTAATTAATTAACCAAGTAAATACTTAGGTTTATTATTCAGATCTAGCTTAAAACAAAATAATCATATCATGCAAAGCAGCGAAAAAGTAAATAACACAACGATATGATGACTCAAGAAAACCAAACAGGTAAAAAAGGAAATCCACTAGAAAGAATTGAAGCTTACAATAAGACTTAGACCACTAACATCCTATTACTACCACATGTAGAACTTACTAACATTACCACGTGCAAGTTCTGAATCCACAGACTACTTCTTTCTTTGGACTTTTCACCAACACAAGCTCACCTACTTGTGACTCCAAGACCACCCTTGAAGGTTTAGATCATCAGCTATTGTTGATCTTCATGTAGCAACTTCAAATCTACTGGTTCTAAAGATATAAGAGTGATATCCGGTAGTGACTTTGATAGAGGAAGGCACAGAACCTTTTAGATCTCATAAGAGCATCTCCAAAGTCATAATAAAATGTGCCTAAGGTTTCCTTTATATACTAAAAGAAGTATATCTAAAATCCTAATCCTTTTTGAGCTTGAATTGCTATTGAGTCAAACTTAAAATTCTGCACACCTGTATTATAATCGGTCAAGCTTGTCTTTCGATTGATCAAAATAGGCAAATTTTGAATTCTTCTTTCTGCAACTTATATGATATTGAATCTTAACTAGTATCACTTTGAGCATTGTCTAACAATATATATATACTCTAGGATCTATATCCAGACAAGTTTGTGTTCACGGTTTGTCAATTGTTTTAAACTTTTAGAACCTAACATTTTCTCTCTCTTATATGCCCATAAATGTTTTGTTTAAAAGAAAAATATGCAAAGAACATGAAAAACAAAAAGAATCAAAATGCTTTTGATATGGTTGCAAGCGTGTTTCTTGGAGATATGGGAGTTATATGATGTACCTTAAAGGTGATAGTTCCTATCAAATATTTATGATTGTGTGTGAATATACTCGATCTTCCTATACCATTAATTTTCATATAATGATGTACTTGCTCCCTTGCAAAAGTTTCACACACAACACGCATACTTTTTGCTACATTTGATACTATTGTATAGGTACAGTGTGATTTGTCCATCACAAGGAATGCATGTTGTAGCATATGCTCTATAATCTATCTAAACCTATTTTCAAATAAAATTTGGTTAGACATATTTAGTGTGTTTTGATTTAGGAATGCTTTGCATATAGAGTTGAGATTGTGTTTCTGTGCTTAGCATGCTCGTTGAATGCTTGCTTTAATAGTTATCATAGTTGTGTTCATCTTGTGTTGTTTCTCTTTCTTAAAAAACCTTCTTTTAGGCCTCTCGATAGATACCTCGATACCTCCTCGATACTTGCTCGACACCTCCTAAATACAAGCTCTTCTATCGAGATAGCCCGATCCATCGAGCCAAATTCTTAGGGGTCTCTATCTACTCGATAGCTCCTCGATACCTCCTAGATCTATTGAGCTGTGTTTTCTATATATACTTTGAGGTTCGACCCAGTTTTGAATCACTTTAAATATCTGGATCTATTTCTCTTCTCTCTTGAGCTAAAACCCTCCTTTCACTAAAATCACTCCTTCCATCACTTTTTTGGCCTTATCCAAGCTTAAATGTGTTGGTAAGTCTTTCTAATCTCTCTTTCCCTTTATCTTTCATGCATTCATGCATAATTTGACCTAGGATTTTAATTTTTGGAAAACATTTTGGGATTTTTATGAATTTGACCAAATTTTTAGGTTAGGTTTTGTTAAGTTATGATTTTTCTCATAACATTTGTATTGGCTTATTCCATGACAAAAAGGTGTTAATTTAATTAATTTATATCTTTGTATTTTTGTGGGATTTATTTGTGTAGTGACCCAAAAGGGGGTCTTGCATTTCATGGAATCTCACATTGCCTAGGGAAGCACATGTGAATGTGCTTATAATGAATGTCCTCCCTTGTTATGTATGAGGCCTTTTCCCCGATGCAACTTAGGGAGGAATAAAACCTTGAGGGACTAAGAGGGCTTTTGGCCCGCCCAAAGAAGATAATATCATGCACATGGGGTCAAGGCGTGACAGTTTGTATTGGGTTTAGTATTAAGTGGTGGAGACTTGATCAAGATCGCTAAAGGTCACATGAGGAACACATGCCAGAAGTTGAAGAGTCAAGTGCCACCTATGGAAGTTAAAGAGTCATGTGCTAGCTGTGCCAACTATATCTCGCTACTTAAGTGACTCGCAAAGTTGACCCATAAATTTTCCCTATTAGCAGAAATGTGACTTTTCATATTCCATCTCCACTCTTACTATATATATATATATATATATATATATATATATCCTCATTACCCACAAAAATGCTAAGGAATCTATTGAGAGAAAACCCCTAAAAGAGATTTCTACAACACACTCACCTTATTAGAGAGAGAGTTGCTCATTTTTAGAGAGAAATCTTTGTAGTCTCTTGTCCTTCCCTCTCCCATTGTTATACGCATTGAGAGGATATTTGCACCCAAACACAACTCACACCTATTTAGAGTGTTGAGAATGTTTTTGGAGCTTGGGAAGTATTGGAAGATGCCAAGGATGGCGGATACCTAATCATACCATCAAGTTGTTTTCTTGCATTGCCTTTCTTTAGTAAAGACCGTGATTGAGTGGCTGTGGTGCCTCTGCTCTAAAAACGTGAAATAGGATTTTAATAAGTGAGAAAGGAAGGAGAAAGGAAGAAAGAAAGAAAAAACAGAGAGAGAAAGATAAACTAGAGAAAGAAGGTAAAAGAAAAAATGTGGGAGAAGAAATAGATAGAAAAAAGTAAGAGAGAGGTAATAAGTCAACATCTATGGGCCCCACAGAGTCTGGATGTTTACAAAATATACCACTGAGTTTCATATCTCAGTTTTTGAAAACACCATTTAGTTGTTTCCTATTTCCATCACTCTAACTTGAAATTTTTGAGTTTTGAGTTATGGAAACACAATGTAAAAATCATGCTAAACAAAAAAATTTGTGTGAGTCCCACATGCTTTGATAATTCAGTTATGAGTTTTGAATCATATCACTTAAAAGTCATCTAAACCAAACAAGCCCTCATTTAGTCAATGGCATGTCTCTTTCTAAGGTAACTGCACGATAAAGTTTGCATTATACTCTTATGTATGTAAGGTGCACAATAGATTTTGTAATTTTTGTAATACTATTTGTCTACTTTCCAAAATTCTTGCATGTTGACTTTTACTTTTGCTTTCTCTAATAAAAGTTTCTCTTTGTATGTTTCATTTGTTGATTACAATGCAACGCTTAGAAGGCAGTGATTGGTTGGTTAATTAACTTTTGTTATGCTTTGTTTAGTCACTTTAGTAATTAGTCATATAAAAATAGAGCATTTGTATCTACTTATCCTAATGAGAAATTGAGATATTTTTCTAATCAATCCTGTTGTCTCAGTAGCCCCATATATTATTTAGCAATTTAGGAAATGATGGGCTGAATAGTACAATGAGACTCATGAATAGTACTAAAAAGTACAATATAACCTATAAATAGTATAGAAAAAAGCTAAAATTGCAAATAAGCTAAAAATTTCAACTTATCCCAAACAGATACTAAAGGTCTGTTTGAGACGCACTTATTTTGTTGAAACTTAAATTTTTTTGCTGAGAGTACTGTAGATAAAAGTAACAGTAAGCTGAAACAGTACAGTGAGATCCGTGAATTATACCAAAAAGTGAAATGAGACCCATGAATAGTAGCAAAAATAAATTGAATAATAAAATAAGTTAGTAAAATTAATTATGTCAAACGGACACTAAATTTGAAAATTCTTTCTGTACACAACAATTTCACATCATTTCTAAATCAACCTATCTCTAGTTCATGTGAATAAACCATTTTAGAAAAATTTCAACACCTAATTAATCATATAAAAAATTTTTAAAAATATTTTATATTACAATGTTCTTAGGACGTGGATTAACTTTTTGCTTAAATTTTTTATTTATTTTTTATTAAGTACCTAGCTTTATTGAAATTCTTTTTCCCAGACATACGGTAAAATCAAACTATGGCTAAAATTTGAAAATTCTTCGGCTCGTTCACCCAAATCGGGAAATTTCCACATCCAAGATCCTATAATGTGACATCCTACCTATAGATTTTCTGCCCAGACACAAGGTCACACTGACTAAATGCAGTCAAGCATTTAAATTTTTATTTATTTATTTTTTTTATGAAAGCATTTATATGTTTTATATTATGTTCACACTTGCCATCGTTATACCAATGAGAAGTTTTGCAAAATGTGATCATCGAGCAGGCAAGCTGTGAACCATGTTCGAGTGGACATCTAATAATTGAATTCAGCTGATTTGATGGTTTTACAGTTTACACCCAATTATTTGAGAGTAGTCACCCCATAGTTTTCTTAAGGGGGCATGTATCTATACCTATTGTGAGGTTTAGCGCCAGATCAAATTCCAGATCAAATAGACCATGATTTCATAAATAATTTCGTCTTCACAGAAAGTTCCTTCCATTCAGTAATACATACAAGTTTATATATATATATATATATATATAATCCTTCCATTTATGAAAATATGGAAAAGTAGGATACGAATTATAAAAAATGAGGATTTTAAAAAATTGTACATAAGCCAATTAGCTAAGATGTTAAAATAAAAAGGCAAAGCTGCATCTTGAGTTTTTGGTCATTTTTAAACATAGGCCTTCTTTAATATCAATTTATATTTTTAAACTCTTGAACTATCACAAAAGATAAAATTGACCCCTTTATTTTAGTTCCGTTTATTCTAAGCGATGGAAAGTGAGAATGTCCAATGTAAAAAATTCAATTTTGATAATTTTTAATAATATCAGACTTTTAAATTTAATAAGGTTATTGCAAACTACACTCCTAAAATTTAAAAGTATTTGAATTTTACATTATAAAATTTTAGAATTTAAATTTTATACCTTGAAGTTTAAGAATTTAAATTTTACCCTTAACTAACTTCTAAATTTCAGAATTTAAATTTTATATTTCGAAATTTCAAAATTTAAATTTTACTAAACCGCCTTAAACTAACTTCCAAACTCGGCAGACTACCCCCGCTAAACAAGCTAACTAACATCTGCCAAAGTACAAGTCGTTTACTACTCTGAGCTGTCGTTCAGCTCCACTTTTTACAACTTGCACTTTATCTTGTTATCAGAGTTGTTCCCTTCAAGCTGTTGTGCCATTTGTTCTTAATCATTCTGATAATAATTAAAATTGGCATTGTATAATAAAATGATGTGACATCATTTTTATTGGATAAACAAAACACCTCTAGAAAATTTACGTGACATCTAATGAAAAATAAGGATGAGGAAGTTGCTGATAAGAATGGAATAGAATTTTAGGAAGTAAAATTTAAATTCTAAAACTTCATAGCGTAAAATTCAAATATTTCTAAACTTCAAGCGGTAAAATCTAAACACTCTCATACTAAAAAAGTATAAAATTCAAATTCTGTAACTCAAGATGTAAAATCCAAACACGCTCAAATTTCACAGGATAAAATCTAAATTTTGAAACTCAAGGTGTAAAAAAAAATTGTCATTAAAAAAAAATTGGCATGCTAATTTTGAATGTTTTAAATTTTGGATCATGTTAATGGGTGTTTTTAAAGCAATTGTGAATAAATTATTTTAAAAAGATTTTACATCTATTTAATAGGAAATGTTAAAAATCGTCAAAAAAATTACTTAATTTAAGTTTCTAATTTTTTTTTTTGGTTAACGGGAAAACAAATACAAGAAACTAGCTCACAGTAGATATAAGTCCAGTTCTAATGAGTCTGTTACTATTCACACCATCTATATCCATCCTAACTAAAGACAAAATATCTAGGCTTGGTGGAGAATTAAATACAACAAAATAGCTTTCCATAGTACTCCCCTCATCTGGCCAGCGCATTTGCACTGCGATTACCCTCCCTATATACATGCATCCCTTGAACCCGCAGGAACCTTCTCAGCAAGCACCTGCAGTCGTACAAGAGGGGAAATTATGGCTCGTTGGTATCCTTATTAGACTTGAGCAGATCAACCACAACACTTGCATCTAACTCCTCAATCAAACTTTGGACCCCTTCACTCAAAACCAACTTTAAACCATCCCTTAATGCCCAAAACTCAGCAGTAACGCTGGTGGCAAATCCAATGGATCTCGCAAATCCTTTAATCCAATTTCCATTGCAATCTCTAATTAAACCACTACGCCCTGCCCTGCCTGAGTTTTCACTTGAAGCTCCATCCGAATTAAGTTTCTAAAAATATTTTATATTACAATGCAACATTGATTAACTTTGTCTTTAAATTTTTTATTATATACTTAGCTTTATTGAAATTCTTTTCCCCAGGCTGGCATACGGTAAAATCAAACTACGGCTAAAATTTGAAAATTCTTCGGCTCGTTCACCCAAATCGGGAAATTTCCACATCCAAGATCCTATAATGTGACATCCTACCTATAATGTGACATCCTACCTAAACATAACCCTTCTTTACTCTCAATTTATATTTTTAAACCCTTGAACTATAACAAAAGATAAAATTGACCCCTCTATTTTAGTTCTGCTACTTCTAAGTGATGGAAAGTGAGAACGTGCATTATAAAAAATTCATTTTTTTGATAATTTTTAATAATAACTGACTTATAGAAAGGCTAGATTGTAAACTACACCCCAAAAAATTGGAGGTGTTTGGATTATATATCTTAAAATTTCAAAATTTTGATTTTACCTCTAAAGTTTGGAAGTATTTAGATTTTACATTCTGAAATTTCAATAATTTGATTTTACCTTTTGAAGTTCTATTCTATTTACATCAGCAATCCCACCGTCTCTATTTTCTATTAAGTACCACATAAATTTACCATGTATGTTTAGTTTATCCAATAAAATGATGTCATATCATTTTGTAGCCTAAAATAAATAATTAATTAAAAATGGTATTGTATAATTAAATGACGTGGCATCATTTTATTAGATGAACTAAACACACGTGGTAAGTTTATGATATACTTAACAAAAAATATGGATGGAGGAGTTGCTGATACAAATAGAATAGAACTTGAGGGAGTAAAATTCAAATTCTCAAACTTCAGCTTGTAAAATCCAAATAGCCCCAAGCTTTAGGGGTATACCAAATATTAAAACTTCAAGGTATAAAATTCAAACTCTCTCAAACTTCAAGGGGTAAAATTTAAATTTTGAAACTTCAGAGTGCAAAATTCAAATACTCCCAAACTTTTAGGGATATAGTTAGCAATTTAGCCATTTAATAAAAATCATTTACAAAAATTTGATACGAGAGAGAGAGAGAGAGAGAGAGAGAGAGAGAGAGAGAGAGAACTTGGCCACCATCTACGAAAATAGAGGGAAGAGTTTCCCAAATATGTTACCAAATTATTTTTATTTTTATTTATGCTTTAAAACGCGATACTAATCAAACAACAAGATCAGTGGTAGCTCCAGGATTTTTTTTTTTCTAGGGGGATTAGCAATGGTGAAGCTAGAAATTTATCATGGGGGCAAATAAAAAAATGATTTTATTATTATTATTTTTTTACATGTGCAACTTCCATATTATATACATTACACAATAATCTAAAATAGTATTCTAAATATAATTTAGTATAAATATTGGTAAGAAAACAACCATTGAAAGCATAAATAAATATAATTTAATAACTAATAATACACGTGGTCAGTCTCATAGAGTCTGATTAACAGTAAATGTGAAACTAAGAAGGGAAAAAAAAAAAGTAATTGATATAAGTTTTAACTTTTGATATGTATGACTTCTTAACCATACATGTGGTCAGTTTCTTTGAAATTGGAGCAAGCATTAAAAGACTTTTCGGATTTGGAAATCTATAGAGCATTTATCAAATTACTTGATCAAATAAAGAAAAAAACTAAGAAAACATAGTGTTGACGACTCTTTTTTCGGCCCACATGACATCACTTCATTGGCAACTCATGCCACATCAATGCATTATTGATTTTTTGGGTAAATCTCTATAAAGCCCAAAATAAGCTTATATCTCATGAATTGGGCTCACATGGCCCACAAGATCCTTACTTCAAGAGGCGAATTCATGGTCCACATTTCCATTTCATCAATTGGGATCATAACTCATAACATCATCAACATCAACATATGGGTCGAGCTTAAGCAATGAATCAAAGCTCAGCCCATATTACCTCTCTTACACTCTTGGCAAGCGGCCTCTTCAACAAGAGCTTATATTCACACAAAATGACAACAAACCCGAGGTACATCATCTCATTTTCGGCTTATGATCCAAGCTCAGTAAAGCTCTAGCGGTTTAAAGTTGATAAAAGAAACATGTTGCTTGGCGTGTTTTCTTCAACTCCCTTAACTCTAACGAGTCCGTGTGTAGCGGGTAATATATGGTAAGCATCTCTTATCACATAGCACTTTAGATGATAAAATTTTCCATTACTCTTTTCCTATTAATATTCATCACATAACACATACTCAATATCCCCAACCACCTAACTGTTGGAAAAATAACTGTTCATTCAATCCCCAGCTGTTGCTATACAAATTTAGAAACTTCATTATATTATCCTACATAAACTACATTACTGCTTTTAGTTAAAATCCAATTCAATCACGTGGCCTAATTTGATTGGCTATCTTTTATTTCCAACTATATACTCAATATTCATGATATCACTCATTGGGTTAAAACCAAAACCAACTAAAGTAACTATTTTTTTCTTGCTAAAATTTCTTCCTTTTCTGCTGCTTTTTCCCCAGTAGCTCTTACCCAAAATAGCAAGAATACCTTGAAGCCAAATATACATTTTTTGTCCAAATCTTAAGATGAATTTTCTGAAAATTCATTGCTATTTGGGACATATTTTGGTTGATATTATTTGCTGAAATACCCCTTTAAACTTAGCTTTAAATAGAACTCCCCATCAACACCTCAAAGAAGAGGACAAATGGAGAGGAACAACTTTTTCACAAACCTATCGATGCTCTCTCCCTAAGCTCTTAATGAAGTTCTAAGATTTTAGTTTCCAAATTAGGAACAAAACTCTTCAGCTTTTAGCTCATAAATGCCTTCATAAACCCTCATCCATCCTCCAAGCAGAAAAGCCTAGCAGTAAATCCCAGCAACATTGCTAAACACAATACAGCATTGTTACCACTCTTATACTCATTCTCTCACTCTTCATACTCAGAAAATACACCTATTTTATTACTCCCATCTCCAAATACCTATACATATCTCTATACTCTTCTTTTACAAAATCTTTCCTCTTAGAAAGCAATCTCTACAACTTCTCCAACGGTTATAATCTCATATTTTTACTATCTTTAACCACCATATCTTTCATACTTTCATATATCATACATATTACAAATACTACATCCCACAAAACATCTCTTTCTCTACTCTTCTTAAACAATCTCATATACATTTACTACACCATTACATATAACACACTACACCCATCTAAACTCGACTCTCATGCTCTCTCACTCTGAAGTTCTACTAGTTTTTTGCTAATAAACACATATCAATACTCTTCTCTATCTTTCTTATAAAAACCCTTCTCATAGAAGGCATGAACCTCTACTACTAAAACCTTTCTCCTAGAAGGCATCAAAATCTCATATCAAAACCCTTCTCATAGAAGGCATAAATCCATCTTCCATAAAGCCCTTCTCTTAGAAGGCACAAATACTTCATACAAAGACCCTTCTCATGGAAGACAGTACTATTCATAACTTTACAACAACTAAAAGAGAATTGTCAAGGGGAAAACTCATTTAAGTGCATGATAAAAGGGGCAAGCTTAACCAGCCCTTACACATAGATGGGCATAATCTCCCTTGCTCCAGTTGCACCCATTTTTCCCTCTCAATCTTGAAGTTATCATGGCAAACTGCCTCTCTACTGCTAGGTCACTCTACTGGGATATTATCAACTCACAGAAGTTGTACAGTTGGGCCACAAAAAATACAAAGATAAGTGACTTTGCTTCCTTATCTTTAAATTTATATTATTAAGTACATGATTGCTTCATATTTAAATACATATTACTTTATTCCAACTACTATAACAACTATTAACTAAGGCTCAAACTCATTTAAATGTATGATAAGAGGGGCAAGCTTAACTAGTCTCTACTGCTGGCATTCTGTTGGAATCTTACCAGCTTATTGATGCTACATAGCTGGGCTACAAACCAATTGAAGATAAGTGACTTTGCTGCCATATATTTAAATTTACGTTATTGAATGGGCAAACTTAACTAGACTCTACCGCTGGCATTCTGTTGGAATCTTATTAGCTCACTGAAGCTACACAGTTGGGCTACAAACTATATGCAGATAAGTGACTTTGCTTCCTTATCTTTAAATTTACATCATTAAGTATGTGATTACTTCACATTTAAATACATATTACTTTATTCCAACTACTATTACAGCTATTAACTAAGGCTCAAACTCATTTAAATGCATGATAAGAGGGGCAAGCTTAACTAGCCTCTATCGTTGGCATTCTGTTGGAATCTTACCAGTTCACTAATGCTACACAGCTGGGGTACAAACCAGTTGAAGATAAGTGACTTTGTTATCATATCTTTAAATTTACATTATTGAATGAGCAAGCTTAACTAGCTTCTATAGCTGGCATTCTGTTGGAATCTTATCAACTCACTAAAGCTACATAGCTGGGCTATAAACCATATGAAGATAAGTGACTTTACTTCCATATCTTTAAATTTACATCATTGAATACATGATTACTTTATTTCTAAATAAATACTACTTTATTTCAACTACTAATCAAACTTAATATATCAAACACTTATTACATATTTATTCAACCATTATCGTGATTTTTAGACTTTGGCTTTAATGGTTTTGTAGGCTTAAAAGTACATTGGTAGCCGTTGGACCACGTGGCCCAATGTTGAGTTCCGGGATGGAACTCCCCAAAAAGAACCTAAGCCTAGCATGGTCACCCAATAATCCAATATGGGTCCATTGGTTTATAAATTTTGTTGAAAAAAAAAATGTGCGTTCAATGGTCTATCATAAATGTGCGTTCAATGGGTCAAAATATACGTCCATACATTTTATCTAAGTTCACATCATCACAGTTAAAGAGTAATATTATTTTATCCTTTAGACTTTAGGCAATCATCTATCTATCTATCTATCTATCTATCTATATATATATATATATATATATATATATGAGAAAATTTAATTAAATTCTAAATTATAGTCTAATTTTGCACCATGTGTTTAATTTAATTTTTAAATTTGTGTATCAAATGAATTATTAGACATAAAAACCAAAAAGTTTAAATTCAATTAGATTCTAAATTAAATTTTAATTGTAGTTCAATATTGCGCCATATTTTCTATCTAATTTTTTAATTTTTATGACAAGTGAATTATTTGGTGTAAAAACCGAAAAGTTTAGATTCAATTAGATTCTAAATCATATATATGTGTGTGTAATTGTGATTGTATTTAAATGTACTCATGCATATACACGAGATTACATACTAGTTAATACATAATATACCACACTAAGATTTAGTAAAAAAAAGAAAAAGAAAAAAAATAAAAATAAGAGGAAAATCTGTTGCGCGCCGATTCAATGGTGACTTAAAATTACGAGGTCATTGCATTGCGGTCAGTGGGTAAAAACTAGCCAAAAGAATATGCCATATTGTGATGGCTATAAATAATATACCATCAAGTAATTGGATCAACCATACTGTATGGATCCAATTACTCCTCTAATCTTCTTTCAGACCTTCCCAATGAATTTTACCAATGTTGTACACCCTCTCAAACTAGTTTTCCTGCTCTTCTTCGCATGCTTGTGGACTCCTCATGCTGCACAATGGGTATACGTATCATCTGCTGAAATATCATCCCCAGGTGACAGTCTCAATCCTGGTGACACCCTTAATTCCTCAACTTACATAGTTTCTGCTAAAGGAACATTCGCTTTGGGGTTCTTCCACCGAATTGACAGTACTATTAACAAAACCTACTTAGCAATATCTAAGATTGCTGATCAAAGTTCTCTTTTCAATGTCTTTGTATGGTTTGGTAGTCGAGACAGACCTATTGTTAACAATTCTGGAATGTTTACCTTGGACAACAAGGGAACATTGAAAATTGTACCACAAGGTGGAGATCCTGTAATTCTATACTCTTCTCCTCAACCTACTGAAAACACAGTTGCTACTCTATTGGATTCCGGAAATTTTATCTTGAAAGAAATGCACTCAAATGGATCTATGAAACGGGTCTTATGGCAAAGTTTTGATTATCCTGGTGACACACTTTTGCCTGGAATGAAATTAGGGGTCAGCCACAAAACTGGCCAAACATGGTCACTCACATCATGGTTAACTGATGACATCCCTGTTCCAGGGCATTGCAAGCTTGAATGGGACCCCAAGGGGTGCCAATTGATCATTCGGCAACGAGAGGAGGTTTATTGGACAAGTGGGGTCTTGAAGAGAGGTAACAGATTTAAGAGTATCTCACTAGATGTAACATCTACGTATAATTTCATCGTTGTTTCAAATGAAGATGAAGAATACTTCTCTTTCAGTAACAGAAATCAAAGTCTCATGTCAGAATGGTTGCTTTCTCCTATGGGTCAATTGAAGGATTTGAAAGGACTAGATATTGCTAGAGCTGATAATTGTTATGGTTATAACACTAATGGAGGATGCCAGAGATGGAAGCAGCCAGAATGTAGGCATCATGGTGACACATTCGATCTCATATCTGGGTATTTAGTAGCTGGAGACCTTTCAATTAACTATAATTCAAGCCTTAGCATCAGTGACTGTAGAGCTATTTGCTGGAACAACTGTGGTTGTGTGGCTTTTACTTCTTGGTTTCAGAATGATACCGGATGCCGATTTTGGACTGGGAATTGGAGCTTCCTTTCGGGTCACCCCAGTGCTCTCCCGTCCATTTTTGTTCTCTCATCAAATCCATCGCAAAGTGGTAAGCTTACTAATTTTTTGCGCAATGGAAAATGCTGGTTTTTAATTTCAAAGGGAGTCTTTAGGAGTATACATCTAACTTACCAACCCTATGACAGACTCAGGGATGATTTTGAGTAGGTGGGTTCGGCTGAGTTTGGTAGGAATTTTATTTTAATTGCCCGTTTGGTAGGAATACTTCTTTTCCTTTTTCTTTTTTTTCTCCTGTGGCAGCTTTTTAGTGTTTAAGAGACAAAAATTACTGTTGAGCACTGATGGCATTGTTTGCGGCATTGTTTACATATTATTCACGTATTTTTTTGTTAAAAAAAAATCTTACAATATTATTTATATATTTAAAAATTATTTTATTGCAGTATTTTTAATTTTTAGTAATTAATTTTATCCAAATAGATCCTAAATCTCAAGAAAGATTTAAGTTTGGTAGGAATTTTATTTCAAACCTCAAGTTAGAATGGTTTGAGTTGATAGAATGGTTTTTAGACCTAGATTGTTCAAAGTATTGTAAAAAGAAAATATTTAAGATTTTTGAGATCAAATTGAGGTTGAACTAAGGTCTAATCAAGATGACATTATAATTAATATAATAATTATTTTAAATATAAATAAATATATTAAATTAATAAAAAATGAAAATTTGACTAAAATAGTCCATATAAATATAAATTTTTATCTTGCAAATGTATTTTTCATATCATAATTTTTTTAAAATAAATAAGAAATATTAAATTTTAAGCAGACATAAATAAATATTAAGTTTTAATTTAAGAAAAAGGAATGAGTCTTAAAATTTTAACTCATTATTATATCTTTTTCTCATAGGATATTTTTTCCTAACCCCAGAGTCTTGTTTTAGTGAATTGGTGGGCAGACAGACCGAGAAAGCTAATAAAGAAAAGTAGAGAGTATTAATTTAAAATGGAAAGTGCTCAAATTTCAAGATTGTGTTGGCAGCACATCCTCCACGCAAATCGCTTCAAAGTTGGGTTTTTTTTTTTTTTGAAAGTTTTAGATGCGCCTGTGAGTTTCTGTTCTTCTCCTCACTTGAGCTTCCTCCATCATGCTTGTGAATTTTTGTTCCTTTGTTCCTTCTTCCCTATTTTTGTCAACAAAGTCTTTCATTTTCTCTATCTCATCTTGCTCTCTCTTCTCTATCATTTGAAAAAAATGATCCAAACCTTATGGAGAGAGACACGAAATGGAAGATCTAAGAGTAGAAGGAGAGAATACAAAGACTAAAAGAGAGACACACAAGAAGAAGGAGGTACTACAATTTTTTTTTTTTAAAGCTTTGATCTAAATCATGAAAATTGTCCATGATTTCAGGCTCGGGTAGTTCAACCATGGTTCGAACGGTTTTACGCTATTTACGCATAGAACGGTTGTTAGGGTTAAAAGAACTGTATTGATGAAAGGTTCACAATTAATCGAGTCAGACCATACAGTTCAGTCCAGGTGTGAAAACTATAGTTGATAGGTTTTTCAATCTGCCTAGTCCACAATATATATATTAAAGTTTATTTTATTAACACTATCTTTTTTTTTAGTTATTCTTGGTATTTTGATTATCAATATAAATGAATTTAAAATTTTGGAATATAATTTAAGAATATTATATGAATTGTAAAAATTATTGAAAACAACCATAAATAAAATTGATGAAAGTAATTTTTTTTAAGGTATTGAAATGAATGACAATACACTCACCCAATTCTACCTATGCGGGTTATACACATGTGATTGATTGGGTTGGGTTGGGCATTTTTCAACCTGACAATGCGTCACAGGGTCGCTTTTCATGCTAAACTTTTCTGCCTATGATGACCCTAAGTCCTTAACTTAGTCTTAGCCAACACCGCACACATAGTATGAACACTTAGAATAGATTATAGGAACCATAGGCACACAACATACATAATGTTTATAGGGAAAACTCCATCCTTTATTACTTAATCACAAGTATAAAGGAAATCTCGCCCTTTCAAAACTTAGAGAAACACACATAATTCTTTCAAAGTCATTTTACAATCTGTTATTGACACCCTTAACAACATAAGAGTTTAAATACACAAAAATAACTGTCAATGGTAGTTTCTACCAAGAAACTGCCTACACCTTGGACCACCTATCACTTAGATCTGACTTAGGACATCACCAACTACTGCTATCTTGGTTCATTTCTCACTTTCTAGCCCTTGAATAGTAGGCCAGCATCATCTGGAACATCAGGAATTGCTTGTTAACTACTAGTCATTGCCACTACACATCAGCACATGTCACAGCACATCAGAGGGCTTCTATCCATCACCTTGCATCCCACACATCCTATCTCCACATTTGGGGAGGCTTGGCCAATGCCAATGCCATCCCCCATCAAGCCACATAGTCCACACAACCTGCCCACATGTAGCATACACATAATAACTACCTATCAGCCCAATCTATCTTGCCCATAAGCATTAGTCTATGCACTAGGTCAGAACCTACCAGCCCATGCCTTGCATACAACATTAGATTACTCATCATCATGGCAGCCCAATCTTGCCTTGCACACAACCCATCAACAAGCAACCAATCCATTAACTCACCAATGCCATGCACCACCATACAAGGGTTGACACCACCTACTACTGCCATCATAAAACTATCTTTGCCCACTATGGCCCTCCTATGCCATGGCCTTGGGGGCTTCATGTGGAGTAAGGTCCCTCCATATGCTGCCCTTATCCATATTTCACTGATCTAGCTTAAGTTGAGGGATTGGGCATGTCCCCCTTAAAAAGCAGTTAGAAGCATTTTGAATCTAGCATGAGGATACATTGATATGTTGAGGAGACATAAAGCCATGTGACTGTCCCCATGTTGCTTAAGCTCTACCATTCCTCATGCCATCATCATCACCCACTAAAGCTCCTAACACAAGGTTAGGTTGGGTTGAAAAAATAAACCCTTTAACTTGACCAATTCTAACCCATGCATGCCTCTATTAGTCATTAACATGTAGAAATGGCAAAATTATTCACCTACTTAAAACAATGGTATGGATAATAGATATATTTTTTTTATTGACAAACAACGGTGTCTAAACCTCTTCAAGTATCTGATTATTCTCTCGAGTGTATGCAATTCTCCTGTCTCACATGCACTAGGTTATTATAGGGAGGAATTCTATGGAGGTGGCTCCAAGATGTTGGTAAGAGATTTCAGACCTAATGGTAACCCAAATCGGTTGGGTCAAACATAGAACCAACCTTACCAAAGTCATTACCGTAAAATTTTAAATTTAATTTTATTTGGTTGACCAATTTTTAATGTCTTTTCGTATGCTAAACTTATATAATGTATTTTATATATCTTAGATTAAAATACTATTGGTACTCATCAACTTCAAGTGCCATTAACAAATATAAATATTATTTTTTGTATCAGATCTACAATATTCGTAAGCTCATTGCACATTTTCTTCGTACTTATTCTTAAAATTCTAAATATTTAGTTATTAGAAAAAATGGTTTAATTTTATTTAATTTTTCATGTAGAAAACTCGTATGAATTTTTTTATTATAAATTCTTAAATCCTTTCTCCATTTCTAAAATAAAATGAAAATGCTCCACCCAAAGTTCCAACCAAATTGCTAGGCCCATATGAACCTCTTTAACTTCTTAAGGTAATTAGGCATCTTGATGCACACCAGACATGTTATATATTTAGCAGTGGCTCTTCCAAAAGCTTCGGAATTGTGATTAAGGCATGAAATCTCACTTCCTCCTTGTAGAGAGTCAATAAGTTTGCAATATATAGTTTGTTTTTATTAAATATGATGCATACTAACACAACTACTTATTACCAATGTAGGAACGAAGAACTGGATATGGATTGGTATTTCCATCGCCATTTCTTTTGCTCTTCTTATAATATTATTGTGCTATCGACTAAGGAGAAAAGTTGTGTCTAAAGGTATATCACTCTCATATAGATTTAACTTAATTGGTATGTCAAAAGTTGAACCATTGTATAAAACTCTCACTTTCGTAGGGTCTAGGAGAAGTCATGGTTGTTAGCCAATTAATTGCTATTACACCAAATCCTAACCTATAATTTTGCAATATCATGAAGATTTTCTATTATTGATTAATTGAAGTTATATATTTTATTTAAATTTAAACAGGGAATAATATAACAAAAGATGAAAAGGAATTACTTGATTTAGTGACATTAGAGAGATCTAGTGTCAATGATATTTCAATTGATGGGGAAAAGGAGCATGATTTACGTGTATTTAGTTATGCACATGTTGCAGCCGCCACAAGTAACTTCTCATTAGAAAACATGCTTGGAAAGGGTGGCTTTGGACCTGTTTATATGGTAAGGTCTAATTAGATTGAAATGAAAGATGTTTTAATTAACATATTTAATGCTGGCTTAATCTTATTTGGTCATCACATCAGGGACATTTGCTAACAGGGCAGAATGTAGCCATAAAGCGATTATCCAAATATTCAAAGCAAGGAATACATGAGTTCAAGAATGAGTTAATACTCATATCTAAACTCCAACACATGAATCTTGTTAAGCTTTTGGGTTGTTGCATTCATGAAGAAGAAAGAATGTTAATCTATGAATACATGCCCAATAAAAGTTTGGACTACTTTCTATTTGGTCTGTACAACATTCACTTTCATCTTAAGATTTCATTTTTTTTACTAAAAGTATATTATTGATCATACTTAACATTTTGTATTGAACAGATCAAAATAGAAGCAAGTTACTAGATTGGAAGAAACGTTTCAACATAATTGAAGGAATTATTCAAGGATTGATATACCTCCATAAATATTCAAGGCTAAGAGTAATTCATAGAGATTTGAAAGTGAGCAACATACTCCTTGATGAAAGTATGAACCCAAAGATTTCTGATTTTGGCATGGCAAGAATGTTCAAACAAAATGAACCAGTAGCAAACACAAATAGAATTGTTGGGACATTGTAAGTTAAAATTACTTCATTTATCTTCTACACAATAGTTAACCATGATCCATATACTTTTGTTCGTTTGGCTTTTGCTAATTAGGCATTATTGCTTTGAAAAGCTTAGTAGTTAATTGTTAAATGAAAATTGTTTATTTTGTCCTTTTATGTAGTGGTTACATGTCTCCCGAGTATGCTATGAAGGGTGTATTCTCAATTAAATCTGATGTGTACAGCTTTGGAGTCTTAATGCTTGAAATGGTTAGTGGTCGAAGAAACAATAGCTTCCATCATGCTAACCAAGTGATCAGTCTCATAGAATATGTACGTTAAGAAAAAATCAACCTTGAATTATGTATATTTTGATCATTGTGTATTCTAGACATTCTAATTAACTATAACCTTCTTTTTAGGCATGGGATTTATGGCAAGCAGGTGAAGGGATGCAACTAGTTGATCCAACAATAAGTGATTCATGTGTCAATTATCAAGTGCTAAGATGCATTCATGTTAGTCTACTATGCGTAGAGGATAGTGCAATTGATCGGCCTACCATGTCAGATGTTCTATTTATGCTGGCAAATGAAAACATGCCACTACCTTTGCCTAAAAAACCAGCATTTTCTATTGGAAGGAAAGCAATTGGGGCAAATATTCTTGATAAAGAATCAAATACCCATTCGGCGAATGGCTTGTCCATTTCCGAGATGAATGCACGATAGATGGATATATGTATAACAGTGGGGGAGCTCATGACATGGAGCTACCGAGAGTATTGTCCCTATATATTTTCTAACTAGTTAGTTCAAACTTCTTGTTTGTTCGAGTTTAAATTAGGTTGCAATAGTAAAATTTTCTTCATGGTAGATATTATTTTCTTATAGTTTTTATTTTTTCAACTTTCTTCTAGAAAATTTAACAATGCCAAGACAATATGATGTGCCTAAAATTGGCGTTAAAATACAAGCACAATTAATCAAATTCTTTTGAAATTGAAAACACATGCCAAATGATGATTGTAAGGACACAATTTGGGCCTCGGCTCAACAAGAAGGAGGATTTAGGCCCAAAGAACCCAATATAATGAATTTATAGAATGCGGGCTAGAAATTTTGATTCTAATGAGCTTAAATGGTAATAGCAATGGCCCAAGATCACAAAGCAATATAGATGAACAAGTTTATAAGATGAAATTTATCCTCGGACTCAAGCCGAGAACCAAGTGTTAATATTTCTTCTTACTTAAAGATCTTTTACAAAAATTCTCCTCCCACTCCTTTACAGGACCCCTCTCTTTCTTATAGTCCCTCCCCCTTCTCACTAGATTCTGACTTCCCCCTTTGATACTTGTCACATCCGCCTCTTTTGGAAGTCCCTAAGTAATAGCTGTAAGGCTGAAAATCACTGTTCAGGTATCACTTCCTCATAAATGCGGCCAGAGACTTAAGTACAAAATATTCAATGCGGTAGTAGCAGTTTTCTCTAAAATCTCCTTTTTCCTAGCCCCCCTTGCTCTCTGTGCCCCCTTTTAAACATATTTTCATCCACAAGAGCTTCTAAAATATCATTCTAGTTAGCATGACATACCACCTGATCCTCACTGCACTCAGCAGAGGAGGTAGTCTTCCTCGGATTACTTACATTCACTTCATTTGCCACATTTGCTTTAGGGGCTGTAAATTTGATATCGTTATTACCATTAACCCGTCCTCGGACAAGCAAAGGTCCTCGGCTCAAGCCCATGGCCCAAAAACGTATCTTGGGCCTTTTGTCCCCATAATAACCCCTCAAAACTTCATTTTTCTCTCCTATCTGAGGAGAAAATCGGAGTTTTGACCCAATGGTCACAACTTTTACACGCTTCTCAAATTTTCGCATGTGAGATTGTCGTTTCCCACTAGAAATTTTTTCTGATGCCCCGAAACCTACGATGCCCCCATTAAATACTCTAGGCAGCGCCCTGTCTTCCACGTTCAACGGTGAGGTGTAAATCTAAAGGTCAGAATTTTTCCTTGAATTTTGAGCGAGATAAGTCCCACTCAATCCCGGCTCTTATATAAAATGCCTAGGAGGTCGGAATTCTTCCCTTACTTCACAAATCAGTTAGCCCTTAAGAATCCCTTATTTTCTTAATTCTCAAGAAGCTTCTAAAGAGTCACCTGCTTCTTTTCCAGTAAGTTTTCACGCTCCCAAGTTCTTTTCTTCTCAGCCATTCTTCTTGGCCCCACTAAGTTTACCCCTTTTCTTGAAATCTTCATTTTTATTTTGTCCAAATGGGTAAATTCAAAGGTTTAGTCAACACTCCCATCGGTATGGAGGGCTTTCGAGCCAAATACCATATTCCCTATGGAGTGGCTTTGAGGTATTGTGCCCCATACCAGATATATACCGATAGGAAAGAAGGGGAAGTTGTCATTCCCATAATCGCATTCATAAAAGGGGCAATGACACTCCCTATGGGGAACGTAACTTAAGACTACCTGTTACACCATAGGTTATGCCCTCATCAATGTGCGCCCAATGTATTTAGGACTTTAGGTTGTGTTGACGCTCTAAATGAGCAGATGGTCTAAGACTCACATGGCACGACGTTGTCCATATGTATGAGTGTCGCTCACATGATGGCTCGGGGTACTACCTCAAGTCTAGGTCTAGCGTTGTCAGGCTTATATTGTGTCTTCCCAAGTCCAACAAGGGCATGAAAGATGATTACCTCATTGCCTTTGGAGAGTGGAACGACGGCCTTCACTACCCAGTTAAGGAGGTAAAACTAGGTGTGATTCCGTAGAATTAGGCTCTTTAGTATGGGATTTAGCCCAATTAACCTTATCATTCATCTATCATTTTATGTTCATTTCCTTGCAATACTGGAATTTACTGTTTTGACCATGATCTGCTCCTCAGATATTTTTGCAGATAAAAGACATGTGTCACCCCGCTTAAGCTTAACAAACGTCCAAGACCTTAGCAAAGTTTTAAGATCCGAGGTGTTTGTGAGCGAAGACAGGCAGCTGAGGGCAGTTCATCTCATCTTGGATTTAGAGCCACTATCAACCACCTTCTAGGACATAGGTAACGCCATAATAGTAGGCGACCGTAGGCGCCGAAGGATAGACATCTCCAAATCAGGATTTCTTACCCGACAAGACCTATCTGACGAATTTCCTGTCATTCTTTACGCATGCCCAATAGCCGCAATTCCCCTTCTTGTGCACCTTGAAGCAGCGGCATCACGAGAAAAGTCTACATCCTCACGCTTGTCCCTTGAGAAAGAGATAGACCAATTCCGGCTCGATGAAGTAAGGAAAAGGCCAGAAGGCCCTGTTGCCTACCTCTCGGACGAAGAAAGCAAATCAGACAAAAACTCGAGTATTAAAGGTTTCGTAGTTGCACGTGTGGATAGCAGCGTCGAGGAAGAGGAAGAAAATATGTCTCTGCAAAACGGGAGAGCCTTGAAGGCTATCCTTGCTGACAGGGGTAAGCAAACTACTAAGGTTGCTTCGGGGTCTCAGCCCTTTGCCAATCGTCCACCCCCTCCTCTTCCTCCAGGTACCTTACTTCGCATACCCATTCTTAAAAAGAAAAGACAAGATGAAGTTGCAGAGGGGGAGCTGGCTCAACGGAAGGAGCCTAAACAACAAAAAATACGTGAGCCTTTTTTGTGGAGAGCAAGGAGAGCCATGAAATGGCTCAGTTACGTCAAACCTAGTCCAATTAGGCCCCTTGGTAGGAGTTGGATGGAGTCGCTATTCCCAGAAGTTCTACAATAAGAGAATTTCAAAAAGGGCACGCCCATTATCTAGTGAAGGCCTTAGGGCAGCCTATACTTCTGCCTCAGGATATGGCCTCCTTAAGAAAAATGAGGTAGCAAGAGCTCTTGTTGTCCTTCAAAAGGGACTTAACTTTGGTAAGATTAGTTGCTAGCGTCAACATCTTCTCTTATATTATTTCATTATTATTTGTTTTCTATTAGTATTATTTTGTTATGACACACTGGTTCGTTACTTTTGTGTAGACTATCCAGGAGCTATTTGTTGCCGAGGAATGGGTAAACGATGCTCAGAACGAGGCTAAAGCTGAGGCCAACTTCAGGGCCGAGACTGAAAAAGCCCTCAGTTTGGACGAGCAGGAGAAAAAGGAGCTTACTAAAAATTTGGTAGAAGAGGGGAAAGGAAGGAGAAGTGCTGAAGCTAGGCTTAAGACTGCCGAGACACAAGCGGAGGAGCAACGTAAACAGCTCCATTACAAAGGAATAGAGCTAGCCACTGTCCAACAAGAAGTTCTGGGCTTGAAGAATGTGTTAGCTCGCACCATCAAGGAGACCTTAGAGGCCGCATCCCTGGCTTCCTACAATCATGGGGCTGAGGAAATGGAGATCTGCCTGGCTGAGGTGCTTATTGAGGTATGTAGGGATTACTACCAACAAGTATGGGCGGAAGCCCTCAATGTGGCAGGAGTTCTTGCTACCTCTGAGTGGAGGAAGGCCAAAAACGTACGGTATCCCCTAGATATCTGTGCGATTGAAGCCATCCCTTCTCCTCCAACTGCCCCCGAGTAAGCTCTCCCTGTACAACCCTCCACCACCCAAGGCTCTCTTCGACCTCCTAAAGTATCTACAGGTCCTGATCAAGTTGTGGACCAAGGTGAGAAGACTGATAAGGTTTTGAGCAGGAAGGTTAGTCATGGTGATCCTTAACCAGGAGAGAAAGACAAGGGAAAAGAAGTTGTGACCCTGTCCAAGGCCAAAGCTCCAAATGCTCTTCTCACTATCAAAGAAGTGGCTCCCAAACCTAAAGAAATTGAGGCCAAATCAAAAGGGACTGAGGACAAAACAAAGGAATCTGCAGCCAAGTCCAAAGAAGACCCTCCGCCGAAGACTAAGGCGTAGCCTAGGACTCTCTTTTCTCTCTGCCTAATTTTGTGATAGCTCCAGCTTACTATATACTTATTTTTGTGGTTCTGCCTATGTTTTTATCTACAATGTAATTACACACAGTTATAATGACAAGTTCAAGATTTTTTATCTTTTATTCCATACAGATTTTTATTTATTTGGGATATTTACCTCTTTGTTTTAATGCGACTCATATACACAATACGAATGATTTGGTGTTCAAATGAATAGGGTAGGTCTTAATGCATATGTAATCTGACAAGGAAATAATCTCATTGCACTTGTATCATTAACCTAGATATACTCGTGTTTTCATTTGATAACTTGTATATTGGGATTATACTCTTTCCAAGATTAACAAGCAGTAGCAAACAAATGAACATCAAAAAGTGTTCATACATCCAAGACATATGATTTGAAGATCCAAATGTGACCTAGGATCTAGGTAATACTTAGGCAAATAATGAGAGATATCAATTTTTTCAAGGCAAATGGTTCGAGGATCCAGGCATGGCCAAGGATCTGTTTGATACTCATAGAAATTGTTAGATATCAATTTCCTCAAGGCATGTGGTCCGAGGATCCAAGCATAGTCAAGGTTCTGTTTGATTCTTAGAGAAACAATGGAAGATATCAGTTTACCCAAGATATGTGGTCCGAGAAGCCAAGCATAGTCAAGGTTCTGTTTGATTCTTAGAGAAACAACGGAAGATAAAAGTTTTTCCAAGGTATGTGGTCCGAGGAGCCAAGCATAGCCAATGCTCTGTTTGATTCTTAGAGAAACAAAGGAAGATATCAATTTTCCCAAGGTATGTGGTTCGAGGAGCCAAGCATAGCCAATGCTCTGTCTGATTCTTAGAGAAACAATGGAAGATATCAATTTTTCCAAGGTATGTGGTCCGAGGAGCCAAGCATAGCCAATGTTCTGTTTGATTCTTAGAGAAACAATGGAAGATATCAATTTTTCCAAGGTATGTGGTTCGAGGAGCCAAACATAGCCAATGTTCTATTTAATTCTTAGAGAAACAATAAAAGTGACGCATAAAATAATAAACTATATGGAATTGGAAAACACTTCATTAATAATAATACATTTGCAGGTTATTTACATTCCAAGAATGTGGTATAACCTTTTCATCTACGTCTTCTAAATAATAAGCCCCTATTCTAACTAATGAAGTAATACTGTACGGCCCTTCCTAGTTTGGTCCTAATTTTTCCCAGTCTAGATTTTTTGCAGTACCTAAAACCTTCCTTAAGACCAAATCTCCTAGCGCTAGTGGCCTTAGCTTCACGTTTGAGTCATAACCCTGTTTAAGCTTGTGCTGATAGTATGCTAACTAAACCATTGCATTTTCTTTCCGTTCCTCAACTAAGTCCAAACACTTTTCTAACAATCCATCATTGCTGTTTGGATTAAAAAAGCTCATCTTCAGCGTTGGGAAACCTGTCTCGAGAGGAATTACCACCTCGGCTCCATATGTCATTGAAAAAGAAGTTTCTACAGTGGATCTACGACGTGTAGTCCTGTATGTCCAAAGGACATGTGGCAACTCTTCCACCCATCTGCCATTAGCATCATCCAACCTCTTCTTAAGCCCATTGACTATTACTTTATTAACAGCCTTGGCTTGTCCATTACCTTATGGATAAGCTGGAGTGGAATATCTATTTGTAATACCCAGATCGCAACAATATCTTCTGAAGTTCTTACTATCAAATTGAACACCATTATCTGAGATAAGGGTATGAGGAATTCTAAACTGGGTAACTATGTTTTTCCAAACAAACCTTCTTGCGTCTAGATCCATGATGTTTGATAATGGCTCGTCTTCAACCCATTTAGTGAAGTAGTCCGTGCCGACCAACAAAAATCTCTTATTCCCCACTGCCTTGGAGAAGGGTCCTACAATATCTAAACCCTACTGAGCGAAAGGTCAAGGACTAGATAAAGGATTGAGGACTCCCTTTGGTTGATGAATGTTCAGAGCAAACCTCTAGCACTATTCACATTTCTTCATGTGTTCTAGAGCTTCCTTCTGCATGTTGGGCCACCAATATCCTTGAGTAAGAGCTATATGGGATAAGGATCTTCCCCCTATATGACTTCTCCAAATTCGTTCATGCAATTCTTCTAGAAGCAGCTTCGTTGCTTCTGGGTGTACACACAGCAGGTATGGTCCAAAAAAAGAGCGCTTGTATAACTTTTGATCCTCAGAAAGCCAAAACTGAGGAGCCTTCCTTCGTACTTCGTCGGCTTCATATTTTTTCCCAAGTAAGATATTCTCTTTAAGATACCGCACCACAAGGTCCATCTAGCTGGGTCCCACTTTGATATGGTAAACACGGACTACGCCTATATTTATCTTAGTAGGCATACACAAATCTTCCACTAGAATAACCCGAGGTAGACTCTGTGCCAAGGACTTTGCTAAGGTGGCTAGAGAGTCGGCATGAGTGTTCCTGTTTCTAGAGATTTGCACTAAAGTGAAAGATTTAAAATTTGATTGCAAACGTACAACCTGACTCAAATATTCCTGCATTCTTGAGTCTCTGGCTTCTAACTCCCCTACCACTTGGCCTACAACCAACCTTGAGTCCAAGAACATCTCCACATTCTTGTCTCCCATCTTCTGAACCATAGTCATCCCCATTAGCAGAGCTTCGTACTCGGCTTCATTATTCTTGGCTGGAAAACCCATTCTCAAAGACTTTTCAATGAAGATCTTATCTGGAGATATTATAACTAGCCCCACTCCAGATCCTCTTTAATTTATTGCACCACCCTCATACACCTTCCATGATAAAGCCTCCTTTAGGGAGATCATGCCAACTAATTTTTCATCCATGTCCGATCTCTTCGTATGCTCTTCTAATGAGGGCTTAGCAAACTCGGCTACCAAGTCAGTAAGAACCTGGCCTTTGACAGAAGTATGTGGCATGTACTTTATATCAAAAGCCCCAAAAATCGTTTCCCATTAGGCAATCCTTCTTGTATAATTAGTGCTTTGAAGCAGAGACCTAAGTGGGAGTTGGGTTAGGACCACCACTGTATGAGACTAGAAGTAATGAGGATGCTTTCGCGTGGCATGCACCACTGCCAAAATGGCTTTCTCTAGTGGTAAGTAGTGAATCTCAACTTCGTACAATGATTTACTTACATAATAGATCGGCCTCTAAACATCATTGTCGACCCTTATTAGCACCAAACTGACAGCATGGAAAACTACAGTGATATAGGCAAACAGTACCTCATCTACCTTTGGTCTAGACATAATAGGTGGCTAAGAAAGATACTCCTTGAGGTGTTGAAAAGCCAAAGCACACTTTTTAGTCCATTCAAATCCTTTATACTTATTCAGCAGTTGGAAAAAAGGCCTACATCTGTCTGCGGACCAAGAAATAAACCGATTTAAAGCAGCCATCATTCCTGTCAATCTCTAAACTTCCTTAGGATTACGAGGTGGCTGTAAACTGTTAATAGCCTTCACTTGATCAGGGTTAACTTTGATTCCATGACGTGTAACCATGAAGCCTAGAAATTTACCAGATCCCACGCCAAAAGAGCATTTGGAAGCATTTAGGCACAACTTATACTTTCATAGTGTCTTGAAGACGTTTTCAAGATTCCCTACATACTCAGACACCAATTTATTCTTTACCACCATGTCATCCACATAAATTTCAATGCTTTTTCCCAACAGAGGCTCGAACATCCTAGTCATCATCCTTTGATAAGTAGCCTTTGCATTTTTCAAACCAAAAGGCATTACCTTATAATGATAGTTTCCAGTAGGAGTAACAAAGGCTATTTTCTTTTGATCATCCAAAGCTAAAGGTATTTGGTAATAACCTCGAAAAGCATCTAGGAAATTCATCCAAGGATGCCCAGCTGTGGCATCCACCAACTGATCAATGCGAGGCATGGGGAAAGGATCCTTGGGACATGCTTTATTCAAGTCAGTAATGTCTACGCAGACCCACAATTTGCCATTCTTCTTTTTAACTACCACAGTATTGGCCAACCAATCAGGATAAAATACCTCCTTAATAGCTCATTCTTTCTTGAGCTTAATTACTTCTTCTTTGAAAGCATCAGAATGCGCTTTAGACGATTGCCGAGGCAGCTGCTTCCTTGGTACCACAGCGGGGTTGACATTCAAATGATGACAAATGAAGCTCGAATTGACCCTCGAGGCCTCATAAGCGTCCCAAGCAAAGACATCAAGGTTTCCCCCAAGGAACTTCACTAATTCCTTCTTCTCCTAAGGAGGCAGCTGGGCGCCTATAGATCCCTTGATAACCTCAGCTCCTTTAATTACTACAAAACATGATCATCAGATGCCGATGACCCAACTTCAGACAAATGTCTAACTTCAGCCACCATATACTACCTCGCCTTAGATTGGTTCCCGATCAGCTCTTCAACCCGGTCCTCAGATGGATATTTCACTTTCACATGCAAAGTGGAAGGCCCTATGGCATGAAGCCAGGGTCTCGCCACAATGGCCATGTATGGAGAATATGCATCCACCACTATGAAGTTGACCTCTACAACTTCTGATCCTGTTTGCACTGGCAACTTGACTTGTCCCATTGGTACAACTATCTTCCCATCGAAACCTACCAGAGGTGAATCATAACTAGTCAAATCTTTTAGTTTTAATCCTAAGCCTCTATACAAGTCGGGATACATAATCTCCGCCCCACTACCCTAATCCACCATCACACGCCTCACGTTGTACCCCCTATCCTGAGTGTGACCACTAGAGCATCATCATGTGGCTGTATAATTCCAAACTTAGCCTTCTCTGAGAAATTAAATACCAACTGCAGTGCAACTTTTGCTCTCTTTAGCCCATAATTTGAGTTCTCGGATAGTGGTCGAGCCATAGTCATTACCCGGGAAGGAAACGAATCCACCCTTCCAAGGGTTGCAAAGATGACATTAATGGTGCTCAACGGAGGCCTTGAAGAGGTCTTCCCTTGAGTACTTAAACCCGTGTGATTGACTTGCCCATTAGGCCTATATAGGAATTGTTGCAACCTTCCCTCCTTAATCAATTGCTCCAAATGATACCACAAATTTTTGTAATTCTTTGTGGTATGTAGTGCCCTTGGTGATACTGACAATGAAGGTTCTGATTATGTCTTGTGGGGTCCCCATTCATCTTGTTAGGCCATTTGAAGTACGATTAATTCTTGATTTTCTCCTGAATTTGATGAATTGGCTATCGGAATACCGTGTTAACGGCCTGTGGCACAATACCAGCCCCACTCTGCCTAGTGAAGTCTCGGCGAGGATGATTATCAGTGTATTTGTTCGACCTGAAGTCCCTCCTATCCTGAGAAACGACCTTTGCCTTTCCTTTACCTAACTATTGGTCCTCCTCAACCCGTTTATACTTATCAATCCAATCCATAAGCTGGCGCACACTACTGACTAGTTTTCTAGTTAATGACTTCCTTAACCTATGCTCTGCTGGTAAGCTGACCTCGAAAGTTCTAATGGCCACATCGTCAAAATCCCCATTAATCTCATTGAACATCTCCAAATATCTATCTGTGTACATTTTTAAGGTTTCACCCTTTTGCATGGCCATGAACAACAAAGAATCCAAAAGCCGAGGGTCCTTACTACACGTAATGAAACAAGATCCGAATTCCCGAATAAGTTCCTTAAAGGAATTAATGGACCCTAATCCCAGGCCATCAAACCATCTCATTGCAACAGGCCCCAAGCGAGAGGGGAAAACCTTGCACATCAATGTTTCATACTTGGAGTGCACAGCCATCCTTTGGTTGAAATGGCCTACATGCTCCACAGGGTCAGTTTGACCATTATACATGGTGAATGTTGGCTGAGCAAAATGCGAGGAAGTTTTCCCCCTTCAATCTTACATGTGAAAATGAGATTTAGAAATTTGATTGAGCGCCCTACCCATAGCTTCAGTTCCTAAACCCCTGGTGGATGAATTCTTATTCCTGCAATTACAGTGGCCACTATCTTCATATGAGTAAGACTTACTAGGGGAGTTCTTGACCTTCACCTATAGCTATTTCCCTCATTCTCATTCTCACCAGAAGAAGAGTTAAAGATGGACTAAATCCGCCTCTATTGTTCGTGACGTAACTTTCTCCTCAAACGGTCAATTTCCAACTACATGGCCTTGGCATTCTCTTCAAGGGAGATTCTACTTCCACCTTGTGACTGACTCCTGCTCGTATGGGTCATATGTGCACTCCCCTCCTGATCTCCACCTTGTTCAATAGTGTGAACATCATCCTGACGTTGAGACCCCATAGACTCTACTTGGTGTGGACCTGAGTTTTCCATAAACAAACTTTAGACTAACTAAAAATCCAAAATTTCTCACAGACGGCGTTAATTGTAGGGACACAATTCGAGCCTCGACCCAACAAGAAGGAGGACATAGGCCCAAAGAACCCAATACAATGAATTTATAGAGCGCGGGCTAGAAATCTTGATTCTAATGAGCTTAAATGGTAATGGCAATGGCCCAAGATCACAAAACAATATAGATGAACAAGTTTAAAAGATGAAATTTATCCTCGGGCTCAAGCCGAGAACCAAGTATTTATATTTCTTCTTACTTAAAGATCTTTTACAAAAATTCTCCCTCCACTCATTTACAGGACCCCTCTCTTTTTTATAGTCCCTCCCCCTGCTCACTAGATTCAGACTTCCCCCTTTGATACTTGTCCCCACAGACAGCGCCAATTATAAGGACGCAATTCGAGCCTCGGCCTAACAAGAAGGAGGACATAAGCCCAAAGAACCCAATACAATGAATTTAGTGGGCTAGAAGTCTTGATTCTAACGAACTTCAATGGTAATGGCAATGGCCCAAGATCATAAAACAATATAGATGAAAAAGGTTATAAGATGAAATTTATCCTCGGACTCAAGCCGAGAAACAAGTGTTTATATTTCTTCTTACTTAAAGATCTTTTACAAAAATTCTCCTCCCATTCCTTTACAGGACCACTCTCTTTCTTATAGTCCCTCCCCTTTCTCACTAGATTCAGGCTTCCTCCTTTGATACTTGTCCCCGCAGATGGCACCAATTGTAACGACGCAGTTTGGGCCTCAAACCAACAAGAAGGAGGATGTAGGCCCAAACAACCCAATACAATGAATTTATAGAGCGTGGACTAGAAATCTTGATTCTAATGAGCTTAAATGGTAATGGCAATAACCCAAGATCACAAAACAATATAGATGAACAAGTTTATAAGATGAAATTTATCCTCGGACTCAAGCCGAGAACCAAGTGTTTATATTTCTTCTTACTTAAAGATCTTTTACAAAAATTCTCCTCCCACTCCTTTACAGGACCCCTCTTTTTCTTATAGTTCCTCCCCCTTCTCACTCGATTCTGACTTCCCCATTTGATACTTGCCACATCCACCTCTTTTGGAAGTCCCTAGGTAATAGCTGTAAGGCTGAAAATCATTGTTCAGTTATCACTTCCTCATAAATGCGGCCAGAGATTTAGGTACAGAGCATTCAATGCAGTAGTAACAGCTTTCTCAAAAATCTCCTTTTTCCTAACCCTCTTTGCTCTCTGTGCCCCTTTTAAACATATCTTCATCCCCAAGACCTTCTAAAATATCATTTTAGTTAACATGACGAATCACCTGATCCTCACTGCACTCAGCCGAGGAGGTAGTCTTCCTTGGATTACTTACATTCACTTCATCTGCCACATTTGCTTTAAGGGCTGTAAGTGTGATATCGTTATTACCATTAATCTGTCCGCAGATAAGTAAAGGTTCTCAGCTCAAGCCCATGGCCCAAAAACGTATCTTGGGCCTTTTGTCCTCACATTGATCATATTAGACCATTCAAAGGGAAAGCAAGTGTAAACGTCCATCTTCACCTGCGTTAGAAATTTTTTAGAAATTAGTAGACTGTAATAGTACAATCTATACTTTTGCTAAGTTGGCTAGTAGTTTTAGAAGGTTTTTTTTTTTTTTTTTTAATAAGTCCAACCTCAATACTGTTATTGTTGATATTTACAGGGTTAATTATCCTTTATGTTGTTATTTGGTTTTTTCGCTTTAATGAAAGTCCAAATTATCGCTTTTTTTTTTTTTTTTTTTAAAAGTTATAAAAAAAAAAGTGTGGAAAGGCCGCTGAAAGGCGATACTTTGTACCCATTTTGACTACTCTTTAACATTGGCTAGAAATATTGAAAATCAGGCTTAACGTGTTTTTAGTTTTGGCATAAATGCACTTCTAGTCCCTATATTTTGACATTTTTCCATTTTGGTCCCTACATTTTAATTTTACCACTTTTGATCCCTAAACTAATTAACGCGTGTTATTTCCATTATTTCCGTCGGTCAACCGACAGAAATAGTTGAGGTGGCAGCCGGAGGAATTAAAATATTATAAAAAAATGTCACATCACCCATGACATATCAACATATAAATTTAAAAAATTAATTTATTAATTTTAACTAAATAAAAAAACAAAATTAAAAACCAAAATTCACATAAATTAAGATCTAAAAGTTTCTTGAACAAGAGCACCAACCCAAAAATTTTAAAACCCAAAAAATTAACATAAGATCCAAACATGAACACTATTCTCAAACCGGCCACACACTTTCTTCTCAAACTCAAATTCTATTCTCTTATCTCAAACTCAAACTCAAATACTAATACACACAGATCTAATCTGAGTAAAGAAATGTAAAGTAGAATCAAATCAAAGAAAAAGAAGCTGAAAACGGAAGAAAGCGAGGGATCTAGAAGAATTGGACCTGCATATTGCACTTGACGAGATTGAGAGGAGTGACGGCCATGTGAGTGAGACCACTTCTGAGAATACCACCCACGGTATAGGCGGTGTAGAAGGCCGGCGAGTGTATCTCGATCTTGGTGGGCTCGCTCGATGCCATAACCAACGGTGAGAAGATTTACTTACTGAAAAAATCAAACCCAGCACAAATACCTAACCCAAAAAATCAAACCCGAAAATCAAATACCCAAACCCAAAAAATGAAACCCAAAAAAAAAAAAAAAAAAAATCAAATCTGGATTACGGGGGCTTATTGTTCGTCTTCTTCTTCGTCATTGTCTTCAACCTCCTTGTCTTTGTCGAAGTCAAATTTTTCGGTGGTTCTGGATTCGGACAAGCCAAGCATTAAAGATAACAACACCTCTCTCTCTTTGTCTCACAATGTTGAATTTGTTGGAGTCGTGGGATCTATGATAGCTTATTTGAGTTTAGATCTGTTATAGATTGGTTGGGCTTGCTATTGTTGTGAGCCGAATTGGCTAGGTTTTTCTAGGTTTGTGTGTTTGTTTGATTCAATGAGCCGAGTTGGCCAGGTTGGTTGATTTTATTGTTGATTGTTTAAAATAAACTGGGTTTTGTTTTAGTTTTTGTGGTTCTGGGTTTTTGAGTGTTTGAGATTTCTAGGTTTTCTTTGATTTTATGATTTTGGCTATGAACCTTTGGGGAAGAACGAGAAAAACTAATGGGTTTTCAGCATGGGTCTTTCAGCATTGGTCTTTGTTCTCTTCTCAAATTTTATTGCATAATTTATTTGATTTTAAGTGGGAAAGGAAGTTGATTCAATGGTTTTAATTTTGAATTCGTGTTCTTGGGTTTGATTTTTAGGGTTTGTGTTCTTATGTTCTTTGTGTTTTTAAATTTGAGTTTGTTTTTGGTTCTGGGGTTATGCTTTTATGTTTTTGTGTTGATGTTTAAATTTGTGATTATGTTCTTGTGTGTTCTTGGTCAAAATGAATTAGATCTAAATTGATGTAATTTATTGTTTTTAATTCCATTTTTTTCTTTTTTTATTTAGTTAAAATTGACAAATTATTTATAAAAAAAAAATAGATGCTGATGTGGCATTTTTTATAATATTTTAATTCCCCCGGCTGCCACCTCAGCTATTTCCATTGGTTGACTGACGGAAAAGACGAAAATAACATGCGTTAATTGGTTTTGAGACTAAAAGTGGTAACATTAAAATGTAGGGACCAAAATGAAAAAAAATTCAAAATATAGGGACTAAAAGTGCATTTACACCTTTAGTTTTTTGAAGTCGACTACTGCCTAGAATTTTGTACCCTACTTCCATCTCATATAAAAGGCATATTATACATGACTTTTTTTGTTTTTTTTGAGAAACAAACACACACACAAGAGAAAGGGAAAGGAATTCTATCACAAAGCCTTTGGAGGATATTTCCATATATGCAGCTAAATCATTGAATATCAAAGCCTCAATCTTCTTCCACCACTAGTAGTCTCACGTGATCCTCACATGACCCAATTATCAACACCCTTCCCACTAGGCTTTAACGGAGAACATTCCATAGGCTTTAAGCCTTTAACTGAGAAGGCCTCTGAAATTTTTTTTGTTCTTTTTCTCACATTGCTGAACCTCTACTTGGATTTGGATTTAGATTTTGGTTATGGTTTTTCTTTGGGTTTGAGTTTAATATTTGTTCTCCTTCTTCTTAAGCTCTATTTGGATATAGGTTTGAGTTGGAAAAAAAAAATTCTTTCTTTTTGCTCAAGCTCGATTTGGTTTGGATGGGTTGGTTTTGTTTTGGTTTTTATTTTATTTTTTTATTTCTTATCTCCATTGAATCTTTGCCTGGATTTGTCTCTCTCTCTTTTTTTTTTTTTTCGAATCATTAACACAGCAATTAATCCCTCTATCTCTCTTTATTATTCAAATCATCCACACGGCAGGTAGCAATGCAATGGTATTAGGCACTTAGAGATTTTGCCTATGGTTTTGGTTTTTGTTTGATTAATGAGAAAATTAGAGGAAGAGAAATAGTGCAACAAATTTAAATTACTTGTTTCCTTAGTGGGTGTGTTTTTAAATAGAAAATTTTGATTTATATGTATATATATATATATATATTTTTTTTTTTAATTTTTAGTGAGGAGGTTGTTGATAATTGGGTCATATGAGGGCAATGTGGGACTAATAGTGGTGGAAATTGATGTGGAAGGGCTGATGTGGAAGGACCACTTAAGACAGATAGGATGGCTATTTATATCTTAATTTAATTTGTGCCACGTGGACATTCTATTTACATTGTAGGCAAATTCCATTAGTCACTAACAGTAGGGACTAGATTAATTGTGAATTGAAACTAGCAGTGACGAAATTGATCACCTCCTAAAATGTAGGGACCAAATTGACTGTGACCCCAAAATTTAGGGACTAGAATGGTGTTTTTGCCTTCTTTTGTGGTTGTCAATATTTAAAATTCTCTTTTTATTAGATTTTGTATAATTTAAGTTTCATAATGACCACTCTAGAAAAAATTCCTAGACCTACCATTGGCCTATGAAGGCTCATGCCTACTCTGAAGATGCCAATTCTTCTCCTAAGATGTAGATCGGAGGGAGAAGACTCCAATGATACAAATGTCGACAAGATCAAAGCAAATTGATGGTGGCGATAGAGGGCAGTGGACTTCGGTGTAATTGGTGGCAACATGCGACAGTGGATTGATATTAATTAGGAGTTATTTTAGAATAAATTTTCTCATCTGTCAAGTTTTATGGTGCTCTAAAATAGGCCCCTAAGTTTGTAAAAGTTTTTAAAAAAATTATTTAATCAATAAAATTTAGACTTTTATCTTTTTGTCTTCTAGTAGATTCCAGACCCTTTCTCCTTGTGGATTCAAAGACCCTTATGGATTCAAGGAACTCTCATAGATTCGAGGTTATTTTTAGAAGCAAACGTGTTTTTGTTTCTTGTTTTCTAGAGGTAAACGTGTTCTGCTTCTCGACGCTTCTGCATCCTGCATCAGTTGGTATCAAAGCCTTGACTTATCCTGGTATGGTGGTTGACATATAAGACGGTAGCAATTCCGATGATAGAAAACTTAGCAAGAATTATGTGACGTACGACTAGCACTCACAAATATCTTTTCTAAGATGCCGCCATTGTAGTATGGAAACAATAGGGATAACTATCATGGAGACATAACTCGCGGGCAACCTATTGGTAAGTAAATTTCATATAGACCTTACAAAATAATTCCATATTTTAATGGTTATTTTTATAAAGAAGATTTTCTTGATTTTTATAAAGAGGATTTTCTTAAAGAAGATTTTCTTGAAGACCAAAAATGATGACAATGATGAGTCATCTAATGATGAGAATACCAAGTTGAAGTTATATATCGCTAGACAATTCAAAAAGTTTATTAAAAATACGAATGTCAAAGCTGGTGATAAGGATCACAAACAAACTGTTTCTCTCAATATATAGTCCTAATACAAGGGCAAGAGAAAATCCAAGGATGCTGGTCAAGGCAACAGCGTTCCTGCTAGACCAAAGTGCAATAGGTGTCATGGATTTGGACATAAGAAGCAAGAGTATCCTACACACCTCAAATCCATTAGAAAAAGCAAAGACCTAGTTGCCACCTTAAGTGATTCAGAACGAGAAGCAGATTCCAATGAGAGTGACCAAGAAGGGATAGTAAGTGCTTTTATAGCTACTGTTAAGTCTACTGAAGGAGAAGTAGATGTAGTTGATGATGGAGAAGAGCCGATGGAGTCAAAGTTTGAAAGGATGGATGATCAAGATGACATCCACACTGCTTACACCAAGCTATACAAGGTCTCTAAAAAGCATGAGAAGCTCTATAAGTTGGCCACAAGAAAGCTCAGTAAATTGGAATTGGAACGTGAGGAACTCTTCACCAAGGTTGATGAAGCCAATTAGACCATTGGAGCACTAAGATTTGAGAACAATCTTCTTGTTTAAAAGGACAAGAAACTGGATGCTAAACTGTTTCAAGTTAGAGAAAAATTGGATAGGACTTCAGGTGCCAAACTAGATGAAATGCTGAACGTTCAGAAGTCAGCATTTAATATAATAGGTCTCGAGTATGATCACACGCTCTCCTATTGTAGTACCTCTTTAATGCTTTAAATAGAGTTATTTTTGTTCCTCCTGCTAATAATGATAACTCTGACTACATTGAGGTAACTGATATTAAAACTGAAAATGTAAGTGAGGATATGAGTGATAAGGGAGAATCCATTTTAGGAGCACCCCCTAAGGTTTGAAAGAAAGAGACTAAGCAGAAAAATTATCACTCCACCAACAAGAAGCCTCATTTCTATCACTACTATTGAACATCTAGGCACACTCATCCAAATTGCAATAAGTGGTTATCCACTGAATAAAGCAATATTTTGTCATCTCTAGGGAACCAAAATCAACTCCAACTCTCTTTAGCGCCTCTTGGTGAACTTCTGAAGGCAGTCATGCTTCTTTCGAACTTCAACGGTTTCAACTCTCCTCCTTATCCATTTGGACAAAAGTTCATGCAAAATAAAGGATCTCCATCCAAGTCTCCTATCTAGAAGGAAAAAGATCCTAAATGATTTCTTCTTTTTTCCGATCTCTTGCATGAATTTTGTTGTGGTTTGAATTAGTCTAGTTTTTATGCTTTGTTTGTTTGTTTTTGTTTTGTTTTAATTTTTTTTAACAAAAATAAAAAAGGTAAAAAAAAAAAATATACAAAAACAATGTGTGTTTGTGTATACAGGTACTTGTATACCTTTGATAGCCTTTGAAACAAAATTTCTCAACTTTGTATCTCTTGTAGCTTAGATGAACATCTTCGTGTACAAATAAACAATGTGAGCTTTTTGGCTTGTTTTATGTGATTTGTATGATTTGGTTGATCTCTTATCTTTCATATCTTAAATCACTCTTTTTGATGGGAAAGACTAGAAAATCCTTAAATAAATGCATAAATAATCATCTCAACACTAAAATTGGTCAATCATAAAATATTTGTGAGCACTTCATAAAAGCCATGCTCCATAAGGTGTAGCAATTACACAACAAAATAAGGATTTTCAAGTTTACATAATTGGGTATTTTCTTTTCTGTTAGGTTTTATATCCCTGCAAACTAGATTGTTTAACCTAATTAATTAACCAAGTGAATACTTAGGTTTATTATTCAAATCGAGAAAAGCAGTGGAAAAGTAAATAACACAACAATATGATGACCAAGAAAACCAAACAGGTAAAAAAGCAAATCTACTAGAAAGAATTGAAGTTTACAATAAGACTTAGACTACTAATATTCTATTGTTACCACATGTAGAACTTACTGACATTACCACGTGCAAGTTCCGAATCCATAAACTACGTCTTTCTTTGGACTTTTCACCAACACAAGCTCACCTACTTGTGACTCCAAGACCACCCTTAAAGGTTTAGATCATCAGCTATTGTTGATCTTCATGTAGCAACTTCAAATCTACTGATTTTAAAGATATGAGAATGATATCTGGTAGTGACTTTGATAAAGGAAGGCACAAAACCTTTTAGATCTCACAAAAACATCTCCAAAGTCATAATAAAATGTGCCTAAGGTTTCCTTTATATACTAAAATAAGTATATCTAAAATCCTAATCCTTTTTGGGCTTGAATTGCTATTGGGCCAAACTTAAAATTCTGCAAACCCGTATTTTGTTTGGTCGAGCCTGTCTTTCGATTGATCAAAACAGGCAGATTTTGAATTCTTCTTTCTGTAACTTGTATGATCTTGAATCTTGACTTGTATCACTTTGAGCATTGTCTAATAATACCTATAGACTCTAAGATCTATATCTAGACAAGTTTGTGTTCACGGTTTGCCAATTGTTCTAAACTTTTAGAACCTAACATTTTCTCTCTCTTATATGCCCATGCATATTATGTTTAAAAGAAAAATATGCAAAGAACATGAAAAACGAAAAGAATCAAAATAATTTTGATATGGTTGCAAGTGTGTTTCTCAGAGATGTGGGAGTTATATGATGTACCTCAAAGGTGATAGTCCCCATCAAATAGTTATGATTGTGTGTGAATGTACTCAATCTTCCTATACCATTACCTTTCATATAATGATGTAGTTGCTCTCTTGGAAAAGTTTCACACACAACTCGCATGCTCTTTACTACATTTGATACTATTGTATAGGTACAGTGTGATTTGTCCATCACAAGGAATGCATGTGGTAGTATATGCTCTATAATCTATCTAAACCTATTTTGAAATAAAATTTGGTTAGACATATTTAGTGTGTTTTCATTTAGGAGTGCTTTGCATATAGAGTTAAGATTGTGTTTCTATGCTTAGCATGCTCGTTGAATGCTTGCTTTAATAGTTATCTTGGTTGTGATCATCTTGTGTTGTTTCTCTTCCTTAAAAAACCTTCTTTCAGGCCTCTCGATAGATACCTTGATACTTGCTCGACACCTCCTAAATACAAGCTCTTCTATCGAGATTTCTGGGCTTCTCTCGATACCTCTTGATAGATAGCTCGATCCATCGAGCCAAATTCTTAGGGGTCTCTATCTACTGGATAGCTCCTCGATACCTCTCAATCTATCGAGCTCTTGTTCTCAATGGAAGCTCGATACCTCCTAGATCTATCGAGCAATGTTTTCTATATATACTTTGAGGTTCGTCCCAGTTTTGAATCATTTCAAATATCTTGATCTCTTTCTCTTCTCTCTTGACCTAAAACCCTTCTTTCCCTAAAATCACTCCTCCCATCACTTTTTCGGCCTTATCCAAGCTTAAATGTGTTGGTAAGTCTTTCTAATCTCTCTTTCCCTTCTTCTTTCATGCATTCATGCATAATTTGACCTAGGTTTTTAATTTTTGGAAAACTTTTTGGGATTTTTGTGAATTTGACCAAATTTTTAGGTTAGGCTTTGTTAAGATATGATTTTTCTCATAACATTTGTATTGGCTTATTCCATGACAAAAAGGTGTTGTCATTTAATTAATTTATATCATTGTATTTTTGTGGGATTTATTTGTATTGGGTTTAGTATTAAGTGGTGGAGACTTGATCAAAACAGCCAAAGGTCACATAAGGAACACATGCCAGAAGTTGAAGAGTCAAATGCCACCAATGGAAGTTAAAAAGTCATGTGCTAGCTATGCCAGCTATATCTCGCTACTTAAGTGACTCGCGAAGTTGACCTGCAAATTTTCCCTATTAGCAGAAATGTGACTTTTCATATTCCATCTCCACTCTTACTATATATATATATATATATATATATCCTCATTAGCCACAGAAATGGTAAGGAGTCTATTAAGAGAAAACCCCTAAGAGAGATTTCTACAACACACACCTTATTAGAGAGAGAGCTACTCATTTTTAGAGAGAAATCTATGTAGTCTCTTCTCTTTCCCTCTTCCATTGTTATATGCATTTAGAGGAGATTTGCACCCAAACATAACCCACACCCATTTAGAGTGTTGAGAGTGTTTTTAGAGCTTGGGAAGTATTGGAAGATGCCAAGGATGGCGGATGCAATATGGAGCTTATTGCGGGATTCAGAAAGCTAGAGAAGACACGATTAGGCTTAACCTTGTTGGAGCAAGAAACTTGGAAGGCTTAGGTGCACTAAGTTGATTAGGCTTGGAGGGTCTATTACTATTCATGTATCCCAACTAATTTTTCAGTGGATCATTTTACCGCTTGGAGGGCGGTGGAGAGGTTTTTCCCTGAGCTTTTCGTTTTCCTCTTCAATAACACGTGCTGGTGTTATCTTTGTATTTGCTTCTCTCTTCCTTACTCTTTTCCTTTTAATTGCTACTGTGTTTCTAATTAATTATAATTTAGAGTGTTTTGTCAATTTGGGTATTACTTATATTTATCTTTTCATACTTATATTGTTTAAATATGAGCTTGTGAAGTAAAATTTGAATTTGAGGTCTAAACATTCACAAGTGTTTTTAAACACTAAGTGAACTTTCAGGTTTTGTTATTTTGATCTCACATGATCAGGCATTGCATTCTAGCCTCATTATAACAACTACGGATTGGGTTTATACCCAAGATGCAATTTATTTTTGCATGTCACATGTTCGTGCATTTTCATGCATTATACATTTCTTTCCTTCTTCTTTCCTAAGCCCTAAGCTTCTATTGTGACTTTGTTTCTCTCTTTTCTCTCTCTCATCTTGTCTCCTCATCATGGCACCAAAAAAGTTTGTTCCTTCTAAAAACCTGATTCGTCATGGTTCTTTTTCTTCTTCTTTTCCTCCTGAGTCTATTCAATTTCGTGAAGAGAAGGCACAAGATGACTTCTCTGAGAACTTTTTTGACCAGGCGATTCATTCGGACGGCAAGGTCATTCTATTTGATTTTCCAGACACTTCTACCTGGTGCGTTTAGCTCTTAGAGATGGGCTTCTCTTTATGAGAAACCCTCAAGGTGTCCCGACATGTTCATACAAGCGTTTTACTCCAATATGCACACCATCGATACCTATGTATCTCGGTTTACTATGATATTTTGTGGCACACATTTCATAGTCACCCCATAACTTATTTTTGAGGTACTACGTGTTTCTAGGGTGGATCATCTAGATTAACCTAGTCATAAGCGTTTTTCTTCCATCTCTAGAGACAAGTTGGCCTCACTCTTCTTTATGAAGACCATGTTGTGGGGAGGTACCCTTAATTTCTCCATAACCGAGTTTGCTAAGGGTCCATAGATCCTTAATATGGTGATGTCATTTGTACTCAATCCACAGTCTCATTATAACACTATCACCGAGCCCCACACACATACGCGTCTCTATTCCTTTGACTCTCCACTTTTGTGTCATGGGTGCCATTAGTAAGGAGTCTATTCGGCGGAGTGTAGCACATCTTGCCACAAAGCGGCTACATATGGAGCCTACAAATGTAGCCCCAACAGATCCTACAACCCCTTCCTCTTGACCCTCTTCGTCTTCTACCCCCTCTTCCTCATCTAGTCTAGTTGTCTCCCTTGCTGACATTAGGAGTAGCTTCAGCACACGCATGCTAATTTTGGTAGCCGTTTGGACCATCTATCCGATGAGATGTGTCAGATGAACACCAGAATCAGCTGCATTGCTCGCAGCTAGTCTCGCCTTGGTGGTTTTGCACCCTCACCTTCATTGGAGCGTGCTGAGGAGTCTTCTTCTTCAGATGGTGGAGACAATGATGATGATGCTTCTGACTCTAAGTCAAATGATAAGATGACGATCTCTCAGTGATACACCCTTTGTCACTCATGACAAAAAGGGGGAGTAGTTTTGTAGATAGAGTAGTCTTTTTATTAGGGGGAGAGCTAGTATAGGATACACTAGATAAGGGGAGAGTAGTTTTGAGTGTTTTGGGGGATGTAGTGAGGTTTTGATGTATTCTTTCTCATTACATGTACCATGGTCTTGTGACCACTTTTACTACATACATTGTATTCTATGATATATATATATATATATATATATATATATAAAATGTATGTTTTCTTCACCTTTTTTTCACATGTGTCATTTCTTTTCTATATAAACACATGTTTCTTCTTGTATATAACTTGTCTTTGCTTCACACTTGATGCCTTGATGAATCTTGTTTAACTATTTCAATTAAGACAAAAGGGGAGATTGTTATGGTCAAGAAACATGTTGTTCAAGTCAAATACTAAAGACATAAAGATTGGTCCAAGAAACAAGTGAAGAAGAGCTGTTCATTAAGTCTCAACAGATAGCTCGACAGTAGCTCGATCTATCGAGAACTACAATTTTAGAATTTACAAATCTAAAATTCGGCCCTGCCTTGTGTATTTATGTAGGGTTTCTTTTCTCACAACCCTAGACATAAAAGGCTTATTTTAAAGGTAGTCACACACAGATACAGAGACCAAAAGACTTATTTTCTCTGTGTAAAACTACTGCGTTTGTACGCCATAGGGTTTTGTAACCGAATGCTTCCAAACACTACAACAAAATGTATTTTTAGTGATGAAAATTAGTGAGGAAGTATTTTTCGTTGCTAAAAATACAGCTTTAGTGACGAAATATGGATTTCGTCACTAATAATGAAAAAAAAAGTATAACATTTAGCGTCGTTATTGTGATCTGAAAAATGGGCGTCAGTGAGGGAAACACTGGCACCAACTTAATTGATCTATAGTGACGAAATATTTCGTCGCTAAAAGTTGAAATTTTTAGTGACGAAATATTTTGTCACTGTAGGTATTGCTATGGATAGTATTAGTGATGAAAATCATTTCATCGCTATAAGGAAGAATTAGCGATGAAAAATAATCGTCGCTAAAAATATTCATAATTTTTCATTCCATTGTTTTAGTGACGAAATCATAATTCATCACTAAAAGTATACTACAGCGACGAAATATTAATTTCATCTCTAAAAATCTTAACAAAATATAGGTTCTTTAGTGACGAAATTTGAGTTCGTTGCTAAAAACATTAAACTCCTTCTACCATTAGTGACGAAAATAATTTGTCGCTAAAGGCCTTTATATATAAGTGCCCTTCACCTGTGTCCCTTCCCTATTTTTGTTCAATCCTCAGCTCCCAACCCATACGAAGAAACCCATATATGAAGAACACAACTGTTCGCGGTGCTTGGTCTCTCGGCGCTTGAGCTCGCGGCGCTTGGGCTCGCGATGCTTGAGCTCGCGGCGCCTAGGCTCGCAGCGACTGGGCGCGCCACGCCTGGGTTGGTAGCACCTGGGCACACGGCGCCTGGGTTCGCGGTGCCTGTGCTCGCGGCGCTTGAGCTCGCGGCATTTCAGATCGTGGCGCTTCAGATCGCAAAGGTTTAGCTCCCACCCAGCCAGCGACCCTTCGCCTCCCACCCCAACCGGCGACCTTTCATGTAACGCAAATACAAATCCCATTTGGGTTAGTGATTCTGAATCCCAAAATATGTTATTTGCTTTTTCTTCCTTTGATTGCTGATGGGTTTGTTCTATTTTTTTTTTTTTTTTTTTTGGGTTATTTATGATCTAGGATTTTGTTGTGGAAATTTTGGATTTTTTGTTTGTGGGTTTTATTGATTGATGCACTTTTGGTTGATCTATGAAGTTTTGGGGGTTTGAGTTGATGGGTTATTTTTGGATTGTGTTGTTATTTTGTGGGGGGGGGGGGGGAATGATTGATAGAGATTTTGATTTTGAAGATTTTAAGGGTTATGGTGGTTTGTTTCTTTATTTTATATGATGAGTTTGTGCTTGGTTTGGGCTTTGTGTGTCAAAAGTCAAAACTAAGTTAGAGGCTATAATGTTAGATTTAGGGATGGTTTACAATCATTGGCAATGCAGGTCTTGATTGAAGCAAGTAAAATAGGGAAAAAAAGAGAAAGAGTGGTTTTGAATTTTGACTATTGGAAGGTGAGGAGTAACTCAGGGGGGAGGTATGGATATAATCTTTTTGATTGGTATTTTTTTTTTCTTTTGAGTTAATTTTTGTTTAATGATTCTAGTTCCTTTGGGTATTTACTGTGTAATGGTTGTGAAGAAAGTTTCTTACAAGTGAAGGTGTAAACTTTGTTGCAAAGTTTTAATCAAAATGGGAACCATAAGAATTGAATCATCAGAATTTAACACTAGTATCGATGAGAATCATGATGGCACTGGTTAGTTTAAACAGAAGCACTATAATATTACTTTAACAAATACCAATGCACTTTAAGGTAGAAGTTTAAGGAACTAGTGATGTTGGAAATTGGATTTGTGGTGATATGTTGTGTTGGAGCAAGCGGGTGGCTTGCATGGTGGTATAAGTTGGTTTAAATACATATTGGGAGTCGTTTATTGCACATGTGAATGAGTATTGTTGATTAGATGTGAAAAATAGTATTTTCTTTGATTTAAATACTTGTAAAAATCTATACTTATGATGTTGGAAATTGGATTTGTGGTGATATGTTGTATTGGAGCAAGCGGGTGGCTTGCATGGTATCATATGGTGGTTTAAATACATATTGGGAATGTTTTTCATTTCTTGCAAATGTGAATGAGTATTTTTGATTAGATGTGAAAAATAGTATTTTCTTTGATTTAAATACTTGTAAACTCTAAACTTGTGATGTTGGAAATTGGATTTGTGGTGGTATGTTGTGTTAGAATAAGCTGGTGGCTTGCATGGTGTTATAAGGTGGTTAAATACGTATTCGGAGTGTTTTTTTTTTATTTTTTTTATTTCTTGCAAATGTGAATTAGCATTGTTGATTAGAAGTGATAAATAGTATTTTATTGATTTCAATACTTATAGACTTAGATGTTAGAATACATTATGCATGAGTTGTCCTTATTTTACTAAAGTAGCATTTACCTTGCAATTGTTAGAAATGTTTTTATAACATAGTTAATGTTTTTACTTTACAATTTTAATATAGTATTGTTTTTATATTTGTGCAGATTTCTTATTGGTGGCTTTTAGGGGATTTACTTTTGACATGAGTTGAAGACATATGAGGACATCTTCCGTTAGTTCTAATTATATTATGCTACACTTTTTGTATTGTTATAAAACATCTCAACTTATTGTATATGTTGCAAACAATTATTGTATGGAAGGAGTTTGAACTGGATGCTTGTTTTATTTTTTACTTGTGGAATGTATGGATCTTTTTTTTATAAATGTGTTGTTGAAATAAATGTGTTATTCAAATATGAGGTTTTAATAATGTAATGACAGATTACAGGTTAATATCAAAGCCATGAAAAAAATAAAAACAGAAAATAAGTTGTAGTGACGAATTTTTTCATCACAAATATAGAAACAAAAATTTTGTAAAATGTAGCAAAAATTTGTAAGAAATGGTTTTAGTGACGAAAATTTTCGCCGCTATATATGTTCAAATTTTCTTGAAAATAGTTTTAGTGACGAACTTTTTCGTCACTATATGTACCTGAACATAGTTTTAGTGACGAAATTATTCGTCACTAAATATGATTTAATAAACTTAGGTATTTTTGGTGACGAAAAATTTTCGTCACTGAATAGTGTTTTTAGCGAGGAAAACATTTAGCGACGAAAATGTTTCGTCACTTAAAGTTATTTTTTTTTTTTTTTTTTTTTTTTTTTTATAAAAAAAAAAAACAAATCGGACTTTTAGTGACGAAATTTTTCATTGCCAGGACTTTTAGTGATGGGGTTTCAGCGATGAAATAAGTTTCATGACTAAAAGTCCGATTTTGTCACTAAAAGTTCGATTTCGTCACTAAAGGTTCTCAGTGACGAAAACATGGACTTTTAGTGACGAAATTTTTCGTCACTAAAAATACATTTTGTAGTGAGATCTCCATTGCAAGTTTCTAGAGTTAGTCACGTACTTGAGATCCGTGCAAAGGGTTAGCCACAAATTGGAGGTTTGTGGATCAAAGGGAAATAAGGCTACTATAAGGAAGTTGTCAATGATCTTGATGAAGTCAAATTAGATGATTGCAATGTTCAAGTTTTTTGATTTTATTGGGGTTAATATATTTGATTCAATTATCAGTTCTTATTTGGTAAATCTCTACAATTACATAAACACCATGAAAAAAGAAATTTAACTTGATTTGTTTTTTCCATTGATGAGTTGCAAGTATGGAAAAAAGATCAAAGGGCTCAAGCATTCAAAGTATTTGTTTATTTGGAGTAGAAGATTTCAAATTTCAATAATGAACTCAAGGACGAGTTTGTTTCAAGTTGAGGGGTCCGATGTAGGACATAATTTGCTATTTAATTTTTGTAATTATTTAATTTTGGTATTTTTTTAAATGTAAAATTCGTTATTTTAGGTTCAGGTTATATATTTCCTCATTTTTAGGTACTTTTAATGCTTTTTAGGTCAAATTTGGTTCCTTTTAAGGTTAAGTATCAATTAGGAGTTATTTTAGAATTTATTTTATTGTCTATCAAGTTTTACAGAGCCCTTAAATAGGTCCCTATGTCTATAAACGTTTTTCTTTAACAATTATTCAATTAATAAAATTTAGACTTTTGTCTTTCTATTTTCTAGTGGATTCCAAACCCTTTCTCCTTGTGAATGCAAGGACTGTTGTGGATTCAAGGAACCCTCGTGAATTCAAGGTCATTTTAAGAAGAAAACGTGTTTTTTTTTTTTTTTTTTTTCTAGAGGTAGATGTGTTCTATTCCTTGACATTTCCACATCCTACATTATACCAATGGTGACAATATCAAAGAAAATTGATGGCAGTGATAGAGGGCAGTGGACTTCGGTGTAATTGACGGCGATATGCAATAGTGGCGGTGGCGACGATGATGACTTGTGATGGTAACAACAATGGTGACAACAAAGGCAACGAAAGACAACAAGGAAGACAAGACTGCAAAGAACACACCAAAAAATCAAAGTTGTAACTCTGATACCATGTTAGAAATACTAAATGAGTGTATTGTATTTATCATGTAATAACATATACAATAGTTTCTTTATATTGGAGGCATTAGTGTGCAATATGTGTATGTGCATTAAGATAGACAAGTAAAGTGGGTCTAAAGCTCACAAGCCTATTACACATTAACATTAACTATCAAATTATAAATTAACAATATTTTTAATCATAATAATAGAAAAGGTTGCTCATTTTATGCTATGAGTGAAATCACTATTCTAAATGATAAAGATAAAGATTTGGCAGAGTAAATGGCTACCCAAAAAGTGTACAGCACCATTACTTGAATGCCCTATAAAGGATTTTGCAAATTCAAATGTAGATTCTCTAATAGACCCCATTAAAAGAGAGTGGATATTAGAGTTGGTGGATGGATTGTTTGTTCCAGAGGTTGCAAAGAACATAAAAAAATCCCTCTGAGCCGTGTTGCTTCAGAGGACAAGCTGTACTGGCCTTACACTAGTAATGGAGATTATACTTGTAAATCGAGGTATAAATACCTTAAAGAAAAAGCTGAAATTTCATCCTTCCCATAAGCCTCACCAGACAGTGACAAGTAGCTTTGGAAAAGGATCTGGTCAATGAAGGTGCCACCAAAAGTGAAGAATCTCATGTGGAGAGCTTGCCGTAATGCCATGCCCACTAAAACAGCTCTATTAAGATGAACCATCACTATTGATCCACTTTGTGATCGATGCCATGGTGCCCACGAAGACCCACTTCACGCTTTGTGGGCTTGCTTAGAGTTGGACATGGTTTGGAGTGATGTGGAGTTGTGGCACTTTAGAAACTCAGTCGGGTTCATGGACTTCAAGGAGCTTTTGTCGTGGATCATAGCAGAAGATAGGAATATGGAGTTGTTTGCTATCACGACTTGGAATGTTTGGAACCAATGGAACAAGGCTCAACTAAATCAACCAGTAACAGCACTTCATCAGGTAGCATCGGTCTCTAAAGCTCGGTGGCAAGATTTCAGGGCACAGCAGTTGGGTACTATTGATATCGTAAGACAAAGTGATAGAGCTGGAGGAAAATGTTGGAGGCCGCCCTCTGTGGAGTTAGTAAAAATTGACTTCGATGGTGTGGTGTTTGCGAATGAAAATAAGTTTGGAATTGGCGTGGTTATAAGGAATGATAGGCCACAAACGCGTTGACCCATTGTGATTAATTAAGTTAATTAATTAGCCAAGTTATTAATTAATCAAGTTAACATGCAAATACACGTGGCAGCACAAACAAATCACCAAAACTAGAGTAAGCAGCGGAAAATAAAAGACATGGTGATTTGTTTATGAATGGGGAAAACCTGACGGCAAAAACCCCACTGGGTGATTTAAGGTCACCACTCCCGAAACTCCACTATTATCACAACAAGCGATTACAAGCAAGGAATCCCAAGTACCTTATCAACCTACAGTTGAATCCTTACCCCAATACCCAATTAGACTTGTTCTGTAGTGACAGTTTCTCCTTTTAATGCACGGCTCCCAGTACGTGACTAACCAATTGCGCGGATCCCAGTACGTGACTTCAATTCACCAACTAGAGAGAGAGTTGTTGGCTACAAAGTTCTTCAAATCATCCACATGATGAAGATCAAGAAGATGCTTGGTTACAAAACCCTACGATGCACATTACACAGCAACTTCTTCACAAGAGATGAACTAGGGCATGAACTTTGTCTTTTTGATCACAAATTGCATGAACAAGAATTACTTAATGCTTGTGCAACTTGCATCACTTTGACGGCCCTTAAAACAATCCTTTATATGTCTAGGGTTAGGAGAAAAGAAGTCCCAAAGACACATTCACAGATTGGAATTAAAATAGAACTGAAAATCTGTTTTCTTTAAATCTCGACAGATAGAGGTGTCGAGGATCTGTCGAGAAGCTGTCGAGCCTCGGGGCTGAAATAGCTTTTAAAGCTTGATAGATGTATCTGTCGAGACCAGGTGTCGAGACCAGGTGTCGAGCTTTAGTAACTTGCACTTTTCAGCTTATTTCTTGAACAGACTTGATGACTTTAACACTTAGTCTTGAAACACTGTTTCTTGACGCGTTAAACACATCCTAAATCTACCCAATTACAAGTAAAGTGTGTTTTGTCAAAGGATAAGCCAATTACATAAAATAGTGACATATGTCTAGAACTTGAACTACATAAGTCCTAACAATCTCCCCCTTTGGCAATCCGTGACAAAACCACAACAAACAAATGAAAATATGAGAGAAGTCATAAAACACTTTAACTCATATTCACTTGTTGAAAACAATAAAATCTATCCTAACACAAACTCTTGAAAAATTTTGCAAGAAGAGAGTTTATGGCAAGTAGACTTTGATAACCTGTATTTCTGAAACACTTTTAAACAAAACATATCAAAGCATCTTTGTGTGAAGCAGAAATAATAGATTGCATACAAGTAAAAAGAAACATATGTATAAAGACAGAAAAGAAACAACACATGGAGAGATAGATGAAAAGAAACATATATCATCATATATATCAAGAAATAAGTACAATGTATGTCAATACATGATCAATGTATCTCTAAAAAGATAGAAAAGAAAAGAAATTCATGTAATCCTCACTACATCCCTCATATCAACACTCCCCCTATCAAAAATGTCCTATACTAGCTATCCCCCTTAGTATGACTACTCTCATACACCAAAACTACTCCCCCTTTTTGTCAAGAGTGACAATGGGTAGAGTGTCAAGTAGACATCTCATCAGAAGAGCTCATATCTCCATCACCATCATCATCAGAAGTATCATCGTCATCACCGTTATCATCAGCCTCAGTCTCAGAGTAAACATGAGGTAGCGGAGGAGAAGCCTCAGAAGTAAAGCCGCCCAAGGTCGCCTATCGCCTGGCGATGTGACCAACACGAACGTTCACCTGATACAACTCCGTGGAGAGTGTATCGAGGCGAGCATCCATGCGCTGAAGCTGCACCATAATGTCTCTAAGAGTGACGTCGCTCGAAGAAGAAGAAGGAGCAGATGTCGCTCGAGCAGATCTGGATATGGTCGGACGAGAGGGAGGAGCAGATGGATCCAACTGTCTAGATCTGAACTGTGCCTCGCTACATTTTACGGTAGCGGCGTCTATGGCAGACATGACATGAAACGGATTGGACGAAGGAAATGGGATGGAAAAATGGCGAAGTATCCTCGTGATAGCGGAAAGGAAAATGAGCTTATTACGGGTGGCCGTATCTCTATAGACATCGATGACAGAAAAGATAAAGTGTGAAGGGAAGTCTATAGTGAGATGCTCCAAGAGAGACAACAAAAACCGAGCACGAGACCCTGTGATAGAGTTGTAGTGAGAAAGTGGATGCAAAACAAAAGTCATCACCATGTTAAGGAAACGAGGACCTTTAGCAAAAGGCCGACATGGTGTGTACTGATGATCTCCCCAAGAGGAAGGGCACTTACAGAACGCAGAGATCATCTCGTCTTTGGACACAGTCCATAGACGCTCACATCCAGGGTAATCAGCATGATCCACCCTCGGGACATGAAGAACCTTGGAGACTAACTCTGGAGTAACAGCAAAGCGTGTACCTTGAACGCTAGAATAGAAGAGAGGTACTAAGGAATCAATCCCGTGGATATTGGAGTAAAACTCCTGTATCAACACGAGAGGACAAGTGACTAGGACATCACACAGTAACTCCCAAGCCCGACTGTGAATGACATCAAGCAGGTCAGTGTCGGCAAAGTCTGCTAGTACAACGTAACGTTCCGAATGAATACCTCGTTTAGAGAAGTTCTCCGAGAAGTCCTTGTGGGCTTTCTCATCACGGAACCGAATAGACAAAGGAGTAGAATCCGAAGAAGAAGATCCCTTAGAACGCAGAGGGTTCTGGGATGGAATAGATTTACGCTTAGGTGCCATAGACACTACTAACGCAAACATAGAGAGAGGGAGAAGAAGAGAAACAAACATAAAAGTCCAAAACAGTTCAATATAGGTAGAGAAATTTATTGAAAAGAAAGAATGTATGCATAGGAAATGCATGAACATGTGACATGCAATATAAAAACATCATGGGCTCAACCCAATCCAAACCTAACAGCACACAACAAGTTTGCACACATCTAAATGCATGAAAATACAATTAGAATTCTAATGTGATGCAATGCATGTAATTTTAAAGATCAAATCTATAAAACCAACCCAAAAATTTCATGAAACTTCCAACAATTTTGGAAAACCCCAAAAATTTTCAAAAAAACTCAAACCTAGGGTTTTAAAACATGAAATGCATGAATAATGAGAGGATAGAAGCTTACCAAGTGAGGAAAAACTAGAAAGTGAGAAAGGTTTTGGGAGAGAAAACACAAAGTATCTAGTGAGAGAGATTGAGCGAAATGAGAGAAATCGTGATAGAATCAATATATAGCCCTTCAGTAATTCTCGATAGATGTAGGTATCAAGAGGTGTCGAGACAGCTATCGAGGTAGGTGTTGAGAAAATGCACGTCGACAGATGCAGCTATCGAGGACATGTGTCGAGAAAGACCGATCAAGCGTGAAGGAATCTCGATCGATCCAGAAGCTGTCGAGAATCTATCGAGCAGACAGAAAGTTTCTCGATCGATCCACCAAGTGTCGAGAATGTGTCGAGACTGCGTTTAGAAAAGACTAAGAAGCTCGACAGACAGCTAGGTGTTGAGAGGTGTCGAGGAGGTGTCGAGAGGTGTCGAGGAGGTGTCGAGATGCCTTCAAAACAGTTTTTCAAGAGAGGAAAAACACAGAAATGAATGCAATCATGCATGCAACTCAACCAAAGATCCAGCCAAAGATCCAAGCAACACATTAAGCTTTCAAAATCATCTCTCAACAGAAAAAACTTTAAGCACATGAATCCCAAAACACGTACACACACACTAAACAAGTCTAACCAATTTTATATTTCAAAAACAAGTTAAGACAGTTTAGTGAGCATACATTAACGCATGTAAACCTTGTAATGGCTAAATCACATTGTACTTGCACATGTATCAAGAATAGCAAAAAATATTGTGTGTTGTGTGTGAAAACATCGCAAGATTGCATGAGTGTCTCAAAGTTATGATGATTTGAGATATGAGAAAATCACTTTAACTCACACACAATCATAACTGTTTGATGGGGACTATCACCTTTGAGGTACATCCTATGACTCCCACATTTCCTAGAAAACACGCTTGCAACCATGTTTTAAAGCATATTATTCTTTTTGCTTTTATTTCTTTGCATATTTTCTTTTATTTAAGCATATCATGCATGGGCATACAAGAGATAGAAAAGAAATACCCAATTATGTTAAGCTTTTAACATTGCACTTTTGCTATGCCGAAGCATACGGATGTCATTGATATTGCACTTTTGCTATACCAAAGCATACAGATGTCATATCATGATTAGCGAGTAACGGTGGTGAAATGGTTATTTATGCCTTTCTCTTAGGATTTTCTAGTCCTACCCGTCAAAAAGAGTGATACGAGTGTTAAGTAGAAGAGATCACTTAACCTTACTCATCACAAACAAAGAGCTACAAAGCTCACTTGCTTAGTTGTGCAGAAGAATGCTCATCTAAGTTACAGGTGATACAAAGTTTAGAAAACTCTGTTTCAATGGCCATTTTAAGGCTCACAAGAACCAATGTACACAAACACACACTGTTTTTGTATTTTTCAATTTTTATTTTTATTTTTATCAGAAACGCAAAAATAAAACACAAAACTGAAAACAAACAAAAACAAGTTTAAAGAAAGCAAAAACAATGCATAAAACTAGACTGACTCAAAACAGTAAAGCAACACACAAGTAATGCAAAACAGAAAAACAGGGAGAGAGAGAAGAAGAAGTGACCGCTATCACTTAGATCCCTTTTCCTTCCATACCTTGGAAGAACCTTTCCTTTTAGCCAACCCTTGAACCGGTGATGAGGGGGAGGAGTTTAAACCGTTCAAGTTCAAAAGGAACATGAGGGCTTTAAGAATGTCTCCAAGAGGAGCAAGAGAAGTCTGAAGCTGATTCTGGTTCCCTGATGCTATCATGCCATTGCTTTGTTGAGTGGCTAGCCACTTGTAGCAATTTGGTCGAGTATGACTGGCAATACCACAATGATAGCAGAGATGCTGCTTTTTCTGTTTGGGCTTTTAAGAGATAGCCTTCTTAGTCCTAGGGTTTCTAGTTTCCCTTTTCTCAACTTTAGGGGGTGCTCTTAGGATAGACTTGCCCTTGTCTACGTTCTCACTTGCTAATTCAGTTTTAACATTTTTATCCTCACCTTTAATGTTATTAGCAGGGGGAACGAAAACAGTAGTACTAGCAGAAGGAGTATTAGAGAGAGAGAATTCATACCCCAATCCAGTAAGATCTGAAGAAGATTTCTGAACACTTAGCATCTCGTCTAGCTTTGTACTTGACGTCCTCTCCAATTGTGCTCTAACTTGAAATAGCTCCGCTTCGAGCTTCTTGGTCTTCTCAACCAAGAAATTGTTTTCGAACCTCAGTGCCCCAATGGTCTGATTTGCTTCATCAACCTTAGTGGAAAGCTCCTCACGGTCAAGTTCCACATCACTGAGCTTCTTGGTGGCCAGCCTATAGAGCTTCTCATGCTTCTCAGAAAGCTTGTACAGTTTCTCATAGGCGGTATGGATATCATCTTGATCATCCATAGTCTTAAACTTGACATCCACCAAATCCTTTTCTTCATCCACTTCTTTAGTAACCCCATCAATAGGATTAACAGTGGCAGTGAAGGCATTCAAGATTCCGTCATCTTCATTATCGAAATCATCCTCGGGCTCCGTGTCGCTTAAGGTAACAGCAAGTGTCTTACTCTTCCTAATGCTTTTAAGGTACATTGGACACTCTTGTTTCATGTGTCCGAAGCCTTGACACCCAAAGCATTTGGGTCCAGCGGGAACAGTGTGCTGACCGCCATCCTTGTCATCCTTCTTTCCTTTATCTGAGTTCTTGAATTGAGAAGAACTAGATTGCCTACAGTCTTTGTTGAAGCCTTTTTCATTTGCATTCTTTATGAATTTCTTGAATTGCCTAGTAATATAGGACTTCATTTTAGAATCTTCATCATCAGAAGAATCATTTGTATCACTGCTCTTGGCTTTTAATGCCATGCTCTTGCTCTTGCCCTTGCTTGACTTGCCCATCGTAGTCAACCCTAACTCGTAGGTTTGCAAGTTTCCAACAAGCTTAGTCAAAGGAATTCTGTCAATATCCTTCGATTCCTCTATTGCTGTGATTTTAGCATGGAATCTCTCGGGCAAAGATCTGACCACTTTTCTCACTATCTTGGGTTCAGGAATGGTTTCCCCAAGATTGAAGGCTGAGTTCACTGTGTCTTTGAGCTTTGCATAGAACTCATCAAATGACTCATCCTCCTCCATCATAATTTCTTCAAAGCTTGTAGTGAGCCTCTGTATCTTTGAATCCTTGACAGCCTTGGTTCCCTCATAGGTTGTCTGGAGAATGGTCCATGCTTCCTTGGCAGTTTCTGTAGAGGAAATTTTCTTGAACTCCTCATTGGTGACCGCACTGAATAGGGCATTCAATGCTCTGCTATTGAAGTTTGCCGCCTTGATCTTGGCATCATCCCAATCGACCGGCGCTTCTGTAGGCTTGATCCAGCCTATCTCCACAGCTTGCCACACCTTCTCATCTAATGACTGCAAGAAAGCTTTCATGCGTACTTTCCAGTATGCATAGTTAGTACCATCAAACAATGGAGGTATAATAAGAGATTGACCTCTATCCATGACAAATAGGGGTCAATGGATCTCACACACAAGGATTAAACCTTAATCAGAGTGTGCCTGCTCTGATACTACTTGATAGGCCACAAACGCGTTGACCCCTTGTAATTAATTAAGTTGATTAATTAGCCAAGTTATTAATTAATCAAGTTAACATGCAAATATACGTGGTAGCACAAACAAATCACCAAAACTAGAGTAAGCAGAAAATAAAAGACACGGTAATTTGTTTACGAATGGGGAAAACCTGACGGCAAAAACCCCACCAGGTGATTTAAGGTCACCACTCTCGAAACTCTACTATTATCACAACAAGACTATTATCACAACAAGCGATTACAAGTAAGGAATTCTAAGTACCTTACCAACCTACAGTTGAATCCTTACCCCAATACCCAATTGGACTTGTTCTGTAGTGACAGTTTCTCCTTTTAATGCACGGCTCTCAGTACGTGACTAACCAATTGCGCGGATCTCAGTACGCGACTTCAATTCACCAACTAGAGAGAGAGTTGTTGGCTGTAAAGTTCTTCAAATCATCCACACGATGAAGCTCAAGAAGATGTCTGGATACAAAATCCTACGGTGCACATTACACAACAACTTCTTCACAAGAGATGAACTAGGGCATGAACTTTGTCTTTTTTATCACAAATTGCATGAACAATAATTACTCAATACTTGTGCAACTTGCATCACTTTGATGGCCCTTAAGACAATCTTTTTATATGTTTAGGGTTAGGAGAAAAGAAGTCCTAAAGACACATTCACGTATTGGAATTAAAACAGAATTGAAAATCTGTTTTCTTTAAATCTCGACAGATAGAGGTGTCGAGGATCTGTCGAGAAACTGTCGAGCCTCGGGGCTGAAACAGCTTTTAAAACTCGATAGATGCATGTGTCAAGACCAGGTGTCAAGTTTTAGTAACTTGCACTTTCCAGCTTGTTTCTTGGACAGACTTGATGACTTCAACACTTAGTCTTGAAACACTGTTTCTTGACACGTTAAACACATCCTAAATCTACCCAATTACAAGTAAAGTGCGTTTTGTCAAAGGATAAGCCAATTACACAAAATAGTGACATATGTCCAGAACTTGAACTACATATGTCCTAACAAGGAACGATGAAGGTTTGGTTATGGCGTCCTGTGCGAAGAAAATTCCAATGGCATACAGCTGGTGTGAGATTGAAACCATGGCAGTAACTGCTGCCCTCTCTTTCGCTTCAGATATCGGCATAAAACGAGTTATCCTGGAAGGTGACTCGTTAGTAGTGATAAAAGCTTTAAGGGAGGATGCTAGTAGCTTATCTCCTATTGGTTTGTTGATAGACAATGTCAAGTCTTTAGTTAATAATTTTGATGAATTATCATACTCTCACACTATGGGAGAAGGTAATCAAGTAGCACATGGTCTGGCTTAATATGCAAAAAGCATTCCAGATCTTGTAGTGTGGATGGAAGATGCCCCACCACAGTTATTTTCAGTTTTACAAGCCGATTTGATAGGCGATCATTAATAAAATTTCAGACTTCCCCCTCTAAAAAAAAAAAAAAACTGATCTTATACTTTGTTATGTAAGCAACTAACAATGACCCGGGCGGAAAGTTACAAACAACAAAACTTTATGTTTGAAGATGATAAGTCTTGAATCAATAAGACATTTCGTTAAATCTATAATGAAAATTAGTGTACAAAGAAAAGAGAAAGCTCTTTGAAATTTGATTTAATAAAATTATGAATTTCCTTTAATGCTACAATACAATATCAATAGGAAAAAGGGCAACAACATGACCTTGGATGGATAGGGGGAAAAATAATCTCTTATAATTAAGTCAGTCTCACAAGACTTCTCCCTCACAAGATGTGTGGGTCTCACATGTATAGGTCCTTAATGTTATGAGAGTTGGGATGGAGTCAGGGTCTGAACCTAGAAGGGCAAGCTTAATGTAAATTCACGTTCATTAACATCATCATCTCATATTTGTAGATGCAATTTGGAATTACGCACGGGAGATATATAAATATATATATATATATATATATAATTAAAATTTTAAAATAATTATACCAAAAAAATGAAATAATACAACAATGTATGTGTTTATTTTTTCCACAAATATACACCAAACTTGTAGTAATATTTTTGTAATAATTTATGTCACAGTAATTCTTAGATACTTCCAGAGTATTTAGAATAATACTCTCTCCTCTCATATTTATGGTGAGGTCCACTCTTTAAATTCATGGTAGGTCTACCATAAATGTGAAAAGAGAGAACACCATTTCTTCATACTCTAGGAGTACCTAAGAATTTTCCTATGTCAAAACCATGATAGATTTCTTTAACAACTTTTACTATCTACACAACAAAAACTCTTACTATCTTTATTGACCTATAACATGAGGAGAAATGACTATAAATGGAAGAGAAATGTTGTAAAATATTATATCTAACATTAACAGTATTAACGATTATAATCCAACAGCTTAGTGTGTATGAATCCAACGATCCCTCATCAAACCATCTCTTTACAGTGACTCTCATCTCACACTGCACTCCCTCTCTTTCAGTCTCAACACTCAACCATAACCAATTCCCTCTCTTTATCTTCCCTCTTTCTTTTTCAGTCTCAAACGCGTTGACCCCTTGTGATAAATTAGATTGATTAATTACCCTAGTTATTAATTAATCAAATTAACATGCAATATCACGTGGCAGCACAAACAAATCACCAAAACTAAGTTATGCAGCGGAAATTAAATGACACGGTGATTTGTTTACAAATGGGAAAAACCTTATGGCAAAAACCCCATCGGGTGATTTAAGGTCACCACTCCCGAAACTCCACTATTATCACAGCAAGCGATTACAAGCAAGGAATCCCAAGTACCTTACTAACCTATAGTTGACCCTTACCCCAATACCCAATTGGACTTGCTCTGTAGTGACAGTTTCTCCTTTCAATGCACGGCTCCCAAGTACGTGACTAATCAGATGCACGGATCCCAGTACGTGACTTCAAACACCAACTAGAGAGAGAGAGAGAATTGTTGGCTGCAAAGTTCTTCAAATCATCAGAGATGAACTAGGGCACGAACTTTTGTCTTTTTGATTACAAATTGCATGAACAAGAAGTTTTCAATGCTTGTGCAACTTGCATCATCTTTTACGGCCCTTAAAACAATCTTTTTATATGTCTAGGGTTATGAGAAAAGAAGTCCCAAAGACACATTCACGGATTGAACTTGAAACAGAACTGAAAATCTATTTTTTTTTTAATTCTCGACAGATAGAGGTGTCGAGGATCTGTTGAGAAGCTGTCGAGGCTCGGGGCAAAACAGCTTCTTAAAGCTCAATAGATGCATGTGTCGAGGTAGGTGTCGAGCTTTAGTAACTTGCATTTCCTTGCTTGTTTCTTGGACAGACTTTGATGGCTTCAACACTGAATCTTGAAACACTATTTCTTGAGGTGTTAAACACATCCTAGATCTACCCAAATACAAGTAAAGTGCATTTTATCTAAGGATAAGCCAATTACATAAAATAGTGACATATATTCACAAACTTGAACTACATATGTCCTAACATTTTCCTATGTCAAAACCATGATAGATTTCTTTAACAACTTTTACTATCTACACAACAAAAACTCTTACTATCTTTATTGACCTATAACATGAGGAGAAATGACTATAAATGGAAGAGAAATGTTGTAAAATATTATATCTGACATTAACAGTATTAACAATTATAATCCAACAGCTTAGTGTGTATGAATCCAACGATCCCTCATCAAACCATCTCTTTACAGTGACTCTCATCTCACACTGCACTCCATCTCTTTCAGTCTCAACACTCAACTATAACCAATTCCCTCTCTTTATCTTCCCTCTTTCTTTTTCAATCTCTCTCTCTCTCTCTCTCTCTCTCTCTCTCACACACACACACACACACAAATTTAGACTCTCTCTATAAAGTCCAGATCTCATTTTTGAGTGTGAATATTTGTTGCTAACAATTAAATATGAGATTGCAAGATATTCAAAGAGAATAAATGAAGAAATGAGGAAATGAAAAATAATTTTTTTTATTTGGATTTGTTTATTTATTTTTATTTTTTTAGAAACTTGTATTTTGGATTTGTGATTTATTTTGTTCATATTTTGATGCTTGTCTATAAGTTTATTTATTTATTTATTTATTTATTTTTGAGAAACAGACACACAAACACACATAGGGTAAGAGAGATGAGATAAAAAAATATACTCACATGCCAACATCAAAATTGCATACGCTTGTCTAAAGGTTTGTCTAGACAATTGAGCAGTTCTTTCATTTTTGGTTCAACAAGTTAGTTTTTTTTTTTTTTTTTTTTTTTAATTGGGAGGGGAAAACTGTCAATATTTCAGGGCTAAAGTTGTAAAATTTTTGTGTGCTATATATACATATATATATACTCAAATTTAACTTTGGGAGGGAGGGAAAGGGGGGAGGGGGGGGGGGTTTGGTTATAAGACAATGAGTTTTGATCCTCATGTGGATTCCCTTTAGATCACCAAATTTTATGCAATTCTTCCATTTTCTCCAAATGATTTCTACTAATATTTTTATACTTTCCAAACTTCTTGTGAGTTGATGATCTCTTTGCTCAAGGAAAGTTTGTGTTATCAGTTTTACATTAAATTATTCTTATGAAATAAATATGTTCATCTAGATATTTGGTAGTAAGCACATTTAAGTTCCTATATGTAATAGATAAGTGGTGGCTCTAAGAATTTTTTTAGGGTGTTCAAAAGGAGACTAAATCATACAAAATCTAATGAAAAGAAAAACTGAATATATTGACATAAAAAAAAACACAAATACATGAATTTTATAATTTCCTTCTATTAACAAAATTAAAAAGCAAAAAGTGACTGATGAGACTTAAAGTGAGAATTGATAATGTTGATATAAGAATAATAAGGTGAGTGAGAGAGCTTAAAATGATGATAAAGAAGAAAAAATTTAGGGAGGGGGGGGGGAGAGAGAGAGAGAGAGAGAGAGAGAGAGAGAGATAAGAGCTACTGCGACTATGAGGTGAGCTGTTGAAGAGAGCATAGATGTTGTGACTAAAACGTATAAAAGAGCAAAGGTTATCGGAGTCACCAATTATAACTTCTTACTATTTTTTTTTAGGAAAAATTAATTAAGAATTACTTTTATGTAATGGGTTGAACATATACTCTCCGGTATACTCTCTCTATTTTTGTCACAAATAGACAATGAATTAAGAGGAAGGAGGAAAAGAAAAGAAGATATGAAAAAGGGTAAAGATGCATGAGAGGTGCAAGATGTATGAGAAAATGAAGGTCAAACAAAAGACAAAAAACAACAAAAAAATGCTACAAAGCATAAAGTAAACATGACATGCTAAGAATGATGGAACATGATATAGACCAAGGCTTAACATAGACACAAGAACATGTTATATGTGCTAAATGGTTCTAAAAATACTTAACTAACATGAGTGAATGCAAAACATGTCAAGTGGTAAAGTGTGTGCAGCAGAGGCGCATCTAGTGTACATCTAGTGTGTATGTGAGATGACTAATGCATGAATAAGCACTCACGGGGCAAAATGTATAAAACACAGCACCAATGATCAAAACATGATAAATATGAATAATTATGGTGATCCCCGAATTTTGGTACTCATCGGAGTCCAAAACAATGAGAAAATATCATTTGGGCATTTTATCAAACATGTAGAGTGCACACACTACACATGTATGTTAAACAATGCATGAACATATGAAAATCTTGCCAAGTACATGTTATTTTGCCACAAGGGGCCAACATCCAAAGCAAATTACCATTTATAACAAAGCCGAATAAAATAGATTGATAAAAAATAAGTTTTTCAACTCCCATTTGAGAAAATCTCAACTATGAACATAAAGCCCTCAAAAACATAATCTAAGGATCAAAATCAATGAAAAGAGTTAATTACCTTAGAGATGTTAATGGAATGAAAAAAAAAATTGAATTTAGTTGGGTTTTGAAGTAGAAACATTAAATTAGGGGTTTGGAAGAAGATGGAAGAAGTTTAAAACAAATGTTCCACGAAATGCCCTTTAAAAAACTGATCTACTAATTTTCGCGAGAAGCTGGAAATTTTCGTGGGTAAGCCTCGCTCATGAAACAGTTGCGAAACTCTCTGTCCAAAGTTGTAAAACTTGAGAATTGGATGATTTACCTCCCAGCTAAGCTTACTTATGAAATAAGTCACGAAAAACACCCAAAACACATGTTTTTCACACAAAAACAACTTGAAAAACTTTGAAAATCATGAGTGATACAAATCACTTCCAAAAACAAACAAAAAGAACAAAAATCTTTTTGGTTTAATCCACATGGTTGAGCACACACACATCACATTTGAACATGTATAATCACACAAATGAAATAACCATTCATTAAACAATAGACTTGTGTGTTGTATGTGTGTATCAAATGTGGAATAGTCCTTAGTCTAGAGTGAAGCTTCAATGATCAATTCAATCAAGTTATACACAACTAGTACTAAGTCAAGTGGTCTATCTCAATTATAGAAATAAACATATATGACCTCTCACAAGAAAATGATAACATATCTTTGAAACTTTTCTTTTGGCTTCTTTACAATTCATTATATCTCATTTTGAGATCGATGCCTGAAATTTTTTATATTTCAATTTTGATAGTAATCCTTTGGCTTTTTGAAGCACCATTCATTTTAATACAAGTAGCTTTCCCTTTTTCCTAGTCAAATACTAGTTTGTGCAACGACTTTTACAGCTCATTATCTCTTTTTAAGATTTGACATTTGTTGAGCTATAGAACAAAAACAAAAAACCGTGGGAAGATATATAGGCACGAGTCTATGCATGTATCAAGACCAACAAGACTATTGACTAATCATTCATGACAAGCTTGAAGATCGATTTACAACAATCACACATAGATTTCAAGATTTTTCTCACAAAGATAGAAGTGCATACAAAACAAGCTAAGCTCGTAAATGAACTATGCCATTAATACGAAGGTTCTAGACCAAACTCACATGTGAAATGTGCTCAAACATATACAATCAAACTTTTTGAAATTTTCACTTTTTATGTGGTTTTGGATTTTTAAACACAAAAAAAAAAAAAAAAAAGACATAAAAGTAAGATAAAAAAATAAAAACAATGCATACAAATAAATGCAAGATGCACAAAATGCATAAAGATATGACATTCAATGCATGAAGGGTCCTACAAAGATCGAAAGAATTAGATTAAGGATCAAAAGAGCAAAAGCTCAACCATAAGAACCCTTCCTCATCCAAACGGAACAATTGTTTGGAATGAATGTCTCATGAGAAGTGAGACTAGGGTTGGAAGAATGAGAACTGGAGATGCACATAGACAAGGAGGCAGGAACATCAAAAACTTTCTTCAACAACATACCATTTTCTCCCAAATCCGATTTTGCTTTCAAAGAACAACTTCCAAGAAGTGCAATTTTCTCTTTGCTTTTGATTCTTTTAAGAGTTTGAAACTTAGAGTAATGAGGTCTTAGATGACCAAAGGCAACACAGCGGTGACAAACAATAGGTTTAGGTCCACTAGGCTTTTTAGGGAAGGGTCTAGCACCATGGTTTTGTTCTCTCTTCAACTTAGGACATTGAGGTCTTATATGACCGATCACACTGCAATGGTGGCAAGTTGGAACAAATTTAGATCCATTCAAAACCTTAGATTGAGACTTAAATGGAGGCTATGGCTTAAGAGTCTTTCTCTCCACCTTTTGATTTCTTTTGTGTAGAGGAATGTACACCGATTTTTCCTTTGAAGTAGAACACGCAATAGGTGTAAAATCAGGTACCACAACATTATTGCAACAAGTATTTTCATCATTTTTAGCAATAGGTTCAGCAATCAAACACTTGTCATGCATCTTAAGATATTCATTTTCATATTTTAGCTCCCTAACTTGTTTGTTAGACAAAACAAGTTTAGCATCTAAGCTCATATTCAAATATTCAAACTCCTTTAGTTTTTCAAGAGAATGTTTAGCAAGTTTCTTGTACTTTTCAACTAATTTATTCGATTCATTGAGCTCAGCAATCAAATCATCCTTTTCACAAATGAACTTGCTGAAATTCTCATGAAACTTCTTAGACTTTTTCTTTAAGAGTTTGACATTTGGAATGTCAACAACACCACCCATAGATTCATATAACATGTCATCACAATTTTGAGGATTAACACTCATAGAGACATTTTCACAAACACATGGCATGTTACACTCAAGAACATCCATAGAAACATACAAAACACCATCCATGGCAATAAATACAAGGAGTCAAGGATCACACTTAGGTAATGAAACCAATACAAGTATACCTGCTTTGATACCAATTGAAAGCTTGGATTTGCATGAAACACAAGAGCTTATTTAGACCCCCAATTAAAAGATTATTGCTAGATTGCTTTTACTGTAACTTTTCTAAGTGCAGAAATAAGAGTAAATGTGTGCAATGAACCTATACTACTCTAGTGCATAAACATGAACAATAAACAATAAAACTAAAGCACAAGAGTAAGGAAAGAATGATGCAAACAAAAGATAACACGTCGATGTGTTATCAAAAAGGAAACTGAAGAACTCGGCAAACAATCTTTCCGCCGCCTTCCAAGCGGTAAATTGATCCACTAGACAATAAGTTGGGATACACGAATAGCAGAAGACCCTTCAAACCTAATCTACCAATGCAGCTAAGCCCTCCAAGCTCCTACTCCAACTCCAACAAGGCTTCTCGGAACCATGTCAAGGGTATATATAGTATGGGTGAAGGGTATTGCGGAATTCGGAAAACTAGACAAGACATGGTTCTGAGAAGCCTTGTTAGAGTAGGAGCTTTGAGGGCTTAGGCACATTGGGTAGATTAGGCTTGGAAGGTCTCTTGCTATTTGTGTATCCCAACTTATTGTTTAGGGGATCGATTTACTGCTTGGAGGGCGGCAGAGAGGTTTTTTGCCAAGTTCTTTGGTTTCCTCTTCGATAACACCTCGGCGTGTTATCTTGTGTTTGCATCTTTTTTCCGTTACTATTGTGCTTTACTTTTATTATTTATTGTTCATGTTTATGCACTAGAGTAGTATTGGTTCATTGCGCACATTTACTTTTGTTTCCTTATTTAGATAAGTTAGAGTAAAAGCAATCTAGCCATAATATTTTAATTGGGAGTTTAAACTAGCTCTTGTGTTTCACACAAATTCGAGCTTTTAAAACAAGTTACAAATCTAAATAATCAGAGTATTTTTTTTTTTTTTTTTGGAAATTTTTACTGTTATTTAGGTTAATTATTATTATTATTGTTATTTGAGTTTTATCTTATGTTGAATTTTTTGTTCGTTTGTTGTTGTTTGGAGACCAAGATAATTTTTTGTCAGACATGTTACTTTCACAAAAATTTCACAACAAATATTAAGTGATAAGTTATTTTTATGAATAAAAAAATAATGTCAATGGTAAACTTATTGAAAACTAGTAACAGTTTGTCACTTAAGATCTATTGTGAAATTATTGTGATTACAACATTATTATATTATTGTTGAACTCAGATACTTAGGATTCTAAAATCAAGGTGTTCAATATTTAGAAAAGACATTAATTAAAAAATAATTGTGCATGTAAATTTTTTTTTCGAGCATAATTTTTTTTTTGGCAAATGAAATGCATGTGGAGCCCCCATGTAATAGATTCGTTTTCATATGAATGTAAAATACCACGTGTTAGGTTTTTAGTTTAGCAAATTCCAGAACAATGTATTAATTCGTAAGTCTATAATAAATCATTGATGTTCAAGATTTAAGTGTGAAAGGCAGGTGAAAGACGACACTTTGTACCCATTTTGACTACTCTTCGACAGCGGCTAGATCAATCAAAAATCAGGTTTAACGTGTTCTAATTTTTGAAGTCAGCTACTGCGCTGCGAAGAATTTTGTACCCTAATTCCATCTCATATAGAAAGCATCTTATACAGGATTTCAGCAAAGCTTGTGGACGCTATTTCCATATTTGCTGCAAAGTCATAGAATATCAAAGACTCAATTTCCTTCAACGGTGAGCTCCAAAAGTTAAATTCCATTTCACACAGAGCTAGTCAAGTATGAAAGCATAGAGCCCAATGTATAGAAAAACCAAATAACTTGGACCTTTAAAGTAAAGAAAATTTGAATGCTCTGCGTGGAAGTATCTGGGAACAAGCTATTCGTTGCAGCAGTCTTGAGTTTTAGAAAGGCCTAACTTAAATTCATTACTTTTTTGAAAATAATACTTGAAAAATCTTCAATAATTCTAATACAATTATGTTAAAGGCATCTGGCTAAAGAAAATTCATTATCAAATAAAAATAAAATACTTATTTGTTATGAGAGTAATGAAATGTTGTCTGGGGATCAGTTTTGGCTTTGGCAGTAACCCAGTTTCAGCGACGCACATTTCGGACTAGTGTTCAATATGCACAGTTTTTATATATAATTCTCTTGACTACACAATTCTTAATTCTTCAATTTATGTTATTTTTTCTTCTGTATTATTTTATTCAATTTAGGAAGCAGAAGAGTGTAAAGTCATATGAGATGTCAGATGAAAAGTGAATAAAAGTTTTTTTTTTTTTTTTTTTAAAGATTTATTAGAATAATAGCTTCCTAAAATAATTCGTCATTGTTGTATTTTTTTTTTTTTTAAATTTGTGAGCAAAAATATTGTTATATATGCTAAGCATCTAATGTATTACACAAGTTTGTTAGTATTGTGTGTGGTAAATAAAACTATTTTTTAAGATTAAATTTAAAAAGTTTAAGAAGTTGAACATTTAAATGAAGCAAAAATTATCTTATAATTACCACTGTTTTCAAACCCGGATCGGATTGGGAGGTCCGACCGAGAAAACCGAGAACCGGGATGAAAATTGATTTTTTAAGCATAAAGAACCGGAATTATTTTTAATTCCATGAACCTCTTAAACCAGGTTGGACATCACGGTTCATGCAGAATCAGTGGCATGAACTGTGTGGTCCAACCCAAATTCAATTTTTTTTAATAAAAAATATTTAACACAATTATATTTTACTTAATTAAATTATCCATCTCTTATAAGGAATATAAAAAAAAAATTAAAATCCTTCAAAAATATTCAACTTTACTTAAAAAATTGATCATAAATTTTAATGTTTTCATTGTTATTATTTTATTTTATTAACTTGCCTATTTAATTATTAAATATATGCTTGAAAATCATTAAATGTCCCTCAAATATATAGATATATTAGTCAATTTTTCTAGTTTTATAAATTTAATATCTATATTTAGGCTTTAATTATTAATTATTAAATTAATTATTAATTATTAAATTAATTCTTACATCATCACGGTTCGACTCTGGTTTTACCTCGGTTCAACCTCAAAAATCTTGAACCTTTCCCTTTTATGGTTCAATAAACGGTTCGGGTTTCAAAACCATAATAATTACATGTGAGTAAAGTTAAGAAATATGGATCTTTCATTTTCTTAATATTGGATGACTTATTTAATTTTATATAAAACATAGCATTTAAAAAAACTTATAATAAAAAAGAAAATAAAAATTTTCCCATAATTTTTTAATTTAGTTATTTCTCAATAAATATAAAATCATTCACTCACATTTTGAAGCAAATAGCAAACACATACATAACTAAGTACAAGTGATTTCCTTCACACATTTTTTTTTTTTTTTTGAAATCATTTCATTCACACATTTCAATGGGTAATGTTACGTCTGTAAAAATTTTACAATATATTTTAAATAGAAAACTGTTACAAGTCGATAAAAATGTGATATCAATTTTGTACATGGCGTTACGTTTTCTTTAATAATAGAGGGAGTTTTTGTAGACCAATGCCTCTAGCATGGGGAACAACTCTAAGAAGTAATAACATATCTCACAAAAAGAACTTCGAGTCGCACGTCAACACATGCGAAAATGCGATACCAATTACCAAGTACGAGTGATGTGCGAGCATGCTATAAAAAGTGCATGTGTATGCACATATATATACCGTGCAGCATGACTATTTCCAAAGGCTGCTGAGGGTCCCCTGGGAAATCTATCGAGAGGGTTCATCATATTCATATGGGGAATTGAGTAGTTCTTATGATCCATCTGTCAATAGGTTAAAATAAGAGGATTTTATAACATTGCGCATATGTTAAATTGTCAATATAAAAAGGACAGTTTAGCTAGAAATTTAGTTGTGGTCTATAGCTACAACTCTTATTAAAATATTAACATGCTTATATATTTTACAATACTAGTAGTTGAATTGTGTATATATATATATATATATATATATATATTTTTTTTTTTTTTAACATGTATGTCAAATTTCAGGTTAATCAGATTGTTATTTATTATTCGATCCATAAACATATTTTTTATACATATTTTTAGACTACAAAATTTAAAATTTGAATATTTGATTAATGACAGATATTAATTTTTTAGAAATTTTATGAGTATGAAAAATATAAGAAGCAAATGTAATTTAATAGTGGATTTGTTAAAATTTATATCCAATAAATAGATATTGAGTGGAATTGTAATCATTGACTACAATCAAGTCGGTAGCCAAACTTTGTGCTAATAAAAAGGGCAAACTACTTAAACACCCACTTGAATTTTGGGTCATGTGCAAACATCGCCCCCTTTACGTAAATTGAAAATATTAAACCCCTAAGCTATCATAGAAGATAAAATTGACTCCTATGCATAGTTATCAAAATTGTATTAGAGGTTGAACTAACTAAAGAATTGGTTCACTTGTTCACTGGTTTAACTAGTGGTTCATTGGTTAAATAATAGGTTTATTAATTAATTAAATAATATATTTTATAATTATAAATAGCAACTAAAATAAAATAAATATGCTCCATTTAGGTAAATTAATAAATTATAACAATAAAAAAAAAAAAAAAACAACCTAGGACATAAAGTTAGAGAATAAAAAATAAATAAACACATCATTCCATAAACGTATTCTTTATGCATATTTTTATACTACAAAAACTTAAAATTTAAATATTTGATTGATGACATAGATATTAATTTTTAATCTTTTAGAAATTTTGCAAGCATGGAAGATATAAAAAAAAATGTAATTTAATAGTGGATTTGACAAAATTTACATTTAATAAATAGATAGTGAGTGGAATTGTAGCTATTGGCTACAATTAAGTTTGTAACAGAAATTTGTGCAAATAAAAAAGGGCAAACTACATAAACACCCCTTGAATTATGGGTCATATGCAAACATAGGCCCCTTTACTAAAATTTAAAATTTTAAACCCCTAAGCTATCACATAAGATAAAATTTGACTCCTATAGTCTTATGTATTAGTTCTACTAGCTTGTAACTCCATGCATATGCATGGATATACTTAAAATATATACATCAAGATACATAGTATAATTCTTACATATATAATTTAAATATTATTGATAGTTATTCTTATTTTTTTAACTCTTTAAAAAGTCTTATAAAAATATTATTAGGTAGCAAATGTAAATTGTTCATTTTTAATATATTTTTTTTAATATTCATTAAGTCTATACTCTTTAGTTTTTGTACGCAATAACTCACTTTGATGGATATTTATGATGTGGTCCACATTTGACTCAAAAATTAAGAAATAATATTTTAAAAATGAACAATTTACATTTGCTAATAAGAAATGTATGTAAAATTGGACTTCAATTGTATAATTTAATTGGAATTTTAAACGGTGTGGTTTGCTAATAAATTTGATGTGAAGTACTAGATTGACTCTCTTTAATAAATGGAGGGACGTCTAAGTTGAAAAAAAAAGTAAATATTAATGATTAATTTGTCTAATCTTTTTCTTTCAATGATTAAATTTTCAGTTGAAGTAAAATTCAACTAACTAAATTATTAGAACATATGAGATTCATATTAGGAACATATGTCATTATGTATTGCCTAATCCTTTGACAAAACGTATTTTACTTGTAATTAGATAGATCTGGGATGTGTTTAATGCTTCAAGGAACAAGGTTTCAACTTCAAATATTAAAGCCATGCAAGTCTTTCCAAGAATCAAGTGATGAAGTGCTAGTTTTTAAAACTAGACAGCTAGCTTGATAGCTAGTATCTATCGAGATTTAAAAAGCTATCTAAGTCCAAAGCTCAACAAATAGGGTATCTATCTAGAATTATGAAAATCAGATATTTAGTTCTTATTTCATGTAAATATGTAAATATATGTTTGATCTTTCTTTTTTCATAACCCTAAACATATATAAGAATTATTTTAAGGGTCTTCACAATGAACACATTGCACAAGTGTGAAGAAAAGTGTTGTTCATGCAAATTGTGATCGGAAACCTAGTTTGTCCTAGTTTTTCTTTCTCTTGGCGAAGCTGCTGTGTTTGTATACTGTAGGGTTTTGTGACCAAGTAACTTTGAGATCTTTATCGTGTGATGAACTGAAGAATTTTGCAACCAACATCCTTTTCAAGTTGGTGATCAAGTCACGTACTAAGATCTGCGCATCTATTGGTTAGTCACGTACTAGGAGTCGTGCATTAAAATGAGAGATTGTCACTACAGTACAAGTCCAATTGGGTATTGGGATTAGGGTTCAACTGTTGGTTGGTATAAGGTACTGAGATTCATTTATTTGTAATCGCTTGTTGTGATAATAGTAAATTCTTGGGAGTGATGACCTTAAAATCACTTGATGAGATTTTTTGCCTTGGAGGTTTTCCTCATTCGAAAACAAATCACCTTGTCAATTTTATTTTCCGCTGCATTTTATTTTAGTTGACAATTTGTTTGTGTTGTAACGTATATTTTATGTTAATTTGATTAATTAATAAACTTGGGTAATTAATCAATTAATTCATTATAAGGGGTCAATATATTTTTGGCTTATAATAAATTATCTTTTAACCACCAATAAAATAATGGTAAATTTTGTATTTGACCTTGAATCTTTTCCTTGTATGTTAATTTGCTCTATGACCTTTCAAACGCCTTAATTTAGTTCTCTAACTTTTTTTATTTAGTCAAAATGGTTACTGACATTAATTGATGGATGGAAAATACTAACGTGACTAATAATCTAAATTAACACATTTGAAAGATTATAGACCAAATTCACACATATTCTAAAATAAATTACTAGTGTATACAATTTTTTTTTTTTTTTTGGGAGAAAGTTAAGGTGGATACATGTGGTGACCCATTAACATATACCAAGCGTCACTATTTCACACATAATTATTGACCCAATGTTTGCGATGGAGTCACGTACCATAGGTTCACATGCAACAAACTTCAGCGGAAGTTCCTTTTGTTCATTAGGCGATCATTCCATAATATATATATCATACTCTGTCTTGATCCAATTACTCCAAAATTTCACCTTGGCTACATTTCGATTCTAGCTGAATGATTCAAGTAGTATCCTAGTGAAAAATTCAGTTGTATCAATCATATATGGATACCTACGTTGTACGCCTAAAATTTGTTTTCTTGCTCTTCTTCCTATGCTTGTGGCCTCCTCATGCTGCAAAATGGGTGTACGTACCATTAGCGCGGATATCATCCACTGCCTCAGGTGACAGTCTCAATCCTGGTGACACCCTCAATTCCTCGAATTAAATTGTTTCTGCTAAAAGCAGGTGCGCTCTGGGATTCTTCCACCGCAGGATTGGCAGTACTACCAACAAATCCTATTTAGCAATTGCGGAGATTGCTGATCAAAGTCGTCCTTTTAATCTTTTTGTGTGGTTTTGCAGTGGAAGCAATGCTATTCTTAACAATTCAGCCATGCTTACCTTGGACGGCAAGGGAATAATAAAAATTGTACAAGAAGGTGGTGATCCTACGGTTTTATACTCTCCTCCTAAACCTCCCAAAAACACAGTTGCTACTCTATTGGATTCCGGCAATTTTATCTTAAAAGAATTGCATTTGAACGGAACTATGAAACGTGTCTTATGGCAAAGTTTTGATTATCCTTCTGATATACTTTTGCCCCGAATGAAATTAGGGGTCAGCCGCAAAACTGGCAAAACTTGGTCACTCACATCATGGTCAACAGAGCTCATCCCGGATCCAGGGCCTTTCAGTCTTGAATGGAACTCCAAGGGATACCAATTGATCATTCGGCGACGAGGGGAGGTTTATTGGTCAAGTGAGGCATTGATGGGAGGAAAGGTTTTTAGGAATATTTCACCAAATGTAACATCTATGTATGACTTCGTCATTGTTTCAAATGAAGACGAAGAATACTTCTATTTCAGTGAATCAGTATCAGAAATCAAAGTCTGGTTTCAGAATGGTTGCTTAGTCCTATGGGGCAATTAAAGGACTTGAAAGGAGAAGATATTGCTCGAGCTGATAATTGTGATGGTTATAACACTAATGGAGGATGCCAGACATGGAAGCAACCAATGTGTAGGCATCAAGGTGACAAATTTGATCTTAGATCTGGATATTTAGTAGCTGGAGATTTTTCACCCCCCTATAATTCAAGCCATAGCATCAGTGATTGCAGAGCTATTTGCTGGAACAACTGTAGTTGTGTCGCCTTTGCTTCTCTGTTTGATAATAAGACCGGATGCCAATTTTGGACCAGAAAGTGGGAGTTCATTTCCAATCACTCTACTGATCACCGCTCTATTTATGTTCTATCATCAAAGCCTTCTGATAGGGGTAAGTTTACTAATTTTTTCAAGCAATTTGCAATGCTTTTTTCCAGCTTTAAAGTGATAAGGTTGTGCATCTAACTCACTTAACTGGTGAAACCGACTCTATCCAACACAACCCAACGCCTCGTGTTGATCTTTTGTGAGTTGATGGGTTGGATTGGAATTTTATTTTAAATCTCGGGTTACATTAGGTTTGGATTGACAATTTTTTCAACCCACTTGATTCACCATATATATAAGTTTATCAGTTAAATGTTTTTAGTTTGATTTATTTTAGTATTTTGATAATTAAATTAGATGAATTTTGAAATTTAGAATATAATTTAAACATATTATGTGAATTGTAAAATCTTATTGAAAAAAGTGCTTAAAAAACCCACCCCAATTCGACCAATGTTTAGGTTGAGTTGGTTTCTACACATGATAGATTGGGTCTGGTTGAGAATTTTTCAACTTAAACAAGGTTAGGCTGGATTGCAAAAACCCTCTAATCTCCCATTTTGATCCATGCACACTCCTATTAGTCACTAGCACATTAACATTGCAAAATTAATCATGTATATGTTAACCTATAACCAACTTGACTAATTTGCCAAGTTGCTATCATAAAATTTTAAATTTAATTTCTTAGTATGTATGTTTGTATGCTAAACTTAGATCTTTTATATCTTAGATGAAAATACTATTAATATTATCCATCTACCTCTTTTCAATTCACAAATATTTCGAGTATTAAATATACTTTATAAGTTCATTACTCGTTTTCTTCCTACTTTGTTTACTTCCTCTTCCACTTCCCCATTTTTTGTGCAATGTAATATTTTATTCTTTAAATTTTGAATATTTTGTTATTTGAACAAATATTTTCTTTTACTCCTAAATCCTTTCTTCCTCCTTAATTAAAATCTTTATATATATATATATATATATATCCAAATTAGATGAATTAAACTCTCATCCACTGAATCCATTTCTCTCTATTCCCCGCTCCACCCAACACAATGCTAGATACATTTAAAATTTTAAGGCCCCGTTTGGTAAAGTGGTTTAAACACACATTTTCAGTTTTTAAACAACATTACACACATTTTTTCGCACTTTTTTATCTACATGTATTTTAAAAAATTATAAACAACATTACTCAAACTTCTCTACCACAAAATTAGGCTTAAGCTAATTAGGCTTCTCAATGCACACCATACATGTAATCTCTTTATAAGTGGCTCTTCCACAAAATTAACAGTTGAATTTATGGCATCAAAATTTCACTTCCTCCTACTTGTAGATTGTCGACATGCAAAATATAATTTTTATTAAAATATGATGATTACTAATACAGCTACTTATTGCCGAATGTATAGGAAAAAAGAACTGGATATGGATTGGTATTTCCATTGCCGTTGCCGTTATTCTGCTTATAATATTATTGTGCACATTGTGTTATCTACAAAGGAGAAAAGTTGTAATTGAAGGTATATCGTTCCCATATAGAATTAACTTGTTAGATTAAAAGTTCGTACACTTGTACTCCTAAATTAAAAGTTTGGCTGTTTCTTAGATTCTCCTTTAAAGATTCTGTCACGTGGCTGTTAATTAAAAAATTATACTTTCATCTCAGAAAAAAAAAAAGCCACATGGTAAAATCTTAAGAGAAGAACTTAAAAAATAGCACCTAAGTATTATACATAAATCTTGTTCTATGTGTTTTATGTCAATTTATACAGGAAATAATGAAACAGATGAGAATGAATTAATTGATTTAGGGACATCAGAGAGATATTATATCAACGATATTTTAATTGACGGGAAAAAGGAGCATGATTTACATGTATTTAGTTATGCACACATCACAGCCACCACACATAACTTCTCATTAGAAATACTTGGAGAGGGTGGTTTTGGACCTGTATATATGGTAAGATCCAATTAAATTTTATAGAATGATATTTTGAATAAACATTTTTTACGCTGGCCTAAGCTTATTTTGTCATCACAACAGGGAAATTTGCCAACAGGGCAAAATGTAGCTGTAAATTGATTATCCAAAAATTCAAGGCAAGGAATACATGAGTTCAAGAATGAGTTGATACCATATCTAAACTACAACACATGAATCTTGTTAAGCTTCTAGGTTGTTGCATACATGAAGAAGAAAGAAAGTTGATCTATGAATGCATGCCCAACAAAAGCTTGGACTACTTTTTGTTTGGTTTGAGCAACATTCACTTTCATCTTAAGATTTCATTTTTTTTTCCCCTTAAACAAATTTATATATTGGTATACCATTTTGCTGAAAGTAGGTTATTGACTATATTTAACCTTTTGTACTTCACAGATCAAAATAGAAGCAAACTACTAGATTGGAAGAAACGTTTCAACATAATCGAAGGAATTATTCAAGGATTGATATACCTCCACAAATATTCAAGACTAAGAGTTATTCATAGAGATTTAAAAGCTAGTAACATACTCCTTGATGAAAGTAAGAATCCAAAGATTTCAGATTTTGGAATGGCAAAAATATTCAAACAAAATGAATTGGGGGCAAATACTAATCGAATTGTTGGAACATAGTAAGTTCAAGATGCATAAGAGCACCCACAGTAGATGTGGTAAATGTGGCAAATGGCAAAATTTGCCACATTTACCACACCAAACCTCAAAATTTTGCTTTTATCAGATGATGCAAATCCCATAAATTTGCAACGGTACGGACGAAAATGGCAAAATCAAAAAATAATTTTTTATTCATTCTCTCTCATCCCAGTCAATCACTTCTCCAGATTCTTCTCTCTCTCCTCCCTCTCTGTCGAATCGCTCTCTCTCTAGTGAAGGATGGGTTCCGACGTGGGTATATTCTAGCGTGGGCTCCGGCGTGGGCCAGGTGACGGTGTGGGTCGTGGGTATGGCGGCGTGGTGGGTCGCGGTGAGGTGGGTCGTTGCGAGGTGGGTCGCAGCAACCTGGGTCGGGGCGAGGTGGGTCGCGGCTAGGTGGGTCGCAGCAACCTGGGTCGTGGCAAGGTGGGTCACAGCGAGGTGGTTCATGGACTCACGGCGAAGGTGAGTGGGTTTGTGGGTTTGTGGATGTTGATCGGTGATGGTTTGGTGTTGAATGGGTGTTGAATGGTGTTGAATCGGTGCTGAAATGGCGGCGATGTTGAATCGGTGTTGAATGGGTGTTGATCGATGATGGTTTGGATCGGTGATGGCATTTGGGTGGTGCTGAATCGGTGCTGATCGGTGATGGTTTTTTTTTTTTTTTTCCTATTTTGTTGGTGGTTGCTGCCTTGCTGGGGTGTGTGGTGGTGGTGGGGTGGTAGTTGCTACCTTGCTGGGCATGCATGGTGCGAAGTGGTGGTTGTGCCGATGGTGGTTGTGTAGGGAGTAGATAATATATTATTTTAATGTATAGTAAATATTATTTTAATGTATAGAATTGGAAGATAGAACATCTGATAAATAGGATGTTGTAAAATGATGTGGTAAAATAATAAAGTAGGGTTTTGATGTTGTAAAATGACATTTTTTTTGCCACAGCTGCTACGGATGCTCTAAGTTATCTTATGAAATATAGTTAACCACGCATCGATATACGTGTTTTTTGGCTGCTGCCAATTACAACTTATTGCTCATTAAAGCTCAATAGTCAATTTGTGAAATAAAAATGTTTGTTTTGTCTTTTTATGCAGTGATTACATGTCTCCTGAATATGCTATGAAGGGTCTATTCTTAATAAAATCTGATGTCTACAGCTATGGGGTCTTACTGCTTAAAATAGTTGGTGGTAGAAGAAATAATAGCTTCTATCATACTAACCATGTGCTCAACCTCATTGGATATGTACGTAGGTCAAGAAAACATCAATTGTGAATTATGTATATTTTGATCAGTGTATTCCAGATATTCTAATTGACTATAACGGATAACCTTCTTTTCAGGCATGGGATTTATGGCAAAAAGATGAAGGAATACAATTAATTGATCCAAAAATAAGTGATTCTTGTGTCAAAAATCAAGTACTAAGATGCATTCATGTTAGTCTACTATGTGTAGACGACAGTGCAACTGATCGACCTACCATGTCAGATGTGCTCTTTATGTTGACGAATGAAAGTTTGCCATTACCATTGCCTAAAAAACCAACATTTTCTATTGGAAGGAAAGCAATTAAGGAAAATATTTTTGATAAATAATCAGAAGCGTATTCAGTGAATGGCTTGTCCATATCCGAGATGCAAGCAAGATAGATGGACGTATAGCCATGTGGTAGCTATGTCAATAAATATGTCATGGCACTAAAGAGAGAATTGTCCCCTTATTTTTTTATAAGTAATTAGTTCAAATTACTTCTTAGCCATGTGAAATTTTATTCATTGAAGATATTATCCTATTTTAGTTTTTTCCCCTTAGTTTTTAGTAAATATAACATTGTCAAGAATTTATACGTCTATTAAAAATTTGCCACTTTCCATATTCATTCTTATTTCATTTTTCCACTTGAAAAAGATAATAATTTATTGTTGTCATTTTCTTTCAATTAAATCGCTGAATTTATGACAATTTTTCGCTTGTATCATAATTTGTAAGTATAAGATCAACCACCTCATTGAAGATTGAGTTAATTAAGTCAATATCGCTTCCTCTCCTCAAGCTATGTTGGAGCATTCTCCCTCACCAGGGATTAGCTTTTCTTCCACCGTCTCTCTTCTTTTTCCTTCCTTAAGAAGTAGAACGGGTGGTGAGTCTTTTATTTGCTTGTAGAATGGACTCAGACTTCATTGAATGTATTGAGAGAATAAGACTCACGTCAGGAGAAGGGGAAGCAATCACTCACCGGCCAATCCAACAGGCTCGGACACTTGAATAACATTTACTTTGTATTATAGGAAACTTTCTCACCTCTCGGCCACTTAACCAAAAAGCTGAGAAGGATTTGTTGCGGTCGGTTTGGAAGCTAGGAAACGATTTGAAGATGGTGGACGTTGGAGATGGCCTAATCCAATTTAAGTTTGCCATGGAAAGCCAATTGAGATTAGTTATGAATAATGAAGTTTTAACAATCATATTATAGTGCTCCGAAGATGGGAAAAAGGCATGACAGCGAGGTCAAGTTCTTTTCCAGTCCTACCAATTTGGGTTCAGGTTTGGGGACTACCTTTTGACCCCATAAATGAAGAAGCAAGCTAGGATATTGGGAGTAGTCTAGGCTGTGTGGTGGAGGTGGATAGTAACGCCATTGCATCTGACCAGGCACGCTTCTTACGGATCCGTATTGAAATTCCATTAACCAAACCTATCTGCTGTCGGGCTCCTATTGTTAGTCCCGAGGGAGACGAAGTTCGGGTCGCTTTCAAATATGAGCAACTTGCAGGACTATGCTACAGTTGTGGTATGTTGGGCCATGAGTTACAGGAATGTTCAAAGGAGAAAATAGATAAGGGGGAAGTGCTCCCATACGGGGAATGGTTGAGAGCAGGTAACAAGAGGAAGCCTGATAGTTCAGGAAGGAAGCCACCCAGTCCACCTCAACGGTGTGAAACAAAAACGAATAGAACACGCTAGGGGTCTGCCACATCCAGAATCAAACCAGGGAGTTACTTCGGGAGTTATTGCATAGCATGGAAAGCCCGAAAATCAGGGGATTGAAATAAAAATGACAGTTAGGGTGTGTTTGGTTGGGATGAAAACATGAAGGATAGAAAATAATGGGAAGAAAATAGAGTGAAAATGATGTTTTTCACTGTTTAGTTGAGAAAAGAAAATAGGAGAGACAGAAAATAGGAGAGAAAGTTTTTCCTCCCGAGTCCACTTTTTTTATCCTCCCAAATTGTGAGGAAAATAAGGAGGGAAAAGTGATGAGAAATACATTTTACACAAATACTTCTATTTTATTACACTCACTTACCCCTCACCCCTCACTTTTCCACTATTATATAATAAGGACATAATAGTCAATTTATATAAACTAAATTTTCTATCCTCTCATTTTTCTCTCCAACCAAATAAAAAAGTTTTTTACCCTCCCACTTTTCCATCCCTCCAACTAAACACACATGAGAGAAAACCAAATCTTTTCTATCCTCACACTTTTCTATCCTTCCACTAATTTTCCATCCTCCTATTTTTTCACTCTTTCAACCAAACAGACCCTTAATGCTGAAATGATAGCCTTAAATCCCACTGATATGGAAAATAATAGAAGAGTCAATAGGTCCGAAATTCCTAGGATTGATCTAATTAGTGTCCCTGTTGAATACGTAACTGAAGAAGTGTCTGATGCTGAGGTAAAAACTAGCACAACACACCTTCTATAATGGCGCATGTGAGATAGCTAATGCGTTTGATAACACACGTGACTCTGTTAAGACAGGGAAGGGGAAAAAAATGCTTGCAAACCACCTACTAATATGGTACTGGACTCACCGAGTGGACAAAACTTGCAAGCAAGAAATGGGGGCACAGTGACAAGGCTGATGGGGGTTCGGAGATGGAGGAGAATAACAGAAAATGGCTTACGATTTTGATCGGAAACACAAAATCACCATACACAACGGTGGGGGCTGCGATACAACCCCGCCAATGACAATGAATATCCTCAATTGGAATTGTTCGGGGCTTGAGAACCCTTGAGCAGTAACCGTTCTCTTGCATCTTGTGAGAGTTAAAGCGCCCAAGGTTCTGTTTCTCATGGAGACCAAAAAACCGATGGGGGAGATGAGAAATATAAAAGAAGACCTACAATACCAAGTGATTTTTACAATTCCTAGTTTGGGGAGGAGTGGCGGATTGGCAATGCTTCGGAAGGAGAAAGTAGACTTGCATGTTCAAACCTTTTCCCAGAATTATATTGATGCCATTGTGATCAACCCCACGGGTCCACCTTGGAGAATCATAGGCTTCTATGGCCAACCAAAAGAGAATCTTCGTCACGAAACTTGAAGTTTGTTGCATCATCTCCACTTTCAGTACTCAATGCCTTGGATATGTATCGGGGACTACAACGAAATCCTATCATCGGAGGAGAAACAAGGTAGATTACCAAAAACACACGCCTTCATGCAAGCGTTCTGTAGTGCACTGCTTCATTGTACTTTGATTGACCTTGGGTATGTTGGTAATATCTTCACATGGAATAATGGACGGCATGACGACACCTATGTCCAATAATGTCTAGACCGGGCCTGTGCAACAGTGGAATGAAAAAGAGCTTTTCCATCATTGCAGAGTCACACATCTGTAGGTTTCTTACTCTGAGTCATGACCCAATATTTCTTACCACTCATGGCTCAAATAGTTTAGTCCGCAGGAAAAACATCCCCCACAAGTTTGAGGAAAAAAGGGCCGCACACCCCGTGTGTGAATGGGTCATTCAAGAAGCCTAGAACTGGTCTACTCCTCATGGCAGTCTGATGTTTAGGCTATATGAAAAAATAAAAAACTGCAGGACATCTTTGTTTGGCTAGTCACATTTTGCTTTTGGAAATACTAAAGCAAAAATTGAGGAAAAGCATAGAGAGTTGGAGGAGTTAAGATGTCGAAGTATTGGAGATCAAGTGGAAAGGATCAAAATTGTCAAAGGTGAAATAAACAGGTTGCTTTACCAGGAGGAAGTATCTTGGAGACAACAATCAAGGGCAATTTGGCTAGCAGTAGGGGACAAAAACACAAAATTCTTCCACCAAAGGGCAAGTCAGTGGAGAAGAAAAAATCAAATTGTGGGGGTATTCAATGATGTAGGTAGCTGGTGTACTAAAGAAAATGAGATTGCTAAAGTGGCAGAAAATTACTTCAAAAATTTGTTTACAACAGTACACACAAATAATGCAAATATGGAGGTTGTCCTCGACTCAGTTGACAGGCATGTTACAACTGACATGAAACATATTCTATTACAACCTTACACTATTGGTGAGGTTAAACGAGCCCTCTTCCAGATACATCCCTCAAAGTCACATGGGCCTGATGGTAAGTCCCCTTTCTTCTTCCAAAAATACTGGCATATAGTTGTACTTGCTATTATTGAAGCTATTTTATCAATACTAAATTTGGGTCACCTGTTGCACAAAATGAATTACACCCATATTATGTTGATCCCAAAAAAAAAAAAAAATCCCCAATATCTCTTGGAGTTCCATCCCATCATTTTAGGCAATGTGATTTCATGTATTCATTACAAAGTTCTTGCTAATCAGCTTAAAATTATTTTACCAAAAATCATATCCAATGCTTATAGTGCTTTTGTGCTAGACAGACTGATCATAAATAATACAATTGTAGCTTTTGAGGTGTTGCACAAGATGCAGAATCATTGGAGGGGAAAAAAGGGTTAGATGGCAGTGAAGCTAGATACAAGCAAGGCGTATGATAGGGTGGGATGGGGCTTCCTTGAAAAAATGATGCTACGGTTGGCACTACGATGGGTACATTTGGCAATGGAAACTGTTAATACAGCTTCATGCTCTATGCTAATCAATAGGGAGCCTAGAGGCTTTGTTAATCTATCTAGGAGATTTAAACAGGGTGACCCTTTATCACCTTATTTGTTTATTATATGTGTAGAGGGTATGTCAGCCATGCTACAAAGGGCGAAAGAGAGGAACCAACTATAGGGTATCCTATCTTGTAGAAATGGACTTCAGATTTCTCACCTGCTATCTGCTGATGATAGCTTGCTATTTTTCCAAGCATCAATTGAGGAATGCCAACAGCCGGTAACCATACTTAAGCAATATGAGAGGGCGTTGGGTCAAGCAATAAACAAGGACAAAACGGCTCTATTCTTCAGTAAAAATACAAGAGCAGAGGTAAGGGATATCATTCAAGGTATGTTGGGAGTTCAAGTCATGACTGATTGTGAAAAATATCTTGGTTACCCATGGTGGTTGGCAAATCCAATGTCAATGCCTTCAAGGGGCTTAAGGAAAAAATCACTACGTGGGTGATGGGATGAAAGGAGAAGTTTATCTCAAAAGCAAGATGGAAAATGCTGATTAAAACAATGGTGCAGGCAATCCTTGCATATACTATGGGCATCTTTAAGATCCCAAAGACCTGGTGTGATGACATTAATTCAACCCTTGCAAAATATTGGTAGGGGTAGACGATGGATTAGAAAAAATTCATTGGATCAATTGGAATAAACTTTGTAGTCCAAAAATCAATGGAGGTATGGGTTTTAGAGAAATCCATGCTTTCAATTTAGCTATGCCTAAACAAAGCTTGGAGATTGATAAAACACACTCATTCACTATTTTATAAGGTGTACAAAGCCCGATACTTTCCAAACTGCTCCTTCATGGAGGCTGAACTTGGGACTAATCTATCGTATGGGTGGCGAAGTCTATTCATGGCTAGAGAAATTATCCAAAAGGGCACTAGATGGCGGGTTGGGGATGGGCGTCACATTGAGGTGGCAGCCCATAAATGGTTAGCTGATGCTCCTATTTTTCTGGACTCTCCTCCAAATCCGCTATTTTTTAGGGACCTCATCGATGAAGACCCCAGGCAGTGGGACCGTGGAAAGATTCAAGCTCTGTTTGCTCCATCAACTTGACAAGAGATCCTTGCCATACCTCTAAACAATCTGAACTCCAGTGACGAATTAGTGTGGAAGGAAAATAGCGCCCAAAACGTTACAGTGAAGACCGCCTATAAAATTGCTCTTGGCCTCAAAAATCAATCCCAAGGTGAGCACTCACAAGCACGGCTAAATGACAGAATTTGGAAGAAGGTGTGGAAACTGAATGTGCCCCCTAAGGTCCGGACCGTTCTGTGGAGGGCTTGTTCAAATATCCTGCCCACAAAAGACAACTTGCAGCGCCGTAAGGTGAAGGTCCACGCAAGGTGCGAATTCTGCTGCCAACACTTAAGAGACCACTTGTCATGTGCTGTGGGGGTGCCCTTTCGCTAGGAATGTAGTCCATGGCAGGTAGACGAATTCAGAAGTGCTCGAACAGTGCATCAGACTTCTTTCAATTGTTTCGGACCATGGTAACCAGGCTAAACCAGCAGGAACTTGAGTCTTGGGCAGTTACAGTGTGGGCTCTTTGGAATGCACTAAACAAATTTTACTTTGATAAGACTCAATTACAGCCAAGGCACATCTATGACGGTGCTTCGGGTCTCTTAACAGATTACCAGCACCTCATGGCAGCACAAACAACTAGAGCGTACTCTGTTTTATTGTGTATTTCACTGCTGCATATTATTTCTTACCCGTGGCCTCTGTTCTATTGAGTACAGATCTGTGCTTTACTTTCCGGAGGTCCACTGTCTATGCTCTGTAATCCAGCTTGTATTACTTTTGCTATCTTAATAAAGCTTTTCTATCTTTGATCTCAAAAATTGTTATTCCCAAAAAAAATGAATAAGACCCATTGAAGTTGTATTTATTTACTTTTTTCCTGCTTGAATTTTATAAGCAACCGATTCTCATGCTTATAGACAATTAATTTACTGATTCAGTTTTATTTCACTTCAATTGTACCATAGGACCAATGTTGCCAAACAAAAAGTTTATTGGCCTTCGTTAGCTTTCTTTTCTTTTTTTTTTCTTTTTTCTTTTTTCTTTTTTTTCCACTTAGAAATTATCCTCCCTGGTTGCAAAAATTTTTGTGCAATTAATAGAGAACATTTAAGGGTGAGATTTAAATTCCCATTTATTAAACATAGAAAATGTAGTAAATTATTTACACATGTCAAATGCTTTATATTATGGGAAAATTGTTACTTGCCTCGTGGAATAATTTGTCCATATCATTTTAAATAAATAAAATGTTGTGTCACTTATCATAGTATTGTGCATCTACTAATACGAGGAATTCAAAGAATGTCCTTATTTGCAATATATTATAGGGTCATGCTAACAAATGCCCTAGGGCATTTGTTAGGATGACCCTATAATATATTGCAAATAAGGACATTTGTTGTCCAAATTTGGACAATAAGTATCCTTATCTGTAATTTAAAGAAATAGGGGCAGCTCCACATTGAGTTCAGGGTGGTCACAGGACCCACCCTATCATGGGAAAAAAAATTTATTATATATAAAATTTTAAAATGTATAATTTTTTTATCCTTAAAAAAAATTGTGACCACCATAAATATATTTAGGCCCAAAATAATTAAATTATGGACAAAGTTTGGTAATAAACTTGGTTAAGTCCACAACTCCACTCAATAATTTTTTTTTACTAAATGTGAATTTTGACAAATTCACCATTTAGTTACATTTTCTTCTTATATACTTCATTCTTGCAAAATTTCAAGAAGTTCAAAGATCAATAACTATGTAATAAATCAAATGTTTGAATTTTGAGCTTTTGTAGTTTAAAATTATAAATAAAAAACTAAGTTTATGGATCGAATAATAAAAAACATCCAATTGGTACAAAATTTGACATATGTTTTAATAATATAAAATACATGCAATTCGACGGTTAGATTTTTAAAATATATAGCAGTGTTAATTTGTTTAGTGAAAACTGTAGCCTAAGGCTACAACTAAGTTTGTAGCCAAATTTTATCTTTAAACTTTGGTCCTGTTAACAATATATTAAGTCCTTATGAACCAAAAAAAAAAACCCTAGAAAAGTTTTATTTAACTAAAAATATAAAGGAGATATAATTTGTAGCATTAATAATGAGACTATCATATAGAGATTCCAAAATAAGAAAATTTGTAGAAGGAAATTATAAAATTTTATGTATTTATACGTGTGTGTGTGTGTGTGTGTGTGTGTGTGTGTTTGTCAATATATGAAATTATTTTTGTTTTAGATATTATATAATTTAAGTTTCATAATGATCATCCTAGCTGAAAAATATAACTAGATCCGCCACTTCTTGAAAACAACTAAAGCATATAATTTTTTCTCGCCCTAGTTTCTCCCTGAGACGCTAGAGTGTAGAAGTTCCATTATCTTCCCCGGAATGATAAAACCTACCCTCTGTTAATTCTCCATAGCAGTAGGGTTTCCTTTGACCTCCATCCTACCTACGTGTGGTCTAACTTTCTCTCTTTTACTCTCTAATATCTCTTACACCCCATGGAAGACATATTGTATGACTGGAAGAAACTTTCATAAACAGACGAGGAAGATGCCAAGCTAACTTTATCGAGATCAAAAAATCTAAGAAGCAAAGAGTATGTATTGGCAGCCAAGTTCCTCACAAAAAGAGCTCTAAACGTGGAAGCAATTGGGCGCACCTTCAAACCCCTATGGAGAGCTAAAAAAAACTTCAAGGTGCGCAAAGTGGGAGACCACATTCTATTGTTTGTGTTCGAACTTGAAGCAGATGCTGAGCGGATCCTAGCCAACGAACCCTGGACTTTTGATAAACATGTAGTCCTGATACAGAGATTTGATGGCTCCACTCCACCGAGGTACCTGAGATTCACAAAGGTGAAATTTTGGGTGCAAATACATGGCTTGCCGATACACATGCTGGATCCAGAGACGGCAACCGAAATAGGAGAAACGCTTGGACAGGTAATACCATGCGAAAATCCTGTTGAGTTGGTAGGGGGTGATTTCCTATGGGTTCATGTGGAGATTGATGTGTCAAAACCGCTTTGTCGGGGTCGAAGGATAGCTTTGGACGACAGTGAGGAAATCTGGATTTCATTCAAGTACGAGAAACTACCAAATTTCTGCTACTGGTGCGGTTTGATCTCACATGATGGGAAAGATTGTGATGTTTGGTTGGCAAGGAAAGAAAGCACTGAACCAAAGGAGTATGGACCATGGCTGAGAGCGGTGCCTCACAATCCAGGGAAAGCGCCCTTCATCGTAGTCACAGGTATGGGTGATGGACTGGGGGGCTTCACAACACCTTCCAAACCACCACAAGCCAAGCAGCCCACCGCAACGGTGACCAAACCAGCGGCATTCAATGTCGCAACATCAGAAACTGATCGGAACGGCGGCGTTGAACAGACACAAATGCCGAATATTGAAACTGCTGAAACAGGGGAGAATATCACGTCCACAGCCTGAAATATCAGCAGCCCTTTAAATGAGGCAATTGATTCCAATTTAAGTTTCCCTACTTACCATTCTAATCACGTTGATTTTGAGTTTCAGATTTAGGAAATTGATGCGGATTTAGGAGACCTCGACAGCTGTAAAAACCAAACGGAAAAAACAACAACTGGCGGCCCTTCTGTTTCAGCAAGTATTGAGGATCCCTTAACTCCTTTATTGACAGATCATCCATCTTTAATCCAGCAGCAAGGATCTCACGTGACAAAGATTTATTCACCTCCCAAAACAACCAACAAATCCTTGCGAACTTGGAAAAGAATAGCACGTGATAGCACTATAGAGCATGAAATACCACATGGCCCCACGGCTCAAAAAAGAAATAAGGAAGAAGAAATAGCACGTGATAGCATTATGGAGAATGAAATATCTCATGGCCCCACGGCTCAAAAAAGAAACAGAGAAGTGGTGATGGAATTTCTACCTGGGTTACCTATCAAAAAGCTACAGGTTTCGAAGGGAGAAGGACAACAAATTTCAATGGTGGAGGCTGCTCAGCAGCTCCTCCAAGCACAATGAATCTCTTAGTGTGGAACTGTCGTGGGCTTGGGAACCTGCGTACAGGAAAAGAGCTTGAAGTGTTGATTCGGGCTAAAGATCCCTCCGTCGTGTTTTTAGCCGAAACATGGGCGGATGAAGCTAGGCTAAAAGAAGTCCAATGAAACATTTAATTTGATAATTTGTTCTATGTGGAAAGAAACCCTAGAGGTGGTGGGGGTTTAGCTCTATATTGGAAGAACTCCATGAATGTGACTGTAGACTCTTTCTCCAAATATCACATAGACTCAATAATCAATAAAGGCAGCGACGAAGCATGGAGATTCACAGGTTTTTACGGAGAACCAACTACACATAAGAGAATTGAAGCATGTAATAAACTTCGTCTTCTCAACAATAGACATAACCTCCCTTGGATTTGTGCGGGAGACTTTAATGAAATTACAAGACTTTCTAAAAAATTGGGAGGAAATAATAAAAGCCAAGCTCAGATGCAGCTTTTTAGGGATGTCATAGACGAATGTGGTTTTATGGACTTTGGGTATGTGGGAGATCAATTCACATGGAGGAAACATTTTAATGATGGACATTCACTTTGGGAGAGACTAGACCGTGGGTTGGCTAATCATGTTGGGTTCATGAAATTTCCGGGTTCAAAAATTTACCATTTACACTCAGACTCTTCAAATCACTCCCCTTTGTGGATCACCCTAGATGGTTTGGATATACCTTCCCACTCCAAACCATTTAGGTTTGAAGAAATGTGGCTCTCTGATCGTGGATGTTCAGATATTGTAGAGGCGGTGTGGTTGTCAAGGGAAGAAGAGGGTGCTCAAGATCATGTCATCCGCAAAATAGACAAATGCAGCAAAGAACTACAAATATGGAATCGGGAAAGTTTTGGCAATGTCAGGATGATGTTGAGTAGAAAGAGAAAGGAACTAAAAGATGCAGAAAAAACAGCCATGAGATCCGGAAATAACCAGCAAGTCCGAGACTTGAAGAAGGAGATAGTAGATTTGGTTGATAAGGAAAACAGGCTCTGGTTCCAAAGATCAAAAGTCATGTGGGCAAAATTTGGAGATAGAAACTCAAAATTTTTTCATAGCCATGCATCACAAAGAAAGAGGAAAAATCTCATTCGGAATTTGAAGGATTCCAATGGCCTTGTTTTTGAAAATAATGAAGATATAGCAAGATGCTTAGTGCAATACTATCAAGAACTGCTACACTCTGAAAACCAGCAACTGTGCACCTCGACTACAGATTCAATTCAGAGGGTGATTACTGAGGAGATGAACTCCAAGCTATCATCACGTTTCACTCCCTTGGAGGTAAAGCAAGCCATCAACCAAATGGCCCCGCTAAAGGCCCTCGAGCCGGACGGTATGCCCCCTCTCTTTTATCAACATTGTTGGAATCTTATTGGTGATGATATCTTAAAAACTGTGCTGCATTATCTTAATTCTGCCACTGTGCCTGAACACCTCAATCACACTTTTATTACCTTAATCCCAAAAAAGAAAAACCCGGAATTTGCATTTGAATTTAGACCGATCAGTTTGTGTAATGTTTTGTATAAAATCTTCTCAAAAGTCTTAGCAAATAGACTTAAGAAAATTTTTCCAAATATTATCTCTGAGAATCAAAGTGCTTTTACTAAAAGCCGCCTTATTTCTGATAATATTCTAGTAGCTTTCGAGTCTTTACACAGCATGCAGAAACATACAGGGAAGGAAGGATATATGGCCATTAAGCTAGACATGAGCAAAGCGTATAACAGAGTAGAATGGCACTATCTACAATCGGTCATGGAAAAAATGGGTTTCACTGAACATTGGATTAGACTCATGATGCTTTGTGTCAAAACTGTGACATACTCAATTCTGGTGAATGGTGAACCTAAGGGCATGATCACACCAACAAGAGGCATCAGACAAGGAGACCCCCTGTCTCCCTTTCTTTTCCTCCTCTATACCGAGGGTCTTAATGGGCTTCTTAATACAGCTGCCCACCAAGGACACATCAAGGGATTCTCTCTATGTAAAAGTAGCCCACGTCTAACCCACCTTTGTTTGCAGATGATAGCTTGCTGTTTTGCAGGGCCACCATTGAGGAATGCCATCGAGTGCTGGATATTTTGGATGTCTATGGCAAGTGCTCAGGTCAACAGATTAACCGAACCAATACAACAATTTTCTTCAGTAAGTCCACCAATGAAGATACCAGAAATCAGATCAAGTTGGCTTTGGGAGTTCCAAAAATTATCCAATACGAAAGATACCTGGGGCTACCTTCCTTGGTAGGTAGAAATAAAAAAGCAAGCTTCAACTATATAAAGGAACGAGTCTGGAAAAAATTACAAGGCTGGAAGGAGAAACTCCTATCACAAGCTGGAAGAGAGATTTTAATAAAAGCAGTTGTTCAGGCTATTCCTACCTACACTATGAGCTGTTTCAAACTCCCGGTGGGGCTATGTTCAGAGATTGAGAGCCTAGTAAGAAGATTTTGGTGGGGCCAGAAAGGAGAGAGGAGAAAGGTCCATTGGGTGAAATGGGAGACACTTTGTCTACCAAAAAAAGAAGGAGGAATGGGCTTCAAGGATCTAGCAAATTTCAATGATGCTCTTTTGGCCAAGCAAGCTTGGAGATTACTTCATAATAAAGACTTCTTATTCTACAGAGTCTTTAAATCGAAGTTCTTTCCAAATTGCACTTTTTGGGAGGCCCAAGACTCTAGAGCGGGTTCACATGCTTGGCACAGTATCTTGAAAGGAAGGGATGTCCTACTAAAGGGTGCTAGATGGAGGGTTGGGTGTGGAGATGCTATTAGCATCTGGAATGATGCATGGTTACCATCACAGGAGCATCCACGTGTCCTATCAGCTATTGTACCAGGTTTTGAAGACGGAAGAGTTTCTGATCTCATCAATATGAATTCAAGAACATGGGAGTTAGATTTAGTGCAAGGGCTTCTGTCTCCTGAAGAAGCTGCTTTGGTCCTTAGCATCCCTTTGAGCCGCACCCCTGTAGAGGAAAAAATAATTTGGCCCTTTACTCCCTCAGGTAACTATACAGTCATTTCGGGTTCCAAATTTCTAACTAAACTAAACTCTTTGCCTAATCTAACAGGTACCCCGCAGCCGCAAAGTGAGGTTTGGAAGCAAATTTGGGGGCTTAATGTGCCGAATAAAGTGAGAAACTTTATGTGGCGAGTTTGCAAGGAAGCAGTTCCGACCAAGCATAATCTGATGAGAAGAAAGATTCTTCAGGCAGATACATGTGAGCAGTGCGGTGTGGAATCTGAAACAACGGCTCATGCACTTTGGAATTGCACCACGTTGGATGAAATATGGGACACGACTCCAGGTTTTGAAGACCGAAGACAGCTGGACTTTTCAAACATTCAAGACCTGATCGCAGTCATTCATGAGAAACGAATGAACGTGGACCTCTTTGCTATGATGATGTGGACGATATGGCATCGACGGAACAAGCTCCGAACTGGTACAAGCGATTTTCCCAAAGCCCAGGTCCTTCAACAAGCTTCACAGGCCTTGGCTTCCTTCCAACAGAGCCAACAATCCTCCATAAGTCACTCAGCAACCACCCGAACTGAGCATCGTGTCCAATGGTGTCCTCCTCCGGCAAATGGAGTCAAACTAAATTTTGATAGGGCTGTTTTTCCGGAGCTGGGCAAGGCTGGCTTGGGTGTGGTCGTTCATGACTGTCAAGGGAATGCCATTGCTTCGCTGTCAGAACAAGCTCCCTTACCTTTTTCACCAGTCATTGTGGAAGCCATGGCTGCTGCGAGAGCGATGACCTTTGCACAAGAATTGGGTATTGCCGAGTTCATTCTTGAGGGAGACTCGGAAGTTGTGATAAATACTCTTCAAAGTAAGGAAGCTTCTCTATCCACATTTGGCCATCTCCTAGAGTCTACACAACCCATGCTCGTCTCCAGCCATTGTATTGCTTACTCCCATATTCGTAGAGCTGGCAATAAAGTAGCCCATAACCTAGCTAAATATGCTAGACATGTTAGAGGTTTGTCATTGTGGGTGGAGGATATTCCACCACACCTTTATGATGTACTCTTCGCCGATCCTGGCTAATCCTTTTTAATAAAAGTTCTAGTCTTCTTTCTCAAAAAAAAAAAAAAACTAAAGCATATAAATATATATATATATATATATTTATTTATTTATTTATAAAAGGTTATCAAAAATAATATTCCTCAGTAATTTTTATATAAAAATTAAGCACACGTGATCGCAGAGATTGCACGAGACTGGTGGATAATTAACAATTAAAATGCTGCAGAAACTTATCTTTCCAAGTCCTTAATTTGTGATAAAAAATCAAGACTTTCTCAAGTGTATGACATCAAGTGTGTGACATCAACCCCATAATGTTCTAGTGGTATTAGTATAAAGTATAAAGAATACTTGCCTGCCCAAAAATTTCTTCATTATTTTCTGCCACATAATACTTATATATTATTTATTTTCTTCTAACTAGTTCATCTTCTTAATCCCCTAAATTACTTTTTTTTTTTTGAGGGGGAAATCCCCTAAATTACTTAAAAAAAAAAAAAATCTTTTCGAATCACATGCCATGTGCTATATATCATGTGTAGTAGTGCATGTGGCTTGCTATTAATAAAAGTGTTAACAACTATTGTATCTTCAAAGGTCAAAAGACAGAACCCATGAAATTGTGCGTATCCACCGTTACGGCTTTACGTGTATCCTGGTGTTGCGGATACAAATTATTTTGAAATTTGTTAGTAGTTATGTTCTGGGGATGTCCCATTTTTCTTCTTGGGAATCTTCAGAATGACCAAGTCTTCCTTTTAAATTTTTTTTTTTTTTTTTTTTTTTTTGAGAGTTTCAATTTATAGGTGTAATGTTGAGATTTACAACTATATTTTATGTTGGTTTTATTCCATGACAAAAAGTGTTGTATTTGTTCTATTTTCTTTATTGTATTTTGTGGGATTTTATTGTATTGAGTTTAATATTAAGTTGGTGAAGAATCAAACATGAAATGAAGAATCAGTGCAATTTCGCTAATGCCTCGTGAGAAGCTTACACACGAAAATGGCACATGAAAAGCACATGCTGGAAGTTGAAAAGTCGTGCCACACTGTCAATTTTGCGAGAATCTCGCAAGAAGGACTAACCCACGAGATACCCCTGAAACATTCTACTTGGAGGATTTTAAAATGACATTTCTTAACCTTCACCCATACTATATATACCCCCATTACCCACAAATGTATGAGAGGTCATTCAGAAAGAAAAACCCTAGATAGATTTTCTACAACACAACACACCACACCAATCTTTTAGAGAGAGAACTACTCATTCTTAGTGGGAAATTATTATAGCCTCTTTTCCTTCCCTCTCTCATTACCATACCTTGAGAGGAGATTTGTATCCAAACACAACTCACATCTATTCAGAGTGTAGAGAGTGTTTTGAAGTTTGGAAAACTTTGGGGATTTGCCAAAAGAAGCCGATAAGGCTTGACAGATGCAATTGGGCGTATCGCAGAATCCGAAAAGCTAGTGAAGACAAGACTCCGAGAAGTCCGTTGATAGCAGGAGCTTGGAGGGCTCAACTACATTAGGTAGATTAGGCTTGGAGAGTCTTTTGTTATTGTGTACTCCAACTTATTCACTAGTAGATCGATTTCGACTTGGAGAGTCGCAAAGAGGTTTTTCGCCGAGTTCTACGACTTCCTCTTCGATAACACGTCTTGGTGTTATCTTGTATTTGCATCTCTCTTTCATTACTCTTGTGCTTTACTTTTATTGTTTTGTTGTTCATGTGTATGTACTAGAGTAGATCCGGTAATTGCACTTCATTTACTCTTGTTCCGCACTTAGATAAGTTAAAATAAAAGAAATCTAGCCATAATTTTAAAATTAGGGTCTAAACAAGCTCTTTTCTTTTAGCACAAATCCTAGCTTTCAATAGAGTCCACTTTTAATAATAGTTTCTTATTATCATATCAAAACTCTAATAAGTTTTTGGTGTAATTGGAGATTGAACCATAAATCTCTTATTCCATTGTATGTGCTAGTTGCTAGCTAGAGTTTTCACTTAGAAATATATAGATGTTATTTGGTTATAAAAAATGAGGACTTCCATCTACAAATCTACTATAACTTCTGCCTTGAGATTATTCCATTATTCATTTATTTTTGCTTATGCCTTAAATAACGTGTATTTGCACATTTTATTATATAACTAATTAGAATTTATTAGTAATAGTTTTATTTTTATATATGTTAACTATATGATATGTATTCTTTTAGTTAGTGGAGTATTTTTTTTTTTTTTAATTTATAGAAAAAGAAGAAAAGTTTTATTAATAACATGTGGAGCTAGACTATGACCAGACTAGTTAGTGGAGTTCATTGAGCATCTAAGCAAAACAATGATTGTTTGTACTAACTCAAGAGAGCTTCAAAAAACTTATGTTGGTGAAATATGAGATTATCTTAAAAACCCCAATCTGAATATATATATATATATATATATATATATTCGTTATTAATACCTCAAAGTTTTTTTTTTTTTTTTTAAATAGAATGAAACATGTAAGGATCTGTACTATTAAGAAACAGACGCCGCTACAATAATATTTTTTTAAAATTATTTTTTTCCTCCCAAAATAAATTACAAACTTTACCAAATATTTTGATAGAATTAAGGACTCATTTAGTAATATTGTTTGTCTTTCTTAGAAATATGTGTAAGTGAAAAAGTGTGTGAAAATACGTGTAATATTGTTTAAAAACTAAGAATTGTTTCTCAAAATTACATACCAAAAGGCCTTAAAGGAAATACCTAAGAAAAAGGAAAGGATCTTTCCAACTGAATAATACAAAGAAACAACAATACCTAGGAAAAAGGAAAGGATCTTTCCAACTGATAATACAAAGAAACAACCCTACAACAATAGATGCTAACTCAAATACAGTTAAAATAATAAAACTATGAGAAATATGACTACCGCTCTCCTTTGGTGCGATAGTTACTCTACAAGTATATACTTGTGCGACGTGAAGAGTAAGGGTCGAAGTTCAAGTCTCTAGGAAGGAGTTTCACATTCATATATGTTAGGACATATATAGTTCAATTTGTTGGCATATGTCACTATTTTATGTAATTAGCTTATCCTTTGACAAAACGCACTTTACTTGTAATTTAGTAGATTTAAGATGTGTTTAACGCTTCAAGAAACAGTATTTCAAGATTAAGTGTTGAAGTCATCAAGTATGTCCAAGAATCAAGCTGGAAAGTGCAAGTTACTAAAGCTCGACACCTGTCTCGACACATGCATCTATCGAGCTTTAAGAAGATGTTTTAGTCTGAGCCTCGACAGCTTCTCGACAGATCCTTAACACCTCTATTTGTCGAGATTTAAAGAAAACAAATTTTCAGTTCTATTTTAATTCTAATCTGTGAATGTGTATTTGAGACTTCTTTTCTCCTAACCCTAGACATATAAAAGGATTGTTTTAAGGGCCATCAAACAAGATGCAAGTTGCACAAGTATTGAGCAATCCTTGTTCATGCAATTTGTGATCAAAGACAAAGTTCGTACCCTAGTTCATCTCTTGTGAAGAAGATTGCTGTGTATTGTGCACCGTAGGGTTTTGTAACCAAGCATCTTCTTAATCTTCATCGTGTAGATGATCTGAAGAACTTTACAGCCAACAACTGTCTCTCTAGTTAGTGAATTGAAGTCGCGTACTGAGATCCGCGCAATTGGTTAGTCACGTATTTAAGAGCCGTGCATTGAAAGGAGAAACTGTCACTACAGAGCAAGTCCAATTGGGTATTGAGGTAAGTGTTCAACTGTAGGTTGGTAAGGTACTTGGGATTCCTTGATTGTAATCACTTGCTGTGATAATAGTGGAGTTTCAAGAGTGGTGACCTTAAATCACCAGGTAGAGTTTTTACCGTCAGGTTTTCCCCATTCGTAAACAAATCACCGTGTCTTTTATTTTTCTGCTGTATACTTTAGTTTTGGTGATTTGTTTGTGCTGCCACGTGATTTTACATGTTAACTTGATTAATTAATAACTTGGCTAGTTAATCAATTTAATTAATCACAAGGGGTTAACGCCCTTGTGGCCTGTCAAGTGGTATCAGAGCAGGCACACTCTGATTAGGGTTTAATCTTTATGTGTGATCCATTGACCCCTGCTGTCATGGATAGAGGTCAATCTCTTATTATACCTCCATTATTTGATAGCACTAACTATACATACTGGAAAGTACGCATGAGAGCTTTCTTGCAGTCTTTAGACGAGAAAGTGTGGCAAGCCTACAGAAGCGCCGGCCGATTGGGATGATGCCAAGATCAAGGCGAAAAATTTCAACAGTAGAGCATTGAATGCCCTATTCAATGCAGTCACCAATGAGGAGTTCAAGAAAATTTCCTCAACAGAAACTACTAAGAAAGTATGGACCATTCTCCAGACAACCTATGAAGGAACTAAGGCTGTCAAGGATTCAAAACTACAGAGGCTCACCACAAGCTTTAAAGAAATTAAGGTGGAGGAGGATAAGTCATTTGATGAGTTTTATGCAAAGCTCAAAGACATAGTGAACTCAGCTTTCAATCTCGAAGAAATCATTCCTGAACCCAAGATAGTAAGGAAAGTGCTCAGATCGTTGCCCGAGAGATTCTATGCTAAGATCATGGCGATAAAGGAATCGAAGGATATTGATAGAATTCCTCTGACTGAGCTGGTTGGAAACTTACAAACCTACGAGTTAAGGCTGACTAGGATAGGCAAGTCAAGCAAGGGCAAGAGCATGGCACTAAAAGCCAAGAGCAGTGATACAGATGATTCTTCAAATGATGAAGATTCTAAAATGAAGTCCTATATTACAAGGCAATTCAAGAAATTCATGAAGAATGCCAATGGAACAGGCTTCAACAAAGACCTTAGGCAATTCAGTTCTTCTCAATTCAAGAATTCAAATAAAGGGAAGAAAGATGTCAAGGATGGCGGTCAATACACTGTTCCCGCTGAACCAAAATGCTTTGGGTGTCAAGGCTTCGAACACATGAAACAAGAGTGTCCAACGTACCTTAAGAGTATTGGGAAGAGCAAGGCACTTGCTATTACCTTAAGCGACACAGAGCCCGAGGATGATTCCGAAAATGAAGATGACGGAATCTTGAATACCTTCACTACCACTGTTAATCCTACTGATGGGGCTACTGAAGAAGTAGATGAAGAAAAAGAATTGGTGGATGCCAAGTTTGAGACTATGGATGATTAAGATGATATACATATCGCCTATGAGAAACTGTACAAACTTTCTGAGAAGCGTGAGAAACTCTATAGGCTAGCCACCAAGAAACTCAGTGATGTGGAACTTGACCGTAAGGAGCTTTCCACTAAGGTTGATGAAGCAAATCAGACAATTGGAGCACTGAGGTTTGAGAACAATTTATTGGCTGAGAAGACTAAGAAGCTTGAAGCAAAGCTGTTTCAAGTTAGATCATAATTGGAAAGGACATCAAGTGCAAAACTGGACGAGATGCTAAGTGTTCAGAAATCTTCTTCAGATCGTACTGGATTGGGGTATAAATTCTCTCACTCTAATACTCCTTCTGCTAGTACTACTATTTTTGTTCTACCTGCTAATAACATTAAAACTGAGGATAAAAATGTTAAAACTGAATTAGCAAGTGAGAACGTAGACACGGGCAAGTCTATCCTAGGAGCACCCCCTAAAGTTAAGAAAAGGGAAACTAGAAACCCTAGGACTAAGAAGGCTATCTCTCAAAAGCCCAAACAGAAGAAGCAGCATCTCTGTTATCATTGTGGTGTTGCCGGTCATACTCGACCAAATTGCTACAAGTGGCTAGCCACTCAACAAAGCAATGGCATGATAGCATCTGGGAACTAGAATCAGCTTCAGACTTCTCTTGCTCCTCTTGGAGACATTCTCAAAGCCCTCATGTTCCTTTTGAACTTGAATGGTTCATATTCTTCTCCCTCATCACCGGTTCAAGGGTTGACTAAAAGGAAAGGTTCTTCCAAAGTGTGGAAGGAAAAGGGTTCTAAGTGATTCTGTTCACTTCTTCTTCTCTCTCCCTATTTTATTGTTTTGCATTACTTGTGTGTTGCTTTACTGTTTTGAGTCAGTTTAGTTTTATGCATTGTTTTGCTTTCTTTAACTTGTTTTTGTTTATGTGTTTTCAGTTTTGTGTTTTATTTTTGCTTTTCTGATAAAATAAAATCAAAAAAAAAAATTGAAACATTGAAAAATACAAAAACAGTGTGTGTTTGTGTGCATTGGTTCTTGTGAACCTTTAAAATGGCAATTGAAACAGAGTTTTATAAACTTTGTATCACCTGTAGTTTAGATAAGCATTCTTCTGCACAACTAAGTAAGAGAGCTTTGTAGCCCTTTGTTTGTGATGAGTAAGGTTGAGTGATCTCTTCTACTTAAGACTCGTATCACTCTTTTTGACAGGTAGGACTAGAAAATCCTAAGAGAAAGGCATAAATAACCATCTCACCACTGGTACTCGCCAATCATGATATGACATCTGTATGCTTCGGCATAGCAAAAGTGCAATGTCAAAAGCTTAACATAATTGGGTATTTCTTTTCTCTCTTTTGTATGCCCATGCATGATATGCTTAATAAAAGAAAATATGCAAAGAATTAAAAGCAAAAAGATTAAAAATGCTTTAAAATATGGTTGCAAGCGCGTTTTCTAGGAGATGTGGGAGTTATAGGATGTACCTCGAAGGTGATAGTCCCTATCAAACAGTTATGATTGTGTGTGAGTTAAAGTGATTTTCTTATATTTCAAATCGTCATAACATTGAGACACTTATGCAATCTTGCGATGTTTTCACACACAACACGCAATATTCTTTGCTACTCTTGATACATATGCAGGTACAATGTGATTTAGCCATCACAAGGTTTACATGCGTAAATGTATACTTCCTAAACTGTCTTAACTCTTTTTTTGAAATATAAAATTGGTTAGACTTGTTTAGTGTGTGTATGCGTGTTTTGGGATACATGTGCTTTAAAATTCTTGATGAGAGATGTTATTGAGAGCTAAATGTGTTGTTTGAATATTTGGTTGAGTTGCATACGTGATTGCATTCATGTCTGTGTTTTTCCTCTCTTGAAAAACTGTTTTTAAGGCATCTCGACACATCCTCGACACCTCTCGACACCTAGCTGTTTGTCGAGCTTCTTAGACTTTTGTAAACATAGTCTCGACACATTCTCGACACATTCTCGACACCTGGTGGATCGATCTAGAAACTTTCTGTCTGCTCGATAAAATCTCGACAGCTTCTGGATCGATCGAGATTCCTTCATGCTTGATCCTTCTTTCTCGACATATGACCTCGATAGCTTCATCTGTCAACGTTCATTTTCTCGACACCTACCTCGATAGCTGTCTCGACACCTCTCGATACCTGCATCTGTCGAGAATTACTGAAGGGCTATATATTCTTTCTGTCGCGTTTTCTCTCTTTTCACTCGATCTCTCTCTCGATAGCTGGTGTTTTCTCTCCCAAAACCTTTCTCACTCTCTCCAAACCTCTTCCTAAGGTTTCTTCAAGTGATTTTCTAGATTTTCTTCACTTGGTAAGCTTCTTTTCTTTCATTCTTCATGCATTTTATGTTTTAAAAACCTAGGTTTTGAGATTTTTAAGGTTTTTGAAAATTTTTGGGGTTTTTCAAAATTGTTGAAAGTTTCATGAAATTTTTGGGTTGGTTTTATAGATTTGATCTTTAAAACTGCATGCATTGCATTACATTAGCATTCTAATTGTATTTTCATGCATTTAGATGTGTGCAAACTGGTTGTGTGCTGTTAGGTTTGGATTGGGCTGAGCCCATGATGTTTTTATTTTTGCATGTCACATGTTCATGCATTTCCCATGCATACGTTCTATCTTTTCAATATTTCTCTTCCTATATTGAATTGTTTAGGACTTTTCTGTGTGTTTCTTTCTTCTCCCTCTCTCTGTGTTTGCGTTAGCAGTGTCTATGGCACCTAAACGTAAGTCTATTCCATCCCAGAACCCTTTGCGTTCTAAAGGATCTTCTTCTTCGGATTCTACTCCTTTGTATATCCAGTTTCGTGATGAGAAAGCCCATAAGGACTTCTTAGAGAACTTCTCTAAACGAGGTGTTCATTCGGAACGCCACGTTATCCTAGCAAACTTTTCCGACACTGACCTACCTGATGTCATTCACAGTCAAGCTTGGAAGTCACTGTGTGACGTTCCGGTCACCTGTCCTCTCGTATTGATATAGAAGTTTTACTCCAACATTCACGGGATTGATTCTTCAATACCTCTCTTCTATTCTAGCGTTCGAGGTACGTGCTTTGCTGTCACTTCGGAGTTAGTCTCCGAGGTTCTTCATGTTCCGAGGGTAGATCATCCTAATTACCCCAGATGTGAGCGTTTATGGACTGTGTCCAAAGACAAGATGATCTCGGCGTTCTGTGAGCGTCCTTCCTCTTAGGGAGATCATCAGTACACACCATATTGGCCTTTTGCTAAAGGTCCTCGTTTCCTTAACACGGTGATGACTTTTGTGTTGCACCCACTCTCTCACTACAACTCTATCACAGAGCCTTGTGCTCGATTTTTGTTGTCCCTCTTAGAGCATTTCACTATAGACTTCCTTTCGCACTTTATCTTCTCTATCATAGATGTCTATAGAGATACGGCCACCCGTGATAAGCTCATTTTCCCTTTCGCTATCACGAGGATCCTTCGCTGTTTTTCCATCTCTTTTCCTTCGTCCGATCCATTTCATGTCATGTCTGCCATAGACGCCGCTACTGTAAAACGTAGCGAGGCACAGTTTAGATCGAGATAGTCGGATGCTGCTACTCCTTCCTCCCGTCCGACTACATCTAGATTTGCTCGAGCTACATCTGCTCCTTCTTCTTCGAGCGACGTCACTCTAGGAGACATCATGGCGTAGCTTCAGTGCATGGATGCTCACCTCGATACACTCTCCACGGAGTTGTATCATGTGAACGTTCGTGTTGGTCGCATCGCCAGGCGACAAGCGACCTTGGGCGGCTTTGCTCTAGAGGCTTCTCCTCCGCCTCCTCATGTCACTTCTAAGACTGAGGATGATGATGACGGTGATGACGATGATGCTTCGGATGATGATGATGGAGATGCGAGCTCTTCTGATGATGGAGATGCTAGTATAGGACATTTTTTATAGGGGGAGTGTTGGTATGAAGGATATGTAGTGAGGATTACATGTATTTCGTTTCTTTTCTATCTTTTTAGAGATACATTGATCATGTATTGACATACATTGTACTTATTTCTTGATATATATGTTGATGTATGTTTCTTTCACCTATCTTTCCATGTGTTGTTTCTTTTCTGTCTTTATACACATGTTTCTTTTACTTGTACACAATCTATTATTTTTGCTTCACACAAAAATGCCTTAATGTGTTTTGTTTAAAAGTGTTTCAGAAATACAGGTTGTCAAAGTCTACTTGCCATAAACTCTCTTCTTGCAAAGTTTTTCAAGAGTTTGTGCTAGGATAGATTTTATTGCATGTAATAAGTGAATATGAGTTAAAGTGTTTTATGACTTCTCTCATATCTTCATTTGTTTGTTGTGGTTTTGTCACGGATTGCCAAAGGGGGAGATTGTTAGGACATATGTAGTTCAATTTGTTGAAATATGTCACTATTTTATGTAATTGGCTTATCCTTTGACAAAATGCACTTTACTTGTAATTGGGTAGATTTAGGATGTATTTAACACTTCAAGAAATAGTGTTTCAAGATTAAGTGTTGAAGTCATCAAGTCTGTCCAAGAAACAAGCTGGAAAGTGCAAGTTACTAAAGCTCGACACCTATCTCGACACATGCATCTATCGAGCTTTAAGAAGTTGTTTTAGCCCGAGCCTCAACAACTTCTCGACAGATCCTCGACACCTCTATCTGTCGAGATTTAAAGAAAACAGATTTTCAGTTCTGTTTTAATTCCAATCCGTGAATGTGTCTTTGAGACTTCTTTTCTCCTAACCCTAGACATATAAAATGATTGTTTTAAGGGCCGTCCAACGAGATGCAAGTTGCACAAGTATTGAGCAATCCTTGTTCATGCAATTTGTGATCAAAGACAAAGTTCGTGCCCTAGTTCATCTCTTGTTAAGAAGATTGCTGTGTATTGTGCACCGTAGGGTTTTGTAACCAAGCATCTTCTTGATCTTCATCGTGTAGATGATCTGAAGAACTTTGCAGCCAACAACTCTCTCTCTAGTTGGTGAATTGAAGTCGCATACTGGGATCCGCGCAATTGGTTAGTCACGTACTTGGGAGCCATGCATTGAAAGGAGAAACTGTCACTACAGAGCAAGTCCAATTGGGTATTGGGGTAAGGGTTCAACTGTAGGTTGGTAAGGTACTTGGGATTCCTTGCTTGTGATCGCTTGCTGTGATAATAGTGGAGTTTCGGGAGTGGTAATCTTAAATCATCCGGTGGGGTTTTTGCCGTCAGGTTTTCCCCATTCGTAAACAAATCACCGTGTCTTTTATTTTTCTACTGCATACTTTAGTTTTGGTGATTTGTTTGTGCTGTCACGTGATTTTGCATGTTAACTTGATTAATTAATAACTTGGCTAATTAATCACAAGAGGTCAACGCGTTTGTGACCTGTCAATATACACTTAGATTAGGCTAGAGTAGAAATTCTATATTATATTATATTATATATATATATATATATGTTTCACTTATACGGGAGTAATCTGAGTCTCCAAATTCCTCTCACACACTTTCCCTTTGGACTAATAATTCTTCTAATACTACAATTAATAGGGTTGAGAAACAAAAATATTATCATTTAGTTCTAGGGAATGATGTCAAAATCTGTTACTTTCCGAAGAATCCGAACCAAAGAGTCCAAGGATGAATATGAATTAGCACCTAGACCAAGTCCTAAACCGTACCTCATTTCTGCGACTCCATTGAAGTTAGTTGATAGTGCAAAAGATCTTTATGTCTGGTTTGGCCAGTTCCAGTTATCACCCAATCAACCTAGAAATTAACTTTCACTTTAGCAACTCAAACCTCGTGTAAATCACTGCTTGGCTATGTGAAACATAAGTACAATACAAAAAAATTCTGGACATTAATATGAATTAAGTTTTGATTTTAAGATATAAATTCCTTCATTAAAAAAAAAATCAAATAAAAAAAGAAGAAGCAGAAAATGCAATCCATGGATAGCCCGGCACTTAGGAAGATTTTTCTCTCCAAATAACTTTAATATGCTAATGATTTAGTTAGTTGGCCGGACAGGAAAGAATGTGGGAAACTAGCATCTCGAGTTATTAAAACTCGAGATTCTTATAGAACTCGAGTTTTTAATACTTGAGTTTAAAGGTTTTCATACGCTAACGTGGGCTAAGTTTTTCCACGTGTATACTGAGTTTTATAAACTCGATTTATGAAATCGAGTTTTATAAACTCGATTTTTAATTCACTTATTGACTGAAACCGAGTTCAATAAACACAGTTTTGACCGCTTCAAACCTAAACTACACCCTGCCCTTACTCGTCACTCTCACTCTCACTCTCACACTCACGATCACACTCACGATCACCGCCACCGATCCTAGTCCTCAAGAGCACTCTCTCTCTCTAGTCCTCAAGAGCACTTCGCCAGTCCGCCGCCGATTCTAAACCCACTGCTCCCATTGACCCACCGTGTCGAGGTACTCTCTCTACTCAATACTCTCTCTCTCTCTCTCTCTCTCTCTCTCTCTCTCTCTCTCTCTCTCTCTCTCCAATTTTAGATTTTCGAATTTCATGATTTTGGGTTTTTCGTGATTACAAGAAATTTGTAATGATTTTCAAAATTAATAATAATTATAATTTCATTAATCTCACCCAAAGCATACAATACTACAAAATTTTGAAGATTCTTATGTGATACGCAAGGATTAAATCTACCATGAAATATATAAAATTAGTTTACATTATGTTCTTGTGACAAGGAATTGTAAATGAACAAAAACTACAACCAATAAATTAATTCACGCACACACCCACACCCACACCCACACCCACAACCCTACATCTACAAACCTGTCCCAATTACTTTTTTCCCATTTCCCATAATTTCATTGTCAAGAAGTTTGTCTGTACTGTAATAATTACGGAAATTTTAATATTGTAACTAAAATTTTGATGCTTAATCAATGTTATTGTGATACTTGTGATGCTTAAATAATTCATACTTAAATATATGCTTATGATGCTTTCCTGTTTTAGCATGAAGACTGGGAAGTCACAGTAAACATTAGAATATCATGACTTTTCTAAAATTTAAATTGAAGGTAACATCAACATGAACTGACTTGCGAAGTTGAAAACCATGATAAAAGAGTTAAACAACTCAAGTGAAATTATCAGGGCTAGAATGTAAATTAACACGAATGCAAATTTTCGATGCAGCATATTCGGATATTCCATTAACACTAAAGATTACCTTTCCATCTTTAAGAGGCTCTACATCCCTAGGTAGCGCAACTCAAGCAGGTATCTGCAGGAAGTCAATAAATCAACAACGTTGCTTCCAATAATCAATTTAGTTAGTGTAAATTGCAATTGGTGGGTACTCCTGTATATGCACAGTCTGCATTTGGCCTGATCCCTAAAGCCAAGTTTTGTTTCTTTTTTTATTTATTTTTCAGTCTATGACTAGTGTTACATAATGACTGTGAGTTATTTGCCCCCATACTATTAATGCAAAATATTGTTGCACTCTTTGCAGTATGGAGCCAGAGATTGTGCACCCTAGTCCAAAAGATCCTTCATTGTTGACGCGACAAGAAAATCATCGATCTGAGGACATTTGGAATGGTGAGGTGAAATATCTAGTTCTAACAACCGATTTAATTTTTACGTTGTCTTTGACTTTTACCAACTTCTTTCAAAGTTGTATATCTAGTTCTAACAACTACTATAATTTTTATCCATTTTGTAGGACCTGGGCCCACTTACTTGCCGTGGTCGCGCTAAGGAGATGGCAAACATAACGATGCAAGATAATCGAGTGATTGACATTATCAAGTTGGTGGGGCTAGAAGGATTGTTTAGGGCCCCTTCTAGAGAGATAGATCACTGCCTAATATCGGCCCTAGTTGAGCGATGGCGGCCGGAGACACATACGTTTCATCTTCCACATGGTGAGATGTCAATCACCCTAAAAGATGTGGAGGTCATTTTGGAACTTCCTATAGACGGTGAGGTCTTGGTTGGGCCAACTGCTGCAGAGGATGGGGATTGGAAGCGACTGTACGAGGAGTTGCTTGGTTTTGAAGTTTCACCGACTGACAACAAAACTTTGGTGGGACAAAGAATTCTCATCAGCCGCCTTGTTGAGCACATTGAAGAGCCATTGCCTCATGATGCAACGAAGATGCAAATACATCAGTATGCTCAATGCTATATATTAGCACTACTAGGGGGATAAGATTTTCATGGACAAGTCGAGAGATAGGGTGCATCTGATGCTCTTGGAGTTCTTACGAAACTTTCGTGATCCTTAATAGTATAGTTGGGGTAGTGATTACTTGGCATGGCTGTATAGAGAGTTGTGTCGGGTAAGCCATAAAGAGTCATCACAAATTGATGGGGCATTGCAATTGGTCCAGTATTGGGCATAGGCGAGGTTGCCATTCTTGTGCCCGAGGATAGAGCCCCCACCTGGATGTGATTATGGCCCATGACCAAATGCTCTACTTGCATTTAAGTAAGTATTTTCATGAAATTTACTCTTTTTAGTATCTAAGTGGTATTATCTTATCTTATGTTATTCGCTCGTAACTGAAGGTGGGTGCGAGTGCCAAGCTCGAATAGTAGGCCATCCAGCATGGCATTGATCCACTATCGCAAGCAATTAGTTAGAATGAAGCCGGACCAGGTAATAATACACAAAAATTATGTTTGGTTATGCTGATGTTTCATTTCTTTGTTTTTTCTTGCGTAAAGATTGGATCCATATGTATAATTTTCCTTAAGAATATGTTCAAATCATTTTCCCTTGTTGCACATTTTAAGATGTTATGATAATTATTTTTTGTTTCTATTGTAGATTATGTGGCAGTCATATTAGGCAGACTTAGGCCACCTTTCTGCCTTTTGTGTTGCAGGGAGGGATATGTGGACGGCAAGGGTGCCACTTGTGTGTTTTTTCATAGTAGAGACACACCACCCAAACCGTGTCCTTCGACAGTTTGGGTTGGCGCAAGAGCGACCCGACCATGTTGAGTACAATCATAAACTGCATGGAATAGACTTGTGTGGAAAGGTGGAAAAAATTGGAGGGAGGAGCATGCACCGTACATCCTCTCATGGGGTATGAGACAACAATGAGTTTGCCATGCACCTCCTCAGATGGGTGAGATGCGCCACGATCATGCCTATTACCTCTGGTACTGTTTGGTCACTCAAAAGTATGTCAACCAAAACAACGCTAAATTACATATGATGGTAATGTGTTCTAATTAGATTTTATTGCCTACTTTGTTTTTTCTTCAGTACATGTATGAACGTAGAATCAATTGATTTCTTTCTTGAACAATTCTAGTTTGATCTGACTGACATCCAATTAAAAAGACTTTCTATTACATAAAGTATTCTAATAAAACTTTTAGTTCTTGGTTCGGCTATTCGCATAGATATTCATCTCAAAGTTCTAATTTTCAATTGAGTATTTGAATATGGAATTAAGAAGTACTATATTATCTATTATGTAATTGATACATAAATGTCTCAAATCTCAATTGTACTGGTCATTTCTTTGTTTCAAATTGAAAGCCATAAAGCGCTGTTGGAGTTGCTTCCTAAAGGAAGCCTAGGACACGACCACGTCCGGCGCGTCCTAAATGCTATCGTTGGGCTTCGTGTTGGTCCTACAGCAAATGGGTAGGCAAACAATAGGCATAGGACTGAATCAACAGTTGTTGCAAGCCCAAGCACAAGTGCAGCACTCCTAAGTACACTGAGCTGTGGTCGGCTTGCTACTGCAAACCCAAACACAAGCGTAGCTAGGGGCCGTGGTTGGCGTGCTACAGCATGCCCAAGCACAAGTACAGGTAGGGGCCGTGGTCGGCGTGCAACAACCCCTTGGGTTGTAACTAGTCCTGAGGTACCTGCACCTATCCCCCACGCATCTCCTCCACCTGAGGTCCCTCCACCCATCGTAGATGCATCTCCTCAGCCCGAGGTCCCTTCACCCACCCTACCTTCGCAGCCCAGTTTTGATTTTGGTATTGATTTCCATATGACCCCTCCTACGCACCCTCAGACACTCTCATACTCCCCCACTAGCTCTAGTGCACCCACTTTGCCCATGACAATGATCCTCACTCCTAGCTATACAGAGCATCATTACCCACCTACCTCATCCTCATCCGACCTCCTAGGACCCCCTATTCGGATTGACACTGATGTACCGGACGAGCATCCCCCTCATCAGCCCTCACCCTCACGAGGTAGACCACAACATAGTAGAAGAGCACCCACTTGTGGGACAGTTGGACACAAAATAGGACATAAAGGTAGCTCTATGGTATGATAACATTAATTACAATGTAATGATATATTTTGTAGTTCACTTTATTCTTATCATTACACAAAATATTGATTATATGCATCTAATGTCTTTGCAACACGATGATGAGCCTAAGGATGATGCCCCACAGCCTCCTCCCTCGCCCAAACATTACACTAGGGTTAAAAAATGCAAAATTGGTTAGTCTACCATTTATTATCATTTTCTGCCAAATAGATTATAATGATGTATGTTGTGAGCAAGACGATTATACACATTTTTTTAGCAATAAGGTCATTCTATCCATATTTCATTATTGTTGAAGACTTGCATTCTGTTTGCAGGTGATTGACATGGTATCTCTAATGTGGTACTTGGTGCAAATAATAGATAAGCTTGCATATGCCGTCGTAATACAACATTGTTCTTACAAGGTTTTTTATATATTCTTTTGATTTACTAATTTTTGTTTAACTTTTTCCCTCCATATATTCTTTGTTAAATTTAAACTCATTTGCTGAAGTTTTTTGGAGTTGCATTTATGCACTTTGGTCCTAGAGCTTATACATTTAGCTTTATACTTCAATTGAATTTTTTTGGGGCTGCAGAACTCCACTAAGGCTGACAGGATTGTAGATTCTTTGTTGAGGCATTCACCTAAATCTGAAGGATGGTAAGAGATGGGGGAGTTCGGGGGCAAATGTTTTGGTATCGGAGGTGAAGAGGAATCAGAAGAGTAGTGGTAGTGGTAGTGGTAGTGGTAGTATTGTTTTGAAGTCGGGGGAAGAAAGTAAGTTTAAAGGGAAAGCGGGTGGTGATGGAACTCGAGTCTAGCTCTTCGGATTCGTTGGGGAGGTCTTCGAGTGTTGATGTGCAGAGTGATGGCAAGTACTTGGAAGGGCAGAAATTGATTCATAAAAAACTGCTTTTCAATTAATCTAGCATTTACTATTATGTGCAGAGTGATGGTAAGTACTTGGGGGCATTCCTTCTTCTCTTCAAAAGCTGTCTCTTTACGGCTGCGAAAAGTTGATGTGTCTTCCCATTCTAAATCTCACCAATTTCAAACATCTGCACATTGCTTATTGCCCCAATTTAAAGAAAAGATGTGCAGATGGGAGAACTGAAGAGTGGTTTAAGATTGTCCATGTTCCAAACATCAAAATCAATGGAGAATCCATCAAAGGGGAAGAGGATTCTGACAACTTCGAAGACTTTGACGACTTTGAAGATGATTAGTAAGTGTACTTAGACCTGGCCTACTGGACTCCAATTTATTTATGTAATTTTTTTTAAAAGGGCTATTCTTAAATTTCACATCTCAGCATTGGCGATCAATTAGAAAAAAAAAAATAGATTAATCAGTCTTGAATTAATTAATAGAAATTTAACTCATGATTACTTAAATGTTGCAAAAAATCTAATCCCAGCCAATGCCCATAAAATTTGTTAGATTAATCCATTCATTATGACATACATACTCATTCTGTTTCTCAGCATTTCTTTTAACCTTCACTTATTGGTGTCAAATTGATTATGTCTATTGATGAAAGCATACTCATTCTTTTCAATTTCATGAGCTGGAATTCTAATAATAGATGGACCAGTTCTTGTTTTCAGGGCTTTGTAAAAGTTGGAAAATAGATATTGTTAATTTGGGCTGCAGGGTCATAATTATGTTTATTTGAGTGAATTTTTTGTGGGAAAGTGGAGTTCGGTTGCATAAGAATGAGATAAGACATTTGGTGGGAGCAGGCCTTGCAAATTTTTGTTCTCATGTTTGGGTTGGAAGGTCGATTTTACTGGTCCATGAAGTTATGTGGTCCCTAGTTCTACTAGTGGAAGCAAAGCTTAAATTTCTTATAAAGTTTTAGACAGCACTGAAGGTGTTGATGGTTTTAATATATTTATATATCGGTTTTAGCTTTTGAAGGTTGCTAACACATTTAAATTTTTTTCAGCTTTCTCAAGAATCTTTTATGAAGATTCAATCTTGGAAAATAACCAAGTTGATGACAACTGATGCTAAGGTACTTCAGATTTGCTTTCTCTTTACCTTTTCAGAAACTGCACATAAGTTACTTCTTAATTAATTGGTGCTAGACCTTATTGGCCCAGTCTGGTCAGTTTTTGCTAGTTAGAGATACTTTATAAGCTAAATTAGTGGGTTCTTGGGCTACACTTCGTGGGCCCAGATTTAGCTCATTTCATAGGGTGGTTTTGTCAGCTGCATGGGTCAACAACATTAACAGGTTTTTGATTTTTGTTCACTGTACAATGATAACTTAGTTTAGACATGCAGAAGTGCTGTGATGGATTTTACTTTATGCACATTATTAGGATAGAAAGATAGGATCAATAAAATAAAAATTTAGAGTTAACCAATTGAATTCTCACATGAAATGGATAGTCTTTTTTTGTAAACCAAACTGACATAAAACTAATATTAGAAACTTTGTTTTATATTCTTTTCCTCGCTATTTTGGAATGATTCCGGGCAGAAATTGCTGGGGAATGGTCCAAGACTATTTGCATCCTAAATTGAATGTATTTCAGAAGGATATACTACAAGTCCATACATCTCCTTTAAATTCAGCTTTCTTTATTAATAAATTATCCAAATTCCTCTTGTTTTCCTTCAATTAGAAGTATAATTTGTGTGCAAAATTTGGAAAAGCTAGGAATATAAAAACAGACCAGAGTTTGTGATCTCCAAAGGGAGTCAATACTTCAATTATGTAAGACTCGAATGAAAAAAATCAGTGGTAAATCTTTTTTTTTTTTTTTTTTTTTTCCTTTCATTTATACTTTTAACGCCACTATTTTCTTATATTCATGCATCTCCTTTCTAAGTTCGCTTTGAATTTACCACTGGATCTCTTTATTCTTCCTTTTTGTTTTAGGTTTAGTGAATTCATCAGTTGTTGAATTCTGTATGTAGGAACTTTTAATTTGGAAACAGATGGTTTTTAGTGAATTTACTGCAACTACAAGAACATAAAGTGGTGCATATCTCACTCCTATCTTTATATATCTTATTTCAAAGACAAGGGTAAATGGTTCATTTGTTTTGAATTATTGGATATTTGATTGCAAGATGGTAGAAATAGTATTATTTTCCTCTCTTTTTTTGATAGGTTGAATTGGATGATGACTGTAGCTTGGTGTTAGCAACAACTGTAGGGCTTGAAACTTTGGGTGGTGTAATGACAAAGATTGGATATAGAATGAATTGGAAACACAAAATGAAAGGATATCAGGGCTCACTGCAGTAGCCCTTGACACTTTGGGTGGTGTAATGACAAAGATTATCCCAACCTACACAACTTCACAAACTTCCAAATCAGAGTTCTTCCCCACTGCAGCAGATGGACAGACCAGTGAAGAGGTTAATGTCTATTAGGGGGAGAAACTTGTTCTTGGGTCAGCAACCAAAAGCGAAATGGAGTAGTTGTACTAGTAGAAGGAGGAGGAGAAATGGGAACAACAACGTGGTGGTGTGTGAGAAAGTGGTTGGTATTGATGGTTGGAACAACTAACAGTGCAGTGGCAGACATGGAAGGTGGGAAGCCAACGATTGTAACTAATGCTGAGGGGCAGAGAATGACACCATCTATTGTGGCGTACATAAGAATGGTGATAAGCTTGTGGGGCAAATTGCTAAGAGACAAGCTGTGGTGAATCCTGAGAACACCACAGCTTCCCAAAGGTAAGCATTAACATCTCCGCTTCCCAAAAATTGGCACATTTGTGGCAGAAAATTTGAATTTGGTTATTTTGTTGCTACAGGCTGATATCCAAAATGTGAAGGATGCCATTTGTAAATGGAGATCGTCCATTGATGGTCATGGAACTCCTGCAAGGACACAATCGCTTAAAGCTTGTAAGCATGAGGATGACTCATTCGCTGGTGTTGGAGATACAACTTTTGCTCTATTTGCATCTCTACTTGATTCTGCTATTCAAGGTGCTTGAATTAACCTTTTTGTACTATTTTGCAATACTCAAAATTATTCCAACATCACCTTTCTTTTAAATGATGCCTTCATAGTTCATTGAAGTAATTTGTTATTGAATTTTTCTAGTTTATTTGGCTGGTGACCTGTTTCTGGAAGGGATGAAATGGTTGTTCATTCAGAAAAGTGTTCTCAGCTTGAAATTCTGTCACTTGGGGGAATATACATATACATGTGTGTGTGTGTGTGTGTGTGTGTGTGTATTGTTATATCGGTTATTGCTTTTGTCGAAATCTTGCAACAGTGCTAGTCGTAGCATATTAACATTTTTCACGTCCTTACTTCTATAGTTAATTTTCTTTGCAGGTTTGATGCCTTTTCCTGATCTGATACTAAGATTTGAGAGATCTTGCCGAAATGTTTCAGAGTCAATGAGGTTTTTCCTCTACTATTGATAATATTTATAAATAGATAGATATATTTTTCAGTATGCAAATGCACATAGATTCACACATGGTGTTATTTCATTTACCTGTTTTCCGTTATCTAATAGTGATAGATGCAATGACGCTGTAGTGGGTCTAAGTTTTTACTTTGCACCAGGCTTTACTTCATTTTTAATATTAACTCTGTGATTCATTCTTTCTTCATTTGTTCAAGGATATGGTATAGAAGCAAATTTTATTAGTGAGAGATATTGATTCAATCAGAATGTAACATCACAGGTGTCAAAAGGGGGGAAAAGAAAAAGAAGATTCCGTTTTCATCCAATACAACAAAAAATATACATATAAAATGTAACGTCACAGGTGGTAAAAGGGGGAAGAGAAAAGGTTGAGGATTCCAGTTTCAGTGAAATGTCGTGATTGAAGCTTGTCAAGAAAGAAATAGAGTAAATAGTGAGACTGGTGTTGTGTATTGGATTTTCTGTCCCTAACTCTCTTCCCCCCCCTTTTCTAAATATTCTCCAAAATTTTCTAACCCCACCCATCCCTGTCCCCTCTCTATTCCCCCTCAATACCAAACAAACCCTAAGGTTTGAGCATCCAAAATTGAGATTTCCACACAAATGAAATACTCTAATGTGTAATCTTCACAAAGTGAAAGAGGATTATCTTTCTTCTTGGCTAAACTACCCCAGATTGGAGAAGCAAATTAATAGAGGAAAAGCCATTATTTTATATCCCGTCAATGATTGGGATGACCTTTATACTTAGTACGTAATAGATGCTTATTGATATATTGGTTAAAAAAATATGGTTTTGTGTGATTGTAACTTGATCTGGATATTGAACCAAGCAGGGTTGCCATCGATCCCTACAACTGGTCTTGTTTCCTGGGGTTGAATGTTTTAGCTTATGTTGTGGATGCCTGTGTTATGGAATTATTGTTGATCTCTGTAACTATTATGTGTAACAAAGGGTGACACTATAAAAAGATACTTGTTGGTCTATTGTGCTTGGCTTGGATTCTTGGACTTTGCCATTCGAATTGTAGCAGCTGTGCAATTCAAAATCATTCATATTCTTTGTTCTTTCTGGTAGAATATAGGTAATATTTGTTTCTTTGGTGGCTGTTTGACTTTTTTTATGTGCATTTCCTCTATAGATATGGGTCCAATGTACAGCATCGGGTAGTAGAGGACAAATTGATGAGGCAGAAGGCTCGGCTCCTGCTTGACGAGGCTGCTTCCTGGTCTCTTTTGTGGTACCTCTTTGGGAAAGGAAATTAATCTTTAACCTCTTCTACTTTTGATGCTTTTGTGGATTCAGTTTGTTAAGATATTTTTATAAATTGCTGGTAATGATGCACGGTTTTGAATTCCGCTCCGGATTAGCTACTGGAACTGAAGTGCACCATTTCGGGATTATTCCTGAGACTCTTCTACTTTTGATGCTATTATTATTGGTATTGTTAAGCTAATTGTGAGAGAAATACATTTGAAGATTAACTAGTTTCCAAGTAATTTATTCAAGTTAAATTAATATCCTAGTGAAGTGCTATATAAAATACAAATTAAGTGAAGAGTTATACTAAAGGGAAAAGAAAGGCAATTGTGGTATTACTGTATATAAACAAGGTGGTTAGACGGCAAAAATAGCAATTTAAGCATAAGATTCTAACTATATAGTTAGTTGTTAAGGTTTACAAACTATATTCTATACTAGCACCTCGAGTCTAAGAGTCTCGATTTTGGGCCTAAAAATCGAGTATTTGATGCTCGATTTTTATAGTGTGATCTATCTGACGTGGCAATTTCATCCAGGTGGAGTCTACTTGGAAATCGAGTCTTAGAGACTCGATTTACAAATAAAAAAAATTTCAAACCCACGACTAAGTCCAGAAACACAAAAATCCCAGCAATGAAATACAAAAAAAAAAAAAATATATATATATATATATATATATGTAACTACACCCAGGCGGCGAGCGCCTGGGTCGCGCGACCAGGTGCGCAACGCCTGGGTCGCGCGACCAGGTGCGCGACGCCTGGGTCGCGCGACCCGCGACCTGGGCGCGACCCAGGTGCGCGAAGCCTGGGTCGCGCGACCCAGGTGCGCGACGCCTGGGTCGCGCGACCCATCGTGCGAGCCGCGACCTGGGCGCGACCCAGGCCGCGCGATCTGGTCGAGCTGCGATCTGCGATCTGGGTTTTTTTTTTTTTTTTTCTCTCTCTCTCTCTCTTTCTGCGATCTGGGTTTTTTTTTTTTTCTCCGTATTTCTTCTCTGATGAGATGCCTGATGAAAGAAGTACTGTCTTATTCTTTTTCTCTGTATTTTTTTTGGCTTGTAAATCGAGTCTTTAAGACTCGATTTCTAAGTAGACTCCACCTGAATAAAAATGTCACGTCAGATAGATCGCGCTATAAAAATCGAGCATCAAATACTCGATTTTTAGGCCCAAAATCGAGACTCTTATACTCGAGATGCTAGTATAGAATATAATTTGTAAACCTTAACAACTAACTATATAGTTAGAATCTTATGCTTAAATTGCTATTTTCGCCTTGTTAGACTATATTTATAACTATGAACTTCCCGGAAGCTTCCTCAATAAAAAAAAGTTTCAATTCAATTTCCAGAGGTCAACAACCCTCACACGTGAACTGTTGTTATAAGTCTTTAGTGTCTTTCTCTGTTTTCCTCTCTCTCTCTCTCTCTCTCTCAAGTCTTCTTTTCACAGAAGCTTGTTTCGCTGCTTTTGTTATTCAGGTAGCGTTTCGCCCCAAATTTCATCAATTTTTTTATTTTGGTTTACGATTTCTCTCTGGTCATCAATTTCTTTTACTGGTAGAAGTAAACAGTAGATCACGGCAGTGGGAAGAGCAATCAAGCCCAAGTTTTGATTTCAGACCGGAACATGAATCTCGCCTAGAATGCTGAAATCCTTCCCGGAACACCAGTTCAGGTTACTTAGAATAGTCTGGAATTGAGGACGAGAAATAATAGGGGGGTCCTTTTGCACAGGTCCAAGCACCGGAACGGAATGGAATTCAAAACCTAAAAATGATGTGTATCATAAACATAACCTCCTGAGACTATTCCATTTGAATGATTAGCATCATTTAGGCAGTCCCCCCATCTCTCTTAGTGTGTAACTTGTAGCATATATCTTTTTGCAAATATCTTCCTCATGATGTATTGTTCCTAAAGTTCAACTTTGAAAATTTTTTTTGTGAAAATTAGGATATTATGAAATTGTGATTGCTTCTTAAAAAGAGGTATATTAAATTATGTATTTTATTAATTTATTTTGATATCAGACATTTATTTGTGTACTTTTTGGTTTCCAAACTTTCTTTATAAATAACTTATGCAGTAAACATTTCAAAAGAGAGGGGTGCAACCCCAGTACATGAGGTTACGCATGAAGGCTTAAATAAACAACCCTCTATGGTTTGGGCTTTATTTTTTTTGGTTGATAAGTAACCCTCTATGGTTTAGTAGTCCATGCTGAAAAAGGAAGAGATGAATTCTATGTACTCTATAGATGCCATGTATAAGCTCTGTGTGGCTATGTTGAGAGCTTTCATATTGCTCTGTGTATGTATGTGTGTACTGTGTAGCCTAACTTATAAAAAAAGCAAAGGATGTGTTAGCCTCACATGGTTTCCTCACTGAAACAAATAATAGGAAAGAGATAGAACATTTGTTAATGCTTTAAACTGTGTGATTTGTTAATTAATAAAATCATTTACTGTTAAAAAATTCTTTAAATGTTGCCATTAAATTCTGTATTCTTTGTTTCTAAAATTACAGACTGCTCAACCAGAATATCTTCTGACCAATTGACGCATGCTATGTCATGGTGGCAGTTGCTCCTCAATAAACTTGATGCCTTAACCGTGATGCAAACATAGAAATATTGCTCTGTGGTCTTTTATACTGCTGCAATTTTGTTACATCAAAATTGTCCCTCCTAATCTTATACAACATGCCTTCTTGTTGCCTTTTGCATTTGGGTTTGATGACAAGGCCATTATTTATGGTGTAATTATTTTGTTGTACTATTTTTTTGGTTGTTGCCAATCTTATCCCACTGAGCTTTGGATTTTCTTCTCTGACCACTTGATGCGTGAGACTTCATGGTGGCGGTTGTTCCTTAATATGCTTGGTGCCTTAACCTTGATGCAAACACAGAAATATTGCTTTGTGGTCTCTTATACCGCTGCATTTTGTTAAAATCAAAATTGTTCTCCTTAACTTACACAACATGCCTTCTTGTTGCCTTTTGCATTTAGGTTTTGATGACAAGGTCATTTATGGTGTTATTGTTTTGTTGTACTTCTGTTTTGCCACTGTGCTATGGGTTTTCTGTGTGACGATTTTTGTTTCTTCTTGCAGTGTCGGAAGAACTCCCAAAAGAGCTAATCCTGGTGATGTATTTTTCTAGCATGTGCTGCTTCATAGGAAAATAATATTTTAAATTTGCAAAGAAGAAATGTCTTTTATTTGATGTTTTAAAAGACGTGTTTATTCTCATTTAAATTGATTGACTTATGACAATACCCCCAAACATCGCATTTGGAGGAATGCCACTTTGTTGCTGAAGATCATACAGCACAATTATGTCTCCGAGTTGTTCAATGGCTTGAAGATTTGGCTTCCAAAGCACTTGACTTAGAAAGCAAGGTGATCAGTTTTATATCAGTTCATGCTTAGAATGTTCAAGTGTGTTATTGTTAATTTTTTCGTTAGTGGTCTTGCCTGTTTATTCATAGGCCCTTTGATAGACAGTTTTAATTGTCTTTCTTGTTGGCTGAATAATTTATCCTTGTCTCCTTTTACAAGCACTCTGCTGTTATTCTTAATGTTATTATTATCTTTTCCCCCCCATTTTCTTCTTCTGCCCTGCTTCTGTTGCATATCAAGATATTGCTATATTGCATGATGCATCTCTTGTATATCACCATTACTCAGACTTTTAAGTTAGAGTATAGATCACAGGACAAAATCCATTAGTTCCCTATCATGTTTCTAGCTTTACTGATTTTATTAGCCCTCTCGTCCGTACATCTAGTGTTCCTTGAATTGGGGTAGACCTCTGAGCATTTTAAACATCTTAATTAAATCTTAAAGCATATTTTACTGAAATGTAAGTTCATATGTTGGGGAACAGAGGAGCCTTAAGATGAGAATTTAGATTCAGAAATGGAGGATTTTTTGTTCTTCTCCCCCTTAACATGGTATCATGGGATAATGGTCTGTTTTTGCTATCTTTCTTGGGTACACACACACACACACACACACACACATATATATATATATAAAAGGAGAGTATGCTTTTGTTTTCACTTCTGTGTACCACACTATGAGTTATTACTTTCATTAGCATGGTGTAATGAATAAATCAGGATTTTGTGAACAATAGTTTCACTGATTTGAAGGAAATAGAAATTTAAAAGAAGGAAATTTGGGGCAACGTCCCCTCAACTAACTGTAGCAAAAAACGAATGAAATTTAGCAATCATTGATTTGAGAGGTCAGTTTTCGTTTGCTTTCCTTTTTGTACGTATGCAATTCCTTCTAAGAGTTTCAAATTTCTTGTGTTTATGGTGCTTTTGCTGTCATTCTATTTCTTGTTATGGGATAGCTTGTAACAGTTATGATTTGTCGTATAATTTCTGTTGACCTATCAATTTGTAGCCTCTGATTGTTCACAATTGTTGGTGGAAACTGTCACATTTAAAGGAACATCCTCTGTAACATCTTTGTTTCTCAACATCCACTTTTTCTTGGCTGTATTTGCTTGTGAAAGCTGGTCTTGTATCCGTAGCCAAATATTACTCTAAAGACAGCACTTTACCGAACCTGTTTTGGTTGCTAATTTTTTGGTGATATTGTCTTTCAACTTCTGCAATAATTCTCCTGGAATTGTTTCCTTTAGTGAATCTGCTAAGTTGATACTTACAACAAGTATCCCTATTTAAAAAATAAATAAATAAAAAAATACCACTAAAAACTAAAACGAGTTGCACTATGTGTAGGTAAGAGGGCATTTAGTGCTGGTGTTGCTGATGAGAATGGACATGGTTGGGCAATAGCTAAATCCCTTGCTGCTGCAGGGGCTGAGATTCTCTTAGGCACATGGGTGCCTGTAAGTAAATCATCCTAATCTTAAGGGCTGTGCATTTGAGATTTCCTATAATAGAATTCCCTAGACTCATGAACTGGATAACTACTAACCAGGAAGCTATTCTTCTAGGCTTTGAACATTTTTGAATCCAGCCTGCGACGTGGAAAATTTGATGAATCACATTTGAATGATTCCCACTATTTCTTCAACAGTTTACAATGAAAATTGTATAATCTTTGTTCATCTTCAGACATTATTCAAGGTCCTTATATATGTTGCCATCAATAACAGGTGTTACATTTGCCTGGCTGAGTATGAGGAAGGGGAAACAATAAGAGTTCTCCCGTGTTGTCATGAATATCATATGTCATGCATTGATAAATGGCTCAAAGAAATACATGGGTATCTTCAATTCTTTCGTGCTTTTATTTTATCATTTTACTGGAATCTACTTTATAAATTAAGTTCAATTTTTTTTTCTATTGTAACGTTGTCCCTTCTGTTCCTTTGCTGGTGCTGTAGTGTATGCCCAATTTGCAGAGGAGATGTTTGTGAGGGCATTGCCGAGGCTTCTTCCTGAAATCCAGAAATTTCATCTTTTTGATGAATATGTAAATACATATATAAATAGGTAAAGTTTTTTTCTTGAAATATTTTATGCCCATATATTTGTTGTAAAACAGTAAAGTTTAATGCTTCAGTAATATGATATGCCATAAGTTGGCTCCAGAGAATTAAGAAGAGGGGCATATGCATCTTGTAGTTTCCCTGTTGAAATTCCATTAGATCAGATTTTGTAATAAAAACTAGAAAGGATTATCATCAATATTATTGCCACACCATCAATATGCATTGGCATTATGAGAGGTACTGAAATTTGGTAATTGCTGTTCATCATTTGGATGGAATATGCTAGTTATGATGTAGTTAATGAAAGCGATTTGATTGTTGATTCCAAACTAGATTACTTAAAAGAATTTGATCTATTCAGGAGCCAATTTGGTCGGATTCTCAAAAGCTTGGAAGCTGGATTTTTAACTGGGTTTGTAAGAGTTTGACATAGCTTTTAGGTACCCCTGTTCAATGGAACCATTCCATCACACAATGTGATTAAAGGCATGGCATCATCATTATAATGACCAATTTAAAGATGCACTTGTATGTAGCAGATCCTATTTAACATACAGCCTTAACCATGTGATGACCATCAGATACCTAGCTATAGCAGGGACTGAAAAAGTAATCCCTGATACTACCCATTGAAAGCAACTAGGGAACATAAACTAGGCCAGGGTAAGTAATATCAGTTTAAAACTTTTAGCATTTACCAAGAAAAGGGAGGTAAAAAAAAAAAGGCAGGAAATCTATGCTAATTGTCCAGGACTTCCGGATAAATGATTAATTTATGTTGCATAATTTATGGCAGAAGAAGCTTGGCCGACGGCTTCATTTTGACAAGAGTGCAAATGATGACCATGAGAGGAGTATTTTGACGGAGATTAAGCGGAAATGTGGTGGTCAGTTCACCTCAAAGATGGAGAGAATGGTTAGTTACCTTAAAATTGTTCAGGAACTAACTTTTAAATGTTAATGAAGTACATTTTTTTATACTGATGGATCCCAATATATTATCACTATTCAATATCCAAAATAGTAATCTAGTCGAGACTTATTCAGTTGAAATTTTTATTTATTTATTTATTTATTTCCTTCTTGTAGGTTACTGACTTAACATTGACCAGGAATAACCAGACCAGCTTTGAGGAGTATCTGAGTAATAATTCACATGCAAATCCAGGTGTTGACTTGACTGTTACTGTTCTGACTACTGGCTTTTGGCCAAGTTACAAGTCCTTTGACCTCAACCTTCCACCAGAGTTGGTAATTTGGAATTCTTTTGTTGATATAATACAAATTTGCAATGTTAATTATTGTGGAAGTCACTAACTTCCTTCTCTTTTACTGCTATTGCTTTAGGTCAAGTGTGTCAAAGTTTTCCAGGAATTCTATCGAACAAAAACAAAGCACAGAAAACTTACATGGATATATTCTTTCGGTACTAGTAATGTCAGTGGGAAATTTGAACCCTTGAAACTATGGAACTGATTGTGACCACTTATCAGGTGATATGTTCACAAAGTTTTATTTCTATCATGCAAATGCTTTAATGTAAATGTGAGTGCCATGTTCGAATGGTTTTATTTCTTGCTAATATAGAGGGTTAATTGTTCTTCTTGTGGGACAGGCCTCAACCCTGTTGCTTTTCAATTCCTCGGATAGATTGAGTTACTCAGACATCATGACCGAATTAAACTTGACAGGTAATGACATTGTTAGACTTCTCCACTCCTTCTCATGTGCGAAGTACAAGATTCTGAGTTATATTCTGAATGCCTTGTTCCAGTTTTCCCTTTCGATTTACTGATTTTTGCTAGGGATGTTTAATCTATTGCTTGGTTTGATGTGCAGATTCCTCTCCCTCCAGTGGATGAGAAGAAGAAAGTAATTGAAGATGTTGACAAAGACAGACTGTATGCCATTGATGCCTCGGTTGTGTGCGTCATGAAGAGCCATAAAGTTTTAGGCCACCAGCAGCTGATCATGGAGTGTTTTGAGCAGTTGGGTCACATGTTCAAGGTTTTTATGGCACCTCTTGTCCTCATATATAATTTATGTCCTGTTCCTTTTAATCAGCTGTATCTCACTGCATTGTGGTGATCTATGGAAGGACACAAACAACAGTCTGGGGAAGAGGAGGGCCTTTTCAGACCTTCTAAAGCTGTTAGAAAACAATGGCATGTCTAGGCACAAGTCTATATATATTGAGGTAATCAAAATCTATTGCTGGGATACTAGGTAATCTTACTAGTGTCCTGCTGAGGTCATTGTACTCAGCTAACAGAAGAATCAACCAGCAATGTTGAACATTTCAGCCAAAGAAAAAATTAAAAGCAACAAACAAAAAGGGGACTCACCATCTAGCGAGTCCCATTTGGTGTGTGACAGAAAATTCTTGCTTTAATTATGTCAGTGATTCACTTCAGTTGAATTATTTCACAATGTAGAATCATTTAAGGATGTTAAACAAAACTGTCTTATGATCCAGTTGTTGTTACCTGGCAGAAGGCTGAATTATAAAACAATAGCTTTTATAAAATCTTGGGAATCTTATTTCCAAAATTTCATGGTTTCAGCTAAACGTGATTCCCTTTTTTCCTTTCAAAAATGATGAAATCTTAAATAAAAGACCTTGTGCAGTTTCAGCAAAATCTTATGTGTCAAATGTATACTTTTATCCTTGCATGAGAGCTTCAATTTCTTTTCTTCTATACTATGCATTTCATATGGCTTGTTTATAAACTTACACTTTGTTTTGTCTTCTTGAATTATTATTAGTCATTTCCCATTTACATCTCCACCAACTTGTGGGTAGCACTTTTCGTTGGGTCGTTATATTTGTAGTGTAGTAGGAGTAGTTGGGTTTAGGGTCTTTCATTGGTTCTATTTTGTGTTATTTGTATAAAATCTAGCAATATAACGGTGACTTTGCTGATTGGTTGCTTAAAAGAGCGTTTGCATAAGTGATTTAATTTACTATTTGAATGTGAGCATAAAGCAGAATGGAGATGTTCTTTGAAGTAATAATAAATTATACCGTCTATTTATTACAAAAAATAATAAATAAATTATACCATGTGTAGTAAATTAAGTCAATTGATTAAGATTACTGAGGATTTATTTAATTGGTAAATTGATTCTGATAAATTCTGCTTATTTATTTTTATTAAATTGCAGAGTATAGAACTGTTTTAGGAGTTGCAGGACCTCTAGTTATCCTTGAGAAAGTAAAGGTGGGGGATTTTGCTCTCTTGCCATACATTTCTTAGTAATTGTGTTAACCTGTGTTGCTATGTCTCGTCTTCATATTGATGTCTTCTTCTCCCCCAAACTTTTAGGTCATTACACTGACCTACTTTATGTATATACAGGATGCGGAAGACGACAATTTTGCCATTGTATTTGCTGCTATGGGTGTAAATATGGAGACTACACAGTTTTTCAAACGTGATTTTGAGGAAAATGGCTCTATGGAGAGAGTGATCCTCTTTTTGAACCTGGTATATTTTGAAATCTGCATGTGGACCATATTGTGACATATTTGTTTATGTAATGAGTGAACTTGTCAATAACACCACTTCTTAATTGTATTCGTAAAATGTGTCCTCTGATGTGCTCTTGTCCAGGCAAATGACCCTACAATTGAACGTATTATTACTCCTCGTATAGCTCTGACTACTGCTGAATATTTGGCTTCTGAATGCGGGAAGCATGTTATTGTCATACTTATGGATATGAGTTGATGTCAATAAAAAGGAAGAATCTTGCTTGTACAATGCCAATTTGATGTCAATACAATTGTTGCTTTCATATTAGAGGCCTTGAGCCATATTTTGGTCACTGTGACCCTTGTAAAAATCCTTTTGTAAAAGCAACTTCAAGGCACTACTGGCTGGGTCCTCTCCATCAACTGAGCCTATTCATCCATCCCATTCAAAGCTGGAGGTTGCAAATGGTACAATGCAAACTAATGAGGCTTTAGACTCTCCATCGCAAACTATTTAAGCTTCGGATGTTGCATCATTTAATCATCCTGGTAATCAACTTCTAAAGCATTTCCCCCATGCTTTTTTCCATTCATGCTTTTGTTTTCCACCCATAGCAAGGTCTACGTGGACCTGAGAGCGCACACCCGCTGTGGAGTGTTTCGTTTGCAGGTGTTTTTTCCCATTTGAGTCTTTGTTTCTTCTGTATTGGAACAATCCTCACTGGAGGAGGGAGAAATAAAGGACTTTGGTGCTGGTAAACACCTTAGGAATAGTTTTACTTACCCTCCTCCTGGTTTGCACACCCCACAGCGGGTGGATGCTCTCCCAGCCCATCCACGTAGACCTTGCTATGGGTGGATCAGCAGCAACGACGAGCAGGGTCCGGTGCATGGAACAAAAGCGCCATTTCCAAAAGACATAGCAAGAAAGCGCAAGACCAGGTGGGATGTTAGGCTTGAAGATATGTAATGTAGCTGCCTCTTTTGTACTCCATCGACTAGGTTTTGTAGAACTAGAAAATCACTTTTGTGCACTTGTGAATCCTGAATTGTAGTTTATACTAGATAACAATAGGATTCTATTTAACTATATGGCGTAATAAGAAATGAGTTTTTTTTGTTTGTATATATTTTTGATAGTGTTTTCTTCCCATCAATGCCAAATGAACAAGTTGTATGACATTAGTCACATAATCTACGCAATAAAGGCCCTTCATAAACCAGTTGTTCACCTCCCTGAATGAAGTGCTGGGTTAAATTTAAACTCAATGTGACTAAGTACGAAGTCAAAAAAATGAGAAAAAAGCAAAGCAAGCGAAGTACACATTTAATGTGAAGTTTTAAAAAGTTATATATAAAAGTTAAAAGTTAAAAACTAAAACTTAAAACTGATGTCAAACTCATGTACACAAACCAAGCCATGTTTGCAATTTGAATGAGCATGATAGGGGTGTTAAGGCAACAAAGAACAGCAAGGAAAAAAAGAGCAACTGATTTCATATAAACTTAGGCACAAGTTGTGTGCAATTCATCTTTTGATTTGCAACAAGTGAACGTACGGTGACATGATTTGTCAGACATTAACAACAACATTTAAAAATTGCACACAACGTGTGAACTTTAACAACAACGTCGAATGTTGGTAGGTAGAAATTTTTGAAAATCATCATTGCTTGAATTTGAGAAGTCTGAAATATCACGTTCATCATCTAACGTAGTAATTTCATTAATAGACTTCATGACTCGCTCTTGCGCCTTCCCCTTTAGATGCTTCCTAGCTTTTTGTATTGCATGAAAACGGTCTAGTCGTCTTTGCATTTGATTGTTCTCTCGTTTAAGGCGAGCAAGTATGTTGGCAGGTTCATCTCTAGGTAACTCGGCTGAGCGTGCCTTAGGAACTCGTAACCCGTGCCATCGACAATACACCTCCAACTCACACCTCTTCTCATATAGGGTTGACCATGGTGGTTCTGCTACGGTGAACTCCATTGCGATGGTATTTGTACTTACTTTTGTAGGTTTGCCGACCATGATGTGCCCGACACTTCCAAGACTCTCGTACGTGTATATTGGCATATTAACAAAATCTCTCTTCTTTCCAACCCATTTCCCTCCATAGTGGTCTGTGTATGTTTGTAGTTCTTGATCTGTTGGAACTTGTGATAATTCATTTGTTAAAGTAAATTGAAACTTGTTTTTATGTGTACGAGATGATGTTGAGGCGTTGCGACTTATAGCTTTGAAAGACTTCGTTGCTGCTGGTGTAGGAATATATGCGTAATTATTGTGGTGCATTTATAATCTCATTCCACTGTGTATTGAAGCATCTAGAGTTTTTAACATATTCGGGCTTGTCATGTCAATACAGGCTGGAAAACCATAATATGAATTTTTTGTTCAAATGTTCCCAATGTCACAGTGAGATTCTCTTGTTGTGGGCAGTAGTTGCAGTGTACTGCCATGACTATTCAGTTGAAGACTATTCACGTGAAGAGTATTCAGCATGCCTGTGCTTCATTTGACATGAACTTGACGAGACAATACCGAGTTGTGTTAAATGCATCATAAAATTTTCAGGGGTCCTCTGTACCCTTGAAAACAGTGCATTGCAAAAGGATGCATATCTATGTATTGACGTGAGTGTGGATGATATGACTAGGTAGGGTTCTACAGTGCCGAGCTATTGAGCAGCACATGTAACACTGCGAACATCAGTGTAGCAATGGTGGACAACTGTGTATTCACGTGAGTGCAGATCGGTTGCATATCTGTGTATTCAAAGGGTTGTCCCGTATGACTTTCAATTTCTAAAATCTATTTTGTTTTACAAAATTTCTTTAAAATGTTTGTAGCTCAATTCACTACCTTCAGGTTTATGCAACCCATTTTTGTGTAATTTTTTTTTTCAAAACACAGTGGCAGAGCCACATGCAATAATTAGAAAGTACGTTAATAAGTTTAGTAAATAATGGGACCCCTAATTAGGATTGTCTCAAGTACAAGAAAAAAAAGGCTCATATGTCTAAAAGGAAAAAAAAAAAAAAAAGTGACATTTTTTTTAAAAAAAGGTCAAAGGAACTCAAGCCTTTGAAACTCGACTATATTTTTAATAAATTTAGATTTAGAAAAACGGCTCTCAACCTAAACCTGTTGTTTCAAACATTATATATGTAAGTGCACAAAGATGGATCGAAATTGACCAAAGTAGTCTGAATCGACCAAATTGGACCAACTAATTTTTGTGAGTAAATAGTGAGACCCCTAATTTTTAGCTCAAGTACAACAAAAAAAAGGCTCATATGTGTAAAAAAAAAAAAAAGTCACATTGTTAAAAAAAATGTGGAAGTGAAGCCTTTCTCAACGCGAGTATATTTTTACTAAATTTAGATTTAGACTAAGGGCTCTCAATCTAAACCTGTTGTAAGTGCACAAAGATGGATCGAACTTGACGAAAACAAACCAAAGTGGCCTGAATGGACCAAATTGGACCAATGAGCCTTTGATATTGGACCAATGTGGACCAAATTCCCCCAAAGTACATTTTATGGACTGAATGGGAGTAAATTAAACTGAATGGACCTAAAGGACCAAAGTGGACCGAATTATACCACAGATGTGCTGGGTCAAACTCGAGTCTTTGACACTCGAGTTTAATGTAAAACTCGAGCTTTAAAGACTCGATTTTCTTTTGTGAAACTCGAGTCTTCAAAACTCGAGTTTTAATAGCCTTATTTCCTAACACGATCCTCTGTTTCAGGTAGAGAGGCAGGGGAAGAATGCCATGTTTTTTGAGTCGTGAGCCTAGTGGAACTCGAGTATCTGAAACTCGAGTTCCACTGGCAGAGAGGCAGGGGAAGAATGCCCTGTTTTTTGAGTCGTGAGCCTAGAGGAACTCGAGTCTCTGAAACTCGAGTTCTACTGGGAATGTTTTTTCCCCAGATGCTCTGTTTCAGGCAGAGAGGCAGGGGAAGAATGCCCTATTTTTACCCTAGTGGGACTAGTGGAACTCAAGTCTCCGAAACTCGAGTTCCACTGGGAATTTTTTTCCCCCTAAACATGCAGCAAACCAAAAATTGAAATGTGTACACAAATTGACTGAGAAACAGAGATAGAGAATCTTCAAATGTAATCCTTAACATACTCATTCAGAGGTAGAGAAGTTGAGAATGTAAATGCATTTAAATTACATCAAAATGCAATCTCAATGGGCACCAAAGTATAGAAATTGTTACGCTTTTTGCATAACCATAGTTTTATAATGTAAATGCACTCAAATCACAACAAAAGTCATTCTCAATATATCAACATTCTAAACATGTCCAACCACCCTTAATTTGCAACTCTAACCATACTACTCAAATCACAGTCAGTTCATAGAAGTACATTGGATAGAGAATTACAAGTACATTCAACAAAAACCAAAACATTAATTGGGCCAATACAACGTAGTCACAAGTGGTAAGATTGGCGGTTCGCACTAGAAAAACATCGTCCATGGAAGCATGCCTGAAAAATGTAAACAAGAGGTTAGGAGAGAAGACAGTAAACATTAGGTAAACATAGAATGAATAACCCAATCCAGAACTTTTTGCCATCTGTCACCTACCTAGTTTGGAACATGACCGCTTGTGGAAGCGCCAACGAACTGCGGACATTTTCTGTGGTTATGCCTGGAAGCATGACACGGTCCACATGTCTGCTTGGGTTAACTCTCTATCAAATCTGCGTCCTCCCTTCGCCATCCTGGTTCTCGATCCTTATTCCTCACTCCATCCATCTTATTCCTTATTCTTGACTTCATTGGTCGACCTTTAGCTCGCAACAATTCTGGATTAGGCAACCACTTTGGCCCTGTGGGATCCCTCCACAATGATTGTGACTTAGGAACCGCAAATGCATGTGAGTAAGTTTTAAGGGCATACTCCAAACTATAACATGGGTGACTATATATGGTCGAATCAATATGTAGATAATCAAAGACTTTAATTGCATGTGAACACGGGATCCCTATGTTTTGCCATTTCCCACAACTGCATGTTCTTTCCAATAACCGAACTTCATAACTGTGGTTTCCCCCTCCTCTGCTACACATGTTGAATGAAGTAACTATTTGATATACCAAATGTTCATTGCTAAATTCCTTGAGATAGTGCTTCTCAGATTTACGCCTATTTTCCGACCACGTGGAGGATGCATATGTACTCCATTTCTTACCCTCTGCTATTTCATAAGTATACACCTTGTGCCGATCGTGAAAATATTGCATAAGTTTAGACTAAGTGAACTCAACCATTGCGGCAAGAGGAAGACCCCGTGCACCTTTCAGTACACCATTGAAGCACTCTAATATATTGGTTGTCATTGCCCTAAAACGTCTTCCATCATCATGTGACTGGGTCCATATATCCACAGACTCTTTCATTAGGTATGTGTATGGAAGATAATCTTGATTCTTTTTCTTGCCATCCTTCCCCATCACCTTTTTCTTATTCCTAATGGCCTCAATTTTCACCTGCTTAATGGACTCCATTATGGTATCAAATTTTTCTGTTTGAGTAGCATATCCCGCTTTCAACGCCACTGACTTTAGAGTCGAGTTCTGAAAATGTGTGTTGAAGTTGCTAGCAATATGTCGAAGGCAATATCTATGAAATACCCGTGTTTTTCCATCATCCCCTCTAGGCCACTTTGCAATGGAATTTTTTATATTGAGATGTCGGTCAGAAATTATGTAAATGCCTTCCTTAGGTATCACATGGCTAATCATATCTCTGAGGCATTGTAAAAACTACCTCCAACTGGACCCTGATTCACAATCCACAACAGCAAAAGCAAGAGGGAATACCTTGTTGTTAGCGTCGGTTACCATTGCGACCGACAACTTTCCCTAGTATTTACCATACAGATGGGTCCCATTAATACTGATCACCGACTTGCAATATTTGAATCCATCAATGCACGAATGGAAAGACCAAAACACATAATGCAACATTACGGTCTCATCTTCATCAGGGTCTATGGTACAAAAGAACACCTGAGTAGTCAGATCCTGATCAATATATGCCATTAGCAACTTTTGCAAGTTCTGGTAAGACTCTTCCCAATTCCCAAACATCTTCGTAATCGCCTTTTGTTTTGCATCTCATACCTTGTAGTAAGAAGGTATATGACCCTCATATTTCGCCTCTATTATAGATATGAGATGTTTAATTTGGGTAGTGTGATCCTCACTTATCTTCTTAAGAATGTTTGATGCAATAAAATTAGAAATCATCATTCTATCATCATTTTGCACCCCAATCGGTATACACGTGTGAGGACCTATATACACGGTGATCATCCATTGTCCGTGGAGGTTAGGCTTCATGACTGCACAGACATACCACTTGCATGACTCATCCACGCATTTGGCAGAAAGTTTTTTCTTCGTCGACCTACTGATCATAAAATGTTTATTTTTCTTGAGGGTACAAGTTCTTAATGCGTGCTGCACCTCCACTTTATTGGCAAAAGTCAACCCTTTGCACAAAGTCATCCCCTATTTCCAAGTAGACACAAATGGTATCTCAATATGTGAAGGATCAACCATATTTTCTCAAGTATTTGCAGTAAATGACAAGGCAAGAGGTGTGTAGGCAGAGATTGTGTTTGTAATGTTTTGGACACTAATAACATTATCTGCATCAGGTTCACTACAGTCCAATGTGTCATCGTCATCAATGTCCCTCTCAAGGCCCCAAAAGTCCCTTTGTTCAATCATCTCTTCAAACTCGTCTCTTTCGACAAAATCTTCACCGTTAATGGCAGTGTTCTTATCAACATAGTCTTCATCATCATGAAAATTATCCTCTACATGTGTAGAATACTCATATTGAGCATTTAGAACTATAACCTGTAAACTTCTGGTTGTTTGTTGAAATTCCTCGATACCAACTTCTGCACGCGGCTCCAACTGTATGCAAAACTCAATCATACTCACTTCGGCTATTCCCTCAAACTTGTCAAACATCATCTTTACATGTTTGTCGGCTTTTATCGACATATACTTGTAATTAATCTTCTCCTTAAAGATTTCAATTAGCATACGATAAGTAATTTGTACGTTGTGCACAGCAGGATTCACACCCAGTTCTTCCAGAACTGTCTTCTTCAATTCATCAAGGGTCTTCAACTTACGATCAATTTGGGTGAACTCCATGTTTATACCTGGCCCTACAAATGGCAATCCCTACTCCACATCGGCGTTCTTAAGCGGACCACCGTGGTATAGGATTATATCAATTCCACTCATTGTGAACCAGTTCAAGTTAAGTTACTATGTTAGTTAAAAAACAAAGCAAGTCATCAACCTCACATTTCGAAATTGTACAGATGATTAATAAAAAAGTTTATACGTTATAGCTAACACCCAAGTTCAAAACTTAACCAAGAAACTGATTAGAGTACTACTTCTACTATTGTTCAGAGTTAAGAATAATTAAAGAAAACAAATAGTAGAACAATCAACTGGGCAGAAAAAACAACAGTGAAAGAACAGGAAATAGAAAAAATTTAAATGGGTGTCAAATGATTAATAAAAAATTCACAAATTTATCATTCAATTTTAAAGACTAGACCACATTCTATCTCCTCCCAACTTGGAAAACTTCAAAAACTTAACCTAGAAACCAATTGGAGTGGCACATAGTAGGAAGGACACGAAATTTTTCACAACTAATGTTGACAAGAGACCTATTGTGATAATGTACGATAATACAATGTAGCAATAGTTGTGAAGCAAACTTGCCACACATGCATTATATGTATCATTTGAGGCATAACAACCTTGAACAATATTACCCAGCATTATTTGCAACACCAGCACATACATTCAATGCTTAAAGCAAACTGCAAAACTTCTACTTTCTTTAACTATATATACCAAAAACAGGCATATCCCGGAAATCCAATGAGAAATGGACATTTACTGTAGAGCTCATAGACCAAATGTAAATTACAAACGCAAAAAAAACAATCGTATCCTGAATTAAATTGAATGGTCATTGTGGCAATGGGCCAGACAACCCACCTGTAAAATTAATGGGACAGTATTATTCTTTCTTTTTCTTTAAGGTGACCAGTCACTAAGAATACTAAACTAAGATTCCTTTCCTTTGGTTGCAAATTTACTTTGCCATGCAAATTCCAGTTAGTCCAAAGTTGTCCTCCATCAATGTGTATACATTCTGTTCAGAGACCAATTACTAGGAAAGCATATAATGTGGCTCACAAGCTTGGGGAAAGACACACCATGATTTATCATATTACTACACATGACCTTCATCACGTACAGATAATACCCAACAACAAATGGGTATCTTAACAATCCAAAAATTTAACAAATAATACCCAACAACAACAATCCAATAATACCCAACAACAAACAATAAGAAATTTAACAATCCAAAAATGGGTCAAACAAAGCAAGGTATCTTAACTAAGTTATGTATTATCTACAAATGATACCCAACAACAAATAATACTACAAATAATACCCAACAAACAAATAATACCCAACTACAATGAAACTCATACCTGATATATGAATTTATTGAGAGAGAGGAGCAGTGAGAGAGGCAATGTGGTGAGTGAGGCAGTGAGGTTGAGTGTGGGTGAGAGAGTTCTATGTGGGTGAGGCAGCAACTTAGAGATTGCATGGACTGATGAATAAGTGTGTGAGGCAGACTGTGGGTGAGGCAGTGAGAGCAACTTAGAGATCGTGTGGACTGATGTATACTTGTGTGTGCGTCAGTGATCTGATAAAGGGTGAAATTTTACCTAGAGGAACTCGAGTCTCTAAGACTCGAGATCTATGTATCAAAAATTCCGCATAGATCTCGAGTGTCTAAGACACGAGTTTTGTTTTCCAAATAACTCGAGTCTTAAAAACTCGAGATCTATGTGGCGTTTTTCCACGTCACCCATTACAAAATAGACTTAAAGCGAGTCTTGAGACTTGAATTGTTCCTACATCTCGAGTTTCTAAAACTCGAGATGCTAGTTTCCCTAATCGCTCCCTACCTGCGTTAACTTATTATATTTTTTGTTCCTAGTACGTTAGCCTACAAATTCCCCCCACTTAGGAATGTCTCAAAACACACTAATAGGAAATACTATAGTACCACTAAATAGCACATTAGAGCATTTTCATCAACAATTGTAAAACTTTTAGTATTTATAATTTTAAAACATTACTTTTACAATTTTAACACCTCATTTTATAATATACCAAACATCAAACATTCTATTCTTTTTACAATTTCGTTTAAATATTCTTTTTTTTAATATTTTTATTCATTAATTTTTACAGCTTCATTCAATTTTTATTCTTTCTTTAAAAGAAAGTGGACCCCACCTAAATAAAAAAATAATATAAGTTTTATAATTTGTAAACAGTGCGGTCTCAAATTTAAGATTGTACTGTTCATCAATGTCAAATATTATGCCAAATTGAAAGTGATTTTTTTTTGAAAAAATAGGCTAATGATTAGACTTAGAATTGAAGGCCTATTCCATTGCTGACTCAATAATATGTTTTTTTTTACCACTCGGCCAACTGGTGAGCCGCCGTGGTTTTTATTACCACTCTAGAATCTTTGAATTTTTTTTGGAAAATAAGCCCCACCGCTGTGTGAACTCATATGATTATGAGCCATCTTTCAACACTTGAATAATTGGTAGGCTGTTTTGACAAAGATTCCATTCCATGGCTCCCCTAGTGGAGTAGAGTACAGTTAGAGTCTCCCCATTTGCATCAACAATCTTAAAAAACATCTTCATATTAGCTTCTAGCAAGAATTCTAGTATTGTGGTGATATCAAGAGATAATGTCTTCTCACTTTATTAGGCACAGCAATAGCATGTGCACGCGCACACACGCGCACACACACACACACACACACACACACTATCTCTCTCTCTCTCTCTCTCATATTAGTTGGCCCTAACATATTCTTACATAGGTACACAAGTAGGCTAGGAATTCCAAGGGAGCAGTCAAGCAAACGGGCTTGATATTATTATAATTATCAAGTTTTATATTTTGACAAAAAAATGTAATACTCTATTTAGTTTTCTGGTGCATTGTACACTCGTGAGTTATTAAAGAAAATTTCAATGACTTTTATTTGTTCCTTTCTCCAAAATTTAAATTACATTATGAGAAAACTTTGGATATAATTAGGACTTTCAATTAAATTTAAATATATAATTGCATTTAATTTAATTATTCTTGCCAAAGACAATAATATTTGTACTTCATTAATCAAAGTAGTCAAATGTTTAAATTTAATTGGAGAACTTAATGTAGTGTACCTAAAGAATTATATCCAAAATTTTCTCATAATGTAATATAAATTTTGGAGAAAGGAACAAATAAAAGTCATTCAAATTTTCTTTAATAACTCATGAGTGTACAATGCACCAGAAAACTAAATAGAATATTACATTTTTTTTGTCAAAATATAAAACTTGATAATTATAATAATATCAAGCCCGTTTTCTTGACTGCTCCCTTGGAATTCCTGGCCTACTTGTGTAACTATGTAAGAATATGTTAGGGCCAACTAATATGAGAGAGAGAGAGAGAGTGCGTGTGTGCGCGCGTGTGTGATTTGAGAGAGAGAGAGAGAGAGAGAGAGAGAGAGAGAGAGAGAGAGAGTGTGTGTGTGTGTGTGTGTGTGTGTGTGCACGCGTGCACGCGCGCGTGCGCATGCACGTGCTATTGGTGTGCCTAATAAAGTGAGAAGACATTATCTCTTGATATCACCACAATACTAGAAGCTAATATGAAGATGATGCTTTTTATGATTGTTGATGCAAAGCTAAAGTCATAATATTATCCTAGTGCTACTATTGTGAAGTAAATCTTTAACAAAATCTTGGAGTCGATTAGAGGCTCTGTTCGTGACATCCAGGTCTAAATAAAGAATTTAAAGGTTCTGAAATAGTAGAAGGTTTTTCGTGTAAGTTGATTTACTAAGATTGTAAGTCTAAGTAACAGTTTTGCTTAGATTGTAAATTTTTTTGCTTGATTAGTATGAATTGCTTTTTGGAAAAGATTTCCTAGTATCACTTTTACCTTGAATAATTTTCATTGGGTTTTCCACTTAGGTTGTGTTTGGTTCGACGTAAAATGTTTTCCAAATGTAAAATATTTTCAGGTAAATATATTTTTTGGAAAGGAAAATATTTTTAGGTGTTTGGTAGTATTTTAAAAAATTATCTGGAAAATATTTTTTAGTGTTTGGTTGTGTTCTTGAAAATACCATAGAAAATATATTTTCTACGTGTTGCTCACATTTTCTCACGAATTCTTGGCTTCCAAACAGATAATATCATTTCTCAATATCATTTCTCATTACAGAAACACAACACAAACAAAACCCAAAAAAACAAATTCATCAAATCCAGTCAGAGAAGAACGAAGAGAGAGAGAGAGAGAGAGAGAGAGAGAGAGAGGCGACTGGGTTTGACGTTGAGGCTCGATTGCGTGGCGGAGGCATCGCGAAGGCTCGATTGCGCCGGCGCGGGTTGGGGTGCAATGGGTTTGAGGCGATGGTTTCATGGTTTCAGATCGGCGATGGGTGATGTTTTCATGGTTTCAGATCGGCGGGGAGGGTTTTCGCGATGGGCGATGGGCAATGGTTTCATGGTTTCAGATCAGCGATGGGTGATGGTTTCATGGTTTTAGATCGGCGATGGTGAAGGCGCAATCTCGCCGGCGCGGGTTGGAGTGTGATCTTGCCGGCGCGGGTTGGGGCACGATCTCTCTACTCTCTGTTCTCTGTTCTCTCTCTCTCTCTCTCTCTCTCTCTCTCTCTCTCTCTCTCTCTCTCTCTCTCTCTCTCTCTCTCTCTTTGCGCGTCTCAGTTCGGAAATGGTTTGAAGTGGCCTCTTTTACGGTCAAATGTAATGGTTTTCCAAAAAATTGTATTTTCTATGCGCAACCAAACACGTGGTGAACTGTAAAATGGTTTCCGATAATAGTTTGAAGTCAAAACAAACACAGTGTTAGTCACTATATGGCTGCCTTATATTTATTGTGATTGTTTGCTTTGGGATTAGTGACAACATATGAATGCTCATCTTACTTTAACTGCTTAAAACTTAATGGATTATTTGTCTTAATTGGATTTTTTTTTTTTTTTGACTCAAAGGTTTGATGTCCCAATTGGACTCAATTGATATTATTTGTTGAATAATATACAATTAGAGTCTAAAAAACCCAAAAAATATTTAGATATAGAATAAAATTTAAAATTAATTTAAAAAAAATTGATTAACATAATGATGCGTAAAATTAAGATATCCAAAATATCAATGGATGGAATTTTTCTATCTCCTGTCAATTCTAAATGCCTCTTAACACTTTTCATTCTTGTTGTCAAAATACAGTTTTGGTTTCTAGTTAATACGTTATATTCCAATTTGTCATTAAGCTGTGAATTGTATTGATATAGACGGTGAAGATCTAAAAATGTCTCAATATTGCGTTTACTTTGCTTTCGCACCCTAGTCAAAGAAAATTGCTGGTGTGACAGGCCTTTCGGTACGGGTCCTTACGTTGTTGACCTGACATATATATGAGCCACATGCTAGTCTTACAAAATCAATATTTATAATTTATGGACACATATAAACATAATATTTAGAAAAAACGAAAGAGATTGAATCTTGAACATCTTTATTAGACACATAAGCAAATACTAATTGAACTTCAACACTCTAAGCATGGTTTTTTTAGTTCTTGACATGGTTCTTAATGTCTTTGCAATGCAGCTCTATATGTTTTTTTTTTTTTTTTGGAAACCTAAATGTTCTTATATTGTTATATTAGTACGTGACCTTATATACCATGTCAGCATTATTTAAAAAAATAAATTATATATATAAAAGATAAAGGATCTGCCACATGATCAACAATTGTTTTTTTTTTTTAGAACATCAATAATTGTTGTTCACACAACAAAGAGGGTAAAAAGGCAGGAATTTTTAAAACATCATGCTAAATTGAAAATCCAATTTTTTTTAGTTAATAAAATCCAAAATTACTTTTTTTTTTAAAGAGATAATTATAATATGCTACTAACCCTGCAACTCGAATTATTTCTCCCCTAAATCCCTAAGCATTTTATGCATGAAAATGTGTGAATTCAGCTACAAGACCTTTGGCAATCTAAAATAACTTGGAATTGAAGTTTGACACATAATTCAAAATCAAAATACTAATGGTATCACTTGTGGTTCACCTCATCAAGCAATTTAAGAAAGAATTAAAAAAATAAATGCATGTAATTGGTATTATAATTAATAATGAATGAAAAAGAATGTAACGAAAATAAATAAATATATTATCTGTTTCATTATTTGAAACTTTTTTAAAAATGAATTGAATAATCGCAATGACTAATCTATTCTATTCGCGGCTAAATGTTTATTCCAAAAATAAAGAAAAAATTCATTATTTTAATGAATTGAACATAAAAATATCAATTTAATCCAATTATGAGAAAGGACAAGTAAAAATTTAATGTATACCAGTAGATTTAAATATTCTTTTATATCGTTTATAAATACTCAAATTGATAAATAAAATATTTTATATTCTGTTCTATTTTATGTCGCTGGTTTATAAATTTTCAAACATAGTGTAAAGCCTTTTTTTCTTCATAGAAGTCTCTCCTTTTATTTAATTAATTAATTAATGTCTTTTTTTTAGAGAATTACTCAACTAATATCATACTAATTTAATTGATTATCTAATAATTTGCAAATAAAATAAATCTTTCTGACTGACCCACTTTTTCCACAAATACTACAGTTTTTTATATCTTAAATTTGATTGAATTATTCACTTCCTTGAATGAGCCTTGATCCACCGACAATTGTTTGGAGAAATTGTAGGAAGGAAGCAACAAAATTGAGGCACAATTAGGCATTATAATTAAAATTTTGCAACCCAATCCAATGTAAAACCGTTGAAAATCGGACAGATTGAGTCAAAACCACTTACTATATTTTATTGTTTTCTCTATATTAACATCGTAAATTAATGAGGACTTTCTTTTATAGTATTTTATTGATTCGAAGTCTAAGATACATGCATACTCTGGTGCAAGTTGAGCCACTTGGTGTATATTTTACAGAACATGACACGTCCCAACGACTTGGACATTAGCAATAATTACTCCATTAATTCAAGCTACACAGGCCCACCCAGTTCTCTATCTCTTAGGCTACCTACCCAGTTAGTCAAAAGGATGAATATCTCACACGTTCATACAATACTCCCAAAGACTTGACTTCAGCAATTGATTATATTATTCCATTGGATGCTGAACCGTGAATGAATTGTATTCAAGTAATTGCCAAGTGAGCAAATTTCAGTGCTCAACCATGGCTACCACCAACATTGTACTTGTACACCTTCTCACATTGGTTCTCTTGCTTGTTTTCTCATCCTTGTGGACACCTCACGTTGCAGACTGGGTATACGTGACATCAGGCAATCTGTCATCAATTGGTGACACACTCAAACCTGGTGACACACTCAATTCCACGAGTTACCTTGTATCTCAAAAAGGGACTTTCGCTTTGGGGTTCTTTAGGAGGATCGACATCATATCTAACGACAGCTATGTTGGAATATCAGACATGGCTGATCCAAAGAGTCCTTTCAATCTTTATGTATGGTTTGGCAATCGTGGTCATCCTTTTGTCAAAGACAAAACGGGTTCGCTTACCTTGGACAACAATGGAACATTGAAGATTGTACGCCAAGGTGAGAGTCCTATAATCTTATACTCCTCTGGTGTTAATAACACTGTTGCTACTTTGTATGATAATGGCAATTTTGTGTTGAAAGAAGTTAACTTTGATGGGTCTACCAAAAGTGTGTTATGGCAAAGTTTTGATTATCTTATGGACACCCTTTTGCCTGAAATGAAGCTAGGGGTCAATCACAAAACTGGCCATACTTGGGCACTCACATCATGGTTAACTACAGATATTCCAGATTATGGAGCTTTCAGTCTTGAATGGGACCCCAAGGGACTTGAATTAGTCATTAAGCAAAGAGGGGTGGTTCATTGGAAAAGTGGGGTCTTGAGAGACAACCAATTTGAGAACATTTCACCAGATATAACGTCTATGTATGATTTCAAAGTTGTTTCAAATGAGGATGAAGAATACTTCTCTTTCAGTAACAAAAATCAGAGTGTGTTGATGTCTGAATGGATTATCACTTTTTTGGGGCAATTCAAGGATTTGAGAGGACCTGATATTGGCAGAGCTGATAATTGTTATAGCTATGATACTAATGGAGGATGTCAAGGTTGGGAGCAGCCAATTTGTAGGGAACGCGGTGACAAATTTGATCTTGCAACTGGGTACTATGCAACCGGAGATAGTTTGTCGGGCAATAATTATAGTCTCGGCATCAGTGACTGTAAAGCTATTTGCTGGAGCAACTGTAGCTGTGTGGCTTTTACCTATCAGTTTGCTAATGAAACTGGATGCCGATTTTGGTCAGGAGAGACGGCGGTCCAATCCGACCGCGCTAGTGATTTCGTATCCATTTACCTTCTATCATCAAGTCCTTCTCACAAAGGTAAGTTTTAACTTGTAGGTTTTTTTGTGTGCTATGTACATTGCTAACTATCAACAACAAAGCATGCATGCCTATGTGACATAGGCTATGTTCATCTAAAATGATTTTGTCAAAAATAATGCCCTCAAGATAGTAGTTAAAGATGAACTTAATAATTTATTAGATAATATTTTTATATATTTTTCAAAAAATAAATCAAAATTGTATACATATATTCGAAAATGTACACAGTTACAATAATTTGTGAATATAATCAATAATTCATTAATATATTTATTTTATTTTATTTTTTAAAAATGTGCACTACTGCCAATAATTGAACATATATTAATTTTTAACATGTACCCTTTAGACACTTGTTCACAGGATCCATCTACAAATTGGAAATAGTTTCTAATACAGCCTTGATATACACCATAGCTAGTTTTAACAAAATGGAAAAGTTAACGGATGGGATATTTGTTTAGAGAACAAATATTAGACAACAAATTGTTAGTGAAAATAGTTATTACAGCTTTATAAACAAAACACACCTACAAACCAACTAGAATTAAATAATCTCTTGCATCTGAGTATCTGACTTTATGTATAGGTTACATGTGATGTATAGGTTACATGTGAAGCCTCATATGGGTTTAGACAGATCTCAAATCTCTTTGATTATTAGTTTAATGTTTTCGGCTTTCACGGCTCACATTGGTATCAAAGCATGATTTCTTAAATGTTATTGAACTTCCAAGGATTAGGCCGACTTGCATCTTTCGAGATAATTAGGCCTCTCAAGGTGTACCAAACTTGTTAACCCTCTATAAGTGGCTCTTACACCAAACATGAAAATCTCACTTCTGACTTTTTGTAGATTCTTGATATGCAATATATAATTTTGAGCAAAAAAGAAGAAGAATAAATAAATAAATCTCATATGACTATTAATACAGTTACCTATGATCAAATGTAGGAACAAAGAAGTGGATATGGATTGGCACTGCTATCGTCGCTGCTTTGCTTGTAATATTTTTCAGCATATTGTGTTATATACAGAGAAGGAGAAAAGTTGAACCTGGAGGTATAGTTTACATGATGAATGAACTTTTTAGTTCAAATTTATCAACTTGAATATTTGTTGCTCTCTCTCTCTCTCTCTCTCTCTCTCTCTCTCTCGGTTTAATGGAAATGCTGATTTTTTTTTTTTTTTTTGGGTAAATTACGACAGGAAATAATGTCACAAAAGATGAAAATGAATTACTTGATTTAGTGAGTTTGGATCAATCTCCTATTGTCAATCAGATTCCAAATGATGGGAAGAAGGGGCATGATTTAAGTGTATTTAATTATGCATATGTCATGACGGCCACAAACAACTTCGCAGTGCAAAACAAGCTTGGAGAGGGGGGCTTTGGAGAAGTTTATATGGTAAGCTCTCGATAACATACAAAAGAAAGACATTTTAATTAATTTATGTCTTACCTTAGCTTAAACCTTATTTTATCAAAATATCAGGGAGAATTGTTGACAGGGCAAAAAATAGCCATAAAGAGACTATCAAGAAATTCAGGACAAGGAATACTTGAGTTCAAGAATGAGTTAAAACTCATATCTAAACTTCAACACATGAATCTTGTTAAGCTTTTGGGTTTTTGTGTTCATGGAGAAGAGAGGATGTTAATCTACGAATATATGCCGAACAAAAGCTTGGACTCATTTCTATTTGGTTTGAAAAACATTCACCTTTTATTTTAACACTTCATTTAATTTCAACAACAAATTTATATATTTATCTATATAAGTTTGCTGAAAGTAGGTTATTAATCATATTTAACTTATTATATTCGACAGATGCAAATAAGAGCAAGCTACTAGATTGGCAAAAACGGTTCAGCATAATTGAAGGAGTTGCTCAAGGATTGCTTTACCTCCATAAATACTCAAGATTGAGAGTAATTCATAGAGACTTGAAAGCAAGTAATATACTCCTTGATGAAAATATGAACCCCAAAATCTCTGATTTTGGTATGGCAAGAATTTTCCAACAAAATGAATTGGAAGCGAATACTAAAAGGGTTGTTGGGACATAGTAAGTAAATTAATTATAATTTATAATACATATATTACCATATTTGTATCATTTTGAATGCTAACACTATTGCATCCACATGATTAATGAAGCTATAAACTTAAAACTTTTTTTTTCTAATTTGATGTAGTGGATACATGTCTCCTGAGTATGCCATGGAGGGAGTTTTCTCTATAAAATCTGATGTTTATAGTTTTGGAGTTCTTATGCTCGAGATCTTGAGTGGAAGGAAGAACAATAGTTTTTTCAAGACGGAGCACTTGTTCAATCTAGTGGGATATGTATGTCAAACAACTATGAGCTTAGCTGGTTCTATGATATTTAATGTGTGTATTTTTGATCATGTATAATCTTGTTGCAGGCATGGGAGTTATGGAATGAAGGTGCTGCCCTGGACCTAATGGACCCGGCACTTGATGATTCATATCTGGATCAGATGCTTCGTTGCATTCATGTTGGTCTCCTATGCGTTGAAGATAGTGCAATTGATCGGCCAGCAATGTCAGATGTCTTAGCTATGTTGACAAATGAAAATTTGTCATTGCCGTCACCTAAGAAACCTGCATTTTCTCTTGCAAGACAAGCAATTGAGGCACATATATCTGACAAAGAATCAGAATGTAATTCGATAAATTGGGCGTCAATTACTAATATGGTTCCAAGATAGAGGAATGTTTTTAGAATCACTTCATACACTTGAGTACGTTAATGTTGATTTAAGCTTATTAACCAACAAATATTCCCAAGAATTGAATGTTTTCACTTAAATATTTACTATTATACATACATAATTACATGTAATTGTGGGTTCCAGTTAGCTTAACGGGTAAAGTCTCTGATAGTTGAATAAGAGATTTGAAGTTCAATTTCCGTCTACATCAAAAACTGATTGGTGTCTTGGTCTGATAATAAAAAACTATCATCTGGAGTGGACATTACAGATTGAACTCGGACACTACAAACCAAAAAAAAAAAAAAAAAAAAAAAAAAGTTACATGTAATTATTACAATTTTGTTTATAACATAGATTCCCTTTCATTTGCTGCAAAACTATATGCTTAACTAATAAAGTCTCTAATAGTTGAATAAGAAATCTAGAGTTCAATTCTCACCTACACCAAAAACTGATTGGTGTCTTGGTATAATGATAAAGATTCACATATATCATCTAAAGCGGATGCTACAGATTAAAATTCTCTCACATAAAAAAAAAAAAAAAAAAGTTACATGCATGTAATTATAACAATTTTGTTTATAACATAAATGTTAAGACACATGTGAATCATGTTAGGAACATATGTCATTTAGAATTGGTTAATCCTTTGACAAAATGCACTTTACTTGTAATTGGATAAATTTAGGATATGTTTAATACTTCAAGGAATAAGAGTTCAAGTTCAAATGTTGAAGCCATACAAATCTGTCCAAGAATCAAGTGAAGAAGTGCTAAATTTTAAAACTTAACAGCTAGCTCAATAGATAGCATCTATCGAGGTTTCAAAGGGAATTTCAGCCCGATACTCGACAGCTGCTCAATAGATACCCTATTTATTGAGATTTAAGAAAATTAGTTTTTCAAATATGATTTCATACCAATTCATGTATATATATTTAGGCTTTCTTTTCTCATAATCCTAAACATATATAAGAATTATTTTAATGGCCGTCACATAAGAGACAAGTCTGTGAAACTTGATGCAAAGGTTTGTCACAAGCATATTATGACCAAAGACATATGCCCTAATTCATCTTTCTCATGAAGAAGCTACTGCGTTTGTACGCCGTAGAGTTTTGTAACTAAGAAGTTTCATAATCTTCATCGTGTTGATGAATTGAAGAACTTTGCAGCCAACATCCTTCTCAAGTTGGTGGTTAGTGACGTACTTGAATTCGTGTATCGATTGATTAATCACGTACTAGGAGCCGTGCATTGAAAATGAGAGATTGTCATTACAAAACAAGTCTAATTGTATATTGGGATAAGGGTTCAACTGTAGGTTGGTATAAGATATCGAGATTCCTTTACTTATAACCGCTTGTTGTGATAATAATGGATTGTCGGAAGTAGTGACCTTAGATTCACCTGGTGGGGTTTTGCCTTGGAGGTTTTCTCCATTCATAAACAAATCACCGTGTCAACTTTATTTTCCGTTGCATATTAACTTAATTGGTGATTTGTTTGTGCTACCACGCGTGTCACATGTTAATTGGATTAATTAATTAACTTGACTAACTAATTGATTAATTTATCACAAAGGGTCAATATATTCTTGACCTATCAAGTGGTATCAAAGCAGGCACACTCTGATTAGAGATAATCTTTGATGTGTGATCCATTGACCCCTGTTGTCATGGATAGAGGACAATCATTAATTATACATCCTTTATTTGATGACACTAACTATGCATACTAGAATGTACGCATGAGAGCTTTCTTGCAGTCATTAAATGAAAAAGTGTGGCAAGCTATGGAGATAGGCTAGACCAAGCCAAAGAAAGCTTCAGCTGATTGGTATGATGCTAAGATTAAGGCAGTTAACTTCAACAGCAGGGCATTGAATGCTTTATTCTGTGTGGTCACGAATGAGGAGTTTAAAAAGATATCCTCTACTGAAACTTCCAAAGAAGCATGGACCATCTTCTAGACAACCTATGAAGGAACCAATGCTATCAAGGATTCTGAAACTTCTACAAGCTTTGAAGAGATCAAGATGGAGGAGGATGAGTCATTCGATGAGTTCTATGCCAAGCTTAAGGACATAGTGAACTCAGCCTTTAATCTTAGGGAAACTATTCCCCATATGCAAGATTGTTAGAAAGGTGCTCAGATCTCTATCCAAGAGATTTTATGCCAAGATCATCGCAATAAAGGAATCTAAGGATATTGACAAAATTCCTTTGACAGAGCTGGTTGGCAATTTGTAGACCTATGAGTTAGGTTTGGCAAGGATAGAGAAATCGAGTAAGGGAAGGAGCATGGTACTGAAGGCCAAAAGCAATGACACTAATGAGTCTTCAAACAATGAAAATTCTAAAATGAAATCCTACATTACAAGGCAGATCAAAAAATTTATGAAGAACGCCAATGCTAAAGGATTTGACAAAGACCACAAGCAATCCAGTTCGTCTCAGTTTAAAATTCAAGACAAAAGAAAGAAGGATGCTAGAGATGACGATCAGTGCACTCTTCCCTCAAGGCCTAAGTATTTCGGATGTCAAGACTTTGGACACATGAAACAAAAGTGTCCTACATATCTCAAGACCATTGGAAAAAGTAAGACACTTGCTGCTACCTTGAGCGACACTAAACTTGAGGATGATTCAAGAAATGAGGATGATAGAATCCTGAATACCTTCACTACCACCGTAAATCCTACTGAAGGGTTTGTTGAAGATATGGATGAAGAAGAGGACTTGGTGGAATTTAAGTTTGAAAAGATAAATGAACAAGATGACATCCACATAGCCTATGCAAAATTATACAAAGTCTCGGAAAAGCATGAGAAGTTGTATAGGTTGGCCACCAAGAAACTTAGTGATGTGGAGCTTGAATGAGAAGAAATCTCCACGAAGTTTGATAAAGCCAATTAGACCATTGGAGCACTGGGCCTTGAGAACAATTTCTTGGCTGAGAAGACCAAGAAACTTGAGGCAGAATTGTTCCAAGTCAAAACTTAGTTGGAGAGGACTTCAAGTGCAAAGCTTGACGAGATGCTTAGCTTCCAGAAATCTGCTTCTGATCGAACCAGTTTAGGGTATGATTTATCTTCTCCTAATATTGCTCCTTCTAGTACTACTGTTTTTGTTTCATCTACTAATAATGTTAAATCTGAGAACAATGATGCCAAAACTGCTTTAGCTAGTGAGAACATAGACAAGGGTAAATCTATCTTAGAAGTACCCCTTAAGCTTGATAAGAAAGAGACTAAAAACCCTAGAGTTAAGAAGGGTAATACTCAAAAGTCTAAAAAGAAGAAGCAGCATCTCTACCATCACTGTGGAGCGACTGGACATACTTAACCAAATTACTATAAATGGTTAGTCACTCAACAAAGCAACAATATGACCTCATTAGGAAACCAAAATCAGTTGCCATCCTCTTTTGCTCCTCTTGGAGATCTTCTCAAAGCCCTTATGTTTCTTTCGAACTTGAATGGTTTCAATGCTTCCCCCTTATCGCTAGATCAAGGGTTGGTTAAACGGAAAGGTTCTTCCAAAGTGTGGAAGGAAAAAGGCTCTCTCTCTCTCTCTCTTTCTCCTCTTTGTTTGCTTGCATTACTTGTGTGTTTTGCTTTCCTGTTTTAAATAAGTCTAGTTGTATGTTTTGCTTTGTAATATGTTTTTGTTTGTTTATTTTTCAGTTTTATTTTATTCTTTTTTTCATAAAAATTAAAAAAATAATTGAAAAATCAGAAAAAATACAAAAACAATGTTTGTTTTGTGTACATTGGTACCTGTGTACCTTGGATGGCCATTGAAACAAAGTTTTCTAAATTTTGTATCTTTTATAGCTTAGATGAGCATCTCTTTGCACAACTAAGCAAATAAGTTTTTTGGCTTGTACTTGTGATGAGTAAGATTAAGTAATTTCTTGTACTTAACACTTGTATCACTCTTTTTTACGGAAATGACTAGAAAATCCTAAGAGAAAGGCATAAATAACCATCTCACCACTGTTTCCTGCCAATCATGAAATGACATCCGTATGTTTCGGCATAGCAAAAGTACAATGTCAAAACCTTAACATAATTGAGTATTTCTTTTCTCTTTCTTATATGCCCATGATATGCTTAAAAAGAAGAATATGCAGAAGAAAAATAAAAGCAAAAAAGTATCGAAGTACTTTATATATGATTGCAAGCGTGTTTTCTAAGAGATGTAAGAGTTATAGGATGTACCTCAAAGGTGATATTCCTCATCAAGCAGTTATGATTGCGTGTGAATTAAAGTGATTTTCTCATATCTCAAATCGTCATAACATGTAGACTCTTATGCAATCTTGTGATGTTTCTTACACACAACACGCAATATTCTTTACTACTTTTGATACACGTGCAAGTATAATGTGATTTGGCCATCACAAAGAATATATGTGTTAATGTATGCTTACTAAACTGTCTTGACTTGCTCTTAAAACATAAAATCGATTAGATTTGTTTAGTGTGTGTGTGTGTGTGTGTGTGTGTGTGTGTGTGGTTTAAATGTTTGTCATTTTTCTTGTTGAGAGATGGTTTTTTGAGAGCTTAAAATGTTGCTTGGATCATTAGTTGAGTAGCATGTTTGATTGCATTTTATCTCTTATTTGAAAAACTGTTTTTAGCAATTTCGACAGCTTCTCGATACCTCTCGACAGTTAGGCTATCTATCAAACCTCTGGTCTTCCTTTCTCAACAGCTGTTTTTGCATTTTTGATCCATCGAAGTTTTTGAGAATTTGCTTCGATAGCTTTTCGACAGCTTCCTGATCAATCGAGAGAATTTCTATATGCTCGATAGATGCTTGATAGCTTCTCGATCCATCGAGGTCACTTTGCTATAGACACCTCTCAATAGCTCCTTGATAGCTCCATCTGTCGAAAAATAAAACTCAACACCTCTCGATCCATATAGCTTTATGTTTTCTTTCGACAAAATCTGATTCCTCACCTCCCTAAAAACTTTTCTCTCTCTTTAAACCTCAAACCCTAGAAGATTTTTGGCCTAGAGTGATCTTCCTATCTCTAGTATGATCTTGTTTTCACTCTTTTTCATGCATTTCATTCATATAAATCTAGGTTTTTGGGTTTTTGAAAAATTTTATTGTTTTTTAAAATTGATGAGATTTTTTCAAAATTTGGGTTGGGTTTTGTTTAAATGATCTTAAATGTTCATGCATTGCATCACATTTGTATCTTTGTTGAAATGATGTGTGCTAGTAGGATTGGATTAGACTAAACCCATGATGTTTTTATTTTTGCATGTCACATGCTCATGCATTTTTCATGCACACGTACCATTTTTTCTATCTTATTGATTCTAATCTGTGTTGGTACTTTTCTGCTTGTCTCTCTTTCTCTCTTTCTTTCAGTTAGTTGCTCTATGACACCTAAATGTAATTCTACTCCATCTTGGAACCCTTTTCGTTCCGGGGCATCTACTTCTGATTCTACCCACTCTCACATTTTGTTCTATGATGAGAAGGCCCATATGGACTTCTCAGAGGACTTTTTGGGGAACTTTTCTCTACGCGGCATTCATTCGGAACACCAAGTCATCCTATCGCATTTTTTCGATATTGACTTTCCCACTATCATCAATAGTAGGGGTTGAGAGTTACTGTGCGGCATCCCGGTCACTTGTCCCTCCGTGATCATACAGGAGTCTTACTCTAACATGCATGAATTTGATTATTTTGTACCTCATTTTATCACTCACGTTCGAGGTACACGTATTGTAGTCACTCTGGATCTTATATCCAAGGTGCTACACGTACTGAGTGTAGCGCATCCTAACTATCCCAGCTGTAATTGTCTTAGGACTGTGTCCAAAGATGAACTCTCGTCTCTTTTCTATGAGACACCTTCATCTTGGGGTGACCGTCAAAACACCTTTACTCAAGCTTTGCAAAAGGACTAAGGTTCCTTAACATGGTGATGACATTTTTTCTTTATCCCTTGTCTCACTATAACTCCATTACTGAGCCTTGTGCTCGATTTTTGTTATCCCTTCTTGAGGAACTCACTATTGACTTTCCATTTTACTTTATACTCTCCCTTATAGATGTCTATAAGGATACGATGACCCATGATAAACTTCTCTTTCCTTATGCTATCATGCGGATCATTCGCCACTTCTCTATCTCCTATCAGATCACTTCCTTGTCATGTGTGTCATCGACGTGCACTACTGTTAGACGGAGTAAGGATCAGCTTGAACCGAAGCAGCCATAGACGGATTGAGGCAGTGATTCCTTAAGCCTGTTTTACTCCATCCATATCTGCTCCTTCCTCTTCGGCAGGAGGTGTGACCCTCGAGGTGGTCATAGCGCAGCTTCAGCGCCTGGATGCTCGCCTTGACACTCTCAGTGATGAGTTGTGTCAGGTGAACACCCGTGTCAGTCGTATTGCTAGACGACAGGCTTGCCTTGGTGGCTTCGTAGAGTCTCCCTCTTCTTCTCTAAAGGCTTTAGAGGACGAGGACGAGAACGATGATGGTGATTTCGATGGTGGTGATACTGATAAGGATGAGGCTTCTAGCTCTTCTAGTGACGAGGAGATGACTGCTTCTCAATGACTAACCCTTTGTCATTCGTCACAAAAGGGTGAGTAGTTTTGGGTATGAAAGTAGTCATGTACTTAAGGGGAGAGTTAGTATAGGAGATATTTTTGTTAGGGGGAGTGTTTTTTCGTTTTGAAGGATGTAATGAGGACTTTTTGTATCTTTTCTTTTCTTTCTATTTTAGATATGTTGTTCTTACTTTGTGGTAGAAAAACTTATATTCTTTTTGTTTTATATATTGAGGTTATTATTATATTCTTTCACCTATCTCTTCATGTGTTGTGATGGCCCTTAGTTGTGCATTGGAGATTTCAATGCAATATTGCACTCCTCCGAGAAGCTCAGTAATAGGCCACCTCCATACAAGCAGAAGGATGAGTTCCGTGAAGTATTGGAAAAATGCTCCTTATCAGACTTGGGTTTTCTTGGATATCCATTCACATGGAATAGCAAGTGACCTGGACCTACCAATACAAAGGAGCTCCTTGACTGAGCTGTTGCTACTGAGGAATAGAAAGCAAAATTTCCAAAGAGTATAGTCACACACCTATCATCTCACGCATCAGACCATTTACCAATCATTCTCTAGACCAAGACAGTGAAGCAACACCTCTCTAGGAACAATATGGGGTTTAAATTTGAAGAAGCTTGGTTGTTATGGGAGGATTGTGAAGCTATGGTTCAAGAAGGTTGGAATAAAAGGGAAGGCATGGGTTTTGCTATGGCAAACGTGAAAGAGAAGATTGAAGGGTGTGGTAGGGAGCCGCATGCATAGGGTGCATCTAAAACACAGCCTAACATCGAAAAGATAAGGTACTCCAAAAGAAGATAGAGGTGTTGAATATGGGTGAGTGTATTGAAGAAAATAAAGCTGAGTTTTTAATGGTAAGTAAAGAGTTGGATGACCTCTTGCTTAAACAGGAGATTTTTGGGCGCAACGTTCTCGAAGCTCTTGGCTTAAACATGGGGATAAGAATACAAAGTTTTTTCACTCTAAGCCTCACAATGAAGACGAAGGAATTTTATTCAAGGTATAAAGAATTAGGATGACAAATAGGTTGAGGAAGTGGAAGAGATAGCAGGTGTGGCTATGAATTATTTCAATAATATTTTCAAGGTCGACAGTTGTGACAAATTGGAGGAATGCCTAGCTGTAATACATCCTAAGGTTTCTCTTGATATGTGGGATATTTTATCCACTGAGTACAGTTTGGAGGAAATCAAAGTAGCGTTATTCCAAATGGGACAACCAAAGGCTCCAGGACTTGACGGTATGAATGCTCTTTTCTACCAAAAATTTTGGCATATTGTTGGAGATGATATGATAAGGCAGTGTTGGATTTTCTAAATAATGGCATTATGGAACCTGATTTTAATTATACATATATTGTTCTTATTCCTAAAATAAAATCACCGGAAAAAATAAGTGATTACAGACCCATTAGCCTTTGTAATGTCATCTATAAAATTATCTCAAAGGTCTTAGTAAATAGATTGAAGCAAATCCTCCCCAACTTGATATCTACCTCCCAAAGTGCTTTTGTTCCTGGCCATCTCATTCCTAATAACTCTCTTGTAGCTTATGAGTCGTTACTAGTTTTGAAATTAGATATTAGTAAAGCATATGATTGGGTTGAGTGGGCCTTCCTTAAAGGTATCATGACAAAACTGGGCTTTCCTGAGGTGTGGATTGGGCGGGTCATGTGTTGTGTTTCTACACCCTCTTTTTTGGTCCGTATTAATGAAAAATCCTATGGTAATATCACTCCTTCCAGAGGGCTCCGACAGGGAGACCCTTATCTCCTTATTTGTTTCTTTTATATGCAGAGGGTTTCTCTTCACTACTTGCAAAAGCTGAGGCGAAGAATAAGTTGCACGGTGTTTCTATATGTTGGAGAGCTCCTAGTATATCCCACTTGTTATTTGTAGACGATTCCCTACTCTTTTACAAAACTACTCGTGATAAGGTTTAGGCAATAGTGGATATTTTGCAGCTCTATGCCACGGCGTCGGGGCAGCTCATAAACCTTGAGAAATCCTCAATTTACTTTCAGTAGCAATATAGACATTGGGCAACAAAATTGGATTAAAACTAGGCTAAATATCATGGAAGTGGGTCGATTTGAAACTTATTTGGGACTACCAACACTGATTGGTCGCTCAAAATATCAAGCCTTTGCCATTCTCAAGGATAAAGTCTGGAAAAAGCTACAAGGATGGGATAATGCTATCTAGAGCCGGTAAGGAGGTGTTGATAAAAGTCGTTGCTCAATCTCTACCGACATACACTATAGGAGTGTTTCAATTACCTGTGAAGCTTTGTGATGAGCTTAATGCCATGTGTGCAAGGTTTTGGTGGGGGCAGGTGGGAAATGAGAGGAAGATTCATTGAAAGAGTTGGGATTCAGTATCTAAACCAAAGAAGGAAGATGACATGGGCTTTAGGGATATTCATTGTTTTAATCTGGCACTGCTAGCCAAGCAAGGATGAAGGTTGCTGAAGAAAAAGGATAATCTGTTTTACAGGTGTTTCAAAGCCAAATACTTCTCTTGATGTAATTATTTGGAGTCGGGGGATGTGCCTAACAGCTCTTATGTGTGGAAGAGCATCATTGTGGCTCAACTGATTCTGAAAAAAGGAAGTTGCTGGAGGGTGGGTTATGGTTTTGGAATTCGGGTACTTAAAGAAAAATGGATTCCGAACCATCCCACTAATAGGGTGTTGCATCCATCGGAGGAAGAAGAGTGGGAATGGCGTGTTTCGGAGCTAATTGATTGGTCTGTCAAGTAGTGGGATAAGCGCCTACTTGAAAGGAGGTTTCACCATGATGATGCGGTGCTATAGTTCGGATTCCACTGAGCCGTCGACAAACTACTGATACTCTGTTTTGGTTGCACTCAACAGAGGGGGAATTTTCAGTCAAAACAGGGTACCATTTGGTTAGAGAGCTCAAGAGGGAGAATGATGTAAATGGTGAGAGTTCATCGTCGGTGGGATGAAGCATGTTGTGGGGCAAGCTATGGAAACTCCACTTACCCAATAAGGTCCAGATTTTCGCATGGTGAGCTTGCCATGACATTCTGCCCACTCGTGAGAAGCTAGCTTGAAGACTAATTATCGATGATGACACTTGCATGCTATGTAAAAGAGAGTTGGAAACTGCATTACATGCCTTATGGGAGTGTAGTGTGGCTCAGGACGTGTGGGCGGGGTATGCGAGACGGTTGTAGAAAAGTGTGGGAGGATAGCTTGATGTGCTGCAACTAGTGGATTAACTAATGGAAAAATTAACCACCAAGGAGCTTGAGCTTTTCTTCGTACAGGCTTGGCTGATTTGGAATCAATGGAATGCTATAACCCATGGGGGAAACATGCAGGACCCGTCTCAGCTGAACAAGAGAGCAACAGATTTTTTGGAAGAATTTAGAGAAGCCTAAAAACACTTGGCTGTTCGTAGACCGGTTAATAGTGAAGTCCATTGGATCCCACAGCCAAGAAATGGGTTTAAACTAAATTTTGATGCAGCTATTTTCGAGGACGTAAATGCATCGGGAAGGAGAAGTGATGGCGGCCATGGCAGCGAGAGGACCACCAGTTTCGGGTAGTGAGGAGGCTGAGGTGCTGGCTTGCCGCAAAGCTTTGGAGTTCGCCGTGGATGCGGGTTTCACCGATCTTCTTGTAGAGGGTGATAACGTGTCTGTAATGCAGACTATTTTATGTTTACAGCTTAACGGGTCACGTTTGGGGCATTTGTATGAGGATATACAGTGTTTGTGTGCAGGCCTACATGCTGTGTCTGTTGAGTGGGTTAGCCGTAAAGCCAATGGAGTGGCTCATTGCTTGGCAAAGTTTGGTAGAGGGTTAGTTGATGAGATTGTTTGGCTGGAGGAATCCCCTCCATCTGCACAAGAAGCTTTGTATTTGGATTTGCTTAAGATTTAATGAAATTATTTCCCCTTTCAAAAAAAAAAAACTTTTGTTTTAGAAATAAATACTAATCAAACATGGAGATCTATTAAATGGGGTTATCTTATTAATGTTTTTAATTAATTTTTTTTAATAAAAAACCTGATTTTTTAAACGGTGTGGTTTGCTAATAAATTTGATGTGACGTAATAGATTGACTCTCTCTAATAAATGGTGGGACGTCTAAGTTGACCAAAAAATATTAATGATTAATTTGTCTAATCTCGATTTTTAATAATTAAGGGCCCGTTTTTCATACACTTTTTTACTCACTTGTATTTTTAAAAAATATAAACAACGTTACTAAATTATCGTTATCAAATAGACCTTAATTTTTCAGTTAAAATAAATTTCAACTGACTAAATTATCTTTTAGCCGCAAATAAAATAAAGGTAAATTATATATTTGACTTTAAATCTTTCTGTTGTATGTAATTTGTTTTTTAACCTTTCAAATGTCTCAATTTAGTTCCTTCACCTTTTCTTAATGTGTCAAAATAGTTATTGCAATTAAATAATGAATGAAAAATAGTAATATCACAAAAAATCCAAATTTACACGTTTGAAATGTTATAGATCAAATTTACACATATCCTAACAAGTGGTGGCCCATTAACAAAAATCAAGCATCACTATTTCACACATAATTATTGACCCAATGTTTGAGATGGGGTCATATACTAGGTTCATACGCATCACACTTCAGGGAAAGTTCCTTTTGTTCATTAGGCGATCATTCCATAATATATATATATCATACTCTGTATTGATCCAATTACTCCAAAATTTCACCTTGGCTACATTTCTATGCTAGCTGCATCACTCAAGTAGTCCTAGTGAAAAATTCAGTTGTATCAACCATATATGGATGCCAACGTTGTACACCTAAAATTTGTTTTCCTGCTCTTCTTCCCATGATTGTGGACTCCTCATGCTGCAAAATGGCTGTACGTACCAGGCCATCAGTGCTGATGGTGACGTTTGGTGTGGGCTGAGCTTGAACTGATCTCACAGTGGCTCGTGGTGGTTGCTTGTGATGGTGACGATTGGTGTGGTGGTGGTGGCTTGTGGAGGAGCAATGAAGGTTCAGTGAAAAGAGAGAGCTCTGGGTAAAAGTAAGAAAAAAATGAAGAAGGAGAAGAGACAGAGATTCTATAATAATTTTTAGAAGGCAAGAAGACTTACAACATTGAGTTCTCTATCATTCAGACCTCTTTCCCACCTTTATTGCAGCAGCTTCAGCTACACCAGATGAAATCCCCATCTAAAATAAATTTGCTTTCACATTCACCACAGATTTTGAAAACCTCATAGACCAGCAAGTAGCAACAATGTAATAAATATATTTTCCCACTTAACCCGATTTTTTATAATACCTTTCAATTTATTTGGACATTGTATTGTGAATGACAAATAGTTGAATATTTAAGATAGATTTAAGTTACATATCTTTCAAATAATCCAAACCCAAAATAAATAAATAAAATGTTGCAAGCACATTACTGATATCAAATGCTAAACAACAAAGGTTAGCACATTTCCTATAAAAAAAAAAAGGTTAGCAAATTTGATGCACATGGTAGGATAAGTAATAAAACCCACAATTGGCTTGGGGATGGATTACATTTATTCATACATTAAGGGAGTGTTGTAGAATGGTAACAGATCTCAAAAATGTCTAAGTGAAAGTTAATGCCTCCTTATTTAATAATTTGTAATGTATTATAATCTTTGATCATTTAAGCATTAACAAAATTAATCAATGCAGAAGCAAACTATATTGGCCACTTATATCTGGCATATATTATAGTCTTTAGGTAATTTAACAATTTTTGCCAAAAGAAAAATCAGTTTAAATTTTACAATATAACAGCAATAGTCAATTGCAAAAAATAAAGTAATTCTTAGAAAGAACATTTACCTCGTGCAATGAAGACTTCCTTACTGTGATTATTCATACAACTTATAATATTTCATTAGTACTAGATCAAATGTCATTAGCTAATTCTAGAAAGTACAATGTGAAGGATTCTAGAAATAAAGGAATTAATTGCATGCTATAGATAACAGTTTTAAAAACATTTACATTTTGTAGCGACCAAGCGAATTTTTTACGATTTATGCACTTCTGCTAGGAAGTTGATATCTACATTTGGATGTATTTACAACCTTGTTGCACTCCCCTAAGTATAGGAGCATGAAAAAATTAGTTTGAAAAAAAACAGACATGCCTTTTCACAATTAATTGGAGCCTATCAAATAATCCTTTGATATCATATAATTGCAATCATGATCAAATAGTTTTGAATTAAAACCTGAACATCCACTAAACCTATGGAAGAAATACAAAACATAAACTTCAAATATACTTTAACAGGACCAAAATGGGCTTTTACTCTTTTCTCACAAACTTTCCAGCAAAATGCCCCAAGTTTGAAACTATTTAGGGAAATGCCCCTATTTTGAAACTCGATTTTTGGAAAATAGAGTTCTAGCGAACGTGGACTTTGAATTTTTTTTTTTTTTTTTTTTTTTTGGAACTCGAATTCCATGCAAAGTGCTCGATTTCATGGAACTCGAGTTCCACTTGAATTTTATCAATGAACTGAAGTTCCATGAACTCGAGTTCTTTGAATAGAACTTGAGTTCATGGAACTCGAGTTTTCTGAATGGAACTCGAGTTCCCTAAACTCAAGTTCCAGAGTTTTTTTTTTTTTTTTTTTTTTTTTTTTTTTTTTTTTTTTCAGTTCACTATAAGTCGATTGTCCAAAAATCAAGTTTTAAATTGAAACTCGATTTTTAGAAAATTGAGTTTCAAAACATGGGCATTTCCCTAAATAGTTTCAGATATAGGACATTTTACTAGAAAGTTTTGGCGAAAGGGGCAAATGCCCATTTTGCCCAATTTAACAGATAAACAAACCCATTCACAAAAAAAATGCAAATTCAAAACTTAAAATTTTATTAATTCCTGGGCCAATACCAAAAAAAAAAAAAAAAAAACAACTAATTCTATTTTAATTGCCTTAATATAAACCAAAACCTAACCCGAAACCTAACTTAAAAAAAATTCAACCAAAATATCCAAACCTAAACCTAAATTGGTAATAGTATTATATTAAATATATTCAATGACAAAAGATATAGAATCTGACTATAATATAGATGTTATTGATGCCAGGTATTAAAATGCCAACAACAAAAAAAGTTAATAACAAGGTATATAATAAAAATTTAATACAACAGTTCAGCCAATAGCAAAACACAATGCCATTCTTAGAGTAAATAATGAACATAATTACATAAAGCTAATGCACAGGATTCAAGTTTCTAGAATGGCCATGATTTTGGCACTAAAATCAAGTTATGGACCAAAGTAAATATCAAAACAACTTGTAATTTTGTTTTAAACAAATGCTCCATTGCAACTACTAAATTCTAATGGAGATGAGGAAATAAAAAAACATCAACTCCAAATATGCTTTAACATAAAAACAAAGCCATTCATCAACACAAAATAAAAAATAAAAAATAAATCGAATTTTGAATTTTGAATTTTTTTTATTCTTGCATCAATACAAAACAAAACCAAGTCTAATTCAAATGCAAACCAAAATCTAGCCCCCAAACCTTTAAAACAATCCAACCAAAATATCTTATAAAAAAATATCCAACAAAAATACCCATAAAACAATTAAAACATAGGGTTAAAATACCATTTTAACATAAGGGTCTACTGTTTTGCTTTGTGATCATTGTAGTTATTTCTATATGACTGTTTTGGTGTATGATCAAGTTGCTCACATGTTTCACATCATGTTTATTTGATCATAATTTACTTGTTACATTATACTTGTCCTTTTATCACTTGATTTACCTTGAAGGTCTAATGCGTTTTGTGCAAGTGTTTTAGGTTACAAGTACATATGCTCCAAGTTCATCACAGGTTTTAGATTTAGGTGTGAGTGAGTTTTGCCACTATTCCCAAATTCACGTTTAAGTCTAGAGTCTGTTATAGGGTGTTTGCCATGGAATAGCCAGAGAGGGAGATTGTAAAGTTGTGATTTACAACTATGTTTTATATTGGTTTTATTCCATGACAAAAAGTGTTGTAATTGCTTTATTGTGTTCCTTGTATTTTGTGAGATTTTATTGTATTAGGTTTAGTATTAAGTTGGTGAAGAATCGAGCATGAATTGAAGAACAAGTGGATTTTGCGAAAAACTAACCCGTGAAAGAGCTACTTGAGAAGCACATACCAAAAGCTGAAGAGTCATGCTAGACTATCATTTTTGCGAGTGTCTTGTGGGTAAGTCTTTCCTGTGAATTACTTGCAAAACGTTATACCTGGAGGATTTTTAAGTGTGACTTTTTTACCCTTCATCCATACTATATATACCCTCATTACCCACACAAATATAAGAGGTCATTCAAAGAGAAAAACTCTAGATAGGTTTTCTACAACACACACACACACCCATTTTTAAGAGAGAGAGCTATTTATCCTTAGTGAGAAATCATTCTAGTATTTTCTTCTTCCCTCTCCCATTATCATACCTTGAGAGGAAATTTGTACCCAAACATAAACCACACCTTTTCAAATTGTAGAGAGTGTTTTGGAGTTTAGGAAGCTTTGGGAATTTGCCAAAAGAAGCCGATGGGGTTTAGCGAATGCAATTAGGCGTATTGCGGAATTCAAAAAGTTAAACAAGACACAGTTCCGAGAAGCCTTGTTGGAGTAAGAGCTTGGATGGCTTAGGTGCATTGGGTAGATTAGGCTTGGAGGGTCTCTTGCTATTCATGTATCCCAACTTATTATCTAGTGAATTGATTTACCGCTTGTAGGACGGCGGAAAGGTTTTTTGCCGAATTCTTCGATTTCTTCTTCGATAACACACAGGTGTGTTATCTTCTGCTTGCATTTCTCTTCTTTACTCTTTTAGCTTTCATTTTACTGCTGTGATTTAATGAATATGGCTTTATTGTTTGTTCGCTTGCATTTACTTTATTCCGCACTTAGTTTAAATTAGAGTAAATTCAACCGAGCCGTAATTTTTTAATTTGGGGTTTGAATAGCTCTTGTGTTTTTAACATAAATCTGAGCTTTCAACATAAATCTGAGCTTTTAACATGAATATGAATTAAGTTTTGATTTTAAGAAGACGCAGAAAATGCAATCCATGGATAGCCCGACATTTAGGAATGTGTCAAAACACACTAACATGTACATCTGTCACAGTCAGTACAATGTATTCCAACAAGGGCAAAATTTAGGTGTTGTTCTTTAGGTTCTTTTATTAAGATTCTGCTATGTGGATTTTTTCTCATGGGTTGGAAATGTATTTTTCAGTTAAATAGCCATGTAGTTAAATCTGAGGAGAGGAACCTAAGGAATAGTATCTAAGGTACTATACCTAAGTTTTTTCCTTTCAACAATTCCTATTTTCATGGATTTCTAAATACTTTCTTTTTTCTTCCCTAAATAGGAAATATATAGTACCGCTAAACAGTACATTAGCATTACAAAATAGGCTAATGATTAGACTTAGAATTGAAGACCGATTCCATTTCTGACTCAATAATATATTATTTATTCCCACTCTAGAACCTTTGAATTTTTGGAAAATAAGCACCACCGCTGTGTGAACTCATATGATCATGAGCCATCTTTCAACACTTGCATAATTGGTAGGCTGTTTTGACAATGATTCCATTCCATGGCTCCTCTAGTGGAGTAGAGTCACCCCAAGATTCGAAGGCTACTTCTTGGACAGTATTTCAGTATTGAATTTGAATCTTGCTCCAAATTCGTGGCCGACCATTTAGATGGATGATAGCCAAAATTGGAGTCAATGGATAAACCAAATTCCATATATAATTGATTCCGTTTTCTTGTGCGCTTCTGCCCTGCAATCATGGGTTCTATATAAAATTCGATGAGGGTTGTACAAAATTAATAAATAATGTTAGGATAAAACTTAAGTGCAATTAGTGAGGAGCAATTCATTAGGATTTTCAATTAAATTCAAATATGTAATTGTATTTAATTTAACTATTCTGGCTATAGACAGTAATATTTGTGTCTGTAGTATTACTCTATTTGTATTTCACTAATCAATATAGCAAAATATTTAAATTTGATTGGAGAATAAATGTAGTGTACCTAAGGAATTATATCCAAATTTTCCTCAAAATGTAATTTAGAATTTGGAGAAAGGAACACATAAAAGTCATTCAATTTTTCTTTGATAAGTCATGCGTGTACAATGCACAAGAAAATAAAATAAAATATTAGGTTTTTTTTTCAAAATATATAACTTGATAATTATAATAATATCAAGCCCGTTTTCTTGACTGCTCGCTTGGAATTTCTGGCCTACTTGTGTAACTGTGTAAAAATATGTTAGGGCCAACTAAAATGAGAGAGAGAGTGTGTGTACATGTGTGCATGCGTGCACGTGCTATTGTTGTGCCTAATAGAGTGAAAGGCATTAATCTCTTGATATCACCACAATATTGGAGTTCTAGCTAGAAGCTAATATGAAAATGTTATTTTTCAAGATTTTTGATGCAAAGCTGAATGCTGAAGTCATAATGTTATCCTAGTGCTACTGCTGTGAAGTAAATCTTTAACAGAATCTTGGAGTTGATTAGAGGTTTTGTTCGTGACATTCAGGTATGTCATCAGTGAAGTATCCAGATAAATAATTTAGAGATTATGAAACAGTAGAAGGTTTCTTGTGTAAGTTGATCTACTAAGACTGTAAGGTCTAAGTAACAATTTTGCGTAGATAGTAAATTTTTTTTTGCTTGATTAGTAAGAATTGCTTTTTGGAAAAGATTTGCTAGTATTACTTTTACCTTGGATAATTTTCTTTGGGTTTTCCACTTAGTCACTATATCACCACCTTATATTTATTGTGATTGTTTGCTCTGGGATTGGTGACAACATATGCATGCTCATATTACTTTAACTGCCTAAAACTTAATTGATTATTTGTGTTAATTGGAAATTTTTTTTTGAATCAAAGGTTAGATGTCCCAATTGGACTCAATTGATATAATTTGTTGCATAATATACAATTTGAGTCTAAAAAACCCAACAAAATGATTAGATATAGAATAAAATTTAAAATTGATTAACATAATGATGCGTAAAGTTAAGATATCCAAAAAATCAATGGATGGAATTTTTCTATCTCCTGTCAATTCTAAATGCCTGTAACACTTTTCTTGTTGTCAATATATAATTTTGGTTTCTAGTTAATACGTTATATCCAATTTGTCTTTAAGCTATAAATTGTATTGATATAGACGGTGAAGCTCTAAAAATGCCTCAATATTGCGTTTACTTTGCTTTCGCACCCTAGTCAAAGAAAATTGCTGGTGTGATATGCGTCCTTACGTTGTTAACCTGACATTGAGCCACATGCTAGTCTCACAAAATCAATGTTTATAATTTATGGACACATCACACATGTTAACATAATATTTAGAAAAAAAGAAAAAGATTGAACCTTGAACATCTTTATTAGACACCTAAGCAAATGCTAATTGAACTTCAACACTCTAAGCATGTATTTTTTAGTTCTTGACATGGTTCTTATTGTCTTTGCAATGCAGCTCTATATGTCCTTTTTTTTTTGGAAACCTATATGTTCTTATTTTGTATGTGACCTTATAGCTTATATACCATGTCAGCATTATTAAAAAATTAATTTTTTTTTTTTTTTATATATATAAAGAGATAAAGGATCTGCCACATGATCAATAATTGTTGTTCACACAGCAAAGAGGGTAAAAAAGCAGGAATTTATAAAACATCATGCTAAATTGAAAAATCCAAAATTTCTTGGAGTTGAAGTTTGACACATAATTCAAAGTGAAAATACTAATGGTGTCACTCGTAGTTCTCCTCATCAAGCAATTTAGGAAAGAAGGAAAAAAAACGCATGTAATTGGTATCATAATTAATTGCCCGTTTAAGTACGTAGAACATGATAACGAATGAAAAAAAAAAAAAATGTAATGAAAATAAATAAATAAATAATTGATCTATTTCATTATTTGAAACTTTTTTGAGAATGAATTGAATAATTGCAATGACTAATGTATTCTATTGGCGGCTAAATATTTATTCCAAAAATAAGAAAAAATTAATTATTTTAATGAATTGAACATAAAAATATCAATTTAATCCAATTATGAGAAAGGACAAGTAAAAAGTCAATGTATACTAGTAGATTTAAATATTCTTTTATTTCGTTTATAAATACTCAAATTGATAAATAAAATATTTTATATTTAGTTCTGTTTTATGTCGCTGGTTTATAAATTTTCAAACATAGTGCAAAGTCTCTTTTTCTTCATAGAAGTCTCTCCTTTTAATTAATTAATATCTTTTTTTAGAGAATTAATCAATTAATATTGTGCGTGCCGCGCAGTGCTTGGGCCAGTTTGGGCCTGTCACGTGTTTGGACTCACAATCTACTTGTTAAGTGGGCTTTCGTATTTCCTACAGTGGGCGGTCCTGCATAATACTGATAAAGCTATCAAGACCCTTACTTCTGTTTCTCTCTCCCCTCGTTCCTCACTCAAGTTGCCAGCCCCTCCGTCGGGCCCTTCCCTTCCGGCTGGTTCTGCTGTAATTGCTACAATACATCCTCCTTGGTTCCGACCCTTTCCTCGGCTTGTTTATGGGCCGCGGCCACCACGCATTGTCTGGCTACCCGCTGGTCGCCCCGTACCACTGCTACCCCGTAACTGGTCGGGAACTTGACTTTGACGTGCAAGGTGGACGGCACCGCCCCCATGTCGTGTATCCAGGGTCTCCCGAGGATTGCCGTGTACGGGGAGTAGGAGGCCACTACTATAAATGTTACGACCACTTCCTTGCCTTCCATGCTAACCGGGAGCGAGATCTGCCCCTCCGGCCTCACGAGGTAACCATCGAATCCCATCAACGGCGTGTCGTATGCTGACAGGTCTTTTTCACTCAGGCTGAGCCCCTTGTATAGGTCCGGGTACATCACGTCGGCCCCACTCCCTTGGTCTATCATGATCCTTTTTACCTGGAAACCCCTTACACGGGTCGAGACCACTAAAGCATCTTGATGCGGCTGAACAGTTCCCTCCAGGTCATAGTCGTCAAATGTTATGGGTTGTTGAGGATACCTCGACTTCTTCCTTGGTAGTTGCTCATTATTGCTGCCGTCCGTGGATACCACTGTCAGTATTCCTCCCTTGATCGGGCCCTTCGGGCGCCTGGGTGCGGTGTGGATGACCTCTATCACTCCTAGAGGAGGAGGAGGAGGGAGGGCGTCCCGGCGCGCCCGGTCTGCTGGCATTGTCTCTCGGTCCCCATGATCGGCGAGAAATTCCTTCAGATGTCCGGCCTTCACCAACTGCTCCAAATGGTCTCTCAACACCCTGCACTGTTCCGTGGTGTGCCTTTTGTCCCGGTGGTAGGCGCAATACAAGTTCTGATTCCTCCTCGGAGGGTCACCCGGCATCTTGTTCGGTCTCCGGAAGTATGGCTCGTTCTTTATCCTGTCGACAATCTTGTGCACGGGCTCCTTAAATACTGCACCGACCACCCTATTATCATGACCGTGCTCCTGGACCCTTGGATCCTTCCTCGGTCTGGTGAAGGCTGAGCTCCGAGGATAATTGACGATCGGGGCCTTCCCCTTAGACTGGAGCCTGTCATCCTCCAATCGCTTGTACTCCTCGATGCGCCTCATTAGTTGCCGCATGTCCTCGGGTGGTCTCAGAGTCAATGATTCCCTTAGTCCGGACTCTTCTGGTAGTCCCATCCGAAATGTGCTGGCCGCGATCTTTTCGTTACCTCCGCCAATCTCATTATACAACTCCCAATACCGGCTGGCGTAGTTGCGGAGAGTCTCCCCAGCCCCATCTTCATTGACAATAGCGCGTCCACATGCTGCGGAACCAGGCTGCACGTCATAAACCTCGCCCCGAACTCCTGGATCAGCTCTGAGAAACTACGGATGGAGCCCTTCTTTAAGCCGTTAAACCACCTTAAGGCCGTGGGTCCGAGACTTGAAGGGAAGACCTTACACATCAGCGGGTCATTCTGCGCGTGGAAGGACATCATTTGAATGTAATGACTCACATGCTCAACCGGGTCGGTTTTTCCCGTGTAGGAGTTGAATGGGGGTCGCGTGAACCGGCTCGGCATAAGCGCCTCCTCGATGTCCCTCGTGAATGGGGACCTGGCTGCCTGTCGCAATGCTCGGCCCATTGCATCTATGGCCGCATCCTGTGGTCGCTCCCCATCCGGGGAAACCGACCCACGGTCTGCGTGATCTCTCGAACGCTCGCGCCGCCGTCGCGATCCCGACTGATGGGACCCCGCCGCTCGCAGCTCTCCAACGCTAGCCGACCTTTCTGCCCGGTCCGCGTGATCTCTTCTCCTACGCCTCTCCCGTCCATGCGGCTCCAAATCCCTTACTGTTTTGCACAAGCGTTCCAACTCCTTATCCCTCCGCTCTAGCTCCTAATCTCTCCAGTCTCGGCGGTTGCGCCCTGAGACGTCGGATGCTGTCCAGAGGGTCTGGTACGACTCATCTCCGAGCCCGGACTCTACTGCCTCCTGGTTCCTTCGGTCCTCCAACCTCTTCTGCCTTCTTTCTCGCCACGTGGAGCCTCGCGAGGACCCACTAGAACCGCTTTCCGCCTGGCTTCCCTGTCTGCTTCCGGACATTTCTCCGAGTGCTGCTACACTGGATCACAGCTTGGTAGGAGATCCCCACAGACTGCGCCAATTGTGCGTGACATTGGTATCCACGGACGGCAGCAATAATGAGCAACCACCAAGGAAAAAGCCGAGGTATCCTCAACAACCCATAACATTTGATGACTACGACCTGGAGGGAACTGTTCAGCCGCATCAAGATGCTTTAGTGGTCTCGGCCCGTGTAAGGGGTTTCCAGGTAAAAAGGATCATGATAGACCAAGGGAGTAGGGCCGACGTGATGTACCCGAACCTATACAGGGGGCTTGGCCTGAGTGAAAAAGACCTGTCAGCATACGACACGCCGTTGATGGGATTCGATGGTCATCTCGTGAGGCCGGGGGGGCAGATCTCGCTCCCGGTTAGCATGGAAGGCAAGGAAGTGGTCGTAACATTTATAGTAGTGGCCTCCTACTCCCCGTACACGGCAATCCTCGGGAGACCCTGGATACACGACATGGGGGCGGTGCCGTCCACCTTGCACGTCAAAGTCAAGTTCCCGACCAGTTACGGGGTAGCAGTGGTACGGGGCGACCAGCGGGCAGCCAGACAATGCGTGGTGGCCGCGGCCCATAAACAAGCCGAGGAAAGGGCCGGAACCAAGGAGGATGTATTGTAGCAATTACAGCAGAACCAGCCGGAAGGGAAGGGCTCGGCGGAGGGGCTGGCAACTTGAGTGAGGAACGAGGGGAGAGAGAAACAGAAGTAAGGGTCTTGATAGCTTTATCAGTATTATGCAGGACCGCCCATTGTAGGAAATACGAAAGCCCACTTAACAAGTAGATTGTGAGTCCAAACACGTGACAGGCCCAAACAGGCCCAAGCACTGCGCGGCACGCACAAATATCATACTAATTTAATTGATTATCTAATAATTTGCGAAGAAAATAAATCTTTCTGATTGACCCACTTTTTCTACAAATACTATAGCTTTTTATATTTTAAATTTGATTGAATTATTCACTTCCTTGAATGAGCCTTGAACCACCCACAATTGTTTGGAGAAATTGTAGGAAGGAAGCAACAAAATTGAGGCACAATTAGGCATTATAATTAAACTTTTAGAAACCCAATCCAATGTAAAACCGTTGAAACCCGGTCAGATTGAATCAAACCCGCATATATTTTATTATCTTCTCTATATTAACATCGTAAATTAATGAGAACTTACTTTTATAGTATTTTATTGATTCGAAGTCTAAGATACATGCATACTCTGGTGCAAGTTGAGTCACTTGCTGTATATCTCACAGAACATGACAAGTCCCAACGACTTTGACTTTGACTTTGACATTGACATTAGCAATAATTACTCCACTAACTCAAGCTACACTGGCCCACCCACCTCTCTATCTCTTAGGCTACCCATCCAGTTGGGTCACAAGGATGAATGTCTCACTCGTTCAAACAATACTTCCCAAGACTTGGACTTTAGTCTTTAGCAATTGATTATATTATTCCATTGGATGCTGAACCGTGAATGAATTTAATTCAAGTAATTGCCAAGTGAGCAAATTTCAGTGCTCAACCATGGCTACCACCAACACTGTACTTGTACACCTTCTCACATTGGTTTTCTTGCTCTTCTTCTCATCCTTGTGGACACCTCATGTTGCAGACTGGGTATACGTGACATCTGGCAACCTGTCATCAATTGGTGACACACTCAAACCTGGTGACACACTCAATTCCACGAGTTACCTTGTATCTCAAAAAGGGGCTTTCGCTTTGGGGTTCTTTAGGAGGATCGACATCATTTCTAACGACAGCTATGTTGGAATATCAGACATGGCTGATCCAAAGAGTCCTTTCAATCTTTATGTATGGTTTGGCAATCGTGGTCATCCTTTTGTCAAAGACAAAACGGGTTCGCTTACCTTGGACAACAATGGAACATTGAAGATTGTACGCCAAGGTGAGAGTCCTATAATCTTATACTCCTCTGGTGTTAATAACACTGTTGCTACTTTGTATGATAATGGCAATTTTGTGTTGAAAGAAGTTAACTTTGATGGGTCTACCAAAAGTGTGTTATGGCAAAGTTTTGATTATCTTATGGACACCCTTTTGCCTGAAATGAAGCTAGGGGTCAATCACAAAACTGGCCATACTTGGGCACTCACATCATGGTTAACTACAGATATTCCAGATTATGGAGCTTTCAGTCTTGAATGGGACCCCAAGGGACTTGAATTAGTCATTAAGCAAAGAGGGGTGATTCATTGGAAAAGTGGGGTCTTGAGAGACAACCAATTTGACAACATTTCACCAGATATAACATCTATGTATGATTTCAAAATTGTTTCAAACGAGGATGAAGAATATTTCTCTTTCAGTAACAAAAATCAGAGTGTGTTGATGTCTGAATGGATTATCACTTTTTTGGGGCAATTTAAGGATTTGAGAGGACCTGATATTGGCAGAGCTGATAATTGCTATAGCTATGATACTAATGGAGGATGTCAAGTTTGGGAGCAGCCAGTGTGTAGGAAACGTGGTGACAAATTTGATCTCACAACTAGGTACTATGCAACCGGAGATAGTTTGTTGGGCAATAATTATAGTCTCGGCATCAGTGACTGTAAAGCTATTTGCTGGAGCAACTGTAGCTGTGTGGCTTTTACTTCTCAGTTTGCTAATGAAACTGGATGCCGATTTTGGACAGGAGAGACGGCGGTCCAATACGACCACGCTAGTAATTTTGTATCTCTTTACCTTCTATCGTCAAGTCCTTCCCACAAAGGTTAGTTTTAACTTGCCAGTGTGTATTTTTTTTTTTTTCTTTTTGGTGCTATGAACATTGTTGACCTTCAATTCATCAAATTGCAAACAGACAGTTTGTGAAAATCATTATTACAGCTTTAGAGCATTAGCATTAAAGGGCGTTAAGTCCCTCAAATTGCTATTATTACTCTATATATCATATATGCACAAAACCACTGACATCATTGGTTAACAATCCATTTTAAGAAAGTTTTTATATCACTTTTATGGGAAATGAAAAAAACTGTCAAAATATTAATTGCTTTATTTCATTTTCCCATAAAAATTTTCCTCAAATGGATTGTTAACCAATGCCCTAAGGGCATTCGTTAGCATTTCCCATATCTAAATACTTTTTCCACGCAGCTAAAGTAAGATTGTAAATTTACAACCAAAGCAGTTGAAGCGTGAACATAAATTTGCTTTTTCAATTCACCCTGTCTCTATGGCTGGCTGTGTGGATTTGATGGCATGCATCTGAGTATCTGACTTTATGTATGGATTACATGTGAAGCTTCATATGGGTTAATGTTTTAGGCTTTGACGGCTATCATTTGTACCAAAGCCTGATTTTTTTAAATGTTATTGAACTTTTAAGGATTAGAACCACGTGCATCTCTTGAGCTAATTAGGCCTCTCAAGGCGCACCAAACTTATTACCCCTTTACAAGTGGCTCTTACACAATCTTTACAGTTTTTTTTTTTTTTTTTTGGGTCATGAAAATCTCACTTCTGACTATTAATTTCGATATGCAATATACAATTTTAAACAAAAAAGAATAAGAATAGATAAATAAATCTCATATGATGACTTTTAATACAGTTACTTATGATCAAATGTAGGAGCAAAGAAGTGGATATGGATTGGCACTGTTATCGTCACTGCTTTGCTTGTAATATTTTTCAGCATAGTGTGTTATATACAGAGAAGGAGAAAAGTTGTACCCAGAGGTATAGTTTACATGAAGAATGAACCTGTTAGTTCAAATTTAGCAACTTGAATATTTTTTGCTCTCTCTCTCTCTCTCTCTCTCTCTCTCTCTCTTTGGTTTAATGGAAATACTGATAATTTTTTTTTATTGTTATTTTTTTTTTTTTTTGTAAATTACGACAGGGAATAATGTAACAAAAGATGAAAATGAATTACTTGATTTAGTGAGTTTGGATCCATCTCCTAGTGTCAATCAGATTCCAAATGATGGGAAGAAGGGGCATGATTTAAGTGTATTTAATTTTGCATATGTCATGACAGCCACAAACAACTTCGCACCGCAAAACAAGCTTGGAGAAGGGGGCTTTGGAGAAGTTTATATGGTAAGCTCTAAATAACATACAAAAGATGCAAGTTTTAATTAATTTATGTCTTACCTTAGCCTAAACCTTATTTGATCAAAATATCAGGGAGAATTGTTGACGGGGCAAAAAATAGCCATAAAGAGACTATCGAGAAATTCAGGACAAGGAATACTTGAGTTCAAGAATGAGTTAATACTCATATCTAAACTTCAACACATGAATCTTGTTAAGCTTTTGGGTTTTTGCCTACACGGAGAAGAGAGGATGTTAATCTACGAATACATGCCAAACAAAAGCTTGGACTCATTTTTATTTGGTTTGAAAAACATTCTCCTTTTATTTTAACACTTCATTTGATTTCGTCAACATATTTATATGTATCTATATAAGTTTGCTGAAAGTAGATTATTAATCATATTTAACTTTTATATTCAACAGATGCAAACAAGAGCAAGCTACTAGATTGGCAAAAACGTTTTGGTATAATTGAAGGAGTTGCTCAAGGATTGCTTTACCTCCACAAATACTCAAGATTGAGAGTAATTCATAGAGATTTGAAAGCGAGTAATATACTCCTTGATGAAAATATGAACCCCAAAATCTCTGATTTTGGTATGGCAAGAATCTTTCAACAAAATGAATTGGAAGCGAATACTAAAAGGGTTGTCGGGACATAGTAAGTAAATTAATTATATTACATACATTACCATATTTGTTTCATTTTGAATGTTAAACACTATTGCTTCCACATGATTAATGAAGCTATAAACTTAAAACTTTTTTTTCTAATTTGATGCAGTGGATACATGTCTCCTGAGTATGCTATGGAGGGAGTTTTCTCTATAAAATCTGATGTTTACAGTTTTGGAGTTCTCATGCTCGAGATCTTGAGTGGAAGGAAGAACAACAGTTTTTTCAAGACGGAACACTTGTTCAATCTAGTGGGATATGTATGTCAAACAACTATGAGCTTGGATGATTCTATGATATTTAATGTGTATTTCTGATTATGTATAATCTTGTTTCAGGCATGGGAGTTATGGAATGAAGGTGCTGCCCTGGACCTAATGGACCCAGCACTTGATGATTCATATATGGATCAGATGCTTCGTTGCGTTCATGTTGGTCTCCTATGCGTTGAAGATAGTGCAATTGATCGGCCTGCAATGTCAGATGTCTTAGCTATGTTGACAAATGACAATTTGTCATTGCCGTCTCCTAAGAAACCTGCATTTTCTCTTGCAAGACAAGCAATTGAGGCACGTATATATGACAAAGAATCAGAATGTAATTCGATAAATTGGGTGTCAATTTCTAATATGGTTCCAAGATAGAGGCATGTTTTTAGTATCACTTCATACGCTTGAGTATGTTAATGTTGGTTTAACGTGATTATTACATCCCACGAATTGAATGTTTTCACTTAGATATTTACTGCTATACATACTTACACGTAAATTATTACAATTTTGTTTATAACATAGATTCCCTTTCATTTGCTGCAAAACTATAGCCAGATTATGACCATTGACCATTACAAACATCTTTTAATAATCTTAGACATCTTTTAAATATAATCTGATTTAGTTCTGAGAAGCAAGTAAGCGCTCTATCATGCGCCACCATTTTCTTTGTAATGATCATTTCATAATCAACAATGGCCCGCTTGTTAAGTGCAAAATTTTCTAGATAAGGAAGAGAATTTTATTTGTCCAATCATGAACCCACCTAATGAGCACCGTCCAAAGTCCCCACCACAAATTCATGCAATAATTCAATTAGTTGTTGAGAATTTTTTTTGTTTATTATTCTTAAAATTTGTTTTCTTTAAAAAGATTGAGGAAAAATATTAGTTCTGCCCTTACATTTGTGGATTGTTGTCAATTTGATCTCTATATTTGGTAGCCATTGATTTGTTCAATGTTTTTTTTTTTTTTTTTTTTTTTTTTTTTTTTTTAGGAATTTAGCCTATTTTATTTCTAACTTATAGCCAATTTGGTTACTGCTGTCAAATCACAGCTTTTCTTGCATTTTCTTAACTACCAAAAAACACACATCAAACATACCAATATCCTACTATGGTAAATACATATCAACTCAGCAACTAAAGCAAACCTAGATTTGGATTCAAAATAATTGCAAATTGAAAATAATAGGGACAAAGTTGAACATAAGTTAAAAACAACAATGTCCGATTTAACTATTACCAAAATGTACGAACTAAGTAGACTAAAGTTGTAAATAATAAAAGCCAAATTGACAATGACCCTAAAATGTAGGATCAGCAAAAGGTAATTTAGCCAAAAAATTTCAAATGATCATTTGTCATTTTAAAACCACAAATCATCAAGTAGAAAAAATAATGCACATACATAATTCATTTTAAGAAAACCTTGAAAATGTTTCAAAACACGTTTAATCATAAAATGTTCATACGTAAGTATTGATTATTTTTCTAAAATCAATAACAAGATAAGGTGACCACAAACTTCATTCAAAATTTATCCTCAATTTTATAAAACCCAATTTAAATCAATCTCATTAAAATGAAAATCGTTGCTTACACAATTAAGCAATGAAATTATATTACTAAGACTGGGCCATAAAATAGTTTTTCCCAAATTCCCGTTATTTCTCAGTTTTTAAGAATTTCGGTCTTTTGAAAGTGTTTTCAATAGATCCGTAAAAGTGACCGTTATGTAAAATTTCTCTTACTCATTTACAAAGTTTTTAACGCCATATGTAAATCTATTTGACATACATAATTACAATGAAATCATTTACAAAATAAAAACTCCAATTTTTTTATTGGCAGCCTTTCAATGTCTTCATCATTTTTCTTAATCTCTCTCTTAACAATATTTAAGAAACGTTAATTTTTATTACAGCATAAACCAAAACAATAAGCTAACTAAACTCTCAAATTGACCCAAATACACTCAATGGAAAACAAAAGAATGGATTTTTCTACTTCAACATGTTGGAGACCCAAATCCCCTAAATTTTGACTATAGAAAAACCCCAAATAATGGCCAATTTTTTTTAAAAAATACCCTTAATTATTCATCATATAATTCACCAAATCAAAACTCATTCATAATCACATGTACATCCCTTAATCACGTTGCTAGATCTGGTAGAGAAATTAACAATAAAGTTTTTAAAATAAATTAGAATTTCATCTTTCAAAATTGGAACAATTGAGGGTAGAGGTCTCCTTGAGGACTTTTCAGTTAATGCTATTAGAACAATTGGCCAAAATGAGGTTTTGCCCCTTTCAACAAAAACAAGTAGCAAAATGCCGATGTTTTGAAATTATTTAGGCATATGCTCCTGTTTTAAACTCAATTTTCTAAAAATTGAGTTTCGATGAAAAACTTGATTTTTAGAAAATCGAGTTATAGGCAAAAAACTTTTTAAAAAAAATTTAAATGGAACTCAAGTTCCATGTAGCATTTTGCAAGTAACTCGATTTTTATTGAATCGAGTTTTTCATTGAAACTCGATTTTTAGAAAATCAAATTTCAAAACAGGGGCATTTTGCTACTTCTTTTTACTAAAAGGGGTAAAACCCCATTTTCTCCTAGAACAATTACTACCGGTGGTAGTGGTTTAGTGAAGGAGAAGTGTAAAAAAGATGTGTGGATACCCTCGGGAGGATGATTTTCCCTGGAGTTGTCACATTTTGGGTGCTTTGGCGACATAACTTAGGTGTGCATGTGTTTCTAAGGTGAGATGTGTATTTAAGTCTTTTTTCTTATTTTTATTTTTAGGAGTTGTCACCAGCTATTAGTTTTGTATTAGGTGTGATTAGTCTTTCTATTTGTCTAATATTTGTTTTACCTAATTAACTAAAAAAAATTCAAAGGTTGTTAGATTAATTAAGGTAAACCAATGTCTCGAACCAAAGATTTTGGACTTAGAAGTTCAGTTACGAGTAGGGAAGGTGCTAGACACCCCATACCGCTTATCCAAAATATAGTACTTCATTTTAATTTTACTACAACATACACATTTTAGGAAAACAAATTAAATACTAGGCATTTCTATTTTTGAAAAGATTTTGTACAAACAAATATATATACATTTCATGTTAGTATTTTATGTATTTATAAAGTGTCATATGAATATTTATTGCAAAGACATATATACATGCAAGAGCATGTGAATATATTCACATGCTCTTGCTTGTATATATTTTATATAAAATATATACATATCACGTGAAAACTATATTACAAATTTGCAAGGATTTAAATGTATATATGTAAATAATATATTTACTACATATTTATCACGTGAATATGCATATTTCACAACATAAAAAAATAGAGGGGAGGAAGGATATCATCTTTTTGCATTTAGGTCCATTTTATTCTCCAAGCTTCATTCTCAACCATAAACACAATGAACTCAAAAAATTAGTGCAAAGGGGAGGGGGGATATATCAATTTGATATGAATCTATTGATTCAATGGAAGTGAATCATAGACACAAACCTCAACAACAAAAATGTAAAATTCAAAAGATTCAAAACAATGGACATAAAAAGAAACCCTTAATTTTCTTTTGTAAAGATAAGTGTTTTTCCCTTTGGGAAAACCTCATGACTTTTGGGAAAAGGGTTTGCAAAGCTTTGTTGGAGAATGACCCGAAAGCACTTCTATTGGTTTTACATGAAAAAAGGTTTTCTTTGATGGGAAAAAAAAAAAAAAAAAAAGTGTGCAAATTTTAAGGAGAGGTATTTTGGAAAGTAGAAGAACTTCTATGAACAAAACTTTAAAGAGACAAAACTTTTAAGATTTAAAACCTTTTAAGGAATTTTTTTTAGAAAGAGAAAGGTATTTCCCCAACCTTTTAGAAAGAACATACCCAAAACTAAAATTTTAGACCCTTTAGGAAAATTGGTTTGCTTTTGGAAAGTGCTTTCATAAAAACATGGTCTAAGATTGAAAACCATTTGTGAAGGGAGTTCAAAACAAAGTAAGAACAAACTCATGCTTAAGAAAACAATTTTTAGAACCCTAAGTTGGAACCAAAGTTATTTAAGAAAAAGAATTTGGCTTCAAGAAAATGGTTTCCATATTTTTCCAAAAAAAAAAAAGTGGGTTTTCAAGTAAAATCCATGGTTTATATCATCTTTTAAGGTAGAAAACTTAATTTAAAAAGGGGTTTTAGAATAATAGAAGTTTAAGATTAAATCCATCTTATTTTAGGAAGAGGGAAATTCCATTTTGTTTTTTAGAAAGAAAATACCCAAAACTTAGATCAAAACCATTTAAGAAAAAAAAGGACTTTTAAGAAAATGGTTTCCATGGTCTTAGTGAAAACCATGGTTTCTATTCATTTTTGTGTAAAAATAAAGAACCAAACTTGACCCCTTTTTGGATAAGGGTTTTGAAAATGTCATTGATTGAGGGTTCTTGAAAAAGTGCCCCATTGGAAGGCTTTTATGAATTCAAAAGAAAACTTTCTTTGAAAAGATTCATTCTAAGAAAACGAATGGTCATTGGAGCCTCTTTCATATTTTGGAAAACACATTTTTGGTAAGTTTGATTACCCAAGCTTCTCATTGTTTGGTAATCTAGGATTCATGGTACTAGCTAGAGACCTAGCACCTTTGAATCCTTATTCCCATGAGAATGATAACAAGGGAAATAAAGAGAACTTAAAGTCATGGATTAAAAGCAAGCAAGAACATAATTTAAAGAACTTAGATGTAAAAGCAATTTATAAAATAATAATAATAATAATTGAAAGACTTGAATGTAAGAGCAAATTATAAACAAGAAACTAATTTAAAGACTTGAAAGTAAAAGCAATTTATGAGCAAGAACACAATTTTAAAGACATGATTGAAAACTTTTTTTTCCTTTTAAAATGGAAATTTCTCTTAAATAAGACCTAAATTTGTAAGAGCCAAGCTTTTGGGTTCTCTTTCATGTTGGGAAAAGAAGGTCTCAGGATTTCCCCTTTTCGTGGTATTTTTACACATAAAGAGTTTTACACATAAGAAGGATAATGGCATAACTATCAAAGAAGCTACACCCTCTCACCTTTACAAAAGCTTTAGAAGCTCACCTATGGGCTCTTGATGGTAGACAAATGGAAGAAAAGGGGTTTGGATATTTAGCTTTTAGGAAGGTTTTCTAAGAGAGAGAAAGTAAATCTAGAGAAAAGCCGAAAAAAAAGGTGACCGAATAGAAGTTTTGGGAATTTGTGTGCATTTTTGTTCATATTTTGCCTAAAGGGAGTGAGGGGATATTTATAGGATCTTGGGGGTATTTTGATGACACACCCCCTTAGCCGCCTATCCTAATTAGCGGCTTTGGGGGGGGGGGGGGGCGGGTGGTACCTCCATATCACCCAATCTTATCCACTCATTTTCACATTTGTTATTGTTAAGTTTTTAGACCCCCTTAGAATAATCAGATTAACCTAATTATTTAGCTAAGTTATTAACTTAGGTAAATTATGCAAAAACTAGGTTAACACAAATATATCATATCATGTAAAGCAGTGGAAATATAAAGAACACAATGATATGATGACCTAGGAAAATCAAACCAGTAAAAAACCTGGGGAGGATTTCACCTAGCTATCCTCAAGGTAAAACTGAATCCACTATGAAAGAATCGAAATTTGTACAATAGTGACTTAGACTACTAACATCCTATTGCTACTCACCAGTAGAGAAACTTACTAACACGACCACGTGCAAGCTCCGAGATCGCGGACTCTTTCCTTCTTGGATTCTCCAACAAGTACAAGCACTCCCACTTGTTTATCTTTAAACTCTTATGGCAGCAACTAAATGATCATCAAGCTCTTGAAGAAATCTCCTTTTTGATAATCCTAAGTTTGTGTGAAGTCAAGCACCTCTTAGATCTCACAAGAGATTCACACAAACAGCAATGTGAGCAACCACAAAAATGTGGCTAGGGTTTGCCTTTTATACCTAGGGCAAAACATAAAACCCTACACGTCATATGGGCTTAGGGCTAAGTTAGAAATTCTATAGAAAAAAAAAATTTGCATGACTTTCGATCAATCGAGTCTAATTCTCGATCGATCGAGCCAGGCAGATTTACATAGTAACTTCTACAATTAACTCGATTCCAATTTTACATAAATGACATACTTTAATCAAGTCTAAAACAAGACTAAACACCTGTTTTGATCATGATTTGATAACAATACAAATTAGAGTTCTAATACATTAGTTCCTAAGTACTTAGAACCTAACAAACTCCCCCTCTAGCAATCCGTGACAAAACACAACTAAAAGCTCAAAGATTACAAAGAAAAGCCCTTTACAAAAAAATGCCCATTATAGCAAATCCAACCCTAACTACTATCCATCAGTTGCAAGTGTAGATAGCAGCACGACTGAATCAACCTGTATATTCTTGTAACACTCAACAAACACATAAACGCATATGTGGAAAATACAACTAAAACAACATAACTTCTTGATTTCGCATAAACATAAACTACACGACATATATCTTGAATGAATTCATCAAAATAGATCAATAATCAATGTAGCACAATGTCAAACAAGAAAACAAAAACAAAACAAAATATCTCCCCCTATCATGGACAACCCAACACAAACATCATAAGCCAAAAAGATACATACAAAGTGAAGCACCTAGATACAATCTAACAATTTCATAGCTCCAAACAACAAATAATCTCCCCTTAACAACAAAAACACCTCTCTACACCATATATGCTCTCCCCCTTTTTGTGATGAATTGCTAAAAGGCACTCACTCATCATCAAAAGGAGGTGGCGGTTTAATACTCTCCAAATCTGCTCACAAGGCACGAAGTTCGTCAATCATGTCCACCAAAAGCTGACCATGAGCCGCCTAAATGGTCATGACAGTCTCTAACATACGTCGAATGTCCGAATCATCCGAAGTAGATGGCGGAGGAACATCAGCAGCAACAGCAACAGGAGCAAGATCGACAGATGCCTCATCAGTAGCATCACCTGTAGAGGATGAAGGAGGAAGAGGTACGACACCAGAAGGATCAACCCTAGGACGCTTAGAACTCGCTCTCAACTGAGCAGCCCTCTGCCTAAGAAAGGTGGCACCTATAGGAGCAATAATGTGAATAGGCTCAGAGGCAGGAAACTCATCTAAACCAAGATGATGAAGAATCCTATGAATAAAACAGGGAAGAATAAAGCATGAGCAGTAGAACTACTCCGATGAACCTCGTTCAAAGAACGAAGAAACAGATAAGAAAAACTGATAGGAGCATTAATAACAATAGCATAGAGAAACACACATCGATCAATGAGGATGGTGTGTAGATGAGAAATAGGCCACAAGGAATGACAAGCTATCCTAAAGAAAAGATAATGAACCTCAGAGAGCTCAACAGTAGTGATCCAAGGATCAGAACCCCATTGGATAGAAGATTCAGTGATGTAAGACATGATGTCGTCTAAGGGAGGAGACTCATTATAAGGATAGACAAGATGCTGAACAAAAGGCACCCCAAAAGTATCAACCACTACCAAAGGGGTAATGGTATACTTATCACCACGAATCCAACTCCTCACAAGAGTGCCGGAATCATAGGTGTGAATAGAGAAGTTCGAGTAGAACTCTTTGATCAAGGTAACTAGAGGGGAATGAGAAATATCTAACAAGGACAACCAACCCCTACGCTTAAAGTTTCGCCAATCTTGAGATCTAACTCATCTAAAAGAACCCGTCTCTCAGCCTATATGTTCCTCTTAAGATTAAGAGTCTCAAAGGTCTTTTGATGTTTCTCACTCAAAAATCTTTCACTCTTAAAAGATGAAGTAGAAGAAGAGGAGGCTGACCTATGGGCTCTAGTTTTCCTACACATGGTGCTAAGGAAGGTATAGACACATAGAAAAGAACCAAAAGAGAAAGCAAGAAAAACCAAGAGAACAGTGTAAGTAAATGATGCATACTCTAATGCAATGAGAATAAGTTCAATATAACTTTAAAATCACAAAGTTCGCTTGAGCAAAGAGTTTATATCAAAAACCTCAAAAATTTTGAAAAACCACTTGAACAATTTTGAAGACATTGACCAATTGATCATTACACAAGATAGAGAACACATTAGAATGATCAAATTAATCAATCCTAAAAGCCAATTTCATCAAATTATACTCAATTGAACAAAACCCCCAATTCGGGTAGTTTTAAGCCCTAGAATTTCAAATGTTTCACAAAACCTCAAATTAATCAATTAAAGCACCAAGAATAGATAGATGACATCTCACAACAAAAACCCATTGATCAATTGTGAAAGAAATAGCCTAAATTATTAAAAATCCCAAAAATTCTTAGGTGCGAAATTCCCTTCTAAATGCATGATTTAATGCATGAAACAAGAAAATAAATGAAGAAGGAAGGGTAGAATGGACATACCGGCCTTCGAAGACAAAAACCTTAAAAAAGGATCGGAAGAAAACGACAAAAATAGTCTTTGACTCTTGGATTGGTTGAAAAGGAGAAGAAAAAGTTTGAAAAGTTTTGAAAAAAATGAAAAACACGTGAGATTCAAACCTTTTAAAAAACTTCCTATGCGATTTTCGATCGATCGAAAAACAGGTTTGATCGATCGAAAATGCTTCGTTTGATCCAAAACCAATCGAGCATCTATCGAAACGGATAGAAGTTGACCAAAAATTTAAACGCAATTTCAATTGGTCGAGAAAGAACTTTGATCGATCAAAATTTAAAAAAAAAAAAAGAAAAACAGATTTTTGAAAACAAAGCATTTTTATGCATAAACTCTTCAAAGTATTGAATTTTATGAATAAAATGCATGAGTATGATATGAAATGTTTTTCAAAAAACACATGATTTAAGCCCAGATTTCCCATAAATTAAGATTTTCATTCAATTCAACTCAAATTCTCAAACTTCAAACACATTTTACATTTTAACTCAAGAAAGTTTCAATCTTGAATGGACAAACTAAAATCTCACACAATATCATGTACAAAGTTTAGTAAAGAGTAACTTGTGTAATGTGTGCCACTAGCAAAAGCTTGAGATAAATGTGAGGTGATATGTGTATAGTGATTAAGCACAATGTTTACAAAATCCATCACAAACAATTAAAAGAGACTATCCCACAAAGAGTTACATCATATAACTCTCACATCTCCTAGAATAAAAGCTTGCAATCATGTAAATTTCTTGATTTGCCTCATAATGTACACACAGATTTTATTTTATCAGAAACTTATTAAGAATTAGCCGAGATAATATACACACCAATTTTATTTCATTATAAATTTATTATAGCCCAATAATGTACACATTAATTTTAGCATTAAAACCGAGGCTACACCTTATGTTCTTTTTGTGCATGTGCTACATTTTCTTGAGTACAAAATCTTGCGATATGCTCTAAGATATTCATGATTAGCTAATAAACAGTGATGAGATGATTATTTATGCCTTTCTCATTAAGTTCAAGTTTGACAATCAAAAGCATGTGATTTCAAGATCAAGATCATGTAATCAAAAACTATAAACATCTTCCTACATAACATGCACTATAAAGCTCAAACTAGTAAAATGCAATAAAATAAGTTCATCCAAGCTAAACAAGGTACATAAACATGTTATGAAAAAATAATATGACCAACTTTGATATCAAATCCAAGAAGTACAATGCAAAACACATTTTTGCTTCCCTTTTCTTTTCCTTTTCCCTTTTTTTATTTATTTTTTTTTAATAAAAGAAAATCCTAGAATGAAATGCATGAATGTTATGCAATGCAAATCCTATAAAAACAAAGAAAACAAAAACAAGAAATACCAAACAAAATGGTCACAAAGAGTAGAGCAATGAAGCACAAGGACCATGTTAGAAAGACTCACTTAGATTGAGCCTTTTGCATCCAAAGCTTTTTAAATGCACCTTGAGCATTGGAGTTCTTATTCATATTAGAATGATTTCCAACTTCAGAATAGGAATAAAAATTTAGAGCCTTTACCAACTCACCAATGAGTAACATAGGATCTTGTATTTGAGGCACATATACTTTTGGTTTATTTACTTGCTTAGCAGCTTGCAACTTGAAACAGTTTAGAAGAATGTGTCTAGAATTTCCAACAAAATGACAAACCTATGCAAGTTTATCATGCAATTTGCCCTTAGAAGGATTAGAAGTCTTAGGTTTAGACACTTGAAGATCAACCCTAATCTTTCTAGGAGGTGCAACTTCTACAAGGTTGACAACCTCACTCACAAGGGGCTTAGAAGAAGAAACAAAGTTTATGGAATGTGTTTTAGAAACAGAGATGCTTTCTACAAAACCTAAGCCAGTTTTGTCTGAAGGAGACTTTTAAACACTCAGCATATAATTAAGTTTGGAATTAGCAGACCTATTAGTTTGTTCTCTAGCAACAGATAAATCATGTTCCAAATTCTTAACTTTATCAAGCAAAAGCATGTTCTCAGTCTTCACATTATTCAACAGTTCATTAGCATCAAATAATTTCACAAGCAAAATTTTCTTTTAAAGCTCAAGAGATGCAATTTTCGTTAAGCCTAGATCAACATTCATAGCATCTTTTGCAGCAACTTTGCGAAGTTTATTGTAGGCTTCTTAAAGATCTACATCCTCAGAGAGTTCCCCATCAGAAGGGTTCTCCTCAACAGCAACACTTTCATCAACTACAGTAGTAGTAGTGAAAGCAATGAAGTTTCCATCCTCGTCACTACCAGACTCATTGTCAGAAACTTCATCATCACTAAGAGTTACAACCATAGCCTTACCCTTAGACCTCAAGAATGTTGGACATTCAGATTTCATGTGACCATACCCTTAACATCCAAAACATTAAGGACCCATAGAATTATTAGAAGATTGACCTACTTTTTCTTTAGGTTTTTCAATTTTGTTAACCTTAATGGGATCATTCTTCCTAAAGTTTCTAGGTTCATCAGTGTTTTTATCTCTTGCCCTTTTGTTGCTATTTCTAAGGAAATTCCTAAAGTTCTTGGGAAGGTAAGCAATCTCTGTAGCAAAGAGCTCATCATCAAATCCACCAACATCAACATCATCATCAGACTTAAGAGCATTTGATTTGGATTTGTTAGTTTTGGGTAGGTCCAACTCATAGGACTGAAGAGATCCTATAAGTTCATCAACAAGGATGGAGTTCACATCTTTGCTCTCAGTGATAGCAATCACTTTGGGTCTAAAATCTTCAGTGAAAGATCTAAGAATCTTCTTAACAATTTTATATTGATCATAGATTTCATCCAAGTTGTATGCAGAATTAACAATGTCATTAAGTTTAGCATAGAATTCATCAAAAGATTCATCATCAGGCATCCTAATGCTTTCAAGTCTAGTTGTTAATTGTTGCAACTTATTGATCTTAACTGCCTTTGTGCCTTTATACGCAGTCTAGAGGATATTTCGAGCAATGTGAGCAACCTTAACATTAAAGATTCTCTTAAATTCTTCCATAGAAACAACATTAAAGATAGCATTCATCGCTTTGCTATTGAAGGCGGCTGCTTCTTTCTGAGAAGTTTGCCACTTATTCACAAGAGTAGTGGACTTCTCCCATCCGTATTCAACGGAATTCTAAACTCTCTCATCAATGGATTTTAAGAATGCTTTCACCCTGATTTTCTAGTAAGCATAATTATTCCCATCAAAGTGAGGAGGAATAACAAGAGAGTGTCTGTGTTCCATGACAGCAGGAGTCAAGGATCAGCTCAGATATCAAAAGATCTACAACAAAAGAGCTACCTACTTTGATACCAGTTGTTATGATTTTAGACCCCTTAGGACAATCAGATTAACCTAGTTATTTAGCCAAGTTATTAACTTAGGTAAATTATTCAAAAACTAGGTTAACACAAATATATCATATCATGCAAAACAGTAGAAATATAAAGAACACAATGATATGATGACTAAGGAAAACCAAACCGGTTGGGGAGGATTTAACTTAGCTATCCTCAAGGTAAAACTGAATCCACTATGAAAGAATCGAAATTTGTACAATATCGACTTAGACCACTAACATCCTATTGCTACTCACCAGTAGAAAAACTTACTAACACGACCACGTGCAAGCTCCGAGACCACGGATTCCTTCTTTCTTGGATTCTCTAACAAAGACAAGGACTTTCGCTTGTTTATCTTTAAGCTCTTATGGCAGCAACTGAATGATCATCAAGCTCTTGAAGAAATCTCCTTCTTGATAATCCTAAGTTTGTGTGAAGGCAAGCATCTCTTAGATCTCACAAGAGATTTACGCAAACAGTAATGTGAGCAACCACAAAAACGTGGCTAGGGTTTGCCTTTTATACCTAGGGCAAAACATAAAACCCTACACGTCATATGTGCTTAGGGCTGAGTTGGAAATTCTACAGAAAAAACAATCTGCACGACTTTCGATCGGTCGAGTCTAATTCTCGATCGATTGAGCCAGGCAGATTTACATAGTAACTTTTGCAGTTAACTCGATTCCAACTTTACATAAATGACATACTTTGAGCAAGTCAAAAACAAGACTAAACACCTGTTTTGATCATGGTTTACCAACAATACATATTAAAGTTATAATACGTTAGTTCCTAAGTACTTAGAACCTAACAGTTATTTACGGCTTTCTAGTCTTTTCAACCCTATTTCTATTTTTGGAGGTATAAGGGAGCTTGGGTTTTTTCAAACTTGGTGTTCCTAGAATTTATGGATTTCTAGTTTCCATAGGCTCTGACCTCACATGAGTCGGAGTTACGATTGTCGAGATATTGCATTGGAAAGGGAGGTGACATAATGTAGAAATTTTAATAGCACTATTCTTGAAAAATTCATTCCTCCTAATCCAAAGAAGATGTCAAAATTTAATAGCTAGCCCATTTTGCTTCAATCTAGTTTAGGTAATTCGCACCAATTGTAGTTGGATTGGTACAGATTATTACGTGAATATGCCCTGAGAATAGCCCTTTTGCCTTTAAAAAATAGTGCATTTAATCAGGATTTTGGTATTATCATGATATTTCATCCATTTTAACTCCGACTATGGCCGTGAATTTTTGTTTCGAGGGAAATTTTATGATCTTTAGAATGGTTAAAAATTTACCGTGATCAGACAGTCGGATCAAAACTCAACATTTTGACCAATCCTAGTTAGGGTTTAGTCAACATTGGTCAAAGTTTGCCAAAAATGGGAAGTTTAGCATTTTGAAATCTTGGATGGTTTGTTCCATCATCCAGTCAAGATAAATAGGATTCTTTCACGTATTTTTCTATTTTCTTAGTTTTGAAACATGGTTTTAGCTTATTAGGGCTTAAATCGGCATTTTGTCATGGTTACCAAGGCCAGACAAATATGGTATCAATATGATGGTTTTGGGTGTATATGTGAGAATGTAAGGAAGAATAAGATAAGGGCTAAGGGGTGGAAAAATAGGTTGACATGGGGTGGGGGGTGGTGGGGGATGGTTGTAAAGTGAAATAGTTTTATATTTTGATGAGAAGTATTGTTTTTGTCGGTAAACTTTACAAGAAGTTTAGCTTTCATTCCAAAACTTGAAAAAATTCATTTCCCATTCTTACATCTTTGCAACCGTTCTACTTTCTATCTTCCCTTCTATGTCCATTAGTTCTTACCTTATGTGGCCCACAAAAAAATTGTGGTATATTTCTTAAAATTAGGTGAATTGACTTGGACTAATTCTTGTTTAAAATAAAGGAAAAAAACGTAGCATCCAAATTTTAGTCACAAGTGGGGGTGAACATTTACGAAGAAGAAATTAGCCTCAATGGATGAAAAATCCCAAATCCACGAGTGAAATCAAACATAGTGAAAAATTCCCAAATTATTGAATCAATAAACTTTCCGGCCCATTTGGGTCTAGGCCCATGTTCTCAAGCCTTTTAGAGGGTAACGAGCTGGTAATTCCACACACAAGAGAGAGAAACACGCAAGGTTTTGTGTGCAGGCCCATTTGGGTCCAAGCCCATGTTCTCAAGCCTTTCAGCAGCAGCACATAGAGAGAAAAATACACGAAAGAGAGAAACAGGCAAGGTTTTGTGTGAGTTTTCCCTTCCTCCTACCATGGGCCCATGACCATTGAAACCTATTAAAGCAAGTGTCTCAAAAGGTGTTTAGATGGCTTCATTGTGGTGGAGTTGAGCATAAGACCATAATAACTTGTTGTTTATGGTGGATTATTCGGAGCTTGACTTGTGTTACTGTGTGTTAGAATTATGTGATTAGATAATTAAATTTACAATTTTTTTTTATAGTTTATACTTTTAGGATAATTGGTAATTTAATACGATATTAAAGCAACAAGTTCTATGTTTGATCCTTATTTCTTTTACTTTACCTTTCATTTATAATCCCACATGTTGGATCTCAACTATTAAAAGGTAGTTTCAGCCCACACGTGAAGGAATTGTTAAAATTATAAGGTTAAATGATCAAGTTTTTGAGGAATTGGTAATTTAACATCGTGCATGTAAGCTTAGTGTCAAACTATGTAATTCTTGAGTGTGCAACTGTGCACTGTATGTGTCTTCTAAGTGTTTGATAATTTTTTCTTAGGTTCCATATTGCATATCTTGCAAGCTTAGCCTTGGTATTCGCTGGGGCTTGCCTCCACTACGTACCTTTGTGTTAGTAAATTGACATTTTGGTTGATAATATTGGGGGAGACTTTGGTCTCACCAATAAATGGGTAGTTTTACACAACATAATTAAACTGCATGAAATTACAACAAATCATGATTTGAGATTTTTTGTTTACGGAGGTTAATTTTTTTCTTTCCAAAGATTTATCCCCACGTGTGATTCACCATTGGATGCCACATGTTCTGCCCAGTGCTGGCTCAATGTGTGAGCTAAATAGGCTACCGCCTAAGGCCTCTAATGAAAAAAGGCTCCTAAATTTGTACCAATAGAAATATTCCTGTATCAATGAAAGTATTAATTAAACTCTAAATATTCACCCGTAAATAAAAAGTAATTGTTTTTTATCAAAGAAAAACCAGTTAAAGAAAATGTTTTCATTAGATGGGTCATTCATTTAATCTCTCACACATAATGTTAAATAAACTCATTAATCTTACACTAGTAAATAAATTTATACTCAAATTTTATTTAGAGATATCAAACATATAACTTCATTCAAATTTTCAATTATAATTTTTTAGTATTTGGTTACTTCATTTAATAAAAAGTGTTTATTTTAGTTGCATAGTCATTGAGTAATGTGATGAGCTCGTTTTAATTTGTAATTTTTTTCTAAAAAAATAAATTTTAAATGAAAAAAAAAAAAGTTAAATAAATATTCCATTAATATTCAAAGTATAAGAATAGACCTCACTTAAAATAGTCGCTTTAGGCCTCACAATACCTTGAGTTGGCCCTAGTTCTACCTTTATGTTATAAAAAAGCTAAAAGAAAAATGGTCCAAGTAATTGCAAATTGGAATTAATATATACTACCTCATCTTTTTGTTAGATCATGTAGTTAAAGTAACAGGTATAGATGGAAGGACAAAAAATCGAACAATGCAAAAGTTTAATTAGAAACAAAAAATGAACTTTTAACGTTTTAGGGTGCAAACTGATATTTTAGCCTTTTTTTTTTTTTTTTTTTTTTATTAATTTAAGAAAAAGCATGGTGCCTATATAACAAAAGTATGATCATGATCTCTCTTATTGAATATATTGATTATTTCAAGACATTCGTAAATATCAACTGAATTTAAGCATACTAATATGAAGATGCTTTGCAAACAAAACACACAATATCATATCAATAATTGTTGATTAGCAATGATTAACCAAACCGATTAGGAAAAAAAAACTTCTTGTTGATAACCTCTCAAAATTACTTTCTCCATAAAAATTGCAAATTTGTCCACCTAAAAAGATTAAAAATAAAATAAAACTTAGTAATTTAACATCTAAACAGATCACTGATAAAAAAAAATTCTAACTTGTAAAACATCTAATTATTAACCCAAATTCAAATTCCCAATTCATTGCAAGCTTTTTCTACAATTTTTTTTTTAAAAAAAAAAAATTGGCATTACTCTCTTTATTTCTTCGGCTTTGTTCCTAATTTGAAGGATTTTATTTATTGTTTCTACCACGTTTTTGTTTCTCCACCAGTGTTTTTATTTATTTATTTATTTATTTTATAATAATTGCAACATCATATTTGTTTCTCTTTTTGGCAAATATATTTTGGTCTAAGCAATTAGGTGTTTTGGTGTTTCAATTCACAATCACAAGTTTTCTCTCTTTACCATTTTAATTTGAATTGAGTTTGGGTTAGTAATTTGTTATTATTTAATTGAGAATTTGAGGGTTTTTTTTAGTGATGCATTAAATGTTGAATTATGAGACTTTACTAAGTTTTATTAATTTTTTGATCTTTTTTGGGTGAACAAATTTCTAGTTTTCTTGTGGAAAAAAGTACTCTGTATTGGCACTAATTGAACTATAAGTGGGAAAAAAGGGTAGAAAGAATAAAAATAAATCCTCCAACAGAGAAACAAAATCAAAGAAAGAGGGAGAATATTAACTTTTTTTTGTTGGCTACAATACTTTAAAGAAATAGGGGAGAGAGATGGAAATGATGTAATAAAAATCTTTTATGAAAAATAAGATAAAAGAGGAATGATTAAATTAGGTTGAAGGTTGAACAAAGTGAAATAGTAAAATTTAAAAATTCATAAAATAACTCAAATGGAAAATTTAAGTAAACAACAATTGAGGAGATGAAATGTTGAAATAAGAATGCAGAAGTTGAAGAAGATGAAAGGTTAAATAAAATGAAAATTAAAAAAAAAATGTTGATGACGGAAGTAACAAAGTTTTGTAAAACTTCCATTATTATATATTACTAGCATTTAACCCGTGCAATGCGCGGAAACATCTTACATAAAAATATAATAAAATACATTAGAATTTATTTGGGTAATGTTGCACGTCCATTTGCTTGTCCTCTTGTAATCAATTGATTATGCTTTTTTTGGATTACCATCATTTTGAGCTTCAAACTAAGTCTTAAAAATTTACATCAACTTAATTTTTATTATGATTCGATACATAATAAACTATTTTTAAATTGTATGTGCAAGTATTTATTATAGATATTATGGAGTTTTTTTTTTTTAAGAAAAGAACATCATGAAATTTCATTAAAGAAAAATTAGTTGTAATTGATTGCAAGTACAGATTAAAGGTGTGGAGGAACATCATCTATCCATACTAAGAAACCTCTAACATGTCTAACATGTTTAGCTAGGTTGTGACCGATAGAATTACCAAGCCTACGAACATGAAAGAAAGAAATACAGTAGCTAGAATATGTGATATATGGCTTTAGCCGAGGCAAGAATATTACCAAAAGGGGAGAAAGAAACATCCTCGCTAATGAGGCTCTTGATCACATAGATCATAGATCAATGTAACAACTTTGAAATCATAAGGTCCCTCAAAAAAAAAAAAAAATCTTTGAAATCATAACATCAAAAATTGAATAAGTATTCACTACATTAGAAATGTTGTTAAAAAAAAACCAGGTACAATTTATTGAGGCTGTAGTGGAGAAGTTGGAGCAATGTCTTTCATTCCTCATTTTAATTGTTTTTCAACAGCATTAGTCATTAACCTATTTTCAAAATACAACACACAACCATCAACTCATTAAAACAAAAAAAAAAACCTTACATGTAGAAAGAAAATCTATTGAGAAATGGTTGAATCACATTTATTTTTTGTTTTTTTTTTTCATTTTATGTTTAATTATCAATTATTATAATATTATTAATATATTGATTAAGAGAAAAAAAAATTAGTGTTTAAACTTTAAAATAATAAAATATTGATTATGTAGTGATCTAATGGAACGAGATTGGATATATTCACTACTCTATAAAATTAGATTGCTTGGTTTTCTAGAAATAACAATAGTAGATTTATGAGATATTGGGAGAATTCAAACAAAATCAACTCAATGTACAACTTGATAATTCCAAACAGCCTATCTACAGCTTTGGTGTTGTTATTCCTAATTGACCAAACCATCTGTTAAATTTAACACTTGTCTAATGTAAATCATTCATGCCAATTTTTGAATAAATTACCAATATGTTGCTATCCTTAAATAATAAATCATCAGCCCCTAGCTAGGATAAATAGAGAGGTACTCAACTCAAATAACTAAGAATCATTATAATGTAGGCATTGAAAATTGGTATAAAAGTCAAGCATCCATACAAACGGCACTATCTAAAAGCATAAAAAAATTCATAGAATTTAAGCAATAATGATCATTACGGTCATTTTTAGATAACTCATTATGATTATTACCTCATCTACCAAACCAATTGTATCATACATATATGCATTAGAAACAACTATTCAATGATCACTGAAATTTTCCCAAAAAATCCATCTAGAATGACCATTAACACCATTTCAATAGATTTATTATTCAGAAATTAAATAAGTACTACTTTTTGAGAGGATGCAAGGAGAACTGTTCTGATGTTTTTGACAATGATGGCATCTCTTTGTGTGCGCATGTGTGCATACATTTTTTGTAATGCTTATATAATGATAAACTGTAGGTTCTAAATGAGACACTCAATGAGACTCTAAATTGGTGTGAAGAATCAAATTGCAATTGTGCCGCTGGTTGTTATTCTTTAATCATGAATGGATACCTTTTGTGATTTAAGTTGTGAATTACATAGTATGATTGTGAGTTTGCTAATCTTGCAGATAACTTATCACAAAACTTAATGACATTGACTTGCTAAACAAAATTACTAAAAACCATACTACCTTAATTTTCTTTTGGTATTCAAGTAATAACTTTAGAATATTTTTTATAATATGTTACAACATAGAAGGCATCGAATGAGGTAAATAACATAATGAAATAGATAATTAGACCTAAAAGAAGCACTAAAGGGGAACATATTACTTAATAGCACAACCAAAAGTCTAAAATAAACATAGAATATCATACCCACCATCAAATTGTAGTACTGTCAAACTATAGTAAGACCGAGTATCAACATTTTCTAAAGACATATAACCTGATATTGTGGCTTCTTTAGTGTGTGAGCTCTCAATTTATAAGCTTTTGCCACCCATCATTCTTTTCCAAAATAGACCTTAAAAGTATGAGAGGATTAAGAAAAATGTCTGAAATAACTTGGTATATTACACTATAATAATTTAGGTAAATCATAAACTTTCATCATTCGCAAATTGAAAAGAAATCATCTCAATTGAGTTAAGTACCGCATAAAGCCTTGAATTACTGAATTTTCTCATATGATTGCATACCAGATTCTCTACTTGTCACCTCAACTTGCTAAAACTTTATGGTATTTAAATATCATAAGTAATCCAAAATTCATAGATTAGCAAAGCTAACAAAATTTAATCTAACAAAAAAAAAAAAGGGAGCCTTCAGAACTGGTTGCAATTCCTTAAACAATTGTTTCATTTTTTTTTCTTACTACCAAATAGATTCTCAATTAATTTTCAAGAATGGAATGCAAGATATGTGTGAATGTAATCATCATCATCATTGATATAAAGTGATACATCCATCCATATATGCCAATGAGCTCAATGCCTCAATCTCAATTGACATTTTCTTCCCTTATAAGTTATAGCATTATAGGCGGAGGGATGCATAACTTACCATTAAAACTAAACAGTGGTCCATTTTTTTCTCTCTAAAATGAGGTGCTAAATCTTTTAAGCTAATCCTCATAATGTGAGTCATCCACAATTTTTTCTTTCCATTAAACACAAAAAAAAAAAAAAAAAAAAAGAATCCCCTAACTTTATGACCAAATACACAAAACTTAGGCTAAGAGTATCAAACATAAAATTCATACCCAACGCATAAGTCACTTTTGCTGGGTTTAGCAGATGTGATTGCAGCAACATATCGCTTGGGCGAAAGGCACTTGCCATAGAACACCTCTTATATATATATATATATATATATATATATATTATAACCATGATTATTTCCTAGAATCCTTTCCAGCCATATTCAAATTGAAACCATTACACCAATCTGAGGCATATGCTCCAAACCATATAATAACATTACTTCAATCTTTAACATTTTCTATATTTGTAATCAATTTCAATAAAATTTAAATCAATGGAAAAAAAATCATAATCTCTGACATTGAGAAATTAAACCCAAAAAAAAAAACCAAAAGAAAAAAAAAAAACCTTGCAGAACCATATGGGATTCGACCTTGGCTTGCATCTCATGCAGTGCAGCCACTTCTTCCTCCATTTCCTTCAACCGTTTCTTCATGTCATCCACATCCACTCCCTCCTACTTTAACCATTTTTATTTTCACAATTAGCCAAAAGTAAACTGAAAGTGTACAGTTTTGTAACCAAGGGCCTATTATTAACACTCAATACTTTCCCATCAGATCCATAGCAAAAATTACAGCAGCCAATTCCAAATCATGAGTTGGGTAATTTTGTTCAAAATTATTTAATTGTCTAGAGGCATAAGCAACCTAGCCAATCATGTTTTTACATCCCACAAAAAATGACATTGAGAAAAGAAGGCCAACAAATACATCTCGCCTTGATTAAATCAATAACATAACATCACATTCCTTACTTATCTTCTTCCTTAACAATTTGCATGTATTATGACTTCTACAATAACCAAAAAAAAAATCACTTAGGAATTTTATCAAACATCTAGTGAATGTGTAAGAGAAACAACAACACTTGGTTTCATGGAGGCTAGTGTCGCATGAACAAAAAAAAATGCATGTATTACAACCATTATAACCAACACAAACCTAAACAACCACATGAACAAAATTTTGATGGTTAACAACAATAATAGACCAATCTAAAATATTGTTTCAGTACCAATACGCCAATACCAACATTAGTGAAATAAGATAGATAAACCATTTTTATTCTCTGGAATCATTTTTATGAAAACATACGCCAGTTTGGTTCCAAAGACAGAGACGACGGCACAGAAAATTTACAGAGTTATACCTCTCCAGTATGGGCGAAGCAGTTGAGGCAATTCTCTTCCACGGAGTGTATGGACTGAACATTTTTCTCTCTACTTCTGATTGCTTCCTTCTTTCTCATCAGCCTATCTCTGGAACTTTCTCTCATGCTTGAATTATCCTCATCAAATACCTGGTCTGCATATTGAAAAAACAAAAGGAGAGAAAAGAGATTAAAGCCCTCTAATACATGATTAGTTTCAGCCTTTGTGTGTTTTAGAGATTGAGAGAGGTGCAGAGGAGATATAGATGAGAGAAAAATTGCCGCTATAGTTTCTCAGTCCATGAAACAGAGAAACTATCCTCATCAAGTACCTTGCATATTGAATTGCTAGGTTGAAAGCTAATGAAACGATCTATGCTTGATCTATAAAAAAAAAAAAAGAGAGAGAAAATTAGAGGAGCAGTGAAGCGTGACTGGAGATATAGATGAGAGAAGCGGATGATAGGTGGGTGAGGAAATACCATTTGATGTGAATATCATAGGCAACAGAGAAGATTATAATTTTTTAAGATAAGTATTTGAATTTAAAAAAAAAAAAAAAAAAGGTTGCATCAAATACCAAACATAAAATTTAAAATAAGAACAATAGTAAAAGCCTTAATATTGTTCACATTTATTTCTTTTCCAGTACAATTCCAGCAACAAATGAAGCATCAAATTAATAACCTTTCACACATTTTTTACTGTTTAGTTTCTAACAAAACCAAAAACTCAAACTTTGCTCATTCAATCAGTCCCCAATTGACCAAAAACAAATTCCAATTTCCCTTATCATTCCCTCACTTAATCCTCCATTTTCTCAACAACCAATAAAAAATCTCATTGTTTCTAATCACGCAAACTAAATAACCCCTTGAGTTATACTCTAATCACAACTTTCTTGAGAAAGAAACAGAGGTGGAAAGCAAGAGAGGAAAAGTGAGTTAGGGCAAGAAGGAAAGAACCAAACAAACAACATCAAAATCTGAAATCTACAAATCGTAACAAAAAATCCCAAAACATCAAAGCAAATATCTAAATCTATACCTATCCAACCAAAATACCCAAAAACTAAGTCATATTAAATACCTAGATATAAGAAAGGGGAAAAAAAATACACACAGAGAAATCGGTATAGTCTTTACCGTTCTGCCTCTTTCTCTTCTCTGTTTCTCTCTCCATGTCATAGTCCTCATCGCCTCCCTCTATTTCTATCTCTGTGTGTATCATATTTCTATCTCTCTTTCTCTGTGTGTATCGTATTTCTATCTCTTTCTCTGCTTCGTTTCCTCGTTGCCTCTCTCTCTCTTTCATAGCCTCTCTCTATATTGCTGGGTTTTTTTTAGATCTTGCAGTTTTTGATCTCTCGATCTCTCTCCTTCTCCGTTCTCTGTATTGCACTTTTTTTTTTTTGGAGTATTGCAAGCCCTTTTATTTAATTGTATTTTAACTGGTTCCTTTTATACCAAGAGGCTCTTAACTCTTCTTTCGGCTTAAAATTGGGCCATAATACACTGCCATCTTTCGTTTAAACAACCAATTTTGAGAAATTTATCTACCTCTTCTCAAATTTATGCGGAAAAATAACTATTATAAAGTCATCTATAAGTTGATTATCTAAAAAAAAAAAAAAAAAAGTCCTCTAGAAGTGCACAATTGCGGCAATAAAGATGAAGCAAACACCTCACACAATCACAATCTTCAGAGAAACAAAAGAATGCCTAAATTAATCTATAGAAGCAACGTTCTGCCTAGGTAGTTACAGAAAATATTCTGTGGTTTCATACCTCTTCCTCAAAAAAAAAAAAAAAAAACTTTCAAATAGGAACAAAATTTTAACCAAAAAAACAATAATCGACAAAACAAAACCCAAGAAATTGAAAAAATAAATGGGAACGAAGAACTCTCTCCTTCTCTCTTATTTCTTTGTTTTTGCCTTCTCCAAACCTAAATCATATATAACCCCGAATTTCAAAAAATCAAATCAAAACCTAAAGTTACCCAAATACCTAAAAAAAAATCAATCCAACCAAATTTCTCAAAACTAATTCATATTTCATACCCATACCCAGATCTAAGAAAGAATGGGAAAAAAAAAAAAAAAAAAAAACCGGCGGTAGTTCTCTCAATATCTCTCCTTCTCATCTATGTATCGCAAGGTTTATTTTTTTCTCCTTCTCTATCTCTGGATCGCAAGCATCGGTGTTAAGAAAAGTGCAACGGAAGCGAAAAGAACCCTCTCTCTTTCTCGGCCTCTCTCTGTTTCATCGCCCTTCTCTCTATCTCTGTCTCTGTATTTCACTTTCTGTTCTCTCGATCTCTCTCCTTTCTCCGTGTAGCCATCTTTGTTTTTTGTTGTTTTTTTTTAAGCAGTTAGTTTCCTTTTATACCAAGGGCTCCCAAACGGTGTTTAACGTTGTCAAACATTATAGTTTATAGCTTTTAAACGGCGTGTGACGCTACTAAACAATGTAATTTATCGTTTTTTTAAGTTATATGTGTCTGAATTTTAGATAGGCTTTTTTTCTAACGTGGCAGCACTTGGTTAAAAGGCTTCTGCTATTATATATAGTATTAGATTAGATTAGATTAGATTAGATATCACGATACAAAAAATAAAAAATTTAAGATCATATAAAATAACATAACTTATGCCACAATTGTTCAAGTGACAAAGATATAAAACGAATGTAGAAGCAAGACTCAATGGTCTAATAGATGGATTCTGTTACTAGTTAGGTTGGGCCTAAGGTCTAATGAAAGTAGCACCATTATGTATTGTAGAAGAGATCTATCGTGCCCTATATAGTGCATTATACGGGTCAGGCTTAGGTCCAGCATCAAGTAGTATTGGACCCGATGAGATGATAACATGTGTTCACTTTTGGACACGTGTCATAATTTGACTGGGTCCAGTGCACTAAATGCATTAGTCCTAAACCAAGTTCATATTGCACCCTGTCAAAGATAACTGCATTCTTTGAGATGGATATCTAATTATCTATTCGAGGCCAACAACCTATGCATCTTATGAACCTCAATGAGCTATTTCCTATATGACAAGACCATGCATTAAGGAAGTAGAGAGACATCGTCAAGATAATTGGTAAATGTTGTTGTACATGTCAATTACCCAAAAGATTTGAAATTTTGGAAAAGTCTTTAACCCTATGATTTTCCAAACAATCAAATTGCTAAAAGCCTAAAACCCCTTTCAATTTCCAAAGGCACTTTATCAAGCTAAAGCTCTAAAATTAAAACAGTATTTCCAACTGTAATACAAACTTGACACTCTCAAGCTCTGTTTTTGCTATTCTCTATTTTATATTATCCTTCTAATGTATCTTTCCTTCAGTAAAATAACAAAAGATACATCTAAATTAAAAATTTTCCGTTATGGTAAATAGTGGGGGCAATACAAGAAAAGAAATTAAATTATTCTACGAAAACATTTCCCATCAATCAGCTTGAGTCTTGACTCAATTTTAAGCTTTCGAGAAACCAAGCTGCTTAAGATCAATATTTTGAATGGTTCGGTTTAGATTATTTATAAAATTTGTAAATCAAACAATGATTTTTTATATCATATCACTTAGTTGATTTTCTTTTCTGATGCAAATGTTATATATGGAATATTTAGATATTTTGAGAGGTCTAGATACTCTTATTTGTTAAAAAAAGAAAAAAATTGTTTAAATCCCAAAATAGTCTCAATTCTCACCTAATTTATATTCCCCCTCTCTCTCTCTCTCTCCGATAATAAAAGATTGCAAATTTTCAACTATAAGCTACGAAACTGATTGGTCATCAATTATTCATATTTTAGTACTTTTCTACTCAAAACACAAGCATAGACGACAATAAATTTTCAACCATAAGCCGGCATATTTGATTATATTGAGTTGACTTGAATCCCTTTCGTGCACGACTGGGTTTTGGTTTGGTGAAGTTCTAGCTAATTGATTTAAGAGTTCATTGACCTAAACGACTTTGGGGGATACATATTAAAGAGTAACAATTTTATTTTACATATTTGATAGTAAGTTCATGAGAGTCAAGAACAACTTGATAACTCAATAAAAGTGAAACTTGAGGAAAAAAAAAAATGTATTTAGCATTGTTTTTCAAAAAAATCAAGAATTTATCAGTGAAATTAAAATTGCCAGATGTCCATGAGGGCGGAGTCATCCGTAAGCAGTACTCCCAAGTCCCAAGTCCAAACTACCTGGTGAAGTTATTTTACATACATTCTTCCTTTATTCACAATTCTATTAAAGACTACGTTTCTCTCTTCATTGGCAGACATTTATGTATTGTATTAAACTTCGGGCATATTTGGTAGACTGTAATAGGCGCTTTAATGTAATAGTTATTCTTATAGTTTAGTTATTCTTTAATTTGGTTATGTTTTTTTTACAAGGAATAATCATTCCTTATGAATAGCTATTTTTCAAAATGAGAAATAACTATTCATCTTTAAAAGGCTATATTAGCTATTCCTTAGTTGTGCAATAATTTCAAAACTTAATATATTTTCAAATAAATAAACTATTCATATACATATAACAATTATAAAAATAAAAAATCATAAAAATAACACATATCTCTCATAAATTAAAAAGAAAAACAATTTTTAAAGAGATATAATTGTATGAGTAAGATATTTCATAAAATAAATGTTAAGTTTCATTCTAATGTTATAACTCACAACCAAACTAATGAATATATTTAGTTATTACATTATAACACATTTTATAAAGATTACAATTCATGCCGTAATCTTCATTCAGTGTACCAAATGTACTCTTAGTTTTTTTTTTTTAATGAAATTGTTTTAAACTAGTAGTAACTCAAAAAATGCTCACAAAATATTAATAAGGTCAAATTATATGCTCACTTTTTTTTTTTTTTTTTTTTTTTTGAGAAACACACACACACATATTTGAAGAACTTTATAAAGAAAGAATATATACTTCTCTCCTTATAATAATAAATGTCAATTAATAACTATAATGATCAAATTTCATATTTAGAAAAGAAAAAAAATATCATATTATGTTAATTTTTTTGGTGTTTTGCATGGATTACAGCCTATCCATATAGTCCCATTTAAAAAAATAATTTAAAAAAATAGTTCCTTATATAATTAATAAACACTCTCCAAACCAATTTTATTTTCAATTTTCTAATAATTTGTCGTCCTTAAAAAATCATGTTCAATATTTGATCAAGTGCATTAAAAAATTCAGGACACCTTCTTATATTATATATTGTTCCTTGAAGAGTCAATTCATCACTTTATCATTTACTTGTTATATTTTTCCATTTATATATTGATAAAATATGAATCTTACAACTTTAACATCACGCTATGATATTACTATATTTTAATTTTTTGTAGGCAAGATTCGATTCTAAATAACTTATTTAACTATGATAGAATTTAGTTATTAGTCTAACTGGAGCTCACAATATTTGTTACTTATTCTGTCCTATATGGTTTGACCCATTTAGAAAATACAACTTTTTAAGGAAGATTATTTAATAACTTGTCTTTTTTTTTATTAAAAAAAAAAAAGTATAAATTTCCAAATCTACCTTGGTTAATTTAAACTTTGGTTCAAATTAAGTTTTTGGGAAATTTACTTATTGATTTTTCAAAGAGAGCCGCCTGTAGATCAAAATGTAATAGAAAACTTTATGTCGCATCACTTACTATTTTGCTGGTCGCCATTCTACGAAAGAAATTGCATACATTTCTTTGCGCAAGTCCTAACATGGGAAATAACATTATTTCATCATAACTTACAGCAGGTGGAGTTCCATATATTTCTATTTCAACAACCAGAGCAATTCATAGCTCAATAATCATGTCTACAACCGTACACCTTCTCAAACTTCTTTTCATGATCCTCTTACCATGCTTATGGAGTACTCCTCACGCTGCAGGAGAATGGTGGAATTTAACGTGGGCAGGTGATAGTCTCAAACGAGGTGACACCCTCAATTCCTCATCTTACCTAACTTCTCCAAATAAAACTCTCTCTTTGTGGTTCTTCCCATGGGGCAATACTACTAAATCCTTGTCGTCGTTGGGAATATCAGACTTTGCTTCAAATTTTCTAGTGTGGTCCGCTAGTCCAAGCAATCCTATTGCCAACCACTCCGGAGTACTTACCTTAGATAACACAGGAACACTTAAAATCACACGCCTAGGTAGTGATCCAATAGTGTTACACTCTACTACTCAACCTACCAATAACACTGTCGCTATTCTATTGGATTCTGGCAATTTTGTCTTGAGAGAATTGCCCTCTAATGGAACAATAAAGCAAGTGTTATGGCAAAGTTTTGATTATCCTACAAACACCCTTTTGCAAGGTATGAAGTTAGGCATCAGCCATAGAAATAGTCTAACTTGGTCACTTACATCATGGTTAAGTGACAACTACCCAGATCCTGGGCCTTTCACTCTTAGATGTGACCCTAATGGACGTCAATTAATCATTCAAAAAGAAGGTGTGGTTTATTGGGAAAGTGGGGTGTTGAGAGGCACATATCCAAATAACTTACCAGATGAAACAAGGTCCCTGTACGATTTTGGTACTGTTTCGAATGAGGATGAGGAATATTTTTCTTTCATAAATAAAAACAAAAGCAAATTGTCCAAATCGGTGCTAACTCCTTCAGGGCAATTGAAGGATTTGGAAGGACCTGTTATTGCACGAGTGGATGCTTGTGATGGCTATAACACTAATGGGGGGTGCAAGAGATGGGAGTGTAAGTGACCCATTTGATGTTAGATCTGGTTATTTTGTTGAAGATGGAGATCATTCAATTAACTTGTCAAGTCCAAGGCTTGGCTTCAGTGATTGTAGAGCTACTTGCTTGAGCAACTGTAGCTATGTGGCTTTTGCTACTCTCTATGAAAATGGTACTGGGTGCCGGTTTTGGACAGATATGTCGATGTTCCTTCAGAGCAACTCGGTTGGTTCAACTTCTGTATATATGCTATCATCAAAGCCTTCTCGAAAAGGTGAGTTTGCTTGTTTTGTTTTTGACATGAACAAATGCACGAAGTTTTCAATTTCATTAGTATGAGACAAACTTTCTTGCTTTCCTTATTATTATTACTAGTCGCTAACCCGTGCGATGCACGGAAAAATTAATAACGAAGTTCCAAAATAGTGTTATTTATTTATTTTTATGAATGTTAAATAATACATGAGTATTTATAGAAGTTCAAATCTCTTAAAACACTATACCAATATGAGAAATTCGATTGCTGCATTCCACCTAAGTACAAAGTTAAAAACAACATCTAACTTTGTATTACTTATTTGTACCTTTAGTTAACAACCTTAAACTATTGGTAGGCATCCTACGTCTATTATCAATTGCATCATTTCTTTCATGAAATTTAAGGTTTCTATCATTTTTTTTTTTTAACAAAATCTCTTCTATTATTCAGTCTGTTTGCAAAATCCTAGTAATCCTAGTTGTTTATTCCTTGTTCTTGTCATCATCAATGTGCTTAAAAAACCACATTTAGGAGTATCATTTGAAAAGTCATATATGGTGAAATTAATAAACAGTAGAAAGGAAGCACAACATGCAAACACAAGAATGGTTTACATATCTTTAAATAAACTACATCCATTTAAATAAATAAAAAAACATATTAAAAGAAAAACATTAAGGACCTTGAACTTTGTGAAATAAGGTTATAATGTTATTTTATATAAAGTTATTCATCAGCCCTAACTCAGTTTTGTGTGCACTGCAAGCAGGAGCTGGAGCGTTTGAATCAACTGCAGTCTTTTCTTTTCAAGGCAACTCTTGCAGCGGTACCCCACATTCCATCTTGCCTTTGGATGGTTGTCCTTAGATTGCTATTAGAGATATTTGAAAACATGGTAGCAGCCATAGCCTATTGAGGTTACAGAGATAGAGAGAGGGGGAGTGCATTATCAGGTTCAAAGTAGTTCAAAGTTCAAACTAAGTAAAATATTAACTAAAATACCGTGCTAAAAAAAATTAAAAATATTGTTGAGGTGTAAGATTGTGAAGACTCCAAAGTTGAGGTGGCACACTCTTAAGAGGCCAACTATGTTAACATTTGAATTTACCTTGCAACCTTCTATTAACATGAAGCAAACAAACACAACCTATGTTAATATATCTCACTAAGTGCTTTTTTAAGAATCTGCCAATAACTACCAAAACATCCTGGACTTTGCATCAATTCCTAGTACAATGCCAACAATTACCAATTATCACAATACAACTAACACTAAGTACAATAGAAGCAGAATGCATATGAGCATGTACAACAACAACAACAACAACAAAAATTCACAAACAGCAGCACCAGGCCTTAGTACAGCAACACACAACAGCAATAATGTTATTTTGAATACTGGAAAATGAAGATTAGCCTTATGCCCATAGGAGCAACATAGAAAGCCTATTGACTAAAACCTTATATTCTTTCCTTTTTTTTGGTAATTGAAAAACTTTATCTTCTTTCTAAATCATCTTATTTCAAATTACTGAAGCTCACCCTTCCAAGGGTTCAAAAGAATGATGACAGTGAAGCATAAGCAACTGTGAACAGTTGTAGGCCTAATTAAACCATCAACACAATAATTAGACTACAAATATGGGTTATATTAATAATTATTTTTCACAAAATTAAATCTTAAAAAAAAAAAAAACTAACAAATAACAAAACCTAAATAATATTTAACACAAATTTTTTTTGTTAAAAATACCTGTACTGGTAGTGGTTCTTGCAGTATATGACGGTGTCAAGAGGCAGGGTTGAAGGTGGGTGATGATTTGACATGGTAGCAATTTGACAGTCCTAGAATTCCTCTCTCAATCTCTCTCCATCTATCTCTGTGTGCACATTTACGATTACCTTTATCGGCTACGAAATCATAATAAGAAATTATATTAAAAAATTAATGAGATGGAAACAAACAAACAAATCCAATTAATTGAACAAATTCTAAGGTGTGATTAGACTATTATAATCCAAATCGACTTTTGAAACCAAAAATACTCAAACTAAAAGCAATTCAAATATAAACCAATTAGTAAAACTAAATAAAAGTTAAAACGATTCAAGAATATCTGATGCTATTCGTACTAAAATGGATTTAGTTGGAGAAAGGGAGAGAGTGACCTTGGAGGAGTTGGCTAATACCGTCATCGGGGAAAAGAAAGGCTCAAACGGGAGTGGAGACCGAGTATTGAGGAGACGGAAAAAACAGAAACTTTGACTTCTTTCTCGTCCACCGCTTACTCTCCAATATACCTATGTGTGTAAGAAGAATCAAAACAACTGTTGTGGCAATCAGAAGAGGTTAAGAAGTTTAAATCAGTTTTGGCTGTTCATTGTATCTTTTGGATTGTGTCAAAGATGGGTATAATTTGATTAATAAATTATAAAATGAGAGAAGGGATCTAACCTTTGGACTTGATTTGGCACTTGCTGACTGATGTTTCCGTGAAGCGAAGTCGTATTTTTGTAAATAGTGCAGGAAATAAAGTACAAAGAGAGGCAGTGAGAGGGAGGAGAACAAATAGAAAGAGAGGGAGAAGAAATAAATGGTTTTTTTTTTGGGGGCGGGGGGTTTGTGGGAAGAACTATGCAACTTGAGAAGTTTAAAAGACACTTTAGAGTCTAAAATAATAAGCCCTTGACTTAATCCCAAAATGAAAGACACCGTCGTTTTATGTTTTGTAAATATAAATATGATATAGATTAATTTATGTAGCCATATGAGCAGTTAATAAAAATTCAAAAGGTGCCTATTGACCGAAAAAGTGTTTATTGAATGAAAACATGCTTACTAACCGAAAATGTGCTTATTGGAAAATGAAAAGTGGCATCTATTTGGTTTTTTTTTAAAATGTGTATGTGTCATTAATTTATGTAACCATGTGGCGCAATGAGGAATGGTCAACAAAAAGTCAAACGTTTCGGCTATTAGTTATTATATAGATTATTATTATTATTATTATTATTATTATTATTATTTTTTTTTGGTATTTAATAATTGTTCAAGTAATTTGCTATTTGCGGAGAATTTATTTGAAAATAATAGTACTCTAATCATAATTAATTACTACCTTAACAAATTGTTAAAAAAAAAAATCTAATATCGTGCTTTCATTATTTCACTTCATAAAAATAATAATAATCATGTAGTTGTCACAAAAACCATAACTTTACAAAGAACATATATTTTATAATAATGCCTTCCGAATTAACAACATCAAATTTAGGGTGACTTTTCAACCTATTACAACAAATGATTCAACTAGCTAATACAAGTCAACACAAATCTTGTGTTTTCTAGGTAGAATTGTAAAAAAACCCTAGGTCACAAGCATCCCTTTACTAAAGACATGGTATTATATGTACCTCATATATGTATCCACCTTATGTAAGATGGGATTTTCTCCGCACAAAGAGAGAAAAAAATCTCTATAGAAAAGGTTATCATATAAAAAATTGGGTAGGTAGGCCCAACCATCACGCTCATAGGCTGTGGACTCAGGCATAGGGGATGAGCCTACAACCTCAAGTCCGCTCCATAAAGTAAGCGCATGAGATAACTTTTGTGACTAAAGAGAAGTGCGATTGGGCTGAAGTGCCATTTGCATTAAAAAAGTTTTATATAGTTCTCTTTTTGGATAAATTATACGGTCCTATACATGTAGATCTAATTCGATTTGAAATTTCAAATTAGGCTATAGCATACTGTTTACATGTTCGAACACTGAACATGATAGGCCCATCTCGATAACTTCGGCTAACAAGGCCCCTCCAAGAAATAGTATTTGATAAATTTTCCGTTTTTAAATGGCTCATACTCAATCCTCACAAAATTTAAACAAAATAATAATAAATAAGATAAACTTGAAATCTCAAATTCTTCTTCTTCTTTTTTTCAATTAAGATGGAGCAGATAGTTTTCAATAGAAGGATAAAATAAAATGAATTCTCAAATGATGATTACTAACATGGCTACTTATGACTAAATACAGGAAAAAATAAGTGGATATGGATTGGTACTGTTATCGCAGCCATTGGTCTAATTGTGATTATAATCTATACAGTGTGTTGCCTACAAAGAAGGAAAAAAGTTATTGATGAAGGTAGAGAAGTTACAAATCAATTTCTTGTATTTCATGACTATTGTTATAATTTAATGGAAATTCTCATTTTATATAAATTTATACAGAAAATAGTAGATCAAAGGATGAAAAAGAGTTGCTTGATTTGGTGATATCAGATAAATCAATTACCATCGATGAAATTCCAAGTGATGGAAAGAAGGGGCATGATGTAAGTGTATTTAGCTATGAATGTATCATGGCCGCCACAAATAATTTCTCATTAGAAAACAAGCTTGGAGAAGGGGGCTTTGGACCTGTTTACAAAGTAAGCTCTAAAAAATTTCCCAAAAGAGATGTTTATATTGATTTGTGTATGACATTAGCTTAAACATTAATTATCTAGTCATCATATCAGGGAAAACTACTAACAGGGCAAAACATAGCCATAAAGCGACTATCAAGAAATTCAGGGCAAGGAATAAATGAGTTCAAGAATGAGTTGATACTCATATCTAGACTCCAACACACGAATCTTGTAAAGTTACTTGGTTGTTGCATTTTTGGAGAAGAAAGGATGTTGATCTATGAATATATGCCCAACAAAAGCTTGAATTGCTTTCTATTTGGTCTGAAAATATCCAATTTTGTTATCTTTAAGTTTTTCCTATGAATACATTTGTTTTCTTCAACCAATTTATATATATATATATATATATATATTTTAAGTAAATTTTTATTTTGGCAGATTCGAATAGAAGCAAGCTACTAGGTTGGAAGAAACATTTCAGTATAATTGAAGGAATTGCTCAAGGATTGATCTATCTCCATAAATATTCAAGGTTGAAAGTTATTCATAGAGATTTAAAAGCTAGCAACATACTCCTTGATGAAAGTATGAATCCGAAGATTTCTGATTTTGGCATGGCAAGAATTTTCAAACAAAATGAACTAGAAGCAAATACTAATAGAATTGTTGGAACATAGTAAGTTAACTAAACATTATTCTTCTAAAGTAGATAGTGATCCATAATCTTGCATTTAATTTTTTGCTAATTGAACAATATTAGTGCTCTTGTAATGTCCAATTTGTGAAACGATAATGTTTATTTTCTGTTTTGGTGTAGCGGATATATGTCTCTTGAGTATGCTATGGAGGGTGTGTTCTCAATCAAATCTGATGTCTATAGCTTTGGAGTCTTAATGCTTGAAATCTTGAGTGGTAGAAGAAATAATAGCTTCTATCATGCTGACCATGCACTCAATTTAGTTGGATATGTATGTAATATATATAGACTTAAATCATATACACTTTCATGGTTGTTTGTTCCCAACATTTTAAATGACTATTACCTTTTATTTTTTCTCTTCAGGCATGGGATTTATGGCAAGAAGGTAAAGGGCTAGAATTGGTTGATCTAACAATAAGGGATTCATGTGTTGAGTATCAAGTACTGAGATGCATTCACGTCAGTCTCTTATGTGTGGAAGATGATGCAGTTGATCGTCCTACCATGTCAGATATGCTATCCATGTTGACAAATGAAAGTACACAATTGCCTTTACCTAAAAACCCAGCATTTTCTATTGGAAAGAAAGCAACTGGGGCGAATACTCCTAATAATGAATTAGAACTTCATACAACGAATGGCTTGTCCATTTCTGATATAGATGCCCGATGAGGGAATCATTTTCTTTTGTGAACTTGCATGGCACATTATAGTTTTCCTCATCAATGAAATTGTTTGGAAGCTACAACTTTACTTGCCAAATTATTGTACTCAAGTTTTGACTTTTGAAACACCATATTTTGGCTACTACCAATCAAGAGAGTCAATTTCATACCGAAGGCTATACAGGTTTGACCAATGGAACGATACATTTCGATTCCAGTCAATACCAGTGTATCGTTTCGGGTTTACCGTTATTTTTTATATTTATAAATATATATATATATATATATATGTGTGTGTGTGTGTGTGTGTGTGTGTGTGTGTGTGTATTATAATAAATATAAAAGTTTACCTTAAAACATTACCTCTATTCAAAACAAATTATTCATGATTTTAGACTTTATTATCAATTAAAAAAAAAAACAATATAAAAAATAGAAAGCTTAATTGTTCATTGCATACTAAAAAAATAAATAATACTAATAAATTAATGTAAGTAAGTTACCATTAATGCAAATAAATATTAAAACTACAAAAAAAAAAAAAAAAAAAAAAGCTTTTTTTCTGTACCAGCCGGTACATCCGGTACCGGTCGGTATTGCCTGAAATCGGCCATTATGACTGATATGTGGCCGGTATGAAACATTGGCGTTTCAATACCGACATATGTACCAGTACAGTACATACCGACCAGTACTGATACGGTATCGACTATCTTGCTACCAATGCAACTTTTTTGACTTTTGCAATAGGAGGGTCTTGGTCTTCCTTTAACTCTATTCAAATATAACTTCTCCTTCATGATTCCTAATTACTTTTGCTATGCATGCTTTTTCCTAAGTAGTTGTTGCATCAAAGTTAACTTTCAAAAAGAGGAGACATTAAATGATACACGTATAAGACATTAAATGATGTGCGTGTCTTAATTAGTGATTCAATGCGCGGTAAATTCTACCATATGTAAGCTTTATTTTTAAGGACTTTGTTAACAGGTGCCGGCCAGCACCTGTTAATGTAATAGGTTTGCTTTTCAGCTGCATGGGAAACTAGCAAATATTTACTCTTCAGCTGAAAACGTGCACTTCGGTTCTACAATAATTTTAAGACAAAAATGCCCCTTTATCACACCTTTAACACATTTCCCTCCCTTTTACTTTTTATTTCCCACCCAATTTCACTTTATCAATATTTCACTCTTCATCTTCTTTTACTTTACTAATATCAAACTCACTTTCTTTCACTTTACCATTATCAAACCCACTTCCAAAAAAATCAAAAAGATGAAGAAAAGTTCAAGTGTTCAATGAAGGATTAAGCAATTATTTGCAAGGTACAATAATTTTATTTTTTTAAAATATATTTGAATATGAGGTTAATCTTATTTTATTTGTATCATGTTTTTTTTTTTTTTTCATTTATCCTAAAATATGATGTGGATTGTTTTAGTATAGCACCAATGAATGAGAATTTAGTTATAAGTGAGACTCATCAAGTTGTTAAAAGGAATTGTTTTAACTTAAATGAATTACTTCAAGAATGAACTATTATTATTATTTTTTTTTCTTTTTTTTTTCATTTATCCTAAAATATGATTTTGAATATTGATTGTTTTAATCTTGTTTTAATGTAGCACAAATGGATGACAATTTAGTTGCAAGTGAGACTCATCAACTTGTTCCAATGAATTACTTTGACTTAAATGAACTACCTCATGAAGGTACTATTATTTTTTATTTTATTTGTAATCCATATTTCATTTAACGTATAATATGATATTGATTTTTTTTAATTCTTGTTTTAATATAGAACAAATTGATGATGATTTAATTGCAAGTGAGATTCATGGAAGTGTTTCAAGGAATTGTGTTGAGTTAAATGAGTTTCCGAATAATGAAAAAAATAATAACACATGTGGAGGGGAAATAATTGATTGGAATGAATGTCCAATAGATGAGACGGGGGTTATTGAAGAATATGAGGATATAAATTCAATATAAAATGAATTTGAGCCTTTTGTTGGTCAATGTTTTCTTAATGAAGAAGAAGCTTTCATTTTCTATAAAAACTATGCGAATCGAAATGGTTTTACAATTCGAAAAGGTCGTTCGGAGAAAAAAAATGGAGAAATAGGAAGACGTAATTTCTTTTGTCATCAAGAAGGTAGGCAACCACTAAAAATGGTGGATCCATCTAAGGAGCAACGAAATAGGAAGTCTTTAAAATGTGGATGCAAAGCTCGTCTAACTATTGTATTGCGAAAGTCAATAAACATTTTTCCAAAAGAATGGCATGTCACTATTTTTGTTGTAGATCACAATCATGAATTGTTGTCCCCTTCGAGTGTACGATTTCTTCCGGCCAATCGATTTATCACTGAAGATGATAAAAATTGCATTCTCTTATACAAAGAAGCTGGGCTTTCAATTAGAGAAATAACACGTGTCATGGAACTTAAGAAAAAAGTGAAACATGGACATCTTCCATTTTTTCAACGGGATATTCGTAATCTTTATGTGAAAATGAGAAAGATGCATGCTGTGAATGATGCTATGGATCTCTTACAATTTTGTAAAGTTGCTAAGGAAAGGAATTCTAAGTTTCAATATGCATTCACAACCGATGATGAGAAAAGGTTAGAGCATATCTTTTGGTCGCACCCTCATAGTTTTGATTGGTACCAAAAATATGGAGATGTGGTTGTTTTTTATACTACTTACAAGGTAAATGCTTATGATATGCCTTTTGGTATTTTTGTTGGTGTCAATAATCATGGAAGGTCGATTCTCTTTGGTTGTGCACTTCTTCGGAATGAAACAACTAGTGCTTTTCGATGGCAAATGAAGGTACTCTATTTATGTTATAAATTTGTACAATTATTTTTTCATTTTATTTAATTAGCGTTTTGTTTCTTGGGTGCAATGTTTGCATATTCTAATAATTTTTTTTATTAGCAGAATTTTGCATGTTTAATGAAGAAACAACCCAAGGCAATTTTGACAGATCAAGATCCATGGATTACAGAGGCAATATCAAAAGAATTACCACTCACAAAACATGCCTTTTGTATATGGCATATTACCGCTAAGTTTAGTGGTTGGTTTACATCTATTCTTCGTAATCAATATTCAAATTGGTGCATAGAGTTTTACAAGTTAGACTCATGTGAAGAATTTGAGGGTCAATAGACTCAAGTTATGGAAAAGTATGACATGCTTACTAACAAGCATGTAATTGGTTTATACCAAATCAAGCACTTTTGGGTACCATGTTACCTTCGAGGACATTTTTTTGGTGGAATGACAATAACCGGAAGATCGGAAAGTATAAATGCCTTTATTAAACGGTTTGTTAGTTCTCACATAAACTTGATGCAACTCATTAAACAAGTAAGTCAATACTTACCCTTGATTTCTTTTGTTGTATAATTTGTTTTATTTTTTTTATTTGTTAATATTTGTAGTCTTTATATGTCATATAAAAGTTTTTAATTTATTTTATTATTTACAATCTTAGGTTGATCTTGCCATTGAAGATATTGAGCAAACACAATCACATGATACAATGTTAGAGACATTTAGAGGTTCTTCTTTAAGAACATTGTCACCATTAGAAGACCAAGCACACAATGTTTTGACACCTTATGCTTTCAAAATTTTTCAAAAGGAGTTTGAGAGAGCAACACAATATTCAATTCATCAAGAAAACCGTATTGAATTTGTGCTACAATATTATAAAGATGAAACTAGTCAAAAGCACAAGGTCTTGTGGGATGGTGAGGTGACTAATTGTAGTTGCAAGCATTTTGAATTTTGGGGTATACTTTGTCGTCACATTCTTAGTGTATTCTTTCACAAAGATTGTTACCATATTCCACCATTGTATTTACCATCTCGTTGGTGTTGTGAAGCCTCATTAAGTGAAAAAGAATTGCTAGTATTGGATGAAAATTTAGTAGGCAAGGAAAATGTGGTTGATGCCAATGTAAATGGTGTGATTGATGGAGATTGTTTCATTAATTGTCCTCCGCTATCAAAGACAAAAGGCCGTCCAAAGCAAAAACGAATGAAAGGCGGAAGAGAATTAGGAAAGCAAAAGAAGACTTGTGGGCTTTGCAAGCATGTTGGTCATAACATCTCTACGTGTCCAGAGAAAGAGATTTGTACTTCCTCAAATGGTGCAAAAAAAAGGAAAACGTGTACTTCAAGTGAAATGGGATTGAATCCAATATTTTGTTTGAAATGTTAAGTAGAAGCTCTTGAACTTGTATTTTTGAATCCAAAAAAATCAAGTATTTTTTTCCTTAATTAATTTATGACAACTTTGTATGAATTCATTTTCTTAATTATTTTCTATATCTCTATTGTAGTATATATCCATAATGAGATTTGTTTTGTTCCTTAAATAAAAGGATTTTTTTGTTTTTTTGTATGCCTTCACCCAACACCCACTGACACACTTTCTTCTTCTGTTTTTTTTTTTTTTTAGTCGGTTAAACCCACTGAACACTGAACCACCCACGTATCCCTTACTTTTTTAAAAAAAAAATTCCTCTTTTTTTCTCAACCACCAATTTCTTCACAAATATCCACTATCTTTCATCTTCTTTATTTGCTTTCCTCCGCACTTCTCTTCATTCTTCTTCTGCAGTATATTTTCCTCCGTCTTCTTTATTGCTTTCCTCCACACTTATCTTCTTTCTTCTTCTACACTCTATTTTCCTCCACGCAGACACATTTTCTACAATATCCACTTTTATCTTTTACAATACCCACTCTATTTTCCTCCACTTATCTTCTACAATATCCACTTTCTTCTTCAAATTTCTCATCCTTCCTCTTACCTGCCATACCCAGATGTTGCTATGCCATTTCTGTGTTTTCCTTTTTTTGAGAAGGACCATTTTTTTTGAGATAGCGTCAGATGGAGGTCCTTGTCCAGATGTTGCTATACCATTTCTGTGTATTTTGGGGTTATAGAGTGGGGATAAATTTGGGAGTTGATAATAAGGCTGAGGGTAATTTAGAGATAAAAAACGCGTTTTTTCAATTTGGAATTCAAGGGCATTTTCGTCAGGTTGTAAAATGATGTGACTTTCTTCATCTAAACCGATATACATTAAATACGTATCCAGCTTTTCCCATGTCCCAAAAAAAAGGTGAATAATTTATTTAAATTTTATCATACTTAATGGGTGTTGTACAGCACCTGTTAACAGCACCCTTATTTTAAAGCTGGCACGACTTCTCCTTTTTCGTAAATTCTACAAACGGAATTTCATTGCAACGGGTTGGAAAATAAGGGACCCATGCTAGAAAAGCTTGTGTATACTTTCCACGAAGGCATAGACATTATGTTCTCTTGGTCATAATCATGATTTTGAAACTCGGACCGGACTGTACAGTCCAACCGGAAAAACCGCAAACCTTTTAGTTTTACGGTTGTTGTAGCTTCAAGAACCACTCTATGAAAAAAAAAAGTAGGGACTCATGCGAATTGTGGTTTGACTGTACGGTTCTGAGAATTGTGACCGATTTTTGAGATTCGGATGGTTTCTTTTTGTTTCAGCTTTTTTGGTGAATTTTGACCAATATACCGGTATGAGATCTGATAATTTTAGATCTTGAACAAAGGGATTTGTAAGGAAAAAAAAGAACCAAAGAAGAAGAAGACAAATTCCTCAAAAAAAAAAAAAAAAAAAAAAAAAGAGAGAGAGAGAAGAAGAACACAATGAAGTAGGGCATGCGCCAAAAGGCCCAAAACAAACTCCACACTTGCTCAACAAATAAACAGTAAACACAAACTACATTAGATAAAAAAAAAAAAAAAAAAAAAAAAAAAAAACACACACACACACACACACACACACAAATTACAGTAACACGTATCTTCGTCTTCTGCCAACACAGTTTCCGATCACGCCTTCGTCTTCTGCTGCTGCTTCTTCTTCTTCTTTATTCTTTTTTTTCTTCTTCTCTTCCTTTTTTCCGTTGATGGAGCTCTGTAATTTCCTCTTTTTTGTTGAACTATGTGTTTCTCTTTCTTTCTTTAATTGGATTATTTTAGTTAAGTTTTATATTTATACTAATTTAATATATTTATTTATATTTAAATAATTATTAAATTAATTATGACATCATCACGGTTCGATCTCAGTCTAACCTTAAAAACGTTGAACTTCTTTCTTTTACGATTCATTAAACGGTTCGGGTCTAAAAACTATGGTCATAATTCCAAGTAAAAAAGACAAAGAATTAACTGTCTTAGTGTCAATCACGATATTGTCATCCAATAGCCTTTGTTAAAAGAAAAAAGATAAATAGAAAAGTAGTTAAGCCAAAGTCTAACTGATGCGGCCTTCATATGACAAATTTGGTTCAATCTTCATATGATAAATTTTCCATTTAACTCCTCCTGTTCTATTCAATCCAAGAGTAAACTTAATGCTAGGGAAAATAAGGATCTGATATTATACGTTTTGATTTTTAACTTATATATTCAGCTAGGAGGGGTTTGATTTACGATAAACTGGTCGACTGTACTCAGAGGTCAAAAGGGATGACAAATATACACCACTTTTAATGCTTTCATGGAAGATAATGCTTAAGAATTTCCACATAAAAGTATATTGGTGTGCTAATCTTTTGACCTCTAAGGAGTTAGGGTTAGGGTCCGTTTGGTTGGAAGGATGAAAAAGTGAGAGAATAGAAAATAACGAGAGAATGAAAAAGTAGGAGGATAGAAGATATTTTAATTTTTCTCTTTTTTTTTTTTTTTTTTGGTTGGGAGTGAAAAAGTGGAGGGATAGAAAAAATGAGTTTGAATAAATTTACTCATATACCCTTGTCATAGAATGATGCCCAATTACAAAAAAGTGACAAATAACAAAAAAAAAAAAAAAAAAAAAGAGAAATCACCTGAAATTATTAAAAAACAAATAAAAATCATGTCTAAAAAAAAAATCACATCTAGTTTAAAAAAAATAGTCAACTATCACGCCTAGGCCCTAGATAATCAAAAAAAAAAAAAAAAAAAAAAAAAAAAGAATAGAAAAAAAGAAGAAGAGGCAAATGTTACTACCCAAAAAAAAAAAAGAAAAAAAAAAGAAAAAGAAGAAGAAGAGGCAACTAGACAAAGATTATGTGCACATGCATATGGCCATTGTTGTCAATCAAGAAAAAATGCATCCCTACTTAGTTTCCTCTTTATATTGGGGAGAAAACATTTTTGTAAGCTTAGGGACAAAACTTTTATATTGGGGAGAAAACATTTTTGTAAGCTCTTGGAGAAAACTAACATCCAAAGTAGTACAATAACACCCATAAAATGTTTTAAGTACAACATAGAGGCAGCAGTAGAATTCAAGGAAAAAAAAACAAACATATAAAATTATAATTATAAAACCAAAAAAAAAAAAAAAATATTAAACCTATTATATATACGAATTAAGAATACACATGTATCTCAACCAAAAAAAAAAAAAAAAAATAAAAGGAATACTCGTGTAAACCCAAAGCCAAATGGCCAAATAAAAAAAAAAAAAAAAGAAAAGAAAAAGAAATTACAAAGGAAAGATAGAGAGAGAAGCGTGATACCTGAAGGAGAGAGAGAGAGAGAGAGAGAGAGAGAGAAATGGTAGAGGGAGAGAGGCTTTGGGGTCGTCGAAGAAGCTGTGGTCGTTGTCGATCTACGCCCTACGATGGTCACCAACTTGTTGATCTCAACATAGATGAAGGACAGAGAGGGGCTCAATTGAGGACTAAGGAGTGAGAGGGGAGTGGGAGTGTGTGTGCTGTGTGAGCTTCAATCCCAAAATAGAGGCAAGCAAGGGCTTTAATCAAACAAGATCAACGGTAAGTGCCCTAAGCTTTTTATTTTAATTTAATTTTTTTTAGATTTTTTATGTCCATTGTGACAAGGCTGTGTTGATGCCATGTCGGAGTCGTGTCAGCGTCATGTCGAAATCTTAAAAATAAAATAAAAAGGGACACCTTTCAGGCATGGATTTTGGGCTTGTCTTATTATTACATGTGTCCAACACATGTCAGAAATAGGTACTAGGCCAAAAATGCCATGTCTATGCAACATAGGAAAGAACATTAAAAAACAGAGCTGATCTCTATTTTTAAGGCAATTTCTACACACACACACACACACAAAAGCACATAAGCTATCTCCCAATTACCTCCATTTGGTTATTCTATCTTTGTGCGGGTGGCTTGTTGATTACAACTAGCCAACAAATAAATGAATGCTTTGGGATAATTAAATGGAACCAAAGTAGCTTCCATCACTCGACTTTGCTAAATTTATCTCTAATCTCGATATATATTGCAGCACAAGAAAACTTCCTAGATTTAGTAGCTTGCCAAAGGGCCTTATTCTCATTTTTAAGTTCAACAAGAAATAGTTGACTATGAATAGTTACAAGAGTTTTAGATCTAGTAGGCGTCCAATTCCATGTTTTATCTTTCAGCACAAAATTCACTTTAACTTCAGGATTAATTACTTGCACCATCATAAATGACATGAAGACAGAAAACTATATCTTAGAACCAATACTCTAGCAAGATGCCAAAGGTCATGCCAAGTCAATATAGTTTTCCTATCCTCCACCTCAAAAACTTCCTTGTTTCATCTCTCAATTTAAGAATTGCTTTCTATGCTTACCTTGCTACTCTCCATCTTGATTCTCTCTCTCTCTCTCTCTCTTTTGTTGTCGTCGTCCAATTTTACCAATATTTTATTTATTTTTATTTAGCTTTTCTCTCTTTTTACCAATTATGTTTCTTTATTAGCTAGTCTTTGCTTCCCCAACATGTATTGTACAAAAGCAAGATAATTTTGTTATTAAGTCAATTAGCTTTCTAAGTCTCTCTCTTTTGCATGTTGTGTTACGTGTGTACTAATCTTTATAGCATAACTAGATATAATGCTACCGTATGAGATTACAGTAAAATGTAAAAGATCTCATTTCATTTATCACATTAAAAACTTAATTATTAAATTTAAATCTCAAATATGAAGACAAATAAACGTTTAATACATTATTAATAATAATATTAAAAATTAAATAAATAAAATATAATTAATATTTAAATATGAAAATACCCTTATATATATATATATAGCTATTGATCTTTAATTTTCTAAAACATTTCAAGCATATAGGATATAAGAAGAAAATGTATTTTAACGGTGGATTTGTAAAAATTTATTTTCAATAAAAAAAATATTGTCTAAAAATTTATTTGTTTTATCTATGCTTAAAGTGCATTTAGGGCATTTATTAATTGACTATTTTAGGAAAATTTTGATATCGTTTTTATGGGAGATAGAAAAAATTGTTAAAAAATTAGTTGCTTTTTTTTTTTTTTTTTTTTTTTTTTTTTTTTCTATTAAGATAAATTTGTTCATTAATTAATTCACTAACAAATACACTTATGGTATGTTTGGCTAGGATGATTTTGGGGAGGTTTGAAAAAGGGGAGAGGAAAATATGAGAGAAAATGGTTGTGAGGTGTTTGGTTGAGAGGGCGGGGGAGAGAAAATGGGTGGAAGCCGGTTGTTTTCTCTCCTAGCCCACCAAATCTTATTGTCTCCAAAATAAAGAGAAAACTTGTATGTATTGTGAAAAAATTATTTGGTCCTTGGCTTGTTCTTTGCATCTGATTCTTTTTTTCATTCTTCCTCTTTCTTTCTTTTTTTCTTCATTCTTGCTTACTCTCTTCACTTCTGACTCTTTTTCTTTTATTCCTTTTTTTACTCACTCCTGCTTTCTTTCATCAATTCTATCTCTCTCTCTTTTTTTCTTTTTTTTCTTTTTTCTTTTTTTTTTCTTTTTCAGTTTTTGAATTCAAGGATATGTTTGAGTTTTTTGGGACATGGCTGTGGTTAATTAATATTTGATAGTCATACTTATCTTTTTATATATTCTTCTTCATTGTGTTTAGTTTTTTTTTTAATTGGTTTTATATACATATATATATATATATATATATTGTGCGTTTTTATCTGGAAATTTTGTTATAAATTGTGTGTATTTATTTTATTTACATTAAAATAACTAGTGCTATCTCAAAAAAAAAAAAAAAAAAATTTATGTAATAGGAATGTAAATTTAAATTCATACAAACTTGATTTTCTATCTTCCAATTTTTCTTCTCAACCAAATTTTTTTTTTTCCATCACAACACTTTTCCACCCCTAACCAAATACAAATCTGGGAAACTAAAATCTCTTTTGTCCTTTCATTTTTCCATTCTCCAACTAGAGGGACCCTTAGGGCAATCATTAACAAAATCCATAAACAAAAAACTTTGCAAAATGTGAACTTCGAGAAGGCAAATCATTGTTCGAGTGAGCATCTAAGATTTGTAATTGTAAAATTGTAATTTACAACTATATTTTATGTTGGCTTTATTCCATGACAAAAAGTATTGTAATTACATTAATTTATTTTCTTGTATTTTGTGGGATTTTACTATATTGGGTTTAGTATTAAGTTGGTGAAGAATCAAGCATGTAATGAAAATCAGTGCAGTTTTGTGACTAGCTCGCAAGAAGCTTGAGAGTAAAAGTTCTCACGAAAAGGCCACATGAAAAGCATATGCTAAAAGCTAAAAAGTCAAGTGTCAAACTGCATTTTGTGAGTACTTTGCGAGATAGGCCATCTCGTGAGATACCCGCGAAACTCTTTGTCTAGAGGTTTTTAAGTGTGACTTTCTTAGCTCTCACTCATAATATATATACCCTCATTACCCACAAAAGTAAATGAGGCTATTTAGAGAGAAAACCTTGGATAGGATTTTACAACAGAACACACCTAGCTTTTAGATAGAGAGCTACTCATCCTTTAGTAAGAAATCATTGTAGTCTCTTTTCTTTTCCTTCTCCCATTGTCATACTCTGAGAGGAGATTTGTACCCAAACACAACCCACACATTCTCAGAGTGTAGAGAGTGTTCTAGAGCTTGGGAAGCATATGCGATTTGCCAAAAGAAGCTGGTGAGGCTTGACAGATGCAATCAGACGATATTGCGGGATCTAGAAAACTAGTGAAAGCAAGACTCCAAGAAGTTCGTTGGTAGTAGGAGTTTGGAGGGATCAAATACATTAGGTAGACTAGGTTTGGAGGGTCTTTTGTTGTTTGTGTATTCCAACTTATTCACTAGTAGATCGATTTTGTCTTGGAGGGTCGTGGAGAGATTTTTGATAAGTTCTTAGATTTCCTCTTTGATAATACGTCTTGTTGTTATCTTGTATTTGTATCTCTCTTCCTTTATTCTTTGTGATTTACATTTATTGTGTATTGTTCATGTTTATGCACTAGAGTAGTTCCGGTTTATTATGCTTCATTTACTTTTATTCCACACGTAGATAAGTTAGAATAAAAGCAATTAAGCCGTATCTTTAAAATTGGGGGTCTGAACAAGCTCGTGTGTTTTCACATAAATCTGAACTTTCAGTAACAATAAAACATGAATCCTAAAGTTGGAGGGTATATTTGCTTTAAATAAATTGAAGACAAAATCAAGGAATGGATTACATGTAGTAATCAATTATATAGAAGGGAAATCAAAATTAAAATATCTAATAATAAATTGATAGTAGACATATATTTTCAATTTATGCAAATCCTATTATAAATATGGGTTATTTTGTAATGTGTTATCGGTTTAAGTGAATAAAGATGTAGTTGTCTAGTGTTTTCTTTGAGGATATAGGACGTCAGGACTTAGTGCATAATTCTCTCATGTTTTTCACTATTTCTATTTTATGCTTCTCTTCACTACTATCTTTACATCAATATTTTCGATTTCCTATTTAATTTTAATAGTTGTCGCATTCAGAACCGATTATTTTGAGCATAGTCACATCGGTATGCGAATATTATGTTAAGGAAAAAAAAAAAAAAAAAAAAAAAAAGCAAGGAAATTTTGTTTGAGTAGTGGTAACAAAACGAGTCAGATCCTCATTCAAATCACAAAGATTTTGATACATTTAAGGATTCTAATGCAAAAGGAAACTTCTCCGTGATCATAATCCAATCAAATTCAGGTTGCAGTGGAGGGTTGAGTGCGGTGGCTTGAATCAAACAGTGTTGGGCAGAGTCGGGGCACAACTACCTCTTTCTCTCAATCAATCTAAAGGCGTGGCACAACACATCAAAGTTTAATTTGTTATCTTTGAAACTTTAAATATTATATTTCATTTGTTAAAAAAAAAATAGAGATGACCGGTGCTCTTTTGACAGAATCGCATTTACCTATTATCTTTTGTGATGTTTAAGCTTAGAGTATCCACAATAGGCTCAACAAAAAGTCTGCTTAGCAAAAATTTACCAATTTTCCCTTAAAACACCCATTCATCAGTCTAAACAAAACACATACCCATCCTAATTTTTGAACAATGGCTAGATACTTCGAGCAAGGCTACTATAGCTTGTTAAACTGTTTTAATTCTTTTTTTATTATCTCTTTCTTCACTCTCTCTCCATAAAAAAATAAAAAATGTATTATTGTTATATTACTATTTATTTAATTTTTTTTATTTATCTAATATAATATATTAATATTTTATCAATTAGGTATTATATTTGTTATTACTTGGATGTTTATAATTTATATAATTAAAAATTTGAAATGCTTAATGTGAATGTGTAGATGATTTATCATATATATATATATATATATATATATATATATTTTTAATTTATGATTTAGGTATATAATCGTTGCATTCTATAACTCTATATTCTTAAGTGATAATATAGTTATTAGTTTGCACTTGATTTATCGTATGTGGCTACCATAGCTCTTTAAGTTTTGCATTTTTCTTTTTTTTGGGTTGCGAAACCTATTGGAATGACTTGAATTGTCAAAAAAAGTGGCTTGACATTAGCTAACAAACCATTAAATGGCTTGCATGCCCATGTCAGAAAGTTGCATGATATTCAACCAATTTCATGCATGAAAAATGCAAGAGCTTGTATAAAGTTTTAGATCCCTGTAAACTAGATTGTTCAACCTAATTAATTAACCATGTAAATACTTAGGTTTATTATTCAGATCTAAATTAAAACAATAAAGTCATATCATATAAAGCAGCAGAAAATAAAGAACACAATGATATGTTCACCCAGCAAAAAACCGAAAAGAACTTGGAGAGGATTTAACCTATCTATTCTCAAATTAAAAAACAAATCCACTATAGAGAATCAAAGTTTATAATAAGACTTAGACTACTAATATCCTATTACTACCACATGTAAAACTTACTGACACGACCACGTGCAAGCTCCGAATCCACAAACTTCTTCTCTATTAGTCTTTTGCAACACAAGCACCCACACTTGTGACTTTAAGATTCTATTCAAAGGTTTTGGATCTCCTTGGACATTGATCTTGTATGCAACAACTTCAATAACACCGGATCTTGAGATTCTTCAAGGAATAACACTGGTAGAACTCTGAAAACCTTCTCTAAGGTTAGCTTATGATGTCCTTTAAATACTGAAAAAAAGGGATTGCAATTTGGGCTTTAAACGGATAGGTTATGACCTTTTTACGTTTCTGATTTTTGCTAATATGCAACTTTCGATCAATTGAGCCTTGCACAAATTGAATAGTAATTTCCTACAATTACTCGATTCCAAACTTAATTTAAACCAAATTTTGAGTAAGTCTAAACCTAGACTAAATGTTTTGATCATGGTTTGCCAACATATACACATTGAAGTTCTAATACATTAGTTCCTAAAATCTTAGAATCTAACATCTTGCATTATATGTGAAAGTTCAAATAGCATATAAAACACAAACGAACGTTTAGACCCACAATTTCAAAATTACCAACACTAGCTTATACACAGACAATATAGGTGCGGAATGATGAATATAAGCTAAACCCAAATTGGTAAAACACTCAAAACCTTAGTTAATCACAAACACAACAGAAATTAAAAGGAAATAGTAAGGAAATAGAGATGCAAACATAAGGATAACACGGCAATGAGTAAGGGAAGAGGAAACCGAAGAACTCAGCAAAAAACTTCTTCGCCGCCCTCCTAGCGGTCAAATGATCCACTAAAGAATAAAGTTGGAATACATGAATAGCAATAAACCCTCCAAGCCTAATCTACCTGTGATGCACCTAAGCCCTCTAAGCTTCTTACTCCAACAGGGTTAAGCCTAACCGTGTCTTCTTTAACTTTCCAGATTTCAAAATAAGCCCATTGCATCAATCAATCAAATTGGTCATCTCTAAATTGCTTTCTAAGCACCAAAAAACCTCTTTGCTGATATGAGTATGGTAAGATAAGAATTTGACTAATGTACCTCTCAAGGATATGTCAATGGAAATGGTGAAAGTAGTGGAATTTAGAGAATAAGAAAGCAAAGATTTTGGATGAGTCAATCTTTGTTTTCTCTAGGATTTCTCTCTCAAAATTCTCTCTAGAAGCTCTCTGCATTTCATGGGTTTAAGGGTATTTATAGTAGGGTAGGTGAGGAATGTGAAAAGTTAGTTTTCATCCAAACAAGGCCTTCTAGCGACTTGGCCTCGGGACTGGAACGAGTTGCTAGTTTGAGTTGTGACATAACTTCCAAGCTAGACTATACTTTTTGTCTTGTAGTGCTCCAACTACTGTGACCCTTCAGCTTTCTACATACTTCACACGTGTGCCACTTTGGCGACTTGGCAGTCACAAGATCCAGTCGCGAGATTCCTTTGAGTGTACACATCTTGAGTTTTCTTCACACTCTTTCATACACAACCCTTACATACTTTCCACCTAAATACAGGGTATTTAATTGCTAAATTACAAGCAAATTTGGCACAAAATAAAGCCGATACATGATTGAATAAATTCAACCTTACAAAATGTTCTTCATGAATTGTCAAATAAAATGGCAAGGAACAACACCGACATAAACTAAATTCATGCATTCTTCTTCATAGCCGAAATGGATGACTCTTTGGCAAATAAATGCTTGCCATTTTCTTTGACCAAGTCTCATGTGCTGAAACTGTTGGTATTTCAGCTGAACATCTAGCTATAAGTAGATGATGAGTTTGAGAGAAGATGCAAGAGATTTCCTACGTGAGCTAGAGAGATAGCAAAGAACTTCTTCTGTGTGTGCGCACTAAAGATAGGAAGTTAAGAGTGTCTTGCAACTTGTCTAAATACAATATGGTGTTCTCTACTTATTTGTGAGAGAACCAAGGTATATTTGGGGTTTGGGTTTGTGTGAGAGTGTCTTCAAGCTATTGTTGTAATCTCCAAAGTTATAGTGAAAATTTATTCTATCACCTTTTGTGGACGTAGTCATATTGCCAAATCACGTAAATTCCTTATATTGTATTTTTCTTTTCTCTCTTCTTTAACCTTATGTAAACAAATTATTTCACCAATTTTCACAACAAAATCCTTAAGCATTTAATGATAAATTCTCACCCACACGGCCACACCCACCTTCCCTCAACTCAACCACTCACTTTTTTATTTTTTGGTTATCTTTCTCCAACTGAGTCTCAGTTTTAAGTTTTATCTCTCCCCTCTGTTATGCACATATGAAAAATATCAGTAGTGACTAGTGACGACGAAGTGCAATAAACCTCATGAAACTGTCAAGCTTCACCCTCCAGTACTCCTTTCTCTTCATGTATCCTTGTGGTGGGTTTAATCTCCACCGTTTCTGAAGTCCACTGCTTCTCCGCCGCTCTCTACAGGTAACTGGTGCTGAATTTTGCTTTATACTGAAGAGGAACAAGATTGGGTTTTTTAAATAAAAGTACGGTTATTTTATGAAGAATATGTAAAATTTTAAGGGAGGTTCGATTGTTTCTGCGGTTTGGTGTTGTAGCTCCCTGGTTCAAATTCACAATTTTCGTTTTTATTAACTTGCCAAACGCACAATAAATCTGATTCACTGGTTTTTATCTATCTGTGTACACTCTATCTATGTTTCACACTTTATGTTCACTTTTGTTACACCAATGAGAAGTGTTCTTTTTCACCCTTTCGTCTGTACCAAAGAAGGCGACAATACAAGACTGTGTGCTGCCTCTTCTTCATTCTATTTTATAATTAAATTGGATGTACGACTATATTCTTGTTGCACATAAGCAGTTACACACTCCATTTTTTAACTGAATGATTTCCAAATTAGTAATTGTAATTTTAAGTCATGGTTTCAGTTCAAAAATAGTTTGCGAGTGTAAAACTGCTGTAACAATTTGTGTGTAATAAACATAACTCTTGAGTATAAAGCTATTCCTCATAGAATAACGCCAATTAAATTTAATATTAACATTACTCTTTTATTTGCATTTCTTCCATTTCAGCAACAGGGGAATTCAATTATCATATTCATGGCTACCAACGTACAACTTCTCAAATTTCTGTTGCTGCTGTTCTTCTTCTCATCCATGTGGACTCCTCATGCTCAGCAAATACCTGATACTCTCAAACCTGGCGATATGCTCACTTCCTCAAGTAGGCTAGTTTCTTCAGAAGGGAGGTTCACTTTGATGTTTACGTGGTCTAGTCTATTTGAACGTAACTGTACATTTTTGGTGATTTCAAGTACTTCCGGTCCCAGCAAGACTTATTGGTGGATTTCAGGTGCTAACGACTCCAACGTGCTTGGTTTGGAGAACAAAGCAGGAGCATTGATAATTATGGGCCAAGCTGGGAACCTACCAACAACACTGTCGCTACTTTATTGGATTCTGGCAATTTCATCTTCCAAGAAGTGTACTCCAATGGTTCTACAAAGAGGGTGTTATGGCAAAGCTTTGATAATCCAGAGAACACGCTTGTACCGGGTATGAAATTAGGAATCTATGTATCATTTCAACATTGTTTCAAATGATGATGAAGAATCCTTCTCTTTTGTCTCTGAAAATCAAAATCAGCGATCGCAGTGGACCCTTACAGATTTGGGGAGATTACAGGAAGGTCACAAATCCATGGCCCGAACAGATGAATGTTACGGCTATAACATTGATGGAGGATGTCAAATGTGGAAACTGTCAGTTTGTAGGCAACTGGTTACACAGTTGAACTTAATCGTAGTCATCTTGTAAATGGTGATGGAGCTATACAATTCGAGATCCAAATCTTGGCATGATTGATTGGAAAAGCTAATTGCTCGGCCAACTGTAGCTGTGTGGCTTATTCTACTCTACTTGGAAATTGGACTGGATGCCGATTTTGGACTATTTCGAACTTCACTCCAACCGATATGGAAAATTCAAACCAGGTCTAGATTCTATCACCAAAGCCTTCTCAGACAGCTGAGACTTGTAAGTTTACCAGTTCTTTACGCTATGAACAATAAACTAGTTTAAATAATAATATATAAGTGTTTAAAATATACGTATGTAGATTTAAGTTTAAATTATTTAAGTTTGTAAAATATACGTATGTAGATTTAAGTTTAAATATTGTTCAAGTTTGTCAATAAGTCCATAACATATCAAATTAATACTTTTAAATTATTGATAATATAAGTAGTCAATTGTAGTAAAATTATATGCATCTTTTAACAATCCATGGTTGATGAACCTAGTTTTTATATGTTTATAATATAAAATCATTATATCTAATTAATGGGTAAAATATCTTGATCTTAGTGCTTACTGCATATCGTCAAAATAAATTAATCAAGCAAATTGTGAAAAAATAGAAAATTGATCAACAAGAAAATTAGCAAATTTGAACATGTGAACTACTTTAATAAGATGATGGATCTCGACTTTTAACTCCTGTTTGAATTAAATTTAAAAGGAGTTGGCTCGGTTGGTCTCACATCATTTATAGCCTAAATAGGAGTTTTCACATTAGCAAGGCGTGGACTTCAAATGGTTGTATATTATTTGGAGTCTCAACCTATTAGCTCAAGTTTTTGGAGTTACATTAATGATAGAGAACCATAAATTGAAATAAAATAAAAAATTATTCAATATCTAATATCTAATTAATGATTTATATAAAAGTAGAAGTTGGTTATCTAAAAAAAAGGGTATCACTATATGAGAAGTGATATGTATCTTCACAACATGTTTACAAGACTTTCACAATAAATCTTAATTAACAGGTTGTGATAAGATTTTAATTTCAACCCATTACTGAAATTAATTTCTTGCCTACTAGTAACAACAAGTTACAACCTGATACATAGGATTTATTGTGAAAATATTGTGGACAACATTTCTCAACACTATAATGCGATAAATTTGCCTTAGTGAGAGCATACAACAGTTTAATCATAGTTAAATAAATACAATCAAAACCGTGCACTTCATAAAACCCAAACACACAAAATCTCTCATCCTCATTGATGTTCACCTTCTTCTTCTATCTTGCTCTCAAGATCATGATTTTCCTGAGTTTTATGCCATGGAAGGTATACCCTCTCTCTCTCTTTCGTATTTGTAACCATCAGTTAATTATTTTGTTTTTTTAAAAAAATCCAGCCAGCAGCAACTAATTCTGTTTTATTTTTATTTTTTTAGAGCTGATCGGTTTTCAGATCTTCTACTACAACGGAAGATATTGAGGTATAGAAATCCAAATTGATAGGAAAATATCTCTTAAATTGACCCTTTTGATCATATGTTTCTTTTAAAGAAACTTTTATTTTACATCTACTAGGTAATGGTAAGTGTTTTGTCAGAAAATGAGATAACTGTTGTGGTAGGGCGGGGCCATTATGAAATATTAGATATATCAAACCAAATTGGCTACTATTTCTCAAAAAAAAAAAAAATTGATAATAATAAATGGGCTAAATTATATATTTGATCCGTAATCTTTATGTTGTTTGTCAATTTAATCCTTAACATTTTGGTATTGTGTTAAAAAATCCTTACCTTTAAGTGGTAGATGGAAAAGTATGACATGACTAATCTTGTTATTAAAATATTATTTTTTTGCCACACAATCTGCCCTGTCATGGTCACCAGCTAGATCATTTATAATTCTGTTTCATTTACGGGTAGCATTTTTCTTTTCTTTTTCCGTCTTTGTTTCAAGCTCACAATCTTTGGTGTAACCACTCTCTCTGACATATGTTTTTTATTTGGGGGCCTTTTTGTTTCTTTGATCCTAAACCACGCAACAGAGTTTCACCATTTTTAACAACCAAAATTTTTGCTAATTTCTAGATAAAAATTAAAAGGACTCCACAACGTCTGAAAGATAAAATAAAGACTTAGTTGCTCACTACACTCCAAAGCGAAAGACTTGATAGAAATCAAATTGAAAAAACATATAAATACTAAAACTAACTTAACACTTCTAGCGGATAAGTTTGATTCACGTTACCAAACCCTGAGCCAATCCCACAATATTTATGTTATTCTTTTTTCAAGATATTCGATTAAATATCTTGACAAGAATAACATAAATATTTCAAGTTTGGAACAATAAGGCGATGTAGAATTTAATAAACAACACAGCCATGTTATTAATATTATTTTAAAAAATTTATACAAATTTAAATGTTTGAAATGGAAAAAAAAAATGTTTTGTATTTTAACTTTTGGTATCAAACATTAAATGATTGACTATCACCAACAAAAGAAACAATTGAAAGAAGAACAGTAGACCTAACAAAGGTTTGATTTGGACAATTACCACAATTTAAATGATATGAGATGTATCTTATCTATATGTGTTTGTCTGTTTTAATTTTATTTTTAATAAAAGTATGATAGTGTTTTATGAATTTTTATTTAAGGTTTTATCCTTTTTTTTCCTTCCAGTTCCAATCCGAGAGAATTCAACTACTCAGTTAGGTTCGTGCTTTCTTTAATTTCGTTTACACTCTATTTTTGAATTGAATTAAAAAAAAAAAAAAAAAAAACTAGTTTGCAGGTCTAATTCAGTTGAGATAAAGATTAGGGCTTTTCTTTATTAATTTTTTTTGGAGTAAATTAAGCTGATTGTTATGACAACCCCCCCCCCCCCCAAAAAAAAAAAAACATTTAGTCCTTTAAGTGTTATAGATTTTCTTAACTTTTGTGTGTGTGTGTGTGTGTTTTCTTTAGATATTGTTTCCAAAATTTGTTCTTCTACAATTCAAGAAAGTGCTTTTTAGGGTTTTTAGACCCCTGCAATACCGGTTAACCAATTTTCAACCAAGTAATTGGTTAATTAAATTATGGTTAAGGCTTTGGTTAAACAATCAACACCAATATTATGTAAAATAGTAAATGCATCGGAAATAACATTACACATAAAGAAAACCAATGAGACAAATTGTCCCAAAGAAAAAACTACTATAGGAAAACCTTCCCAAAAAACAATCCACTATATTGAGAGAAGTTTACAATCTAAGTAAAACATTTATCTAGACTCTACAACCCATAGGTCACTTACAATAGAAACTTTTTACTACTTCAAAATCTTTGAACTATTCATGTTTGAATGCCTTCACGGATGATGTATAAGTGTTCTTGACCGAAACCTCATATCAACTCCCAAAACCTCTTATAGATTTGATTTACAGCAGCAAGTCTATGGTTGAAACTATTGTGGACGCCTTTTGGCGCCAGTGTGAGACCCTATTATGGACGCCTTCAAAATCTCATGTCGTATGTGTGCATGCATTTTAGGGTGAGGGGTGTGTGTGTGTGTGAGTCTCTTTTTCATATTTTTTAATAAGTCACAACCAACCATTGGATTAAGGTGTGATTAGTCACTTATTTGTCTAATTTGTTTTACCTAATTGATTAAAAAAGCTGAGTCAAGAGTTATTAATTAATTAAGATAAAACAACGTCTCAAACCAAAAATTTTGGACTCAGAAGTTCGGTTACAGGTGGGGACGGTGTTCAACACCCCACACCACCTATCCAAAGGATTGTATCTCATTTTAATTTGACCACAAAGTATACATTTTAGGAAAACAAATTAAATACTTGGCATTTTGATTTTTTGAAAGATTTTTGTTCAAATGATAAATATACATATCATGTGAGTATTTGTTTATACATTAAATAGCAAGTGAATTATACATTAAATTACAAGTGAATATATGTAAGAAGCACGTGAAAACTAAATTAAATATGTATAACTAACATGTGAGTATAATATTTACCATACATTTATAGTGTGAAATATAAATTTAAGACAAGCTAAAAGAGAAGAGAGGAATGATGTCATCATATGCACTTTTAATGAATAAGCAAACTTATTTTCCAAGTTCATTCTCATGCAAAACACAACAAACCCAAAATTGTTTAGTGTATGGGGATTGGGAGGGGGAACTTGTTAGCTTGATAGGAGTCTATTAATTCAATGGACGTGAATCATACACACAAATCTCAATAAAAATGTGTAATTAAATGATTGAAAATAATTTACGTAAAAAGAAACCTTTTATTTTCTTTTGAGAAGATGAGTGTTTTATTTTGGAAAAATCTCATGACGTTTTGGGAAAAAAAATACTTATTGTGAAATAAGGGTTAAAACACTTTTTGGGAAGAGAACCTAAAAAAAGGAGCTTCTCTTGGCTTAAAATAAATAAATATATATATATATATATATATTTATATGTTTATATATTTCTTTGATGAGAAAGCATAAAGATGTGCTAATTTTAAGAAAATGGGTTTTTGAAGAGTAAAAAGAACTTTTATAAGCCTTAAATGAAGAATAAATTTAAGATTCAAAAACCATTTTGAAAACTTGTTACAATGCCTTTTAGAAAATCATACCCAAAGTTGAAATCTAGACCAATGAGGAAAATAGGGTTTGCGTTTAAAATGGATTTCCATGGTTTTGAAATTTAAAAAAAACTGATAAAAATTCATGGATTTACTCACTTTTAAGGGAAACTCATATGAAGAGAGAGGGTTTTGAAAAAATAAATTCTTGAAATTAAAACCATTTAGAAACAAGATGACTACAAACTTAATTTGGGAAAAATGGTTTTAGAAGCCATATTTGGCTTAAAAGCCATTTTGGAAAATCTGTTTTAGGAAAAAGAATTTCCAATTTTTTCAGAAAGAAAAATCCCAAGATTTGGATCTAAAATCATTAAAAATAAAGGTTTTTAAGAAAAGGGTTTTCATGGTTTTAATGAAAACCATGGCCTTTTGTTCATCTTTTAAGGCAGAAAAGCTTAGTTGAAAAGGGGGTTTGGTTTAAGAATAAAACTATTTTATTTTAGGAAATTGAATTCCCATGTTTTTGAAAGAAAATGCCCAAAACTTAGGTCAAAATCATTTTTTTAAAAAGGTTTTTAAGAAATGGGTTTCCATGGTTTTAGTGAAAATCACAGATTTTATTCATTTTTATGTAAAAATAAAAAGCCCAAACTTAACCTCTTTTTGGAAAAGGATTTTGCAAAATTGCATTGATTGCATTTTATTCCTTGTAAAGACCAATTTTAGGGGAAAAAGAAAAGGGATGGTCATTTGGGTCTTTTTCATCTCTTTGAAAACATATTTTTGGAAGTTCGTTTACCCAAACTTCTTATTTTTTGGTAATCTAAGGTTCATGGTGCTAATTGGAGTGGTAGTTCCCTCGAACCCTTGTACCCATGAAAATGATAACAAGAAAAATGAGGAGAGCATAAAGGTAGAAGACATGAATTGAAAGCAAGGATGAACATAATTTAATGAACTTGAATGTAAAGGGAAGTTATAGGCAAGAACATAATTTAATGAACTTGAACATAAATGCAATTTATAAGCAAGAACAAAATTTAAAGGACTTAAAATAAAATCTCTTTTTTTTTTTTTTTTTAAAAGAATTCTCCCTTAAACAAACTCTAAAACATGTATGAGCCAAGCATGTGGACTCCCTTCCATGATAGGAAATAGAGGTTTCAGTATCCCCTCTTTCAAAAGATCTTACTCCAATTCCTAGAAGAGTTCCCACATTTCATGCTTGGAAACGTGTTTATGATTTGCTTAAATAAAATCCACCTATGTTAAATCTTCATTTTCCCACTAAGGTTAGCCATGCACTAGGCTATTCCTCCACATGCCATCTAGTTGGTAATATGAAGATTTTCCACACCATCACTCTCTTCCTCCCTAGGGTAATGTCATCCCATAAGTCTAGAAGGATTCTACCTCCACATGGCATCTACTTTCAGTGCATCTGAATCATTGATTTCCTCTATGGTAGTGAATCTAGGCTTAAATCTCTCAAGTAAGGACCTAAGGATTTTCCTTACAATTTTGCGCTCAAAATACCTCTCACCTAGGTTGAAGTTAGAGTTGACTATGTCATTTAGCTTGGCATAAAATTCATCAAAATTTTTATCTTCTTAGATCCTAAGCTCTTCAACCTAGAGGTAAACATTTGAAAGTTTTGAGTTCTTAATAGACTAAGTTCTCTCATGTGTGGTTTCTAAGATAGTCCAGGCTTTTTTAGCAATTTCTACACTAGAAAATCCCCTAAACTCTTCTTGAAACATGACAATACTTTTTTTTTTTTTTCTTCCATTGATCATAGAGCTCTTCAAGTGGACTCCAGCCTATCATAACACATCCTCACGTTGGAATTTTAAGAATACTCTCATGTGCACTTTCCAATAAGCATAGCTTGAACCATCAAAGAGTGGGGATATAGTCAAAGAGCATCCAGGATCCATTAAACAAGGTTCAAGCATCACATTCAAGAAAATAAATTCCAATCTGAGTAAACCTAGTATAATACCAATTGATAGGGTTTTTAGACCTCAGTTGTACTGGTTAACTAGTTTTATGCCAAGTAATTCATTAATCAAATTATGCTTGAGGCTTTGGTTAAACAATCAACACCAATTTTGTTTAAAATCATAAATGCAGTTGAAATAACATAACCCAAGTTTGGTAACCTTTGACTAAATCCAACAACCTCTAGAAGATTTGATTCACAGTAGCAAGTTTGTGTTTGGAACTATGACTTCAACTTCTTCCCCAATTGATATTCACATTTACTTTGAATGTCTCTGGTTTGGTGAAATTGAGAGAACTTGATTATAAATGCCCTAGCCGTACCAAAAAAAAAAAAGTTTTCTCTCTCTACAAAACCTTTCTAAAGATGGCTTATAATTTCCTTGTAATGGAGTAACAAATGGATCATAAATTGGGCTTGAACCAAATAAGTTATGGACTTTATCTTGTTACTAATTATTCCAATCTTGATTAATCGAGCTGAAGTTGAGATTCCAAAAAAATAATAATAATTTTTCTTGTGTTGAACTTGTGTCTTTCTTGACTTGAACTTGGGTCATTTTCTTAAACTTTAAATGTATAGTATTTTCTTTAATTTTTAAACTTTGAAAAACTAATAGATATTTCAAAAAAATTTATTAACAATTATGTTTATCCAAAAACTATTTGAAAGACCATGCCCATGATTTCCACAATTCTCTGTTGGAGGGTTTTATAGTGCTGTAGAGGTTAGTGGGTTTGTAAATTTGTAATTGTACGTGAGATTTGAATTTTTTTGAGATTGTTTTGGAATTTTTTTTTATCTATTTCTATTTCTTAATGAATTTAATTTATAAATTTACTTGCTTATCAACTCTATCCCACCATTTCTTATTATTATAGGAATGAAGATAATATTATCATTCCCTCCCTTTAAGAAAGACTCATTAATTACGCTTTGCTTGTTTCATTGGAAAACCTTCTATAAAGATAGCTTTCCACATTTTCCAATGTTTGGTAGCACAAAAAAAATTGGTCAATTGAAAACTATCTTTACTCAACAGAAAACCTTAATAACAATAAGGCTTATTTTTTATAGGTTGTTTTCCAAAGAAAAAAATTGGAAAACAATCTCTCTCTCAGACCTCTCATCTCCTATAAATATTACATTCTTCTTTAGCCACATGAAACATAAATTTTTTGCCGCCTTATTATCATCTATAATTATCTTATCATTCTATTATTATTTTGATTTTATAATCTATTGTTAGTTCTTATCGTTGTTATCACCATACTCATAGGATTGGTTAGTTAGTTGCCGAATAAATTTCCAATTGAGAGATAATTGTTTAGCTCTAAATATTAGGATCTAAGCCATTAGGAGGTCATTGGATGAATTTCAGATTGTAGTGTGGGATGAATCTCTGTTCTTATCTTTTATGGACAAAATATAGCTTTTAATTATGTGTTTTTTTTTTTATTCATGTATGCATGACACAGGCATATATAAGCTTGATTTCTAGTTCCAAAGGCCTTAGAACCATCTAATAAAATTTGGTCATCAAACTAGAACGGACTGTGCAAGCATAAATTTCCTTCTGTCTGAAACATGTGTAATAAGAACAAAGTTTCTCTCCAAACTAATTTGGAGAGAAACTCTACAAACTCCTCATGTATCTCTATATTGAGTGCGAATTTTGAAAATCTAACCGTTAGATTGCATATTCTTATTATATTCTTCATGCATGTAAGATTTCAAGAAGATCAAAGATCAATTGCTATCTCATCAAACAAATGTTAAAATTTCAAATTTTTATGATCTAAAATTGTGTATAAAAAAAAAAGTTTATTTATCAAATAATAGGTAATATCCAATTTGAATGAAATTTGATATGCATGTTAAGAACATAAGGAACATGAAATTCAGCGGTTAGATTTTCCAAATTCACATTAAAAAAAAAAAAGATATATGAGAAGTTTGAAAAGTTTCTCTCCAAACTAATTTGGAGAATAACTTTGTTCGTGTAATAAAGTGATATATATCCATGTGTAAAAACTAAATCAATGGTAACAAGTCCATTTCCAATCTTCGTCCTGGCATACATAGTGAGAAGAAGTATATTGTGGGTACTCTTCTTTCATCCACTAAATATATATACTATCTGAGATATTTTTGTCCACATGACAGATAATAGGCTGGCCTCCAAAAATGTTGATTCAATCAACCACAAATATATGTTAAGAATATATATGCATCCCCAGGTCAGTTTCCCATGTGTCTGACATTTAATTTGAACATTTATTTACTTCCTAATTGCATATTACTAAATTGCACATTAGTCCAACATCTAATAACTGTAAGTTATACATTAATGTTGAAAAATGACAAACTTCGTAGACAATGGCTGAACTTCTTTAACAACTATTCAAGCCAATTTTGATTATGTAGGTGCATTTTGATAGAATTTGGACGTGCCAACTTGGACAATTTGGCATTTTGGTAGTTATCAAATTATTTGTACTAGATTATTTTGTAGGTTAAACTGTTTGGCCTATGTGGCGTTTTAAACTATTTAAAACGGAGCTTATGGTTATTTTGAATTATGAGAATTAGTATTCATATATATATAAGCTAGATGATTGGTAGAGATCATGAAAATTGAACAACTATTTTTTATTGTATTTATTGTCAAAAGTTTAGTATGAAAACCAAATTCATTCTTGGTTTTTTACTTATATTGATGACATTAGTTGGTTTACATAATACACATGTTTTAAATTATAAATGAAATGTTATAGAAATTTTATGCATACCAAACACCAGAAACACATTTTCAAGCACATTTTCAAGGTTGTTACCAAACATTGAAAACTGAGGTAAGTTTTTAGAAAATATTTTTTGGAAAATAAACCATTTTCTAGAAAACGCTAATGCTAAAACAAACAAAGCGTTAGGGAAAATATTAAACACTTGTCAAATTGGCCAAATAAAAGAAAAGAAAAGATTAAATAGGAAAAGAAAAGAAAAGAAAAGATAATGATATGAAAAGGATAATGATAACAAAGTAAGGAAACCAAATATAAACCAAATACAGGAAAACAAATACATTTTTGCCATTGACTACACTTCAAGTCTAAAATCCAAATTGTCCACTGAAGTTAAAGGAAAGAGCTAGAATTGAGAGAATTGGAGAATTGATGAAGAAGTAATTTGAGTTTGAAAAACAACGTAAGTGTACTAGGAGTGTGGTCCTATTTTGTAAATAGTGTTTTATGTGGGAGTTAAAGAAGCATTTTTACCAAGTTTTGCTCCTATTTAGTTTTTTTTTTTCTTTTTTTTTTTTAATATATATAGTTAGTTTTGTTTTTGGATAAATATGGAGTGTTTAATGTTGCTGGATTGTTTAACTTATTTTTATATTTAAAAAAAACTAATAAATGTATAATTGTTTTGAAGAAGTGGGTTAGTGAAAAAATATTCCTATTTTGTAGACAATGTTTTAGTGCAAGTTAAACATGTATTTTACCTAACTGTCCGTTAATTTTGTCTCTACTTAAACCTAGGGGAGTAAGGGTATTTTGAAAAAAAAAAAAAAAAAAAATCTGTTCCAAACAGAAGAAGCCTCTTAAATAATAGTATAGATAAAACACAAACAAAACGGCATGAACAAACAAAAAGTCAGATCAAAGGGCAGGGGTAAAATGAAAAAAATAAAAAAGGAAAACCAAAGATTCCATATTCCTTGAGGTGCAGAGAGGACAGAAAGAAATATCATCGGAAAAGAGTATACTATACTTACCTTCCTATAAGAGCACCACTGTTAGGTAATTGAAACCATAAGAGCAAAAAAAAAGTTACACAGTAGTTGAATTGGAAAAGAGTATACTATACTTAATTAATTAGCCAAGTAAATACTTAAGTTTATTATTCAGATCTAAGTTAAAACAATAAAGTCATATCATGTAAAGCAGCAGAAAATAAAGAATGCAATGATATGTTCACCCAGCAAAAAACTAGTAAAAAACTTGGGAATGATTTAACCTATCTATTCTCAAATTAAAAAACAAATCCACTATAGAGAATCGAAGTTTATAATAAGGCTTAGACCACTAATATCTTATTACTACCACATGTAAAACTTACTGACACGACCACGTGCAAGTTCCGAATCCACAAACTCCTTCTCTATTAGGCTTTTGCAGCACAAGCACCCACACTTATGACTAAAGACTCTACTTAAAGGTTTTGGATCTCCTTCGACATTGATCTTGTATACAACAACTTCAATAATACTGGATCTTGAAATTCGTCAAGGAATAACACTGGTAGAACTTTGAAAACCTTCTCTAGGATTAGCTTATGATGTCCTTTAAATACTAGAAAAAATGGATCACGATTTGGGCTTCAAACGGATAAGTTATGGCATTTTTACCTTTTTTGATTTTTGCTAATATGCGACTTTCGATCATTCGAGCCTTGCACAAATTGAATAGTAATTTTCTACAATTACTCGATTCCAAACTTAATTTAAACCAAATTTTGAGCAGTCTAAACCTAGACTAAATGTTTTGATCATAATTTGCCAACATATACACATCGAAGTTCTAATACATTGCTTTCTAAAATCTTAGAATCTAACATCTTGCATTAAATGTGAAAGTTCAAATAGCATATAAAACACAAATGAACGTTTAGACCCACAATTTCAAAATTACCAATACAAACTTATACACAGACAATATATGTGCGGAATGATGAATATAAGCTAAACCCAAATTGGAAAAATACTCAAAACCTTAATTAATCACAAACACAATAGCAATTAAAAGGAAAGAGTAAGGGAAGAGAGATGCAAACACAAAGATAACAAGGCAATGTGTTATCGAAGAGAAAATCGAAGAACTCGGCGAAAAACCTCTTCGTTGCCCTCCTAGCGGTCAAATGATCCACTAAATAATAAAGTTAGAATACACGAATAGAAATAGACCCTCCAAACCTAATCTACCTGTGATGCACCTAAACCCTCCAAGTTTCTTACTCCAACAGGGTTAAGCCTAACCATGTCTTCTTTAACTTCCCAGATTTCGCAATAAGCTCGTTGCATCAACCAATCAAATTGGTCCTCTCTTAACTACTTCCCAAGTACCAAAAAACCTCTTCGTTGATATGGGCATGGTAAGATAAGAATTTGACTAATGTACCTCTCAAGGATATGTCAATAGAAAAGGTGAGAGTAGAGGAATTTGGAGAATCAAAAAGCAAAGATTTTGGATGAGTCAATCTTTGTTTTCTCTAGGGTTTCTCTCTCAAAATTCTCTTTAGAAGTTCTTTACATTTCATGAGTATAAAGGTATTTATAATAGGGTACGTGAGGAATGTGAAAAGTTAGTTTTCATTCAAACAAGGCATTCTGGCGACTTGGCCTCGGGACTGGAACGAGTCGCTAGTTTGAGTCATGAGATAACTTCCAAGATAGATTGTACTTTTTGTCCTATAGTGCTCCAACTATCGTGACCCTTTAGCTTTCTACATGCTTCACACGTGTGCCATTTTGGCGACTTGGCAGTCGCAAAATCTAGTCGTGAGATTCCTTTGAGTGTACACGTCTTGAGTTTTCTTCACACTCTCTCATACACAACTCTTACATAATTCCCACCTAAATACAGGGTATTTAATTCCTAAATTACAAGCAAATTTGGCACAAAATAAAGCCAATACATGATTGAATAAATTCAACCTTACAAAATGTTCTTCATGAATTGTCAAAGACAACGGCAAGGAACAACACCGACATAAACTAAATTCATGCATTCTTCTTCATAGCCAAAATGGATGACTCTTTGGCAAATAAATGCTTGCCATTTTCTTTGACCAAGTCTCATGTGCTAAAACTGTTGGTATTTCATCTAAACATCTAGCTATAAATAGATGGTGAGTTTGAGAGAAGATGCAAGAGATTTCCTACGTGAGCTAGAGAGATAACAAAGAACTTCTTCTGAGTATGTGCACTAAAGATAGGAAGTTAAGAGTGTCTTGCAACTTGTCTAAATACAACATGGTGTTCTCTATTTATTTGTGAGAAAACCAAGGTATATTTGGAGTTTGGGTTTGTGTGAGAGTGTGTTCAAGCTATTGTTGTAATCTCCAAAGTTATAGTGAAAATTTATTCTATCACGTGTGAGAGTTTGGGTTTGTTACGTGCTTGACTTTGGTTGCCAGCTGCTTTGGTCTGACTGCTTGATTCCAGGAGCCTTAATTCACGTATGCTTGATGCATGGCTCCTTGATTTTGGAATATCTTCAATACCTTTTGTGGACGTAGGCATATTGCTAAACTACGTAAATTTCTTGTATCATATTTTTCTTTTCTCTCTTCTTTAACCTTATGTAAATAGATTATTTCACCAATTTTCACAACAAAACCCTTTAGCATTTAACGATAAATACTCACCCACACCCACCTTCCCTCAACTCAACCACTCACTTTTGTATTTTTTGGTTATCTTTCTCCAACTGAGTCTCTCAGTTTTAAGTTTTATCTCTCTCCCCTCTGTTATGCACATTTGAAAATTTTCAGTAGTGACTAGTGACGACGAAATGCAATAAACCTCATGAAACTGTCAAGCTTCACTCTCCAGTACTCCTTTCTCCTCATGTATCCTTGTGGTGGGTTTAATCTCCACCGTTTCTGAAGTCCACTGCTTCTCCGCCGCTCTCTACAGGTAACCGGTGCTGAATTTTGCTTTATACTGAAGAGGAACAAGATTAGGTTTTTAAAATAAAAGTACGGTTATTTTATGAAGAATATGTGAAATTTTAAGGGAGGTTCGATTGTTTCTGCGGTTTGGTGTTGTAGCTCCCTGGTTCAAATTCACAATTTTCGTTTTTATTAATATGCCAAACGCACAATAAACATAACTCCTTTCTCCTCACACTCTATCTGTGTTTCACACTTTATGTTCACTTTTGTTACACCAATGAGAAGTGTTCTTTTTCACCCTTTAGTCTTTACCAAAGAAGGCGACAATACAAGACTGTGTGCTGCTTCTTCTTCATTCTATTTTATAATTAAATTGGATTTAGGACTATATTCTTGTTGCGCATAAGCAGTTACACACTCCATTTTTTAACTGAATGATTTCCAAATTAGTAATTGTAATTTTAAGTCATGGTTTCAGTTCAAAAATAGTTTGCGAGTGTAAAACTGCTGTAACAATTTCTGTGTAATAAACGTAACTCTTAAGTATAAAGCTATTCCTCATAGAATAACGCCAATTAAATTTAATATTAACATTACTCTTCTATTTGCATTTCTTCCATATCAGCAACAGGGGAATTGAATTGTCATATTCATGGCTACCAACGTACAACTTCTCAAATTTCTGTTGCTGCTGTTCTTCTTCTCATCCATGTGGACTCCTCATGCCCAGCAAATACCTGATACTCTCAAACCTGGCGATATGCTCACTTCCTCAAGTAGGCTAGTTTCTTCAGAAGGGAGGTTCACTTTGATGTTCACGTGGTCTAGTCTATTTGAACGTAACTGTACATTTTTGGTAGTTTCAAGTACTTCCGGTCCCAGCAAGACTTATTGGTGGATTTCAGGTGCTAAAGACTCCAACGTGCTTGGTTTGGAGAACAAAGTAGGAGCATTGATAATTATGGGCCAAGCTGGGAACCTACCAATAACACTGTCGCTACTTTATTGGATTCTGGCAATTTCATCTTACAAGTAGTGTACTCCAATGAATCTACAAAGAGGGTGTTATGGCAAAGCTTTGATAATCCAGGGAACAAGCTTGTACCGGGTATGAAATTAGGAATCTATGTATCATTTCAACATTGTTTCAAATGATGATGAAGAATCCTTCTCTTTTGTCTCTGAAAATCAAAATCAGCGATCGCAGTGGACCCTTACAGATATGGGGAGATTACAGGAAGGTCACAAATCCATGGCCCGAAGAGATGAATGTTACGGCTATAACATTGATGGAGGATGTCAAATGTGGAACCTGTCAGTGTGTAGGCAACTGGTTACACAGTTGAACTTAATCGTAGTTATCTTGTAAATGGTGATGCGAGCTATACTATTCCAGATCCAAATCTTGGCATGATTGATTGGAAAAGCTAATTGCTCGGCCAACTGTAGCTGTGTGGCTTATACTATACTTGGAAATTGGACTGGATGCCGATTTTGGACTATTTCGAACTTCACTCCAACCGATATGGAAAATTAAAACCAGGTCTATATTCTATCACCAAAGCCTTCTCTGACAGCTGAGACCGGTAAGTTTACTAGTTCTTTACGCTATGAACAATAAACTAGTTTAAATAATAATATATAAGTGTTTAAAATATACGTATGTAGATTTAAGTTTAAATTATTTAAGTTTGTAAAATATACGTATGTAGATTTAAGTTTAAATTATTTAAGTTTGTAAAATATACGTATGTAGATTTAAGTTTAAATTATTCAAGTTGTCAATAAGTCCATAACATATCAAATTAATACTTTTAAATTATTGATAATATAAGTAGTCAATTGTAGTAAAATTATATGCATCTTTTAACAATCCATGGTTGATGAACCTAGTTTTTATATGTTTATAATATAAAATCATTATATCTAATTAATGGGTAAAATATCTTGATCTTAGTGCTTACTACATATCGTCAAAATAAATTAATCAAGCAAATTGTGAAAAAATACAAAATTGTTCAACAAGAAAATTAGCAAATTTGAACATGTAAACTACTTTAATAAGATGATGGATCTCGACTTTTAACTCCTGTTTGAATTAAATTTAAAAGGAGTTGGCTCGGTTGGTCTCACATCATTTATAGCCTAAATAGGAGTTTTCATATTAGTAAGGCGTGGACTTCAAATGGTTGTATATTAGTTGGAGTCCCAACCTATTAGTTCAAGTTTTTGGAGTTACATTAATGATAGAGAACCATAAATTGAAAAAAAAAATTATTCAATATCTAATATCTAGTTAATGATTTATATAAGAGTAGAAATTGATTATCTAAAAAAAAGGTATCACTATATGAGAAGTGATATGTATCTTCACAACATGTTTACAAGACTCATAATAAATCTTAATTAACAGGTTGTGATAAGATTTTAATTTCAACCCATAACTGAAATTACTTTCTTACCCACTAATAACAACAAGTAACAACTTGACACATAGGATTTATTATGAAAATATTGTGGACAACATTTCTCAACACTATAATGCGATAAATTTGCCTTAGTGAGAGCATACAACAGTTTAATCATAGTGAAATAAATACAATCAAAACCGTGCACTTCATAAAACCCAAACCCACACAATCTCTCATTCTCATTGATGTTCACCTTCTTCTTCTATCTTGCTCTCAAGATCATGATTTTCCTGAGTTTTATGCCATGGAAGGTATACCCTCTCTCTCTCTTTCATATTTGTAACCATCAGTTAATTATTTTGTTTTTAAAAAAAAATCCAGCCAGCAGCAACTAATATGCATACTGAAATTCTGTTTTATTATTATTTTTTTAAAGCTGATCGGTTTTCAGATCTCCTGCTACAACGGAAGATATTGAGGTATAGAAATCCAAATTGATAGGAAAATATCTCTTAAATTGATCCTTTTGATCATATATTTCTTTTAAAGAAACTTTTACTTTACATCTACTAGGTAACTGTTGTGGTAGGGTGGGGACATTATGAAATATTAGATATATCAAACCAAATTGACTACTACTCCTTCTCCTAAAAAAAAAAATTGATAATAATAAATGGGCTAAACTATATATTTGATCCTTAATCTTTATGTTGCTCGTCAATTCAATCCTTAATATTTTGGTATTGTGTCAAAAAATCCTTACCTATAAGTGGTAGATGGAAAAATATGACATGACTAATCTTATTATTAAAATGTTATTTTTTTGCCACACAGTCTGCCCCGTCATGGTCACAGCTAGATCATTTATAATTCTGTTTCATTTAGCAGTAGCATTTTTCTTTTCTTTCTCCATCTTTCTTTCAAGCTCACAATCTTTGGTGTAACCTCTCTCTCTGACATATGTATTTTTTTGGGGCCTTTTTGTTTCTTTAATCCTGAACCACACAACAGAGCTTCACCATTTTTAACAACCAAAATTTTTGCTAATTTCTAGATAAAAATCAAAAGGACTCCACAACGTCTGAAAGATAAAATAAAGACTTAGTTGCTCACTACACTCCGAAGCGAAAGACTTGATAGAAATCAAATTGAAAAAAATATAAATACTGAAATTAACTTAACACTTCTAGTGGATAAGTTTGATTCACGCTACCAAACCCTGAGCCAATCCCACAATATTTATGTTATTCTTTTTTCAAGATATTCAATTAAATATCTTGACAAGAATAACATAAATATTTCAAGTTTGGAACGATAAGGCGATGTAGAATTTAATAAATAATAGCCACGTTACTAATAATATTTTAAAAATTTTATACAAATTTAAATGTTTGAAATGAAAAAAAAAAAAAAAAGTTTTGTATTTTAACTTTTGGTATCAAATATTAAATGATTGACTATCACCAACAAAAGAAACAATTGAAAGAAGAACAGTAGACCTAACAAAGGTTTGATTTGGACAATTACCACAATTTAAATGATATGAGATGTATCTGATCCATATGTGTTTGCCTGTTTTAATTTTATTTTTAATAAAAGTATGATAGTGTTTTATGAATTTTTATTTAAGGTTTTATCCTTTTTTTTTTACTTCCAGTTCCAATCCGAGAGAATTCAACTACTCAGTCAGGTTCGTGCTTTCTTTAATTTCGTTTTCACTCTATTTTTAAAATGAATTAAAAAAAAAATACTAGTTTCCAGGTCTAATTTAGTTGAGATAAAGATTAGGGTTTTTCTTTATTAATTTTTTTTGGAGTAAATTAAGCTGATTGTTATGAAACACCCCCCCTCCCCCCCCCCCTAAAAAAAAAACATTTAATCTTTTAAGTGCTATAGATTTTCTTAACTTTTTTTTTTTTTTTTTTTTGTGTGTTTTCCTTAGATTTTGTTTCCAATATCTGTTCTTCTACAATTCAAGAAAGTATTTTTCAGGATTTTTAGACCCTTGCAATACCCGTTAACCAATTTTCAACCAAGTAATTGGTTAATTAAATTATGGTTAAGGCTTTGGTTAAACAATCAACACCAATATTATGTAAAATAGTAAATGCATCATAAATAACATAACACACAAAGAAAACCAATGAAACAAATTGTCCCAAAGTAAAAACTACTCGAGGAAAACATTCCCAAAAGATAATCCACTCTATTCAGAGAAGTTTACAATCTTTGTAAAACATTTATCTAGACTCTACAACCCATAGGCCACTTACAATAGAAACTTTTTACTACTTCAAAATCTTTGAACTATTCATGTTTGAATGCCTTCACGGATGATGTATAAGTGTTCTTGATCGAAACCTCATATCAACTCCCAAAACCTCTTATAGATTTGATTTACAACAGCAAATCTGTGGTTGAAACTATTGTGGATGCCTTTTGGTGCCAGTGCGAGACCCTCTTGGGTCTGTCCCCTGGAGCATTTCTATAATGGTGCTTGGTGATGTGTCGTATGTGTGCATGCCTTTTTAGGGTGAAGGGTGTGTGTGTGTGTGTGTGTGTGTGAGTCTCTTTTTCTTTTTCTTTTTTAATGAGTCACAACTAACCATTGGATTAAGGTGTGATTAGTCACTTATTTTTCTAATTTGTTTTACCTAATTAATTAAAAAAGCCTAGTCAAGAGTTATTAATTAATTAAGATAAAATAACGTCTCAAACCAAAAATTTTGGACTCGGAAGTTCGGTTACGGGTGGGGAAGGTGTTCAGCACCCCACACCACCTATCCAAAGGATTGTATCTCATTTTAATTTGACCACAAAGTATACATTTTAGGAAAACAAATTAAATACTTGGCATTTTGATTTTTTGAAAGATTTTTGTTCAAATGCCCAAAACTTAGGTCAAAATCATTTTTTTAAAAGGTTTTTAAGAAATGGGTTTCCATGGTTTTAATGAAAATCACGGTTTTTATTCATTTTTATGTAAAAAGAAAAAACCCAAACTTAACCTCTTTTTCGAAAAGGATTTTGAAAATGGCATTGATTGCATTTTATTCCTTGTAAAGACCAATTTTAGGGGAAAAAGAAAAGGGATGGTCATTTGGGTCTTTTTTATCTCTTTGAAAACATATTTTTGGAAGTTTGTTTACCCAAACTTCTTATTTTTGGTAATCTAAGGTTCGTGGGTGCTAGCTGGAGTGGTAGACCCCTCAAACCCTTGTTCCCATGAAAATGATAACAAGAAAAATGAGGAGTGCATAAAGGTAGAAGACATGAATTGAATGCAAGGATGAACATAATTTAATGAACTTGAATGTAAAGGGAAGCTATAGGCAAGAACATAATTTAAAGAACTTGAACATAAATGCAATTTATAAGCAAGAACAAAATTTAAAGGACTTAAATTAAAACTCTTTTTTTTTTTTTTAAGAATTCTCTCTTAAACAAACTCTAAAACATGTATGAGCAAGCTTGTGGACTCCCTTCCATGATAGGAAATAGAGGTTTTAGTATCCCCTCTTTCAAGTGATCCTACTCCAATTCCTAGAAGAGTTCCCACATTTCATGCTTGGAAACGTGTTTATGATTTGCTTAAATAAAACCCACCTATGTTAAATCTTCATTTTCCCACTAAGGTTAGCCATGCACTAGCCTATTCCTCCACATGCCATCTAGTTGGTAATATGAAGATTTTCCACACCACCACTCTCTTCCTCCCTGGGATAATGTCATCCCATAAGTCTAGAAGGATTCTACCTCCACATGCCATCTACTTTCAGTGCATCTAAATCATTGATTTCCTCTATGGTAGTGAATCTAGGCTTAAATCTCTCAAGTAAGGACCTAAGAATTTTCCTTACAATTTTGCGCTCAGAATAGCTCTCACCTAGGTTGAAGTTAGAGTTGACTATGTCATTTAGCTTGGCATAAAATTCATCAAAATTTTCATCTTCTTAGATCCTAAGCTCTTCAAACCTAGAGGTAAACATTTGAAAGTTTTGAGTTCTTAACAGACTAAGTTCTCTCATGTGTGGTTTCTAAGATAGTCTAGGCTTCTTTAGCAATTCCTACATTAGAAAATCGCCTAAACTCTTCTTGAAACACGACACTAAATATTGCATTCAAGCATTTACTATTAAGTTCATCCTTAGCCACTTGTTTTTTTTTCTTCCATTGATCATAGAGCTCTTCAGGTGGAGTCCAGCCTATCATAACACATCCTCACCTTGGAATTTTAAGAATACTCTCATGTACACTTTCCAATAAACATAGCTTGAACCATCAAAGTGTGGGGATATAGTCAACGAGCATCCACGATCCATTAAACAAGGGTCAAGCATCACATTCAAGAAAATAAATTCTAATATGAGTAAACCTAGTATAATACCAATTGATAGGGTTTTTAGACCTCAGTTGTACTGGTTAACTAGTTTCACGCCAAGTAATTCATTAATCAAATTATGCTTGAGGCTTTGGTTAAACAATCAACACCAATTTTGTTTAATATTATAAATGCAGTTGAAATAACATAACCCAAGTTTGGTAACCTCTGATTGAATCCAACAACCTCTTGAAGATTTGATTCACAGTAGCGAGTTTGTGATTCGAACTATGACTTCAACTTCTTCCCCAATTGATCTTCACATCTACTTTGAATGTCTCTAATTTGGTGAAATTGAGAGAACTCGATTATAAATGCCCTAGCCGTACCAAAAAAACACAAAAAGGGTTTTCTCTCTCTACAAAACCTTTCTACAGATGGCTTATAATTTCCTTGTAATGGAGTAACAAATGGATCACAAATTGGGCTTGAAACAAATAAGTTATGGACTTTCTCTCTCTCTCTCTCTCTCTCTCTCTCTCTCTCTCTCTCTCTCTCTCTCTCTCTCTCTCTCTCTCTCTCTCTCTCTCTCTCTCTCTCTCTCTATATATATATATATATAAAACCAAAGTCATTGAAACTCTCACAATTTTTCGCGTCAATACAATATTTAAATAAAATTATCATTTTATTTAAATAAAATTATTTTTGTTTAGTCCAAACTTAACTAGGAGTGAAACTCTATCATTTTATTTAAATAAAATTATTTTTGTTTAGTCCAAACTTAACAAGGAGCGAAACTCTATCTTTCTAACAAGTCTAACTTAAATTGAAACTCATCATTATTATTTTATTTAAATAAAATTATTTTTGTTTAATCTAAACTTAACAATGAATGAAACTCTATCTCTCTAACAAGTTCAACTTAAACTCAAACTTAAACATTGATAATTTTTCTCCAAATTTGCGAGGTTAATCAAGAACATTATAGAAGCAATGCAAACCCAAATATTTTTTTTTTTTTAAAGCCAAGTAGAGGTATGAACTCTTCTTATGTTATTTTCTTCTCCTCTACTTTTTTTTTTTTTTTAATTATTTTATGGTTTTCATGTACTTTTTAAAAAGTAATTTTCATACATAAACCACCAAACTCTCTTTAGCCATTTTTTACAAGATAAAAAGGCGTGCAATAATTGAAATTATTATTTTGAATGTAACTCATCTTTCTCTTATATTTCTCTATTGTTTAGTCATATATGTTTTGTTTTGTTTTAATAATTCCTAAGCAGTGAATCATCTGATTCTTTAATTTTTTTTATTTGAATTTTTGAGTTATTTTTTTGCAGTATTTGAAACTGTCTGATAAATTTTTTGCAAGTCATTACACATTCAAGCAATAAAGTCATACAAGAGCAAATCATGTAATGGTATATTTTCTTAATTTTTTTTATAAAATTATTTTAGTCTACCTAAAAAATAGATAGGTTCCCGTGCATAGCACGAATTAGCGACTAGTTTTATATAATTTGTTGTCCTTCAACTAAAAATTTATTTAATTCTCTAACAAAAATTTAAAAGAAATAATGTCGCCACAATTTATAATAATAATAATAATAATAATAATAATAATAATAATAATAATTTGGTACTTTAACTTCTGGTAACAAACATTAAATGATGCACTATCTGGTAACCTAAAAAGAAACTATTGCTAGAAGAACAACAGTCTACCTAACAAAAGGTTTGATTTGGATAATTACCACAATTTAACTGATATGAGAGGTAACTGGTTTTTTTTTGGCTTGATAAATGGTTAGAAAAGATGTATCTAATTTGATTCAATGTTTTTCGGTGTTTTGTCTTTTTCATTTTTTTTAATAAAAGAATGATACTGTTTTATGAATTTGATATTTAAGGGTTTTTTTTCCCCAATCCTAGAGAATTCAACTAGTCAATGATTTAAAAAAATGTTAGTTTGGAGGTCTAATTCAGTTGAGACAAAGCTTAGAATTTTGGTGTTGTGAATTTTCTTAATCCATTTTTTTTTTTTTATTTTGATTTTGTTTCCAATATCTTTTCTTATAAGATTAAATAAAGTATTAATTTTTCAATTCCATTCCAAAGCAAACACTAGAAAACTAAAATATGACAAGTGACACAGCTAATATCGTATGAATTTGCCAAGTTGCGTGCCAATTATATGGAAATCATTTTCCTTCTACTAAAAGCCCATGTTCAAAATTTTACTTCTCTAACAAAAATTTAAAAGAAGTCTAAGTGTTGCCACAATTCTATATAAAACAAACGGTCGAATAATATAAGTAAATAAGTAAAAACTTCAAAGAGGGAGTATTATTTCATACTCTCATATGGACAAAACATAAGTACAATACTTTAGTACTACAACAAAAGTGGGCTATGGTGATGAAATCTAGTGTGGATAAACAATTTTGTCACCAAATGATAACATATAGTGAGAAAAAGAAGAATTCGTCACTAAATATTATAAAAATTTTAAAATTGGTGACGAAATCAATATTTCGTTACCAAAGATGTACAAATTGGTGATGAAATATTTATTTTGTCACTATAGGTCATGAAAAAAAAAGGCAAACGTAGGGTGACAAAATATTGGCATCACCAAAGACTTACCAAAGATGACAAAATTTTAAATTTGTCACCCAATATTACGATGTAGGTGTTTTTGGTGACAAAATAAATTTTTGTCACCTATTCTTTAACTAAAGACTAACCGCATGTGATGAAATTCCAAATTCATCATCAAATATTAAGATGAAGGTGTTTTTGGTGATGAAATAAGTGTTCGTCACATATTGCTTACAAATAATTAAGGATGGCCATTGGCAGGGTATACCCATATATTCCTGACCCAATTAATTTATTTAGGGATATCCAATTACCTTACTCAATTAGTATCCATACCCAATTGTTACACGGTCTGTTTATCCATAAATATCCATACCTTACCCAAAGCCAATTTTTTTAAAATCACCAAATATGCTCAAAAACCACTAAAATGACCAATATATCCTCAAAATCTCTAAAATAAACAAATACCCATGAAACCATTAAAATTACCAAAATACTCCCACAATCTCTAAAATCACCAATTATGCTAAAACCCCACTAAAATTACCAAAATATCCCAAAATCTCTAAAATGAGTAAAATACCCATGAAATAACCTCAAAAATGACCAAAATGCCCTTGGAATCACCAAATATGCACAAAAATCACTAAAAACTACCAAAATATTCCCTAAACCTGATAAATGACCAAAGTCCCCAAATCCTAAAAAATGACCAAAGCACACACAAAACCTAAAAAATGACCCCCCGAAACTTAAAATTTGGCCAAAATACCCCCGAAACAAAAAATTGCCAAAATAACCCATAAACCTAAAAAATAACCGAAATAGCTCTGAAACCTAAAAACTGACCGAAATAGCCTTAATGCTTGACAAATCTATCGTTATAGGGAATGAGTATGACATTTGAACCCAACCCTATATTTCTTAATTTAATGTGAATTTTGACAAATCTACCATTAGATTACATTATCTTCATATATTTTTCATGCGTACAAAATTTTCAGGTGATCAAAGATTAATAGGCATGTCATCAATCAATTTTCTAAATTAAAGTTTTTGTAGTTTTAAATAACGCATAAAAGAAGAGTTTAAAGATCAAATGGTAAAAAACACACCGATTGGTATGAAAATTGGCATGTGTATTAAGAACATATAGATCATGTAATCCGACGGTTGGATTTTCAAAATATGCATTCAATAATAAGTTATTAGGTGGTGTACCATTTTTTAGAGTTACATCAGGTGTAATTTAAACCCAACCATATATTTATTCGATGTCAATTTTGACAAATTTACCGTTAGATTACATTTTCTTCATATATTTTTCATGCTTACAAAATCTCAAGGTGATCAAAAGTTAACAGTCATGTCATCAATCAATTGTTTAAATTCAAGTTTTTATTATTTGAAATAACGCATAAAAGATGAGGTTAAAGATCAAATGACAAATTACACCCAATTGGCATGATAATTGGCATGTAGGTTAAGAACATATAGAACATGTAATCCAACAGTTGGATTTTCAAAATATTAATTCAATAATAAGTTATTGAATGGTGTAATATTTTTTAGAGTTACATTAGGTTTACTTTGAACCCAGCCTTATATTTCTTAATTCGATGTAAATTTTGACAAATTCACCATTAGATTATATTAACTTATATATTTTTCATGCTTACAAAATTTCAAGGTGATCAAAAATTAATAGTCATGTCATCAATCAATTTTTTAAATTCAAGTTTTTGTTGTTTAAAATAATGCATAAAAGATGAGTTTAGAGATCAAATGGCAAATTGCACTTGATTGGCATGAAAATTGGCATGCATGTTAAGAACATATAGAAAATTTAATCCAACGGTTGTATTTTCAGAATATGAATTCAATAATAAGTTATTAAGTGGTGTAATATTTTTTAGAGCTATATCAATTTTAATTTAAACCCAGCCTTATATTTTTTAATTCGATGTGAATTTTGAAAAATTTACCGTTAGATTACATTATTTTCATATATTTTTCATATATTTTTCATGCTTATAAAATTTCAAGGTGATCACAGATTAATAGTCATGTCATCTATCAATTGTTTAAATTCAAGTTTTTGTTGTTTGAAATAATGCATAACAAATGAGTTTATAGATCAAATGGTAAATTGCACCTGATTGGCATGAAAATTGGCATGCATGTTAAAAACCTATAGAACATGTAATCCAATGGTTGAATTTTCAAAATATTAATTCAATAATAAGTTATTGCATGGTGTAACTTTTTTGAGAGTTACATTAGGTGTAACTTGAACCCTGCCCTATATTGCTTAATTCAATGTGAATTTTGACAAATCTATCATTAGATTACATTATCTTCATATGTTTTTTATGCTTACAAAATTCCAAGGTGATCACAGATTAATAGGTATGTCATCAATCAATTGTCTAAATTTAAGTTTTTGTAATTTAAAATAACGCATAATAGATTAGTTTAAAGATCAAATCGCAAATTACACCCGATTAGCATGAAAATTGGTATGCATATTAAGAACATATTGAACATGTAATCCAATGGTTGGATTTTCAAAATATCAATTTAATAATAAGTTATTGGGTGATGTAACATTTTTTAGAGTTACATTAGGTTTAATTTGAACTCAGCCTTATATTTCTTAATTCAATGTGAATTTTGAAAAAATTACCGTTATATTACATTATCTTCATATATTTTTCTTGCTTACAAAATTTCAAGGTGATCAAAAATTAATAATCATGTCATCAATCAATTGTTTAAATTCAAGTTTTTGTTGTTTGAAATAACGCATAACAGATTAGTTTAAAGATCAAATGACAAATTACAACTGATTAGCATGAAAATTGTCAAGTATTTTAAGAACATATTGAACATGTAATTAAATGGTTGGATTTTCAAAATATGAATTCAATAATAAGTTATTGGGTGGTGTAACATTTTTAGAGTTACATCAAGTGTAACTTGAATCCAGCCCTATATTTCTTAATTCATTATGAATTTTGACAAATATACCATTAGATTACATTATCTTCATATATTTTTAATACTTACAAAATTTCAAGTTGATCAAAGATTAATAGGCATATTATCAATCAGTTATCTAAATTCAAGTTTTTGTAATTTAAATTAACGCATAATAGATGAGTTTGAAGAACAAATGGCAAATTACACCCGATTGGCTTCAAAATTGGCATGCATGTTAAGAACTTATAGAACATGTAATCCAATGGTTGGATTTTCAAAATATGAATTCAATAATAAGTTATTGGGTGGTGTAATATTTTTTAAAGTTGCATTAGGTTTAACTTGAACCCAACCCTATATTTCTTAATTTGATGTGAATTTTGATTGCTCTAACCACTATGACTTCGAGATCATTTTGGCATCTTAACAGAAACATTCAAAAACCAGTTGAGTCGTCTTGGTTTTCAGTTTTCACAGTTGATTAACCAGTTCCTAGTTGATCCTAGGTTTTTACTATTTTTTGGTTTTTAGTTATAACCGGACCGGATCAATGATCGGTTCTTGGTTGAACTGGCAACTCTAGTCCAGTTTTTAAAATCACTTTTTAAAACCTTGATAGTGCCTACCGTGGTTTTAAAAACCGATATGAACAAAGAACCAAAAATGTGATTGGTTACCAGTTTTTTGGTCAGACTGGTGACATAATAAATATTTATTTTATAATTATAAAAATAAAAATATAATAAGTTTGTTACTAATAATATGTAGATAAAAATTTGCAAAAGATTTATTTGGGTGTTCACATCTCATATTTAGAAAATGAAAATAGCAAAATGTAAAAACGTAACATTTAGTGATACTTTCATTTGGATTTAATTATTTTTCTTCACAATGGACCATCACATATGTTGAATTGTAGTCTTAAAAATAAAATGTTTATTATTTATTTATATGTGTGTGTGTGTATATATATATATATATATTAATGAATGAATGTTAGAGAAAAGTTAAGTACTTTTTAAATTTATTAACTCAATTAATTAAAATTACTATTTTTTTTTAATCATAAGAAGAATAAAAAACTAAATTCCGTGAATATCAATGTAAATCATAATTATCAAGCAGTAGTGGTAATATATATATATATATATATATATATATTATAATGTTTTTGAGCAGTAGTACGTAGTATAATCTACATTTAACCCAAAAAAAAAAAGTATAACGTACAGTGTTGCAAGTAAAACAAAAACTAAAGGTTAAAAGAATATCAAAATTGTGTGGCTGTTATTCATTCTATATTAAAAACTAAAAAACAAAGGTGTGGCTCTCATTGACTATTTGTGTATACAAATAGCACTTGTAGACTAGCAAAGCAGTGAAGCGCACACCATTTGTAAACTAAAAGTTGAGGTTCAGTTTTCTCTTTTGAGCAGTGAATAGCACGTAGTGAAATTTTTTTATTTCTTTTTGCGTGGTGACCAATTTTTAGGTGGGTTCCGAATTTTTAAGGTTTCTTTTTTTTCATTATTTTTTATTGGATAAAATTCATGTATAGTATTTTTGGTGCTGTTGCTTATGTTGCTCTCTTAAAATTCTTCCATGTGGCTACTTAATTTTAAAAATACACTTCCATCATGAGAAAAAAGCCACGTGATAAAATCTTAAGAGAGGGATTTAAGTAACAACATATAAGTGTTGTATGTAAGTCTTAATCTTTTTTATTTGCGTAAACAAAATATTGGTACTCTCTTTCTCCTCCCACACCCACGACTCTCAGCCTCTCCCAAAAAGACTAGTAAGCTCTTTCTCTCATCACTCTTCTCTCTATCTCTCTCTTATGTTAAACTTGGTGACTTTGTGGGTTATTTTTTCTTCTTTCAGGATTAGCAGGATATCGATTTTGGGAGTAGAGAGGGTGTTGATTTTAGGACATAGCTTTTGGGATTGGAGAAGGTGATCAAGTCTTTCCCTATTTATTTTTTGAGATATGGAACAACAATCCCTATTGATTTTATAATATTTAAACTCAGAAGCAATTTTATGTATATCATTATGGATTCTAAACATTGCTTTTATAATTTTTCCCCCTTCATTCCTATGCATAAATGTGTCTATTAAATAAATGCAATTTTATGACATATGTTAGAATTTTAAGTTTAATTTTTGTGGATTTTGTTAGTTTTTGTTGGTGCTGAATCTGGGTTTTTCTGGACCGAAGTGGAAAAATTCCGTGCCCATGTATTGACTGTTTGAATTGCTATCAACAATTTGCTCACATTGTGCAAATTCATTTGCTTCATCATGGGATTATGCAAGATTATACTAAGTGGTACTATCATGGAGAAATCCGTGAATTAAATGAGCACATTGATAAGAAATGTCAAACAATGATCATCTAGATGGTATTGATGCCTTGGTGAAGGATCAAATTAGAAGGGAACCAAGAGATACAACCCAGCAAGATGAGGAAGTGCGTAATTTTGATAAAATGTTTAGTGATCCAAAGAATGAACTGTATCCAGGTTGCACAGATTACACTCTTTTGAAGTTTGTCATTGAGATGATAAATGTGAAGGTAACAACCAACTTGAGTAATAAGGGGCTTGACATGATATTAGATTTGTTGAGTAAGCTTTTATCAAAAGGTAACTTGGTTCCAATGTCAACTTATGAAGCAAAGAAGATATTACGTGACTTTGGCTTATCATATGAACACATTCATGAGTGTAAAAATGATTGTGCTCTCTTTTGGAAGAAAAATGAAAATCTTGATAAATGTTCAGTGTGTCAGTCGCCTAGATACAAGGATAATAGAATAGGTGGTAAGAAGATTGCTAAAAATGTATTGCGCTACTTCCCATTGACTCTGAGGTTGCGTAGATTATACATGTCTAGAAAAAGAGCTGAAGACATGAGATGGTACATAGAAAAACGTGTGAATGATGGAATATTAAGGCATCCAGCTGATAGTCAGGACTAGAAGAAGTTTGATTTGAAACATCATGAGTTTGCCCTAGAACCTCGCAATGTGAGGTTAGGGATGGCTACAGATGGTTTTAAACCTTTTGGGAATACGAATAATAACTACAGTAGGTGGCTTGTCATACTCATTTTCTATAACCTACTGCCTTTGTTAGTTATGAAAGAACCTTATTTTATGATGTCCTTACTTATTCCTAGACCCAATCAACCAGGAAATGAGCTTGATGTTTTCTTAAGGCCATTGGTTGATGAGTTGAAGGAGTTGTGGGAAGAGGGTGCACGCACTTACGATGCATCTTGTGGTATGCATTTTCAAATGCGTGCCGCTTTGTTGTGGACAATACATGACTATCTTGGATTCGGTAATGTGTCTAGGTGGACAAATGGTTATCATGCTTGTTACACTTGCAATGATGAACCATATTCGAAGACATTGGAAAGTAAAATTGGATACACTAACTATCGAGTCTATTTGCCCATGGACCACCCTTGGCGAAGGAGTTGTTCATTCAATGGTAAAATTGAGAAAAATGCCAAATATAATTTAAGGAAAGGATCAAAACAACAAGAAAAAGTGTTCAATTATTGGGAAACTAAATTGGTCAAAGGAAAGTATCTTATACAAGCTACCATACTGGAGGAATAAAAAGCTTAAACACAACATTGATGTCATGCATGTTGAGAAAAATATTAGTGAGAGTATATTCGGAACTTTGTTGAGAATTGAGGGGAAAAATAAGGACAAACAAGGTACACAAGGACTTGAAAGATATGGGCATAAGGAGTGTTTTGCACCTCCAAGAACGACTTGATGGATCATTTGACAAGCCTTGTGCCTTCTTTTCATTGTATCCTGAAGAAAGCAATGGTTTTTATGAATTTTTGAAATTAGTCAAGTATCCAGATGGCTATGCAGCAAACATATTAAGGTCCATTAACACAAGAAATGGTAGACTATTAAATCTAAAAAGCCATGACTGTCATGTGCTTTTACAACGAATTCTTCCAATTGGGATGCAGGGTTTTGCTGATAAGGACATTTGTACAGTATTGTTTGAGTTGGGCAGTTTCTTTCAAGACTTATGCTCTAGAACCCTAAGGAAGAGCGACTTGGAGAAATTAGAAGGATGTATACTTCTCATAGTATGCAAACTTGAGAAGTACTTTCCTCCAGCCTTTTTTGATATAATTGTTCATCTTACTGTTCACCTACCTTGTGAAGCCATTCTTGGAGGACTAGTGCAATATAGATGATTGTATCCCATTGAAAGGTAACTCTCTCCATCCATTTATTATAGTTTGCCGAATGTTTTTTTTTTTTTTTTAAGCAAATTATATTGCGTATGTAGTCATACTCCCAATTCATTTTTCCTTAAAGGTTTCTTGGAACGTTGAAAATATACGTTTCTAATCGAGCTCGACTAGAATGTTCAATTGCAAAGGCTTACATTCTTAAACAGTGTATTATTTTCTCGTCATTATATCTTGATGGAGCTGAAACCATGCATAATCGAAGGGAAAGAAATGCAGATTGTGGTGAATATGGCCAAGGTCTGACGATTTTCTCATAAACAGCTCAACCCATCGGGTTTAAGCAGAAGGATGTGGGGATGTCACATGAATTACATGATATTGCTCAATGGTATTTGTTGTACAATTGTCTCGAGTTGGAGCCGTATTTAGAGCATGTGAAGTTGTATTTTGATTATGCTTGAATTTTCCTTAATATTATTTGAATTTCTTAACTAAATATAAATCACTTGTTTTGAATAGTAAACACAAAAACACATTACATAATTCAACCAGAGAAGACATAACTCAAATACAACAACGAAAGTTTCCTAAATGGTTCAAAGAACGTGTAAGAAATTAAGAATCTTGTGACACATTAAATAGTATTAAGCAGTTATATAGTTGTCTCACTACTAATGTCACATGTTGCATGTCATTATAGATCTATAGATTGAAAGAGAACAACTCATCAGAACTTACAAAACAAATGTGGTCATTAGAAAATGGTCCTAAGTTGCAAATGAAAGAATACTTGGTCTGCATGGTCAATGGTGTAAGGTTCCATACAAAAGACTTGGACAATTGTCGTGTAACCCAGAATAGCGATGTATCTACAGAAGGGGACCATGATGGACAAATACATGATTTCTATGGTCATGTGTGCAAAATTTAGGAATTGGAGTATATGTATTAATATAAAGTTATTTTGTTTTAGTGTGAATGGTACAATACAAGTAATAAGATCGGTTGAAGGAGAATGATACAAACTAAGACACATTGCACAAGTATCAATGTGCAAAGTCGGTGGTATCAAAATGATCCTTTCATATTACCTAGTCAGGCGAAACAAGTTTTCTACCTTTGTGATACCAAATGGGGTGAACCTTGGCATGTTGTGCAATGCGTACAATATAGGAGAGTGTTTGATGTGCAACAGGTGAGTGATGGAGAATCCAATGATCAAACAGAAGCTAATGAAGCATTCCAATAAGAAACCATTAGCAATGTTTTCCCTATTGATATTGAAGATAATGTTCCATATTGTAAAGGTAGTATTGAAGTTGAGAATATTCTAGAAGTTTTGGGAGGGCAAGAGGATAACAATGTAGATGAAGTGCATAACATACTTAATTCTTATATGGATCTTGATATGGATTATGATATGTAGATATCTTTTTTTTTTTTCTTTTGTATATGGAAACATGTGTTTAATAATTTTTGATTCCCTATTATTTGTTCATGTATATTTCTACTTGATGTTCCAATTTATGTTTTGTACTTAAGAAGAATTTGTAATGAATAGACATTATATTTTATTTTCTATGTAAATCTATAGTTGCAGAAATAATCAAAAAGGGCAAAGACACTCATAAGAAAATAACAGAGTATGAGATGCAAAGAGCATAAAGAATCAAGCAAAACTAAGAAAGAATAAATGCTTTGAGATTGAAGCATCTGTCAACTTTTTTGCCTAAATGTGCAAATGTGGGAAGAAAGAAAGTAAGTGTTCAGGTAGATGACGACGACTATGTACCAACTATTAGTGATGATGAGTTATCTAGTTCTTTAAATAATGAGGTACTATATATATGATTTGGTGCATGCGATACTTTGTACTTTGTAATATTGTGATGAAATAACTTGTTTTTTTTAAATGAATTTAAAAATCTATACATATTTTGGTATGATATAGATGGCACCAGAACGTAGCACTCGTTCACGACATGAGGAATTTACCCCAACAATCCGGCATAAGGGCCCATTATCGAGCCTACTTCCTGCTGGAGATTTTAAGGTACTATATACATGATCTGGTGCCTAAGATACTTTGTAATATTGTGCTTGGAATGATCAATGAAAATCATCGATTAAAGATATTTTAAATGACGAAATAAATTGTTTATATCTTAACTTGCAATGAATTTAGATATGTTTATATACTTTTATATGATACAGATGGCTTTCTGTAGGTGTGAAGAATCTACTCTAGCAGTCCAGCATACCGGCCCATCATCAAGCACGCATCTTGGTGGAGAATCTCTCGCCCAAATTTCTACTAATGTAGAGGCACAGCTTGTGGGCACATCGTCTACCATGGATGGTGAGATATTTAAGTTCCATTACTTGATTTCGTAATCACACTATATTTGGTTCACTTGTTGATTTAAGTTATATTATTTTTTGATAGCATCGACTAGTAGAAGGGCCCTTGGCATGATGCGTGGATTAGGGGTACGGGGACTTGTTGGGAAACAAAGGAAGCTACCAGTCTACATGCCCCAAAGTTTTGTGCTCTTGTTGGTGAACATGCAGGGAAGTTTGCTAGCCAAATTAGTGTATAAGTGCGTACAAACTTGTCCAATATGAATGCTTATAGTTGGAAGAATGTTGTTAGTGGTGAAAAAGAGGCGATCATTCAACATGTGGCTATACTTTAAATATTTATAATTGTCCATGAGCTTGATTTTGTTGTTTTCATTACATTGCTTTATACTTTATGCCGTATTTTATAGTGTATTGTTGATGTTGTCACTAAGCATATTGAATTCAAGGCATAATATTTTCCTTATACATACCTCACTTTGCAGGATCAATTTGATATACATGAAGAATGTTTACTTGTGAACAAATCTCTAAATACAAAGTGTGGTAGATTATTGAGCAACCACTACAACAGGTTTTTTGCAAAATATAAAAAACTTGTGAAGGATGAAGGAAGCACGTATGCAAGAAACCACCCACCAAAAAAAGTCACACGAGAAAAATGAATTGAACTAATTGATAGAAAGTGGAGTGACAAAGATTGGCTGGTAAATAATACTTTGAAAACTTCAATTACAAGTGAAGTATATTCTCACCTTTCACCTATATATGCATTGGATTAATGTTTTATGTAGATCTTATTATGGTGTTCTGTCTAGTAGATTATTCGTTCTATTAAATTTGTTGGATTAATACTTATTTGGAAGGTGGAGTAGATTTGTATTGTAATTTATATTTATAACTTAAGTCAAAATTATAATATTTTCTTGGTCTTTATTCTTTATAGAAAGTCTCAAAAAGAAATGCTTAAAAACAGAAATAAAGAGGGAATGGTTGACAAACACATTCATAGATGTGGAAACAAGTTGCTTGCAATTAGGGTGGATAAGGTGGTGTGTTATTTCAATTTTTCAAAAGCTTCGTATATTACTTGTTGTAATTAATTAACTTGTCTTCTAACATTAGAAAGCAAACTAATCAGAGACAGAAAAATGTAGGTCATATTCCTAAGCTAGCACAACTCTACTATGATACCCACTTCAATTCAAAGACAAAGCAGTGGGTACACCCTCATTGTGAACATACATATGTATGTATATCAGTATATGCCTTGAGTTTGCAAAACTAGAATATATGTATTTTTATTCTATATATGTTTGCAAAACTAGAACATATGTATTTCTAATGGTTTCTATTATTTGAAATGACAGCAAGAGATGTTGAGAGTACAAGATGAGCATTGTAGCACTCCTGAAGCACAACCTTTAACCGAAGAGGAGATATCTATGATGGTTCTTAAGCCATGATCTGGCTATGTAAAGGAACTTGGCATGAGGCCTTCCTCATCTCTTAGGATTCCTGCCTCATCTTCCTCAACTCTATATACTCAACAACTTGAGGGTCGAGTACAAGAGCTCCAAGAACTACAGGCTAGAGGGTCGAGTAGAAGAGCTCTAGGATGCAAACTTCAGGTTGGAGGAGAAGATGGATTGCATCATACAATATTTGAGAAGCAAGGGTGATAGTGACATTTGTGGCAGTGGGGGGAGCTCATTATCTACAAACTAGAACACACTTTGGTTAGTTTTTTATTTTCTTGCCAAAGAGCATTACTATTGAGGCTTGTATATGGTATATGTTGCTAAATTTAGCATAAAAATACAAAAACAAGCATTACCTAGTCTCTCAATTGTAAATTTTTTTGCAATTGCACTATAGTAACCTCTTATATGTATAGGTATTGTAGCACAATTGTGCTATAATTGTGTTTTTTGTTTAGTATGGTGGTGGTGGGTTTTTTGTTTGTGGTGGTAGTTGGATTTTTTATTTAATGGTGGTGGTGAGTTTTGTGTTAATGATGGTGGCTGGATTTTTTGTTTATTGTGTGGTTGGGTTTTGTGTTTATGGTAGTGGTTGGGTTTTTTGTTTAATGTTGGTAGTGGGTTATTTGATTATTGTGATGACTGAGTTTTTTTGTTTATGGTAGTGACTGTGATTTTTGTTTAATGGTGGTAGTGAGTTTTTTGTTTGTGGTGATGGCTGAGTTTTTTGTTTAATGTTGGTGGTGAGTTTATTGTTTATTGTGATGGTTGGGTTTTTTGTTTATGGCAATGGCTGAGTTTTTGTGTTAATGGTGGTGGCTATGTTTTTTGTTTAATGGTAGTGGTGGGTGTTTTGTTTATGGTAGTGGCTAGGTTTTTGTTTTAATGTTGGTGGTTGTGCTTTTTGTTTTATGGTGGTGGTTGGGTTTTCTGTTTATAGTAGTGGATGGGTTTTTGTGTTCATGGTGGTGGCTGTGTTTTTTATTTAATAGTGGTGGTGGGTTTTTTGTTTATGGCAGTGGTTGAGTTTTTGTGTTAATGGTAGTGGCTGTGTTTTCTATTTATTGGTGGTGGTGGGTTTTTTGTTTATGGTAGTGGTTGGGTTTTTATGTTAATAGTGGTAGTCGTGTTTTTTGTTTAATGGTGGTGGTTGAGTTTTTTGTTTATGGTAGTGGCTGGGTTTTTTTGTTAATGGTGGTGGTGGGTTTTTTGTGTATGGTGGTGGCTAAGTTTTTTGTTTATGGTAGTGGTTGGGTTTTTGTGTTAATGGTGGTGGCTGTGATTTTTGTTTAATGGTGGTGGTTGAGTTTTTTGTTTATGGTAGTGATTGGGTTTTTGTGTTGATGGTGGTGGTGGGTTTTTGGTTTATGGTGGTGGCTGAGTTTTTTGTTTATGGTAGTGGTTGGGTTTTTGTGTTAATGATAGTGGCTGTGGTTTTTGTTTATGGTGGTGGTTGTGGTTTTTGTTTAATGGTGGTGGCTAGGTTTTTTTTTTTAATAGTATTGGATAGATTTTTTATTCGTTTTGGTGGTTGGGTTTGTAATTATGATGGTGGCTGGGTTTTTGTTTTGGAATTCACTTTATTTGTTTTGTTTTAAATTGAATTTTTTCTGCATTCTTTATGATTTCTCCACAATTTGTAATGTGGGTTTGGTTTTTATTTGATGAAAATGTTGTGGCTCTTCTTTCTTTGATAGTTTGGCTTTATATGATGTTGTATTATGATTATTTTGTCTAGTTTGTTATTGGATATTTTGTGGACATTTTCTGCATTGTCTTACTAATAATAATCTTTTTTTTTTTTTTTTTTGGTAGTACATCTTATCAAGGACATAGGTTTGCAGTCTAGTTTGTTATTGATGTATTTTCTTTTAAATTTGTGCAAATATGGGATTGGTGGCAAAAAGATAGCTTTATTGGCACTACTTGAACTCAAATAATTTTCTTTAAAGTTTGGAAGCTAAGACACCATTTGTATATTAATAGTTGTAATTATATTGAAATTATAAATAGTTATAATTCGTTGTTTGATCTATTGAAATTTGGAAAAAAAAAAAAAAAAAACAATCGGTGACGCAAAACTTTGTCACCTAATCTATTGAAATTTGGAAAAAAAAAAAAACATTTGGTGATGAAATATTTCGTCACTGAAAATAAGGTTTAGTGACGAAAATATTAAGTGATGAAATCTATCATTTTTTATTGGTGACGAAGCATTTTCATCACCAATAAATTATGTGATGGAGCTTAGGTGACGAATGCTGTTTCGTCACTATTTCGTCACCATATGTATTCGGTGACGAAATAAGGCCATATTGTGACGAAAGGTTTCGTTACCATAGTCCACTTTTGTTGTAGTGCAGGTGTTGTTCTTTAAGTTCCCCTTTTAAGATTTTGTTACGTGACTACTTAATTAAAAAATATACTTCCATCCCATGAGAAAAAATTTACATGACAGAATCTTAAGAGAGGAACCTAAGAAACAGTACTTAAGCACTATACCTAAGTCTTGCTCTATCTGATATGTTTCTCATCCAATAATGTGTGTGTGTGTGTGCATGTGTGTAGCCAAAGTTTAATTAGAGTCTAATTTTTTGCCAAATGCCCTATCTAAGTTTTTAAATTTTTGTGCCTAATATGTTAATTTAGTGTAGAAAAAGAGAAGTTTAATATAAATAAATTATAAAAAAAAAAAACGTAATCATATATCTAAACCTATATATAAAATTAAAATAATAGATAGTTTAGACAATTTTACTTTTATGAACCATTTTTTTGTATAACTAAAATAAGTCGAATTTATAAGTCATTTATACAATACTATGAATATGAACGGTCTGTTGCTAACTAGGTAGAGACAAATATATTACATATATGTGTGTACGTGTTAACTGCGATTGTTTTTAATTATATTAACACATGTACATAAGCTTATAAACTAGTAATATATAATTTTCAAAATCACAAGGAGAGAGAGAGAGATAGGGAGAGAGAGAGAGAGAGAGGGTTTCAAATAATTATTGATGCCTATATACTTATGACTAAATGCAGGAAAAACTAAGTGGCTATGGATTGCCATTGCCATTGCCATCGGCGCCATTGCTCTGCTTGTAATTTTCTTTTTCAGTATATTGTGTTATCTACACAGAAGGAGAATAATTTTACTTCAAGGTAGATGGTTCACATATAGATTGTACTCGTTGGATTATTTCTTGATTATTTGTTACCTGAACGGAAGTTATGAATTTATGTAAATTTATACAGGTAATAATGACACAAATGATGACAAACAATTGCTTAGTCCAAAGATATCTATGGGAGAAAATGGAATTCCAAATAATAGAAAGAAAGCACATGATGTAAGCTTATTTAGTTATGAATGTATACCGATCGCCACAAACAATTCTCATTAGAAAGCAAGTTTGGAGAGGGGGGATTTGGACTTGTTTACTAGGTAATCTCTTAAAAAAACTATAAAGAGAGATGTTTAAACTAACTTATATCTAACATTGGCTTATACCTTATTTGATCATCACAACAGGGAAACTACCAACAGGTCAAGAAATAGCCGTAAAGCGACTATCAAAAAATTCAGGGCAAGGAATAATTGAGTTTAAGAATGAGTTCATACTCATATCTTAACTCCAACACACAAATCTTGTTAAGCTTTTGGGTTCTTGCATTTTTGGAGAAGAAAGGATGTTAATCTATGAATACATGCCCAATAAAAGCTTGGACTACTTCTTATTTGGTTTGAAAAGCATTTAATTTTTTTTCTGAAGACTTTATTTTTTCCATAATGAATATATATAATTATCTGTTGTACTTTATACAAAGTATATTATTGACCATTTATATCTTTTTATATTGAACAGATTCATATAGAAGCAAGTTACTAGATTGGAATATTCGTTTCAACATAATCAAAGAAATCGTTCAAGGATTGATCTATCTCCATAAGTATTCAAGGTTAAAAGTAATTCATAGATATGTAAAAGCTAGCAACATACTCCTTGATGAAAGTATGAATCCGAAGATCTCTAATTTTGGCATGGCAAGAACTTTCAAACAAAATGAACTAGAAGCAAACACTAATAAAATTGTTGGGACATAGTAAGTTAACTACAGATCCTTCATGGGAAAAAAAAAAAAAAAGTTAACAAGGCAGCCCAATACTTGCATTTATTTGGCAGCTAATTAAACATTTCCGCTCTTATAAGCCCATTCATTCATATGTGAAATACAAATATTTGTTTCTTGTTTTGGTTTATGGTTACATGTCTCCTGAATACGCTATGGAGGGTGTGTTCTCTATAAAATCTGATGTTTATAGCTTTGGTCTCTTGATGCTTGAAATCATGAGTGGTAGAAGAAACAACAGGTTCAATCAGTCTAATCTTGTGCTCAATCTAGTTGGATATGTATGTAATATAAATATAAAATTTGGATCATCTACATTTTCATGGTTCTGTGTATCCAACATTTTAAATAATTATTACCATGTTTTTTAGGCATGGGACTTGTGGAAAGAAGATAAAGGACTAGACCTAGTTGATCCAACAATTAGTGATTCATTTGTTGCAAATCAACTGCTAAGATGCATTCATGTCAGCCTGTTATGCATGGAAGAAGGTGCTGTTGATCATCCTACCATGTCAGATATGCTATCTATGTTGACAAATGAAAGTACACAATTGCCTTTTCCTAAAAAATCAGCCTTTTCTAATGGAAGGAAACCAGTTGGGGCAACTATTCCTAAGAAAGAATCTGAAGTTCATACGGCAAATGAAATATCCATTTCTGATAAGGATCCACGATAGAGAGTATGATTTTCTTTTGTTATGTTGCATGTGTATTAGGTGTGGAGTAACCGTGAGATGATGAGTAACAATCAACTGGTTGAGAAATAGCAAAAAATTGACTATCAAGAAATTCAGGACAAGAATTAATTGAGTTTAAGAATGAGTTGACACTCATATCTTGCTATGCTTTTATGTTGTTACATTTTGGAGAAGAAATGATAGTGGTCTATGAATACATGCCAAACAAAAACTGAGACTATTTATATTAGGTTTGAAAAACATTCAATCTTGTTAAGCTTTCATTTTTTTGTTTTTTTTTTTTTTTCTCCAAAAGATTTATATATTAATCTAGATTACTTTATATAAAGTAGATTATTGTTTATACATAAATTTTTATATTGGCCAGATTCAAATAGAAGCAAGCTACAAGATTGGAAGAAATGTTTTAACATTATTTAAGGAATTGCTCAAGGATTGATATATGTCCATAAGTATTCAAGGTTGAAAGTAATCCATAGAGATTTAAAAGCCAAAAACATACTCCTTAATCAAAGTACAAATCTAAAGATTTCTATTACAGGGAAAACTATTGTAACAAATATTAGTAATAAAGAACCACCACCGCACACTCTTGGCGCAATGATCCTTCTATAAGTATGAATGCTTGTAGAGTGTGAGGTCCTTCCATAGTTCTTCAAATCTCCAGGAGTGAGTTTCACACACATATAAATTTAAATTATGCTAGAGTAAAAATTTTATATTGTATAAAAAATAATAATAATAATAAAGAACGGAAGTTTATATGGTGAACAGCTTGTCCATTTTAGATATGGTTGCCTGATAAATGTTACAATTTTCTTTGGTTAATTATCTTGTATGTTTGTCAGGAGGAAATAAATTCACCTTTGGAGATCCGCTGATTCTTGTAACGAAAGGGTAGAATCAATTTGGAAGAAGTACAGTTTTAGGTCATCTATTCTATTGCCGAGATTATCTTTGTTGTGCGCTCTTTGGGTAAAAAAGAACCTGCTATATATATATATATATATATATATATATATATATATATATCTCTGTGTGTGTGGGAACAACTAGAACATTATAAAATCTTCAATTAATTTTTGTTCTTATGTCCTTCTTATTGTAATAATCATTATTATATAGAAGCTCGGGCCCTCATTTATCTTCGTATTTTCCTATAGCACTTTTCCACGGAGGAGTTCACGTTATGTTATCTTAGTAATAATTCCACATGAAAATAGTCAAAAAATTGACTGTGTCTTTGGGGTCAATCACGAAATTGTCATCCAAAAGCCTTGTTAAAATAAAGAGGTATATTTTTCCAAGAAAAGTATTATTTTTATTTTATCATCCACTGTTTCAAGCTTTAATAGATACGGCCAACCTGCCCCAGATGCGAACTCATGCCGTCTGTAATTGTTGTTGGGCTCCCAATATTCGGTGCAGTCTTAAATGACGAATTTTCCCTTCTGCTTCTCCTGTTCTATTCAATCCTAGAGTAAACTTAACGCTAGGGTAAAGATAGAGTATAATGCATTCCTGGACAATTGTCTTTATAAATATTTCTATTTGGATCATCTGTGTAACCCTGAAATTCTCTTAATTTTCGAAATGAAATCCAATCTCCGTGAAAAATCCTTCATCTATGACCAAAACATGTAAAAAATAAAATAAAATAAAATAAAATTTTACCTTGGTGCAAAACCTCTTAGGCCCCCTAGGAATCCCATTTATCTTCAGTATCTTGGATTTCCCCCTTCAACACTTTTTTTGATAAAAAATTAATTAACTCCAAAGAGAATCCAAGAAAAGCAAACTAGGAGGTTTGATTAGGGATAAACCTGGGACAAGGGCACCCGGGTTTCCCCACAGGTAACCTTAACAGTCTTGTTAGGGTTTTAGGTTCCAATAGTAATAAAGTTAACTAATTCTTAGCCTAGTAATTTGTAATACCCGAACGGAAAAAAAAAAAAATATATATATATATATATATATATAAAGAGAGAGAGAGAGAGAGAGAGAGAGAGAGAGAGAGAGAGATTAAAAGGACGGGTATTTTAGTAAATTTTTTTATGGGGTCAATTTTATAATTAATTTTACTAAGGGGGTTTGGGTTTTTAGAAAATAAGATTGGAACCCTAGCTGTATATAAGTTAATTTAAGTCAGCTTATGATGATAGATATTTTAATAGAGGAGACTATTCAAAATACTCAAATATAGAAGATTTAACTACACAATTGAGGTAAAAGCCTAAGAATCTCTTTCTTGCCAAATCTAAGCTTTATTTGGAATTAGCTTATGAGGTAAAAGCCTAAGATTTAAATACTCAGCTTATGATGATAGATATTTTATGCAGGCATTTTGGATAGTAGGTAAACTATTTAAATATTCTAGAGTTTTAATGATGCAAATTAAGAAAAGTTAGATTTAATTTTCGGTATAGATAGAGGCTTTGGTCTATTTAGACCTGCTTATTTTGTTGAAATTGAAAAATATATGCTAAAGTACTATAGATAAAACTAAAAATTAGCTAAAATAATACAATGAGACCCATAAATAGTATCAAAAAGTGAAATAAGGCTCATAAATAGTAACAAAAATAAACTAAATAGTAAAATAAGCTGACAAAAATTAAGTTATCCAGACACTTTAATGGTCAAGTTTCTACACAATTTTTCTTTGATAAATAGCACCTGATGTGACTTCTTAGGATATATAGCAGAACCCGAAGTGGTATTGGGGGAATACAAAAGCCTAGTAGTCTACGCATGCTTTGAGGTCTGACATAAAATCACGTGTTAAAAAAAAAAAAGAGAAAACATTAAAACAAGGCAGCGCTCAACTTCTTTCTTTCTTAGGGTCTATTTGAATGCCGCTTATTGTTGAAAAATGAAAACTGAAAATACCCTAACAAAATAATCTTAAATGTATGAATAGTGCTATAGTACCCAGTTTTAATGAAAATTTTACTGAATTCCGTACTTGTGAGTCCCATGAACAATGCACTGAACCCATTATTTAAATGTCAAATGCCAAACGCAATCCAAACTCATACTTAGCGTGCGTTTAGGTAACACATTTTGCAGTGTTAGGCCCTGTTCACGCGTTTTAAGCATAGGATTCACAGAACTGTTGCAAACAAATGAAGAAAAACGCAGACCCACGACACAGTGTGAACAGTGTTTTACCATTTAAAAAATATTTTGTTATAGTATTTTTAATAATAAATTTTCAGTTTTCAGCAAAATAAGTGGCCCACAAAAGTGAATAAGAAAGTCAATGAAGTTAGGTTATAATTATCAAAAAAAAAAAAAAAAGAAACAAAGGAACACACGCACTTGAAGATGGCCCAGGTGCCTACATAGCAATAGGAGTTATGGTCTTATCTCTAGGGCTTTAGTTGTGGCAGAAAAAAATAATATATATATATATATATATAAAGAAAAATATTGTGATTAGGTAGAATTTTGGTGTGAGATAACAGTAGATTGTTATAAGTTTTTCTTGAATTATTTGATTTTTGAGTAAATGATGCTTTAAAATTGTTTAGGTGATATCTAAGAATTTTAGAGAAAGTGTTAAGGAGAAGTACTTTTGTGGTGAGCTAGCTGAGGTAAGTAACCTTATCCTAATTGGTTTTATTTTGCTTATACTACTATATTTTAACTACTGAATTTTGTTTATAATTTTTACACTTTTATTTAATTGTTCTAGCTACATTGATATATAAAGTAAAAAATAAATAATTATCACAAATATATTTGATTACTGAATATATAATTATATATATATATATATATTTGAATGAGATATATTTTTTTTGAACTATTGTTGCCGGAGAACAAGGGATTAAGTTATAAGTAGTACAAAATTAAGTGTCTAAGTTTAGACATCATACATTATGAAAGCCCATGGTGTTAGTAAAGCAAAGTGAGAAGCCTAAGAGCAACCACATCAATGGTTGCAAAATCTTGCAAAAAAAAAAAAAAAAAAGTAGCTCATTTTACACATTTTGATTAAAAAAACACCCACATCAGTGGGTGTAAAGTTGTGCATAAATGCACAAGTGCTACAATAACTATGCATATAAGCACGGTTACTGTAGTTCTTACGGTTACTGTAGCTCTTATGGTTACTGTAGCACTTGCATTTAATGTTTTACTATTTTTTCTCTCTCCTTTACCTCAGTCTCTCTTTTTCTCTCCATGCTTCTCACTCTCACCTCTCTCTCTTTTTATCTCTGGTCCCTCACTCTCAGTCACCGATCTCCAAAGCAAGCAGCCACTGATGAACCAAGAAGCAAGCCACCGAAGAAGCAAGCCGTGCCACCTTTGCTCTCATCGTGCCACCGTGATCACTGCCAAAGCTCACTCATCAATGCGATCTCTGAAGCTCACTTGCCGAAGCTCTCGCCGTGGCACCACCAATCGCCGCTAAAGCTCTGTTTATTCAGTGGGTTTTAGGGTTTTGATCTTTTTAATTTTTTGTTTGATCAGTTTTGGGATTTTTAGTTTGATCAGTGGGTTTTTGGGTTTTGATCTTTTTAATTCTTTGTTTGATCAGTGGATTTTAGGGTGATGGTGCTTGATGATGGTGGTTGATGCTGATGCTTGATGATGGTGGGTTGATGATGGTGGCTAGGTGGGTTGATGGTGGGTGTAGATTGATTGTTGATAGTGGGTGAAGATGAATATTTTATTTGAATAAATGTGTATAATAGACAAATTAATGTGGGTGTTTTGCAAAAATGGGGTGTAAAATAGAAAAAGTAGAATTTTTTTTGCAAAATTTACAAAATTTTTGCATTTACTGATGCAGATGCTCCAAAGCCGATAAAACAAATACCCCAAAAGTGCTTGCTGTAACCAGAAACAACGCTTTTTTTAGCATCTGAAGCCACAAAATGCTAAGAGCAAATCTCTAAGCGCATTCACAACAAAGGTTGTAAATGCTATAAATGCTATTTTTTAGCATCTGAAACCACAAAATGCTACTCCATCAAACTTCTCATATCTTAAAATTTTTGCAATCTTGCTACAGTGCGCTCTCAAAAATGAGAGCGCACTGTAGCTTAAATCTTATATAAAAAAATAATTTTCTATTGCTCTCTCATATCTCTCCCTGTACTCTTCTTTCTTTTTGTCTCATCGGTGTCTTCTTCTCTTATTTCTTCTTTCCTTCTTTCACTATTCTAACTTATTTTCTCTTTTCTTCTTTCTTTCTCTTTTCTTCATACATCGGCATCCACAACTGAAAACCATAGTGGTAAGGTTCGGCGAAACTGTGAAGAAGATGAGGTCGAGTTTGTGATTTGTGGGGGTGGCTGGGTTGCAGTGGTTTGGCGAGCATGGCTAGGTTTCAATAGGTGTGGCTGGGTTTGGGTGGGTTTTGTGATTTGATTTTGGGTGAGAAATTTCAAAAATATGCTCTTTCTAATTTTGGGTCTATGATTTCTAACATGGGTTTGAGATTTGTGGTGGTACTGGGTTTGATTGGTGGTTTTGATGTTAGTTTGTTGAGTTTTTTATTTGGTTTTGGGTGGTGGGAATCCCGATTTGCAGAGGTTATGGGTACCGTCGGTGATGGTGGCTATGGCTGTGCTGTGGTGGTTTGTGGTTGGGTTTGTGGGTGATTGGTTTATGTTGGTTGTTGGCTGCTAGATAAGGTGGCTATTGGCTGTTGGGTGTGGTGGCTATTGGGTTTTGTTTTACCAGGAGTGGTGGTGGTGAGTGGATGTGGTAATGTGGCGCCGGCGGTGCTGTGAGAAAGAGAGAGACAGAGGGGAAAGGAAAAATAAAAAATTATTGAAAAATAATAAAGAAAAAATATTTAAATGAAATGGTAAAAAAAAAAAATAGAAGTTTTGATATAGGTTGTAATGTAAAGTGGTGTAATATGTTATAAAATTGGGTTTTGAGATGTTAAATGCTAAATTTTTTAGAATTGTTGATGGAAATGCTCTAAATAAGTTTCAAATTGTGTGGTAGCACAAGTAGTACGTTCCCTCTCTGTCTCTCCTCCATGGAATCTCTAGATTTTAATTTATTTTATAATAAGGATTCAATACAATATGAGCCAACCTAATCGATGATGCCCAATAAGTTTTCGACATTAATTAGCGAAAAAGGTAATGCAAAAAGTTATTAATTGTCATGAAGATTTCGTGTCATCGTGCTTTAGAAGATGTTAAAGACCACAAATTTTTTTATAACTTTCTGTCTTAACTATGACGCGGTAGAGTGTAATTAGTGAAGAAAAAATAGTCGGTCTATGTGAAAGTAATAGTTAACCATTTATAGTCTATTACATCAAAATTGTGGCAAAAAAAATTGTAAAATAATTTGTAATCCTAGAACTACTCTCCTCTTCTATTGATGTTAAAATTTTAATTGACATGATTTACTTCATCATTAGAGTATTAGCATTGGTGGAGGAATTTTGCTAAAATGCTAAATTTACTATCAAAATATAGCAAAAGCCAAGTACATCAGTGGAGCTAAAGGCATAATTTTTTGCTGCTGAGCTGTAGCACACAACTATCTTTACTTATACACTGTAGCTCTAATGTAAAAAAAAAAAAAAAAAAAAAAAAAAAAAAAAAAAAAACAACAACAACAACAATATTTAGCTCAAATTATTTAAGGGATTCTTTTTCTTTTTTTTCTTTTTTTTTTTCTTCCGTTCTTATTTCTAATTGCAAGCTCCTCTCTTCTCACACCACTATAGCTTAGATTTTTTTTTTTTTTTTCCTCTTCCTATCTTATCAATACACCACTGTAGCTCAAATATATCTTTTCCTCTTCCTTCCTTATTTCCCATTGCCAATAATTATTTTATTAAGACACCACTGTGGCGGTGGCTGTATGTGTTATTTATTGTAGTATATATATTATTTTATTGTGTTGAATACTAAAACAAAACTAATGATGTTGGGTGTTTTGTAAAATTGGATGATAAAATAGATAAAGTAATTCTTTGTGGTGCTAAATTACTAAATTTTTGACAACATAAATGTTGTGATTCAAATCCTGTAGATTTCATAGACCACTCTACCAATAAATTTTCCTAAATTCTTTTATTTTATTTTTTATACAAGATAAAAATTCTACTCTAGCCCAATCTAAATGTATATATGTGTGAAGCGCTTTCTTGGACACTTGAACCACGGCCCTTGCCCTTACACCTCACATGCATTTATACTTGTGAAGTGATTATCACACCAAGGAGGTGTGGTATTTCATTGAATTCTAACCATTCTTTTATGATTTAATGATCTAAATTGTGCCATGTTAGTATTCCACTAATAATAATCTTAACTGTTTTATTTGTCATATCATTATATTATTTTAAAAGTATTATTAGTAGAAAACTGACATGATAAAATTTAGACTATTAAATCATTAAAAAATAGTTAAGAATTAAGTAAATTAACTAGAAAACTTAGAGAATTTAAATCCTAAATATTGATGCTCTTATACGTCAAAAATTGGACAGACAGCAGTAACAAAAGTTAGAAAATTTGTCTGGATTTTACCAGCCAGCCAACTTTCTTACCCAAAAGCTGGGATGGAAAACAAGGTAAAGAGAGCAACGCGAGAAAAGCTTTGTATATATTTAAAGAAGCCGGGGCCCTTTATAGAAGCCGGGGCCCTCGTTCATCTTCAAATTTTCCAATATAGTTTCCACCTTAGCTTTGAACTCCATTTATTGTTAAAAATTAAAAATTAAAAATATTATAATAAAATAATTTTTAAATATGTAAATAATACTATAAGACTTAATTTTAAAATTTTTTTAAAATAAAATATTTATGAATGCTGAAAATAATACATATAATCCATTAAAAAAACAAATTACACAGCTGATTTCAGCTCTATCCAAACGTAGGGTAGGTTATTCTATGCAAGACTAAAAAGTAGACTGACTAAACTCTGTATTTGGGGTCAATCATTAAATTGTTATCCAATAGCCTTTTTAAAATAAAAAATTAAAAAGTTTTCCCGGAAAAGTCTAAAATTGTTGTCCCCGACCTGCTTTCAGAGCTTTGCGTGTTTCAAGCTTTAAAAACATTGTATGGAAAGGAATATTTGGTGCAGTCCCATGTGACGGATTTGCCCTTCATGTGTTGCAAGTTTTTTTGAGGGCACGTGTTTCAAGTTTTTAAATTGGAGCATTAGCGTCATTCCCTCTATTAATGTCCTGTGTGAAAAGATTATATTATATATTTATGTATAGTACTTATTAATTGCCCGTTTGGATACAGATTAATTGGGCGTCCCGTTTCCTCTTCTGCGTTTTCCCCTTTTTTTTTTTTTTTTTTCAACGTGCATGAACAGTAACCGGTACTGTTCATGCACGTTTTTTCACTGTAGCAACACTGTGCAGGAGACAAAAATCACTGTTTGGCACTGTTCACGCACTGTTTACGCACTGTTCATGTACTTTTTTAACAATTTTTTATAAAAAAATGGTCCCGCGGTACTATTCACACATTAAAAAATTATTTTGCTACAGTGTTTTCAGTTTCAGTTTTCAGTTCAGCAAAAATAAGCTCTATCCAAACGGACCCTAAGTGTTAGAATATTTGGATAATTTATATAACACCTCATTAAAAAGAGAGGATATTAAGAATATGAACAAATTGTTTGAGTGAATTTATATATATTTAACTATTTTTACTAATTTAATTGTGCCATTATCTTTTATATCTATGTGTGTAATTTTTTTTTTTTTTTTTTATATACCATTTTCAATTGTAGTCAAAGCAACTCAATTTGAGTAACAATGATAAATAAAAATTAATTAATTAATTATATATATTACTTTAAATAAAAACATTAACATATTATTTTAGTGAAGTTCTAAATATTTAATAATTTAAGTACACAATTATTTTTTATATCTTTAATTGCATGCGTTATTAAATTTACTTTTATATTTTTGATGATTTTGTTTTTGTACGTTTTGAGATCCCTTAAAACAAAAATTGTTTAACATAGTTATTTAGCCAAGTGATTACTTATATAAATTATTCAGATCTAGGTTAATACATTCAAATCATATTATGTAAGTAATGCGAAAATATAAAGAACACACGATATGATAATTCAGGAAAACTAAACCGGTAAAAAACCTAGGTAGGATTAAACCTAGTTATCCTCAAGGTAAAACTGATCCACTATGAAAGAATTGAAGTTTGTACAATAAGACTTAGACTACTAATATCCTATTGCTACATCAAGTAGAAAACTTACTATCACGACCACGTGACAGCTCCAAGTCCATGGACTTCTTTCCTTGATCCACTACAACCTTAAGTTCTTTATGCAGCAACTAAAGCGATCACCAAGTTCTTAACATGAATTTTGATCTTAATAACCCTAAGTGTGTATGAAAGTAAACACCTTTAAATCTCATTAGAGATTCAACACACAGCACATCAAAGACTTCTAAAATGTACTAGGGTTTTTCCTTTTATACTTGGAGCAAAACATAAAACCCTACACATCAAACGGGTTTGGCCTAAGTTGGAAATTTTGCCAAAAAATTAATTTGCACGAGGTTCGATCGATTGAGTCTAATTTTCAGTCGATCGAGCCTTGCAGATTTAGACCAATAAATCCTACAATCCCTCGATTCCAACTTTTACAAATAAACATTCTTTAAGCAATCCTAAACCTAGACTCTATGTTTTGATCATGATTTGCCAACAAAATACATAATGAAGTTCTAATACATTTAGTTCCTAAAATCTTAGAACATAACAAACTCCTCTTTTGACAATCCGTGACAAAACACATCACAAAATGAATTGCTCAAAGTTACGAATAGCCCATTCAAATTTAAATGCCCAAAAACAATTTAACCTAACTACTTCTATTAGTTGCCAATGTAGACAACAACCACAACTGAATTAACTTATAAATTCCTAAAACACTCAACAAACACATAAACCCATGTATGGAAAATACAAGTAAACCAATATAAATTCTTGATTTCAAAAAACATAAAATAAGGCATATATCATGAATAACCTCATAATATAAATCAATAACCAATGTATCATATGTGAAACAAGAAACAATAATAGAAACATAACAGATAGTGTCTCCCCCTAAGATATACAACCCATAAATGATAATACATCAAGGCAAAAGCAATAAGTAAATACATCAAAAGCCAAAACAAAATACATCAAGGTCCTAGATATAATCTAGCTCCAAAACAAAAACTCTCCCTATAAACATGCATATGTACTTTCCCTTTTTATGACAAATTGCCAAAGGGAAATCATGACTCATCATCAAAAGGTGGAGGTTGCGGAGTAGAACCTCTAGTACTTGCCAAATTTGCTTGTAAATCCTGAACCTTAGTGAACACATCCAAAAGGAGCTGACCATGCGCCGCCTAAATGGTCATGATAGTGTCTAGCATACTCCATACAAAACCATCACTCGATGAAGAAGCAGGAGGCTCAACATCAGCTGTAGGATCCACAAACTCCTCAGCATTGGGGTCACCAAATGTGAAAGGCCTAGATGCACCTGTAGAAGACTCAACCTATAGGACACTTAGAGCTAGCTTTCAATTGAGCTACTCTTTGCCGAAGAAAGGTGTCACCTATAGGAGTTATAATATGTACAGGTTTAGATGCAAGAAAATCCTCTAAATCTAAATCTAAAAGAACCCTATGAACAAAAATCAGATAAAAAAGACCATGAGATTTTACACTAATCCTATGAATCTCAACAAGAGATCGAATAAAAAGAGTAGGAAAACTCATAGGAGTATTGGTAACCAGGGCATACAAAAATGCACACCTCTCAAAGGGAATAGTATAAAGATGAGAGATAGGCCAAATAGAAAGACAAGAAATCCGTAAAAACAAATAGCTGAGTTCAGTTAGCTCATGGGAAGTGACACGAAGATCAGCACCCCAACTGATGGTAGTACCGGTAATGAAAGACATGATGTCATCAAGAGGAAGGGTCTCAATGTATTGGTACACAAGCTGCTGTACCAAAGGTACATGTACGGGCATCGAACCCCCAGGCCCACCATCCTCAAGCCCACGAGTACAACTGCGCTAACGGGCCATGCCCCATATCCGTTCGACCCTAGGCCCAAAAGAACGACCATTTCCTCGTGAGTCCCGGCACCGACCAGTTTAAAAGGCCTCACCTAAGACCGACCTAGCTTGTATGAAGTGCCCCGAGAGTTAAAAGCGAATTCACCTTTGGTATGGCCAGCAGAACAATCCACGTATCGTTTGCACCTGATGCCCGAGATCTTGCCGGCCTTGCCGGTCAAAGGCCCGTAATGCCGTGCCATATACCCCGCACACCTCGGAAGTTTTCCTGCCGTGAAACTACGTGACAATGGAACTAAGTTCCGATGCCACCATCGTCCCCTTCTTTCGCTCATAATTGCTCACCACTTACAGAGGGCGACATTGGACCTCCCCATCCATTAGACCAGCCCGCTGCAGCTATAAAAAGGAAAGGGAATATCAGAAATAGGGGCGGTGAAAAAGGTGAGAGAGAGGGAGGAAAAGAAGAGAAGAAAAAGAAGGAGAAGGAAGAAGACAAAAACGCAAGGGGTACCCCAACGAGGAACCACTCCATAGCAGGAAACGCCAAAAGCCCACTATACAAATAGATTGTGAGCCCAACGTCCTCTAGGTCCATTCGCCGCCTTTGGGTGCGCACAGTACACCAAGAGCAGTGGCCACTACAGAATGAGTAATGACATACTCTTCATCCCTTATCCAACTCCTCACATATTGAGTGTTGGAATCATCAGAGCGGACAGAGAGGTTTGAATAGAACTTTATAATTAAAGCAGCCAAAGGAGGATGCTCGACCTCTAAGAGTGGTAACCAACCCCTATGCTTAAAGTTCCTATGTATCTCTGAATCTAACTCATCTAATATGACCTTACACTCAGCCTAGACTGACCTAAAGATGTTTAGTTTCTCATAGGTTTCTTGGTTTTTCTCGATTCTAAACCTATCACTCTCAAAAGCAGGGGTAGAGGGAGTAGTGGTTTTCTTTGCTCAAGTCTTTCTAACCATGATGCTAAGGGTTGGAAAGAAAAGACAAAACCAGAAAACAAAGAAAAAAAAAACAAAAAACTAAGGGTAGACTGCATTAGAAAGGGTTAGAGCACAAAAAATATAGATAATAACAATCTATATAATGCATGAAAAGAATGCACAAATGGTGCATGCTCTAATGCATTGAAATTTATTCAATTTTACCTTATAAACCATTAATTGACTTGAACATAGAGTTTTAGTTCAAAAACCCCAAATTTTGAAAAACCCAATTCCAAAAATCAGACCAAATTGGTCAATTAATCATTACACTAGTTAGACAACATCATATAATGACATAATCAATCAATTACACAAGTCAATTTCATCAATTTTAGCCCAATTAAACAAAATCCTCAATTTCACAAAGTTTCAAGCCCTAAAAATTTCAATTTTCCCAAAATCACAAAATAAATCAAATTAATGCATGGGAAACATGTTAATATCATCTAAGAACAAAAACCCATTGATTTGTTTTGGTTAAAAACAACTGAAATTATCTCAAATCCAAAAACTGGGTGGTTCGGAATTTTCAATAAAAATGCATGAAAAATGTGATTTTAATGAAAAATAACGGGTAAAAAAGGCTTATTCAAGCTTGAAGACATAAACCCTTGAAAGATTTGAGGCAAAAAACAACAAAAAATGGCTTAGATTGGATTAGTCGAGGAAGAATAGTGAAAAGAGTGTTTGGAAAGTTTTGAAAAGTATGCAGATCACATGAGAAAACTCTTTTTAAAACAATCATTGACCGATTTTCCATCGGTCAAAAATTAGCTTCGATCGATCGAAAATTAAATTCAATCAATTGAGTACCAATTGAGCGAGGCAGATTGTAACCAAAATTTTTATCGCATTTTTGATTGGTCGAGAAACAGCTTCGATTGGTCGAGAAACAGCTTTGATTGATCGAAAATCTAGAAAACGCGAATTTTTTAAAAACATAGCAATTTAATGCAGAAACTCTTCAAAACACAATGTTTCATGAATGAAATGCATGAAAATGAGATTAAAAGTTTTTCAAAAATACTTGAATTCAATCTTGATCATCCAAAAACAAGTTTTTCAATCAATTTGTCTTCAAAACTCAAACATTAAACACATTTTGCATTAAAATCAAGGAATTTATAATCTTGGCTGGCCACAACAAAATCACACACAATATCATGTACTAAGTTTAGCAAAAAATAACTTGTATAGTATGTGCAACTAGCAATAGCTTGAGATACCTGTGAGGTGATATGTAGATAGTAATTAATCACACTTTCTACAAAATTCATCACATAAGTTTGAAAGAGACTATCACTTAAAGAGTTATATCACATAACTCTCACATCTCCTAGAAAACAAGCTTGCAATCATGGAATCTCTTTTGTTGCCTCATAATGTACACACCAAATTTATTTCATTGTGAAAGTATTTAATTAGTCAAATAATGTACACACCAATTTTAGCATTAATTCGAGACTACACCTTATGTCCTTTTTGTGCATGTGCTATACTTTTTCAAGTACAAAATCTTATGATATACACTAAGGTGTTCATGATTGGCTAGGAAACAATGGTGAGATAGTTATTTATACCTTTCTCATTAAGTTCAAGTCCTAACAATCAAAAGCATGTGACTTCAAAATCAAGATTAAGTTATCAAAAACTATAAACAACTCCCACACAACATGCACTACATAGCTAAAACTAGCAAAGTGTAATAAAATAAGCTCATCCAAGCTAAACAAGCATGTTATGTGAAGATAATATGACCAACCTTGATTACAAGTCCAAGAAAAATAATGCAAAACACATTTTTCCTTCTTTTTCCAAATTTTTTTAAAATTTTTTATTTAAAAAGAATAACAAAAACAACCTATCATGAAGTGCATGAATATTATGCAATGCAAATTTTAAAAGCAAACAAAAACAAAATAGCAAAGAAGAATGGTCACAAAGAATATTGAGATGAAGCATAAAAACCATGTCAGAAAGACTCAATTAGATTGAGCATTTTGCATCCAAAACTTTTTAGATGCAACTCTTGTATTGGAGTTATTATTCATATTAGAATGATGAGCAATTCCAGAATGGATATAAATGTTTAATGCGTTCACCAACTCACCAATAAGCACCATAGGATCTTGTGCTTAAGGCACAAGTACTTTTGGCTTGTTTGCTCGCTTTGCAGTTTACAACTTGAAATAGTTTAGGCGAATATACCCAGTTTTTCCACAAAAATGATAAACCCATATAGGTTTATCATGCAACTTATCCTTAGGGAGGGTAGGATTCTTAACCTTAGACTCTTTAAGATCAACTCTAATCTTCCTAGGAGGTGGTGTAACTTCTACTGTTTTGATAATCTCACTCTTGGAGGGTTCAGAAGAAGAAACAAAATTTGTGGAATGAGTTTCAGATACAGAGATGCTCTCTGCAAAACCTAGACCAGTTTTGTCTAAGGGAGACTTCTAAATACTCATTATGTGATCAAGTTTAGAACTAGCAGACCTATTTGTTTGTTCTTTGACAACAGATAATTCTAATTCCTAATTCTTAACCTTATCAAGCAGCAACATGTTTTCAGTCTTCACCTTATTAATTAAGTCATTAGCATCAATTAATTTCAGTAACAAATTTTTCTTATCAAGCTTAAGAGAAGCAATTTTTTTCAAACCTAAGTCAACATTCATAGCATCTTTTGCAGCAACCTTGTAACGCTTATTATAAGCTTTTTGCAAATCAGCATTCTTAGAAAGTTTCCCATCAGAAGGGTTCTCTTCAAACACAACACTTTCATCAACTACAATAGTTGCTGTGAAAGTAATGAAGTTTCCATCCTTATCACTACCAGAATCATGATCAGAAACTTCATTATTACTAAGGGTTACAACTATAACTTTACCCTTTAATTTCAAGAATGTAAGACATTCTGATTTCACATGACCATACCCTTGACAACTAAAACATTGTTGACCCAAATAATTATTTGAGGTTTGACCTACTTTCTTTTTAGATTTATCAGTATTGTTCACTTTAGTGGGTTTATTCCTCTTAAAATTTCTAAGTTCAGCATTGTTTTTACCTCTTGCCTTTCTTTTGTTGTTCTCAAGAAAGTTTCTAAAGTTCTTGGCAAGATATGTGATCTCTGTAGAAGAGAGTTCATCATTAAATCCATTATCATCAACATCATCAATTGATTTAAGAGCCATTGCTTTAAATCTGTTTGGCTTAGGTAGACCTAGCTCATAGGACTGGAGAGATCCTATAAGCTCATCAACAGGGATTGAGTCCACATCCTTGCTTTCAGTAATGACAGTCAATTTGGGTCTAAAGTCCTCAGTTAAGGATCTAAGTATCTTCCTAACAATCTTAGGTTGATCATAAATTTCACCCAAATTATAAGCAGAGTTAACGATATCATTTAACTTAGCATAGAATTCACCAAAACATTTATCATCAGATATTCTAACACTTTCAATCTGGTAGTTAACTACTGTAGTTTATTAATCTTAACTGCTTTTGTGCCTTCATGCACAATTTGGAGAATATTTTATGCAGTATGAGTAACCTCAACTTTAGAGATTCTCTTGAATTCCTCCATAGATATAGCATTAAAAATAGCATTCATGGCTTTGCTTTTAAAAGCGGTTACTTCTTTTTGAGAAGTTGACCACTCACTTACAAGAGTAGTTAGTTTCTTCCATCCATATTCAACGGAATTCCAAACTCTCTCATTAATAGATTTCAGGAATACTTTCATCCTTACTTTATAGTAGGCATAATTGTTTCCATCAAAGTGAGGTAGGATCATAAGAGAGTGACCGTGTTCCATGCCAACAATGGTCAAGGATCAACTCTTAGATCAAATGATCTAAATACAAGAGCTAGCCTGCTCTAATACCACTTGTACTTTTTTAGACCTCTTAAAACATAAGTTGTTTAATTTAGTTATTTAATCAAGTGATTACTTAGATAAATTATTCAGATCTAGGTTAACACATTCAAATCATATCATGTAAGTAATGTAGAAATATAAAGAACACACGATATGATAATCCAGGAAAACCAAACCTGTGAAAAACCTAGAGAGGATTTAATCTAGCTATCCTCAAGGTAAAACAAATCTACTATGAAAGAATTGAAATTTGTACAATAAGACTTAGACCACTAACATCCTATTGCTACATTGAGTAGAAATCTTACTATCACGACCACGTGACAGCTTCGAGTTCACAAACTACTTCTTTCCTTGATCCACTGCAACCACAAGTACTCTCATTTGTGACTTTGAGTCTCCATTCAAAGGTTTCAGATCTTCTTTAAGTTTTTTATGCAGCAACTGAAGCGATTACCAAGTTTTTGACATGAATCTTGATCTTGATAACCCTAAGCGTGTATGAAGATAAACACCTCTAGATTTTACAAGAGATTCAACACACAGCACATTAAAGACTTCTAAAATGTAGATAGGATTTGTCCTTTTATACTTGGAGCAAAACATAAAACCCTACATGTCAAATGAGCTTGGGCTGAGTTAAAAATTTTGCTGAAAAATTAATCTACATGAGGTTCGATCGATCGAGTCTAATTTTCGATCGATTGAGCCTTGTAGATTTAGACCAATAAATCCTACAATCATTTGATTCCAACTTTTACAAATAAACATTCTTTGAGCAAGCCTAAACCTAAACTCTATGTTTTGATCATGGTTTGCCAACATAATACATAATGAAGTTCTAATACATTTAGTTCCTAAAGTCTAAATGTATTAGAACCTAACAGTTTCAATTGTTTCCCAAAAAAAAAAAAAATATTGAAAAAAATGTTATATTTTAAATCATTATTTTTCTTTTCTTTTTGATAAAAATTATTCTTACATAAATTTGATAAAAATAACCATATAAATATGTAGTGCAACATCTATAGATAATCAATGCATTTTCTAATTTACCCCATTAATACATTACAATAAATTAGTAGACTAAAGTAAACTTTTAGCACTTAAACTTTGGGTTTGTTTTCATTTTGGACCTTTATGTTTCAAAAATTTCGACCCTTTGTGTTTGATTTCAATTTCATATTTTCTCTCATGTTCATTTTCACTATATATTTGTCCATTAAGTGTAACACACGTGACGTGTACACTGAGCCACATCACCCAAAAATTCTAAGTGTTCATTTGGTAAAGATTATTTTTGCCAATTTATTTTACTATTCAGCTTATTTTTGTTACTATTTATATGCATTGTTTGTTTCGATGGAAAACCTTATGTAAAGAAAATTTTTCGTGTTTTCCATTTTTGGAAGTGGTAAAAAAGATAAGTCAAAGAAAAACTATATTTGATCAACTTAAAAAATATGATTTATTTTTAGAGATTGTTTTCCATTAATTGTTTTTGGAAAACAACTTTATTTCAGAGCAAGCTAAATAAAGGAAGTTAGAAGGTTGTTTTTCAACCCATTTAAAGTTGCTACCAAACATTAGAAAATGAGAGAGTTTTATAGAAAATGCTTCTTGGAAAATAACTCATTTTCTAGAAAAATTCATTGCTAAAACAAATAGATTAATAGGTTTCACTGTACTTTTTGGTACTATTCATGGATCTTACTGTATTATTTGAACTAACTTTTACCTTTATCTATAGTAATTTCAGTAAAAAGTTTTTAGTTTCAACAACATAAGCAAGTCCTAAACGGACCCTAAATGTTTCCAAATTAGTAATAGAATGAACGATAATGCCAATATGAAAATGCAAACAAACATGAGAATGAAAATTTTGAAACATAAAAGAACAAAATGAAAACAACCTCAAACTTTAAAAGCCAAAAAATCCTAGTTCTTATATATATATATATATATATATATAGATACACACACGCACACACACAAAGGGTTATGGACAACAGAATCCCCTTAGGCCAACTAGGAATCTCCTTTTATGTTTGAGAGTTATGGACAATGGGGTTAATACCATCCAATACTTGGTGCATTAGGAAAATATATCGTACTAGCCTTAAACTAATAAAGATACTCTTCTAGATTCTCTCAGACAAAATATAAGGTAGTAAACGGTAGTACTGGCCAGTACTAACTGTCCATGGATTATTTTGGATGTTTTAGCTAGTATTGATGTTTTGGTCAATACAGTAAAAAATTGTTGAAAATTTATAGAACATGTTATTTAAACTAATACATTGGACTAATGTATTTAAACTAATATTTACGTATATAAAATATGTGATTTTAAATTATATATATATATATATATATCACTACAACAAAATGTATTTTCAGTGACGAAAACATTCGTCACTAGAATTACAGTTTTTCGTCACTAAGGATCTTTAGTGACGAAATTAGACTTTTAGTGATGAAACTCTTTTCGTCACTGAAACCCCGTTACTAAAAGTCCTAGCAACGAAAAATTTCATCACTAAAAGTCTGATTTGATTTAAAAAAAAAAAAACATTTAACGACAAAAACGTTTCGTCACTAAATGTTTTCCTCGCTAAAAACACTATTTAGTGACGAAAATATTTCGTTACTAAAAACACTTTAGTTTATTAAATCATATTTAGTGACGAATAATTTCGTCACTAAAACTATGTTCGGGTATATATAGTGACGAAAAAATTCGTCACTAAAACTATTTTTAAGAAAATCCAGGCACATATCGACGAAAATTTTCGTCACTAAAACCATTTTTTACAAATTTTTGCTACATTTAGCGACGAAATATTTTGTCACTAAAACAATTTTTTGTTGCTATATTTGTGACGAAAAAATTCGCCGCTAAAACTTATTTTCTATTTTTATTTTTTTCATGACTTTGATATTAACCTGTTATCTGTCATTACATTAATAAAACTTCACATTTGAGTAACACATTTATTTCAACAACACATTTAGAAAAAAAGATATACATTCCGCAAGTAAAAAATAAAAGAAGAATCCAATTCAAACTCCTTCCATACAATAATAGTTTGCAATAAATACAATAACTCAAGATGTTTTATAAAAATACAAAAAGGGTAGCATAATATAATTAGAACTAACAGAAGATGTCCTCATATGTCTTCAAGTAATACCAAAAGTAAATCCCCTAAAAGTCACCAATAAGAAATCTGCACAAATATAAAAACAATACTACATTAAAATCGTAAACTAAAGACATTAACTATGGTATAAGAAAATTGTTATGAACTCTATATATCATAATCCATATCAACACAACAACCCACAACAAAACCAATCACAAACACCACAAGTAAAGGGTTTTATAGGTATTTAAACAAAGTTTACTTACTATGATCAAGCTAAGTATATAAGTCTAATTTGTTGGCTAAGCTTTGGTCTTTGACTTTCATAGATCTAAGCCTCTTTCTATTCCCCCACAGCAACCCGAACAATCACTAACCTTGTCATCACATTCAACCAAAAACTTTGTTACCAATACTAAAAAGAAAAAGCCCTCAGTATAGCCAAACCTATATAGCCAACAATACTAATATAGCCAACAATACTAATAATATCAACAAAGTGCACAAAGAGATAAACTCCAAAAACAATTCATTTATGTCACCATGTCCATTCCTAAAGTATTAAGCTTTAATTTGACTTACAAAAGGTTCCTATTTGAAGGGCATTTCCTGTAAAATGAAAAAAAAAAAAAAATAAAAGAAAAAAAGAAGAAGAAGAAGAAGAAAGCAGTCAGTACAGCTCAAACATTAAAAAAATTTCAACATACATATTGCCCAAGCAAGATGGAATCAATTTAATAAAAGCTCTTAATCATATATGACAATGAACACCCATGTGGGGGTATATGTATATTACCTAAATTTATAACTTTTTATTTGTCTAGATAAATTTCAAACCGTAATCAAATCTCACAGTAGCTTTCAATCAAGATGGAAAGGTCAAATTACACCTATTATGCATCAATTTTAAACTTTAATGTTAAGTACATATATACCCAAATCCTTAAACTTCTACCTTAAAGTGTATTGGTAGTATTTAAAGTAACATTAAAGTGCTTCTATTTAAACTAACCAGTGTCATCATGATTCTCATCAATACTAGTGTTAAATTCTAATTCCACAAAACCATTCACTTCAACTGCAATGTCATTCATATATCTCTATAGACTATATCCTCATTCTATGCTAATCCCAAAAGATTTGAATTTAATCTTATGATAATTGATAACAAAGGACCCCACCCCTCAAAAAAAAAAAACAACCTTCATCAACTTGGTTTTAGAGACAATGCCATCCTAATATTCCTTTCTCAGATTGAACACTCATTTTGTCATCAAAATGGATGATAGAAAAAACTAGCAATTAGGGGAAAAAAAATCTCATCTTTTGTCTTGCAAGAAATATGAATAGAGTAGCACAATGTATCTAAAACATAATCTAGAGAACAATCCCCCATTAAATTAAGTAAAATAACAATCAGAGGACACAATCCCATTGTGAAATTAGAGTATCATTACCTGAGCAATAATTAACACAAGAAAATTTAGAAGATGGGTAATCTCATTTTGAGTTCATACATTACACCTAATGTATAGGAACTTGTACACTACATATATCTAACATTGGTATCAATGTGGAAACCAAACCAAGAGAGTGAGGATCCAAAACTAGAATCATCCAAACAATAAGAACCATAGAAATCAAAAAGAATTACAGCAATTGATAAGTACATATATAAGAAACTTTCTTCACAACCAAACTAAACAAAAATGCATATACCCATTACTGTATCAAACAAAAAAATACCCAAAGGAACTAGAATCATTAAACAAAAAAATTAGCATCAAGCATTTAGAATCATTAAACAAAAATACCCAAAAGAACTAGAATCATTAAACAAAAATTAACAAAGAAGTTAACTCAAAAGGAAAAGGAAAAAAAAAAAAAATACCCAGGCTTAAGTGTGGGAGGCAAAGGGTCGCCAGCTAGGTGGAAGGCAAAGGGTCCCTGAAAGCGTCGCAAACTGAAGCGTTGCCAATGATCGGCGACCTGAAGCTTCGTGATCTGTGAGCTGAAGTGTTGCCGATCGTGACGTTGAAGCGTCGCCATCGATCGGTGACCTGAAGCGTCGCTATCGATCGGCGACCTAAAGCGTCGCCATCTACGAGCTAAAGTGTCGCAATCTGCGAGCTAAAGTGTCGCGATCTGCGAGCTGAAGCATCGCCGCTTGCGACGCTAAAGTGACACCGCTCGCGACGCTGAAGCGTTGCCATAGATCGGCGAGCTAAAGCATCGCGATCTGCAAGCTGAAGCATTGCGAATCGCGACGCTGAAGCGTCGCCATCGATCGGCGAGCTAAAGCATCGCAAACTTCGAGCTGAAGCATTGTAGATCGCGACGCTGAAGTGTCGCCATCGATCGGTGACCTAAAGCGTCGTCATCTGCGACCTAAAGCGTCGTCATTGGCAACTTGAAGTGTCACGATCTGCGAGCTGAAACGTTGCCGATCACGACGTTGAAGCGTTGCTAGTGATCTGCAAGCTGAAGCATTGCTATTGAGCTAAATCGGCGACGGTGGCTTCACAACGGTTTGGGTTTTGACCAAAATGGCTCTTGTTTTTTTTTTTTTTTTTTTACTGAAATGGCTCTTAGGGTATTGAAATGTTTTGTGGTTTAGTTGAGTATTGAAATTAAGCTTTAAGTTTTTAGTGACGAATTTTAGTTTCGTCGCTAAAGACCTGGCTTTGTTAAGATTTTTAGAGATGAAATTCATATTTTGTCACTAAATCATTTTTTTAGTGACGAATTGTGATTTCGTCACTAAAAATATATAAGTGCAAAATTATTATTATTTTTAGTGACGAATATTTTTCGTCGCTAATTCTTCTTTATAGTGACGAAAGGATTTTCGTCACTAATACTATTCACAGTAATACCTACAGTGACGAAATATTTCGTCACTAAAAATTTCAACTCTTAGTCATGAAATATTTCATCACTATAAATTAATTAAACTAGCGCCAAAATTTCCCTCCGCTGGTGCCCATTTTTTAGATCACAATAGTGACGAAATTTATTTTTCGTCGCTAAATGTTATAATTTTTTTCATTATTAGTGACGAAATTCATATTTCGTCACTAAAATTGTATTTTTAGTGACGAAAAATATTTCTTCACTAATTTTCGTCGCTAAAAATACATTTTGTTGTAGTGTATATATATATATAGAGTTGGGTTCAAATTATACCTGGTGTAACTCTAAGCAATGTTACACCACTCAATAACTTGTTATTAAATTAATATTTTAAAAATCCAACCGTTGAATTACATGTTCTATATGTTCTTAACATGCATGCCAATTTTCATATCAATTTGATACTATTTACCATTTAATCCATAAACTCATATTTTATGCATAATTTTAAACTACAAAAATTTGAATTTTAACAATTGATTGATGACATAGATATTAATTTTTGGTTGAATGTTAATTTCATATAGAGAATTGAATATCATAGTTGAACTATAAATATTAATAAAAAGAAATAAAAATATATTGCAATTGAAAAAGATACTTTATTTTGGATATAAGACGATGCATAGTTAAATGAAGTTGTAATCTAATATTTAATTTTATATTTTGATTTCAAGAGAGAGAGATAGATATTATTTGGTGTGTGGCTTTGTAGGATATTAGTTTACAAAAACCAAAGTCTCAAACTATCCCAGGAAATTAATCTATAATTGATGATTTAACACATTTGCAACATCTCTTTGAAATATTTTACGATTTCAATTGAGTTAAGGTTCTATTGGTCTTGTACTTTGAGAGTTTTAATAGAAATGAAAAAGATGCGTTAATTAAAAGTACTATAAAATGTTCAAAATATAATATGACATTGTCTCTCATTGATGAACTTCATCAATTTAACTAATGAATATTTATATCACTTTTTTGTGATTAATAACATGGAAATTTGTAAGCCAATAGTAAAATTTTTAGTATCTTTAATATCACTAATAAAAAAAAAAGTACAACCTTTAGAAAATATATATAATTTTATAAAAATTTGGGCCTTTAAATATGAAAAGTGGGACCTTTTTTCTTAAGCAAAATTTTGTTTTTTGGTGGGGCCTTAGGCCTAGGCCTTGGGCTAGCACTATATATATATATATATATATATATATAGCCTTGGGCTAGCACTATATATATATATATATATATATATATATATCTAGTTACACATGTTATAACTCTAAATAATGTTATACCTCCTAATAACTTTTTGTTAGATTAATTTCTTAACAATTCTACCATCGGAATACATGTTCTCTATATTCTTAGCATGCATATTAAGATCAACTTGCATATATCTTTACCAAATCACATCCTAAGAGATGTCTTTGTGCTTTGGTTGACAACCGCAAGTAGATCTCACACCCACCTTGAGTTTGAGGGAGCTTGTTAACATGTAATAGACCATGGGCTTTTGGCCCACTTTATTTATTTTTCATAGCTCACTTATGTGTATAGTACACATACTTGTATCTCAAACTCTGCCTCCTATATAAAAGCCCTCATTTATATTTTATTACTTGGAAAATACAATACTATTGATTCAGTATTTATAACAAAATTAAAGGTTTTGCTTCCTTCCAACTAATCTTTTTCCTAGTAGTTTATTTGCACAACATATTTTTGTTTTAAGTTTTAATCTGTTGTGTAAAATTTATAATGGGTAAGATTTCCTTTTGTTATCTTGCATGAACATTTGGTGTTATGTCAAGAGTTTGTAACTCAACTAATTGACATTTCCCAATATTTCTAAGACATCTATGGTTCAAATCCCTCCTACCGGTTATAATTATCGAAATAAAAACAAAATAAATGGTGGTGTGATCAAGACATACTAAGTCTAGGGCTTCTTAATATTGGAATTTCTCTTAATTTTGCAATAAGATATTGGTAGTAATCCCGAAATTTATGCCGCACCGACAAGAATTGAAAATGTACCCATCAACCATGCTAGAAAAAGCTAGTATACTTATAAAAGCAAGCATAAATTTACACGAAGGAGTTCACCTTATGTTATCTTGGTCATAATTTCACGCAAGAAAAAGACAAAGAATTGACTGTCTTTGGGTTGAATCACAAAATTGTCTTCCTAATCCAAATAGATCGACTTGTTAAAAGGAATTAAAAGGGTGAAAATTTTCCACAAAAATTCTTAATTGTGGGCTTCTGGAAACCAGACTAATCCCCACCTTAATTGTGGGCTCAAAATAATTTGTGCAATCTTCATATGAAAAATTTTCCCTTCCCTTTGGTTCTCATCATCTTTTCCATCCTAGAGTAAACGTGTAAAGATAAGAGTATAATGCATTCCTTGGACAACCTTTATATTTCTTTTTTGATTTTTATTTACCATTTGATTCATAAACTCATTTTTTATGTATTTTTTAAAACTACAAATACTTGGAATTTAAATAATTGATTGATGACAATGCTATTTATCTTTGATCTCTTTGAAATTTTGCAAGTATGGAGGATATACGAAATTATTGTAATCCAACGGTGTATTTATCAAAATTTGCATCACTTTGAAATTCATTGTTGAATTATATTATCTTCATATATCCTCCATGCTTGCAAAATTTTAATGTGATCAAAGATCAATAGCTTTATCATCAATAAATTTCTTAACTTTAAGTTTTTGTACTTTTAAATGATGCATAAAAGATGAGTTTATGGATTAAATGATAAATAACATGAAAATTGACAAGAAAATTGAATCCAACCCTCTATGTGTGTGTGTATTTATATATATGTGTGATTTTGGGGTTTATGGCAAAATTAATGGAGTGTTTGAGAAAAGTAAAATGAGGTTTAGGCATGACATATTTAGGACCACACCCTATATCATAGGTTTTTCCAAAATTATTATATGCGATAAATTGTGATTAGTTATTTGCCACTTTTATATAAACCCATTACCTTTTCTTTACCACTCATACTAAGGGGCCTGTTTGGATACCACTTATTGCTAAAAATTGAAAACTGAAAGCTGAAAATATTGTAGCAAAATAATTTTTAAGTGTGTAAATAGTGTCGTGAGACCCATTTTTAATGAAAGTTTTGTTGAAAAAAAGAGGTTTGTGAGTCCCATGAACAGTGCACAGGACCCACTGTCAGACGCTGGACGCAGTTGAAAAGAAAAATTCAGCTGTATCTAAACGTTCACTAAGCCACATAAGATAGTTGGGGGAAATGGTGTAATAAAAGCTGTGGTCCATTATTTATTGATCAGTCATAAACATAAACATGGGAGATGGGTAATTGGTTTTCCCCTTAAGGTCCGACTAAGTACTCGTGCGGAACTTTGGTCTCTTAAGTTTGGGTAAACCAATGCGCACTCTTGGTGCAATGGTCATTCTACAGGTATAAGTGCTTATGGAGTGTACACATATACACTTGGATTAAGTTAGAGTAGAATATCTATCTTGTACATATATATATATATATATATATATATATTAAAAAAAAAAAAAGTTTGGGTAAGTTCTTGAATATGGTGAAATGATTTTCAAATGTTTGCGTGGAAATAGATTCTGTTAATTTTGCTAAAAGACTTATAGAAAGTAGTTTATGCTCTTATCACAAGGTCGTTTATGCTCTAGCTTATTATAGTACATATAAATTATTTTTCCGCTTGTTGGGAACTAATTGTTTCAGAAAGATACAGATTGAAAATTATAAAGTTCTTTTTTTTTTTTTTTTTTTGGGGGTAGTGATTGTACTGATAAATGTGATTGAAAAATCTAATAGTCCGTTTGAATTGAGGGGGAGTAAAATAGAATTGGCTCAAAATTAATTTATTTTCAGCCAACTTTACTTTACTCTCTCTCTCTCTCTCTTCCCCCTCAATCCAAATGAGCCCAAAAGATAAAAACTGTACTTGGAATAAATGTACTTTCAAAAAGGGATACCAAATGAAAAAAATTTAAGACCATACTATTTTGTGTTATAATTTTGCGACAATTTTATTGTGGTAAGTTATAAGTAATAAAAAAAGTGATATGTATATATATATATATATATATATATATATATGTGTGTGTGTGAAAGTGACATATAACTAATCACAAACCGAAACCATTTTTAATGCAACTGGTTTTGTAAAACCATTCTCAATTAAGCATTTCCGTAAGCTAGTCTTTCGACCAATGGGGAGTCAGTCAAACAAAATCGGCAGGATATGTCAAAAATTCCTACTTTGCAAGTTTGGTGGTTGTATATTTTGTACCGTTCATATTAGAGTATACATATAACAAAAGATTTGTCCTTTCAAGGAAACAAAAAGAAAGAAGACAAAATAATTAAAAGAAAAAACACGCTGCTTAAGCATATCCAGGGGTGGTTTGATGCATTTGAGGGCCTAAGGTGAAAATTGATTATCTTGTATTAGATTCAAAATTATTACTAATTAATATAAAGTACGTAGAATTTTTTTTTTTTTAAATTTTATAGATAGAAAAAGTTTGACAAAATATTCTATACTTGTTGATGTGACCGGCAGATTGATAATGGAATAAAAAAGTGACATTAGTGGCAGACTTAAAGGAGAACTAGTAAAAATTTACTAACTCAACTCTTATTATTATTCTCTTTTTTTAGAAGTGCAACATTCACAATTATTTTTTTGCCACTGTAATTATTTTTTTGCGATTATTAACAACTTACTACTTAACATTGTTGTAAAAGTGTTACGAAAAATATTGTGAACGTTACATTTTTCTCTCTATCTTTTTGTTTTTCATTTGGTAAAAAAAATATTATTTAATTTATTAATTATAAATAATCTTATTGGTTAAAATTTGGAAGTCTTTTTTTTACTTGAGGCTTTAGGCAACCGCATTTCTTACTCTAGCATTCAGCCGGCTCTGAGCATATCCTCTGATCTCATCTTTCCCTAAAAGAGCTTTTCCATTTCAATGAAAATAGATAATTGCACAGTTAAAAGGACACATGCTCAATTATGAAATAAATTTATCCTTGGTATATTTGATTTTGCGCCCTTTCACTCATAAAACTAAGTCATGATAGTTATATTGTGTATATTGAACACACAGTTAAAAAAACACAATTTCATAATTTCATATTTCACGTTTATATCAAGAAATTTTGTTTTTAAAACATGATTTTAATTAGAGTGTGTACCAGTGTTTAATTCCGTTCGTGGAGCGTAAAACAATCGACACTTACCAAGTCCACAGTGACTTCATTAGCTATCAGCCACATAATAATAATAATAATAATAATAATAACAATTACAAACATAAAATTCGTTTCCAACAAATTTTTTGTTCCCACTAGAACCATTCTTTTCAAATGTTTATTTAAACCGTTGTACTTTTATCCCACCTTCAACAAATAAACCTAGCAAAAAGCCTAATCCAAACTCACAATCAACCTGTCCTACAGTCACCTTTCAATTTGCCTTTCCATTTCAGTGGACAATCATGTTTACCGACGTACACCTTAAATTTCTGTTCTTGCTCTTCTTCTCATCCTCCTCATGGGATTCACATGCTCAACATGTAACTGGTGTTGCAGCTCGTAATAGTCTCAAACCTGGCGATATGCTCAATTCCTCAAGTTCGCTAAATTCTCCAAATGGGAGGTTCATGTTGCGGTTCTACCTGTGGCCTGCTGCATTTGGAACTACTAACTACACATATTTAACGATTTTCAGAACTTCCGATTCGCGTTTAGTATGGTATACAAGACAAGGTATTCCAATAACCAGTGACTTTGACCTACTCACCCTGGAGAACAATGCAGGATCATTGAAAATCAGGCGCCATGGTGACAATCCTATAGAGCTATCCTCTTCTCCTCAACCTACCAATAACACGGTGGCTTTTTTATTGGATTCTGGCAATTTCGTCTTCAATGAAGTGTACTCCAATGGATCTACAAAGCGGGTGTTATGGAAAAGTTTTGATTATCCAGGGAAAGTGTTGTTGCCTGGTATGAAATTAGGGGTAAACCACAAAACTGGTCAAAATTGGTCACTCACAGCATGGTTAACTGACGACTACCCAGTTCCAGGGGCTTTCACTCTTGAATATTCGGGACACCAACTGATCATTCGGCGACGCGGCGTGGTTTATTGGAAGAGTGGGGTCTTGAGAGGCAACGAATTTGAGAATATTTCACCAAAAGTAACATCAATGTATCATTTCATCATTGTATCAAGTGGAAATGAAGAGTCATTTTCTTTCATGTCCAAAAATGGAAGCCAGGAATCGCGGTGGTTGTTTTCTTCAACAGGGCAACTACTTGGTGATGACCCGCAACCCATAGCCCAAGCAGATAAATGTGATGGCTACAACATTGATGGAGGCTGTCAAAGGTGGAACCAGCCACTGTGTAGGCACCACCATAAATATGGCTACACAGTTGAACTTAATCGTGGTTATTTTGTGTCTGAAGATGATTCAAGCTACAATATCTCAGATACAAATCTTGGCATCAGTGATTGTAAAGTTAGCTGCTGGGGCAACTGTAACTGCGTGGCTTATACTTCTCTATTTGCAAATAGAACTGGATGCAAATTTTGGACAAATATTTCCAACTTCGTTCCAAACGACTTGACATATTTAGATCTTGTCTATTTTCTATCTCCAAAGCTTTCTCACAGCGGTAAGTTTCCTCTTCTGTTTCTATGAACAGTAGACAAGATTCCTATTTCAACAACATATCTTGGGCCGTGTCATGAGATGCATTTTTACGTGCACGGAGCAAACCCAAAGCCTTAAGATGATTTGGGGCAACAATTATTTTGAAGACGAATGGGCTGTTTGGTAACGTTATTCGAGTAATTTTGTTTGCACTTTTTAAAAATATGTAGATTAAAAAATATGTAGAAATACGTATAATATATCGTTTAAAAACTAAAAATATGTATTTAAACGCATGTACTAAATGAGCCTCAAATCTTTAGGACAAAATAATTAAAGATAATTCATAATTTAGTGCAGGTCTTAATTTTTGTGTCCTTTTTTTTTTTTTTTTTTGGAAAACGTTGAGAGTCCATTTAACCATTACAATTTTTTTGTTTTTTTTCTTTCTAAATCTAGTACTGTATAATATTACCATGTTATTTAAATTTTTAAATGGCATGACACACAATACATATTTAGATTTGTAACATGAGTCATGTTTAGGAAAGTGTTGAGGATACCTATTAACACTCTATTTGTTTTGATGAAAATTGTTGCGTAAAGATAGTTTTCTGTGTTTACTAGTATTTGGTAACATTAGAAAATATGAGTTAAAAGAAAACTATCTTTGGCCAACAAAAAAAAGTGTGGTTTATTTTCAGAGATTTTTTTCCATTAATATATATATATATATATATATATATATTTTAAAACAATTCTATCTTATAGCAAATTAAATAAGGGAAGTTAAAATAATTTTTTTTAACTCATTTAAGGTTTTTTTAACTCATTTAATTTTTTCTAACTCAAAATAATTTTTTTTGTAAAATACTTTTTAAAAAATGACTTATTTTCTATAAAATACTATTGCCAAAACATACAGAACGTACTTTTCTCTTATAATATTTATCTAAATCATGAAATATATTCACAATCATTTACCCATAATTCTCTAATAAGAGTAGGATTATAAATGAACCGAACTATTTAATATCAGCTAGCTTCAACTAGGTTTGAAAGAAATTATAAGTTAGTTTAAGTTCATTTATTTAACAAATAAATTAAGTTTAAGCTCATCTATTAAATAAGTTGATCTCAAATATAATAATTTGCTCTTGAACAAGATTAGTGAGTATGAGATTTGATTAATTTATATGTAATATTATATGTTTATATGTATAAATTTTTAAAGCATATTTATACAGACATGAGATTAATGTGCAATTGTAAATAAGTCTATAAGATATCAAATTAGTAGATTCTAAAAGAAACAACAAAAAATATCAAATTTATTAATTATATAGATGGTCAAATTTTGTAGTAAAATTATATACAATATTAACTATATAAGATTGATGAATCTAATTTTTGTAAGTTCATAATAAAAATCATTATATATAATTAATTAAAATAATATAATTTCAATTATAATTTATTTATTTATTATTAGCATAAATTTGTGAAGTGGTAATTTTTTTAATTTTAGTGATTACCATATATGAAAAAAATAAGTGTTTTTTTTCTTTGAGAAGGGGAAAAAAATGATAGAGAACTTTAAATTGAATATTGAATTAATGTGATAAAATAAAATTTTCAAATATAAAATGAATTATGACAGCCTGGCTTTTGTATGTTAACTTCTTCAACTCTGCGTGCGACGCCGACGTAGATCCATTAAGCTAATTGCGCAATCTCAAGTTGAATAAATAAGTTATTTCTTGTTCAAAAAAAAAAAAAAGAATAGAAAAAAGAAGTTATTTCTTTATAGGTGATTCTAACTCACAACTTCACAAATGTAACATGAAAATATCAAATTTTCCTACGTGTACAATGTCGATATGCAACAATACGTAATTTTCAAATGATTACTAACTCCATTTATGACTAAATGTAGGAAAAAATAAGTGGGTATGGATTGGCATCGCCATTAGTGCCTCTGCTCTACTTGTGACTTTTTTCTGTAGATTTTGTTATCTACAAAGAAGGAAAACAACCGTACTCCAAGGTACGTAGGTCGTTAACAGATAAATTGACCTGGTTAGATTATTTCTTGATTATTTACCATCATCTAATGAAAGTTATGATTTTATGTAAAATTATGCAGGGGTCGATAATGAAAATCGATTGCTTAGTTTAGTGAATTCAGGGAGATCTATTAATGCGAATGAGAGTCCAAATGATAGAAAGAAGGTGCCTGATATAAATGTATATAGCTATGAATGTATTTCAATTGCCACAAACAACTTCTCATTAGAAAGCAAGCTCGGAGAAGGGGGCTTTGGACCAGTTTACATGGTAATTAGCTCTAAATTTTTTTCGAAAGAGAGATAATTAAATTAACTTGTGTATAACACTGGCTAAAACCTTAATTGATCATCACAATAGGGAAAGTTGCCAACAGATCAAAAAATAGCTGTGAAGAGACTGTCAAGAAATTCAGGGCAAGGAATAATTGAGTTCAAGAATGAGTTGATACTCATATCTAGACTCCAACATATCAATCTTGTTAAGCTTTTGGGTTGTTGCATTTTTGGAGAAGAAAGGATGTTAATCTATGAACACATGCCCAACAAAAGCTTGGACTACTTTCTATTTGGTACAAGGAGCATTCAATTTTTTCCATAGACTTCATTATTTTTTTCTGCAACAAATTTATTTATTTATCTATGTTACTTTATATAATAAAAATTATTGATCATATATATATATATATATATATATATATATATATATTATATTGGCCAGATTCAAACAGAAGCAAGCTACTAGATTGGAAGAAGCGTTTCAATATAATTGAAGGAATTGCTCAAGGATTGATCTATCTACACAAATATTCAAGGTTGAGAGTAATTCATAGAGATTTAAAAGCTAGCAACATACTTCTCGATGAAAATATGAATCCGAAGATTTCTGATTTCGGCATGGCAAGAATTTTCAAACTAAATGAACTTGAGGCAAATACTAATAGAATTGTTGGGACGTAGTAAGTTAATTAAACATCATTCATCTAGAAAAAGTCAGCACATCCATATACTTGAGTTTATTTTGTTGCTAAATTAATACTACTATTCTTGTAATCTTATCAATTCATCATTTGCAAATTTGAAATGTTTGCTTTGTGTTTTGGTGTAGTGGTTACATGTCTCCTGAATATGCTATGGAGGGCGTGTTCTCTACAAAATCTGATGTTTATAGCTTTGGTGTTTTAATGCTTGAAATTGTGAGCGGGAGAAGAAGCAACAGCTTCTATCATTCCAATGAAGCGCTCAATCTTGTTGGATATGTATGTAATATAAATATAAAATATAGCTTATCTATATTTTCATAGTTGTATGCTTGCAACATTTTAAATAACCTTTACCTTTTTTCAGGTGTGGGGTTTATGGCAAGCAGATAAAGGACTAGACCTAGTTGATCCCACAATAAGTGATTCATGTGTTAATAATCAAGTATTGAAATGCATTCAAGTCAGCCTCTTATGCGTGGAAGATGGTGCCATTGATCGTCCTACTATGTCAGATATGCTATCTATGTTGACAAATGAAAGTACAAAATTGCCTTTACCTAAAAAACCAGCATTTTCTATTGCTAGGAAACAAATTGAGGCAAATATTCCTAACAAGGAATCAATTATTTATACAATGAATGGGTTGTCAATTTCTGATATGGACGCCCGATAGAGGGTGTGATTTATTTTTTTCTTTTTCTTTTATATATATCAAATGGGAATAAATTTATTAAATGTTCAGTTTCCTGCATTGAATTTCCTTCAATAATCGTAAGGTAGCTAATACCATGGCATCAAGTGAAGAATATCACTTTAGTTTAGCTAATTAATTAGTTCAAATTTCTTCTAGTACCTTAAGTTTAGACTTTAGGGCAACTATAAAATTTTCTTTTTTTTTTTTTTTTTTTTTTGTTTCTATTTTTAAAATCCTTTCTTATATTAGAATAGGGTCAATTACACGTTAAGCACCTATGATGAGGCCCTTTACTTCTCCGAGGCTTTGTCCAATGCCTTAATTGTGACTTTGAGATCTTAATTCAATTGTGATTTTTATGCCTTTCTTATAGTAAATCTTTCTTTTATAAAAATGCTAAAGCAGCACAGTTAATTCCAATGTGGGCCTTTGAGATTTTTAATTCAAGGCCCCCTCAAACAAACTATAATAGCCCTTTGAATGTGGTTGATTTAATATAGAAAAAGTTATTTAGGACCTTAATATATTATTTTTAGATTTACCTTTGTTGGATTATAAATTGACTCTAGTTAAATTAACTAATTACCCAAGTTGATTAATTAGTCCAATTATATTCAAGATTCAACTAAAGCACAATCACATCAACAATCTAGAATTTAATGCCGTGGAAATTTTTTTTTTTTTTGACACAAGTGATATGGTCATGATAGGGAAATCTTTGCAGAAAAAACTTCAACTGGTGATTATTAAGGTCATCGCTCTTAAAGAATCCACTATAAAAAATTGAGATTACAAATATAAGGAATCTTCCCCTATCTTGAACAACTTGCCTATTGTAGAATCTATTAATCCATGAAACTCAACTCCAACCCAATTTGACTGCTCCTTTAAGGAGACTTCTTTCGTGCATGAATCTCCAATTTATGACTAAGTCTCTATAGCAATTCTTGATTGTTAAAGTTGAATTTTGCAATAGTTTCACATATAACCCCAATAAAATCTTCAGAAACTTTGTGACAAGCCACAAACGCATTGACCCTTTGTGATAAATTAGATTGATTAATTACCCTAGTTATTAATTAATCAAATTAACATGCAATATCACGTGGCAGCACAAACAAATTACTAAAACTAAGTTAAGCAGCGGAAAATAAATGACACGGTGATTTGTTTATGAATGGGGAAAACCTTACGGCAAAAACCCCATTGGGTGATTTAAGGTCACCACTCCCGAAACTCCACTATTATCACAGCAAGTGATTACAAGCAAGGAATCCCAAGTAATTTACCAACCTACAGTTGAACCCTTACCCTAATACCCAATTGGACTTGCTCTGTAGTGATAGTTTTTCCTTTCAATGCACGGCTCCCAAGTACGTGACTAACCAGATGCGTAGATCTTAGTACGCAACTTCAAACACCAACTAGAGAGAGAGAGAGTTGTTGGCTGCAAAGTTCTTCAAATCATCAGAGATGAACTAGGGCACGAACTTTGTCTTTCAGATCACAAATTGCATGAACAAGAAGTTCTCAAAGCTTGTGCAACTTGCATCATCTTTTACGGCCCTTGAAACAATCATTTTATATGTCTAGGGTTAGGAGAAAAGAAGTCCCAAAGACACATTCACGGATTGGACTTGAAACAGAATTGAAAATCTGTTTTCTTTAATTCTCGACAGATGGAGGTGTCGAGGATCCGTAGAGAAGTTGTCGAGGCTCGGGGCAAAACAGCTTCTTAAAGCTCGATAGATGCATGTGTCGAGGTAGGTGTCGAGCTTTAGTAACTTGCACTTCCTTGCTTGTTTCTTGGACAGACTTTGATGACTTCAATACTAAATCTTGAAACACTGTTTCTTGAGGTGTTAAACACATCCTAGATCTATTCAATTACAAGTAAAGTGCGTTTTGTCCAAGGATAAGCCAATTACATAAAATAGTGACATATGTTCACAAACTTGAACTACATATGTCCTAACAATCTCCCCCTTTGGCAATTCGTGACAAAACCACAACAAACAAATGAAGATATAAGAGAAGTCATAAAACACTTTAACTCATATTTCAAATGTTATATATAGTAAAATCTATCCTAACACAAACTCTTGAAAAACTTGCAAGAAGAGAGTTTATGGCAAGTAGACTTTGACAACCTGTATTTCTGAAACACTTATAAACAAAACACATCAAGGTATCTTTGTGTGAAGCAGAAATAATAGATTGCATACAAGTAAAGAAACATGTGTATAAAGACAGAAACGAAACAACACATGTAAAGGTAGGTGAAAGAAAAACATACATCATCATATATATCAAGAAATAAGTACAATGTATGTCAATACATGATCAATGTATCTCTATAAAGATAGAAAAGAAAAAAAAATACATATGATCACGTCACTACATCCCTCAATCCACACTCCCCCTAACAAAAATGTCATATGCTAACACTCCCCCTAAGCATGACTACTCTCATATCAAAATTACTCCCCCTTTTTGTCACGAGTGACAAAAGGTAGAGTGTCATGTAGACATCTCATCAGAAAAGTTCGCATTTCTATCATCATCATCTGCAGAAGCATCATCGTCATCACCATCATCATCAGCCTCAGTCTCAGACGAAACATGAGGTGGCGGAGGAGAAGCCTCTAGAGCAAAGCCGCCCATGGTCGCCTGTCGCTTGGTGATGCGACCAACACGAACGTTCACCTGATACAACTTCGTGGAGAGTGTATCAAGGCGAGCATCCATGCGCTGAAGCTGTGCCATGATGTCTCCTAAGGTGACGTCGCTCGAGGAAGAAGCAAATGCTGCTCGAGCTGATCTGGAGGTAGTCGGACGGGAGGAAGAAGTGGCACATTTAGACTATCGCGATCGAAACTGTGCCTCGCTACGTTTTATGGTAACGGGGTTTATGGCAGACATGACATGGTAAGGATCGGACGAAGGGAATGGGATGGAAAAACAGCGAAGAATCCTCATGATAGCAGAAGGAAAAATGAGCTTATCACGAGTGGCCGTATCTCTATAGACATCTATGATAGAAAAGATAAAGTGTGAAGGAAAATCTATAGAGAGATCCTCTAGGAGGGACAACAAAAACCGAGCACGAGGCTCTGTGATAGAGTTATAGTGAGAAAGTGGGTGCAAAACAAAATTCATCAACATGTTAAGGAAACGAAGACCTTTAGTAAAAGGTCAACATGGTGTATACTGATGATCTCCCTAAGAGGAAGGACGCTCACAGAACGCCGAGATCATCTCGTCTTTGGACACAGTCCATAGACACTCACAGCTAGGGTAATTAGGATGATCCACCGTAGGGACAAGAAGCACCTCGGAGACTAACTCCGGAGTGACAGCAAAGTGTGTACCTCGAACGCTAGAGTAGAAGAGAAGTACTGAAGAATCGATCCCGTGGATGTTGGAGTAAAACTCCTGTATCAACACGAGTGGACAAGTGACCGGGGCGTCACACAGTGACTCCCAAGCCCGACTGTGAATGACATCGGGAAGGTCAGTGTCGGCAAAGTCTATCAGGACAATGTGGTGTTCCGAATGAACACCTAGTTTAGAGAAGTTCTCCGAGAAGTCCTTATGGGCTTTCTCATCACGGAACCGGATAGTAAGAGGGGTGGAATCTGAAGAAGATGATCCCTTAGAACGCAGAAAGTTCTGGGATGGAATGAACTTACGTTTAGGTGCCATAGAAACTACTAACGTAAACATAGAGATGGGGAAGAAGAAGAGACACACAGAAAAGTCCCAAGCAATTCAATATAGGAAGAGAAATATTGAAAAAAAAGAACATATGCATAGAAAATGCATGAACATGTGACATGCAACATAAAAACATCATGGGCTCAGCCCAATCCAAACCTAACAGCACACAACAGATAGACACACATCTAAATTCATGAAAATACAATTAGAATGCTAATGTGATGCAATGCATGTAGTTTTAAAGATCAAATCTATAAAACCAACCCAAGAATTTCATGAAAACCTCAATAATTTTGAAAAATCCCAAAAATTTTCAAAAACACAAAACCTAGGGTTTTAAAACATGAAATGCATGAATAATGACGGATAAGATGCTTACCAAGTGATGAGAATCAAGAAAAACACTTGAGAAAGCCTTGGGAAGAGGTTTGGAGGGAGAGAGAAGTGTTTTGAGAGAGAAAACAGGTTCTATCAAGGAAGAGAGATCGAGCAAAGTGACTGAGAAATCGCGAAAAACAGTTTTATACACCTTCATTAATTCTCGACGGTTGCAGGTATCGAGCGGTATCGAGATGTCGAGAAAATGCACTTCGACAGATGCAACTATCGAGGTCATGTGTCGAGAAAGAAGGATGAAGGAACCTCGATCGATCCAGAAGCTGTCGAGAAGCTGTCGAGCAGACAGAAAGTTTCTCGATCGATCCACCAAGTATCGAGGATATGTCAAGACTGCATTAAGAAAAAGTCTAAGAAGCTGGACAGACAGCTAGGTATCGAGAGGTGTCGAGGAGGTGTCGAGATGCCTTTAAAAACAGTTTTTCAAAAGAAGAGAAAAAACACAGACATGAAAGCAATCATGCATGCAACTCAACCAAAGATCCAAGCAACACATTAAGCTCTCAAAAACATCTCTCAACAAGAATTTTAAAGCACATGTATCTCAAAACACGCACACACACACTAAACAAGTCTAACCAATTTTATATTTCAAAAATAAGTCCAGACAGTTTAGTGAGCATATATTAACGCATGTAAACTTTGTGATGGCCAAATCACATTGTATTTGCACATATATCAAAAATAGCAAAGAGTATTATGTATTGTGTGTGAAAACATTGTAAGATTGCATAAGTGTCTCAATGTTATGACGATTTGAGATATGAGAAAATCACTTTAACTCACACACAATCATAACTGCTTGATGGGGACTATCACATTTGAGGTACATCCTATAACTCTCACATCTCATAGAAAACACGCTTGCAACCATATTTTAAAGCATTTTTGATCTTTTTGCTTTTTATTTCTTTGCATAATTTCTTTTATTAAGCATATCATGCACGGGCATACAAGAGAAAGAAAAGAAATACCCAATTATGTTAAGCTTATGACATTGCACTTTTGCTATGCCGAAGCATACAGATGTCATTGACATTGCACTTTTGCTATGCCGAAGCATACAGATGTCATATTATGATTGGCGAGTAACAGTGGTGAGATGGTTATTTATACCTTTCTCTTAGGATTTTCTAGTTCAACCCGTCAAAAAAGAGTGATACGAGTGTCAAGAAGAAGAGATCACTCCACCTTACTCATCACAAATAAAGAGCTACAAAGCTCACTTGCTTAGTTGTACAGAAGAATGCTCATCTAAGTTACAAATGATACAAAGTTTAGAAAACTCTGTTTCAATAGCCATTTCAAAAGTTCACATGAACCAATGCACACAAACACATACTGTTTTTGTATTTTTCAATTTTTTTCAATTTTTTTTATTTTTATCAGAAAAGCAAAAATAAAACACAAAACTGAAAACACACAAACAAAAACAAGCTAAAGAAAGCAAAACAATGCATAAAACTAGACTGACTCAAAATAGTAAAGAAACACACAAGTAATGCAACACATAAAAAACAGGGAGAGAGAAGAAGAAGTGACTGCTATCACTTAGATCCCTTTGCCTTCCACACCTTGGAAGAACCTTTCCTTTTCGTCGACCCTTGAACCGGTGAAGAGGGAGAAGAATATGAACCGTTCAAGTTCGAAAGGAACATGAGGGCTTTAAGAATGTCTCCAAGAGGAGCGAGAGAAGTCTGAAACTGATTCTGGCTCCTAGATGCTATCTGCTTCAAGCTTCTTGGTCTTCTCTGCCAAGAAATTATTTTCGAACCTCAGTGCTCCAATGGTCTGATTTGCTTCATCAACCTTTGTCGACAGCTCCTCACGGTCAAGTTCCACATCACTGAGCTTCTAGGTGGCCAGCCTATAGAGCTTCTCATACTTTTCAGATAGCTTGTATAGTTTCTCATAGGCGGTATGGATATCATCTTAATCATCCATAATCTCACACTTGGAATCCACCAATTCCTTCTCTTCATCCACTTCTTTAGTAACCCCATCAGTCGGATTAACAGTGGTAGTGAAGGCATTCAAGATTCCGTCGTCTTCATCTTCGGAATTGTCCTCGGGCTCTGTGTCGCTTAAGGTAACAACAAGTGCCTTGCTCTTTCCTATGCTCTTAAGGTACGTAGGACACTCTTGTTTCATGTGTCTGAAGCCTTGACACCCAAAGCATTTTGGCCCAGCGGGAACAATGTACTGACCGCCATCCTTGACATTCTTCTTCCCTTTATCTGAATTCTTGAATTGTGAAGAACTGGATTGTTTGCGGTCTTTATTGAAGCCCTTTCCATTGGCATTCTTCATGAATTTCTTGAATTGCCTTGTGATGTAGGACTTCATTTTGGAATCTTCATCGTCTGAAGAATCATCCGTATCACAGCTCTTGGCCTTTAGTGCCAAACTCTTGCCCTTGCTTGACTTGACTAACCTAGTCAGCCCTAACTCGTAGGTTTGCAAGTTTCCAACTAGCTCAGTCAGAGGAATTCTGTCAATGTCCTTTGATTCCTCGATTGTCATGATCTTAGCATGGAATCTCTTGGGCAGCGATCTTAGCACTTTCCTTACTATCTTGGGTTCAGGGATGGTTTCCCCAAGATTAAAGCCTGAGTTTACTATGTCTTTGAGCTTTGCATAGAACTCATCAAATGACTCATCCTCCTCCATCTTAATTTCTTCAAAGCGTGTGGTGAACCTCTGTAGCTTTGAATCTTTGACAGCCTTGGTGCCCTCATAGGTTGTCTGAAGAATGGTCCATGCTTCCTTAGCAGTTTTAGTTGAGGAAATTTTCTTGAACTCCTTATTAGTGACTGCACTGAATAGGGCATTCAATGCTCTGCTGTTGAAGTTTGCCGCCTTGATCTTGGCATCATCCCAGTCAGTCGGTGCTTCTGTAGGCTTGGTCCAGCCTATCTCCACAGCTTGCCACACTTCTCATCTAAAGACTGCAAGAAAGCTCTCATGCGTATTTTTCAATATGCATAGTTAGTGCCATCAAATAAAGGAGGTATAATAAGAGATTGACCTTTATCCATGACAGCAAGGGTCAATGGATCACACATAAGGATTAAACCCTAATCAGAGTGTGCTTGCTCTGATACCATTTGACAGGCCACAAACACGTTGACCCTTTGTGATAAATTAGATTGATTAATTACCCTAGTTATTAATTAATCAAATTAACATGTAATATCACGTGGCAGCACAAAAAAATCACCAAAACTAAGTAAAGCAGCGGAAAATAAATGACACGATGATTTGTTTATGAATGGGAAAAACCTTACGGCAAAAACCCCACCAGGTGATTTAAGGTCACCACTCCCAAAACTCCACTATTATCACAGCAAGCGATTACAAGCAAGGAATCCCAAGTACCTTACCAACCTATAGTTGAACTCTTACCCCAATACCCAATTGGACTTGCTCTGTAGTGACAGTTTCTTCTTTCAATGCACGGCTCCCAAGTACGTGACTAACCAGATGCGCGGATCCCAGTACGGACTTCAAACACCAACTAGAGAGAGAGAGCGTTGTTGGCTGCAAAGTTCTTCAAATCATCAGAGATGAACTAGGGCACGAACTTTGTCTTTCAGATCACAAATTGCATGAACAAGAAGTTCTCAAAGTTTGTGCAACTTGCATCATCTTTTACGGCCCTTAAAACAATTCTTTTATATGTCTAGGGTTAGGAGAAAAGAAGTCCCAAAGACACATTTACGGATTGGACTTGAAACAGAACTGAAAATCTGTTTTCTTTAATTCTCGACAGATAGAGGTGTCAAGGATCTGTCGAGAAACTGTCGAGGCTCGGGGCAAATAGCTTCTTAAAGCTCGATAGATGCATGTGTCGAGGTAGGTATCGAGCTTTAGTAACTTGTACTTCCTTGCTTGTTTCTTGGACAGACTTTGATGACTTCAACACTAAATCTTGAAATACTGTTTCTTGAGGTGTTAAACACATCCTAGATCTATCCAATTACAAGTAAAGTGCGTTTTGTCTAAGGATAAGCCAATTACATAAAATAGCGACATATGTTCACAAACTTGAACTACATATGTTCTAACACTTTGCTTTGTACTGCACCCAAAGGCACACAAAAGTTGTAGCAATATCTCCTTCTTCTCTTTTTTTTTTTTTTTTTGAACTCAAAGATTTAATAGGCAGAAGGTAGGGATTTTCAAAGAGAAACCCTTCCGTTTTTTTACTGTACCAACTTCTTTAAAGTGGGGTTGGATGGGCCTTTAAATAGACCATCCAACTAGATTATAAAAACCCATAATTTCAGCAACTTAAAAGAAAACATTTCTGGATAATTCAAAATCTGCAAATCCCGACCCGTCAGCTAGTGTAATGATTCAATTAAGCTCAATCAGTTGACTTGTAGTCAAGCTTGGAATCTAGGAACCATATTCTGCCGTTCTTGAGTAGTTTACTTGTGTTTTCATTTGATTCCACTTGAAAACTTCAAATACATCGTATCATATATTATACTATATAATAAAAGTTGGGATTAGAAGTCATGGTTGTGCTAATTAAGTAACTTCACTAAATTTCAGAAATTTTTTTAGATTTTAAAAAAAATAGATATAATTATTTATTTATTTTTTTTGTTCTTAGCTTCTTCTCCTATTTTTTTTTTTAAGTTGACAAAAATCTTAATTTAGTTACAATCCAAATTCTTCATCTAATTCTTTATGATAAAAAAAAATCTTAATTAAAGAAAATAGCAATGGCAGTAACTTTTTTTTTTTTTGGTTGGGTGAAAATCACTCAAGTTTCAATGTCTCCTCCTATGCTTTCAAGGACAAAAATTAAATTTTCATGTAAGTCTCTCTATTTCAGATTTTTAATGTTTATTAATCTAGATTGCTCTTAATTATCGAATTGAGGTTTCCACTTAAGTATGCTTTCAATCATTTTTTAAGTCGAAAAAATCTTAATTTGATTACAATCTAAATTCTTCATTTAATCACTTATCTTCTTCTCCTATAATTTTTAAATTGAAAAAAAAATCTATCTTAATTTAATTACAATCAAAATTCTTCATCTAATACTTTACAAAAAAATCTTAATTAAAAAAATAGCAACATAGTATTATCTTGCAGTAATTTTTTATTTTTTTTATTTTTTTTGGTTGGGTGAAAATCACTCAAGTTTTGGTATCTTCTCCCATGCTTTCAAGGATAAAAATTAAATTTTCATCTCAGTCTCTCTACTTCAAATTTTTAAATGTTTAGTAATTTAGATTGTTCTTAATTATTGTATTGAGGTTTCCACTTAAGTATGCTTTCAATCATTTTTTAATTTGATAAAAATCTTAATTTGATTACAATTAAAATTCTTCATCTAATCACTTATCTTCTTCTCCTATAATTTTTAAGTTGATAAATTTTTTAATTTAATTAGAATCCAAATTCTTCATCTAATGCTTTATTAAAAAAAAAAACTTAATTAAAAAAAACTAGCAACATAGTATAATCTTGCAATAACTTTTTTTTTCTTTGGTTGGGCGAAAATCACTCAAGTTTTGATTTCTTCTTCCATGCTTTCAAGGAAAAAATATTAATTTTTCATGTAAGTCTCTCTACTTCATATTTTTAAATGTCTAGTAATTTAGATTGTTTTTATTTATCGAATTGAGTTTTCCACTTAAATATGGTTTCAATAATTTTTTTAATAGATTTTAATAATTAAATTCAAGGTTTTTCCATTTAAATATTACTTGAGCCTTAAATCTCAATATACTATGCAAAATCCTTTATAATTTTTTTAGGTATCTCCTTCTATATTAGTTATATAGTTATCTACCATTTTCCTTTAAATTATTTTATACATATATATATATATGCCTATTATTTTTATTTTCATTTTATTTTTAGGAAACATATATATGTCTTTTATAATACCTTAGTGTTAGGACATATGTAGTTCAAGTTTGTAAACATATGTCGCTATTTTATGTAATTGGCTAATCCTTTGACAAAACACACTTTACTTGTATTTGGATAGATCTAGAATGTATTTAATACTTCAAAGAACATGTTGTTCAAGTCTAGTATTAAAGTCATGAAGATTGGACCAGGAAACAAGTGAAGAAAAAGTGTGTACTAAAGCTGGACACCTAGTGGACACCTGGCAGATAGCTGCTGGACAGATAGCTATCTATCGAGCTATCTATCGAGATTTAATGAGGCTCGACAGCTGCCCGATCGATCGAGGTATCTATCGAGGTTACGGGAATTCAGATTTCCAGATCTGATTTTTGGGCCAGGCTTTTGTATTTGTGTAAGGTTTCTTTTCTCACAACCCTAGGCATATATAAGGCATATTTTTGAGGCCGTCACATAAGAGAATACAAGGAGAACATATGCAAAAGGTGACCGAAGCCTTATTCTCTCTAAAAGAAGCTACTGCGTCTTTGCGCCTTAGGGTTTTGTAACCAAGTGCTTCTTAATCTTTATTGTTGATGAAGTGAAGAACTTTGCAGCCAACATTCTTCTTCCTCAAGTTGGTGAGTGAGTCACGTATTGGGATTCGTGCAAAGGAGTAAGCCACGTACTAGGATCCGCGCATCAAATTGGTTAGTCACGTACTTGGGAGCCGTGCATTGAAAAGGAGAAACTGTCACTACAGAACAAGTCCAATTGGGTATTGGGGTAAGAGTTCAACTGTAGGTTGGTGAGGTACTGGGATTCCTTACTTGTAACTGCTTGTTGTGATAATAGTGGAGTTTCGGGAGTGGTGACTTTAAATCACCCGGTGGGGTTTTTGCCGTAAGGGTTTTCCCCATTCGTGAACAAATCACCGTGTTATTTATTTTCCCGCTGCTTAACTTAGTTTGGTGATTTGTTTGTGCTGCCACGTGATATTGCATGTTAATTTGATTAATTAAAAACTGGGCTAATTAATTAATCTAAGTTATCACAAGGGGTCAACGCATTTGTGGCCTGGCACTTAGATTCACGCAATATGCATTTATTATATAACTTAAAAGTAAAATATTCATTTATTTTTATTATCTATTTTATTTTTTAATTTTAATTACATTCATAAAAAAATTGTTTAAAAATAAATTTTGATTGTCGTGTATTGTGTGGGCATAATACTAGTTTAAACTAAGACTCAATTACATAAAAAAAATGTATTTTGACTCGAACATGCCCACATATAAATAAATAACCCTATCAATCTTCCTACTTTACCCAACTCATATGTTAGCTTTCATTAAAAAAAAAAAAAACTCATTTTAGCAATACCTTTTGCGGTTTTACCACATTTTCCATTTGGTCACTGATTTCCCCATTTGACCATTGAATAGGGGCGTTTGTTCTATTCAGTTTGCTTTTAGATACGCCACCAAACAAGATGGAATTGAGGCCCCACACATACAACTGGAAATGTATTTGGATTTCGGAAGATTCCATACCCACCACCCAAAATACAACTTTCTATTTAGAAATGTAATCACAATATAATACCATCACGCATAGTAGGCATCTCCTTACCAACTAATCCCAAAACTACCTCCAATGTTGTTTGCCAAAACAATAAGGCTAATACCACACACTTTCACACACATACTTTGTTACGATTGTCTTATGTGGTAGACTATAATTGGTTGTCTATTATTATCACATGGATGCATTATTTCTTATTGTTGTGCAAACTAGCACTCCAGACGCAAATCAATAACATAAAATAAGCAGAACTAAATAACAAGCATATATAAAGAACACAAGAATTTACATTGTTCGGCAAACTGTCTACTTCCATGACGACAACGGAGAAAATTCATTATAAAAAATGGAATAATTGCAGTAAACTAACTTGTGATTTAGCCGGTTTTAACAAAGTCTACCTGTAGTTTAAAAAGTATCAGTTAACCTGGCTTACCTGAGGTGCCCTCTGTTAGACAGTTGTAACCTACCTCTCCCTTTTCACCATTAAAAATAGGAGTAAATGTGTATTTTTCATTATATTTTATGTCTTCTCCTCTTTTCTCCTTCTTCTTCACATAAAATATAAAAGAAAAATATCAAAAAGCAAGTCAAGATAAAATTTGTTTCATCATTTTTCATATACATAATTAGCACAAAGTTTTACAAAAGAAGGTAGACAGAAAATCTTCTAACCATAATGCAATTTTACAAATTTGAGTTAATAATCTCCATTACAAAATGGGGTGCCCATTTTCTAGGTTAAATGAGCTAAAATCAAAACCCATAAATGTATATGGAATGATGCATTTAATGTTCTTACCCAATGCTCACTGCAATTGCCAAACATACTTTTACAATGTCAAGAAAACCAATACACCTACAGTCACAAACAAAGCCACAAATCCACGTGAACATACACCCATAGATTCACTAGGCTTCCACTATGAAATCCAAAAATTGACTACTCAATTCTTCTCCTCAGAACAATCACAAAATAAAATTAATTAAATACAAATTAAGGATAAAAGGTATCCACCAGTTTCCACATTCAACCAAATTTTCATTTGTCGATGCCTCACTAAATTGCAGCTCTTTTCATTTTTTTGTAGAAATTAACATCCAAAGGCATCAACTTTTTGACAATAAATATGAAAAGCCCATAAATTTTTGTCTCAAGAAATTTCAATTCCAATGATTTTTCTTTGCATTAACTAACATCAGAAGGTATCAAAACACAACTTTTATCTTTAGCCTAGGCTTTCTCTCTCTACAACTCCAACCCTCTCTCTTTTGCTGGGTTCTCTAAAAAAAACCCAGATCTACAAGTAAAAAAAAAAAAAAATTTCAAAAAACATTTCAAAAAAAAAAAAAAAAAAAAAAACCAGCAATCTAGCAAATCCAACACCATAGCCAACTCAGTTAACATCAAATTGTAGCCTCACCAAACTACCACCTCCAACACCACCACTGTTGTTATCCACCGCCCAAAAACACAAATCTGGAAGCAAAATCAAAGAAACAAGAAAAACGAAATCATGAGAAGAGGAAGCATTCAACTCACGAGATCGGAGCAGCGGCGAGTAGCAGAACAACCTAATTGTCAACATCAGCTGAGATCGAAGCAGCAGAGAGAGTTGTAGCAAGATTAGCGAGATCGGAAGTGAGCACGCTATTAGTATCTTTCATGTCCCTCTTATTCTTTGATGAATAATCTATGTCTTTGTAGATTAATTTATACATAACCAAAACATAGAAAAGTAGTTGTAGTAATCTAATCTTGTGTTAACGAGCCCCAAGAAAATAGTGTGAGAAAGTTTTTCTTTTATGTTTTTATTTTTATTTTTTATTAAAATGTGTTTTTTCTAATCGTAATGGGAGAGGTGGGTAACAATTGTCTAACTGAGGATACCTCAAGTAGGTTAAATGATACTTTTTAAACCACAGGTAGGCTTTGTTAAAACTGACCAAACCACAGGTTGATTTACTGTAATTACCCCATAAAAAATTATGAAGATACAGTAGTATACAAGAACACTCTCAAGAAACCTAAATCCCAATTAAACCCTAGCATTCTCACAAAAGAAACAATAAAAATAGAAGCTGACTGTCTCTCTATTTCTCTATTTTCTTATCTGGCTATACCTATTAGGTTATTAGAATTCTTGATCTCTTTGTGCCGTACAACACAAACAAAATATATGTATTTATATATGTCATAAGTTAGCAACACTAGGAATTATATTCATAGTTGTATTTGGTCATAATTGACCTGCTTATAAGCAATGGGCCTTGTGGGCTTCAAATGCAATTCAAGCAACAGATGAACCCACGTCAACAAATCTCCACCTTGGCTTGAATTAATCAAGCTACACGAGCAATCTCCTCCATCGCCTCCACCTTAGCCCTTAAGGGTTCACAAGATGTAAACACCAACTAAGTCCAAGTAGCTCTTGAACTTGTCTATTGAAACTGGCTTTGTCAACATATTTGAGGCATTCTCTTCCACTTTCTGTGAGTAATCCTTAGCCACTAATCGTGCTTTGAATTTTTCACCTTCATTTTCTGATAATGCTTCTTTCTTTCTGTATACCCACTTGCAACTATTAGTCTTTTTTCCCTTGGACAATTTCACTGATTCCCAAGTTTTATTCTTCTGTAGTGACCCCATCTTTTCTACATACCTATAAGACGATGGATCTCCATTGTTGGTTATGAGAGTAGAGCTAACTATGTGTTCAAATCCATATCTCTATTGTGCTTTGTAAATTTGCTTTTCTTTACCTTTAACAATTAAATATGGCTCTTCTTTTTTCTGCTGTGGATCAATATCAATATCATCACCCTTATCACTGGGTGAACTATTCTCGTCAAACTCCATCTCAATAGTTAATTTCTTTTGTGAATTATCATTACATGTTTCTACTTCATTCTGTTTCAACAAAAAGGCTTCATCAAATATGATATCTTTGCTGGTTATCGTTTTCTTTGAGATTGGATCCCAAACCCAGTAGCCTTTAACACATTTTTCAAAACCAAGAAATATACAATTTCTTGACTTCAAATCCTATTCAAAACGCTCTCCACTCTGCACATGCATATAACCTAGACAACCAAAGATTTTTAGACTCGAATAATAAACTGGTCTACTTAACCAAACCTCATCTAGAATCTTGAAATCAATGGCTGATGATGGAGATATATTAATAATTAAGCTTTTTGTGTTAACTGTCTCTGGCGAGAACACCTTAGGCAACCCTACATTCAATCTCATGCATCTGGCTTTTTCTTCTAGGGTTTTGTTCATTCTCTCTACAACCCTATTCTACTATGAAGTTCCTTTAATTATGAAGTGAAGTGTAATAATTTTTAATTCACAAAATCTTATGAATTATTTATCTTTATACTTTAGTCTGTTATTTGTTCTAAGGTATTTTATTTTCCTGCCAGTCTGTTTCTCAACCCGTGCTTCCACTTTTTAAATATGTCAAACATATCAGACTCTTGCTTCATAAAATATATCCATGCCTTTCTAGAGTAGTCATCAATGAAATTGACGAAGTATTGAGAACTACTATGAGAAAAAAAAAACTAAGATTGAACCCTAAACATTTGAATGAATGTAGTCAAGAATACCTTTACTTATATGAGAGCCTGTCTTGAAATTAACTCTAAACTATTTCCCATGCACACAATACTTGCAAAAGTCTAGCTTGCATGTCTTCACCCCCTTCAATAAATTTTTCTTGTGCAGCTTTAACATACTATGTTCACCAATATGACCAAGTCACATATGCCAAAATTTTGTATCGTCAGTGTTGGACTTTACTGGAGTGGTGACTGCAACTCTTCCTATAGTGTTTCCAATTAATTTGTAAATTGGCTTACTTTCTATACCTTCATCACCAACAAAGCACATTTGGTAATTTTCATGATTCCACCCTTTAATGAGTATCAAAAGCCCAAATCATCCATCACTTCTAAAGAAATTAAATTCTTCCTAAGATTTGGACAATGTCTAACATTACTAAGAACTCTTACAATTTCTTCAAACATCTTGATCGCATGTAGCATCATTACCCATTTGGACCATACCACTGTTGTAAGGCTTATACATGTCAAACCAATCTTTCTTTGGAGTCATATGATATGAGCATGCTGAATTTAAAATCCAAGATTCCGATAAAATATTGTTACCTGATGAGACTGAAAGTAAATCTGCACCATCTTCACTGTCATCTGATGTTTCTTTAGCAACACTAGCTGATTCTAGAGGCTTTTTGCATTTCTCTTCTCCTTTAAATGCTCTTTTCACTCTTTACACTAATTCTTGTAGTGTCATTTCTTGTGACAATAAAAACACTCTACATCATTCTTTGTAGAGTGATCTAATCTAAGATCTGTTCCTATTGGATCTTGACTCACTTCTACCTTGATTGCTCAACTTTGACTTTACAATAAGTCCATCAGCCTCAGAACCATCACCATCTTACTTCATCTTTATGTGTGATAGGAGAGCACTAGTCACCTCATCGAGTACTACAGTCTCTTTCCCGTACATCAATTTAGTCACTAGATGATCAAAAGGTGTAGAGAGAGTTGCTAATAAGAGTAACACTTTATCTTCGTCCTCATAATTCACCCCAAAACTTGACAATTAGGTGTTCAACATGTTAAACGAGTTGGGATGTTCCAACAGATTTGAGTCCTTCATATGCAAATTATATAGTTGCTTCTTCACATACAACTTGTTCGTCAGATTCTTTCTCATATTAAGACCTTCTAGTTTTTCCCAAACTTCCTTTGCGGTCATTGCTTCTAGGATGTTGTGAATGACCTCATCACCTAGGTTGAGATTAACAATGCTAGCTGCTTTTTCATCCATCTCTACCCATTCTTCATCCTTTAGCTTTTACGGTTGCTTCTCCTTCTTAAGCAAGGACATATGAACTCCTTGTTGAATTGGGAGATCCTTAGTCCACTTTTTCCAAAGAGAAATATTTCCATTACCACAAAATTTCTCTACGTCATACTTTGTGCTTGACATCTTTACAGTATTTGAAAGATTGAATCCTAACCTTACTCTGATACCACTTACTATGAAAACTAGCACTCCAGGACTCAAATCAATAACAGTAAATAAGTGGAATTAAATAACAAGCACAAACAAAGAACTAAAGAATTTATATGGTTCGGCAAATTGCTTACCTCTAAGGCGACGACGAAGAAATTTCACTATAAAAATTACGTAGATACAAGTAGTGCACAAGAACACTCTTAAGAAACTTAAATCCCAATTACAGCCTAGAACTCAATCATAAAAGAAACAATAAAAATAGAAGTTGACTTCCCCTCCTTTTTTCTATTTTCTTGTGCTGCTATACCTACTAGGTTATTAGAATTCTTGATCTCTATATGCCGTACAAAACAAACATAATACACACACACACACACACACACACATATATATATATATATATATATATATATATTTATGTATGTCAATAGGTCAGCAACACTAGGAATTATATTCCTAGTTGTATAAGGTCATTACTTGACCGACTTATAAGCAATGGGGTTTGTGGGCTTCAGTGGCGTTTCGAGCCACAAATTGAACCCACGTCAACACTTAATCCACTGCTCATATATTGCCAAGTAGGATAATTGTGATAATTGTGACAAAGTGCATGATATTGTTGCCAAAAATGCCTATACATGTCATAAGAGACCGTCATTTGGCAAGCTACTTGTGCTCTTGTTTTCAAGTGATCCAAATGAAGAAAAGGAGACTTCTTACTCCAAAGCCCTTTATTTTACATTAGAAAACCATGCTATGTATTACGTTTGGCGAAAAGGATTTTATGTGGGAAGTGAGTCCAGAGTTTATAGAAATCCATAACTTGGTGACCTCTGCAATTATTGTAGATAAATATGATGGCTTCTACAATTTGGAATTTATAGAAAGTCATGTAGTGGCTGATCTTAATTACAACTATACTCTTCACAATGAAATATATAATGCACTATGCATATGATTCTTGCACTTTAAAAAATAGGTTTTAGCTATTAGAGGCTTTAACTAGCAGTAAGTTTTAGGCGACTAACAGAATTTCAAAATGGTTGTAAGTTTTAGCCCTTTGCCTAACCCCTTGTAATTGAAACCTATACAGACTACTATTCTCAGGACCCTTCTCTTAAGGTACTAGCACTAGATTTGGATGAATTTTCATAAGTCAACTTCTCTGTGTTTATCAACCCAACTAAATCCCAAGGACACTATAAATTGGGAGACATGTTAATGCTAACACTCGACAGCCAAATAGATAAAAAAATAAAATGAAATAAAAATCAAATTAAGATCCGCACAAAGTTGAGACCCATTTTGCAAGTGCTTTTGGCAATAAAGATCCACCCTCCACGAAATCCAATACACTATTAAAAGAAAGAATTCAGTACACCCTCCAAGAAATGCAGTACACTATTAGACAGTGGTGGCACCACGTTCATGTCAGGGTGTTCCAGGAACACTCTGACCTGAAAAAAAAAAAATATTATATATAATAATTAAAATTTTTTTTATTTGTTTACCCTTTAAAAAAATTAGGAACACCCTCAAAAAAAATAAAATATTTGTTCTATTTTCAAACAAAAAGAAAAGCCCTAAAAAAATTGAACTAAAATCTGAAAAAAAAAAAAAAAAAAAAAAAATTGTAACCGGCAAGCCCACCAGGGAAAAAAGCCCAATATACTGAAAACAAAAAACCCACGGATTCAAAAAAAAAAACTAATCGGTATAAGACTGATCAGTGCAAGCCTAGCAAACCCATAGATTCTCAAAAAATACCCATTACCCAATCATGTTTTAAACTAAAAAAATTCCTAACCTAATAAAGAACCTTAGTACCTCACATCCTCACTTCTCAACAGCAATAGTGACTCAGCAAGGTAGCAACAGCAACACTGACCACCCAGAGCAGCTCTGCGACGACAAGATTGGAGATTGACTTGGCCCAGATCAGAGATTGCGAGATTGGCGACGACAAAAGTGAGATCAAGAAATAGGAACCTCAGCCTTCAACGTGTCGCGGTGGCACCGCCCCTGACCTCAAGCAACATCAAGGTATTTCAGTTCTCTCTCCTTTTCCCTATCTCATCTCTGCTCTGACTCTCTCTCTCTCTCTCTCTCTCTCTCTCTCTCTCTCATACTCAATGCTCAAAGTTTGACTTGTGTTGTGAGTCTTGTGACTTAGACTTATCTTTTGACAATATAAATTGCATAGCTTTTGTCTTTTTGTCATTTTGTGTAAGTGTATGTAAATATAAAAATATGTAATTGTGTTGAAAACTTGAAATTGTTGATTGGCTCTAGTCTCTTAGTGTGGGGTGGATGGGGCCATGGCATTGAATTGGGGTACTGGCTTATGGTCCCTTAAAAGTAAGTGAATACACATTATAAAAGACACCAAAAAAAAAAAAACTATGTTAAGCAGTGGGTTGAGCTAGGTGGATGATGCATATTTTTAGTCTTTATATTGTGCAAAGCAAATTAAATTGCAGGATGTGTGCTATATTGTGTAATTTATGCTTCTTTAAGGATCACCCTGAAAAATATTTCTAGAACCGCCACTGTTTACTGAAACACATTGAAACACCCGAAATAGACTAGAATGACCCGAATTTTTTTTCCGAAGTAAAATAGGGTGGGTTACTGTTCTAGTTTGTTTACTAGCACGGTATTTTCCGGCTGTTAAGGCTGGAACATAATGAAATTAATAACATGGAATAAAACTTAATTACCTAAAGGCTAAAAAGAAATAAGATTGTGTAATTTATGCTTTCTAAGGAACACCCTAGACAAAATTCCTAGAGCCGCCATTGAGGATAGAATTATCAAGTTTGTTTAGTCATTCCATTTTTCTTTTTCCAATCTATTTCCTTCTCTCTCTTTCTTTTATTTATTTTTATTTAAAGGCACTAGGCAACCAAAAATTGTACTACCTTTCTATTCCCTGTGGGTGAAGCAGCAATTTTATTGGCAAGGTTTTCAATGGTCAGAGACCAAATGTTATAAATGAGAGTACTCTACCTCTCATTTATAATCCCATATGTTAGACCTCAACTATTAAAAGGTAGTTTGAGCCCTTACATGAGAGGATTGTTAGAATTATAAGGTTAAATGATCAAGATTTTGAGGAATCGGTAATTTAACATCGTGCATGTAAGCTTGGTGTCAAACTACGTAATTCTTGAGTACGCAACTGTGCACTGAATGTGCCTTCTAGGTGTTTGATAATTTTTCTCAGGTACCATATTGCATATCTTGCAAGCTTAGCCTTGGTATTCGTTGTGGCTTGCCTCCACTACGTACCTTTGTGATAGTAAATTCACATTTTTGGTTGATAATATTGGAGGAGACTTTGGTCTCACCAAGAAGTGGGTAGTTTTACACAACATAATTAAACTGCATGAAATTACAACAAATCATTACAACAAATCATGATTTGAGATTTTTTGTTTACGGAGGTTAATTTTTTTTCTTTTCTTCCCAAAGCTTTATCCCCATGTGTGATTCACCATTGGATGCCACATGTTTAGCCCAGTGCTGGCTAAATGTGTGAGCTAAATAGGCAACCGCCTAAGGCTCCCAATGAGAAAGGCTCCTAAATTTGTACCAATAGAGATATTCTTGTATCAATAGAAGTATTAATTTAACCCTAAATATTCACCCATAAATACAAATTAATTGTTTTTTATCAAAGAAAAACCAGTTAAAGAAAAATGTTTTCATTGGACGGGTCAACCATTTAATCTCTCACACATAAATGTTAAACAAACTCATTAATTTTATACTAGTAAATAAGATTATACTCAAATTTTATTTAGAGATATCAAATATATAAGTTTATTCAAATTTTCAATCATAATTTTTTAGTATTTTGTTACTTCATTCAATAAATAGTGTTTATTTTAGTTGTATAGTCATTGAGTAATGAGATGAGTTTGTTTTAATTTGTAATTTTTTTCTTAAAAATAGATTTTAAATAAATAAAAAAACAAAAGTAAAATAAATGTTCTATTAATATTCAAAGTATAAGAATAGACATCACTTAAAGTAGTCGCCTTAGGCCTCAAAATACCTTGAGTCAACTCTAGTTCTGCCTTTATGTTATAAAAAAGCTATAAAAAAAATTTGTCCAAGTAATTGCAAATTAGAATTAATATAAACCACCTCATCTTTCTGTTAGGTCATGTAGAAATTAAAGTAACGGGTATAGATGGAAGGACAAAAATAGAACAGTGCAAAAGTTTAATTAGAAACAAAAAAAAAAAAAAAAAATTAAAGTTTTAGGGTGCAAACCGATATTTTAGCTTTTCTTTTTTTTTTTCTCTCTCTTTTTAAAAATTTTTTATTTAAGAAAAAGCATGGTGCCTATTTCTCAACATTTAAAGACTGCACACAACTTGGTGCATATTTCTTAATCATGATAGTTCGAAAGGAAAGAGAAAAATACAGTTTTCCTACTATTTATAAAACTTCAACTTGTAGTTCTCTATTTTAATGTTGTATTTAGTCCCAAACCACTACATTATCGTATAATATTATAGTTCTATCTCTTTCAAAAAATATATAACAAAAGTACAATCATGATCTCTCTTATTGAATATATTGATTATTTCAATACATTCGTAAATATCAACTGAATTGCAGCATACTAATATGAAGATGCTTTGCAAACCAAACACAAAATATCATATCAATAATTGTTGATTAGCAATGATTAACTGAGCCAATTAGGAAAAAAAAACTTGTAGTTGATAACCTCTTGAAATTACTTTCTCCATAAAAATTGCAAATTTGTCCACCTAAAAGGATTAAAAATAAAAATAAAACTTAGTAGAGTCTCATAATTTAACATCTAAACAGATCACCGGTAAAAAAAAAATTCTAACTTGTAAAACATCTAATTATTAACCCAAATTCAAATTCCCAGTTCATTCCAAGTTTTGTCTACCCAAAAAAAAAATTGGCATTGCTCTCTTTATTTCTTCGGCTTTGTTCCTATTTTGAAGGATTTTATTTATTGTTTCTACCACGTTTTTGTTTCCCCACTAATGTTTTTTTTTTAATAATAATTGCAACATCATATTTGTTTCTCTTTTTGGAAAATATGTTTTGGTTTAAGCAACTCGGTGTTTTGGTGTTTCAATTCACAATCACAAGTCTTCTCTTTTTACCATTTTAATTTGAATTGAGTTTGGGTTAGTAATTTGTTATTATTCAAGTGAGAATTTGAGGGGTTTTTTTAGTGATCCATTAAATGTTGAATTATGAGACTTTACTAAGTTTTATTAATTTCTTGATCTTTTTTGGGTGAACAAATTTGTAGTTTTCTTGTGGAAAAAAGTACACTGTATTGGCACTAATTGAACTATTAGTGGGAAAAAAATGGTAGAAACAATAAAAATAAATCCTCCAATTGAGAAACAAAATCAAAGAAAGAGGGAGAATATTAATTTTTTTTTGTTGGCTACAATACTTTAAAGAAATAGGGGAGAGAGAGGTGGAAATGATGTAATAAAAATCTTTTATGAAAGATAAGATAAAAGAGGAATGATTAATAGGTTGAAGGTTGAACAAAGTGAAATAGTAAAATTTAAAAATTTATAACAAAAGGGTCAAATAAAAATGATATAACTTGAGGAGATGAAATGTTGAAATAAGAATGCAATAGTTGAAGAAGATCAAAGGTCAAATAAAATGAAAATTAAAAAAAATGTTGATGACGGAAGTAACAAAAGTTTTGTAAAACTTTTGTTCAAGTGACAAAGATACAAGATGAATGTAGAAGCAAGACTCAATGGTCTATTGGATGGATTCTGTTACCAGTTAGGTTGGGCCTAATTAAGGTCTAATGAAAGTAGCGCCATTATGTATTGTATAAGAGATCTATTGTGCCCTATATAGTGCATTGCATGGATTAGGCTTAGATCCAGTGTCCCCTAGTATTGGACCCGTTGAGATGACGACATATGTTCACTTTTGGACATGTGTCACCATCTGACCGGGTCTAATGCACTAAATGCATTGGACCTAAACCAAGTCCATATCGCACCTTGTCAAAGATAACTACATTCTTTAAGATGCATGTCAAACATAACTACATTCTTTAAGATGGATATCTAATTATCTATTCAAGGCCAACAACCTATGCATCTCATGAACCTCAATGAGCTATTTCCTATATGACCAGACTATGCATTAAGGCAGTAGAGAGACATCGTCAAGATAATTGGTAAATGTTGTTGTACATGTCAATTACCCAAACGATTTGAAATTTTGGAAGCACTTATAACTTATAAGTCTTTAACCCTATGATTTTCCAAACAATCGAATTGCTAAAAGCCTGAAACCCTTTTCAATTTCCAACGGCACTTTCTCAAGCTAAAGCTCTAAAATTAAAACAGTATTTCCTACTGTAATACAAACTTGACACTCTGTTTTTGCTGTTCTCTATTTTATATTATTCTTCTAATGTATCTTTCCTTCAGTAAAACAAAAAAAAAAAGATATATCTAAATTAAAAAATTTCCGTTATGGTAAATAGTGGGGGCAAAACTAGAAAAGAAATTAAATGATTCTACGAAAACATTTCCCATCAACCAGCTTGAGTCTTGACTCAATTTTAAGCTTTCGAAAAACCAAGCTGCTTAAGAGCAATATTTTGAATGGTTCAGTTTAGATTATTTATAAAATTTGTAAATCAAACAATGATTTTTTATATCATATCACAAGCGTAGTTGATTTTCTTTTCTGATGCAGATGTTATATATGGAATATTTAGATATTTCAAGAGGTCTAGATACTCTTGTTGTTTATTATTATTATTATTATTATTATTTTGTTTAAATCCCAAAATAGTCTCAACTCTCAAGTCCCACCTAATTTATACTCTCTCTCTCTCTCTCTCTCTCCGATAATAAAATATTGCAAATTTTCAACTATAAGCTACGAAACTTTTTTTGAGAAACAGATCAATACAAACAAAAGAGAAACAAGCAATTACACAACAACCTTCCGGATTACAATAGACACACAAGGAGGAATCTCTTAAAGCCAAACCATCTGTGTGTCAAACTGAATAGCTTTGTGGGCTAGAGTGTGGGCAACCTGGTTTGCCTTCCTCTTTGTGTGATGGAATTCACAGCTTTTCATTGCCATTGACAAATGCTTCACATCCTCTATGATGTGTCCAAAATCACAGGTAGATTCAGCATTGTCTTGGATAGCTTTAATCACCGAGAGGGAGTCACTCTCAAATATAACACAACTAAAGCTAGTCACAATTACAAACCTGATAGCCTGCCGGATAGCCAATGCCTCGATGACCTTTGCATCTTGCACACTTTTCACTTTCTTTGACAAAGCAGCCAACACCCATCCTTGATTGTCACGCACCACCACGCTATTTCTGCTTCATTTGTCTCTTTGAATATAGCTCCATCAACGTTAACTTTGAACCAGCCTTGGGGATGTGGAACTCATTTCAAATTTTCCTTTGGTCTGGTAGTTTTCATTCCCTCCTTCGTGGATTGAAATTCAATTTTGAAGTTGTTGGCCCAGGAAACCACATCATAAGGGACTTTATCAAGCTCCTTCACTCTTATTTTGTTTCGGCAGAACCAAAGAGACTAAGCTAGGATTGCGAATAGTTCCTGTACCTCTGGCTGATCTAACTAGAAAATAAAGTTTGTCACCAACTCAAAATTCTGGTGCTGTAATTTGCCAACCAAGCTCCAAATGGGGCTGCTTTCCCACACAATCCTTGCTGAAGGGCAGAGCCATAGGATATGGTTTGTATCCTCTTTGTCTGCACCACATCTTTCACAAACTTCCCAAACTTGTACTCCCTGTTTCTTTAAATTCATCTTCGTGGGCTATGAGTTGATTAGTGCTCTCCATAGGAAGTGCTTGGACTTTGAAGGGATGTTCAACTTCCATATCTTACGTCAAATAGTATTCTCTTTGATGTGTGAGCTACTTGGTTGATTAGCTTCCTCCCTTGCGAGTACCAATTGATAGGCACTACGGACTGTGAACTTGCCATCCTTCGATTTAGCCAATATCAAACGGTCAGGTGGTTTTTGATCACTCAATGGAATCTTTTTTCATTTCTCCATCTCATGTTTTCCCAATCAATGAGCTCTTCAACTTTAGCATCATGAGGTAATTGACGAACTGGGGATTGGACTTTGTGTGTGTGTGAGTTTGGCAGCCATAGGTCTCCCCAAATTTTCACATTATTACCTCTCCAATCCGCCACTTGCTACCCATATCCATTATATGTTTAACACCCTTTATACTATTCCAAGCATATGATCCCTTGGCTCGATCATTTAGATTGAGTATATTCCCATCTGGAAAGAAGCGGTGTTGGAATACTTTGTAATCCAAAGTGCTACTGTGGTTTAATAGTCTCCAAAATTGCTTTGCTAGGAGAGCTTCATTTAACTTTTTAATGTTTCTAAAGCCCATATCGTCTCCTAATTTGGGTTTACACAGTCTCTCCCAATTTACCCAATGGATCTTAGGTCTCCTATCATCACCACCCCACCAAAACTTCCTTATCATGATCTCTAGTTCCTTGCAAAGAGAGGTGGGTAGCCGAAAATAGCTCATCACATACGTGGGAATTGCCTGTTCGACTGCCTTAATTAGTATTTCCTTGCCAGCCTGTGATAGTAGTTTTTCTCCCCACCCTTGGATCACTCGCCACACCCTCTCCTTTATATTACTAAAGGAAGCTCGTTTATTCCTTTCCACAAAAGATGGCATACTAAGATATTTTTCGAACTCTTTAATCTTTGGAATGCTAAGACTCGCCCGAATGGCGCTTTTTGTGTCTTCATCCACATTTTTGCTAAAACAGATGGTTGTCTTGTCTTGGTTCAATTTTTGCCTGAACTCTACTTCATAATTCTAAAGGATTTGTTGAAGATTTCTGCACTCCTCAACGTTTGCTCGAAAGAGAAGTAGGCTGTCGTCTACAAAGCAAAGATTTGTGATCTTGGGACCTCCCCGACTTATGGCCACACCTGTGATTTTCCCTTCCATCTCCGCCTCTTTCAATTTAGGTAAAAGACCTTCTGCACAAATAAGAAAAAGATAAGGGGACAGAGGGTCGCCTTGACGCAAACCTCTCTCCAGGTGAATAGAACCACGAGGTTCACCATTAATAAGATCAGAATATGAAACTAAAGTTATACATTGCACAATCAAAGAGAGGTTCACCATTAATAAGTACAGAATATGAAACTGAAGTTATACATTGCATAATCAAAGAGATTCATTTTTCCTCAAAACCCATTTTTCTCATTACTTGGCTAAGGTATCCCCATTCAAATCTATCGTATGCCTTACTCATGTCCTTGAGACGGAATCCGATGAAAGAGGGTGCTTAACCTGCAAAACAGTAACAAAGATGTTTCTCCCTTCAAGGTTACTAGAGTGGTGCCGGCCAATGAGCCTCCAGTGATAAAGTCAAATGTTGAAAGAGAGATAATAACAACAAAGAATATGTTTCAATGTGACGTTGATCCTTTTCTTAGATGTTGAGATGGTTTATATAGATCCCTATCTTTCTGACGGTTGGGGGTCTTCAATGGTGGCCTTAATTGCTTTGGTAACACCTTTGATGGGTTAATGAGGTGATTTGATGACCTTGCCAACAGTCATATCTGTGCGTGTGTCTGTTGGTAACGGCTCATGTATTAAATGTGTGTTTTATGGTGTTTTGGTCATCCAAAGACTAGTTTGGATTATGTGAATTTATTTACTCATCAAGTTATATCCATGTTTGTAGCCAAATTTTGTTTGTGAAATTATTATATCTTAAGAGGACTACTGAAATGGTCCTCTTAACCAATAAAATGATGTTATTATACAGGCGTATGAATCAACTTTCTAATTAGTAAAAGAAAAAAAAAACATCAAATAATGTTATATTTGCAAAGTTAACTAGGTCTTATTGTCAACCATGAGCCACCAAGCTATGGATTTTCTCTAAAGAAGATGGAAATGAAGGGACCCGCTTGTATATGGATTTGGACAAGCTCGGGGAGCCATCTTAACTTCGAAATTTCGTATACTGATCCCATCCTAGGAAAAAAGGAGTTCACATTACGTTTTCCTGGTCGTAGTCCACATGAAAATGACTAGGAATTGACTGTTAAACGCCAATAATGAAAAGTTACAGTAGTTTGGTTCAAACAACCATAAGTAATCACAATTTATAATTTTGTTATTATTATTTGGGTTTTACTAATGTATGATCTTAGGGTATACATTAATAAACAAATTTTTTTTATAGGAAAATGAAAATGTGCTTAACTTTTTTTTTTTAATACTTTTTTCAAATTTGTATAAAAAATTTTCTAATATGAATAATTGATGTATATCCTAAGAGCATACATTAACTGGATCCTATAATACAAACACAAACCATAAACTATATTAAATTAGAGTAACAATTTTATTCTTCTCAATAAAAAAAAAAAAAAAAAAAAAAAGTAACAATTTTATTTTACATATTTGATAGTAAGTTCATGAGAGTCAAGAACAACTTGATAACTCAATAAAAGTGTAACTTGAGAAAACAAATTTTGTATTTAGCATTGTTTTTCAAAAAATCAAGAATTTATCAATGAAATTAAAATTGCCAGATGTCCACAAGGTCGGAGTCATCCGTGAGCAGTACTCCCAAGTCCAAACTACCTAGTGAAGTTATTTTACATAGGCCTATCCACGGGTCGGTCCGGGTCGGGTTTGTGCCCAACCTGGAACCGACCCGACCTGATCGGATGGCCAGAAATTCAACCCGCTGCCGACCATCATGGTTGATCGGATCAGGCGGATCAGACCTTCAACGGACGGCAGTCGGTTCGGTCGGGGTTGAAGATTTGAAAATCGGCCAAAATCAAGCGATTTAACAGCGAAATCGTCGAAGTTTCGATGATATTTTCGCTGGATTTTCTTCAAATCTATCGAAATCTCATCAGATTGGCGAGATCTCGCCAGATCTAGGGAGATCTCACCAAATCCAGTGAAGATTCCAAGGATCTAGCAGAGATCTCGCCGAAAATGGTTGAGATCTCGTCGGATCTAAGAAACTTCGCCAGGAAATGATGAGATCTAGAATCGATCGGGTTTCTTTGGGTTTTGGAGAGAAAGCCCACAGGCCGACCCGCCGTTTTCGGGTTCTGGAGGTCGAGATCTGTCGTCGACCGCCGGAATATTCAGGTTGGCCAGTTTCGGATCGGTCGCCGGTCGAATCCTCCGAGTGGGTTGGATCTCGGATGGGTCTGGACAGCCCTAATTTTACATACATTCTTCCTTTATTCACAATTCTATTAAAGACTACGATTCTCTCTTTTTTGGCGGACATTTATGTATTGTTTTAAACTTAGTTTTTTTTTTTAATTTTTTTTATTTGTTTTATCTTCTTTTTTTAATGAAATTGTTTTAAAGTAGTAGTAACTCAGACAATGCTCACAAAATATTAATAAGGTCAAATTATATGCTCGCTCTTTTTAGAAAGATATTAGAAGAACCTTATAAAGAAAGAATATATACTTCTCTCCTTATAATAATAAATGTCAATTAATAACTATCATTATCACATTTCATATTTAGAAAAAAAAAAAATCATATTATGTTAAATTTGTTGGTGCTTTGCATGGATACAACCTATCCATACAGTCCCATTAAAAAATAATTTAAAAATGCTAGTTCCTTATATAATTAATAAACACTTTCCAAACCAATTTTATTTTCAATTTTCTTATAATTTGTCGTCCTTAAAACAAATTATGTTCAATATTTGATCAAGTGCATTAAAAAATTCAGGACACCTTCTTATATATATTGTTCCTTGAAGAGTCAATTCATCACTTTATCATTTACTTGTTATATTTTTCCAATTATTGATAAAATATGAATCCTACAACTTTAACATTAATTGCACTATTACTAGATTTCAATTTTTTGTAGGCAAGATTCAATTCTAAATAACTTATTCAACTATAATAGAATTTAATTATTAGACCAATTGAAACTCACAATATTTGTTACTTACTCAGTCCTATATTGTTTGACCCATATAGAAAATTCAACTTTTTAAGGAAGATTATTTAATAACTTGTCTTCTTTTTTTTTAAGTATAAATTTCCAAATCCACCTTGCTTAATTTAAACTTTAGTTCAAATTAATTTTTTGGAAAATTTACTTATTGATTTTTCAAAGAGAGCCGCATGTTAAAATGTAATAGAAAACTTTATGTCGCATCAGTAACTATTTTGCTGGTCGCCACGAAAGAAATTGCATACATTTCTTTGCGCAAGTCCTAACAATTGGGAAGTAACATTATTTCAACATAACTTACAGCAGGTAGAGTTCCATATATTTCTATTTTAACAACCAGAGCAATTCATAGATCAATAATGTTAAGTTTTAGATCCCTGTAAACTAGATTGTTTAACCTAATTAATTAACCAAGTGAATACTTAGTTTTATTATTCAGATCTAGGTTAAAACAAAATAATCACAAATATTAAAGCAGCGGAAAATAAAAAACACAAAGATCTGATGACCCAGGAAAACCAAACAGGTAAAAAACCTGGAAATGATTTAACCAAGCTATCCTCAAGGTAAAACAGATCCACTATGAAAGAATTGAAGTTTGTACAATAGAACTTAGACCACTAACATTCTATTGCTACCTCGAGTAGAAAACTTACTACCATGACCCCATAATAGCTCCGAGTTTACGGGCTACTTCTTTCTTTGATCTATAGCAACCACAAGTTCTCCTACTTGTGAATCTTAATCTTCTTGAATGTTCTTTATGCAACAACTGAAACAATCTTCAAGTTCTTGATGTGAATCTTGATCTTGATAGTTCAAAGTGTGTGTATGAAGGTAAACACCTTTAAATCTCACAAAAGATTCAACACACAACTTATCAAAGACTCTAGAGAGCCTTCGGGTACAAAACCCTAGATATACAAAAGAGGCATATTCTTCTCTCTCTAAAAACAACCTTACAAAAACGTGTTTAGGGTTTCATTTATATACTAGAAGAAGTAGGTTTGAAACCCTAGTCCTTTTTTTGCTTGAACTGTTGTTTGGGCCTTAATTAAAATTCTGCAGATACAACTTTCGATCGATCGAGCCTGCCTCTCAATTAGTCCAACCAGGAAAATTTCGAATTCTCTTTTCTGCAACTTGCTTGTTCATGGATCTTGAGTTGTATTACCCTGAGCATTGTCTAATAATACCTATAGACTCTAGGATCTATATCTAGACAAGTTTGTGTTTACGATTTGCTAATTGTTTTAAACTTTTAGAACCTAAGAGTCTCCCCATTTGGCAATTCGTGACAAAACTTACATACAAAATGAAATGCTCAAAAATAAGAACAACCCAGTACAATACAATGCCCAATTACACATTATTGCCCAAATTACAATTCAACTTAACTACTATCTATCAGTTACAAAAGTAGACAACAGCTTCGAATGAAATTAACCTGTAAATTCCTGAAACACTATACAAATCATAAATTCATCTGTGTAAAATACATGTAAACCAATATGAAACACAATGTAAAAACAAAAGTAAACTAACTCTCCCCCTAAGTTAGATACATCAAAAAATTTTATTGTCTCCCCTTTCACAAATAATTTTATCTTCCCCTAAACCAAACATTTTTAAAAACTTTTCAAAATTTCATCTATTTCTCCGCCTTTTCGTCATGTATTGACAAAGACAAACCAATCAAAGAGAAAACAGAAAACATACGCAACAAAGGATAAGAGGAAATAGAGAATCAAGGAAACAACTCCCCCTATGAGGCGCAACAACTCTCTCTAAAAAAAAAAAAAAAAAAAAAAAAAAAAAAAAAGGAAAAAAGAAACAAGTTTTGGGAAAAAACAATTTAGAGGAAAATTTAGGAGGTGGGAATAATAAAAAGACATAAACCAAACTAAAAAAAAAAAATTTGAGGATTCAGTTGAAGAAAAATATTCTCTCTTTCAATATATGCAAATTTAACACCATGTGACTTATAAACAGTTGCATGAGTAGAGAAAATATTTGCACATTGATCATCTATCATATCTCTTAAGAAAAATATTTTCTGCAGTTCACACATAAAAAATAGCATATACTAAAATGTACAAAGGACTCAAAAATTTAATCAATCAATTTTTAAATCAAGTTGTGTACCCAATTTAGCAAAGTGTATGCATGTAATGTGTAAAAACAATATGAGATATGACTACAAAACTGCAAGATGGATACAAAAAACCGTGCAATGCATGTGAATCCTAAACACAAATGATGCACGGAAAAAAAAAATTTGGTCAAAAACTTAAAAACTGAAAACTTTCTAGTTTTGGTCAGTCGAGCATCGATCGAATGCCAATCAAGTCAGGCAGAACCTAGACTTGAAAATTTTGGAAATTTTTGATTGATTGAAAAACACATTCAGTCGATTGAAACTAAGAATAAAAAAAAAAAAACAGAAATTTTTTTGCATAATCAGTTTTGAAAGGATTTTTCATGACATGTAATGCATGTGAATGATTCCAAAAGTTTACAAAACACATAATCTTCAACTTAAGTTTATCAAAAACAAATTTTTCACACTTTTTACCCCCAAATTTTCAACCCTTGAACATATTTTGTATCAAAATCATAGAATATATAATCTTGGATGGTCAAACCAAATTCGCACACAATTTCATGTACTAAGTTTAGCAAAGAATAACTTGTGAAGTGTGTGCAACTGATAACAACATGAGATGCATGTGAGGTGATATGTAAATAGTAATTAATCACAATTTTTACAATATTTAATCACATAAGTTTGAAAGAGACTATTACCTAAGGTGTTACATAATGTAACTCTCACATCTCCTAGAAATAAGCTTGTAATCATATAAGTTTCTTGTTTTGCCTTATAATGTACACACTAATTTTATTTCATTTGGAGATTATTAGATTAGCCAAATAATGTACACACCAATTATAATTAATTGTGAATTTATTATAGCCTAATAATGTATACACCAATTTGAGTATTAATCCGATGCTACACCTTATGTTCTTTTTGTGCATGTGCTACACTTTCTCAAGCACAAAATCTTATGATATGCACTAAGGTGTTCATGATTGGCTAGTAAATAGTGGTGAGATAGTTATTTATGCATTTCTCTTTAGATTCTAGTCCTAACAATCAAAAGCATGTGACTTTAAAATCAAAATCATGTGATAAAAAACTATAAACAACTCCCACACAACATACACTAAATAGCTAAAATTAGCAAAGTTCAGTAAAATAAGCTCATCCAAGCTAAATAAGATACACAAACATGTTATACAAAGATAATATGGCCAATCTCAATTACATATCCATGATGTGTAATACAAAAAAAAATAGATATCTTTTTGGTTTCAAAAAAAATTTTATGACCAAAACTAAAAGCACACATTTTGCTAAATGATAAAAATGCAAAAACAATGCATAACAGTACTTAACTAAGCTATAGAGGGTACACAAATAAGAAATATCAATTTTTTAATAAACCCTGGAGTACATGTACTAACTAGTACATGCTCACACAAAATCAAAAATAGCTTAGCACTTATATAACACATACTATTCAAGTTTCTCCACAATGTCAAGCATGTTCTAAATCAAGGGAGAGATATTATAACTCATGTAATCCTCAAAAAAAAAATAAAACAAGACACAAAATAAAATATTTTGTCTTTTTGAAAAATTTTCAATGTTTTTAGATTTTTGAATAATCAAACAACCAAAAACTAAAAGCAAACATGTCCACAAATAACTGAAATAAAACACTCACCTTAGCAAGTCTTTTCTCACCCATATAACACGAGTCTTCAGCTTTGTAGGTGAAAATCCATGAGAAGCAGAGTGTATTTGAGGGATTACACCAATCTTTTAAGATAAACTGAAATCCTGCAAATTCCTTTCACAAACCAACAAGCTTAAAATTTTCAAAAGAATATGAAACAATTTGTATGGACTTATGGCAGGAGAAATCTCATCACATATCCTAGATTAAAATATAGAAACTTTAAATTTCAATTCATAACAATTAGGACGAGTATGACCGGAGATGCCACAAAAGTGGCAAACAGCAACAAATTTAGGAACATCAGTATTCCTAACAATAAATCTAGTCTCAGAATTTGGTTTTTGCCTCAACAAAGAACAATTTGGTCTTCTATGACCAACAACATCACAAAGGTGATAGGAAGGCACAAAAACAAATTTCTTATGCTCTCTAATAGCAAGTTTAGACTTGGGTTTAGAAACTTCAGCATTTACATCAGAACTTTTACCTTTATCTAACCTAGCAAAATAAGTCTTTTCTTTATTATTCTTCTTGAAAAGAGGGATATAAACTTTTTCAGCTTTAGGTTTAAGAAAAATAAAAACACTTCTGTTATCAATAGTAGGCTTTGTACTAGTCAAATTTTCAATTTTAGCTTTAGATTCAGCTAACTCTTGTTCCAAGCTTTTCATCTTCTCATCTTAAAAGGAAATTTGATTTCTCAAAAAATCATTCTTTTTATTAGATTCATCTAATCTAACAACCAATTCCTCTTTCTCAAGATTAGCCAATTTTAACTCTTCCTTGAATCTATTAGCAATTTTCAAAGATTTAGATAATTCCTTAATTACGAAGAGTTTTAGAAGCATAAAAAAGATAAACAGAAACAATAGTGTCCTTTTTATTCAAATTATTATAATAAAAACAGTAAGATACCTAGAATTATCCATGATAACAAAGATCAAGGATCAACTCTAGGTTTAGAAACCTAAAAACAAGAACTAACCAGCTTAGGTACCACTTTTTAAGTTTTCGATCTCTGTAAACTAAATTTTTTAAACTAATTAATTAACCAAGTGAATACTTAAATTTATTATTCAGATCTATGTTAAAACAAAATAATCACAAATATTAAAGCAGTAGAAAATAAAGAACACAAAGATCTAATGACCTAGGAAAACCAAACCAGTAAAAAACCTAAGGAGGATATAACCTAACTATCCTCAAAGTAAAACAGATCCACTATGAAAGAATTGAAGTTTGTACAGTAGAACTTAGATTGCTGACATTCTATTGCTACCTCGAGTATAAAACTTACTACCATGACCTCATGATAACTCCGAGCTCACGAACTACTTTTTTTTATCTACAGCAACCACAAGTCTCCTACTTGTGAATCTTGATCTTCTTGAATGATCTTTATGAAGCAACTAAAACAACCATCAAGTTCTTGATGTGAATCTTGATCTTGATAGTTCAAAGTGTGTATATGAAGGTAAATACCTCTAGATCTCACAAAAATTCAACACACAACTTATCAAAGACTCTAGAGATCTTTTGGGTACGAAACCGTAGATCTACAAAAGAGGCACACTCTTCTTTCTCTAAGAAAACATTATAAAAACGTGCTTATGGTTTCAGATCTACTTAATCTAGTATATAAAAGATCTATATACTAGAAGAAATAGATCTGAAACCCTAATCCTTTTTGGGTTTAAAATGCTGTTTAGGCCTTAATTTAAATTCTGTAGATACGACTCTCGATCGATTGAGTTTGTCTCTCGATCGGTCGAACTAGACAAATTTCGAATTCTCTTTTCTGCAACTTGCTTGTTTTTGGATCTTGACTTGTATCACCTTGAGTATTGTCTAATAATATCTATAGACTCTAGGATCTATATCTAGACAAGTTTGTATTCACGATTTGTTAATTGTTCTAAAATTTTATAACCTAACAAATAATCATGTCTACAACCGTACACCTTCTTAGTCTTCTTTTCATGATCCACTTCTCATGCTTACGGAGTACTCATGCTGCAGGAGAACGGTGGAATTTAACATGGGCAGGTGATAGTCTCAAACCAGGTGACACCCTCAATTCCTCATCTTAATTACCTAACTTCTCCAAATAAAACTCTCTCTATGGCTCTTCCCATGGGGCAATACTACTAACTACTTGTCGTCGTTTGGGAATATCAGACTTTGCTTCAAATTTTCTAGTATGGTCCGCTAGTCCAAGCAATCCTATTGCCAACAATTCCGGAGTACTTACCTTTGATAACACAGGAACACTTAAAATCAAACGCCTAGGTAGTGATCCAATAGTGTTACACTCTTCTTCTCAACCTACCACTAATACTGTCGTTATTCTATTGGATTCTGGTAATTTTGTCTTGAGAGAATTGCACTCTAATGGAACAATAAAGCAAGTGTTATGGCAAAGTTTTGATTACCCTACAAACACCCTTTTACTAGGTATGAAATTAGGTATCAGCCATAGAAATGATCTAACTTGGTCACTTACATCATGGTTAAGTGACAGCTACCCAGTTCCTGGGCCTTTCACTCTTAGATGTGACCCTAATGGACGTCAATTAGTCATTCAAAAAGAAAGTGCGGTTTATTGGGAAAGTGGGGTGTTGAGAGGCACATATCCAAATAATTTACCAGATGAAACAAGGTCCCTGTACGATTTTGTTAGTGTTTCGAATGAGGATAAGGAATATTTTTCTTTCATAAATAAAAACAAAAGCAAATTGTCCAAATGGGTGCTAACTCCTACAGGGCAATTGAAGGGTTTGGAAGGACGTGTTATTGCACGAGTCGATGCTTGTGATGGCTATAAGCCTATAACACTAATGGGGGATGCAAGAGATGGGAGTGTAAGCGGGAGATTGTGTCTAGTGACCCATTTGATGTTAGATCTGGTTATTTTGTCGAAGATGGAGATCGTTCAATTAACTTGTCAAATCCAAGACTTGGCTTCAGTGATTGTAGAGTTACTTGCTTGAGCAACTGTAGCTATGTGGCTTTTGCTTCTCTTTATGAAAATGGTACTGGGTGCCGGTTTTGGACAGATATGTCGATGTTCCTTCAGAGTAACTCGGTTGGTTCAACTTCTGGAAATATGCTATCATCAAAGCCTTCTCGAAAAGGTGAGTTTGCTTGTTTTGTTTTTGACATGAACAAATGAACGAAGTTTTCAATTTCTTTAGTATGAGACAAACTTTCTTCTTTCTTCTTTCTTCTTTCTCCTCCTTTTTTTTTTTTTTTTAATTGTTCAAGTAACTTGTTAATTGCAGAGAATTTATGTGAAAATAATGTTGCTCTAATCATAATTAATTCCTACCTTAACAAATTATAAAAAATAAAAAATAAAAAAAAATCTAATGTCATTCTTTCAATATTTCACTTCATAAAAATAGTATTAATTATCATGTGGTTGTGTCGCAAACACCATATCTTTACAAAGAACAGACAATTAGAATAATGCCTTCCGATTTGACAACAATAAATTTAGGGTGACTTTTCAACCCCATTACAACGAATGATTAAACTAGTTAATACAAGTCAACAGAAATCTTGTGTTTTTTTAAGCAGAGTTGTCAAGAAACCCTACGCTACAAGTACATCCCTTAACTAAATAGGCAGTATTATATGTACTTGATATATGTGTCCACCGAGATAATGAATACATGATTGATTTTCTCCGCACAAAGAGATGGTCTCTTTGAAAAAGGTTGTGGGTGGCTCTAGTAGACCCATAGATCATAGAACAAATTGAGTGGGTAGGCCCAACCATCACACTTAATAGGCTGTGGACTCTTCAGGGATGGAGGATGAGCCAACAACTTGTAAGAAGTATACTCCATAAAGTAAGCACATGAGATAACTGTTGTCACTAAAGAGAAGTGCGATTGGGCTAAGTGCCATTTGCATTAATAAATTTTTATATAGTTCTTTTTTTGGATAAATTATACTGTCCTATATATTTAGATCTAATTCGACTTGAAATTTCAAATTAGGCTAAAGCCTACTCTGTTTACATGTTCCAAGACTCAACATGTTAGGCCCATTTAGATATCTTCGGCTAATAAGGCCTCTCCAAGAAATAATATTTGATAAATTTTCCCTTTTTAAATGGCTCATCTGGCAAAGAGAGCAACCAGTTGTATACCCTTGTTTTAAAATTTTCAATACCAAATGTATATGATAAGGAGGAAGAGACCGAACAAAGGGGGTGTAAGAAGATTATGATAAGGACTAGAATTGGTTTATGATATATCTTAGCAAGGATGTATATGATACTAAATGTATATGATAAGGACGAAGAGACCGAACAAAAGGGGTGTAAGAAGATTATGATAAGGACTAGAACTGGTTTATGATATATATTACCAAGGATGTATAAGAGGATAGTTTTCACAAAAGGATAAACTAAAATGAATTCTCAAATGATGATTACTAGCATGGCTACTTATGACTAAATACAGGAAAAAATAAGTGGATATGGATTGGTACTGTTATCGCCGCCATTGGTCTACTTGTGATTTTAATTTATACACTGTGTTGTCTGCAAAGAAGGAAAAAAGTTATTGTCAAAGGTGGAGAAGTTACAAAATGATTTTTTTTTTCATGACTATTGTTATAATTTAATGGTTATTCTCATTTCATATAAATTTATACAGAAAATAGTAGATCAAAGGATGAAAAAGAGTTGCTTGATTTGGTGATATCAGATAAATCAATTACCATCGATGAAATTCCAAATGATGGAAGGAAAGGGCATGATGTAAGTGTACTTAGCTATGAATGTATCATGGCTGCCACAAATAACTTCTCATTAGAAAGCAAGCTTGGAGAAGGGGGCTTTGGACCTGTTTACAGAGTAAGCTCTAAACAATTTCCAAAGAGAGATGCTTAAATTGATTTATGAATGACATTAGCTTAAACATTAATTATTTGGTCATCATATTAGGGAAAACTACTATAAGGGCAAAACATAGCCGTAAAGCGACTATCAAGAAATTCAGGGCAAGGAATAAATGAGTTCAAGAATGAGTTGATACTCATATCTAAACTCCAACACACGAATCTTGTAAAGTTACTTGGTTGTTGCATTTTTGGAGAAGAAGGATGTTGATCTATGAATATATGCCCAACAAAAGCTTGAATTACTTTCAATTTGGTCTGAAAACATCCAATTTTTTTATCTTAAGTTTTTCCTATGAATACATTTATTTTCTTCAACAAATTTATTTTTTATTTTTAAGTAAATTTTTATTTTGGCAGATTCGAATAGAAGCAAGCTACTAGATTGGAAGAAACGTTTCAGTATAATTGAAGGAATTGCTCAAGGATTGATCTATCTCCATAAATATTCAAGGTTGAAAGTTATTCATAGAGATTTAAAAGCTAGCAACATTCTCCTTGATGAAAGTATGAATCTGAAGATTTATGATTTTGGCATGACAAGAATTTTCAAACAAAATGAACTAGAAGCAAATACTAATAGAATTGTTGGAACATAGTAAGTAAACTAGACATCATTCTTCTAAAAGAAGTATCTTGCATTTAATTTGCTGCTAATTGAACAATAGTAGTGCTCCTATAATGTTTAATTTGTGAAACGATAATGTTTTATTTTCTGTTTTGGTGTAATGGATATATGTCTCCTGAGTATGCTATGGAGGGTTTGTTCTCAATCAAATCTGATGTCTATAGCTTTGGAGTCTTAATGCTTGAAATCTTGAGTGGTAGAAGAAATGATAGCTTCTATCATGCTAACCATGCACTTAATCTAGTTGGATATGTATGTAATATATATAGACTTAAATCATACACACTTTCATGGTTGTTTGTTCACAACAATGACTATTACCTTCTTTTTTTTTTCTCTTCAGGCATGGGATTTATGGCAAGAAGGTAAAGGGCTAAAATTGGTTGATCTAACAATAAGGGATTCATGTGTTGAGTATCAAGTATTAAGATGCATTCACGTCAGTCTCTTATGTGTGGAAGATGGTGCAATTGATCGTCCTACCATGTCATATATGCTATTCATGTTGACAAATGAAAATACACAATTGCCTTTACCTAAAAGACCAGCATTTTCTATTGGAAAGAGAGAAATTCAGGCAAATACTCCTAATAATGAATTAGAAATTCATGCAGTGAATGGCTTGTCCATTTCTGATATAGATGCCCGATGAGGGAATGATTTTCTTTTGTGATCTTGCATGACACATCATAGTTTTCCTAATCAATGAAATTGTTTGGAAGCCACAACTTTGAATAAGTTTAGTGACACAACTTGTAGCACAACTTTACTTGCCAAATTATTGTACTCAAGTTTTGACTTTTGAAACACCGAATTTTGCCTGCTACCAATGCAACTTTTTTAACTTTTGTAATTGGAGGGTCTTGGTCTTCCTTTAACTCTATTCAAATATAACTTCTCCTTCGTGATTTCTAATTACTTTTGCTATGCATGCTTTTTCCTAACTAGTGGTTGCATCAAAGTTAACTTTCAAAAATGGGAGACATTAAATGATACGCGTATATATAAGTCGTTAAATGATGTTCGTGTCTTAATTAGTGATTCAATGAAAGTTTTATGTTAAAACTGGCACGACTTCTCTTTTTTCGTAAATTCTACGAAAGGAATTTCATTGCAACAGGTAAGAAAATTAGGGACCCTTGCTAGAAAAGCTTGTGTATACTTTCCACGAAGGTATAAACAGTATGTTCTCTTGGTCATAAATCATAATTCCACATAAAACAAGCAAGGAATTATCTGTCTTAGTGTCAATCACGATATTGTCATCCAATAGCCTTTGTTAAAAGAAAAAAGATATATAGAATAGTAGTTAGCCAAAAGTCTAACTGATGCGGCCTGTCATACGACAAATTTGGTTCAATCTTCATATGACAAATTTTCCATTTGACTCCTCCGGCCAAAATGGGCAAATACCCATTTCACACAAAAATTCAGCATTTTGCCTCATTTCCCAAACTAATTAGGAAAATACCCTCTGTTTTTAAACTCGATGTTATAAAAATTGAGTTTCAATTTAAAACTCGATTTTTGGACAATCGAGTTATAGTAAACTGAAAAATTAAAAAAAAAAAATTTGGAACTCAAGTTCCAAAAAAAAAAATTTCTAAGTCCACGTTCACTATAACTCAATGTTCCAAAAATTGAGTTTTACATTTAGAACTCGATTTTTAGAAAATCGTGTTTCAAAACAGGGGCATTTTCCTAATTAGTTTAGGAAATGAGGCAAAATGCTAGATTTTTTGTATGAAAGAGGTAAAAACCCATTTTGGCCGACTCCTCCTGTTCTATTCAATCCAAGAGTAAACTTAATGCTAGGGAAAATAAGGATCTGATCTTATACGTATTGACTTTTAAACTTTTTAATTTATATATTCAACTTTTTAATTCATATATTCAACTGGACAAAGATCATGTGCACATGCATATAAGCATTTTTTTTTATCAAGAAAAAATGCTTCCCCCACTCAATTTCCTCTTTATTTTGGGGAGAAAACATTTTTACAAGCTCAGGGAGAAAACTAACACCCAAAGTAGTAGAATAACACCCATAAATTGTTTAAAGTACAACGTAGAGGCAGCAGTAGATTTCAAGGAAAAAAAATACACATATAAAATTAAAATTATAAAACCAAAAAAAATAAATAATAGTAAACCTATTATATATAAGAATTAAGAATACATGTGTATCTCAACCAAAAAAAAAAAATACGCGTGTAAACCCAAAGCCAAATGGCCAAATAAAAAAAATAAAAATAAAATAAAAAGAAATTACAACAGAAAGATAGAGAGAGAAGCGTGATACTTGAAGGAGAGAGAGAGAGAGAGAAACGGCAGAGGGAGAGAGGCTTTGGGGTTGCCGAAGAAGTTGTGGTTGTTGTCGATCTATGCCCTACGGTGGTCACCAACTTGCCGATCTTAGCATAGATGAAGGACAAAGAGGGGCTTCGCTAAGGACTAAGGAGTGAGAGGGGAGTGGGAGTGTGTGTGCTATGTGAGCTTTAATCCCAGAATAGAGGCAAGCAAGGGCTTTAATTAATCAAACAAGATCAACAGTAAGTGCCCTGAGCTTTTTATTTTATTTTAATTTTTTTTAAGATTTTCGTTGTCCATTGTGACAAAGCCGTGTCAATGCCATGTTGGAGTCGTGTCAGCATCGTGTCAAAATCTTTATAAGAATAAAAATAAAAAAGGGACAACTTTCAGACATGGATTTTGGGCTTGTCTTATTATTACCTGTGTCCAACACATGTCGGACATAGGTACTGTACCAAAAATGCCATGTCCATGCAACATAGGAAAGAACATTCAAAGAAGAGTTGATCTCTATTTTTAAGGCAATTGTTGCCCCCAAAAAAAAGCACATAATCTATCTCCCAATTACCTCCATTTGGTTATTCTATCTTTGTGTGGGTAGCTTGTTCATTACAACTAACCAACCAATAAACGAATGCTTCGAGATAGTTAAATGGAACCAAACCAGCTTCCACCACTCAACTTTGCTAGATTTATCTCTAATCTAAGTATATATTGCAGCACAAGAAAACTTCCCAGATTTAGTAGCTTGCTAAAGGGCTTTATCCTCATTTTTAAGTTCAACAAGAAATAGTTGACAATGAATAGTTACAAGAGTTTTAGATCTAGCAAGCCTCCAATTTCATGTTTTATCTTTTAGCACAGTATTCACTTTAACTTCAAGATTAATTACTTGTAGCATCATAAATGACATGAAAACTATATCTTAGAACCAATATTCCAACAAGATGCCAAAGGTCATGCCAAAGAAATATAGTTTTCCTATCCTCCACCTCAAAAACCTCCTTGTTTCTTCTTTTTTAAGTTGCTCATAAATTGGTTTTAACTCTCTCTTTTCAACTGCATTTTAAGTGGGCTTTTATTTACTCTCCCTCACTTCTTGATCTTCTTCTTTTTCTTTCGACCATCGCAAAATTATCACAATATTTTTATTATTATTTATTATTGTCATTCACTCAACGCATATCCAATTTTACCAATACTTTATTTTTTGTATTTAGCTTTTCTCTCTTTTTGCCAATATTCTTTATTAGCTAGTCTTTGCTTCCCCAACATGTATTGTACAAAAGCAAGATAATTTTGTTATTAAGTCAATTAGTCTCTCTCTTTTGCATGTTGTGTTACATGTGTACAAATGTTTACAGCATAACTAGATATACTGCTACCGTATGAGATTACAGTAAAATGTAAAAGATCTCATTTCATTTATCACATTAAAAACTTAATTATTATATTAACATCTCAAATACAAATACAAATAAACGCTTAATACATTATTAATAATATTATTAAAAATTAAATAAATATAATTCAATTAATATTTAAATATAAAAATACCCTTATATATATAATTGTCGTTTTAGGCTCTAAAATATATGTTTTTGATACAAGATAGAATTTCTACTCTAGCCTAATCTAAGTGTATATATGTGTAAAGTTCCCTCCTGGAGACTTGAACCCCAACTCTTACCCCTCACACCCCACAAACATTTATACTTGTGGAGTGACCATCGCACTAAGGGTGTGTGGTGGTTAGGCTCTGAAATATATTGAGTGAGTTCTATTTGTAACATAGTGTGTGATGTTAATATTATTGTTTTCCTATACTTTTTTTTTTTTAATCAATCACAAAATTGTCAACCGATAGCCTACTTAAAAGGAAGTGAGGAAAATAATTCCACGAAAAAAGTCTTGTTTTTATATTATCACCTCCTTCCAATTTTTCAAGTTTTAATATGGTTGTGTGAGAAGGAATGGTACTGCTCCTAATAAATCATGCGGCTAACCGGATTCATACCCTCCAAAATTGTTGTTGGGCTCAGAATTTTCGGTGCTGTCTTCATATGACGAATAACCGGGCAAACTTATTGTAGGAAAAAGGTGGAGCATAATACATTCCTGGACAATTATCTTTATTTTATTTCTATTTGGAAAATCTGGATAACCCTGCAATCTTCTTTTTTTTTTTCTTTTGGAAAAATAAATGAAATCATACTCCGTCTATCAGTAACACATGCAACGGAAAATTTTTAACCTAATGACAAACCTCCTAGTCCCACTAGGAATCCCATTTACCCTCCACTGCCTTGGATCTCATCCTTTCACACTTTTGTTAATCAAACATTCACAGTAGCTCGAAAGAGAATCCAATGAAAGCGAAGGAAAATGTTTACTTGTTTTTGGAGAAACATACACAAACAAAAAAGAGAGAGAATATGGTTCTAACAAAAACGCATCATAAACTTGACTTAAATGTTCAAGTAACTTTTAAAGGACGGTGGTAACAAATAAGAAGATTTAATTAATTAGAGATAAATTTAGGAGATCGATAACTTCAAATGGGGTAATAGTTTTTATGCGGCGTTTTCCTGTGTTAAATATTAGCATTGATACAGCATGTTGAATATGCTATTATAGATGTGGAAGTGAAAGCATAAAGTATAGAACACAACGCGAGGATTAATTACATGGTTCAGTCTAATGGCCTACATCCACTGAGAAAACCCTCAAGGGCTACATCAATAATATATTAGAGTGTAGTACAAATCCTGTGTTACAATAAACCATAACATATGTATATATAGTAGACTAAAACCTAGACTAATAGACTTCTAGTATAAATAAGAGACTTCGCTTGCATACAAAGTAGAATTAGGTTTGGGCTTATGCTAATGGACTAATATATCTCTAACACCCCCTCTCAAACTCAAGATGAAAACTTGATGAAATCTTGAGATTTTATTAAGTTGAAAAGGTCTCTTGAATGAAGTTTGGTTCTGTGACGGTGGTTTGAGGAAGATAGTGCTCTTACAGTGTTAATGCGACTTCTAACGGTGACATGATTATATCGAAGAGTTTTAATGGCAGCAGTGAAAAACCAAAGAAGATGAACGCAGCGAAGAAACACCGAGAAAGACAGATTGCTATTAATACACCGTAAGGACAGAAAACTATGGCCACAGAAAGGTGGCTCTGATACCATGTTAAATACTAGCATTGATATACTATGTTGAATATGCTATAATAGATATGGAAACGAAAGCATAAAGTATAGAACACAATAACACACGAGGATTACGTGGTTCAGCCTAACGGCCTACATCCACGGAGGAAACCCTCAAAGGCTACATCAATAATATATTAGAGTGTAGTACAAATCTTGTGTTACAATAAACCATAACATGTGTATATATAGTAGACTAAAACCTAGACTAATAGACTTCTAGTATAAATAAGAGACTTCGCTTGCACACAAAGTAGAATTAGGTTTGGGCTTATGCTAATAGACTAATATATCTCTAACACCCCCTTTCAAACTCAAGATGAAAACTTGATGAAATCTTGAGATTTTATTAAGTTGAAAAGATCCCTTAAATGAAGTTTGGCTCTGTGACGGTGGTTTGAGGAAGACAGTGCTCTTACAGTGTTAATGCGACTTCTAATGGTGACATGATTATATCGGAGAGTTTTGATAGTAACAGTGAAAAACCAAAGAAGATGAACGCAGCGAAGAAACACCGAGAAAGACAGAGATTGCTATTAATACACCATAAGGACAGAAAACTATGGCCACAGGAAGGTGGCTCTGATACCATGTTAAATACTAGCATTGATATACTATGTTGAATATGCTATAATGGATACGGAAACGAAAGCATAAAGTATAAAACACAATAACACACGAGGATTACGTGATTCAGCCTAACAGCCTACATCCACGGAGGAAACCCTCAAAGGCTACATCAATAATATATTAGAATGTAGTACAAATCCTGTGTTACAATAAACCATAACATGTGTATATATAGTAGACTAAATCCTAGACTAATAGACTTCTAGTATAAATAGGAGACTTGGCTTGCACATAAAGTAAAATTAGGCTTGGACTTATGCTAATGGACTGATATATCTCTAACATCTTGCACTTGGCAAAATGATTTTCTATGCTTGGGCAGAAACAGATTCCGCAATTGTTTCCAAAAGACAACTCTTATTTTTTATTTATTATTAATCTTTTGACTAATAGGAAGTTAATCAACAAGTGCAGAAATTCCTCTCAAAAAGAAAATCCAAAAATAAAAAGGATGCGGCAAGTGCATGGACAAAGCCACCATTGGACTAGGGGCAGGGGGGGCAATGGCACCTAATATTTTTTTTAAAAAAATATTATTATATATATGTTTACTAATTTTAGCAATTTTTGTCTATAAATTTCATTTTGTTTTCCTTTAACACTATCATTGATTCTTTTAAGAGTAATGCTATGCTCACAAACTTTTTTATTACGTTTTTACAAACCATTTTGATAGAAAATTCATATTGGTTCGCATATGGGCCCACAACTTACATCATTTTTTTACTTATCAGTAACTACTTAACGCATCATTAATATATATAAAAAAAGCTTGTAGCTCTAGAATTTCCATCATTTTAGTGACCATAAAAAAATTTATAGATCTAAAATCTAAAAGCAAAATATACAAGCCCAAAAAAAATAGCTCAACAACAAAAATTACCAGTAAAACTAAAAAACAATTAAGTTCAAATAATTAATTTTATCCAAAATAAATAACCCTGCCTTTTAACAAATTCTAAACAAAAATAATTTTGTTCTTACCCACCAAAAAAAAAAATTGGCAACTAAGTAGCAAAGTCAGAGGTGAAATTGCCGCACAAAACCAACAGTAAAATCGCCCCCCCTAACTCAAAGTTCTGGCTCTATCCATGAGTAAGTGCTTTATGAAATGTGTCCAACCTTTCACTTGTCTATACACAGAAATTTTAGCATTTCCACATAAAACTTTATTCCTATCTTTTGTTTTGTTTAAAGTTTATACATAACAAAAACGATAAAACTTAGTTATGGTATCTTAGGGTGCTATCCTTTATGTTTCTTTCTTAAAATTCAGTTATGTTGCTCTTTTTTTTTTTTTTTTTCATAGAATGGAAGTGTATTTTTAATTAAGTAACCACATAACTTAATTTTAAGAAGGAAACTTAATTAAGGAACAACACTTGAGTACTGTACCTAAGTTTTGCCCTAACAAAAAAACTCTTTTCTCTCAAAGTATAATAATAATAATAATAATAATCATGCCCTTGATATCCTTTCATCCCTCTCCCAATAAGATTCTTTTTTCATTTTATTGAGATAATTACCTTGCCCTTTGTATGTTTCACAAGTAGTTTCTAGTACTTTTGAACTCATGTAATCTTTATCCATCTCTTATCAATTTATCATGTATTCTTAAATATAAATATAATGCCTACAACCTTCAACTAAACATGGCAAAACAGGATAGAAATTTTGACCCGACCTGAAAAATACTCGATCCGAATCCAACTTTTTTTTTACCTGAAGAAAAAACGAGTTGACTCGTGACTCAACCTATGTTTTTTGCAGGTCAACCCGACCCGAACGCAAACCTTTTTTTTGGTAAAAACAAAGTAAAATTAAGACAATAATATTGGTTTGATTGTTTGTTGTGAGTTTTAAGGAAACAATTGATACATTTACATAACTGCATGAAAATTAATTGAAAGATAAATGGTTAAGCATTCTGTAATGAGTAAAGATTTTTGGATATCAAATAGCAAAGTATGTGTCAAGAAAATTTGGTTACAGTAGAGTAAAAAACATAAATTTAAAATTGAAAACATGTGTGAGAAACATTCACAAGTGTAAAAATAGTGAAGCCAAAGTATCAAATTAGTATAAATTATGAATGGTTAAACCTATTTTTTAACAATTTATGTCCAAAATAAACGGCTTTTCAAAATAAATTATGATATTTCTTAGATTGTGTGTTATTTAACAATGATTCATGAAAGAGACCATGTATAAATAAGTAAGTCATCAAACTTTAATGTATATCTCAAATTGAAATAGAATGCCAACCACAATTGATAATGGATTATAAAATTAATTTTTAAGATTGCAAATTTCTTATATGTTTTTATTCCTTATCAAATGAGTTATCCAATAAGTCATTTGTAATTTTGTTTTATATTTCAGAATGTTGATATTGTGTAGAAATAAAACTTGTTTATTTGTTTTACTTATCTTTGTGTTATTTTGTTTTAGATAGCAATGTTAGGATTTGTATAATTTTAAAATTATTGAATAAATATTAATAAGTTTAATTAAGTTCATTCTTGATATAAGTGGTGAATTCAAAATAATGCATTTTATATTAAGTAATTTGTTACATAACCTTTTAAATGGCAAATACATGTTGTTTTCTTTATACCAAAAAAATAAATAAATAAATAAATTCATGTGAAAAATACAGGTCAATCCAACCCAACACGACCAGTAACCCGATTGACCCGAACCCGTTTTTAACCAACTTAAAATGACTTGTTTTGACCCGTGACCTGTTTGACCCGATCTGACTCGATCTGCCCGTTTTGCCATGTCTACCCATAACTATACGTGTGTGCTTTAATTTGGTATCAGTAGGTTTTAATTAGTTCAATTGGCAAAGTCTTTAATAATTAAATAAAAGATTTGAGGTTAATCTCTGCCTACACCAAAAATTGATTAATGTCTTGGTCTGATGATAATGTACTATCATCAGGAGCGGACGCTATGGGTTGAAACTCCCTAAATAATAATAATAGTAATAATAATTTGGTATAAGAGGCAATTCAACTCTCATGGCTTCTAACTCTTCTTCCCTCATCTCCTTCATCTTCTTTCACCGTACCCAAAAATGCTCCTCTTCATTTCTTGTCTAATGTTCACTATTTTTTATCTATCAAACTAAGCAAAAAGACCTCCTTGAATTTGTTAATGGCTACTACCCGTGCTCTGCTTACTACAATCTTTGTCGATAACACCTCAACTACAAATAATATCTTCCTTTTTTGAATTCATCAAAGATTAACTTCTTGTAAGCCTCTTTATCTCTCATCTCTGTCTACGCAGATTTTGTAAATTCACATGCAACTTCAAAGTCTCAATGAAGAGGCATTAAAATTTTATTTCATATATTTAATACTATAAAGAATGTCACATTGTTTAAAATTTTAAAAATGAAATGTCACTTTATTCAATTTAAAATTTGTATTATTTAATTTTAATAATGAAATAAATTTATTTTAAATTGTTCTTAAGGTTGTTGACTACCACAAATCAGCATTTACTTTTTATTTTCTTCTAAAATAAGCATTTACTTATAATTTTAACTTCTTTTACTAGTTTGTGGTCCCTTTCACCATATCACAGAACGATTCCTACGAAGTCCACATGACTTCACTAGCTACAGCCATGCATAACTTTCTTACAATTTTCTTTTAAAAACATAAGATCTGTTGTCGGCATGTTTGAAAGGGTATCAAGAATTCAAGATTCAATAATGCTAGCAAGTAATGATTCGTTCACTTGGCGCGGCATTTGATTTTGTTTTTTTCTTCTTATTTTTTTTTAATTTTTTTTTGAAAGCTTGTTTAGTTTATTTATTGGGGTATACTTTTGCCTACCTTTAACAAATAAACAACTAGTCCAACCGCACAATGATTCTCTCATACATCACCCAAATTAGATTTGAAAGTAGAAAATACTTTTCTTTTTGCATTACCATTTCAGAAATCATGAACGTACACCTTCTCAAATTTCTGTTGTTGCTCATCTTCTCATTCTTGTGGACACCTCATGCTCAACGTGTAAAGAAGCATAATAGTCTCAAACCTGGCGAGACGCTCAATTCCTCAAGTAGGCTAGTTTCTCCAAATGGAATGTTCGTTTTGCGGTGGAGTATTACTTTTGTATTAACTAACGGCACACACTTATGTACGGAGCATGTGGGTTTCGGCACAAGCAGAAATTATACTGTCTGGTTTGCAAGTTTTGTCATTACTGCAGCTAACAACTCCAACATGATTACTTTGGCCAACGACACAGGAGCATTGAAAATTAGGCACCCAGGTGCAGAACCTGATGAGGATAATTCTGTGATTAGCCCATAATGAAACCAAAGACGATGGGTACAGTATGGTCATCAGCCTCACTCATGGGACTACCTTTTCGTAAAATCTGTAGACTCCACCTCATACCTGACGGTGTCATCTTTGGTACTAAAAGCTGTAGGCAATAAGCTAACGACCTTAAGCTGAAGGCAATAAGCTGAAGAACCTAATAATGGACGACGTTGTAGGATGATGAAAATAAGCTGAAGAGGTTAAACAAACCTATGTCCATAGCTTTACTTGATCTACACACATGCGTGTATAAGGAAAGATCTTGCGCTACATGCTTAACCTTAATTAAAGAAGACTTCTATAAGGAAAAAAACTCTAGGAGATATGCCAGATCCACGAATTATTCTCCTAAAAGGAAAAGACTTCTTGATCAAGGAATAGATGTCAACCCTGCAATACTATAAATACTCCAAAACTCTCACGAATCAAGGTACGTAGAATTCATCCCAGCTCTGGCACTCTAAAGTTGCAAATAAGAGATTTCTATAACTTGACCGTCAGAGGGTATTTGGCCGGTACCACACCGGTATTTCTCTTAAGGTCTTCATTTTTTGTGCTGTGCAAGTTCTTCATCAAGAGCACGTGAGGACCGTGTGACCGTGTGACTTACTGACGATTTTCGGCATTATCAGTTGGCGCCGTCTGTGGGAAGACTTTAGCGACTTGAAAGGCCATGCTATCGCTTCCCAAACAAAGAGTTGCATGGTACTCACTCCCTCGATGGCAACCACCAACAAAGTTCAAAAAGACAAACCATATACAACGACGCTTGAGAGACAAGTCCAAATTCTGGCCACCGCTGTGGAACGTCTCACCAAACAGAACCAAGTTTTGGAAGAACAATTGCACCAAAGGAAATCGGGTGCTAACACCCAGGAGGAAGATCAAGAAGGAACTAGTGCAAAAAGAAGAAACTAGGAAAGGCCGAAAAGTAGCAACCCCCCAAGCAGGCCGAAACAACAAGAAACGAGCTAGCCATCTGTTACTGATACCGTCTCACCTCACATAGTCGCCGAAATGCAGATGATGAAGGAGCAAATGGACTGCATGATGAACTCCCTCAAGGGACGGGTGTCCAGCGACCTTGATGGCTTGGTCTAGCGAACTGACTCGCCATTCACAGCATCCGTTAGTTCAATCCCTCTTCCACAGTAGTTCCGCATGCCGCAAGTAGAAAGCTACAACAGGTTCAAGGACCCCTTAGATCACTTGGAGTCCTTCAAGACCCTAATACACCTTCAAGGGGTGCCGGACGCGATCATGTGCAGAGCATTCCCCACCACACTGAAGGGACCCGCGAGGATCTAATTCAGTAGACTAACACCCAACTCCATTGGAACCTTTAAAGAGTTAAGCGCCTAATTCGCCTCACACTTCATTGGAGGGCACAAGTATAAGAAATCCACTGCATGCATGATGAACATTAAACAGCAAGAAGACAAGACGCTGAGGTCTTGCATAACTCGTTTAAACAAGGAGGCCCTCTCGATTGATGAAGTAAACGACAAGATACTAGTAGCAGCGTTTACTAATGGGCTATGGAAGGGTAAGTTCATTTTCCCTATATAAAAACAACCCAAAGACCATTTCAAATGTGCTTTACAAGGCGACCAAGTATATGAACGCGGAAGATACACTACTGGGCCGAGAAGAGAAGCCCAAAAAAAGAGAGAGATAGGAAGACACACGACCGGATAGGGGGCAAAAGAAGGCTTGAATTGAAGAACGACAGGAGGATTGACACTCCAAACCACCCGCGGGGAGGTTCACGAGCTTCACCCCGCTGATTGCCCCAATTGACCAAGTACTAATGCAAATCAAAGATAAAGGAGCCTTGACTTTTTCCAACAAGCTGAAGGGAGATCCCAACAAAAGGATAAAGGACAAATATTGTTGCTTTCATCGTGATCATGGCCACAACACAGCAGATTGTTATGACTTAAAGAAACAAATAGAAGCCCTTATTAGACAAGGAGGCTACAGAGGTTCGTTAGCAACGAGAGAACGGACCTGCCGCAAGATCAAGCTCCCTGACGGGAGAACGAGCGCCCCAGGCCGCCTATAGGAGATATAAGAGTGATTGTAGAAGGCACCGCGACTGCTAGGTCATCGAAGAAAGCCCGGAAGACTTACATTAGGATGGTTCATAACATCCAGCTGACAGGCTCTATACCCAAGATGACGCGGATTGACAACCCTTTCATTGGATTCTCAGAAGAAGATGCACGACGCCTTCACCATCCTCATGATGACACACTCGTCGTCACCATACAAGCAAGAGACTACAACATGCATTGGGTTCTTGTCGACAACGGCAGCTCGGCAGACATCCTCTACTACCCCGCTTTTTAGCAAATGGGGATTAGTAGGGAGAGACTAGTTCCGACTAATGCCCCACTCGTTGGCTTCGGAAGGACGAGGGTATTTCCTATTGGCGTTGTCACTTTAGCTATAACTGTCGGCGACTACCCTCAGCAGATCACCAAGAATGTAGCATTCCTCGTAGTCAATTGCTCATTGGCCTACAATGTCATCATAGGACGTCTTACCCTCAACTCGTGGAAGGCTGTAACCTCAACCTACCATTTAATGATGAAATTCCCTACTAACTATGGAGTAAGAGAACTGAAAGGAGATCAGGTGGCTGCACGCGAATGTTACGTAGCTACGATGGAGATGGATGACCACCTCTAACCCTGAGCATAGAAGAACGTAGGGCAACGATGGAGCCCATTGAGAGACTCGAGGATGTACCTCTCGACGACTCCCTACCGAAGCGAATGACCAAGATCAGCACCCTCGCAGACCCAACGTTCCGCCGAGCGCTCACAACCTTCCTCAAGGAAAATTGGGACGTATTAGCTTGGAGCCATGAAAACATGCCAGGAATTGACCCGTCAGTCATGGTGCACATGTTGAATGTATCACCTTCCTTTTCGCCTGTCCTCCGAAAGAAAAGAGTGTTCGCCCAAGAGAGAGATCGGGCGGTGGCAGAAGAAATCCGTAAGCTACAAGAGGCAGCATTCATTAGGGAAGTCTACTACCCTAATTGGTTGGCGAACGTCGTGATGGTAAAAAAGAGTAACGAAAAATAGAGGATGTGCGTCGACTTCATGGACCTAAATAAAGCATGCCCTAAAAATAGCTACCCCCTCCCTTGGGTTGACCTCTTGGTAGACTCTACAGCTCAACACTAGCTACTAAGCTTTATGGATGCATTTTTGGGATATAACCAAATCCAGATGGATGAATCTAATTATGAGAAGACTTCGTTCGTAACAAGCCAATGCCTTTTTTGTTACAAGGTCATGCCATTCGGATTAAAAAACGCGGGCGCAACCTATCAGAGGCTTATGAACAAGATGTTCGCACAGAAAATTGGGAGAAATGTCCAGGTATATGTCAATGACATGCTAGTGAAAAGCCAAAGGGAAGATGACCACTTAAAGGATCTCAGGGAAACCTTCGACACTCTTCGTTTTTACAACATGAAACTTAAGCCAGGCAAGTGTGACAGTAGAAAAATTTTTAGTATACATGGTATCCTAGGAAGGTATCAAAGCTAACCCCGACAAGATCCGGGCTATAATAGAAATGGCACCTCCTAAGAACATAAAAGAAATGCAAAGCCTCAACGGCAAGATTGCCACACTCAATAGATTTGTATCCAGAGTGATGGATAAATGTCTACCATTCTTCCGCACGCTAAAGAAGTCTTTTGAGTGGACGGCCGAATGTCAGTAGGCATTCGAGGACCTGAAGGCCTACCTCTCATCACCACCACTACTAAGTCCCTCACAACTAGGAGAAGATTTATTCCTCTACTTGGTCGTCTCTCCAACTGCCGTCAATGCGGCCTTAGTCCAAGAAAACGAAAAGGTACAAAGACTCATATACTACGCTAGCCGGGCACTTCATGGTGCAGAAGAAAGGTACCCTCCAATGGAAAAGCTCACCTTTGCCCTAGTCACTGTAGCCTGTAAACTCAAGTCGTACTTTCAAGCCCATAGGGTGGTTGTCTTGACTGAAAAGCCCTTACGGCGAGCGATGAGCAATCTTGAAGGTGCCGGACGTATGGCATTATGGGCAATAGAGTTGAGCGAGTTCGACATACAATATCGTCCGTGCACCACCATCAAGGGACAAGTGGTCACCGACTTCATTGCGGAGTTCACCAATGCAGAAGGCAAGGGGGCCGAACATCCCAAATAGAGTGTGTTCATGGACGGATCGTCCAACAGGAAAGCCAGCAGAGTAGGGGTTGTACTTAAAACTCCAGAAGGCGACAAAATTGAATGCATGGTTCGTCTTGATTTCCCTACAACTAACAATGAAGCGAAGTATGAAGCCCTAATAGTAGGTTCAGATCTCGCCAAAGCTGTAGGGGCCGAAAACATAGCTATTCATTGTAATTCCCAAGTCGTCACAAATCAAGTAAATGGCGATTACGAATGTAGGGGCAAGAAGATGAAGAAGCACTTGGAGCACGTAAAGAGAAGGTTAAATGAGCTACAGGCCAAGATAGTCCAAATCCCAAGAGGAGAGAACGAGCAAGCCGACCGTCTTGCCAAGACAGCATCAGCAGAATACATGGTCACCCCCGACAAGATATTCTCCTTTATTCAGCTCTCACCATTGATAGATGTCGCCGAGGTGCAGGAGATTGGTTCCAAGGATAATTAGACCACCCCTTTAATCTCTTATTTAAAAGACGGCATGTTGCCCGACGAAAAGGAAGCGGCAAGGAAATTGAAGGTCCAGTCGGCGCAATTCGTCTTAATAAAGGACGTCCTATATAAAGGGGGTTTCTCCAGACCGTACTTGAGATGTTTAGGCCCCGAAGAAGCAAATTACGTCATGAGAGAAATACACAAGGGGATCTGCAGTAACCACTCAGGGTCACGGTCATTGGTACATAAGTTGATTCGGGCAGGATACTACTAGCCAACTATGCAAAAGGACGCCCAAATTTATGTCTAAGCCTGCGACAGGTGCTAAAGGTTCAGCAACATTATCAGACAACTGACGGAAGAGCTGACCCCGATAACCGCTCCATGGCCATTTGCCCAATGGGGATTAGACATCATAGGCCCATTCCCAACAGCAGTAAGACAACTGAAGTTTTTAATAGTCGACATAGACTACTTCACCAAATGGGTAGAAGCTGAAGCCCTGGCTACAATCGCTGAGAAGAATGTATGGAGCTTTGTTTGGAAGAACATCATTTATAGGTACGGAATACCAAGGGTCTTGATCTCGAACAACGGCAAATAATTTGACAATAACTCCTTCTGAGACTTCTGATCACAATTAGGAATCAAAAAGCACAACTCATCCCCTGCCTATCCTCAAGCCAACAGACAAATTGGATCATCAAGACTCAACTCGAGGGGACAAATGGTATATGGCCAGAAAAGCTACCCAGCTTACTATGGGAATACAGGATGACAGTCCAAACTCCCATAGGAGAAACTCCATTTCAACTAGCATATAGAAGTGAGGCGGTTATCCTAGCTGAGGTCGAACTCATGAGCTACAGGGTGGACAATCACGATGAGGGGAGGAATGGCGAGGTCATACGTCTACAGCTTGATCTAATAGACGAGGTCAGGGCGACGGTTGAGCAAAGACTTGCTCAATACCAGGACCTCATGGCCAAACACTACAACTCCCGAGTCAAACATCGGGACTTCAAGGTTGGAAACCTCGTCTTGAGGAAAGTGATGGGTGCCGCTAGAGACCCGTGCAAGGGAAGCTTGGCCCCAACTGGGTAGGACCCTACAAGATCACGTCATGGCTAATGAAAGACACCTACCACTTAGAGACTCTTGACAGGCAGAAGATACGCCATTCATGGAACACCAAGCATCTTAGGAAATACTACCAATAGAAGACAGCATGAAGAACGCTACTCCTCATTTCCAGTCTATTTCTTTTAATTGTTTATATTAGTTTACTTTAGCCTACAATACTTTTCAAGCCCAAAGGGCTGAAGTTTACTCTTTTTGGAACAATTTTTCTACTTTTATACTCATTAATCATAATAAAAGGAGTTTATTCAAAGACGATTAGTGTGCTTGTTACAAAGTTGACGAGTCTACTACTAAAGTCCACAAACTGGACGACCTTATTATTAAGTCCACAAAGTGGACGAGTTTACTACTAAAAGTCCACAAAGTGGACGACCTTGTCATTAAGTCCACAAAGTGGACGACCTTGCCATTAAGTCCACAAAGTGGACGAGTCTACTACTAAAAGTCCACAAAGTGGACGAGTCTACTACTAAAAGTCCACAAAGTAGACGACCTTATCATTAAGTCCACAAAGTGGACGAGTCTACTACTAAAGTCCACAAAGTGGACAACCTTATAACTAATTCCACAAAGTGGACGGCCTCATTACTAAGTTCATAAAGTGGACGAATCTACAACTATGTCCACAAAGTGGATGGGTTAACTACTAAGTCTAAGTGAATAAGTTTATTATAAATTCCAAATGGACGACCTTTTTACTGAGTCCACAAAGTGGACGAGCCTACAACTACGTCCACAAAGTGGACGGATTTGTTGCAGAGTCCACAAAGTGAACGGGCCCGTCGTCCATAAAAGTAAACGAGCTCGTGGAGTTTGTTACAAAACCTACAAAATGAGTAAACTTATACGGATAGTCAGCTAAAAGAAATCCGATGTCGTAATCCATAAGCTATCCATAAGCCAAAACAAAGCCAAACCTGTCATCCAAGAAGCTGACGGATCTATACCCATAATAACAGGGAAAGATCTATATAGAAGGCGAGCCTAGGGTAACCTAAATAGACGGTTTCCCCTCATTTCACTAGGTAACCTGGCATTCGAGTACAAAAGAAAAGAAAGACAAATATAAAGCAACACATTAAAAGTAACAGATGCAAAACACTACAAATAAAGTTTTGTTTTTACAAAAGCCCAAATTAACGGGCGCCAAACATTAAATTTCATTTACATTTTACAAAAAGGAAGGAAAATGCTTAAATTCATGAAGCTGGGGGGTCTTGAGACTTCCCGTCGCCCTTAGCTTAAGTAGGCTGAACACCAGAAGTAGAAGGGTTTTCAGCATTATGGTCACCGCCATGAGGATTTGCTAACGGGGTCAAACTAACAGACTTGTCCACAGTTGGCTGAGCAAGAACGACGCTATCATCTTTTTGTTCTGCCTCAAGTTTGTTAGCGTTGTCATTTTCTTCATAGATAGTGTCGCCCCCTAGAGTCGATGGTAGAGGCTCGTCCATGTTAACTTTAGATAAATCCAAATCAGGGTAGATGGACTTGACCTACTTTAACAATCCTTGAACTCATCACCGTAGTAAACGACACAGGCGTCTATGAAGGACCGCGAGTCTTTGAACTCCGGCACAGCATCGCTCCTGGCCATTTCCACCTAGCTTAAAAGAGCCTTCAGCTCCTTTTTAGCCATCAGCTTAGCTTCTTCTTTCAGCGCCCGCTAACCACCTTCCTCTGCCAGTTGTTCCTTTAACGCCTTTACCTCCTTGCCAAGAATACGATTCGCATCTTCGTATTGTTCTTGCCCATCGATCAAATTCTTGATACGCGTATGCAAATGGACAACCACTCCCTCTTTAGCAACGCATCTATCTTGCAAGGCCTTCATACGAACCATAGCCTACACAACATAAAAACGGCATCAGCTTATTAAATCCCATCTAGTATTGATATAGGTAAAAGAACATACCTGAGCGAGATCAAAAAGTTCTGACGCCCCCAACTCCTCCGTCACTTGTTCAGCACAAGGGTCTATCTCTTCACTTTTGAGGACAGACTCCATCACCTCGAGGGCATAGTCCTTGTGGGTTAGAAGGCAACAGTGACCCTGAGTGATGGGGCCTAACAATGTCATTAAACCCTTGCCTAATCCTTGGTTCGGCTTAAGGGGTGACGGCTTCTTAGGCTGTTTATCCCTAAAAGTGATAGCAGCCTTCTTACGAGGGTGATCACCTTTTTTGTCAGCCTTCCTCTTTGTAGCCGTCTTCTTGATGACCTTAAGGGTCGACAAGGATGTCCCTTCCCCCTTTGTTTTCTTCTCCTCTTCCTTCCTCTTGGCAGTAGCTGCCCGGACCCTTTGCCTGGCTGCCTCCATTTCTATAAAAGACAAGAAGCGAGAATCATGATAGGAGAAAACGACGAAAACAAAAGAGACAGGAGAGATCAAGGGATGCATACATCGACGGAAGTAGGCATTTAGCTTGCAAGCTTCTGGCGTCAGCTCCAGATCACCACAGTATAAATGTAAGGCGTCAAGAGTAATCAGGTCTCGACACCTCTGCTCGTCCAATGAGATGGCTGTCACTCGACGTATAAAGCCTTCTTGTTTTGCGGTAATACGTAGACGAACGTTAGCTAAAAAGAAAAGCAGACAGGGTTAGGGGTTAAACAAATGAACTAAGTAAAGAAGCAGACAAGATCAACCTAAGTCCCTGACATATGCCCAAGTGTTGTCAAAGCCATGAGGCATCGACTCCCACTCCTCCTGACAACATACCCAGTTCATCCCCTCTACAAAAAAGTATCTACCCTTCCACTTCCTATTCGAATCAGGCATATCGGACACCAACTTTAACTCCTTTTTCCTTATTACAAAATGATATATCCCCTGGGACGAGAAAATATGCTGAGGACGGTAGCACCAAAAGAACTCGTCCAGGGTTAACTGACGGTTTCCACCACTTAGGTAACCCCACAGTATCTCAGCACCAATAAATATCCGCCAAGCATTGGGAACAATTTGGTTGACGGGTATTCCTAAAAAATTAGCCAGCTGACAATGGCGCGCCGTCAGTGGCAGCCTCAATCCTGCCGCAAACATAGCGTCATACATGCTGACATCCGCGGTTCGTCCTGGAATAACATCTCTCACCCTCCTCGGGGAGACGGATTGGGACATCATTCGATATTTGATAGTGGGCACGTAGGTTATTAAAGACATTGACCGACATTGACAGCAAGAATTCATTGACGATCCAATTCTTGGGTAAAATGAAAGGACGGTCATCCCCGGGGACACCTAAGGTGCTCTCTAAGACCTCCTCACCCCCGTCATCATCAACCCCGTCACCAAATCTCTCTACATCTTCACCAATCTTTTTGTCTCTGTCACTTATTCTTTCTTCCGTTCTTTCATCATCCTCGTCTTCACCCTCACTAACCTCACCTTCACTACAACTCTCCACTTCCTCGTCAGAAGAGTGAGCTGACGTTTCCCTGTCTTACGACCAGAAGAAGCCCTCCTCGAGCTCACGACCTGATTGAAAGACTTCGTCCTAACCCGCGCCCTCGCGGATCGACTATTGTTCACTCGTCACCTCTCTAAACATCTGACTACCTACAAGCGACGAATTCATTCTAAGAACCTAAAACGATGATCTCGCTATAGAGACTACAAGATAAAAAGATGAAAATAAAAAAATAATAATAAAAAAAAGGAAGAATAAAAGGAAAGAGAGCTTACCGATGGGCGATTCCTCGAATGAAGTGACCATCCTGCAAAGTTGACGGCAACAAAGATGACAAGGCCGGCAAGCAAACGAACGAAAGGATTCAGAAGATGACGATCTCTCTCTCTCTCTCAAAGTCAGCAAAGGATGAAAACTTTGAAATGCGAAAGGAGGTCAAATATATATATAGTCAAGGGGGCATGGAAGACAAAGCGACACGCTTGTCCAGACACGATGCCAATTAGCCCGTGCCACGTGTTATAGCATTTAATGAAAACGGCTCGAGGCACCATACATGCATGACCCTTTAACGATGTTAACTCCTTGACCCGTCAACTAGAGCTAACGAGGTCAAGGAGTAGGGGGCAACTGATAAGGATAATTCTGTGATTAGCCCATAATGAAACCAAAGGCGATGGGTACAGCATGGTCGTCAGCCTCACTCATGGGACTACCTTTTCGTAAAAGCCATAGACTCCACCTCATACCTGACGGTGTCATCTTTGGCATTGAAAGCTGAAGGCAATAAGCTGACGACCTTAAGCTAAAAGCAATAAGCTGACAAACCTAATAATGGATAACGTTTTAGGATGATGAAAATAAGCTGAAGAGGTTAAACAAACCTCCGTCCATAGCTTTACTTGATCCCCACACATGCATGTAGAAGGAAAAATCTTGCACTACACAATTAACCTTAATTAAAGAAGTCTCCTATAAGGAAAAGAACTCTAGGAGATACGCAAGATCCATAAATTATACTCCTAGAAGGAAAAGACTTCTTGATTAAGGAATAGATGTCAACCCCGCACTACTATAAATACTCCAAAACCCTCACGAATCAAGATACGCATAATTCATTCCAGCTCTAGCACTCTATAGTTGCGAATAAGAGATTTCTCTAACTTGACCGTCAGAGGGTATTTGACCGGTACCACACCGGTACTCCTCTTAAGGTCTTCAGCTTCTGTGTTGTGCAGGTTCTTCATCGATAGCACGTGAGAACCGTGTGACTTACTGACAACTTTCGGCATCATCAGAACCTATCGAGCTATGCTCTTCTACTTAACCTACCAAGAACACTGTAGCTACTTTATTGGATTCTGGAAATTTCATCTTCCAAGAAGTGTGTACTCCAATGGATTTACAAAGCGGGTGACAAAGGCTTTTGCCGGGTATGAAATTAGGAGTGAACCACAAAACTAGTCCAACATGGTCACTCTCATCAAGGTTAACTGGCGACATCTTTGGAGTTCCAAGGGCTTTCAGTCTTAAATGGGACCCTAAGGGACGCCAATTGATCATTCAGCGACGAGGAGCGTATATTTCGAAAAGTGGGGTCTTGAGAGACACCCAATTTGAGAATGTTTCTCCAGATATAACATCAATGTATGATTTCAACGTTGTTTCAAATGAGGATGAACAGTCCTTCTCTTTCAACTATAAAAATCAAAGTCAGCAAGGGACGTGGGGTCTAACGTTTATGGGGCAATTATCGGATAGTAGCGACACAGGTGAACAGACCATTGCCCGAGCAGATAATTGTTACGGCAATAACAACGATGGAGGATGTCAAAGGTGGGAACAAGGGAACAACCAGAGTGTAGGCATCGTGGTGAGACAGTTGAACTTAAAAGTAGTTTTTCATGGAAGAATCCAGATATGTATTACATTCCAAATCAAAATTTTTCCTTTAGTGACTGTAAAGCTTCTTGCTGGAGCAACTGTAGCTGCGTGGCTTTTTATTTTCTATACGAAAATGCAACAGGGTGCAAATTTTGGACAAATATATCGAGCTACTATCCGGGTGAATCGACAAGTTCATATCATATTTATGCTATATCGACAAAGCCTTCTCCGAGTGGTATGTTTACTAGTGTTTTATCCAATGAACAATACACAAATTTCCCAAACTTTCTCAAACAAGTCGAGTATAAGCGTTTCTTACTCAAACTTGACAAATCTATTTAAAACATGAATATAATCAATTTTCTGACAGGAAGAATTTCGATAAGCAACTAATATGTAATTTTCTTCAAAAGCACACAGAGAGAGAGAGGATTTCTCAAATGATTACTAACATGGGCTTCTTATGACAACATGCAGGAACAAAAAAGTGGATATGGATTGGCATTTTAATCGCAGTTGCTATGTTTCTAAATTTTTCTATTATAGTGTGTTATCTACTTAGGAGAAAAGACATACTTCAAGGTATGTATTGAACACATTTGATTAATTTTTGTACTTTCTTGATTATTTGTGTTTTTTTTTTTTCTTTTTTTTTTTTTTTTGTGCTAAATAAAACTTACGACTTTAAGTAACTTAATACAGGAAATAAAGAAACAGAGGAAGAAAAAGAATTGCATAATTTAGCTATTTCAGATAGTGTTACTGATGAGAATGAGGTTCCAATTGATAGAAAGACGAGGCCTGAAGTACATTTAGCTATGAATCTATCGTGGTAGCCACAAATAACATCTCAGGGAAAGACAGCTTGGAAAAGGGGGCTTTGGACCTGTTTACATGGTTAACACTAAAAAATTTAAAAGAGACGTTTAAATTTACTTATAACTAACTGAGGCTAAACCTTATTTGATCATTACAATAGGGAACACTTCTATCTGGACAAAAAATGGCCGTAAAAAAATTATCAAAAAATTCAAGGCAAGGAATAATTGAGTTCAAAAATGAATTGATACTCATATCTAAGCTCCAATACGTGAATCTTGTTAAGCTTCAAGTTTGCTGCATTTTTGGAGAAGAAAGGATGTTAATTTATGAATATATGGCCAACAAAAGCTTGGACTATTTCCTATTTGGTATGAAAAATTCAATTATTTATCGTCAAGCTTCATTTCACTTTTTCAGTATATTTGTTTGCATTACTTTATACAAAGTAGATTAAGTGCTGAGATGCATTCATGCCAGTCTCTTAGAGCATCCACAGCTACAAATTCTAATTCTACTCTATTTTACCATTCTAAAAAGTCACTATCATTATACCATACTATTTTATAATACCTTCAGCATCCCAAAACTCTATTATTTTACCATTTTATTAAAATATTTTTTTTTTTAGTCTAAAGCAAATATAAAAAACATTTTTTTTGTTTTATTTTCTCCAATCTGCTCTCTCTCTCTCTTCTATCTCACTTCTCTGCTACTTATCTGGGTTTAATTGTGCTCCGGTCAATGCTCCGGTCTGTGGGTTTTTCATATCTAGTATGTGCTCAGGACAATGCTCCGATCTGTGGGTTTTTCTGTTGTGCTCCAGCGGTGGGTTTTTGGGGCAGTGGGATTTTGTTGGTTGTGGATCGTAGATCGTGAGTCTGTGCTCCGGTTGTGGATCGTGGGTCGTGGATTGTGAATTCATGATATAGGTTTTTGTTGGTTGTGATCCGATGGGTTTTTGTTGGTTATTGTGCTCTGGCGGTGGGTTTTTGTTGGTTGTGCTCCAATGGGTTTTTGTTGTTTATGGGGGTCAGATTTGTGGGTTTGACCGTGCTCAATGGCGTCGCCGTCGGTTTGGCCGTGGTTTGTCGGTGTCACCATGGGTTGGCTATGCTCTGGGTTGCTGTCCGCTGAAGCTTCAGCGATGGAGAGACAGAGATGAAAGATGAGAGACAGAGATAAAATATATATATATATATATACTTTTTTTTTTGCAATTGTGCTACAGTGCAATTCTACATGTAGAATTGCACTGTAGCAGTATTGCAAAAAAATTTGCTATACTTGGGTTTTGCATTCCTAGTTGTTGAGCAGTTTGGAGCTTGAATTGCCAAATTCTTCTTACATTTGGCATATTCCAAGCCCACTGTGGATGCTCTTATGTGGAAGATGCTATAATTGATCGTCCTACTCTGTCAGAAATGCTACATATGTTGACTAATGAAAGTACACCATTACCTTTGCCTAAAAAATCAGCATTTTCTCTTGGAAGAAAAGCAATTGAAGTAAATATTCTTAATAAAGAGCCTGAAGTTGATACCATGAATAGCTTGTTCATTTCTGATATTGATCCTCGATAGAGGCTGGGCATAATTTTCTTTTGTTGTTTAGCATGTGTAGTTGGTAAGAATAAGTTCAACAAATGTTTTATTCCATTGAATTTCCTTCCATAAATTTAAGCTAGCTCTTATCACGGGACCCAAACTTGTTCTAGTACCTTAAGTTTAGACTTGATTGCAATTATAAAATTTTCTTCCGATTATTTTTCTTGAATCTACTTTTCTAAAATCTCTCTTTTGGCAAATTTACTTCTCCAAGCAATTTCCCAATGACTCTGATGTGACTTATAAATAAATGCTAAAACAAGAATGTTAATTTATAATCGCAATCACCCAAGTAAAGTTTGTTACAATGATGGCATTGGGCTTTAAATTTTCCATCAATTTTCTTCCTTGTAAAATGATCTCAAACATCTGAGGTAGTCTTTCTTTTTCTACTTGTATCCAATTCCAAGTCCTCATTTGTAGGCTCTTGCTCTCTCTCTTCCTCTGCCCCTTCTTGTTCCTCTGTCTCTAAGTCTTCTCCTAAGTCCACCGTCGGGGATTTTGAACTCCTATTTAGTTCAAAAGTTTAGGAATTAGAATCACAACATATATACTTAAATTTATTATTACACATACTCATTGATTAATACGCACAAATTCATAGTTACACACATTCACAAATTCTATCAACCCAAACATAATTAAACATGATTAACTACAAATTCCAGACACTTACTCATTGTTGAATGGGCATAAAAGTGATGGTGATCCTGAGGGTGAGCTACTAGGCGACAATGGCGAGGGTGATCGTGAAAATGGTGAAGGAGGCCGCATAGCTGGCAAGGGAAAACATTCCGTTCTCAAGGAAGAGCCGCTTGGCGAGGAAGAACTAGATTTGTTTGTGTTTTCTATCTCCGTTTTAGGCTCTGCATTCTCCACAAACACAAAATCAATAAATAATTTCTTCCATTATTTAACACTAATTTGAAGAATTTTAACTATAATTAACACTCCACACACAACCATATTTCCTAGGCCTTCTACTTGGTTCCTTAATTTTTGGTTTCCAATTGTCTTTTCTTTTAAGTCTCTCACTCTAAATTTGGAAGAACTCAGTAGCATGTGCAACTATATTTAAAAAGTATATGAAGTATGAATTTGCAACTTAGTAGACTTTTGCTCACACAACTTAGCTTCAATAAGGTATATGAGGAATGAACATAGCAAAGCCCTAAATAGAGGGATCTAGTATGATACTTTGTGCCACCAATACGCATCACCAAACAAAATTTCTACATATAGTTGAAATAAGAATCCAACAATAACACAGAGAACACTTAAGTTGCGTTCATGCACCCAAAATTAAAATAAAAAATAAATGAAAGCCCTAATGAATAAACGAAAGGTGCTGAGAAAAAACCATAATTTAATGCAAAGTTGAACAAACGAAAGATTATAGGATTAGTTACAATCTGTTATTACTAGGTCTATTACTAGTAGTATCTCTTTAGACTTTAGCTTACCCAAAAAATAAAAACAGGAAAAGAATTAGCTTACAATGTTGAGGCGTGAGGCGTGGCTAATCCTGTGAGCTTGGCCAAGGTGTGGCTGTGTGCTGAGGCATGAGGGGTTGAAAGACAATTTAGCGTGCTAAGGCATGAGGGGCTGAGGGAGTGATGAGGCGAGGTGAAGGCATGATGAGGCGTGAGGGGCTGAGGTGAGGGCATGATGAGCTGTGAGGGGCTAAGGCGTGAGGGACTGAGACGTGAAGCTGAGGGCGTGAGGGGCTTAGGCATGAAGCTGAGGACTAATGGGAATGAGAGGGGCGGCTGGGCTGTGTAGTGAGTAGTGACTTAGGGAGTTAGGGTTACAAATATCAGATTCTCAATGATATATATATATATATATATATATATATGAGGAAGGTGTTTTAGTAATTTAACATACCGGGTATTTATCCGGGCTGGGTTTCGGGTCGGGTTTCGAATTTTTTTTATAAAACCCAAACCCGCTTCAGGTTTTTTTTTTTTTTAAACCCATACCCGATCCTATTCTTTATTGGACCGGGTAAAATCCGGCCCATTAGGGTCGGGCCAAGCTGGGTAAAATCTAACCCAAATGATAAAACTAAACACTAATGACAGAGCTAAAGAAATGATAGGCGCAACAGGAACAGGGGGAGAATTAAAGTAGAACTGTGGACGATTATATATGGATTAAATTTAATTAAATTAGAAAATAAATAAATAATCCTAGTAAGAAAGTAATTATTAGGAACCAAATTGCAAAGAAATTCGTTTTCATTATTCCCACCGGATTTAACTAAGTTGATTACTGATTGCAGGCACTTACTAGAAAGACCTTGGCAAGTCTCTACTAACCACATATACCGTGAGGTTTATGTCTGTTGTTACAGGTTGGCAACTACAGAAAGCAATTAACATGAGACGAAAATACTTTTTGTGAACTCCTTACAAAAACTCATTTTTATTGGTTTTATCCAGTGCCAAATTTATGTATTTTTTATTCTAATTAAATTTATCTTTCTGGGCTTAATTATATTTGGGATAGAGAGTAATTGAGCCCTCTACACTTGTGAAAGCTGCCTTCAAGGACAACTCGCGACCTTAGGCAACCTGCACAGCCAATGAGTGACATGTGGCAAATGAATCAAATCAGAGTGGTGACTAGGCATGTCATAACCATTTCACGACTAGTTTGATCGCAACAATGTCGCAAACTACACGATTAGTGTTCACTATTTCTAATCTTTTTTCTCTCCACTTTGATTTTGCCCACAAAAATATTTTGGGTTGATGAACGTAGCAAGATGATCTAATGGCATATGAGTGAAGTTGTGGAAACTTAGGAGGCCATCTAAAAATTCAATCTTATTGATGGTTTTCCATCAGTGATTAATGGAGGTCTCTTCGGGAAGGTAGATGGAGAAATGAAGTCGCGGAAGGTTAAAGAAAGCACATACAATTATCTCTTTGATAGACAGAAACTAAACTATTAGTTTCTGAGCAATAAACTCGAATCCACAAAGGGTTCCTTGAATCAGCGAGGAGTTTCTTGAATCTACCGGAATCCACTAGAGAAGAAAATTGACAAAATGTCTGTTATCCATTACACCATATATATCTGGTCTCTATTTTTACACTATATTTTAATTTGATCTCTAACATTTCAATTGTGTCAATTTTATCCTTAATCTTTCAATGTTGTATCAATTTAGTCCCTCTCGTTATAGCTTAGATGAAAATTGCAACATGGCAAACAGCCAAAATAAAATTATAGTTTATTCTTCTATTAACGAAAACTAATTTTTTATTTTGGCCATTAGATATGTCATTAATTTTCATATAAAAGATAATGACAATGACTAAATTGGCACAATACTAAAAGGTTAAGGATAAAATTGACACAATTGAAAGGTTAGGAATCAAATTGTAATAAGGTGTATAAGATAGGGACCAAGAACGTAGTTTACCCTTTAGTATATAATTTTCTTCAAAAGCAAAGAGAGAGAGAGAGAGAGAGAGAGAGAGGATTTCTAAAATAATTACTATAGGGACACGGTTTGGTTTCTAAGCCCAAAAGGTCAAAGAATATAGGCCCAAAGAGCCCAATACAACGAATTTGTAGAGAGTGGGTTAGAAAACTAGGCTGTAATGAGTCAGATAACAATTATAATGGGTCTAGATGACAAGAAAACAAAAATATACTTGTTTTATCCAAAGAAGATTGTCCTGGGCTTAATCCGAGGAGATTAGTTCTTGTATATATTTCATTTAAATTTGATTACAAGTCCAGTTCATGTAGCTACAATGTTTTTCTCTCCATTCTCTGATCCCCCCCCTGTAAAGGGCTTCTTTCTCTATTGTATACCCCTCTCTTCTTTATCTCCACCCTCCTCGTGTAGATCAAGTTGTTGGCTTTGATCCTTGTCCCATCAGCACCTTCCTGAAGTCTTTGAGAGTGTAAGGTTATTTGTCATTGTTCAGGTATCACATCCACATTAATGCGGCTAGAGGGTTAGCTGCAGAGTATTCAATGTGGTGGTAGCAACTTTCCCTTAGATATTTCTTAGCTTCCCTTTGTCTCATGCTTCCTTGATGTTTATCCTTATCCGTAGAACCTTTAAAAGTATTACTCTTAAGGGCAAACCAAGCCTTCTGACCTCCATTTTTCTTAGCCGAGGAGGCATTCCTCCTCGGACTAACTTCGTAGTCGTAGTTTGTTTATGGCACTCTGACTCTTATATCTTCCCTATCGTCTATCTCTCCTAGGACCACTAAGCGTCTTCGAACAAGACCCATGGCCCAATATATACTCTTGGGCCCTTTATCCCTACAATTACTAACCTCGGCTATTTATGACGACATGCAGGAATTAATAAGTGGACATAGATTGGCATTTTAGTCGCAGTTTTTTAGCCTTTTCTAGTATAGAATGTTATCTACTAATTAAGGAGAAAGTGGTACTTCAAGGTAGGTTACATACATACATATATATATACACACACACATACATACAAAATTGTCGGGTTACACGTGTGAGTGAAGTTCCACATTGAATAAAGATGAGAAGAATGAGTGGTTAATATAATATAATTGGCCACATACCCATTGGGCTTAGGCCTTTTGCGTTAAAGTGTATCTCTATATGTTATATTAATTACTCAAGGAAGCTCCCCAAGGTGTTTATCCTCCCCCCCCCCCCAAGAAGTGGTATCAAAGCATTGGTTGTTAAGCGTGATTGTCTTATGCTGATGATGGAGGATGTCCTTTACGATAAGGATTTGCATGACCCTATTGAGGATGATAGTGTTAAGCTAAATGAGATGTCTGATGAAGAGTGGGAGAAGTTAAATAGTGTAGTGGGATTTTTTTGTGATTTTGGGCTATATTGTCTCCTGTTGTACTAAAGCTTAAGTATTCTAGATAGGAGAGTTGGGACCGATCCAATTGCAACCCACCTTAGGCCAGCTTGTGCACAAACTATGCCCATCTTTGCTAAAACTTGGTTCACATGCCCCAGGCAAGCGAGACTGTTACAGAGGGGTTGTGGCAGACAAGTACAGTATGATAATAATAAAGGTAATATGCTTCCTGTTAGATGAAATAAATACAAAATCCTCATAAAAAAGATATGGCAATAAGAAATACACTACTGGTGAAATCACAAAGACAAGAAAGGAAATGATTATGATGAATAATAATATCAAAAGGTTAGTCTGCCATGCTTAATGGTATTATGGGACTAAGACCAAGAAGGAAACCACTTCCTCAACATGGGTAACCTCACAAGACGATCCTGCCATTAGAAATTACCCACTTTGAGGGAATGGGCCTGAATGGCTTATACCCAAGCAAATCATTCATCCTTGACAAAGGATAGGCTTTTAGAGGGAGAGAAAGGATTAGCCTATTGGAGCATGCCTGCCACTCTATACTTCCTATTTCTCTTCTTGATTCTCTTTATCTTTTTTCTCCATTTTGTCCCTTTAATTCTTTTTGGCTCTTTTCTCTCTTTCTTAGTACTTATTCGAGTAGTGTTATGGTGATGGTGGTGCTGTGATTCACTCCTAGTGGTTGCTACTATTTCGATGATGATCCTGTGCACGACGAGAACCTTTTATATACTGTTTGTCGTGTGACTGTTTTTTACTATTTTTCCCTTTAACAACTTTTGTCTAAATGTGGGTGTACTTTCAAACCACTTACTAGCTTGTCAGCTACCCAGCCACCATCACTTGCCTGCGTTGTCTGTGCCATACCCTATTACCAGACAAAGAGTTCTACTTTGTTTGCTTGCTCACCGTGGCATTCTTATCCACCACAGTGCAGGTATTCTCTCTCTCATTATCTCTCATGGCATGCACCTAGTGGTTCCAACTCATCCTCCCTCTTTTAGGTAGTATGCCATCCTAACACGACATTTTCCCTAAAAGAGTTTTAGTAGGAACGCCAGAATAGACCTTCCCTTCTCCCCACCTCTAGGCCATACCCTCTCTTACCTCTAATCCATGACCCACCACTCCTATATTTGCTAGGTATAGGTTAGTGGTGCTTGGGTTATGTGCGTGCTTCACATTCAGTGTATGTCTAAGACTTGTTTGCTGCTCATGCATTTGTCGTGGACTGAAGGCTTGCCTGCGCATTTTGCCACCCATGTTTGACCTTTTGTGGCGTGAACTGTTCTCTAACCCTCCACCATTCATGGCTTGCTTCCCCCAAGGGCTAGGCCTTGCCTGATAGCGGGCTTTTCTCTCCTTTAGCTCTCTATTTGTTCTTTCCGTTGGCTTGCCAATGCTCCTGCCATGCCATTCTGTTATTCCTACTACGATGCTATTTGATCCCTGCCTGTTGGTCCTCTTTCAGGACTACTGCACGTTCTTCCCTCAATTAGTTACAACGCCCCAATATTGTTATTGGGCTTGTAATCATGTTGTTTTGGGCTTCCTAGACCCATTACATTATTTGTGGACTCCTTTGACCCATTTCTTCCTTGTTGGGCATCCTCGACCCATTTTCCTTCGTTGGACGTCCTCGGCCCATTTCTAACTCTACATTTCCATAGACTTTTACTAACTCTTTTTGGGCTTCCCTAGCCCAATTACTATATCCTTCATCCTCAGGGTTTATGGGCTCCACATAAACCTCTTACTTTCTTACTTCATTACTTCGAGCCTACTGTGGCCCATTCTCACTTTTCTACATTACAAAATGCCCATGGGTTTACTCCTTCTTCGTTTGGGCTCCTATTGGCCCATTTGCTTTTCTAAGGCCCATTTGTTTACTTTATGGGCCTAAGACTCATCATTCCTATCATTCGGGCTTGATGAGTTACTTTTTCTCAAACCACTAACTCTCTTCCTACTCATATAGTTAGGTTTCTTCCTGCTGCTGGGCTTTCCCAAAATGAGCATTAACAAATACAAAAACCACTGGATGTATTAGACAATGCATCGATGTGAGTGTGTTTCATCATATATCCCAAGAGACTAATACTGAAGCTCTTTGAAAAAAATTGAAGGGTCTCTATGAAAGAAAGACACCTCAAAATAAATCTTTTGTGGCAAGAAAGCCTGTGAATTTGAAGCTTAAGGAAGAGAGATCTGCAGCTAAGCATTTGAGTGAGTTCTAAGACTTGGTAAATTAGATGGTTACAATGAAGTTGATAACTAATGATGAGCTTCAAGCTTTATTGCTTCTGAGTTCCTTACCTAATAGTTGGGAGACTTTGGTGGTGTCACTTAGTAACTCTGCTCCAAATGGTGTGTTACAACTTGCAATGGCCAAGGATAGCTTATTCAATGAAGAAACAAGAAGAAAAGACATGGGCAAGGATAATGCACAGACACTTGTCACCAAAAAAAAGGGGAGGAGGCTACAAATTCTAAGAGGCGTGGTAAACCCAGAAGTCAATCAAAATCAAAAGGAAAAGTCAAGTGTTCAAAGAAGGTCACATAAGAACCTACAAGGCTTGGAAAAATAAATAGAAAGATGAGAAAATTCAACATAAAGTAGAAGAACAAAATATCACTATTGTCTTGACAATTGAAGATGTGGTGATCGGTGTAAGGGAGGATGAATGTTGAAATGTTTCATATCCTCTTTTTGAATGGTGATTGACTCAGCCACTACCAATCGTGTCACTCGAAGAAAGGAGCTTTTTACTTCATACAAAGCAGGAGACTTTGGGAAAGTGAAGATGGGCAATAACAGTTATACTGACATTGTAGGAATTAGAGATGTTTGTAATGAGACTAACACTAGATACACCTTGGCATTGAAGAATGTGCAACATGTGCCTGATATGCACTTGAATTTATTTCTACTCATATTCTGCATAAAGAAGGCTATGACAACTATTTTGGAGATGGTAAATGGAGACTCTCCAAAGGATCATTAATGCTAGCTAAAAGGAAGATTTGTTGTACACTTTACAAGACACAAGTAAAGGTATGCAAATATGCTGTTAGTGCAACTCAAGAAGAATCTTCGCCTAACTTGTGACATAGTTGGCCGTCTCACATGAGCGAAAAAAGATTGCAGATTTTAGAAAAGAAATCTCTCATTCTTTTTGCGAAAGGTATGTCACTTAAACATTGTGATTATTGTTTATTTGGAAAACATCATAGAGTTTCATTACGCATTCTCTCTACTAGAAAGCCCAATGTGTTAGATCTTGTTTATTCTAATGTATGTGGTCCCATTGATGTGGAGTCCTTAGGTGGTAATAAGTATTTTGTTACTTTTATTGATGATGCTTCACAAAAGGTTTTTGAAAACTAAAGACCTGGTATTTTAGCACTTCAAGAAATTTCATGCCATGGCAAAAAGAGAGAGATTGAAGACTGAAACACAGATTTTAAGCCGACTAAAAGAAAAAGTTTAGTATTTTGTGTGGCACCAAGGGAAAAAAGAAAAGGTGATTTTTTTTTTTCCTTAAGACGTACAAGGAAGATAATTTAGGGTTTTCTCTAGGAAAATTATATGGGTGCTACAATCACTAAGAGTTGAAGTATTCACAGTGGAAGATTATACTACCAGGTTTTGTGATAATGTTATATTTGTTCCCAGAGGTATTATTGTATTTTCCTAATTTACTGTGAACTCAGGTTTTGGGTATTACTTGAGTGATGTAATATCTATTTTATTATAGTGGATTGATCGGATTTGTCTCGTGGTTTTTCCCTTTACACTAGAGGGTTTTCCATGTAATTTCTTGGTGTTCTTCTTGGTTGATTTTTTTTATCGCTTCCATAGATTTCTATTTTTTTTTTATTGCTTGGGTATATTTAATTTAATTCACAAATAGATTGGGACAAGTGGTATTAGAGCCTATGGTGGTGTGTGGCGAACGTTGTGAGGAGTTCATGGTTCCTACCTAGTGAGGATAGAGAAAGCCAAAATGGCCCACACACAAAGATCTTGGAGAAAAAAAAAGGGGGAATATTACTTATGGAACTTAATAATAGTGTGGTGCAAGGTTCCAATGGACATGGACATGCGGGGTTCCCATGGATGTGCGTGTGGGGTTAAGACATGGTTCCCATAGATGGCATACAAGAGACTCATGGATGATGCGTTGATGAAGTGAAAAGCCCATTATGCAAGGGCGAGTGAGTTGGACTTGTTCATGGCCCACAAAGAGGTTTTAAACCTCACAGAGAGGCAAAGACTCACACATGAGGGGGAGATTGTTGAGTTACACATATGAGTGAAGTCCCACATTAAATAACGATGAGAAGAATGAGTAGTTCATATAACATAATTGAGCACATACTCATTGAGTTTAGGCCTTTTAGGCTAAAGTATGTCTCTATATGTTATATTAATTACTCAAGGAAGCTCCCCAAGGTGTTTATCTCCCCAATAATATTGAAATCATCAAACTAATTTTTGCATTTTCCTTTTTTTTTTTTTTTTTTTTTTTGTTATTGTTGTTAAATGTTCAATATCACTTTCAATAAATTTATACTGGAAATAATGAAGGAAAAGAATTGCTTAATTTAGTGATTTCAGATAGACCTATCGATTAGAATGAGGTCCTCAGTGATAGAAAGAAGAGGCTGGATATAAGTAGATTTAGCTATGAATCTATCATAGTAGCTACAAATAACTTCTCATTGGAAAGAAAGCTTGGAGAAGGGAGTTTTGGAACTATTTACATGGTAACCTCTAAAAAATTTCTAAGAAGAGGTAATTAAATTAAATTATGACTAATAGTCTTCAAACTTGATTTGATCATTACAACAGGGAACACTATTAACAGTTCAAAAAATAGTTGTAAAATGACTATCAAAAAATTTAGGGCAAGGAGTAATTGAGTTCAAGAATGAGTTGATATGAATATCTAAACTCCAACACATGAATTTTGTTAAGCTTCTAGGTTGTTGCATTTTTGGAGAAGAAAGGATGTTAATCTATGAATATATGCCCAACAAAACCTTGGACTACTCTCTCTTTGGTTTGGAAAACATTCAATTGGTTATCTTTAGGCTTTATTTGTTTTCTAAAAGGAATTTATATACTTATCAGTATTACATTATATAAAGTTGATTAATGATTGTGTATAACTTTTATATTGCCAAATTCAAATAGAAGTACGCTACTCGAATGGAACATTTCAACATAATTGAAGGAATTGCTCAAGGGAATGATCTAGCTCCATAAGTATTCAAGATTGAAAATAATTCATAATGATTTAAAAACCAGTATCAAACTTCTTGATGAAAGTATGAATCCAAAGATTTCTAATTTTGGCATGGCAAAAATTTTCAAATAAAATGATCTAGAAGCAAATACTGATAGAATTGTTGGTACATATTTGCGCCTTTTTGGGTTACCTCCAGACTATCACCACCTTCGCTCCTTCGGTTCTACTTGCTTCGTTCTTCTTTAGCCACATGAGCATAACAAACTTGAGCCTAGGTCAAGGCTTTGTTGTTTTCTTGGTTATGGTGAAACTCAAAAGGGGTATCAGTGTTATGATCCTATTTCTCATCATCTTCGTATCTCCCGTAATGTTGTCTTTTGGGAACATTGCCTCTTTGTCGAGCTCTCTCACTTCTGTGCTTCTCTATCATCCTCCTCTATCTTAAATCTATTTCCAAATGAGGCACATATTCCTCCTATAGCTGCTCCTGATTCTTCTGTAGACTTCTCTGTCTAACCACCAGATATCCTTGATCCCTTTCCTAGTTCTCCCTTTAATGAACAGGTGGAAGATGAACTGGTCGAAGACGAGCTACCCAACCCTGAGCTTGGGTCCCTTGCTCTTGCTCCTGCTCCGCCTAGAGATCTTGCACAAGACATTCCACCTCGTCACTCAACTCAGGTAAGATCCATTCCAGCACATTTACTTGACTATCATTGTTACACTGCCCTTGCTACATTGCATGACCCTCACACGTATCGTGTGGCTTCCATTGACCCTTTATGGCAGATTGCAATGAAAGAAGAATTTGATGTATTATCTAAAAACCATACTTAGGACTTGGTGACTCTCCTCCTTAAGAAATCTGTGGTTGGTTGTAAGTGAATCTGCAAGATTAACACTCGCTTTAATGGGTCCATTGAGCACTACAAAACTCGTCTTGTTGTAAAAGGTTTTACACAAGAGTTTGGAATTGATTATGAAGAGACCTTTGCTTCGGTTGCTCGTATCTCATCTGTTCGTGCCCTCTTAGTTGTTGTTGTTGCTGCTACTAGTAAATGGGACCTTTTCCAGATGGATGTCTAAAATGCATTCCTTAATGAGGATTTAAGTGAAGAAGTTTATATGCAACCTCCTTTTGGTATCTTTGTTGAATCAAACAAGATTTGTCACCTTCGGCGTGCATTTTATGGCCTTAAACAAGCTCCACGAGCTTGGTTTGCCAAATTCAGCTCTATCATCTCTCGCTTGGGTTACATGGCCAGTCATTATAATTATGTCTTATTTCTTTGTCGCACTGATAAAGGCACTATTTTACTTCTCCTATATGTGGATGATATGATCATAACCGGTGATGAGCTCAGTGGCATTCAAGAACTCAAGAATTTTCTCAGTCAGCAGTTTGAGATGAAAGATCTTGGACATCTCAGCTACTTCTTGGGTCTTGAAATCACTCATTCTACGGATGGACTTTACATTACTCAAGCCAAGTATGCCTCTGAACTCTTGCCTCGAGCTAGACCTATTGATAGCAAGACTGTTGATACTCTAGTTGAGCTTAATGCGCATCCAACTCCCTCAAAAGGGAAACCATTGTCTAATCCCTCTCTTTACAGAAGCTTAGTTGGCAACCTAGTTTATCTCACTGTTACTCATCTAGACATTTCCTATGCTGTTCACTAGGTGAGCAAATATCTGTCTGCTTCACGATCGACTCACTATGCTACTGTTCTACGCATTCTTCGGTACCTAAAGGGCGCTCTCTTCCATGGTCTTTTCTACTCTGCTTAGTCTCCTCTTGTTCTCTGTGCATTTTCTGATGCTAATTAGGCAGGAGATCCCACTAATCGCAAGTCCACCACTGGTTATTGCTTTCTTCTTGGTTCTTCTCTACTTTCTTGGTGAAGCAAGAAACAAACTCATGTGGCTCGCTTCAGTACTGAAGCAGAATATCGTGCCCTTCCTGATACCACATCTAAGCTTCTTTAACTACGATGGCTTCTCAAAGACTTAGGTGTGTCTACATCCTCTGCTACTCCTCTTTATTATGACAATAAGAGTGTCATTCATATTGCTCACAATGATGTATTCCATGAATGGACTAAACACATTGAGATCGATTGTCATTTTATTCGTTATCATCTTGTCCATGGTGCTTTCAAGCTAATCTCAGTATCCTCTACAGATCAACTTGTAGATATCTTCACCAAGTCACATCCTAAGGGATGCCTTTGTACTTTGGTTGACAACTTCAAGTTGGTCTCACATCCACCTTGAGTTTGAGGGGGGGCTGTTAACGTGTATAGTGTTATAGGCTTTAGGCCCAACTAGATTATTTGTATAGCGCACATTCTTGTACTACACCTTTACTTGTACTGCACTCCTATGCCTCCTATATAAAGGTACACATGTATATTCTTTAGTTGAGAACTACAATACAATCATTCAGTATTTCTAACAAATTCCATGCGCTATCCAGGATGACCACAACGCATGAAGCATATCTTCGGTTGCACCATTACATCGTTCATAGCGATCATCTACAAGAATCATTCGGTGCCTGAGATAAAGCTTGGTTGGAATTGAGTTCTTAATGGCCCTCCACAAAAAGTTTCAGACCTTTGGCTAAACCTAAAATCCCCATATTTTCTTCCATAGTGTGTTGCCCTCTAGTTGGTACTCATTATTGTCCAAGCTCTTTGACTTATAAAGAAACCTGTATCCTGACTTTATTGTGTAGGAACCCGTTAGAGTGAAAGCCTCACAAGAACATCTTCTGCCGATTTGCTACTTAAAGTAATGGATTGGATCAGGTCCATATATCTTGGACTGGATAGCAATTGAAGAGTGTTTGGATTCCATACCTAATGGGAAGTATCAAAGAGGGAAGCTACTCTTGCATATTCCCAACCCGGTGCTACTGGAGAGGAAATGAAAGGCAAAAATTTTGAGGGCAGCCAAGGATCTGACCAAATTCAGATTGAAGAGCCATCACCTGCATTGGCAGTGTACATCATGGTGGAGTAGGTGCGTTCCTAATATGAAAAGTTCGAATACAAAGTATCATTGGGCACTGTGTAAAACCACTATAATCAAGGGTACTAAAATTGATTAAGTATGTTTAGACCTATTATTTAATATGTAATATGATGATTTGGTATGGAGTGTAAAACTTATGTTTTTCTTTTACTTAAAACTCAATATATCTTACCACACATAATAATATCTTAATAAACTCACCGTTAAGTTGAATTTTTAAATTGGTATTAGAATTGATTGAATGTAGTTGTACCTATTCTTTAATATGTAATATGATGATATAGAATATTGGGATTTAAGAGATAAAACTTGGGTTTTACATCATATCCTTATAGAATCTCATATAGTGAAAAAAAAAATTCTTTTAAATTGACTATGCAAAATGATTAAAAATAAAAACTGATGATACGAAGAAAATCAGTAGGCCAGATGCTTTAGACTTGAAAGGATTACTCACTGTCTTGATGATCTGAAAAAATTAAAAAAAAATAATAATAATAAAAAAAAAAGCAATCAAAGGTGACCGGGGTTGCCGGCCAAGAACCCTCCGATGGCAAAGTTAGTTTTTTCTCTATACTTTTTGAGTTTCAACTTTTTAGGAAATGTAAAAAAAAACCTACCTTTGTTTGGTCTGAATGAGTGTTTATATAGTGTCCTAAGAGCAGTTATTAGACTTGTAACCTCCCTTGGATTTGAAGAGGTGTGAGGGTTCAGGGATAACTTATTCAATTTTTTAGGAGTTAAGAAGCTATCGAGAGGATAACTTATTCAATTGTTTAGGAGTCAAGGATCAGACAAAAAGAATCTTGATCGATCCACCAGGTGTTAAGAAGCTATCGAGAGGACAAAAAGTTCCTCGATCGATCCACTAGGTGTCGAGAAGCTGTCGAGATTGCGATAAGATAAAGCTAAGAAGCCCGACAGACAGACAGGTATCGAGGAGGTGTCGAGCCAGCTTTAAAAAGTAGTTTTTCGAGAAGAGAAAAATGCAGATAGGAATGCAATCACGCATGCAACTCAACCAATGATCCAATCAACAGATTAAGCTCTCAAAATCATCTCTCAACAACAATTTTAAGCACTTGGATCCCAAAACACACACACACACTAAACAAGTCTAACCAATTTTATATTTCAAAAATAAGTTAAGACAGTTTAGTGAGCATACATTAACACATGTAAACCTTGTGATGGCCAAATCACATTGTACCTGCACATGTATCAATAGTAGCAAGGAATATTGCGTGTTGTGTGTGAAAAACATCGCAAAATTGCATAAGTGTCTCAAAGTTATGATGATTTGAGATATGAGAAAATCTCTTTAACTCACACAAAATCATAACTGTTTGATAGGGACTATCACCTTCGAGGTACATCTTATAACTCCCACATCTCCTAGAAAACACGCTTGCAATCATATTTTAAAGCATTTTGTTCTTTTTTCTTTTATTTCTTTGCATATTTTCTTTTATTAATCAAACCATACATGGGCATATAAGAGAGAAAAAAGAAATACCCAATTATGTTAAGCTTTTTGACAATGCACTTTTACTATGCCGAAGCATACAGATGTCATTGATATTGCACTTTTGCTATACTGAAGCATATAGATATCATTTCATGATTGGCAAGTAACAATGGTGAGATGGTTATTTATGCCTTTCTTTTAGGATTTTCTAATCCTACCCGTCAAAATGAGTGATATGAGTGTTAGGTACAAGAGATCACTTAACCTTACTCATCACAAACAAAAAGCCACAAAACTCACTTGCTTAGTTGTACATAAGGATGCTCATCTAAGTTACAAGAGATACAAAATTTAGAAACTCTGTTTCAATTGCCATTTTAAGGTTCACAAGAACCAATGTACACAAACACACAATGTTTTTGTATTTTTCAATTTTTTAATTTTTTTTTTATTTTTATCTGAAAAGAAAAATAAAACAAAAAAAAAACTGAAAACAAACAAACAAAACATGTTAAAAAAAATGCATAAAACTAGACTGACTCAAAACAGTAAAACAACACACACAAGTAATGCAAAAACAAAAACATGAAGGGGATAGAGAGAGAGAAAACGTGAATAAATTACATGGAACCCTTTTCCTTCCACACCTTAGAAGAATCTTTCCTTTTTGTAAACCCTTGAACTGGTGATAAGGGAGAAGAGTTGAAACCGTTCAAATTCGAAAGGAATATGAGGGCTTTGAGAAGATCTCCAAGAGGAGTAAGAGAGGTTTGAAGCTGATTCTGGTTCTCGGATGCTATCATGCCATTGCTCTGTTGAGTGGCTAACCACTTATAGCAATTTGATCGAGTATGACCTGCAATACCACAATGATGATAGAGATGCTGCTTCTTCTGTTTAGGCTTTTGAGAATTAGTCTTCTTAGTCCTAAGGTTTTTTGTTTCCTTCTTCTCAAGCTTAGGAGGTACTCCTAAGATGGACTTACCCTTGTCTAGGTTCTCACTTGATAATTCAGTTTTAATATCTTTGTTCTCAATATTAAGGTTATTAGCAGGAAGAACAAAAATAGTAGTACTAGTAGAAGAAGTATTAGAGGAAGAGAATTCATACCTCAATCCTATTCGATCAGAAGTAGACTTCTGATTGTTGAGCATCTCATCCAGGTTCGCACTTGATGTCCTCTCTAATTAAGCTCTAACTTGAAATAGTTCTTCTTCAAGCTTTTTGATCTTCTCAACCAAGAAATTGTTTTCGAATCTCAGTACCCCAATAGTCTGATTTGCTTTATCAAACTTAGTGGAAAGCTCCTCACGGTCAAATTTCACATCACTGAGCTTCTTGGTGGCCAGCCTATAGAGTTTCTCATGCTTTTCAGAAAGCTTGTACAGTTTCTCATAGGCGGTATGGATATCATCTTGATCATCCATCGTTTCAAACTTAGCATCCACCAATTCTTTTTCTTCATCTACATCTTCAGTAATCCCTTCAGTAGGATTTACAGTGGCAGTGAAGGCATTCAAAATTCTGTCATCATCATTATCGAAATCATCCTCAAGCTCAGTGTCACTCAAGGTAGCAGCAAGTGCTTTGCTCTTCCCAATGCTCTTTAGATTTATGGGACACTCTTGTTTCATGTGGCCAAAACCTTGACACCTGAAGCCTTTAGGTCCAGCGGGAACAGTGTACTGACCGCTATCTCTAGTATCCTTCTTCCCTTTATCTAGGCTCTTGAACTGAGAAGAACTGGATTGCCTACGGTCCTTGTCGAAGCCTTTTCCATTGGCATTTTTCATGAATTTCTTGAATTGCCTGGTGATGTAGGACTTCATCTTAGAATCTTCATCGCCTAAAAACTCATCTGTATCACTGCCCTTGGCCTTCAGTTCCATGCTCTTGCCTTTACTTGACTTACCTATTCTTGTCAACCCTAGCTCGTAGGTTTGCAGATTACCCATAAGCTCAGTCAGAGGAATCTTGTCAATATCATTTGATTCCTCTATTGCCGTGATCTTCACATGGAATCTCTCGGGCAAAGATCTAAGCATTTTTCTTACGATTTTAGGTTCACGAATGGTTTTCCCAAGATTGAAAGCTGAGTTCACTATATCTTTGAGCTTGGCGTAGAACTCATCGAATGACTCATCCTCCTCCATCTTAATTTCTTCGAAACTTGTAGTGAGCCTTTGTAGCATCGAATCCTTGACAGCCTTTGTTCCCTCATAGGTTGTCTAGAGAATGGTCCATGCTTCCTTAGCAGTTTCAGTGGAGGAAATCTTCTTGAACTCCTCATTAGTGACCGTACTGAATAGGGCATTCAATGCTTTTCTGTTGAAATTAGCCGCCTTGATCTTGGCATTATCCCACTCGATCGACGCTTCTATAGGCTTAGTCCAGCCTATCTCTACAGCTTGCCACACCTTCTCATCTAATGACTGGAAGAAAGCTTTCATGCGTACTTTTCAATATGCATAGTTAGTACCATCAAACAGTGGAGGTATAATAAGAGAATGACCTCTATCCATAACAATCAGGGATCAATGGATCACACACAAGGATTAAACCCTAATCAGATTGTGCCTGCTTTGATACCACTTGATAGACCACAAACGCGTTGACCCCTTATGATGAATTAAGTTGATTAATTAGCCAATTTATTAATTAATCAAATTATCATGCGAATTGCGTGGTAGCACAAACAAATCACCAATGAACTAAAGTATGCAACGGAAAATAAATTGACACGGTGATTTGTTTACGAATGGGGAAAACTTACACGGCAAAAACCCCACCAGGTAATTTTAAGGTCACCACTTCCGAAAATCCACTATTATCACAACAAGCGGTTACAAGTAAAGGAATCCCAAGTACCTTACCAACCTATAGTTGAACCCTTATCCTAATACCCAATTGAACTTGTTCTGTAGTGATAGTTTCTCCTTTTGATGCACAGTTCCCAAGTACGTGACTAACCAATTGTGCGGATCCCAATACGTGACTTCAATCACCAACTAGAGAAAATTGTTGGTTGCAAAGTTCTTCAACTCATCCACACAATGAAGATCAAGAAGATGCTTGGTTACAAAACCCTACGGTGCACATTACACAGCAACTTTTTCACAAGAGAGATGAAATAGGGCAAGAACTTTGTCTCAGGTCACAAATTGCTTAAACAAAGGTTTCTCAATGCTTGTGCAACTTGTACACTTTGACGGCCCTTAAAATAATCCTTTTATATGTCTAGGGTTAGAAGAAAAGAAGTCTCAAAGACACATGTACGGATTGGAATCAAAAATAGAACTCAGAATCTGTTTTTCTTAAATCTCGATATCTAGAGGTGTCGAGGTGCTGTCGAGCAACTGTCGAGCCTCGGGGCTAGAAACAGTTTCTTTAAAGCTCGATAGATACAGCTGTCGAGCCAAGTGTCGAGCTTTAAAATCTGGCACTTCTCAACTTGAATCTTGGACAACTTGCATGGATTTAACACTTGATCTTGAAACCTTGTTTCTTGAAGTATTAAAACCATCGTAGAGCTACCCAAATACAAGCTGAGTGCATTTTGTCAAAGGATAAGTCAATTACATAAAAGAATAACATATGTTCAAAACAACTTGAAACACATATGTCCTAACAGCAAGGATAAAAAGGCTAAGCATAGGTTTTCCAAGGCTAAGGACGCCCAAACCCAGGACAACCAAACCAATCCTTTCCTCCTCTCCCAGGGTCATTCCGTCCAAATTGTGGATGTTGATTCTGAACCTAAAGATCCCTCGTCTACGCAAATCCCGTCCAAAGTTGCCCCTCCTGCCTCGTCTTAGCCCTCTCAACAAGTGCCTCAAAACCTTCTTTCCAATGAGGACTTGGCTTAGGAAAGGTTTAAGAAGGTTGTGACGGACGAGGATGTAACGGCATGCTATGACATGTCTTTAAAGGACTTTAAGCGCTCTGCAGTTCATAACCTTTTTAAGGTATATACTTTTTTAATATATGTATTCCTCGTCTTGCCAGTCATACTTGTATATATTGTGATAAGATTTTAATGTATGCAGGCAATGTCTAAATTCATCGCTACATCCAAGCAGGCAACTAAATTAGACAAGACGAGGATCCTGCTGGAAAGGACAGTCCAAAAGGGGAAGGACGAGTCTAAGAGGTAGGCTGAAGTGGCTGCCAAGACTAAGGAGGATGCAAAGAAGCTGAAAAGCAACGCCGAGGAGTTGAAGACAGATGCCAAAGAGAAGAACGCTCGTCTTGAGCTCCTCCAGAAGAAGAATGACGAGTTAGGTGCCCTTCTTGCAAAGGCTAAGAAAGACGCAGTTGTAGAGTTTACGGCGTCCAAACAATTCACTAATCTACTAGACACCAACTATGTAGCTGGGTTTGAAAATTTCAGGATGGACGCAGTAGAGAAGTTCCCTGAGATTGACTTTAGCCTTATTAAACTTAACCTTGGTAGAGCTACTTCAAGTTCCCTCCTCTAGATGAGCTCAGAGGACGTTAATGTTAAGGATGATGCCACTACGAAGCCAGCTCAAGATGACCCCAATACATTAGCCCCTCTTGCCTGAAGATGAGATTTTGATATCTGATCATTCAGGTGTTTGTTTTGTTTGTTTTTGTTTTGGTCCACTGTTTTTAGGACTCTTATTTAAGATGTATTTGAATACAATTCTCCCGTCCAGAGTGCTTTGGATGAGTTTAATAACAATTTCCCTTTACGGCTTATTTTGTAAGGGTTTTTGAACGGTGGTCGTCTACCCACTTTAAACTTTGATGAATATTTACTTTTATCCATTTTTTATTGTATGGACGAGTTTGTCCTCTGTTTTCATCATTATTGTCATTGGCTTTTAAACAGTGCCCATTCTAAGTATTGGAATGTCATCCATGTGTTTTTCTTATGAACGACCCACTTATGCATGGACATTTTTGCCAGCCATTTAAATTTTTCTAAGTGTGTCTCATCCCAGAAGTGGCAATGATGGTTTTGCCAGACCTCTTCCTCGTCCATGGGCTAGACTGTTGGCATGTCTTTCGTCAAGATGTTTCTAGTGTTTGAGTCGTCCTAGAACATCTGAGAGTCTTGGCCAAATACTCGTCCATGGACCAGTGCTTCACTATATGGCCCTTTTCTCATCCCTCTACTTTCAGACAAGTATGCCTTAGCTTATTTTTCTTTACTATATCTACATTTCGACGAAAGCTTATGAACATCAGATCCCTGCGTCCAGAGATTTTCATTTGTCTTTGGCTTTTGCTCCCCTTGTGGGTATTATCATGGAAATCAGATTTATGCATTAAATACATTACAAATCCAAACCATATTATCATATAAACATTGTCCACAAATATGGCACATGCTTTGAAGCTAGTGTTTTAGGAAAATAATTTTACATACATAACCTCGGCTTTCAAAAACTTGTCTGTAGACGGTGCAAAAGTTTAAAACGGTGCAAAAGTTTAAGAACTATTGCACTTTTATTCTCTAAACATACCACAGTAGTAATAAGAACACAACAGTAAATATGAATAAACATATGGACCATAGCTACAATTTCGTCCATAGCTGTAATCTCGTCCTTGCTTCCCCTTGTCCAAGCTCATTACTGATAGTATTTCCTCAAGTGCTCCATGTTCCAGGGATGCTTTAATTTTTGCCCATCCAAAGTTTCCAAGTAGTACGACTCCCGCCTTTTGCAGTTGGTTACTCTATTCCCAATTAGGCAAATTCCTCTTCAGGTTAGGAATATGTCGAACTTTTTCTAGTAACCAAACAGACCCATTGGGCAATAATATCCAGACATCTCCTATACCCACAACATCCAAGGCTATACCATCAGCCAAATACACCTTACCAAAATCACCTGCAACATAATTCTATATGATTTCTCGATGTGGAGTGGTATGACATGAAGCTCCTAAGTCCAAAACCCAATCATCAAGTGGACTATCTACTGTAAGAAGTAATGCATCATGTATCTCTTCTATTACAGCATTAGCTGAATCATCTTCATTCTTCTTCTTAGGACTTTTTCATTGCCTCCTAAAGTGATCTGTTTTCCCACCGTTCCAGCATTGTACTTGTTGGCTTGATCTAGATTTACTTCTGTTCCGATTAGAATTTCTAGATTTTAATCTACTCCGATTTGAGTTTCTATCATTACCTCTGCCTCTTGACTCAAGGTTTAGGGTAGAACCAGATCCAGAGGTTTCACCTACATCTCTTCTGCGTATTTCCTCAGCCAGAATTAAGTCTCGTATGTTATTGTACTTCAATTTTTTTGTTCTTGTGGAATTGCTTACTGTCATCCTCATTGCCTCCCAACTGTTTAGCAAAGAAGCCAAAACAATTAGTGCACGAATCTCATCATCAAAATCAAATTCTACATACAACAATTGATTTGTGATAGTGTTGAATTCATTCAGATGTTGCGCTACTAATGTGTTCTCTGCCATCTTCAGATTGAACAGTTTCTTCATCAGATGCACCTTGTTATTTACTGACGGCTTTTCATACATACTAGACAAAGCCTTCATCAGATCTATTATGGTCTTCTCCTTTACAACATTGTGTGCAACAGACCTAGACAGTGTCAACCTAATAACTCCTAGTACCTATCTGTCAAGAAGAGTCCATTCCTCATCCTTCATAGTTGCAGGTTTTCTCCCCAAAAGAGGCAGATGCAAGTTCTTCCCATAGAGATAATCTTCAATCTGCATCCTCCAATACGCGAAGTCTGTGCCATCGAACTTTCTATTCCAGACGCCTTTGCTGCTTCCTCTGCCATTGCTCCCACTCAAACCTAACCCTAGGCTTTGATACCAATTGTAGAGAAATACCATGAAATTTTCAACCTATGAGAAACAAAATATAGAGAAAAAACACACGCCAAAGAAAAATAATCACACGCACAAGACAGTATTTACGTGGTTCGAAAATTTGCCTACGTCCACAAAGTTGCAGGAATTTCACTATTATTAGGGAAAAATAAAAAGTGTGGCTATAATCTTTCTCACTCTCAAAACCGATAACAACAAACCTTAATCACAAAAACAGCGTTTTTTACATGGACTAAGCCTAAGAAAATCTCCTATTAAAAACCACGCAACATTATTCAGGTTGGGTCTGGTCGTCAACCAAATCAAACACAACTAAGCTCCATAAAGCCCAACACGGACATCAGGAAGAAAGCTACGTCTTTGGTTAACCTCAACAGACGAGAGAAAATTATTATTACTCTCTCCTCTCACATTTATAGTGAATCTTACTCTGAATTTAATTAATAAAATTCACAATAAATGTGAAAGAAATGAACACAATGTCATTGGACTACCTAAAGGAGGGGGAAAGGGGGATATTTATCTGTTTAAATGTCTTTACCTTGGCGTTGAGTGCTTCTTCGGGCTTTTTTTTCTTTGGAAAAAAAGTTATAAGGTTATGATTATAAAAATTTTGTTAGTGAAAAGTTGACATATCAAAATCGCGCGAGACTATTTATTATTATTTTTTTCTAAGGAAATCTCGATAGTTTAGGACCTGTTTGGTAATGTTCTTCTAGTAACATTGTTTATATTTTTTGAAAATATGTATAGGTAAAAAAGTGTGAAAATACATATAATGTTGTTTAATCATTGAAAACTATTGTTTAGGTGTATGTACCAAACACCCCCTTATTCTAAAGCGAATGCCCTGGATTTACAAAATTTTATGTGATACAGTACCTCAAGGATCTTAAATTCTTAATCCCAGGACCGGTGAGGCTAGGCCAATGTAGCATGATATGAAAATGAGAAAGCAAAATTGCTAATGTCAAAGTCGTTGGGCCAATGTATCTTACTCTTATGATTAATAAAATATCAAAGAAAATTGTTCCATTTACAATATTTTCACAACAAATTTTAGGTAATTAAGGATCTATTATTGGTTATTATCTAAGCTCATCATTTTTTTTACTAAATAACTAACAATTTACCATCCCAAATTAATTGTAAAATTATTGTGAACATGTTGTATCACTAGCTTTACTTTATAATAAAATATAAGGAATGATATCATTGGTTGAAGGTTCTATTTAACATTGAATTCGGTTTTAAAAGTTGAATTATAATATTACATAACGGTGCTTCAATTTTCTTCCTTCCTTCCTTCCTTACATATGATTTGTCGAAGTGAGGCCTTCAATAGGATTAAATAATTCGATTAAAGAAAACAAAAAGTAGTATTTGTGGAAAATTGGGTCAATTGAGGAGAGACTCGTTGTCTTTGAAAGTTATATTTAAATTACCCGATAGTGATTGTTGTGTACGATACTAGTTTATTTTGAAAAGATTGATAAGAAATTTTTATTTATAATTTATGAACAATAACTATTATGTGTTAAAATATTTGCGAAATTAATTTTGATTCTATTTTCTGTTATCAATTATAATTAAGAAATTAATTTCAATTATTTATTGCACATCACCAAAATGACTTAAAAATGTAAAATATTTATCAGATATTACATTGTCTTTTATAATTTTATCAAAATTATTAGGGATCAATACTTATTTTATTTGTAAATATTTGATCAAATAATAAATTACATTTGATTAACACAATATTCAACTTGTACGTTAAGGAAAATAAATATGTATAATCTAATGGTGCAATTTTGAATATATTAAACCAAAAAAAAAAAATTTGAGTAGTGTAATAGTAACAAAAAATTACATCTATATATATATATATATATATGATTCGTTATATATATTTGAGTTCAAATTACATCTTGTATAATTCTAAGTAATATTACATCACTTAATAACTTTTTACTAGTTATTAAGTGATATCATTACAAGAAAAATGAGCTATTGCGGTGTGTGCGAAAACTACCGCTATATGTCGCCTATTGTGGCGCGTTTTTGGCTCATCGCTATACATGAGATCTATTGCGGCGTTTTTTGCGACCGCCGCTATAGGTAGGGTTTTATACGAGGCCTTACAGCAATAGGACATAAAATCACCGCAATAGACCTGTTTTAGCAACGATAACTAAGATATAGCAGCGCTCCAAAAATCCTGCCGCAACAAACATATCACCTTGAGCAAATGCTATAGCGGCGGCAGAGAAAACGCCGCAATATGCGAGATGTAGCGGCGCTTTGTATGACCGCCCCAATAGTGTTCCTTTATGCAGTGCCTTTTCTTAGTTATAGTGGCAGGTTGGACCGTCGCAATAGAACTTTAAATTTCCAAGCCCCAAAATTTCCCTCTATTTTTTTCACCATCCCACTTAAAGATTAATGGTAAATTACATCCGATTAGCATGATAATTGGCTTGCATGTTAAGAACATATAGAAAATGTGATCCAACAGTTGGATTTTCAAAATATGACTTCAACAAACAGTTATTGGTTGGAGTAACATTTTTTAGAGTTACATTAAGTGTAACTTGAACCTAACCCTATATTTCTTAATTTGATGTGAATTTTAACAAATCTACCTTAAATTACATTATCTTCATATATTTTTCATGCTTACAAAATTTCAAGGTAATTAAAGATTAATAGTCATGTCATCAATCAATTGTGAAAATTCAAGTTTTTGTAGTTTAAAATAACACATAAAAGATTTTAAAGATCAAATGGTAAATTGCATCCGATTAACATGAAAATTGGCATGCATGTTAAGAACATATGGAAATTGTGATCCAACGGTTGGATTTTCAAAATATGAATTCAACAATAAGTTATTGGTTGGTGTAACATTCTTTAGAGTTACATCAAGTGTAACTCGAACACAACCCTATATTTCTTAATCTGATGTGAATTTTGACAAATCTACCGTTAGAATACATTATCTTCAAATATTTTTCATAGTTACAAAATTTCAAGGTGATTAAAGATTAATCGCCACGTTACCAATCAATTGTTTAAATTCAAACTTTTATAGTTTAAAATAACGCATAAAAGATGAGTTTAAAAATTAAATTGTAAATTACACCCAATTGGCATGAAAATTGACGTACACATTAAAAACATAGAGAAACTATGATCCAACAGTTGGATTTTCAAAATATGAATTCAAAATTAACTTATTGGTTGGTGTAACATTCTTTAGAGTTACATCAAGTGTAATTTCAACCCAATCCTATGTTTCTTAATTAGATGTGAATTTTGACAAATATACCGTTAGATTACATTATCTTTATATATTTCATGCTTACAAAATTTCAAGGTAATCGAACATTAATAACCATTTCATCAGTAAATTGTTTAAATTCAAGTTTTTACAGTTTAAAATAACTCATAAAAGATGAGTTTAAAAATTAAATGGTAAATTACATCCGATTGGCATGACAATTGGTATACATGTTGAGAACATAAAGAAAATGTGATCCAACGGTTGGATTTTCTAAATATAAATTCAACAATAAGTTATTGGTTGGTGTAACATTCTTTAGACTTATATTAACAATAACATGAACTCAACCCTATATTTCTTAATTCGATGAGAATTTTGACAAATCTACCGTTAGATTACATTATCTTCATATATTTTTCACGCTTACAAAATTTCAAGGTGATCAAAGATTAATAGTCATGTCATCAATCAATTGTTTTATTCAAGTTTTTGTAGTTTAAAATAACGCATAAAAGATGATTTTTAAGATCAAATTGTAAATTACACCTGATTGGCATGAAAATTGGCAAGCACGTTAAGAACATATAGAAAATATAATCCAACGGTTGGATTTTCAAAATATGAATTCAATAAAAAGTTATTGGTTAGGGTAACATTTTTTAGAGTTACATTAAGTGTAACTTGAACCCAACCTATATTTCTTAATTTGATGTGAATTTTAACAAATCTACCTTAGATTACATTATCTTCATATATTTTTCATGCTTACAAAATTTCAAGGTGATCAAAGATTAATAGCCATGTCATTAATCAATTGTGAAAATTCAAGTTTTTGTAGTTTAAAATAATGCATAAAAGATGAGTTTAAAGATCAAATGGTAAATTACATCTGATTGGCATGAAAATTGGCGTGCATGTTAAGAACCTATAGAAATTGTGATCCAACGGTTGGATTTTCAAAATATGAATTCAATAATAAGTTATTGGTTGGTGTAACATTCTTTAGAGTTACATCAAGTGTAACTTGAACCCAATCCTATATTTCCTAATCCGATGTGAATTTTAACAAATCTACCATTAGAATACATTATCTTCAAATATTTTTCATGCTTACAAAATTTCAAGGTGATTAAAGATTAATAGTCACTTCACCAATTAATTGTTTAAATTCAAATTTTTGTAGTTTAAAACAACGCATAAAAGATAAGTTTCAAGATCAATGGTAAACTACATCTGATTAGCTTGAAAATTGGCATGCATGTTAAGAACATAGAGCAACTATGATCCAACAGTTAGATTTTCAAAATATGAATTCAAAAATAACTTATTGTTTGGTGTAACATTTTTTAGAGTTACATCAAGTGTAATTTCAACCCAACCCTATATTTCTTAATTCGATGTAAATTTTGACAAATATACTATTAGATTATATTATCTTCAAATATTTTTCATGCTTACAAAATTTCAAGGTGATTAAAGATTAATAGTCACTTCACCAATCAATTGTTTAAATTTAAATTTTTGTAGTTTAAAATAACGTATAAAAGATGAGTTTAACGATTAATTTGTAAATTACACCCGATTGGTATGAAAATTGGCATACGCGTTAAGAACATAGAGAAACTATAATCCAACAGTTAGATTTTCAAAATATGAATTCAAAAATAACTTATTGTTTGGTGTAACATTTTTTAGAGTTACATCAAGTGTAATTTCAACCAAACCCTATATTTCTTAATTCGATGTGAATTTTGACAAATATACCATTAGATTACATTATTTTCATATATTTCATGGTTACAAAATTTCAAGGTAATCGAACATTAATAACCATTTCATTAGTCAATTATTTAAATTCATGTTTTTATAGTTTAAAATAACGCATAAAAGATGAGTTTAAAAATCAAATGGTAAATTACATCTGATTGGCATGACAATTGGCATACATGTTGAGAACATAAAGAAAATGTGATCCAAGGGTTGGATTTTCAAAATATAAATTCAACAATAAGTTATTGGTTGGTGTAACATTCTATAGACTTACATCAACAGTAACATGAACTCAACCCTATATTTCTTAATTTGATGAGAATTTTAACAAATCCACCGTTAGATTACATTATCTTCATATATTTTTCACGCTTACAAAATTTCAAGGTGATCAAAGATTAATATTCATGTCATCAATCAATTGTTTACATTCAAGTTTTTGTAGTTTAAAATAACGTATAAAAGATGATTTTTTAGATCAAATTGTAAATTACACCTGATTGACATGACAATTGGCAAGCACGTTAAGAACATATAGAAAATGTAATCCAACGGCTGGATTTTCAAAATATGAATTCAACAATAAGCTATTGGTTGATGTAACATTCTTTAAACTTACGTCAAGTATAATTTGAACTTAACCCTATATTTCTTAATTCGATGTGAATTTTGACAAATGTACCGTTAGATTACATATCTTCATATATTTTTCATGCTTACAAAATTTCAAGATGAGCAAAGATTAATAGTCATGTCTTCAATCAATTGTTTAAATTCAAGTTTTTGTAGTTTAAAATAATGCATAAATGATGAGTTTCAAGATCAATGGTAAACTACATCCGATTGGCTTGAAAATTGGCATGCATGTTAAGAACATATAGAAAATGTGATCCAACGGTTGGATTTTCAAAATATGAATACAACAATAAGTTATTGGTTGGTGTAACATTCTTTAGGGCTACATCAAGTATTACTCGAACCCAACCCTCTATTTCTTAATCTGATGTGAATTTTGACAAATCTACTGTTAGATTACATCACCTTCATATATTTTTCATGCTTACAAAATTTTAAGGTGATTAAAGATTAATAGCGTTGTCATCAATCAATTGATTAAATTAAATCTTTTGTAGTTTAAAATAATGTATAAAATATGAGTTTAAAAATCAAATTGTAAATTACACCTGATTAGTATGAAAATTAGCATGCACGTTAAGAACATATAGAAAATGTAATCTAATAGTTGGATTTTTAAAATATGAATTCAGCAATAAGTTATTGGTGGGTGTAACGTTCTTTAGAGTTACATTAAGTCTAATTTCAACCCAACCTTATATTTCTTAATTTGATATATATTTTAACCAATATACCATTAGATTACATTATCTTCATATGTTTTTCATGCTTACAAAATTTCAAGGTGATCAAAGATTAATAGTCATTTCATCAATCAATTGTTTAGATTCAAGTTTTTATTGTATAAAATAATGCATAAAAGATGTGTTTAAAGATCAAATGGTAAATTGCATCCGATTGGCATGAAAATTGGTATACATGTTGAGAACATATAGAAAATGTGATCCAACAATTGAATTTTCAAAGTATGAATTCAACAATATGTTATTGGTTAGTGTAACATTCTTTAAAGTTATATCAAGTGTAACTTGAACCTAGCCCTATATTTCTTAATTCGATATTAATTTTGACAAATCTAGTGTTAGATTACATTATCGTTATATATTTTTCATGCTTACAAAATTTCAAGATGATCAAAGATTAATAACTATGTCATCAGTCAATTGTTTAAATTCAAGTTTTTGTAATTTAAAATAACGCATAAAAGATGAAATTAAAGATCAAACTGTAAAATACACCTGATTGGCCTGTAAATTGGTAAACACGTTAAGAACATATAGAAAATGTGATCTAACGGTTAGATTTTCAAAATATGAATTCAACAATAAGCTATTGGTTGATGTAACATACTTTAGAGTTATGTGAAGGGTAACTTGAACCCAATCCTATATTTCTTAATTCAATATGAATTTTGACAAATCTACCATTAGATTACATTATCTTCGTATATTGTTCATCCTTACAAAATTTCATGGTAATCAAAGATTAATAGCCATGGCATCAGTGAATTGGTTAAATTCAGGCTTTTTGTAGTTTAAAATAATACATAAAAGATGAGTTTAAAGGTCAAATTATAAATTACACCTGATTGGCATTAAAATTGGCATGAACGTTAAGAACATATTGAAAATGTGATCCAACGGGTGAATTTTCAAAATATAAATTCAATAAATTGTTATTGGTTAGTGTAACATCCTTTAGAGTTATGTCGAGTGTAACTTGAACTCAACCCTATATTTCTTAATCCGATGTGAATTTTGACAAATCTACTATAAGAATACATTATCTTCATTTATTTTTCATGCTCACAAAATTTCAAGGTGATTAAAGATTAATAGCCATACCACCAATCAATTATTTAAATTTGAGTTTTTGTAATTTAAAATAATGTATAAAAGATGACTTTAAAGAATAAATTGTAAATTACACCCGATAGGAATAAAAATTGGCATGCACGTTTAGAACATTGAGAAAATATGATCCAACAATTAGATTTTCAAAATATGAATTCAACAATAAGTTATTGGTTGATGTAACATTCTTTAGAGTTACACCAAGTGTAATTTCAACTCAACCCGATATTTCTTAATTCGATATGAATTTTGACAAATATACTATCAGATTACATTATCTCCATATATTTTATGCTTACAAAATTTCAAGGTGATCGAACGTTAATAACCATTTTATCAATCAATTATTTAAATTCAAGATTTTATAGTTTAAAATAACGCATAAAAGATGAATTTAAAAATCGAATGGTAAATTACATCCGATTGGCATGACAATTGGCATATATATTGAGAACATATAGAAAATATGATCCAATGGTAGGATTTTCAAAATATGAATTCAATAATAAGTTATTCGTTGGTGTAACATTCTTTACACTTACATCAACAGCAACATGAACGCAACCCTATATTTCTTAATTCGATGTAAATTTCAACAAATCGACCATTAGATTACATTTTTTTCATATATTTTTCACGCTTACAAAATTTCAAGGTGATCAAAGATTAATAGTCATGTCATTAATCAATTATTTAAATTCAAATTTTTGTAGTTTAAAATTACTCATAGAAGATGGTTTTTAAGATCAAATTGTAAATTACACCTGATTGGCTTTAAAATTGGAAAGCACATCAAGAATATGTAGAAAATGTGATCCAACTATTAGATTTTCAAAATATGAATTCAACAATAAGTTATTAGTTGATGTAACATTCTTTAGAGTTACATCAAGTATAACTTGAACTCAACCCTATATTTCCTAATACGATATGAATTTTGACAAATCTACCGTTAGATTACACATACTTTAAATATTTTTAACGCTTATTAAATTTCAAGACGAGCAAAGATTAACAGCCACGTCATCAATCAATTGTTTAAATTCAAGTTCTTGTAGTTTAAAATATCGCATAAAAGATGATTTTGAAGATTAAACTAAAAATTACACCCGAGTGGCACAAAAATTGGCAAGCACGTTAAGAACATATAGAAAATGTGATCCAACGGTTGGATTTTTAAAATATGAATTCAATAATAAGTTATTAGTTAGTGTAACATTCTTTAGAGTTACATCAAGTGTTACTTGAACCCAACCCAGTATTTCTTAATTCGATGTGAATTTTGACAAATCTACTATTAGATTACATTATCTTCATATATTTTTCATCCTTACAAAATTTCAAGGTGATCAAAGATTAATAGCAATGTCATCAATCAATTGTTTAAATTCAAGTTTTTGTAGTTTAAAATAATGTATAAAAGATAAGTTTAAATTACATCCGATTGGCATGAAAATTGGCATGCTTGTTAAGAACATATAGAATATGTGATTCCACGGTTGAATTTTCAACATATGAATTCAAAAATAAGTTATTAGTTGGTGTAACATTCTTTAGAGTTACAACAAGTGTAACTTGAACCCAACCCTATATTTCTTTATTCGATATTAATTTTGACAAATCTACCCTTAGATTACATTATCTTCATATATTTTTCATGTTTACAAAATTTCAAACTGATCAAAATTAATAACCATGTCATCAATCAATTGTTTAAATTCAAGTTTTTGTATTTTAAAATAACGCATAAAAGATGAGTTTAAAAATCAAATTGTAAATTACACCTAATTGGCCAGAAAATTGGTAAACACATTAAGAACATATAGAAAATGTGATCTAATAGTTGGATTTTCAAAATATAAATTCAACAATAAAAGATAAGTTTAAAGATCAAATTGTAAATTACACCTAATTGGCCAGAAAATTGGTAAACACATTAAGAACATATAGAAAATGTGATCTAACAGTTGGATTTTCAAAATATGAATTCAATAATAAATTATTGGTTGGTGTAACATTCTTTAGAGTTACATCAAGTATAACTTGAACTCAACCCTATATTTCTTAATTTGATGTGAATTTTGACAAATCTACCGTTAGATTACATTATCTTCATATATTTTTAACGCCTGCCGAATTTCAAGATGAGTAAAGATTAATAGTCATGTCATCAATCAATTGTTTAAATTCAAGTTTTTGTAGTTTAAAATAACATATAAAAGATAAGTTTAAATTACATCCAATTGGCATGAAAATTGGCATGCTCGTTAAGAACATATAGAACATGTGATCTAACGGTTGGATTTTCAAAATATAAATTCAATAATAAGTTATTGGTTGGTGTAACATTCTTTAGAGTAACAACAAGTGTAACTTGCACCCAACCCTATATTTCTTTATTCGTTGTTAATTTTGACAAATCTACCCTTAAATTACATTATCTTTATATATTTTTCATATTTACAAAATTTCAAACTGATCAAAGATTAATAGTCATATCATCGATCAATTGTTTAAATTCAAGTTTTTGTATTTTAAAATAACGCATAAAAGATGAGTTTAAAGATCAAATTGTAAATTACACCTAATTGGCTAGAAAATTGTTAAACACTTTAAGAACATATAGAAAATGTGATCTAACAGTTGGATTTTCAAAATATGAATTCAACAATAAGTTATTAGTTGGTGTAACATACTTTAGAGTTACATGAAGTGTAACTTGACAAATCTACCCTTAAATTACATTATCTTCATATATTTTTCATGCTTACAAAATTTCAAGGTGATTAAAAATTAATATCCATGTCATCGATCAATTGTTTAAATTTAAGTTTTTATAGTTTACAATAACGCATAAAAGATGAGTTTAAGATTAAATTGTAAATTACTCTTGATTGGTATGAAAATTGGTAAAAACGTTAATAACATATAAAAAATGCGATCTAACGGTTGGATTTCCAAAATATGAATTCAACAATAAATTATTGGTTGGTGTAACATACTTTAGAGTTACATGAAGGGTAACTTGAACTCAACCCTATACTTCTTAATTCGATGTAAATTTTGACAAATCTACCGTAAGATTACATTATCTTCGTATATTGTTCATCCTTACAAAATTTCAAGGTAATCAAATATTAATAGTCATGGCATCAGTCAATTGGTTAAATTCAAGCTTTTGTAGTTTAAAATAATGCATAAAAGATGAGTTTAAAGGTCAAACTGTAAATTACACCTGATTGGCATTAAAATTGACATGGACGTTAAGAACATATTGAAAACGCGATCCAACGGTTGGATTTTCAAAATATGAATTTAACAATAAGTTATTGCTTGGTGTAACATTCTTTAGAGTTACATCAAGTGTGACTTAAACCCAACCCTATATTTCTTAATCCGATGTGAATTTTGACAAATCTACCGTTAGAATACATTATCTTCATTTATTTTTCATGCTTATAAAATTTCAAGATGATTAAAGATTAATAGTCACGTCACCAATCAATTGTTTAAATTTGAGTTTTTGTAGTTTAAAATAACGCATAAAAGATGAGTTTAAAAAATAAATTACAAATTACACCTGATTGACATGAAAATTGGCATGCACGTTTAAGAACATATAGAATATCTAATCCAACGGTTAGATTTTCAAAATATGAATTCAACAATAAGTTATTGGTTGATGTAACAGTCTTTAGAGTTACGTCAAGTGTAATTTCAACCCAACCAGATATTTCTTAATTCGATGTGAATTTTGATAAATATACAATTAGATTACATTACCTTCATAAATTTCATGCTTCAAAATTTCAAGGAGATCGAACATTAATAACCATTTCATCAGCCAATTGTTTAAATTTAAGATTTTATAGTTTAAAATAACGCATAAAAGATGAGTTTAAAAATCGAATGGTAAATTACATCCGATTGGCATGACAATTGGCACACATGGTGAGAAGATATAGAAAATATGATCCAATGATAGGATTTTCAAAATATGAATTCAACAGGAAGTTATTGGTTGGTGTAATATTCTTTAGACTTACATCACCAGTAGCATGAACCCAACCCTATATTTTTTAATTCGATGTAAATTTTGACAAATTGACTGTTAGATTACATTATCTTCATATATTTTTCACGCTTACAAAATTTCAAGGTTATCAAAGATTAATAGTCATTTCATCAATCAATTGTTTAAATTCAAGTTTTTGTAATTTAAAATAACGCATAAAGATGGTTTTTAAGATCAAATTGTAAATTACACCTGATTGGCTTGAAAATTTGAAAGCACGTTTAGAACATATACAAAATGTGATCCAACGGTTGGATTTTCAAAAAATTAATTCAACAATAAGTTATCAATCGATGTAACATTCTTTAGAGTTACATCAAGTATAACTTGAACCCAACCCTACATTACTTAATTCAATGTGAATTTCAACAAATCTACCGTTAGATTACATTATCTTCATATATTTTTAACGCCTACCGAATTTCAAGATGAGCAAAGATTAATAGTCATGTCATCAATCAATTGTTTAAATTCAAGTTTTTATAGTTTAAAATAACGCATAAAAGATTATTTTTAAGATCAAATTATAAATTACACCCGATTGGCATGGAAATTGGCAGGCATGTGAAGAACATATAGAAAATGTGATTCAACGGTTGGATTTCAAAATATGAATTGAACAATAAGTTATTGGTTGGTGTGACATTCTTTAAAGTTATATCAAGTATAACTTGAACCCAACCCAATATTTCTTAATTCAATGTGAATTTTGACAAATCTACCGTTAGATTACATTATCTTCATATATCTTTTATGCTTAAAAAATTTCAAAGTGATCAAAGATTAATAATCATGTCATCAGTCAATTGTTCAAATTCAAGTTCTTGTAGTTTAAAATAACGGATAAATGATTATTTTAAAGATCAGATTGTAAATTACACCCGATTGGCATGAAAATTGGCATGCACGGTAAGAACATATAGAAAATGTGATTCAACGATTGGATTTTAAAAATATGAATTAAACAATAATTTATTAGCTGGTGTAACATTCTTTAGAGTTACATCAAGTGTAAGTTAAACCCAACTCTATATTTCTTAATTCGATGTGAATTTTGACAAATATACTCTTAGATTACATTATATTCATATATTTTTCATGCTTACAAAATTTCAAGGTGATAAAAGATTAATAGTCATGTCATCAATCAATTGTTTAAATTCATGTTTTTGTAATTTAAAATAACGTATAAAAGATAAGTTTCAATTACATCTGTTTGGCATGAAAATTGGCATGCTTGTTAGGAACATATAGAACATGTGATCCAACGGTTGGATTGTCAAAATATGAATTCAAAAATAAGTTATTAGTTGGTGTCACATTCTTTAGAGTTCCATCAAGTGTAACTTGCACCCAACCCTATAATTCTTTATTCGATGTGAATTTGGACAAATCTACCATTAGATTACATTATCTTCATAAATTTTTCAAAATTAAAAAATTTCGAGGTGATCAAAGATTAATAGTCATGTCATCAGTCAATTATTTAAATTTAAATTTTTGTAGTTTAAAATAACACATAAATGATGATTTTTAAGATCAAATTGTAAATTACACCCGATTGACGTGAAAATTGGCAAGAACGTTAAGAACATATAGAAAATGTGACCCAACGGTTTGATTTTCGAAATATGAATTCAACAATAAATTATTGGTTGGTGTAACATTCTTTAGAGCAACATCAAGTGTAACTTGAGTTACATCAAGTGTAACTTGAACCCAGCCCAATATTTCTTAATTCGATATGAATTTTGACAAATCTATTGTTAGATTACATTGTCTTCGTAAATTTTTCATGCTTACTAATTTTCAAGGTGATCAAAGATTATTAGTCTTGTCATCAGTTAATTGTTTAAATTCAAGTTCTTGGAGTTTAAAATAACGCATAAAAGATTTGTTCTAAAGATCAAATTGTCAATTACACCCGATTGACATAGAAATTGGCATGCACGTTAAGAAGATATAGAAAATGTGATTCAACGTTTGGATTTTCAAAATATGAATTAAACAATAAGTTATTGGTTGGTGTAGCATTCTTTACAGTTACATCAAGTATAACTTGAACCCAACCCAACATTTCTTAATTCGATTTGAATTTTGACAAATTTACCGTTAGATTACATTATCTTCATTAATTGTTCATGCTTACAAAATTTCAAGGTAATAAAAAAATTAATAGCCCTGACATCCGTCAATCGGTTAAATTCAAGCTATTCTAATTTAAAATAACGCATAAAATATGAGTTTAAAAATAAAATTGAAAATTACACCTGATTGATATGAAAATTGGCATGGCGTTAAGAACATATAGAAAATGTGATCCAACGGTTGGATTTTCAAACTATGAATTCAACAATAAGTTTTTAGTTGGTATAACATTCTTTAGAGTTACATCAATTGTAACTTGAACTCAACCCTATATTTCTTAATTCGATGTGAATTATGACAAATCTGCCCTTAAATTACATTATCTTAATATATTTTTTATGCTTACAAAATTTCAAGGTGATCGAAGATTAATAGCCATGCTATCAATCAATTGTTTAAATTCAAGTTTTTGTAATTTAAAATAACACATAAAAGATGAGGTTATGGATCAAATTGTAAATTACACCTAATTGGCATGAAAATTGTTAAGCACGTTAAGAACACATAGAAAATGTGATCCAATGGTTGGATTTTCAAAATATGAATTCAACAATAAATTGTAGGTTAGTGCTACATTCTTTAGAGTTACATCAAGTGTAAGTCAAACCAAACCTTATATTTCTTAATTCTATGTGAATTTTGACAAATTTACTGTTAAATTATATTATCTTCATATATTTTTCATGCTTAGAAAATTTCAAAGTGATCAAAAATTAATAGTCATGTCATCACTCAACTGTTTAAATTCAAGTTTTTGTAGTTTAAAATAACGTATAAAAGATAAGTTTAAATTACATCCGATTGACATGAAAATTGGGACTCTTGATAAGAACGTATGGAACATGTGATCCAACGGTTGGATTTTCAAAATATGAATTCAAAAATAGGTTATTGGTTGGTGTAACATTCTTTAGAATTACATCAAATGTAACTTGCACCCAACCTTATATTTCTTTATTCGATGTGAAATTTGACAAATCTACCCTTATATTACATTATCTTCATATGTTTTTTATGCTTACAAAATTTCTAAGTGATAAAAAATTAATAGTCATGCCATTAATTAATTGTTTAAATTCAAGTTTTTGTGGTTTAAAATAATGCATAAAAGATGAGTTTAAAGATCAACTTGTAAATTACATCTAATTGGCATGAAAATTGGTAAACACGTTAAGAACATATGGAAAATGTGATCTAATTGTTGGATTTTAAAAATATAAATTCAACAATAAGTTATTGGTTGGTGTAACATTCTTTAGAGTTACATCATGTGTAACTTAAACTTAACAATATATCTCTTAATTCGATTTGAATTTTGACAAATCTACCCTTATATTACATTATCTTCATATATTTTTCATGCTTACAAAATTTCTAGGTGATCAAAAATTAATAAGCATGTCATTAATTAATTGTTTAAATTCAAGTTTTTGTAGCTTAAAATAACACATAAAAGATGAGTTTAAAGAACAACTTGTAAATTACACCTGATTGGCATGAAAATTGGTAAACACGCTAAGAACATATATAAAATATGATCTAACTGTTGGATTTTAAAAATATAAATTCAACAATAAGTTATTAGTTGGTATAACATTCTTTAGAGTTACATCATGTGTAACTTGAACTTAACACTATATCTCTTAATTCAATTTGAATTTTGACAAATCTACCCTTATATTACATTATCTTTATATATTTTTCATGCTTACAAAATTTCTAGGTGATAAAAAATTAATAAGCATGTCATTAATTAATTGTTTAAATTTAAGTTTTTGTAGTTTAAAATAACGCATAAAAGATGAGTTTAAAGATCAACTTGTAAATTATACCTGATTGGTATGAAAATTGGTAAACACGTTAAGAACATATAAAAAATGTGATCTAACGGTTGGATTTTAAAAATATAAATTCAACAATAAGTTATTGGTTCGTGTAACATTATTTAGAGTTACATCATGTGTAACTTGAACTTAATCCTATATCTCTTAATTCGATTTGAATTTTGACATATCTACCTTTATATTATATTATCTTCATATATTTTTCATGCTTACAAAATTTCTAGGTGATTAAAAATTAATAGTCATGTCATTAATTAATTATTTAAATTCAAGTTTTTGTAGTTTAAAATAACGCATAAAAGATGAGTTTAAAGATCAAAGTATAAATTACACCTGATTGGCATGAAAATTAGTAAACACGTTAAGAACATATAGAAAATGTGATCTAACTGTTGGATTTTAAAAATATAAATTCAATAATAAGTTATTGGTTGGTGTAACATTCTTTTGAGTTACATCATGTGTAACTTGAATTTAACCCTATATCTCTTAATTCGATTTGAATTTTGACAAATCTACTGTTAGATTACATTATCTTCATATATTATTCATGCTTACAATATTTTAAGGTAATAAAAAATTAATAGCCATGTCATCTGTCAATTGGTTAAATTCAAGCTTTTGTAATTTAAAATAATGCGTAAAAGAATAGTTTACAAGTCAAATTGTAAATTACACCCGATTGGTATGAAAATTGGCATGAACGTGAAGAACATATAGAAAATGTGATCCAACGGTTGGATTTTCAAATTATGAATTCAACAATAAGTTATTGGTTGGGGTAATATTCTTTAGAGTTATATCGTGTGTAATTTGAACCTAACCTTATATTTTTTAATTCGATGTGAATTTTGGCAAATCTACCGTTAGATTACATTATCTTCATCTATTTTTCACACTTACAAAATTTCAATGTGATCAAAGATTAAGAACCATGTCATTAATCAATTGTTTAAATTCTAATTTTTGTAGTTTAAAATAACGCATAAAATATGAGTTTAAAGATCAAATTGTAAATTACACCTGATTGGCATGAAAATTAGTAAACACATTAAGAACATATAGAAAATGTGATCTAACTGTTGGATTTTAAAAATATAAATTCAATAATAAGTTATTGGTTGGTGTAACATTCTTTTGAGTTACATCATGTGTAACTTGAATTTAACCCTATATCTCTTAATTCGATTTGAATTTTGACAAATCTACTGTTAGATTACATTATCTTCATATATTATTCATGTTTACAATATTTTAAGGTAATAAAAAATTAATAGCCATGTCATCCGTCAATTGGTTAAATTCAAGCTTTTGTAATTTAAAATAATGCGTAAAAGAATAGTTTACAAGTCAAATTGTAAATTACACCCGATTGGTTTGAAAATTAGCACGAACGTGAAGAACGTATAGAAAATGTGATCCAACGGTTGGATTTTCAAATTATGAATTCAACAATAAGTTATTGGTTGGGGTAATATTCTTTAGAGTTATATCGTGTGTAATTTGAACCTAACCTTATATTTTTTAATTCGATGTGAATTTTGGCAAATCTACCGTTAGATTACATTATCTTCATCTATTTTTCACACTTACAAAATTTCAATGTGATCAAAGATTAAGAACCATGTCATTAATCAATTGTTTAAATTCTAGTTTTTGTAGTTTAAAATAACGCATAAAATATGAGTTTAAAGATCAAATTGTAAATTACACCTGATTGGCATGAAAATTGGTAAGCACGTTAAGAACATATAGAAAATGTGATCCAACTATTGAATTTTCAAAATATGAATTCAACAATAAGTTATTGGTTGGTGTAACATTCTTTAGAGTTACATAAAATGTAACTTGAACCCAATCCTATATTTCTTAATTCGATGTGAATTTTGACAAATCTACTGTTAGATTACATTATCTTCATATATTGTTTATGCTTACAAAATTTCAGGGTAATAAAAAATTAATAGCCATGTCATCAATTATTTAGTTAAATTTAAGCTTTTGTAGCTTAAAATAACGTATAGAAAATGAGTTTAAAGGTGAAATTGTAAATTACACTTGATTGGGATGAAATTTGGCATGGACATTAAGAACATATTGAAAATGTGATCTAACAGTTGGATTTTTAAAATATGAATTCAACAATAAGTTATTGGTTAGTGTAAGATTATTTAGAGTTACAACAAATGTAACTTCAACCCAACCTTATATTTCTTAATTCGATATGAATTTTAACAAATCTACCGTTTAAATGACATTATCTTTATATATTTTTCATACTTACAAAATTTCAAGGTGATCAATGATTAATAGCCATGTTATCAATCAATTGTTTAAATTCAAGTTTTTGTAGTTTAAAATAACGTACAAAAGATAAGTTTAAATTACATCCGATTGGCATGCTTGTTCAGAACATATAGAACATGTGATCCAATGGTTGGATTTTCAAAATATGAATTCAACAAGAAGTTATTGGTTGGTGTAACATTCTTTAGAGTTACATCAAGTGTAACTTGAACCCAACCTTATATTTTTTAATTCGATGTGAATTTTGACAAATCTACTGTTAATTATATTATCTTCATATATTTTTCATACTTACAAAATTTCAAAGTAATCAAAGATTAATAGCCATTTCATCAGTCAATTGTTTAAATTCAAGTTTTTGAAGTTTAAAATAACGCATAAAAAATGAGTTTAAAGATCAAATTGTAAATTATACCTGATCAAATATTAATAGCCATGTTATCAATCAATTGTTTAAATTCAAGTTTTTGTAGTTTAAAATAACTTATAAAAGATAAGTTTAAACTACGTCCGATTGGCATGAAAATTGGCATGCTTGTTAAGAACATATAGAAAATGTGATCCAACAGTTGAATTTTCAAAATTTGAATTTAATAATAAGTTATTAGTTTGTGTAACATTCTTTAGAGTTACATGAAGTGTAACTTGAACTCAACCCTATGTTTCTTAATTCGATGTGAATTTTGTCAAATCTACCGTTAGATTACATTATCTTCATATATTGTTCATCCTTACAAAATTTCAAGGTAATAAAAAATTAATAGCCATAGCATCAGTCAATTAGTTAAATTCAAATTTTTTTAGTTTAAAATAACGCATAAAAGATGAGTTTGAAGGTCAAATTGTAAATTATACCTGAATGGCATAAAAATTGGCATGGACGTTAAGAACATATAGAAAATGTGATCCAATAATTGGATTTTCAAAATATGAATTCAATAATAAGTTATTGGTTGGTGTAGGATTCTTTAGAGTTACATCAAGTATAACTTCAACCCAACCTTATATTTTTTAATTCGATGTAAATTTTGATAAATTTACCGTAAAATTACATTATCTTCATATATTTTTCATACTTACAAAATTTCAAGGTGATCAAAGATTAATAGCCATGTCATCAATCAATTGTTTAAATTCAAGTTTTTATAGTTTAAAATAACACATAATAGATGAGTGTCACGATAAAATGGTAAATTACATCTGATTGGTATGAAAAGTGGCATGTATGTTAAGAATATATAGAAAATGTGATCCAACGGTTGCATTTCCAAAATATGAATTCAACAATAATTTATTGGTTGATGTAACATTTTTTAGAGTTACGTTAAGTGTAAGTGAAACCCAACCCTATATTTCTTAATTCGATGTAAATTTTGACAAATCTACTGTTAAATGACATTATCTTTATATATTTTTCATACTAACAAAATTTTAAGGTGATCAAAGATTAGTGGCTATGTCATCAATCTATTGTTTTGATTCAAATTTTTGTAGTTTAAAATAACGTATAAAAGATAAGTTTAAATTACATCCGATTGGCATAAAAATTGGCATGCATTTTAGGAATATATAGAACATGTGATCTAACGGTTGGATTTTCAAAATATGAATTCAATAATAAGGTATTAGTTGGTGTAACATTCAATAATAAGTTGTTAACTGCGCCTTTCTCTAAATTCGACCGTTTGATTGTGGCCATAATTTTTCAGAATTAACCTTTCATTACATTCTTCAAATCCAATGGTTAGATTTCAAATCTAAGATTCAACCTTTCATTATACTCTTTAGTATGAGGCTCTCTCTTTTTTGCTTAATCTTAAAGGTGTTTTTTTTTTTTTTACTTGAGTCTTTCTTCTTCTTATTCTTTCTTTTTTTTAACCTAAAGTGTGTGCTTTTATATATAAAAAAAAAAAAAAAAATTCTAATGTGTGGTCTTTTTAAAAACTAAATAATGAGAGAGTCATAATAAGAGTCTCTTTCTCTTTTTTCCTCTATTCTAAAGTTTTTTTTTTTATTTAATCATTTTTTTATGTGTGTCTTTTTATTTTTGTTTGTATTGAATTCTAAAGTGAGTCCCTTTTTTATATATAAAAAAAAAAATCTAATGTGTGGTCAAATTAAAAAAAATTATAATTATTTTTTTAATCCTAATTCAAAGTAAGTCAAAAAATTCAGTTTTATATTAGAAATATGTTCAAGTTACACTGGTGTAACTCTAAAGAGTTACACCTTTTTTAAACTATTAGATTTAAGTAGATCCAATGGTAAAAAAAAGACCTACATTAATGCGAATATTCTAATTGATCTCATTTATTATCCCTTATTTAATATATTCCATACTTGTTCTTAAACCCAAAAAAATGTATATGTTCTCTCTCCACTGTAAGTCTCTACCTCTTTCTCTTTGCACGGCTCTTCCTCTATCTCCTCCATGGCCAGGTCACTGGTAGCAATACAAAATAAAAAGACAGCCTGCCATAATTTTTTTTTTTTTTTTTTCTACTAAGAACCTTAGCTATTAGTAGCAGTGCAGCCATAATTTTGGCTACAATTAGTCATTTGCCTTGTATATTGTTCTATATCTCCCCAAGATTATGAATTTGTGAAAGACAAGTCACTCCTCTTATGGATAGCAGAAGGTTTTCTGGAACGGCACGAACACTATGGTTTGATGGAAGACGTTGTTAAGAGCTTTGATGAATTGAAGTCTTTTTTTCAAGAATCAAGTGGCAATGAGTCAAGTTTCCTGATGCGTATGAATAACTTGGCTACTCATGTGTCTACGAGGTATTGTTTCAGATTGGAGGAAATCATCCTTCTCATATCCCTTTAAATACTAGGTATTTGTCACTTGTTGGAGGCAAATATGAAAATTCGGTGATATTTGAGGCCATTGATAGAACCAAGTTATTAAGAACTTTTTTTGCTCTTGATCATGAATCACATCATTTATGTGATACTGTACTACAAAATTTGTTGTCCATACTACAATTTTTACGAGTGCTATCTTTATCTTATTACCAAATCACTAAGATACCTGATTCAATTGGTAATTTGAAGCCTTTACGGTACATTGATCTCTTTCACACTGCAAGTAAGAGATTACCTGAATTGCTTTGTGAACTCAACAATTTAAAATCATTGATATTGTCAAATTGTCAGTCTCTTACTAAATAGCCAGAAAACACTTTGAATCTTGAAAACTTGTTTTTATCTTGAAATTAGTGGAAGCAGTTTAAGTGAGATGCCAAAAGGAATGCATAAATTAAAGCAAAAGCAAATGACTAATTGTAACCAAAATTATGGTTGCATTGCTACTAATAGCTAAGGTTCTTAGTAAAAAAAAACAAAATTATGGCAGGCTGTCTTTTTATTTTGTTTTTGCTGCTAGTGACCTGGCCATGGAGGAGATAGAGGAAGAGCCGCAAAGAGAAAGAGAGTGAGACTTGCAGTGGAGAGAAAACGTATAAATTTGTTTTTTGGGTTAAAAACAAGTATGGAACGTATTAAATAAGGGGTAATAAATAAGATCAATTAAAATATTAGCATTAATGAGAGTCTCTTTTTAACCGTTGGATTTACTTAAATTTAATAGTTTAAAAAAGGTTTAACTCTAAAGAGTTGCACAAGGTGTAACTTGAACCCATCTCTTTATATTATATATAAATAATTGGGTTGGATTCAAGTTACACCTGGTATAACTTTAAGTAATGTTACACCTAGGGATGGCCATACCCATTGGGTAATGAATATCCAACCCTACCCGATCCAAATATTTCGGGTAATACCCGGTTCTTCATGGGTAGAACCTAAGCGGGTAGGGTATGGATATTACCCGAATTGTTCGGGTAGGGTATGGATAATATCCAAACCCGACCCGTAAAAAATAAAAAAAATAAAAATAAAACCTCTTTCACTCACCGTCAGTCACACTCTCTCTGCCTCTCCTCAGTTCTCACCACACTTTAACTCAGAGCTCTCCAATCTATGACTCACCATCTCTCTCTCTCTCTCTCTCTCCCATGGTTAAGCTTTTGGACCCCATAGCTACCATGGACAACCAGAAGAACAACAAGAAGCAGAAGACGAAGTCTTTAGGATCAAAGGCCAAATCCATGAAAGTATCGAAGCCTCCAAAATCGAACCCGTTCAAGAACATTTGGTCTCTAAGGAAACTCGATATTCTCGGAAAGAAACGAAAAGGCGAAGAGCGCTGCACTGGTCTCGATCGCTCTCTTGGCATCCAAAAGAGGAAGCAGACTTTGCTCAAAGAGTACGAGCAAAGCACGAAGTCTTCGGTTTTCTTGGATAATCGAATTGGCGAACAAGGCGAAGTGCTTCCCGAAATAAAGCCCTTCTCTGCTCCCAGCGCCACCATCAGGTTAGGGTTCTTATTTTGATGATCAAAATTGAGACTTGCTTGTAAAGTTTTCAAATTTTTGGTTTGGTTTGGTTGTAGTTGTTGAAATTGGGGAAAAAGAGCAAGTTTAATTTAGAGGAAGAAGAAGATGAATCTCCTGTGCAAAATTCCCCGAGAGAGTGGCTCAAGTTTAATTTAGAGGAAGAAGAAGATGGTTTTGGTTTAATTTAGAGAGAGTGAGATTTTTTATTTTTATATAATGAAATTTCAATCCCTATCTCAAAAAAAGAAAAAAAAAAAAAAAAGAAGCAGATTCGGTTTAAATTTTTTTTTTATTGATTTGGATTATAAAAAAAAAAAAAATTAAATGGGTTTCGGGTAGGGTATGAATATCCATGGATAATAAATTCGGGTAAGATTCAGGTATGGATACTAATGGATATTGATATTCGGGTATCCATGGGTAAATTTTTCAGGTAGGGTATGGGTATACCCGATCTATACCCTACCCATGGCCATCCCTAGTTACACCACTCAATATTTTTTAATTGGACGTGAATATTGACAAATCCACCTTTAAATTAAATTACCCCGCTCTAAATAATAATAATAATAATAATAATAATAATAATGAAGAAATAGAATCTATAATGCCTGAATGGTTCACTCATCTCTTTCTAGGATTCACAAGCACTCTCTCAGACCCTCATACCTCTAACAAGCGCGCTCTCTCACTCTCATTTTCCCCAAATTTCAGCAATCATGGGAATCACATGGCATTCAAGCTCAAGCTCGTGATTTCTTCGTCTGTGTCTCTTCGTCTCTCAATCACGGTGTTCTCTTCGTGACTTCGTCTCTCTCGGTCACGGTGTGTTTTCTTCGTCTCTCAATCGCATTGATAAGAATTGGTATTACCTAATCATAAACCCTAATTTCTTCTTTGAATTCTTGTGTTTCTTTGTTTTGTCCCACTTTTCACCGCATTTCTTTGATTTTCCTTTCACAAATTTCTCAGAAAACTCAAAGATTGAAGGTCTCCTCTCATCTTGACTTCAACTCCTCTGATTCCTCTAGTTGGATTACAGGTTCTCCTCTCTCTCTCTCTCTCATGAAATGTTCATTAGGAATTTTCTCTGTACTTGTTGATTGTGATTCGTAAAGGTTGAATTTTTGCTCTGTTCTGAAGTAATTTTGTGTAGTAAGGTTTCGTTGATGGAAGTTTTTTTTTTTTTTTTTTGTGAGAAATGGTATTGGTAGTTGGTACTTGGCATTGGTATTTGGTTGTTTAGTGTTTAGTGTATTGTTTCTATTTTATTTTTAAATAAAGTCAGATGTTGGTCATGAAATGGCTAGTATTTGGGATGCCGATTGGTGTAAGATGAGTAGCATGCATTATTTCTAGTATCTGTATGTTAGCTGATCAGTTCTTGTTGAACAGTTGCATTCAGAATCATACTCGAATAGTCTTAATTCTTCTTCGATTTCCTGAAATTATCAAGGATAAGCAGGTCATATTCAATAGTAATAAAAAACTGATATATCTTTTGGAGAGGCTTTTTATGGGCTTCTACATCCCACCTGAAACTGAATTTCCAAGTTTTTGGATTTTAAGCTCTTTGTTGTTCTCCTTCTTTCTTACTTTTCAGTTTGTCCTTATCCTACTAATAAAGAGAATCTCTTTCTCCATTTATATCATAATTTCTTTTCTTTACGTTGTGAAATACACTACAAATCCAACACTAAGTCAGAGAAAAAAAAAAAAACACTCATTAGTTTTCGTATAAGTAGGCTAGACATTTTCACGTGATTATTAAAACGCGGAAGCCCTTATGGATCCCAAGAAATGGGTACATTCCTATATGCAACAGTTTTAGTGAATAATGTAGTAAGTCAAAAGTTTTTTAAAAAATGGTAAGTAACATATCTCAAATTTGTACAGGTATAAATCTTTATGCTACAGAGGGCTCCACCCAGCCTAACTTCATTAATTTTCACAACAGCCACCAACAGGGGTGGAACTAGGATTTCAATAAATTGGGGCAGGGTGGCGGGCCCGCGGGGGGGGGGGGGGGTGGGGGTGGTGGGGAACCATATATTTTTGAAAAGTTTAGCTAAACAGGAGGTGAAAATTGAATTTTTGCAAAGTTTCTTGATGCATTTCTGCCCCTGGCCACCAACATTATTTAGTGGCTGTGGTAGGTTTGCACAGAAGTTCCCTTCTATTTAAATGGACTAGGAAAAAGTGTTTCCTGCGCCAAATTTGCTCCATCCCCAATCCTATTCATATTCCTTCCACTAAAGCCCCTACAACCATTTAGAAACTGCAGCAAGATATCATAAAAGAAAAAAAAAAAACAAAAACAAAAAAGAAAAAGAAAAATAGAGGTTGTAAATCTCTACAACCTTATCCAACATTGCCACCTCCTCTGCTTGCATGAGTTCCCTAGCTGCTGCATCCTTCAATTCCTTTTCATACTTCTCCAAAAGTGCAGTAAGATTAATATATATATATATATATATATATATATTAAAACGTAGTACAAAGCTTATTACACCAACTGGTAATGCATATTCGAAAGCCCAAAACTGTAAATCATGATTATGCCAGTAACTGTGCAATAGTCCAAACCTTCAAGGATCAACTTGCCATCCTTGGTTATGTAACCATCATTCAACTCCCCAATTGAACTGATTAGATCCTATTGTCCCAAAGAACCAAACGTTACTCTTTAGTCTTCACAAATAATTGAACAAATTTTTTCAGCAATACTATAAGAATATGATTGTACAAGCAAAAAATATAACAATGAATGCTGATAACAACCTCTTTTTCGTTGGGAAAATGATTGTATCCATTAGTTCCCTGATTTATTAAAGTTGCAATGATGTCTTCAGTTTCATCCTTTAAATGATGTGATATTCCTCAAGGAGAGAACCCGGTGGTTTTGAACTACCACGACTTACTATTGACTTACTATTATTTCATAAGATGTCTCTTGTGGCTATAGACTTACTATTGTTTAAATTTGTGTCATACTAGCCTTAAATTTTGTCGCGCATATGTTTGTTTGTGACAGTATTTTCTATTGAGTTGCAAGTTAGTGTGTGGGCAATTTTTTTAAATACTTTGGCATTGTAGTTGTTGTAAGTTTAATCAATTCTGCCGAAGCATCTGAGTATTTTTCCAAGGTGTGTTTAAAACTTGTTAAATAAGCCCATCTCTGTTTAATGGATTCATTGTTTAATAATACATTTGTCTTTCTTGAATTGTGTTTGAAATCACTTATTAAAAAAAAATTGTGTTTGAAATGGTTCAGTGGTTGTCCCACTTAGGCTTTGGGTCAATTTTTAAGGGATAGTTCTTAGGTTCAGGAAAACATAAAAAAAAAGTAAATTAATAAATTAGGCTATGAGTGGTTGTCCCACTTAGGCTTCGAGTCAAGAGCATGTTTGGATTAATTTATTTTGTAAATTAAAATTGTTTTCCAAAAGTATAAAAAATTGTTTTGGACATTGAAATTTAAAAAAAAAAAATGAAAATGTGTTTGGTTAAAAAAATTAGAATACATTTCTTTTTAAAAAACCAACAAAATCTAAAATCCAAAAAAAGTCAAAATTTTTTTATGCAAATAAGTACACACTTGCCAATTGACATCTTATGAAATTTCTAACGGAAATGTCTAAAATTTAAATTGCCACTCCCTCAGCTATAGAATTATTAAAAAAAACCAACACAATTTAATTATAGAATCTGCTCATCATCATCTTGAAGAACTTAAAGTTTTTTTTTGGGAGGATAATTGTTTCAAAAATAAGCGAATGGGGATTCAAATCTTAATTATCCTAGTAAAGAAAACCAGATAATGCCTAAACTATAAGACTTTTGGCTCGATTGACATAATTTTCAATAATATCCATGTGTCAAAAACTCAAAATTGATGAAATAACTTGTATTTAAATAATATTTCCTATATTATTATGTTATTGTCCCTAACGCATGTAACTATTAAGACAATTTAAAAATTCTTAAAATTGCACTCTTTCTTTTGGTGCAAATGGAAATTAGATTATAAATGGGGAAATTACGTACAGTATATTCTAGGGTAGCTAATACTCCAAACTTCATGCCCACACTAGAGTCGGGTCTCCTCAAAAAATTAGAGAAGGAACCTGCAATCATGGATCAGGGCACTGCAAAGATGACAATCAAAGCAAGAGTTAGCACTACCAGTGAGGACTGAGGATAGCTTTTGAATGCTCAAATTGTATGTTATCAGAGAATTTGTGTGTCCTATTTGAATTCTGCAATCCATTTTTAAAATTGCACTCTGCAATTGTCATTCATTCATAAAGATATTCTTCCTTATCTTTTGGACTTTTAGAATTTTGCATGTGAATGGAGGTACCAATTGAAAGGGAACAAAGATATAGGATTCTTTCTTCAAAATCTCAATTAGCTGAAAATATCTACCTATTCTAGCATTAAAAAACTCATTCTTGTAAGGTCAATAAAATATGCCATACACAATTTTTTCTATACAATTGTCATTCATTCATAAAAAAATGCAGTTGTCATTCATGATGATTTGATTGCTTAAGCACGTACTATCAAAATTCTAGAATAATAGATGCACATCAATGGTACGGTTTTGAATTTCATATTAGATTTTCTATTGAAAGTTTTGTGCTTGTGCGGTTGGAGTTTTCTATTGACGGAATAAATATTTACATGTTTTAGCATATTCTCTAATTAGCCCATAAAATATGTGGCTTGGTTAGCCTGGTTGATGCTAAATCCTGGCTATGGGTGTAGCCAGCAATGATTCATTTAGGTTCATTTGAAATACATATTCAAATTTGATACGTGTTACTACCGCATTTTTGACATGATGGTCATTTTATGGGGGATGAAAGGGAGGCAAGGACTAGAGTTATAATCTCCAGAAGAAAGTTTTAAAACACGAAATTGATGATATATAATGTACAATAAAGAATATGTAAGAATCAATACTCAAGCATATGGCATATAGTTATCTCTTTTTGAGGGACAAAAAATTCTTTTGTTTTTATTTTTATTTTGTTTAATGGAAAGAATCTTTAATTTTATAACTAGGAGGATATCTATAATTGTTTTTACAATGTCACGCAATCAGTTGAAGACTGCTATAATAACTAAAATATTGCCTGTCCTTTTCCATGTCTTTCTCTATCATTTGATTTTTTTTTTTTCTTTTTAGATAAATTAGATTACAGTGTTCCTCACTTCCTATATAAAAAGCCAGCAGATATCAGCTAGTGCTAAACAGGATAATCAAAATCAATAATGGCATTTCAAGGCTATCCTAGCTCTTCTTGGCTTATTGATTAATGTCATTGCTGTTACACCAAGCTATGACACTACGTCACTCAATCGGAGTAGTTTTCCAAGAGGTTTTATTTTTGGGACAGCAGCATCGGCAGCTTATCAGGTAATTAAGTCACAATTTTCTCTATGCTAATTTGTATCATAATTTTTATTCAAATATCCTAAGATATCAAGCATATGATGAATATAATTATGTGCACATGTGTGTTCTTTCAAATTTCCAGCAAGAAGGTGCAGCAAAAGAAGACGGTAATGGACCAAGTATATGGGACACTACACTCATAGATATCTAGGTCTCTCTCTCTCCAGCGATATGAAATTTTTTTTATTTATGAGTAGAATTTATGAAACTTGAAAGTATGAGTTATCAATGAAATATTAAGTACAAGTTTGTCTTTCCATTCTAGATGCTCATTATTGTGATCATCATCACCATCTTTGTTTTGTTTTTGCATAAATATGAATGTTCATTTTCTTCTAAAGGTAGGCATGTTCCTGACAGCCCACTTGTCCAACCCCCTCCCCTTCTTTTAATTGAAGTCATACAGATACATGTTATTCTTATGAAATAGAATTGCAGTGAGATGGCATAATTATAAAACTGTGAAATAATTGAAGACCTATAGTGGCACTTATTGCCCGCCGCTAAAGCTTCAAACATATAGCGGTGGGTGAAACTGTTGCCAAAAGGTACATAGGGTATGTTGTACATGGAGCCCTATAGCGGCGCTTATTGACTGCCGCTAAAAGGCCACTTGGCCGAATGACAACCTCATATGGCAGCGGTTTTAAGCCCATTGCAATAGACTAAAAGTGCTGCTAAATGGCAGATCTATTGCGGTGTTTTTTGTTATCGCCACAATAGAGCTATTGCGGCACCACAAGGCTGGCGGGTAGAACAGCCGCAATAGCCCTTGCCACAATAGGCCAAATGGACTTTTTGCAGCGGTTTTGGCCCGCCACAATAGGCCATTTTTTTGTAGTTGTGTTATCACTTAATAACTCTAAGTAATATGTAATCTTACCGTTAAGATTACATATTTTCTTTTTTTAACGTACATTTCAAAATTCAGATGTATACTATTTGATTAAAAAAAAACTTGAAATTTAAATATATTTGATTGATAAAATAACTATTAATCTTTGATTATTTTGAAATTGTTAAGGATATAAGAAAAAGATGTAAGTCAAAAGTAGATTTGTTTTAATTCTTATCCAATAAAAAAATATTAAGTGGTTTTAATAATGCTTAAAATTACATCGAGTGTAACTTTGTCATAGCTCTCTTCTTAAAAAAAAAAAAAAAAAGGATTAAAAAACACCATAGAGTTAGAAGAGATTTTACAACAAATATTGGTTTTATATATATATATATATATATATAATTTCAAACTTGGGAGGTAAGATTTGAACCGTAAATATTTCCGTTAAAAATATCAAGAGGTTAATTGAGTTAGAAGGCTTTGTGCATTTTTAGTGAGTCTTTCTCCCCTTCAAAAAAACAAAATTTTAGATAGCGGAAAAAAAAATTTTAGTATCTTCTCATGCAATCATAGAGGGAGAGAGAACGATGTAACTTCTTTAGACAAAAATGTTTTGTGCAACATGTATAGATTTTTTTTATTTTTTTTTTATTTTGAGAAACCAGACAACAAGCCTGGGCTTTTATTGAACAAGAAACACAGAATTCAGTGGACATCAAACAGCAATAAAGAAACAATGTCCTCAGGTGGGGAATTAAACAATAGATTACTAATTCATATAAATAAATGCATATATCCACTAACACTTGAAAATGATGAAATAGTATACTGACATAAAGAACATATAATCTATCATGAGATTCTCAAAATATTAATCTAATAGAAAATTATTAAGGGATATAATTGTTTAATAAAAATTTATGATAATGACATCTTGTTTGGCGTAATTTTTGGTTAGAATCAGGGCCGGCCCTAGACATTTTGGGGCCTAAGGCGGGAACTAAAAATGAGGCCTTTTTTATACCTATATATTAATTAAATTAATGTTTATTTAATATTTTTATATTATAATATATTTTATTTAAAATCTTTTTTTCTTTTTTGAGACTTAATTAATTTTTGTTCTTTTTTTTTTTTTTCTTTTTTTTTATGTTTCTCATATCTAGATGCATATTTTCTAGTAGACATTTCTAATCAAACAATATATTTATAAAGACTAAAATTAAAAATAACTTTCAAGTGTAGAGCAAATGAAAAATAGAACCTGATTTATATAGAAAATTTTATTGTAGTTTTAACGAACAATAGCAAGTTTTTAACAATCTCAACATGCATAAATAAAGACTTATTTAATATATTACCACTAACTAAATATATATATATATAAACACAAGATTAAAATTTAAAAAAAAAAGTACAAGCATAACAAAAATTTAAGCACAACTATAACATTAGGCTTATTAATTTATAATACCCACCCAAAAAAAACACAAAACAAATTACAAATCCTATCTATAACAAAAAAAAAAAGGCTGAATCAGAAATTAGAATCATTGCAAATTAAATAAAAAAGGCTGAATCACTAAAATACAAAACCTTGAAGCTGAAGGCCCAAAACTTGAAGGCCCAAATCGGACGAACCCCAAAATCTAAATATCTAGACTATTCCTAATAATTTATACCTGATTCCTGAAGATTGAAGAATGAAGATCAGAAGGTGAAGACTGAAGCTCACGGCTCACGGTTGTACTGATGAGGGAGGCGGAGAGCAGATGAGGGAGGCGATGAGCAGAGTAGAGCTCACTCACGGTCACAGCTCACGGCTCACAGTTGTACTGATGAGGGATGCGGTCCTGTACTCCTGTTGAGCTTGAGCAGAGCAGATGAGAAGTGAATCAGTGATTCAAGTGAAGTAGTGAAGTGAACAGGGGAGTGAATGAGAGACAGGGTACAGAGAGAGGCGGAGAGCAAAGAGAAACTAAGAAAGGTAAATCAAATTTTTAGGGTTTGAATTTTTTTATTTGTTTTGATTTGTGATTGTTTGATGGTTAATCTCTTAGACTGGATTTGTAGTTTAGCCGAATAATTTTTGGTTTGTCTAGAGGATTCAATGTTTAACCGGATTTTGTAATTAATCTGATACTAATTTTTTTTTTTTTTTGGTTTAAATCTGATACTAATTTTTTTTTTTTTTTTAAATTTGATACTAATTCTTTTTTTTCCCCCCTGTTACCCCTTATTTTTTAAAATTTGGGGGCCTCCCTTCCCCTTGGGGCCTTAGGCGATTGCCTATCTCGCCTAAGGGAAGGGCCGGCCTTGGTTAGAATATGGAGCCCATATATCCTGTGTATGATCTGAAACACTTTTTTCCATGTTTATCCAAACCAAGAGTCTTCCATGTTAGAATTAAAATCTCATAAATGACCAATTCCTACCTATTAATTCTCCACCAAACACACGTTAAAATTATTAAACCATACATTTGACTAAATTTTAAAAATTCTATCTCTCATTGACCCAAACAGGGAAATTTTCATAATAGAATCTAAAGTCCTAAAAGATGACAATATTCTTCCTGAAAATTCTTCGCCAAAGGAATTTAGGACAAAGTTTAGCTTAGATGTCTAAAAAAAAAAGAGAGACAAAATTTAGTAACAAAATTGGTTAGAGCCTAAGACTACAACCTTACTTAATATGATAAATATTACTACATATTTTAAAAATTTAACTGTTGAATTACATGTTCTTTATGCTTATAATACACATGTCAAATTTTGTGTCAATAAGATATTATATGCTATAATTTTAAACTATAAAAACTTGCAATTTAAAAAATTTATTGATGATATAAATATTGATCTTTAATTTTCTAGAAATTTTGCAAGCATGTAGGATATAAGAAGATGTAATCTAACAGTGGATTTGTCAAAATTCGCTTCTAATAAAATGATATTCAATTTTGTAGCCTATGATTACAACCAATTTTGTAACTAAATTTTATCCAGGAATATATGTCTTTTATCTATGCTTAAAGTGCATTTAAAGAATTTATTAATTGACTATTTTATGAAAATTTTGATATAATTTTTATGGAAAAGAGAAAAAAATTGTTAAAAAATTAATTGCTTTTTTTGTATTCACATAAATTTTTTCGTAAATTAATTCACTAACAAATACTCTTATGGTATGTTTAGTCGGGATGATTTTGGAGAGGTTTGGAAAAGGGGAAAGGAAAATATGAGAGAAAATGGTTGCAAGGCATTTGGTTGGGAGGGCAAGGGGAGAGAAATAGTGGAGGCTGATTATTTTCTCTTTGGGCCCACCAAATCATATTGTTTCCAAATTAGAGAGAAAACTTGTATGTATTGTGAAAAGACTATTTGGTCCTTGGCTTGTTCTTTGCCTTTGCTTCTTTTTTCATTATTCCTTCTTTTTTTTTTCTTTTTTTTTTCTTCTTCATTCTTGCTTCCTCTCTTCACTTCTGACTCTTTTTCTTTTCTTCCTTTTTTTACTCACTCCTACTTTTTCTCATTGATTCTATCTCTTTTTTTTTTTCTTTTTCTTTTTTTCCTTTTCATTTTTTGTATTCAAGGATATGTTTGAGTTTTTTTGGGACATGGTTGTGGTTAATTAATATTTGATAGTCATACTTATCTTTTTATATATTCTTCTTCATTTTGTTTTTTGTTTTTTTTTGACATTATATATATATATATTGTGTATTTTTATCCGGAAATTGCATTATAAAGTTTAAATTCATACAAAATTGATTTTCTATCCTCCAATTTTTCTTCTCAACCAAACAAATTTTTTTTCCATCGCAACACTTTTCCACCCCTAACCAAATATAAATCAGGGAAACTAAAATCTCTTTTATCCTAACTGTCACTTTTCCATTCTCCAACTAGAGTGACCCTTAGGATAGTTATTAACAAAATCCATAAACGAAAAGTTTTGCAAAATGTGAACTTCGAGGAGGCAATCATTGTTCGAATGAGTATCTAAGATTTGTAACAATAAAACATGAATGCCGAAGGTGGAGAGTATGATTTACTTTAAATAAACTGAAGACAAAATCAAGGAATGTAATATTGAAGGGAAATTAAAAAAAAAAAAAAAAAATCAAAATATGTAGTAATAAATTGATAGTAGACATAGACATACATATTTTCAATTTATGCAAATTCTTATTATAAATATAGGTTATTTTGTAATGTGTTATCGGTTTAAGTGAAAAAAAGATGTAGTTGTCTAGAGTTTTCTCTGAGGATAGTGAACGTTAGGACTTGCCGCATAATTTTCTCATGTTTTCCTCTATTTCTATTTTATGCTTCCGTTTACTACTGTCTTTACATCAATATTTTTGATCTCCTATTTAATTTTAACAGTTGACACATTCACAACCGATTCAATGGTATTTTGCCAAAGATCTTATAATTGAATTGGCTCCTCCCCATGCACAAAGTGCTTGAGGGACTAGGGGGGAAAAAGCTTGATCTGCGGGTCAGCAGCATGTTGTAATTATTTCTCAAAAAAAAAAAAAAAAAAAAGATTCAATGGTATTCCACCCAATTATTTTGAGCATAGTCACATCGGTATGAGAATATTAAAAAAAAAAAAAAAAAAAAAAAAAAAAAAAAAGAACGAAATTTTGTTTGAGTAGTGGTAATAAAACCAATCAGATCCCCGTTCAAATCACAAAGATTTTGATACATTTAAGGATTCTAATGCAAAAGGAAACTTCTCTGTGATCATAATCCAGTCAAATTCAGGTTTGTTCACTCTGCTTTGAGTTGCTTTTTCTTTTTTCTTTCGCAATGCCAGATTGGATCTCTCTTCTTTATTGAGTTCTGACATGCAGTGAAGGGTTGAGTGCGGTGGCTTGAGTCAAACAGTGTTGGGCAGAGTCGTGGCACAACAACCTCTTTCTCTCAATCAATCTAAAGGCGTGGCACAACACATCATGGTTTAATTTGTTGTTATATTATATTATGCAATTGGCTGCTGACAAACCAATAGAGTTACACAATTCATTTGAGTATATCCAAATAAATCCCTCAATTGGTTTCCAACTTTGCATCTAGGCAATAATTCAAAACAATAATATGTATAACAGTAAATTATTGTTTTGAATTATTGACTATATATTGGGAATTGAATTCCATGTGAGCTGAATATGGATAAGGGGTTGAGCCTAGCAAATAGTGCAAATGAATATATCTTAAAAAACAGTTCCAATATCATACTACTAAACAAGTAAATTTGTGTATGTTATAGGCTTATAGCTATTTCTAATTAGTAAAATTCCACTGAATAATCGTAAACTTTCACCAAAATGAAGGTCTAATCTATGTGCCTTGGAGGTTCAAAACTGTTTATTTATAATGGTGTGAGAATCATAAAGAAATATTTACAAAATTTATATCCAAAATCATACAATCACATACTACTTTCATGTGAGATATAAAAGCTATTACGGTAAAAAAAAAAAAAAAAAAAAAAAAAAAAAAAACCCAGATCCAAATCTACATTTACACGGCTAAAAATCTCACTTTGGACTTTGGAGAAAGTGGGATAGAGACTTTTTTTTTTCTAGCACCCTTTACGGGTCTTCTTTCTCCTAGCAATTCCAGCTGCCTTTATTTTCAGAGACCTCCTAACAACTTTATACGTCAAAAAGCTATTCTCAATACTTTATATATTCTTCCTTTCATTCGTGAGAAAAGGAGGAAAAAAAATGCTTCTGTTCATAGTCTTGACCAGAATATATGTGTGCTTTAACTTTGCTTAAAACTTGTTTGGATCTAAACTATGAGAGCTATAGTTTATGCATCATTCTTTAATATTTGAGACATTAAGGGGGTGTTTGTTGTTGTTGTTTAAACAACAGTTTTCAATGTTTAAACAACATTACACGTATTTTCACATTTTTTTTTTTTTCACATGTATTTCCACAAAACAATAACAATGTTACTAGAAATCTCTTACCAAATGGACCTAAGCCCCCCTCTCTTTGCATCATTGCATGGACTTGAGGATTTTGTTATTGTGCTTTTTTATAGTCCTTTTGCCTCATCTAACATGGCGAGACACATGTTTTTAAAACATCACTTTTTTAATTCTATGTTTTCACAATAATCAATATAAGTAAATTGAACTGACAAAAATATAAATAAATAAATGATGACCAATGCTCTTTTGACAAAATGGCATTTACCTATTGCCTTTTGTGAAGTTTAAGGTTAGAGTGTTCACAATAGGCCCAACAAAGAGTCTGCTTAGCAAAAATTTACCAATTTTCCCTTAAAACACCCATTCAAACACATACTCAAACTAATTTTTGAACAATGGCTAGATACTTCAAGCTAGGCTATTGTAGCTTGTTAAACCGTTTTAATTATTTTTTTATTCTCTCTTTCTTCACTCTCTCTTCATTTAAAAAAAGTTGTATTAATCTTATTGTTAGGTTTTAGATCCCTGTAAACTAGATTGTTTAACCTAATTAATTAAACAAGCGGATACTAAGGTTTATTATTCAGATTTAGGTCAAACAAAAATAAATTTTATATGTAAAGCAGCAGAAAAGTAAATAACACAACGATATGATGATTCAGGAAAATCTAACCGGTAAAAAACCTGAGGAAGATTTAACCTAACTATCCTCTAAGTAAAAAACAAATCCCCTATAGAGAATCAAAGTTTACAATAAGACTTAGACCACTAACATCTTATTGCTACCACATGTAGAACTTATTGACACGACCACGTGCAAGCTCTAAATCTACGGATTCCTTCTTTATTAGGCCTTTGCAACATAAGCACTCACACTTGTGACTTTGAGATTTCACTCAAAAGTTTTGGATCTCCTTAGACATTGATATTAAATGCAGCAACTTCTACAACAATGGATCTTAAGATTTTTTTTTTCAAGGAATAACACTGGTATAAGACTTTAGAGAGCTTTTGGGTACAAACTAGATCTACAAAAAGAGGCATAAAATGCATTCTAATTTCTCTGAAAAGCCTTATAAAAACGTGCTTAGAGTTTCCTTTATATATTAGAAGAAGTAGATTTGAAACTATAATCCTTTTTGGGCTTGAACTGCTGTTTGGGCTTAATATAAAATTTTGCAGATACGACTCTCGATTCATCGAGCCTGTTTCTTGATCGGTTGAACCAGACATATTCTGTATTCTTCTTTCTACAACTTGTATGTTTTAACATCTTGACTAGTATTACCTTGAGCATTGTTTAATAATACTTATAGACTCTAGGATCTATATCTAGACAAGTTTGTGTTCACGGTTCGCCAATTGTTCTAAACTTTTAGAACCTAACACTTATATTAATATTTATTTAATTTTTATATTTATCTTATATAATATATTAATATTTTATCAATTTGTTATTATTTGGATGTTTATAATTATATAATTAAAAAATTGAAGTGCTTAATGTGAATGTGTAGATGATTTATCATATATATATATATATCACTACAAAAAAGCGAGGCTATCCCAACGTTTTCAAAAGCGCTGAGATAGCCCAAGAAAGCGCTGGGATAGGGTCAAAATTCTTATCCTAGCGTTTTGTTTCCCGGCACTTTAAACCACTGCGTAGTGACAGTCGGTATAGGGTCTTCGGACCTATACCAGCGCTTTTCCAAAGCGTCGGGAAAGGCATGCCCTATACCAGCGCTTTTGAAAGCGCTGGTATGGTTTGGACAAATGATGCTCTGGCCTTCTGCACTTCCATAAAAACATGCTGGATTGGTAGGTGCTTCCCACTTGTTCTAATGGAGTTTCTGTGATACCAGATTGCCCAAACCGTCGTGGCAAAGAGATTTAGATCGGTCCCTGTCTCTATGATGTATTCTACTAAATCTCGGAAACTTGAAAAGTTCGGACTCGCATTATAATTCCTTGCACTATCCTAGGACCAGACCTGAGATAAACATGGGCATGACCACAACGCATGAAGCATATCTTCAGTTGCACCATTACATTGTTCGTAGCGATCATCTACAAGAATCATTCGGCGCTTGAGATTAAGCTTGGTTGGAATTGAGTTCTTAATGGCCCTCCACAAAAATTTTCGGACCTTTGGCTGGACCTGTAATCCCCATATTTTCTTCCATAGTGTGTTGCCCTCTAGTTGGTACTCAATTATTGTCCAAGCTCTATGACTTATAAAGAAACCTGTATCCTGACTTTATTGTGTAGGAACCTGTTGGAGTGAAAGGCCACACAAGAACATCTTCTGCCGGTTTGCTACTTAAAGGAATGGATAGGATCAGGTCCACATCTCTTGGACTGGATAGCAATGGAAGAGTGTTTGGATTCCATACCTGATGTGAAGTATCAAAAAGGGAAGCTACTCTTGCATATTCACAACTCGATGCTGCTGGAGAGGAAATGAAAGGCAAAAATTTTGAGGGCAGCCATGGGATTGACCGGATTCGGATTGAAGAGCCATGACCTGCATTGGCAGTGTACATCGTGGTGGAAAGTTCAAATACAAAGTATGATTGGGCACTGTGTAAAATTGCTATAACCAAGGGTATTAAAATTGATTGAGTGTGTTTAGACCTATTATTTAATATGTAATATGATGATTTTGTATGGAGTGTATACACCATCCAATAAAAAACTGTCATATTAATTTTTTACTTAAAACTCAATATTTCTTATCACACATAATAACATCTTAATAAACTCATCGTTAAGTTGAATTTTCAAATTGGGATTAGAATTGATTGAGTGTGGTTGTACCTATTCTTTAATACTCCTATGTAATATGATAACATAGAATATTGGGATTTGAGAGATAAAACTTGGGTTTTATATCATATAGATGTAGATGTGAAAAAAAAAAACAATTTCTTTAAAATTTACTATGCAAAATAATAAAAAATAAAAACTATACACATTTTAATGCATTTAACACCAAAAAAAAAGAAAAAAAAGATGAAAGTTTAAAAATAAAAATTGTTGCCATATACATGTCTGGCTAAATACAAATACAAATCATCAAATTAGTATACTTCGAACTCTTAAGATACTTTACTACATAGAATTCTCTAAATCTTAACCTTTTATTTTAGAATAAATGGTCAAGATTTTGACATTTCAACTTTCCACTAATAAAAACTGTTAAGGACATATTTTATGTAGTTGACTAATCCTTTGACAAAACACACTTTACTTATATTTTGGTAGATTTAGGATGTGTTTAATACTTCAAAGAATATGCTGTTTAAGTCTAGTATTAAAACCATGAAAATTGGACCAAGAAACAAGTGAAGAAAAAGTGTTTACTAAAGCTGGACAGATAGCTGGACACTTGTGGACACCTGCGGATACCTGTGGACACTTGCGGATACCTGTGGACACTTGCGGATAGCTGCTCGACAACTGCTTGATACCTCTATCTATCGAGGTTTAATGAAGCTCGATAGCTGCTCGATCAATCGAGGTATCTATCAAGGTTACGGGAATTTAGATTTTCAGATCTGATTTTCGGCCCATGTTTATGTATTTGTGTAAAGTTTCTTTTCACATAACCCTAGACATATATAAGGCTTATTTTAGAGGCTGTCACATAAGAGAATACAAGGAGAACATATGCAAAAAGGTGACCGAAGCCTTATTCTCTCTGAAAGAAGCTACTGTATTTTTACGCCTTAGGGTTTTGTAACCAAGTGCTTTTTGATCTTCATTGTTGATGAAGTGAAGAACTTCGCAACCAACATTCTTCTTCCTCAAGTTGGTGAGTGAGTCATGTACTGAGATTTGTGCAAAGGAGTTAGTCACGTACTGGGATCCGTGTATCAAAGGGTGGCGTTCATATATTGAAAAGTTCAGAGGTTCTGAAGCGGTAGAAGGTTTCTGCTGTGAGTTCATCTACGGGGATTCTAGAGTTTAGGGACAGAGGTTTTATACTAGATCTGAAACTCCTCTTTACTATAGTGAATTGCTTTTCGGGAAGGTTTCCCCCCAGGTTTTTTACTGTGAAACTGGTTGGTTTCATTGGTTTTCCTGGGTTATCATATCTTGTCTTATTTATTTTTCTGCTGCACCTATATTTGACATAATATTGATGTTTGTTTGTTTTAACAAGTTTTATGCATAATAAATCTAATTAATAATTTTGGTTTAAAACTTGTTAATTCTATTAACCAGGATCTAAATTTTTCAACAAGTGGTATCAGAGCGGGTACACTCTGATTGGATTAATAACCTTAGTGTGATCCTTGACCCCCGTTGTCATGGAAGCTCTTGATTGTTTTGATTTGCATGATCTTGTGTTGAATAATGATGATGATTTTCAAGATGCCTATTGCAAGTTTTATAATATTTGTATAAAATCTCTTGAGTGTTCTACAAAATTAAAAACTAATTTTAAAAAGGTCAAACATGAAAAAGAGGATTTGATTACAAAATTGGATGAAGCAAATAATTTGAATGAGAAATTTAAAAATCAAATTTCATCTCAGGTGGACAAAATTAAGAGTTTGGAAGAGCAACTAGTTGAATTTAAAATTGAAGTTGAAAATTTAATGAGTGCCAAACTTGTTGTTGAGCCTAACTCAAAGGAAAAAAGGTTTTTGCATTCCTCCATTTAAAAGGAATAATCAAGAGTTAAAGGCTAATATTGCTAGGATAGACAAAGGTAAACAATCTGATATTAACGCTGAAGTTTCTAAACCTATGTCTAAAACTCCTCCTAGGATGAAATAAAAATCTGTTTTTGTCCCCACTTGTCATCATTGTCACATTGTTGGTCATATTAGGCCAAATTGTCCTAAGTTGAGGACTCTGTCAACCTCTAAGGTTAGACCTCTTTTTAGGAAGCTGAGTAGCTCTAAAACTGCTCATGTTTGTCACCATTGTGGTGTTTCTGGAGACATTCGTCCTAATTGCTTTAAGTTGTATCCTCAAAAGCAAGTGTCCAAACAGTCAAAGACCTACCCCTTTGTTTGAAGAGTTATTAAAAGTTTTGAGCTTTTTAACTCTATTTCAGGAGAATCTTAATTCTTTTATGTCCTTTAGTAGATATACTAGGACACGTGCCTTTTCATCTTCACAGCCAATAACTCGTGCTGTGTGGATGAGAAAGGAGCCTAAGACTTAATTGTCTTTTTTGTTTGTCCTCTGCTTTAATTCTTTCTATCTAAAGTATGACTCTCTTTGTTTGATTCATGCATCTGCACCTTTCTATCATGCTCTCATGCAAATGCATCTTTCTTTCATGCTTTCATGATTTTTTGTCTGTTTTTGTTTGGTTGTTTAGTTTTTGTTTTATTTTCAAAATTAAAAAAAAAAAGAAAAATTAGAAAAATACAAAAACAATGTATTTGTGTACATTGGTTCTTGTGAACCTTAAAATAACCATTGAAACAAAGTTTTCTAAACTTTGTAACTCTTGTAGCCTAGATGAGCATCCTTATGCACAACTAAGCAAGTGAACTTTGTGGCTCTTTGTTTGTGATGAGTAAGGTTAAGTGATCTTTTGTACTTAACACTTGTATCACTCTTTTTGACTGGTAGGACTAAAAAATCCTAAGATAAAGGCATAAATAACCATCTCACTACTGTTACTCGTTAATCATGAAATGACATCTGTATGCTTCGGCATAGCAAAAGTGCAATGTCAAAAAACTTAACATAATTGGGTATTTCTTTTCTCTCTTATATGCCCATGCATGGTTTGCTAAATAAAAGAAAATATGCAAAGAAATAAAAGAAAAAAGAACAAAATGCTTTAAAATATGATTGCAAGTGTGTTTTCTAGGAGATGTGGGAGTTATAGGATGTAACTCAAAGGTGATAGTCTCCATCAAACGGTTATGATTGTGTGTGAGTTAAAGTGATTTTCTTATATCTCAAATCGTCATAACTTTGAGACACTTACGCAATCTTGGGATATTTTTCACACACAACACATAATATTCTTTGCTACTCTTGATACATGTGCAGGTACAATGTGATTTGGCCATCACAAGGTTTACATGCGTTAATGTATGTTCACTAAACTGTCTTGACTTATTTTTGAAATATAAAATTGATTAGACTTGTTTAGTGTGTTTGTGTGTTTTGGGATCCATGAACTTAATATTATTGTCGAGAGATATTTTTGAGAGGTTAATATGATGTTTGGATCTTTGGTTGAGTTGCATGCTTGATTGCATTCATATCTGTGTTTTTCCCTCCTTGAAAAACTGTTTTTAAAGCATCTCGACACCTCCTCGACACTTCTAGATACTTGGTTTATCTGTCGAGCTCTTCAGTTGCATCTTATTGCAATCTTGACACCTCTTGATAGTTAGGTGGATTGATCGAGATATCTTCTGTCTGCTCGATAGATCCTCGACACCTTCTCGTTCCATCGAGGTTGGCTCGATAGCTTCTCGATACCTCCCGATCGATCGAGATATCTTTGCATGCATTTCATTTTTCTTTGTTTTGCATGTTTCTCTTATCTTGTCATTCATAGCATCTTATTCATTACATTCATGCATTTTTTATGGATTCTTTGTGCCCCCTTGATCATTGTTGATCATCTTTATGTTTCTCGAGTAAAAGCTTTATAGCTTCCTGTACCCTCTATCAATCATGATAAAAAGGGAGAGAAATTGGAGAATTTGTGGTTTCTTTCTTTAAGATTCTACAAGTTAGGGGGAGAAATACATGCCCTTGTAAGCGGGAGTTGTGTTTCATCTTGTTAGGGGGAGTGTTTACCTCCTTGTTTATGTACCTAGGTTTTGTGAACATATTTACATATAACATAGTATTTATCAAGTGGTATATATATGATGATGTATGTTTTCTTCACCTATCTCTACATGTATTGTTTCTTTTCTATTTTTATACACATGTTTCTTTATTTGTATGCAATCTATTATTTTTTCTTCACACAAAGATGCCTTGATGTGTTTTGTTTAAAGTGTTTCAAAAATACAGGTTGTCAAAGTTTTCCATGCCATGAACTCTTTTCTTGCAAAGTTTTTCAAGAGTTTGTGTTAGAATAGATTTTATTGTATTCAACAAGTGAGTATGAGTTGAGTGATTTATAACTTCTCTCATATATTCATTTATTTGTTGTGATTTTGTCACGGATTGCCAAATAGGGAGATTGTTAAGGACATATTTAATGTAGTTGGCTAATTCTTTGACAAAACGCACTTTACTTGTATTTGGGTAAATCTAGGATGTGTTTAATACTTCAAAGAATATATTGTTCAAGTCTAGTATTAAAGCCATGAAGATTGGACCAAGAAACAAGTGAAGAAAATGTGTTTACTAAAGCTGGACAGATAGATGGACACTTGTGAATAGATAGTTGGACACCTGTGGACATCTGCAGATAGCTGCTCGACAACTGCTCGATACCTCTATCTATCGAGGTTTAATGAAGCTCGACAACTGCTCGATCGATCGAGGTATTTATCGAGGTTACGAGAATTCAAATTTTTAAATCTGATTTTTGGCCCATGTTTATGTATTTGTGTGTGGTTTCTTTTCTCACAACCCTAAACATATATAAGGTTTATTTTAGAAGCCGTTACATAAGAGAATACAAGGAGAACATATGCAAAAAGGTGACCCAAGCCTTATTCTCTTTGAAAGAAGTTACTGCGTTTTTGCGCCTTAGGGTTTTGTAACAAAGTATTTCTTGATCTTTATTGTTGATGAAGTGAAAAACTTTGCAGTCAACATTCTTCTTCCTCAAGTTGGTGACTGAGTCACGTACTAGGATTCGTGCAAAGGAGTTAGTCATGTACTAGAATCCGTGTATCAAAGGGTGGCATTCATATTTTGAAGAGTTCAGAGGTTCTGAAGTGGTAGAAGGTTTCTGCTGTGAGTTCATCTACGGGGATTATAGAGTCTAGGGACACATGTTTTGTACTAAATTTGAAACTTCTCTTTACTATAGTGAATTGCATTTCGGGAAGGTTTCCCCCAGGTTTTTTACTGTGAAACTGGTTGGTTTCATTGGTTTTCTTGGGTCATCATATCTTATCTTATTTACTTTTCCGTTGCACTTATATTTGACATGATATTGATGTTTGTTTGTTTTAACAAGTTTTATGCATAATAAATCTAATTAATAACTTGGGTTTAAAACTTGTTAATTTTATCAACCAGGGTTTAAATTTCCCAACAAAAACCTTTAAAATAGTCATTTTTTTTTTCTTTAAAAAAAAAAAAAAAAAACTAAGAAAGAACTTCACGTCAACCTCCCCCTTCCCCCTCTATGGTGATCTGATATCTGCCTCTGATAAAAAGTTGCCACTTTCTTTTTGCTGACGGCACCATTGACGAACGCTTCTCCCTCTCTAGTGATTGGCTAACGTTGCTTCAAGAATTGGCACTGTAAACAAAAAATTTCTCAAAATATATAAATTTGTATTGATAAATAATGAGTACAATTTCTATTTCAATTCTTTTACAAAAAAATACCCTCTGATTCTATCTTCATTGAACTTGACAAATCCTTCGAAGTTCTTCAAAGATTCTTCAAGTTCTTTAAAGATTTTTGAGACAAAATTTCTCCAAAGTTTGGGCCTTTTGAAAACTTCATGTTGAAAATGAGAGAAGATGTCCTCTATTTATAGTAATTTTAAAGGATAAACTCCACTTTGAATTGATATACTTGAAAAGATGTAGTAAACTCTTAATTCGCCAAAATTTGCTTAGAGATAATTATCCCTATTTATCTATTTTGATAAAGATCATATTTTGATAGAGATAATTTGCTTAGAGATAATTATTTTTATTTTATTTATTTATTTTAATAAAGTTAATTATCCATCAATTTTGAATAGGAAATTTATCTTTATATTTTATTTTAATAAAGATAATTATCCATAAACTTTGAATAGGATATTTATCTTTATTTTGTGGGCCAAGTACGTGGCACATGCAAATTTCATTATGTCAATGTAATATCAATTTGGATGACACATGTCATCATTTGATTTAACTAATTTAATGACATATTAATTTAGAATTTGCCACTAAATTTAGATGTGACATTTTATAATTGGCTTAAATTTTGCCTCTTACATGCGCATTTTTTGTGCAGATGTGAAGATTGATTGGAACGGGTTGGTGAAGAATATTTAAACTGGGATTTTTAATGCTAGGGAGTATAGATGCGATGGTGCCATTTAACTTATTGGTAAGTGTTGCTTAATAAATTTCCAACTGCATAAGTGTGGTGGTTTGTTGCTAATTTCCAATTCTTGGATCCCAATAGCCGAAGGCCAAAAACTAGGATTTCTGGTCAATCCTAGACTTTGTTCTTGCTAATTTTATATTCTTTCTATATTAATTAATACTTTTCGTCCGTTTCTCAAAAAAAAATTAATACTTTTCATCTTTTTATTTTTTATTTTTTATAAATTAATAGCACAGTTCGTTGGAGAGAGAGAAGCATTCATCACCACTGCGAACATCCGGAAGAAAGCTACGTCTTTTGGTTAACCTCGGCAGACAAGGAGAAATTATTATTACTCTTTCTTTTCACATTTATGGTAGACCTTACTCTAACTTTAATTAATAAAATTCACAATAAATGTGAAAGAAATAAACACAATGTCATTGGACTACCTAGAGGAGGGAGAAAGGGGGATATTTATCTTTTTAAATGTATTTACTTTGGCATTGAGTGCTTCTTCAGGGTTTTTTTCTACGGAAAAAAAAATTACGAGGTTATGATTATAAAAGTTTTGTTAGTGAAAAGTTGACATATCAAAATAGCACGAGACTATTTATTATTATTTTTTTCTAAGGAAATCCAGGTAATTTTGGGCCCGTTTGGTAATGTTGTTCTAGTAACATTGTTTATATTTTTTAAAAATAAGTATGGGTAAAAAAATGTGAAAATATATATAATATTATTTAAACACTGAAAACTATTGTTTAAGTGCATGTACTAGTCTAAAGAGAATGACCTGGATTTACAAAACTTTACGTGATACAGTACCTTAAAACATCATAAGGATCTTAAATTCTTAATCCCAGGACCGGTATGGCTGGGCCAGTGTAGCATGATATGAAACTGAGAAAGGAAAATTGCTAATGTCAAAGTCGTTGGGACTTGTCATGTTCTGTGAGATATACATCAACGTGACTCAACTACCCTAGATATGCATATCTTACTCTTATGATTAATAAAACATCAAAGAAAATTGTTATATTTATCATAATTTCACAACAAATTTTAGGTAATTAAAGATTTATTATTGGTTATCATCTAAGTTCATTACCTTTTTTTATCTATAACTAACATTTTACCATCTAAAATTTATTGTAAAATTATTGTGAACATGTTGTATCAGTAGCTTTACTTTATAATAAAATATAAGGAATGATATCATTGGTCGAAGGTTCTATTTAACATTGAATTCCGTTTTAAAAGTTGAATTATAATATTACATAACGGTGCCTCATTTTTCTTCCTTCCTTCCTTACATATGATTTGTCGAAGTGAGGGCTGCAATAGGATGTAAATAATTCGATAAAAGAAAACAAAAAGTAGTATTTGTGGAAAATTGGGTCAATTGAGGAGAGACTCGTTGTCTTTGAAAGTTATATTTAAACTACCCGATAGTGATTGTCGCGTACGCTATTAGTTTATTTTGAAAATATTGATTATGAAATTTTTATTTATAATTTATGAACAATACCTATCATGTGTTATAATATTTTGAAATTAATTTTGATTCTATTTTTTGTTATCAATTATAATTAAGAAATGAATTTCAATTATTTATTACACATCACAAAATGAGTTAAAAATGTAAAATATTTATCAGATATTACATTGTCTTTTATAATTTTATCAAAATTATCAGGGATCAATACTTGTTTTATTTGTAAATATTTGATTAGATAATAAATTACATTCAATTAACACACTATTCAGCTTGTATGTTAAGGAAAATAAATATGTATAATCTAATGGTGCAATTTTGAATATATTAAACAAAAAAAAAAAAATTTTTTGAGTAGTGTAATAGTAATAAAAAATTACATCGATATATATTTGATTTGTTATATATATTTAGGTTCAAATTACTTCTTGTGTAATTCTAAGTAATATTACATCACTTAATAATTTTTTAGTAGTTATTAAGTGATATATTGCATCAAAGATTAATAGTTGTGCAATCACTTAATAACTCTAAGTAATTAGTAATCTCACCATAAGATTACATATTTTTTTTTTTTTTTAATGTACATCACAAAATTCAGATGTTATATACTATTTGATTAAAAAAAAAAAACTTGAAATTTAAATATATTTGATTTATTTTTAATGTACATCACAAAATTCAGATGTTATATACTATTTGATTAAAAAAAAAAACTTGAAATTTAATTATATTTGATTGATACACAACTATTAATCTTTGATTATTTAAAAATTTTGCAATTATTAAGGATATAAGAAAAAGATGTAGTTCAACAATAGACTTGTTTTAATTCTTATCCAATAAAAAAAATATTAGGTGGTTTTAATAATGCTTAAAATTACGCCGAGTGTAACTTTGTCATAGCTCTCTTCTTAAAAAAAAAAAAAAAGATTAAAAAAAAAACATAGAGTTTGAAGAGATTTTACAACAAATATTGATTATATATATATATATATATATATATATATATATATATATAATTTCAAACTTGGGGAGGTAAGATTTGAACCATAAATATTTCCATTAAAAATATTAAGAGGCATTAATTTTTTTTTTAGAGTTTCAACCTATGACGTTCGCTCCTGATGATACTTTAGTCAGAGATTGAAGCCCAAATCTCTTATTCAATCATTAGAGATTTTATCAATTGAGCTAACTAGAACCCACTCAAGAGGTATTAATTGAGTTACAAGGCTTTCTGCATTTTGAGTGAGCCTTTCTCCCCTTTAAAATAACAAAATTTTGGATAGAGGGAAAAAAAAAAAAATTAGTATCTTCTCATGCAATCATAGAGGGAGAGAGAACCATGTAACTTCTTCAGACAAAAATGTTTTGTGCAACATCTATAGATTATTAATTCATATAAATAAATGTATATATCCCCTAACACTTGAAAATGAGGAAAATTATTGTGTACTCCTTGAGTACCAAAAATGCACACTCCCTCCTCTCACATGAATGGTAGGTCCCACTGTGAATTTAATAAGTAGGACTCACCACTCATGTGAGAAGAGAGAGTACGTATTTATAGTACTCCAAGACTACCTAATGATTTTCTTGAAAACGATGAAGTAATATACTGACATAAAGAACATATAATCTATTGATGAGATACTCAAAATATTAATCTAATAGAAAATTACTAGGGGATATAATTGTTTAATAAAAATTTATTATAATGACATCTCATTTGGCGTAATTTTTGGTTAGGATACAGTGCCCATATATCCTGTATAAGATCTGAAACAATTTTTTTGATGTTTATACAACCCAAGAGTCTTCCATATTAGAATTAAAATCTCATAAATGACCAATTCCTATCTATTAATTCTCCACCAAACACACGGTAAAATTATTAAACCATACATTTTTTTGACTAAAGTTTAAAAATTCTTTCTCTCATTGACCCAAACCAGGAAATTTTCATATTAAAATCTAAAGACCTAAAAGATGACAATATAAGGGATATAATTGTTTAATAAAAAGGGATATAATTGGTGTGTTTGTGTGTTTTTCTCAAAAAAAAAAAAAAAAAAAATGATAATGACATCTCATTTGGCGTAATTTTTGGTTAGGATATGGAGCCCATATATCCTGTATAAGATCTGAAACAATTTTTTTCAAGTTTATCCAAACCAATAGTCTTCCATGTTAGAATTAAAATCTCATAAATGACCAATTCCTACCTATTAATTCTCCACCAAACACACGGTAAAATTATTAAACCATACATTTTTTTGACTAAAGTTTAAAAATTCTTTCTCTCATTGACCCAAACCAGGAAATTTTCATATTAAAATCTAAAGACCTAAAAGATGACAATAAGGGATATAATTGTTTAATAAAAAGGGTTATAATTGGTGTGTGTGTGTGCTTTTCTCAAAAAAAAAAAAAAAAAAAAAAATGATAATGACATCTCATTTGGCGTAATTTTTGGTTAGGATATGGAGCCCATATATCCTGTATAAGATCTGAAACAATTTTTTTCAAGTTTATCCAAACCAAGAGTCTTCCATGTTAGAATTAAAATCTCATAAATGACCAATTCCTACCTATTAATTCTCCACCAAACACACGGTAAAATTATTAAACCATACATGTTTCTCTCATTGACCCACACCAGGAAATTTTCATAATTGAATCTAAAGTCCTAAAAGATGACAATAGAATCTAGAAATTTTGTAAGCATGTAGGATATAAGAAGAAGATGTAATCTAACGATAGATTTGTCAAAATTCATCTCTAATAAAATGATATTTAATTTTGTAACCTATGGTTACAACCAATTTTGTAGCTAAATTTTATCCAGAAATTATCTATGCTTAAAGTGCATTTAAAGCATTTATTAATTGACTATTTTATGAAAATTTTGATATCATTTTTTTGGGAAAGAGAAAAAAAACTGTTAAAAAATTAGTTGCTTTTTTTGTATTCACATAAATTTTTCTGTAAATTAATTCACCAACAAATACTCTTATGGTATGTTTGGTTGTGATGATTTTGGGGAGATTTGAAAAAGGGGAGAGGAAAATATGAGAGAAAATGGTTGCAAGGTGTTTGGTTGGGAGGGCAAGGGGGGAGAGAAAATGGGTGGAGGCCGGTTATTTTCTCTTTCAGCCCACCAAATCATATTGTCTCCAAAATAGAGAGAAAATAAGAGAGAAAACTTATATGCATTGTGAAAAGGCTATTTGGTCCTTGGCTTGTTCTTTGCCTTTGCTTCTTTTTTCATTCTTTCTCCCTTTTTTTGTTTTTGTTTTTGTTTTTTTTTTTTTTTTTTTTTTTTTTTTTTTTCCTCTCTTCACTTCTGACTCTTTTTCTTTTCTTCCTTCTTCTACTCACTCCTGCTTTCTTTCATCTATTCTATCTCTTTTTTTTTCCTTTTCATTTTTGAATTCAAGGATATGTTTGAGTTTTTTAGGGAAATGGTTGTAGTAATCAATTATATTGAAGGAAAATTCAAAATCAAAATATGGTAATAAATTGATAGTAATGAATATGTAGTTGTCTAGAGTTTTCTTTGAGAATATAGGATGTCAGGACTTACCGCATATTTCTCTCATGTTTTTCTCTATTTCTATTTAATGCTTCCCTTCACTACTAACAACCTGCCACTTAGGATTTGTTGTAAAAATGTTGTAAAAATGTTGTGGACATATCATTTCTCTTAATTTTAACAGTTGACGCATTCACAACCGATTCAATGATATTCCACCCAATAATTTTGAGCATAGTCACATTGGTATGCGATTATTATGTTAAGGAAGAAAAATAAAATAAAAACAAACAAACAAGGAAGTTTTGTTTGAGTAGTGGTAATAAAACCAATCAGATCCCCATTCAAATTACAAAGATTTTGATACATTTAAGGATTCTAATGCAAAAGGAAACTTCTCTGCGATCATAATCAAGTCAAATTCAGGTTTGTTTACTCTTTGAGTTGCATTTTCTTGTTTCTTTCGCAATGCCAAGATTGGATTTCTCTTCTTTATTGAGTTTGGACATGCAGTGGAGGGTTGAGTGCGGTGGCTTGAGTCAAACACTGTTGGGCAGAGTCGTGGCACAACTACCTCTTTTTCTTAATCAATCTAAAGGCGTGGCACAACAAATCATAGTTTAATTTGTTATCTTTGAAACTTTAAATATTATATTTAATTTGATAGAAAAAAAAATGATCAGTGCTTTTCAAAAAAAAAAAAAAAATAAAGATCAGTGCTCTTTTGACAGAATGGCATTTACCTATTATCTTTTGTGTAGTTTAAGGTGAGAGTATTCACAATAAGCTCAACAAAGAGTCTGCTTAGCAAAAATTTACCAATTTTCCCTTAAAACACCCATTCATTAGTCTCAACAAAACACATCCCCAAACTAATTTTTGAACAATGGCTAGATACTTCGAGCAAGGCTAATATAGCTTGTTAAACCGTTTTAAGTCTTTTTTGTTCTTTTCTCTCTTTCTTCACTCTCTCTTCATTAAAAAAAAAGTTGTACGTATTAATCTTATATTACTATTTATTTAATTATTATATTTATCTTATATGGTATATTAATATTGTATCAATTAGGTATTATATTTGTTATTATTTCAATGTTTATAATTTATATAATTAAAAATTTGAAATGCTTAATGTGAATGTGTAGATGATTTATCATATATATATAAATATATATATATATATATATATTTTTATTTATTTATGATTTAGGTATATAATCGTTGCTGATGATGCAATGAAATTGTCAGTAATTGTTGGCTCCAAATTACACTAATGGGTACCTACAGAGCAAGAACACAAAGTGTAACACCCCGACCCAACGTAATAGTTAAACTATGTGTTCGATGATTAATTACTATTTTAAGCCACTTTCTTTCTAAAATTAATATAAGAGTATTTAATAAACATATTATTTTTGTAATGCCATTGAATAGGAATTGTAAGGATTATAAATAATTGAAATGACTATTTGTATTATAAATATATATACTAAGTATAAGTACGTACAAAACTATATTAAGAGGTTAAGTTATTAGATATATATATATATATATATATATATGGTTGTTGGTGTTGAATTAAGTATAAGGGTAAAGGTTTACGTGCAAAGTTATTTTATACTTTGGGCCTTTATAGAATATAAGGTTTTGGAGGGGTGGAAAGTGTATTTTGAAAAGTAGTGAGATGAGTGATCAGCCCATTTTTCTTCTTAGCATGCACATTGTCCACTCAAGCCACTTTCCTTGACTTCTTGCAGGGGCGGAGCTACACTTAGCAATGGGGGGGCCATGGCCCCCCCAATATTTTTTAAAAACTTCATAATGTATGTATATTTTACAATTTTTTAAAATATTAGACCTTAGAATCAATAGTTGGCCCCTCCAAAAAATAAGAGTTGGCCCCTACAAAAAAATAATTGAACAACTAATTGTTGGATTCAAAAAAATAGTTGTTAATAACAACAAACTATCCACCTTGTAGCAAAAAAAAAGTACCAACTCTTTTTAGTTTTTTCCTCTCATAATTGGTAAGTTTTGGTTGTTGAGTTCAAGTAGTAAGTTTTTAATAGAAGAAATTTTCTCTTAAAGTTATCTTATTTTATTTGGGATTAAGTCTTTTAGTTTTTTTTTTTGTTTGTTAAGTTTTAAATTGTTTGTCAATACTTGATTTAGTCACAAAATATTAAATGAAAAAACACTACACTGACGATATGTAATGTTAAGAGGTGAGCAATTTTGTCTTGGACACACACACACACATATATAATTTTATTATTATTATTCAATTTTGGACTAAGTCTTGTATTGTTATTGTTGTTTTTAAGTTTCTAATTTTTTTTCCAATGCTTGATTTAGACTAAAAATGTTGAATGAAAAAAATAAAAAGAGGATATTTAATGTTGGGGGGGGGGGGGGGGGGCGGGGTGGTGATATTACTCCAAAAATGAGAGATTTTAAAACAAAATGGCAATTAAATATCGGCAATACATTTTTGTACATATTGATTGCAAAGTAGACAATTTGTTTATACTCATTAAAGTTTATAAAGATGATAATATATATATATATAGTTGTGTAAATGTATGTATATATGAATATGTAATTCGGCCCCTCCAAACCTAAATCTCTGGCTACGCCTCTGACTTCTTGACTACACCAAAAGGTTCATCACTTGTTCTTCTTTCCCATTCCTTTTTCTTTGTTTTATTTCTTTGTTCTTCCCTTGGACTTACACGGCTGAAACTTCCTTGGTCTTTCTTGCTTTGTTTCTTTGTTTTCTTCCTTCTTTGTTCTTATTGGCTGCACCTTTATCTCTTCCTTGACTTTCTCAAAGAAAGAAGACTCAAGAAACTCTCTCCCTCTTTCATTTCCACGGATCAATACCAAAAGAAAGAAAATCTCTCAACTTCTCTCTCCCTCTCACACTTATGGGTCCAGCAGCAAGGCCAAAGAGTTCTTCAATTCTTCTCAAGCTTTTGTTCCCAATTTAAAGCTAGAGTGAGTCTAGCTCAATCACTCCATGAACCATGCTTAGGGTAAGGAGAAAATCTAATTCTTTTAGTCTATTGTTCATTTTAAACTTGAGTGATGGTTATATGATTTTGTATATGGGTAGTTGATTCAATAATTGAAGCTTGTTGAGTATTAGTTTATGAACTTGTTAAGAATTGCACTCACTGTTAACCTGTTTGGTTATTTTAAATTCTGTATTTTTCTAGGACAGCTATGGGTGAAAGGTTTATTGGAGATTATTATATGATATGTCTAGTATGTGTGTATTAAATTTCATAGGAAAATACCATCGTTCGGTAATTTTTTGTGAATTTACAAGAAAAACGTTTCAGAGCTGTCACTGTGACAGATTGTGTGTTTACACATGGTAAATTATGTATTAAATTGTATATAGTGAATTTGGATGCTAGGGAAAATTCATATGAAATCCAAGACACATAAGTTGTAATGGAAGTGGTCTCACAGCATTTAGATCAATATACAAATAATGGTGTAATTTCTAATTTGCATGAAATTCTGTCAGGACAGTTTTGAGTATGCTGGATTGTATGATTTTTATTAAATTTTGGTTTTATACTTTGACTCCGAAATTTATATGGTAATTAATAGACATCCAGAGGAGTTGTTCTGTAAAAGTTCATGAGAATTTGATGTGTTTAGATAGCCCTTTTGTATTTTACAAATGAGGCATATGCTGCTGGAATAAAACAGAGAACAGTAAGGGACATGCCTAACTTTGAGGATTTAATTCTAAAGTTAGGGTGAATGATTTGAGCTATAATTTATTATGCTCATCATTTGGTATGTCTAGATCATAGTTTAATTTTGTATACCTTGGTTCAATGTTCGGTACTCAAAGGAGAACCATCAAATTGTTCATGCGAGTGTATATGGTTACATGACCATGCTTAAAAGAGTTTATGTTTATGCATGCATTATTGCCCTAATCTCAAAGCACCTTTTGAAATGAAGTTGGCTCCCCCGGAGATATGATATAAATATGAGAATGTTGGTTTTCTTTAGTTTGGACATCTTTTGTTGATGTGTGCATAATATGTTTGTGGGAACCTCTTGGAGGTGGGATTAGGACTTTCTTGATTTTAAGAGATAGGCTTTGTAATGAATGTGTAAGTTTATTTTAAGGTATAATGGATAGTAATAAGCTTTGATATTTGGTTTAGGGATTACCAGTACTCAAGTCTAAGCTCCTTCAACTGTTGGCTCTCGGTTCCTCTGCTTCCAGGTAAGGGATAAGTTATATGGGCATTTGGTAAGTCATGAGGTTATTTTAAAGTATATGATGCATTAAAAAGTTTTTGATTAGAGATATGGCATATAATCATGTTTCAGACAAAGATGTGTTCGTGAACTTTCGAAACCTTATGTACATAATTTAAGCATATTGATGCCATTATTGATTCCACGAACATGATGCTTAAAGAAAATAATGGAAATGTTATTATTGTGAAATATTATGCAAACTATGAATTTCAATATGATGTATAAATATGAAATGTTTTCGGGTTATGTCCTTTGGTAATCTGAACTTGATCAAAATATGTATTGAGGATGGCGGTCCGTCCGCGCTCAATTAAAGTATGCATTGAGGATGGCGGTCCGTCCGCGCTCAATTAAAGTATGCATTGAGGATGGCGGTACGTCCGCGCTCATAAGTACAGATTTATTAGATATGGACTAACCAATATGTTATGAACAGCTATATTATTTTATTGATCATGAGAGAATGAATTGTTTAATTGCATTATGAAAAGTTAAAAGCTCTTATGAAAAGAAGTTTATGATGAAAAGAAAAGCTGTTCTTTAAAGATAAAAGTTTCTGAAGTTTTGTTATGCTTTAAAGATAAAGAATCTGATGAAAATGTTTTAGCATTCTATAAAGATAAAGCTTCTGATGAAAGTAAAAGTTTACGTTAAAAAGTTATCAGATATCTATTCTTTATGAAACGTTAAGTTTTATAACTATGAAAGTTATAATATTTTATGAAAAGAAGTTTATAAAGAAAAGCCTTTTATTTGTTAAGATATTTCTAATCTAAGATAAAGTTACCAATTATCTGATTTAAGTCAAAATGACTATTTTGTAATAAGACTATATGTATATATATATATATATATATATATATACATATACGTGATTTTAAACAATCAATATTATATTGGGTGACTTTGTAAGAAATGAAAGAAATTCAGCTTGAAAGGTGTTGGTAATATTATTCTGATAAGAAAATGAGAACAATTATTTTCCTAAGAAAAACATATAAGTTATTATTATGAATAGTATAAAATACTATGCATGAAAAGATGTTCTCATATCTGAATAATAGTAAAATGAAATGATTTGATTTACATGCATTCTTATTAAATTCTTATGTATCTTACCTTTACTGAGCTGTGTAGCTCACCTCTTCCACCCTTTCAGTCAACATGTCTTATTTTGGAGCAGAGGGAGCCTTAGTCGAGTTTTGGAAGGAGCTGGTTTTAGTTTTAAAAGTATAGATCCCAAACTAGCAATTCGATATTTAGTTTTACAGTATTGTGTATTTTCGGATTTAATGAAAGTTGTGTACCTTAAAGTATTAAGAGATGTATTCTGTGAAGTTCACAATTTGAGTAACTGGTAGACTATACTATTCTATGAAGTACAATGTAGATGCTCTGAATGTCCAGTGAGAAGTTATATCATTTAAGTAGATAAACAAGAATTTAAAGAAAGAGGAAAGCTTTTGTAAAAGTTAAGTTGGTTCTTGTTAATATCAGTTTTAAACTTGATATTAGCATGCCGGTCATGGTCACAAATCCGGGTATTGGGTTTGGGTCGTGACACAAAGGATCAAACAGAAGACACTAATATGGTACTGACCAAAAACCTTTCGAAGGTCAAGTTAGTATTTGGGAAATCTCTAAGAACTTTAGAGTGAAATCGTTAGGGGTTTTCTAAGAGGAAGTCTGGTACTTATATAGTGAAGAGTAGCGAATCCAGATCCCTTAAGAATGAGAGGATTTTTCCTTGTAGGTAAGATCTGGTATTAGAGTTTTCGAGATTTTAAAATGTCTTTCCATATGAGGGAGATACGAATGAGTTGTAGGGTTTTTATACTCGATACACAAGATGTTTCCATATATGAGTATTTGTAAGAACCAAGTAAGACCACGTAGGATCCGTCGACTTTTCCACTCCATCAGTCTATGGTTTCCCGTCGCTCAAGAATTTTCCGTCGATTCATGGGGGAGACGCGTCTGTTGGCTTTTATGGTTGCGTCATCACTTGAAAGCTCTGTCGGCTTTTATGGGGTCGACGGTTCCGTTGGTACAGTCAGCCTTCATAGGTTTTGCTTGCCAAAAATACCCTTATCGATTGCATTCTATAACTCTATATTCTTAAGTGATAACATAGTTATTAGTTTACACTTGATTTACCCTACGTGGCTACCATAACTCTTTTTTTTTTTTTTTTTGCATAACTCTTTAGCATTTCACGGTAAATACTCACCCACACCCACCTTCCCTCAACTCAACCACTCACTTTTTTTTTTTTTTAGCTTTTAGCTCTCTCCCCTCTGTTATGCATATATGTAAAAATATCAATAGTGACGCTGAAGTGCAATAAACCTCATGAAATTGTCAAGCTTCACCCTCCAGTACTACTTTCTCCTCATGTATCCTTGTGGTGGGTTTAATCTGCAGCGTTGCTGAAGTCCACTGCTTCTCTGCCGCTCTCTACAGGTAACCGTTGCTGAATTTAGCTTTATATTGAAGAGGGATAAGATTGGGTTTTTAAAATAAAAGTAAGGTTATTTTATGAAGAAGATGTAAAATTTTAAGGGAGGTTCGATTGTTTCTGCGTTTTGGTGTTGTAACTCCTTGGTTCAAATTCACAAACGGGCTTTTCTCTTCCATATTTGCGTTTTTACTAACTTGCCAAACGCACAGTAAATCTGATTCACTGGTTTTTATATATCTGTGTACACTTTATCTATGTTTCACACTTTATGTATACTTTATGTAGGACTATATTCTTGTTGCACATAAGCTGTTACACACTCTATTTTTGAACTGAAAGATTTCCTAATTAGAAATTGTAATTTTAAGTTACGATTTCAGTTCAAAAATAGTTTGCATGTGTAAAATTGCGAGTAGCAATGTGTTTAATAAACACAACTCTTTAAGTATAAAGCTATTCTTCATAGAATAACGCCAATTAAATTTAATATTAACATTGCTCTTTTATTTGTGTTTCGTCCATTTCAGCAACAGGGGGATTCAGTTATCATTCATGGCTACCAATGTACAACTTCTCAAAGTTCTGTTCCTGCTGCTCTTCTTCTCATCCACGTGGAGTCCTCAAGCTCAGCAAATACCCGATACTCTCAAACCTGGCGATATGCTCACTTCCTCAAGTAGGCTAGTTTCTTCAGAAGGGAGGTTCACTTTGATGTTCACGTGGTCTAGTCTATTTGAACGTAACTGTACATTTTTGGTGATTTCAAGTACTTCCGGTCCCAGCAAGACTTATTTGTGGATTTCAGGTGCTAACGACTCCAACGTGCTTGGTCTGGAGAACAAAGCAGGAGCATTAATAATTATGGGCCAAGCTGGGAACCTCATGACACTATACTCTTCGACTCAACCTACCAATAACACTGTCGCTACTTTATTGGACTCTGGCAATTTCATCTTTCAAGAAGTGTACTCCAATGGTTCTACAAAGAGGGTGTTATGGCAAAGTTTTGATAATCCAGGGAACACGCTTGTACCGGGTATGAAATTGGGAATCAACCACAAAACTGGTCAAACATGGTCACTCAGATCATGGTTAACAAGGGACCTCCCAATTCCAGGACCTTTCAGTCTTGAATGGGAGGGAAGCCAATTGGTCATTCGGCGAAGAGAGGTGGTTTATTGGAAAAGTGGGGTCTTGAGAGAAAACCAATTTCAGAATATTTCACCAAATCTAACATCTATGTATCATTTCAACATTGTTTCAAATGATGATGAAGAATCCTTCTCTTTTGACTCTGAAAATCAAAATCAACCATCGCAGTGGACCCTTACAGATATGGGGAGATTACAGGACGGTCACAAATCCATGGCCCAAACAGATGAATGTTACGGCTATAACATTGATGGAGGATGTCAGATGTGGAACCTGTCAGTGTGTAGGCAACCTGGTTACTCAGTTGAACTTAATCGTAGTTATCTTGTAAATGGTGATGCGAGCTATTCTATTCCAGATCCAAATCTTGGCATGATTGATTGTAAAGCTAATTGCTCGGCCAACTGTAGCTGTGTGGCTTATACTACTCTACTTGGAAATTGGACTGGATGCCGATTTTGGACAACTATTTCGAACTTCACTCCAACCGATATGGAAAATTCAGACCAGGTCTATATTCTATCACCAAAGCCTTCTCAGACAGCTGAGACCGGTAAGTTTAACAGTTCTTTACGCTGTGAACAATAAAATGTTAGGATGTTTGCCCTTAAATCCTATTGTATGATGCTATGTATGACATTATGTATGACTTAATATTGTGTTTAATAAAGTTGTTTATTTTTATCTAAAATAATGGTAACATGAATGTTTGGACATTATTATATAATCTATGAGATGCATAGCATGTGATTTAGTCACAGAAGATATAAGTCACAAGTTCTTTGTAAACTCAGAATTTATAGTCTGTAGTCGGTGATGAAATTGAACATTTCATTTGCGAAGACTATAATGTATCAATTAAGATGATTTGTCTTGATCATGGAAGTGGAGTTTTCTAGTTGATATGTTGATATGTTTTAAGAGTTAAGACATATTAAACTGGACCGTTGTGAGATTTATTATTCTCTTAATGACTGTTAAATGAATAATAAATCTCACGACTTTTATTTGCATGAACTCTTAATCCTGATAGAATAATGGACCTGATCATGATGTGTAGGTTGCTTTAATATATCAGGAGTGAGATCTAAAGTAACGGTCAAAACCTTAGTATGTTGGGCAGCCACATTTAGTGTTGATGGAACATATAAAATATTCTCCTGGAATAAGTTTAATGGGTTCAGTTATTCAGAGAGTTAGGCCTAACCACTTTGGTAAGAAATTACTAAAATATATATTTATGAAATTGGATTTCATAAATATATAATGAATAACTTTAAAGAATTAAACCGGGTACTCAAGGATTAAGATGTAGTAATTTTCAAAGTGGCAATCTATATTCATGACTTTGTTTTATTACGAATATTTTATGAAGGGGTTGCGTGTATAATAAAGTCTTGTGATATAATTTATTAATAAGGCCTACAATGCAATTATATTTATATAATGGTATTAAGTATAATTAATGGTAACTTTAGACTTGTCAAGAGTTGACGGAAAAGCCCAAGGTCCATTGGAACTAGTGTCTTATTGGTCTCTTTTTGTTCCACTCCAAACCACACACTAAATCCCAATTGGAAAGGCCCAATAAGCCAATCCAATTAGATAATCAGTTAGTTATAAAGAGAGAACCAATTGAGACACACTTTCATTTTCCCTTGAAAACTGATTGAGAGACCACACTTCTTGGGCATAAAATGGAATTGGAGTGAAAATTAAAAGTGTTCCCAAGTGCTTTTAATCTTTGTTTTGAATTTCTCCACATCAAAATACGCTATCTTGTTCTTAAATTCTGAAACTTATATAGTGCATGTTGTCAATCATGAACGAAATAGATCCAATTTTGTTGCTTCCGCTGTGTGTTTTGTATGAGATACAAAACCAGATATTCTGACATAAACTAGTTTAAATAATAATATATAAGTGTTTAAAATACAAGTATGTAGATTTAAGTTTAAATTATTCAAGTTTGCAAATAAGTCCATAACATATCAAATTAATACTTTTAAATTATTGATAATATAAGTAGTCAATTGTAGTAAAATTATATACATCTTTTAACAATCCATGGTTGATGAACCTAGTTTTTATATGTTTATAATATAAAATCATTTTATCTAATTAATGGGTAAAATGTCTTGATCTTAGTGTTTACTATATATTGTCAAAATAAATTAATCAAGCAAATTGTGAAAAATACAAACATGTTGAACAAGAAAATTAGCAAATTTGAACTCGTAAACTACTTTAATAATAAGATGGATCTCGACTTTTAACTCCTGTTTGAATTAAATTTAAAAGGAGTTGGCTCGGTTTGTCTCACATCATTTAAAGCCTAAATAGGAGTTTTCATATTAGTAAGGCATGGACTTCAAATGGTTTTATATTAGTTGGAGTCTCAACCTATTAGCTCAAGTTTTTAGAGTTACATTAATGATAGAGAGCCATAAATTGAAATTTTTTAAAAAATTATTCAATATCTAATATCTAATTAATGAGAAATAATATATTCACAACATATTTACAAGACTTTCACAACAAATCTTAATTAGCAGGTTGTGACAAGTTTTTAATTTCAACGCACCACTGAAATTATTTTCTTGCCCACTAGTAACAGCAAGTAACAACTTGTCATATATAATTTCTTATAAAAGTATTGTAAAAATATTACGGACATGACATTTTTTTTTTTTTTGATACAGTGGACATGGTATTTCTCAATACCATAATGCGATAAATTTGCCTCAGTGAAAGCATACAAAACTTTAACCATAGTTAAATAAATACAACCAAAACCGTGCACTTCATAAAACCCAAACACACACAATCTCTCATTCTCATTGATGTTCACCTTCTTCTTCAATCTTGCTCTCAAAATCATAATTTTCTTGAGTTTTATTCCATGGAAGGTATACGCTCTATCTCTCTTTCATATTTGTAACCATCAGTTAAGTATTTTGTTTTAAAAAAAAAAAAAAATCCAGCCAGCAGCAACAAATATCTATACTGAAATTCTATTTTATTTATTTATTTTTTTAAAGCTGATCGGTTTTCAGATCTTCTGCTACAACGGAGGATGTTGGTGTATAGAAATCCAAATTGATAGGAAAAAATCTCTTAAATTGATCCTTTTGATCATATGTTTCTCTTAAAGAAACTTTTACTTTACATCTACTAGGTAATGGTAAGTGTTTTGTCAGAAAATGAGATTAACTGTTGTGGTAGGGTTGTGGGGGCATTAGAGATAGATATATGAAATATTAGATTTCCGAGACCCAGTTGTATTGCATTATCGGTCAGATATATTAGAAATATCAAACCGAATTGACTACTACTCTTTCTCAAAAAAAAAAAAAAAAAAAAAAAAAAAAAAAAGGGATAAACTATATATTTGGTCTCTGACCTTTATATTGTTTGTCAATTTAGTCCTTAACTGTTCAAATGTGTTAATTTAATACTCAACTTTTTGGTATTGTGTCAAAAAGATTCTTATCTATAAGTAGTGGATGGAAAAGTATGACATGGCTAACAATGTTATTAAAATATTGTTTTTTGCCACACAACCTGCCAAGTCATGGTAACCAGCTAGATCTATTTATATTTCTGTTTCATTTACCTGTAGCATTGTTCTTTTCTTTCTCCATTTTTGTTTGAAGCTCACAATCTTTGGTGTAACCTCTCTCTCTGACATATGTTTCTTTTAGGGAGGCCTTTTCTTTCCTTGATCCTGAACCACGCAATAGAGCTTCACCATTTTTGACAACCAAAATTTTTTCTAATTTCTAGATAAAAATTAAAAGGATTCCACAACGTCTGAGAGATAAAATAAAGACTTAGTTGCCACTACACTCCTAAGCGAAAGACTTGATAGAAATCAAATTGGAAAAAAATATTGTTAGGACATATGTGACTTATGTTAGGAACATATATCATCATGTATTTGCTATTTCTTTGACAAAACACACTTTACTTGTAATTGGGTAGATCTAAGATGTGTTTAATACTTCAAGGAATAACGTTTCAAGTTCAAGTGTTACAGTCATGCAAGTCTATCCAAGAATCAAGCGATGAAGTGCTGGTTTTTAAAGCTCAATAGCTAGTATCTATTGAGATTTAAAAAGCTGTCTAAACCCGAAACTCGACAGTTGTTCGACAGATAGGGTATCTATCGAGAATTGTGAAAATCAGATTTTCAGTTCTGATTTCATTCCAATCCGTGAGTATGTGTTTAGGCTTTCTTTTCTCACAACTCTAAACATATATAAGGATTATTTAAAGGGCCGTCACAAGGAGCACAGTTGCACAAGTGTGAAGCAAAGTGATGCTCATGCAAATTGTGACTAGAAACCTAGTTTGTCCTAGTTCTTCTTGAAAAAGCTGCTGTGTTTATACACAGTAGGATTTTGTGACTAACCAACTTTGTGATCTTCATCGTGTGATAAATTGAAGAACTTTGTAGCCAACTTTCTTCTTAAGTTGGTGGTTAAGTCGTGTACTAAGATCCGCGCATCTATTGGTTAGTCACATACTGAGAGCCGTGCGTTAAAAGGAGAGATTGTCATTACAGAATAAGTCCAACTGGGTATTGGGGTAAGAGTTTAATTATAAGTTGGTATAAGGTATTGAGATTCATTTACTTGTAGGCTCTTATTGTGATGTAGTGAATTCTCAGGAGTAGTGACCTTAAAATTACTCGGTGAGATTTTTGCCTTGTAGGTTTTCCTCATTCGAAAAAAAATCACCTTGTCAATTTTATTTTCCATTGCATTTTATTTTAGTTGGTGATTTGTTTGTACTACCACGTACATTACATGTTAATTTGATTAATTAATAAACTTGGCTAATTAATCAATTAATTTATCATAAGAGGTTAATACACTCTTGGCCTATCAAATATAAATACTAAAACTAACTTAACACTTCTAGCATATAAGCTTGATTCACTACCAACCCCTGAGCCAATCCCACAATAATTATGTTCTTCTTTTTTCAAGATATTCAATTAAATATCTTGACAAGAATAACATAAATATTTCAAGTTTGGAACGATGAGGTGATGTAGAACTTAATAAACAACAACCATGTTATTAATAATTTAAAAATATATATATATATATATATATATATATATATATATACAAATTTAAAAGTTTAAAATGGAAAAAAAAAAAGTTCTGTATTTTAACTTTTGGTATCAAACATTAAATGATTGACTATCATCACCAACAAAAGAAACAATTGAAAGAAGAAGTGAAGAACAGTAGACCTAACAAAGTTTTGATTTGGACAATTACCACAATTTAAATGATATGAGATGTATCTGATCTATATGTGTTTGTCTGTTTTAATTTTATTTTTAATAAAAGTATGATAGTGTTTTATGAATTTTTATTTAAGGTTTTATCCTTTTTTTTCCTTCCAGTTCCAATCCTAGAGAATTCAACTACACAGTCAGGTTCGTGCTTTCTTTAATTTCGTTTTCACTCTATTTTTAAAATGTATTAAAAAAACTACTAGTTTGCAGGTCTAATTCAGTTAAGATAAAGGTTAGGGTTTTTCTTTATTAAATTATTTTGGAGTAAATTAAATTGTTATGACCACCCCCCCCCCCCCCAAAAAGGACATTTTTTAAGAAAATGTAGTCTTTTAAGTGCTATAGATTTTCTTAACTATTTTTTTTTTTTTTGGGGTGTTTTCTTTAGATTTTGTTTCCAGTATCTGTTCTTCTACAATTCAAGAAAGTGTTTGTTAGGGTTTTTAGACCCCTGCAATACCCGTTAGCCAATTTTCAACCAAGTAATTAGTTAATTAAATTATGGTTAAGGCTTTGGTTAAATAATCAACACCAATATTATGTAAAACAATAAATGCATTGGAAATAACATAACACACAGGGAAAACCAATGGAAAAAAATTGTCCCAAAGTAAAAACTACTTGAGGAAAACATTCCCAAAAGACAATCTACTATATTGAGAGAAGTTTACAATCTAAGTAAAACATTTATCTAGACTCTACAACCATAGGTGACTTTCAATAGAAACTTTTTGCTACTTCAAAATCTTTGAACTATTCATGTATGAATGCCTTCACAGATGATGTATTAGTGTTCTTGACTGAAACCTCATATCAACTCCCAAAACCTCTTAAAGATTTTATTTATAGCAGCAAATCTGTGGTTGGAACTATTGTGGATGCCCTTCGGCATGGGTGCAAGACCCTCTCAAGTTCGTCCCCTAGAGCATTTCCAAATTGGTGCTTGGTGATGCATCATATGTGTGCATGTGTTTTTAGGGTGAGGTGCGTGTGTGTGTCTTTTTTTTGATAAAACAACATCTTAAACTAAAGATTTTGGACTCAAGAATTTGGTTACAGGTGTGGAAAGTGTTCGGCACCCCGCACCACCTATCCAAAGGATTGTATCACATTTTAATTTGACCACAACATACACATTTTAGGAAAACAAATTAAATACTTGGCATTTTGGTTTCTTGAAAGATTTTTGTTCAAATGATATATATACATATCATGTGAGTATTTGTTTATATATTAAATAACAAGTGAATATATGTAAGAAGCATGTGAAAACTAAATTAAATATGTAAAACTAACATGTGAGTATAATATTTACCATATATTTATAGTGTGAAATATAACTTTAAGACAAGCTAAAAGAGAAGAGAGGAATGATGTCATCATTTGCACTTTTAATCAATAAGCAAACTTATTTTCCAAGTTCATTCTCATGCAAAACACAACAAACCCAAAATTGGTTAGTGTATGGGGAGGGGGAGGAGGAACATGTTAGCTAGATAGGAGTCTATTGATTCAATGGATGTGAATCATAGACACAAATCTCAACAAAAATGTATAATTAAACGATTCAAAATAATTTACGAAAAAAGAACCCTTTTTTTTTTTTGAAAAGATGAGTGTTTTCTTTTGGAAAAATCTCATGACCTTTTGGGAAAAAAAATACTATTGTGAAAAATGGGTTAAAAAACTTTTTGGGAAGAGAACCTAAAAAAAAAGGAGCTTCTCTTGGCTTAATATATGTGTGTGTATATATATATGCCTTTATAAAAATAACTTTATAATCCTTAAAAGAAGCAAAAATTTAAGATTCAAAAACCATTTTGAAAACTTGTTACCAAGCCTTTTAGAAAATCATACCGAAAGTTGAAATCTAGACCAATGAGGAAAATAGGGTTTGCTTTTAAAATGGATTTCCATGGTTTTGATATCTTAAAAAAAAAACTGGAAAAATTCATGAATTTACTCACTTTTAAAGGAAACTCATATAAAGAAAAAGGGTTTTGAAAAAAAAAAAAAAATTCTTGAAATTAAAATCATTTAGAAACAAGATGAGTACAAACTTAATTTGGGAAAAAGGGTTTTAGAAGCCATATTGGTTTCAAAGACATTTTGGAAAACTTGTTTTAGGAAAAAGAATTTCCAATCTTTTCAGAAAGAAAATTCCCAAGATTTGGATCTAAAATCATTAAAAAATAGAGGTTTTTAAGAAAAAGTTTCCATGGTTTTAACGAAAACCGAGGTTTTTTGTTCATCTTTTAAGGTAGAAAAGCTTAGTTGAAAAAGGGTTTTGAAAGAATATATAAGAGTTTAGGAATAAAGCCATTTTATTTTAGGAAAATGAATTCCCCTGTTTTTGAAAGAAAATCAAAACTTAGGTCAAAATAATTTTTTAAAAGGTTTTTAAGAAATGGGTTTCCATGGTTTTTAGTTAGTTTAATGTAAAAAGTAAAAAACCCAAACTTAATCTCTTTTTGGAAAAGGATTTTGAAAATGGCATTGATTGCATTTTATTCCTTGTAAAGACCAATTTCAAGGGGAAAAAAGGGATGGTCATTTAGGTCCCTTTTTTTTATTATTATTTTTTAATCTTTTTGAAAACACATTTTTGGATATTTGTTTACCCAAACTTCTTATTGTTTGGTAATCTAAGGTTCATGGTGCTAGCTAGAGAGGTAGCTCCCTTGAACCCTTGCACCCATGAGAGTGATAACAAGAAAAATGAGGAGAGCTTAAAGGTAAAAGACATGAATTGAAAGCATGGATGAACATAATTTAAAGAACTTGAATGTAAAGGGAAATTATAGGCAAGAACATAATTTAAAAAACTTGAACATAAATGCAATTTATAAGTAAGAACATAATTTAAAGGACTTAATTAAAACTCTTTTTTTCTTTTAATAATTTTCCCTTAAACAAACTCTAAAACATGTATGAGCCAAGCTTGTGGACTCCATTCTATGATAGGAAATAGAGGTTTCAGTATCCCCTCTCTCAAGTGATCCTACTCCAATTCCTAGAAGTATTCCTACATTTCATGCTTAAAAACGTGTTTATAATTTGGTTAAATAAAACCCACCTATGTTAAATCTTCATTTTCCCACTAAGGTTAGCCATGCATTAGGCTATTCCTCCACATGCCATCTAGTTGGTAATATGAAGATTTTCCACATCATCAAAATAATCACTCTCTTCCTCCCTAGGGTAAGGTCATCCCATAAGTCTAGAAGGATTCTAACTCCACATGTCATCTATTTTCAGTGCATCTAAATCATTGATTTCCTCTATGGCAGTGAATCTAGGCCTAAATTTCTCAAGTAAAGATCTAAGGATTTTCCTTATAATTTTGCACTTAGAATACCTTTCACCAAGGTTGAATTTAGAGTTGACTATGTCATTTAGCTTGGCATAAAATTCATCAAAATTTTCATCTTCTTAGATCCTAAGCTCTTCAAACATAGAGGTAAACATTTGAAAATTTTGAGTTCTTAACAGACTAAGTTCCCTCATGTGTGGTTTCTAAGATGGTCCAAGCTTCTTTAGCAATTTCTACATTAGAAAATCGCCTAAACTCTTCTTGAAACATGACAATAAATATTGCATTCAAGCTTTTACTATTAAGTTCAACCTTAGCCACTCGTTCTTTTTTCCATTGATCATAGAGCTCTTCAGGTGGAGTCTAGCCTATCATAACACATCGTCACCTTGGGATTTAAGAATACTCTCATGCGCACTTTCCAATAAGCATAGCTTGAACCATCAAAGAGTGGGGATGTGGTCAAAGAGCATCCACGATCCATTAAACAAGGGTCACGAATCACATTCAAGAAAATAAATTCCAATCTGAGTATACCTAGTCTAATACCAATTGATAGAAATTTTAGACATCAGCTGTACTAGTTAACTAGTTTTACGCCAAGTAATTCGTTAATCAAATTATGCTTGAGGCTTTGGTTAAACAATCAACATCAATTTTGTTTAAAATTATAGATGCAGTTGAAATAACATAACCCAAGTTTGGTAACCTAGGAAAAAAAAAATTGAACAAATTGTCCCAAAATAAAAACTAATGGGGACAGGGGGGGGGGGGGGGGGGGGGGGGGGAACCTTATTGAATGAAAATCTACTATATTGAGAGAAGTTTATAATCCAAGTAAATCCTTTGCCTATACTCTGCAACTCGTAGATGACTTACAATATAAATCTTCTACTTTAGAACCTCTAAACTCTTATATTAGTGAAGTACCTAAGGAATAACGTAGGAGTGTTCATGACCAGAACCTCTGACTGAAAACAATAGCCCCTTGAAGATTTGATTCAAAGTAGCAAGTTTGTGATTGGAACTATGACTTCAACTTCTTCACCAATTGATCTTCACATCCACTTTGAATGTCTCCGATTTAGTGAAATTGAGAGAAGTTGATTATAAATGCCCTAGTTGTACCAAAAAAAATAGGGTGTTCTCTACAAAGCCTTTCTAAGGATGGCTTATAATTTCCTTGTAATAGAGTAAAAAATGGATCAAAAATCGGGCTTGAAAAAAAAATAAGTTAGGGATTTTTTCTTATTACTAATTTTTCCAATCTTGATCAATCGAGCAAAAGTCGAGATTCCCAAAAAAAAAAAAAAAAATAATAATAATTTTTCTTGTGTTGAACTTGGTTCTTTCTTGACTTGAACTTGGGTCATTTTCTTGAACTCAAAATTTATACATTTTAACTCAACAAAACTTATACTTTGTCATGGTTTGCCAACACTAAACCTCTTGCAACTAAAATTTTTTCCAATTCCATTACAAAGCAAACTCTCCAAACCTAAAATATGACAGGTGACGTAGCTAATATCGTATGAATTTGCCAAGTAGCATATGCCAATTTTATATAATTCGTTGTCCTTCAACTAAAAAAATTATTTGATTCTCTAAAAGAAATTTAAAAGAAATAATGTAGCCTCAATTTAAAAAATAATAATAATAATAATAATAATTTGGTACTTTAACTTCTGGTAACAATACAAACATTAAATGATGCACTATCTGGTAACCAAAAAAAAAAAACTATTGAAAGAAGAACAACAGTCTGCCTAACAAAAGGTTTGATTTGGCTAATTACCACAATTTAAATGATATGAGAGGTATCTTTCTTTCTTTCTTTCTTTCTTTCTTTCTTTCATTTTTGCTTGATAAATGGTTGGAAAAGAAGTATCTAACTTTGATTCAATGTTTTTCGGTGTTTGTCTTTTTCATTTGTTTTAATAAAAGAATGACACTGTTTTATGAATTTCATATTTAAGGGTTTTTCTTTTTCCCCAATCCTAAAGAATTCAACTACTCAATGATTTTAAAAAATGTTAGTTTGGAGGTCTAATTCAGTTGAGACAAAGCTTAGAATTTAGGTGTTGTGAATTTTTTTAATCCATTTTTTTGTGTTTTATTATGATTTTGTTTCCAAAATCTTTTCTTCTAAGGATTAAATAAAGTATTAATTTTTCAATTCCACTCCAAAGTAAACACTAGAAAACTAAAATATGACAAGTGACATAGCTAATATCGTATGAATTTGCCAAGTAGCGTGCCAATTATATGGAAATCATTTTCCTTCTACTAAAAACCAATGTTCAAAATTATACTTCTCTAACAAAAATTTAAAAGAAGTCTAAGTGTTGCCACAATTCTATATAAAACAAAAAGTCGAATAATATAAGTAAATAAGTAAAAACTTCAAAGAGAGTATTATTTCATACTCTCATATCTGATATTTTTCACACAATCTCCACACTTTCATACTAGATGTCCCCATTTTGCACATGATTTGAAAAAATGTTGACATAAATATAGAAGAGTGTGGGGGACATGATTTGGATGAGAAACATTCAAAGCCGTACTCTCAGATCTAATATGTTTATCATCCAATAATGTATGTGTATATATATATATATATATATATAGCCAAAGTTGAAGAGAAGATTCAATTAGATTTCAAATTAAATTTTAATTAGAGTCTAATTTTCTACCACATGTGTAACACCCCAAACTCATACCAAGAATTTAGATGCACAACCTGTCTTGTAAGTAATCAACAATAATATAATGGAACAGAGTGTAATTTAAATATCCACAAACAAATTTCAAACCATCGAAAACTTTCCTATGAAATCCATAAAAACAAAAGTTCAACAATATTGTCTCCAAATACAATCTCAAAGAGTTCCACAAATGCCAAACTCACTATCCTAAGAAAATATTCTAAAACAGTCTATCAACTAACATAACTTCAAAAGAAGTCTTCAATCTATGGCTCCAATGATCTACCTCCAAAAGATATTGCATTACTCTAATTTGAAAGGGTGGAGAAGGGGGAGTGAGCTAGAAGCCCAATAAGAGACTACATAACATGAGGATGCCTTTCAAAACAAAACATTAGTATCATTGACAAAATATAGTCTTTACAAAACATTTACAAATAGTTTTAATAGTAATACAATATATTCTATAAATTGTCAAGAGTAAAACATTTTCTTATAACACTGTAATTAGTAAATAAAATAATAACCACCTTAATTGGCCAATATGTACTAAATAGGTAGAAACAATATATTATGACAATAAACAATTTTTCCACTTATATAGATCAATAACAATAAAATAGTAGTTTGATTTGGAAACATTAGTCAGACAAAGATATAAGCTGCTAAACACTTGGTGGGTGATTCTCATGGTGAACGATTACACTAACCTCAAAGCGGCAACACTGGCTCCAAAGAGCAAATGATAACACTGCACCACATCACTAAAACACTACTTCGGCCGAAGACCAACACTTAACCTTATGTTGCCAAATGTTGCAGACTATCTTGCTGACCGTTTGAAAACATTCTTACTTTATTACAATATTGCTAATACTAATCATATATCATATAACAAATACTTTTTCAAAAATAAATATAGTTTTGAGTCATTCTTGACATATACAGTTTCATAATAATATACAATAAATACTAAAATTCAAGTATTTACAAGGCATTGATAATGGTATAAGTTTTTGGAAACTTCACTTTTGCAATTATGTATATATAAATATATTTTTACCAAAAGATATATATAAATATACACGTCTTGAGAGATGTCATGTTATGAAGTCCACTTACCTGAAATCCCCAAAACACGTTAGACCTCAACTATCCAAGCTGATGTCACTTGAACCTAATACATAAATAGATGATTTATTAAGTGCTAAGCTTTCCACTACTAATTAAAAATCCTCTTACTAAAATAAAATAAATAAGCCAGCCACCAAAAGCTCTTGCGTTAGCTATAGAGATGATTTTGCTGTGTTAAGCCATACTTACTCTATTTATATAATCCATTCATGTTATCCCTCTTCCCAAATCATATATGGACCTTTATACATCATAACTACATGTCAGATCCTAACAATGTTTTTAACCAAAGGCCTATCATTAGTATTTAATACTTTTCCACCAGATCCGAAATAATCCACAAGCATCAGTATTTACTTGAAGTTTCTTGAAGAAATCTTAAACAACACGTATCTTTAACCTATGATACCACACACAATCAATAATCAGCTTGTTAATAGTTACCTTGATGTTGTCTTTTTCAAGTTTGGCAATAATCCTTTTTTGCCATAGCTTTTAGTATCAAGAGTCTTTCTCTACCTTTCACGTGACTGACTTAAAAGACCCAGTATATATACCTCTAAAATAACACTCCAATTCAGTCTAGGAAGATCAATCCCACTCCAATTAGTACTCTTAAATAATACTCCTACTTGGCCTAGAGTTTAAGACTTACTAAAACTTAAATAAGCTTCCAAGACTTCAATTCCCAATTGAACTCAAATTAAGGTTGTTTAGATTGGCTAGAACTTTAAAGAATTCTAATAACACTTAAACTCTTAATCCAAATATGTTTTAATCTCTTATCCTTTTCTTTAACTGATAAGGAGATTAAAAGTTTAATATGAATAATCTAGAAAAATAACTCTCACGTTAACTCTTCTTTTATTTATTTTCTTTGTAGATATCGTGATATAAAATAATATCACCTTCAAAATAAAATTAAATAATTCATCAATTTCACTCTAGAAGCAGTTAAATTAAATTTAAGTGAGGCGGATGTTACAACATGTCCCATCTAAATTTTTTAATTTTTGTGTTTAGTACATTAATTTAGTGTAGAAAAAGAGAAGTCTAATATAAATAAATTATAAAAAATAAAAAATAAACTTAATCATATATCTAAATTTATGTATAAAATTAAAAGAAGAGATAGTTTAAACAATTTTACTTTTATGAACCATTTTTTTGTATAACTAAAATAATTCGAATTTATAAGTCATTTATACAATACTCTAAATATGAACGGCCCGTTACTAACTAGGTAGAGACAAATATATTACATATACGTGTGTGTACGTGTTTTTTTTTTTTTTTTTTTTGAATACAAGATAGAATTTCTACTCTAGCCTAATCTAAGTGTATACGTGTGTGAAGCTCCCTCTTGAAGACTTGAACCCTGATCCTTGCCCCCCTACACTCTACAAGCACTTATACTTGTGGAGTGACCATCGCACCAAGGGTGTGCGGTGGTGTGTGTGTACGTGTTAATTGTGATTGTTTTAATTGTATTCGTACATATAAATAAGGTTATAAACTAGTAATATATAATTTTCAGAATCACAAGGAGAGAGAGAGAGAGAGAGAGAGAGAGAGAGAGGGTTTTTCAAATAATTATTGACGCCTATATACTTTTGTCCATGACTAAATGCAGGAAGAACAAAGTGGCTATGGATTGCCATTGCCATTGCCATCGGCGCCATTGCTCTCCTTGTAATTTTTTCCTGTATGTTGTGTGTTCTACACAGAAGGAGAATAATTGTACTTCAAGGTAGATGGTTCACATATAGATTGTACTCTTTGGATTATTTCTTGATTATTTGTTACCCAAATGGAGGTTATGAATTTATGTAAATTTATACAGGTAATAATTGCACAAATGATGACAAACAATTGCTTAGTTCAGAGATATCTATGAGAGAAAATGGAATTCCAAATAATAGAAAGAAAGCACATGATGTAAGCGTATTTAGTTACGAATGTATAACGACTGCCACAAACAATTTCTCATTAGAAAGCAAGCTTGGAGAGGGGGGATTTGGACCTGTTTACAAGGTAATCTCTAAAAAAAAAAAAAAAAAAAAAAAAAACCTATAAAGAGAGACGTTAAAACTAACTTATATCTAACATTGGCTTATACTTTATTTGATCATCACAACAGGGAAAACTACCAACAGGTCAAGAAATAGCCGTAAAGCGACTATCAAGAAATTCAGGGCAGGGAATAATTGAGTTTAAGAATGAGTTGATACTCATATCTAAACTCCAACACACTAATCTTGTTAAGCTGCTGGGCTGTTGCATTTTTGGAGAAGAAAGGATGTTAATTTATGAATACATGCCCAATAAAAGCTTGGACTACTTCTTATTTGGTTTGAAAAGCATTTAATTTTTTTCTGAAGATTTTATTTTTTCCCCAATGAATACATATAATTATCTATTGTACTTTATATCAAGTCTATTATTGACCATATATATCTTTTTATATTGAACAGATTCAAATAGAAGCAAGTTACTAGATTGGAATAAACGTTTCAACATAATCGAAGGAATCGCTCAAGGATTGATCTATCTCCATAAATATTCAAGGTTAAAAGTAATTCATAGAGATTTAAAGGCTAGCAACATACTCCTTGATGAAAGTATAAATCCGAAGATCTCTGATTTTGGCATGGCAAGAATTTTCAAACAAAATGAACTAGAAGCAAATACTAATAGAATTGTTGGGACATAGTAAGTTATCTACACATCCTTCATGGGAAAAAAAAAAGTTAACAAGGCAACCCTATGCTTGCATTTATTTGGCTGCTAATTAAACATTTCTGCTCTTATAAGCTCATTCATTCATATGTGAAATGCAAATATTTGTTTCATGTTTTGGTGCAGTGGTTACATGTCTCCTGAGTACGCTATGGAGGGTGTGTTCTCTATAAAATCTGATGTCTATAGCTTTGGTGTCTTGATGCTTGAAATTGTGAGTGGTAGAAGAAACAACAGCTTCAATCAGTCTGACCTTGTGCTCAATCTAGTTGGATATGTATGTAATATAAATATAAAACTTTGGATCATCTACATTTTCATAGTTCTGTGTATCCAACATTTTAAATAACTATTACCATTTTATTTTAGGCATGGGAATTGTGGAAAGAAGATAAAGGACTAGACCTAGTTGATCCAACAATTAGTGATTCATTTGTTGCAAATCAAGTGCTAAGATGCATTCATGTCAGCCTCTTATGCGTGGAAGAAGGTGCTGTTGATCGCCCTACCATGTCAGATATGCTATCTATGTTGACAAATGAAAGTACACAATTGCCTTTGCCTAAAAAACCAGCCTTTTCTAATGGAAGGAAACCCGTTGGGGCAACTATTCCTAAGAAAGAATTTGAAGTTCATACGGCAAATGAAATATCCATTTCTGATATGGATCCACGATAGAGAGAATGATTTTCTTTTGTTATGTTGCATGTGTATTAGGTGTGAAGTAACTGTGAGATGAGGAGTAACAGCCAACTGGTTGAGAAATGGCCAAAAAGTGACTATCAAGAAATTCAGGACAAGAATTAATTGAGTTCAAAGAATGAGTTGACACTCATATCTTGTTATGCTTTTATGTTGTTATATTTTGGAGAAGAAATGATAGTGGCCTATGAATACATGCCAAACAAAAACTTAAACTATTTTTTATTAGGTTTGAAAAACATTCAGTCTTGTTAAGCTTTCATTTGTTTTTCTTTTTTTTTTCCCAAAAAATTTATATATTAATCTAGATTACTTTATATAAAGTAGATTATTGTTTATACATAAATTTTTACATTAGCCAGATTCAAATAGAAGCAAGCTACAGGATTGGAAGAAATGTTGTAACATTATTAAAGAATTGCTCAAGGATTGATATATATATGTCCATAAATATTCAAGGTTGAAAGTAATCCATAGAGATTTGAAAGCCAAAAACATACTCCTTGATCTAAGTACGAATCAAAAGATTTCTATTATAGGGAAAACAATTGTAGCAAATATCAATAATAAAGAACCACCATTGTGCACCCTTGGCACGATGGTCATTCCACAAGTATAAGTGCTTGTGAGGTGTGGGAGGTAAGAGTCAGGGTTCAAGTCTCCAAAAAAGAGCTTCACACACATATACACTTAGATTATATTAGAATAGAATTTCTATATTGTATCAACACTACAAAAAACGCGAGTTTGGGCCGCGTTTTTGTAAAACGCGGGTACAGGTGGTATTTGGAACTGCGTTTATGTAAAACGCAGCTCCACCTTGGTCGTATAGCCGCGTTTACTAAACGCGGCTATAGACTCGATATGAAGCCGCATTTTTGGGTGTTGAAAACGCGGCTCCAGGGATTTTTTTTTTTTTTTTTTTTTATAATTATTTCTGGAGCTGTGTTTGGAAAACGCAGCTCCACAGGTGCTTGGAGCTGCATTTAGCCAAACGTAGCTTCACCATGTCTGGAGCTGCGTTTAGCAAACGCGGCTCCACCCCTTGTATAAACGAAAAAAAAATGACGAAATCCCTAAATCAGAAGATCCCTAAATCATCTCCTCCTTGGCCTCATCGACTCCTTCCTCTTCCAAACCCAACCCATCGGCCTGCTCAAATCCCTAAATCATCTCCCCACTTGCTCCTCTATCGCATCTCCTCCTCGGCCTCATCGAATCCTTCCTCTTCCAAACCCAACCCATCAGCCTGCTCAGATCCCTAAATCATCTCCCCACCTGCTCCTCCATCGACTCCTTCCTCCTCTCTCTCACTCACCTGACCAAACCCGCCTCCACCGACTCCTTCCTTCTCCCTCGCCTTCCCTCCTCTGATTTCCAACCTCTTCTTCGGCCTCACCGACTCCTCCTCTTCCAAACCCAACCCATCGGCCTCATCCACTCCTCCTCTTCCAAACCCAACCCATCGGCCTCATCTACTCCTCCTCATCGGCCTCATCGACTCCTCCTCTTCCAAGTACTTGGGGTGGTATGTCCTGCTCCATAGTCCTCTTAATAATGTTAGCTTTAATGTATTATATTTGCATATCAATTTTTTGTCACCTGTTATTCAGCTTGGTCTATATTTGTATGTGATTATTTATAATAAATTAATAATCCACTAGTAGAAAAATATGGAGCTTTTACAAACACAAAATCTTCAGTGCAAGGTTGGTCTTACAGTGTTGACATAGTAAATCTTGGATCTTAATTTAGAAGTGTAAAAGGAATAACACTTGTTAACTTGAATTTGATAATCTTTGAACCTGTGAACTAACTATTGTGCCTGATCATCTGCGCAGTACATAAATATTTTCTCATTCTTTTTTAAAGAGAACCCACAATTGTAAGCACTTCAATTTAGTGCTAAAAGCTTAAAAATATATAGTTCATTGTCATCAATTCATGCACGTTGGTTTCGATTCAACTACATATAGCAACAAGAATATATATATAGTAATTAAAATTTTCTTTTTATTCTCTTCCTTGATAATTCCAATGTTTTGGTCTAGAGCACAATATACGCTACACATTGTTTCAACATAGCCAGGCACAATAAGCCCTGAAATTCGGGAAAGAAGGGATCTAAAGGTCTAAAGTTAAAGCTTTTAAAGACGTGGTAAGCCCAAAAATACCAATTTTTTTTAATTATTTTTTTTTTATTTTTTACAGTGAGAGAGTGATTTAAGAAGTAAAATTTCAGGGTTTTGCTTAATTTGGAGGTGTAGTGATGTGGAGCGGTGGTGGAGCTAAAGATATTTTTGATTTGGGGATTTAGGGTTACAAGGTTCTGAATCTGGAGAGAGGGCTACACACAATACACACGAGAGAGAGAGAGAGAGAGAGAGAGAGAGAGAGAGAGAGAGAGAGAGAGAGAGAGAGAGAGAGAGAGAGAGAGAGAGAGAGAGAGAGAGAGAGAGAGAGAGAGAGATTGAAAAAATGTATAAAAGTTTTTGTTTTAATTGATTGTCACTACAACAAATAAGGCCTATGGTGACAAAATCTAGTGAGGAAATATAATTTTGTTGCAAAAAAGCATTATATAGTGAGGAAATAATAAATTCATCACCTAATATTAAAAAAATTAAACTTGGTGTTGAATTTATTTCGTATCTGAATATAATGTTTAGTGAGAAAAATATTAGATGATGAAAAAATTTCATCACCTATAATTTTTTTTATTAAAAAAAATTAGACAAGTTAGTAATGAAAATTTTCATCACCAGGACATTCTGTGACTGACATCATTTGACAAATAATGTTTCATCACCATATGTCTTAGGTAACGAAATAACGACATATTGTGATGAAAAAGTTTTGTTACTGTAGGTATTGTTTGTTGTAGTGTGTAAAGAGGGGTGTTTTTTTTTTTTGTCTTTTAATTTTGTTCCACCTAAGCAAAACACATGTGTGTGAACATGTATTAGGATTCCATCTAATCTGACGGAAAAAGTAATGCCTGGGTGCAAAGTGTAATAAGTGTGATAGTTTAGAGTATAAAGTGTGCATTTGAATAATTTAGTGTATAAAGCGTAATTTGATTCTAGTGTATAGTTTAGGGTAATAAAGTGTATTTTTCCATGAGATTTTACTTGTAAATTTTTTTGTTTTTAATTTTTTTCAATTTACAATTTTAACCTTATTTCTCATATAAGTTAATTGAATCAGGGTGTTTTTGAAAGTCGACAGTAACTAACTTTTAGATTTTTTGTTTTGAAAGAAATAAAATTTTCTTAATAATAGAGATAGAGAAGAGATAAAAATAACTAGAGGTTTTATTGAGTCTTACTGTAGTAATTCAATTGGCTTAGATAAAATAAACAATGAAGCCCTTAAGATAGGTATAGCTTATTATCCATATAGCCTGATAAATTAAAATCTCAATTTTAGGGGTTTCAAAAAGATTCTGCATTGGATAGTTTGAGGTGGTGGTAGGGGGGTGAGGTCGACAAGTCTAGGAAGGTTAAGGTTATTAAGGTCGAATAATAATATATCATTACCTGAAGAGTTGTTGGAAGAGATTAGGGCCAGCTCAAGGCCTAGGCAACCCATCATCTCCTCCTTGGCCTCATCGACTCCTTCCTCTTCCAAACCCAATCCATCGGCCTGCTCAGATCCCTAAATCATCTCCCCACTTGCTCCTCCATCGCATCTCCTCCTCGGCCTCATCAAATCCTTCCTCTTCCAAACCCAACCCATCGGCCTGCTCAGATCCCTAAATCATCTCCCCACTTGCTCCTCCATCGACTCCTTCCTCCTCTCTCTCACTCACCTGACCAAACCCGCCTCCATCGACTCCTTCCTTCTCCTTCACCTTCCCTCCTCTCATTTCCAACCTCTTCTTCGGCCTCATCGACTCCTCCTCTTCCAAACCCAACCCATCGGCCTCATCCACTCCTCCTCTTCCAAACACAACCCATCGGCCTCACCGACTCCTCCTCTTCCAAACCCAACCCATCGGCCTCATCGACTCCTCCTCATCGGCCTCATCGACTCCTCCTCTTCCAAACCCAACCCATCGGCCTCACCGACTCCTCCTCTTCCAAACCCAACCCATCAAACGGCCTCACCGACTCAATCTCTTCCACTCAATCTCCGCCGTCGATCGGCTCTCAAACACGATCCTGTCAATGCCTTGTGGATGAGTTAAGTGAGTGAGGACCTTGTTTTTCCTCCTTAAAAAAAGCTTGTGTTTTCATCCTGCTCCTTTTTCCATTTAAGTTCTGTTTTTGGTTTCTGTACTGGCCCTTAACAATGGTCATTGTTTGCGTGGTCTCGAGCATGGGGATTTACTAATAGTAACTCCATGGCTGATTTTTTGGTTTTATTAAAAAAACAAAAACCTCCATGATTGAGCTTTTAAAATAATTGTCTTTTTGTGCGTAACATTTGTAATTCTTTCGCCTACTCTGTGTTTTACTATTTCACTTCAATGTACATGAGGTAGTCTTTTTCAATAAAATGATTCTTTACTTTTATAAAATAAATAAATTGGATCTTAAAAATGGCTCTTCATGTGCGAATGGTTATTTCCATTTCTTCTTCTAATTGCAATTTTATTTCAGGTGGCTCGGCTTCATTCAAGCTATCCTGGGGGTTTGGCATCTTATATTAAAACTGCCAGAGAACTCTTAGCAGATTCAAAAGCAGGAAAGAACCCTTTTGATGGTTTCACACCTACTGTAAGTGAATACAGATCTCATGCTTAGAAATTCATGGTGAATTTTTATTATTTTGTCAACAAAAATGATAGGTAGAAATTTATATTTACAGAATTCTATGTTCCACTGCTTGCATAAATAATTAAGTCCATATATAGCTCTATAAAATTCTCTATAGGATCATAGGTGTCACAGTGACAATTTTATATCCCCGAAGATAGCTTATAGATATGCCGACCTTATATTGCTTATGATAGTTACTGATGTTGTTCGACAAAACTTTTCTTTTTTTGGTTTTGCTTTGTTTTGGTTTTCTTTTTTTTTCTTTTCTTTTTTGTGGGCATAAGTTAACATAAACTATTTAGATGAAACCACTATCGGTGATTGGTCAGATTCCCAATCTTCTAGACCTCTTCCTTAATGTTAAAACCATGACCATCATGTTCTTAACACACAGCAGGACTGCCTAAATTTATTTATAGGTGGCACATCCCAATCAACTACTGGGGCACTATAATTTAGATCCCTGTAGAGTTATTTTAATAATTACTAAGCGCACGAGCATTACATGTTCAAGAGTTCTTGAAACGTTTAATTCATTTCTAACTAGGAAAAAAACTAGTACACATTATGTGTTTTTACCTTTTACACCTACTGCAAAAATAAACTAAAAATATGAAAATCACTTTTAGTGTATTTGGGTAGTGTGTACTTTACGTTCTACATGCACAAGATAATTTATTACTAATACTAATCTTTTAATAGACTTCCAACTCAAGCCAATGTTTGTTAAGATCTCTTTCCCCCCCCCCTCTTACTCTGTTGCTTAGACATCTCCATTCAAACCAGATATTATAGTTGAATAATAATATATGCAACTATACTATATTAAGTTGAGTTTCACTAACTTATACCTTTAAAATATACATTACTAAATTATTTTAAGATGTTTTTTATAGAAAAATAAAAAAGTAATTAACTTTGCTAACAATCTTTTTAATTTTTTATAAATTTTATTTTAATATAAATAATTAATACATACCTAAGAGTATGTTAGAACATACATTAGCTTCGATTACATGCCTTGTGTGTGAAGCTCTGAACTCTGAAGTCTATATAGTATATAGTATAGAGTATATAGTATATCACAGGTTAAAACAGTTCTGAACCAGAATAGTTCTGAGAAAACAGTATGAATCTTCACTCCGTTTAAAGTTTGAAAAAAGGGTCCAACAAGTGGGGGTCCTCATGATCAAAGGCTGGCCTTACGAAATTTTTTTGTCTTTGCTTTGTTTATCTTCTACGGAAAGAAGGAAACTCAAATCCACCAACCACTCTTTCTCTTTAAAGTTATGCATGCATGAACTTTGCTTTAGGAAAGTGTGGGGCAAAATTATAATCAGTAATATTACTGAAAGTGGGAAAGGAAAAATGTTCTATATATCAGATTCCATTTTCTGTACAATTCTCTCTCACCTTCTCTTTTTTTTGAATTGATTCCATAATGACTCTATCAAGTTTTTGCTAGTTTTTCTTCCACTCAACTTCAAAAAACCTCATTAGTATGGCTATCAAGTTTTTGCTAGTTTTTCTTCCACTCAACTAAAATTTCTACATTATCCATCACATAAATTTGAAAGTGACTGTCAATTAAAGAGCTACATTATATAACTCCTACATCTCCTAGAAAACAAGCCTGCAACCATGCATTTATTTTTTGCCTTATCATATTTTGTTTTATTTTTTAAGCATATTTTCCTTTTCAAATTTTTCTTTTCTTTTAGAGGCAACACCTTATGATTTTTTACGTGCAAGTGCTACACTTTCTCGAGCACAAAAAATTTTTAGATGCACTAAGGTGTTCATAGTTAGCTAATAAACAGTGGTGAGATGGTTATTTATGCATTTCTCTTAGGATCTTTTAGTCCTTACAATCAAAAGAATGTGACTTCAAAATCAAGAGCATTTGATCAAATGCTATAAACAACTCACACAAAACATGCACTACATAGCACAAACTAGAAAATGCATAAAAATAAGCTTATCCAAGCTAACTAAGGTACACATGCATGTTATGCGAAGATAAAATGACCAACCTCAATCACATATCCATGATCTGTAATACAAAAGAAATAAAAATCTTTTTGGTTTCAAAAAAAAATTTGTGACCAAAACTAAAAGAACACATTATGTTTAACAAATGAAATGCAAAAACAATGCAGGATAGTGCTAAACTAAGCTATATAGGGTATACAAACAAGAAATATCAATTTCTTTATTAACCCATGAGTACATGTACAAACTAGTACGTGCTCATACAAAATCATATTTATCTTAAAATAATCATGCACTTAGTTGAACAATACATACTATTCTACTTTCTCCACAATGTCAAGCATGTTCTAAATCAAGAGAGAGGTATCATAATTCATGTAATCCTCAAGGAAAAAAAAAAAAAAAAAAAAATTTAGACACAAAATAAAATATTTGTCTTTTTGAAAATTTTCAATGTTTTTGGATTTTTTTTAAAAAAAAAACAACTTAAAAAACAAAATAACCAAAAACAGAAACAAAACATGTCCACAAACAATTGAAATAATTAAATCAGGGACAAGTAAACAACACTTACCTTAGTATGTCTTTTCTCACCCATATGGCACGAGTCTTTAGTTTTGTAGGTGAAAATCCATAAGAAGCAGAGTGCATTTGAGGGATTACACCAATCTTCTGAGAAAGACTAAAATCTTGCAAATTCCTTTCACAAGCCTTAAAAAGATCAACTAAAACAATAGTGTCTTTTTTATTCAAAACATCACAATAAAAAACAGAAAGACACTTAAAATTATCCATGATAACAGGGATCAAGGATCAACTCTAGGTATAATAATCCAAATCAAGAGTTAACCCGCTCTGATACCACTTGTTAAGTTTTAGACCCCTGTAAACTAGATTACTTAACGTAATTAACTAACCAAGTTGATTATTAAGTTTATTATTCAAATCTAGTTTAACACAATAAAATCATATCATGTAAAACAACGGAAATATAAATAAGACCACAATATGATGACCTAGAAAAATCAAATCGGTAAAAAAACCTAGGGAAGATTTAATTTAACTATCCTCAAGGTAAAAAGCAAATCCACTATGAAAAAATTGAAGTTTATACAATAGAACATAGACCACTTACATTCTATAGCTTCCTCGAGTAGAAAACTTACTACCAAAATCCCATGATAGCTCCGAATCCACGGACTACTTTATTTCTAGGCCTTTGCAACACAAGCACCCACACTTGTGAAATCAACACAAAACTCTCCTGTTTGTGACTCCAAGATCACTCTTGAAGGTTTAAATCATCAACACTTTTGATGACTAGAGAATGCAGCAACATTTATAACACTGGATCTTGAAGTTCTTCAAGGAAAAACACCGGTAGAAGATATGAAAGAGCTTTTTGGATACAAAACCCTAGATACAAAGAGGCACACTCTTCTTTCTTTGAAAAGCCTTATTATAAACGTGCTTAGGGTTTCCTTTTGTATAATAGAAGAAGTAGATCAAAAGCCCTAATCCTTTTTGAGCTTGAACTACTGTTTGGGCTTAACTTAAAATTCTGCAGATACGTGTTTCAATCGATCGTACTTGTCTTTTGATTGATCGAACTAGGTAAATTCTCAAATTCTTCTTTCTGCAGCTTGTATATTCTTGAATCTTGACTTATATCACCTTGAGTATTGTCTAATAATACTTATAGACTCTAAGATCTATATTTAGACAAGTTTGTGTTCACAATTTGTCAATTGTTCTAAACTTTTAGAACCTAACAAATTATATTGAAGTGAAATTCAAATTCAAAACATATTTTCCAAGGGCCTACTACTTGAATTGGCACATTCCTATGCACAACGTGCTTGAAGTTTAAGCAGGGATGGATTAGGGGGGAGGGGGGAGGCTACCTAGTCCTAAGAAAAATTTTCCACTAGTTATATTTTTTATTTTTGCAGTTGAGCCCCCCTATTCCAAAACTTTAGAGCACTAATATTGGGTGGGGGGGGGGGGGGGGAGGTATAAAAACCACCCAGATGCTATTTTAGCAACTTGACTCTTAAAATAATGCTTCATTCGGGTATGTAAACTCAAAAAAATTTCCATCTTAACTACAATAAGGTTGCATATATGCAACCTTATTGTTCATGATTTTGTAAAGAAAAAAAAAAGATTTTTAATCTCTCACACTCTCTCTTCCTCTCACTTTCAGACTCCTATCTCCTCAATCTTTTCTCCTCTTCGTCTCATGCTCTCTCCTCTCTTCCTCTCATGGTGAGGCTTCTCTCTCTCTCTCTCTCAAGATTGGCTTTGGGTGGCCATGGTTTTAGATTGGCTTTGGGTGGCCGTAGGTTTCAGATCGAGTGGGTTTTCAGTGGGCATGGGGTTATGGGGCCATGGGTGGCTATGGGCTTTGCTCGTCATGGGCCACTGTGAGTCTTGGCTTTGATGGGTTTTGCTTGCCGTGGGTTTTAGGTTTGATGGGTTTTGCTTGCTGCTCTGTCCTCTACCTCCCTCTCTAACACCTTGATGGGTATAGGTCATGGGGCCATGGTCTAGCCACGCCGATGAGGATTGAGATTTCAGGAGTGTGTTTCGTTTATTTTATTTTTATTTTTTTGCTATTGGATTGATTTTTGGATGGATGCTGATTGTGGTGGCAGTGGAAGTTAGTTTTGGTTGTCGTAGAGGTAGCCAGTTTTGATCATCGGTGTGGTGGTTGTTAGTTGGATATATTTGTGGCTATGGGTGAAGAGAAAAAGAGAGAGTGAGAGAGTAGTATGTTTTCTTAGTATTTTATTAGATAGTTTATATTATTTTATTGTGTTGTAGTTTATATTATTTTATTGGATTATGTGCAAAAATAAAGATGGGATGTAGGGTGAATAGTAAAGTGAGTTGGTATAATAGATAAAGCAAGTTTTTAGAAGGGAAAATAGAAACCAGTTCTAATCCCTGGATGCTAGTGCTCTTAGGCTCCCCTCCTCTCCAATCAACCTTGCCAACTCAAACCATCTAGCAACCACCAAAACAAAAAACTTAACAAAAATAAAAATAAAAATAAAAATCCTAGCCAGCCCAGTATAAGAGCATTTATATTAGCTAATGCAAAAAACATTAGTCTGTTTTAATGTAAGAACCTATTTTTTCTATTTTATATATTCATTTTTCAAAAAGTTTCACATTAGAATATCTATTTTACACTACATTATATTAGAATATCAATTTTTCTTGATATTTTTAATTGTTTCTGTTAGGGGGACCACAGATTTACTCCTTACAACCACTCTAAAAACAGGCCCGCGGGCGTGATGTCAAATGCTATAAAATATTTGAGTGTATATTCCTTATCACCAATTGGTTTTGAGATGGAATAACACAGTTCACGTTCAACAAATTAATGGTATCAGAGCTAAGGTCATGGGTTTTAGTCACGAGAGTGTCATTGTGAGGGAGGGATTGTTGGGGGGACCATGATTCAACTCTTTACAACCATTCTAAAAAAAGGCCCATGGGATGTGATGTTGAATGCCAGAAAAGATTTGAGTGTGTCTTCCTCATCACCAATTGGTTTTGAGGTGGAATGACACAGCTCACGGTCTGATAGTTTCTCTTTCTTCACACACAAGAACCACCATCTACTCTCTTCCTTCAACATTGAGATACGTAAAGAAAAAAAAAGTTATATGTAAAGTGAGTAATGTCAGTGTAAATTTATACAATTACTATAGCAACTTGCAAATTAACATATTTTTAGTTTGACTAACGTGAGTGATTTTGGAAGTTGAATGTGTAAAAGTGATACTTTTTATTTTTATTCTTTCTATTTTGCATTGTTTAATGCAAATTCTCTAAAAAAACAATGCTATTTTGTGTTTTTAATTTTTTTCATTGTTGGTAGATGATTACATCTTAATGTATTAAGAAACAATGTTTTTTTTTCTTGGTTGATAATTTGTTTATACTATATGGATGTCTATTTGAAGGTTTTTTTTTTTTCTTATACTCCACCCCCCCTAACTTGAAATCCTAGATCTAGGAAAAATGAGTTCAAGGCATATTGTAATTAGCTCCTAAAAAAATTCACAATATATTTTATTTAAATAAATTGATAGTTGACATATTTTCAAATTATGCAAACCCCATTATAAATATGGGTTCTCTTATAATGTGTTATCAATCAAGTGGATTGAGATGTATTTGTTTAGGACTTCCTTCATAGATGTAGGCCGTCAGGTGGAACCATGTGATTTCCTCGTGTCTTTCTCTTTTATGTTTTTGCCCCCTAATACAATCTCTACATTAGTATTTTCGATTTATTTTTTAATTTTATTATAGTATTAGAGCATAAAATTTTAAGTTCAATATCTATCACTTTCACTCTACCTCCATTCAAAATTTCACGTATTACTCTCACTTATTAACGGAGAGATCGAGCCCACACATGAGGGGGAGAATGTTAGAATTTATATGGTTAAATAATTAAATTTACCACTTTATTTCCTATACTTTTGGGATAATCAAATATGGTATTAAAGCAAAAGATATTGGCCTCCAAAAAAAAAATGATTTGTCCTTTTGTTCCACCAAAATATCATCACGGTAACCCTACTATCATAGCCAACAAGCTTTTTTTTTTTTTTTACACAAAATGCAACATTCCCACTTACACATGCTTTATCATGACGCCCTTCTTCATTGATATTTCTCAAGCCATTATTGTAGCCATTCTCCGACTTTTAATTTTTATAGCCATCCTTAAGCCAGAGCAGCCTTATCTTAGTTACTGATGCAGCCATTTTCAGGCCAAAAGCGCCTTCTTCCATCATTTTTTCATTGTCAACATCCCATTCTCCATAATGCTCAATCCATATCCAATCATTCCGGTCATTTTGAAGGTATAATTCAAAATATTTTTTAGGGATCTTCACAAGTTTCAATTCCAAACTCAAGATTATATCGAACCCCTCCTTATATTTGAAGGGGAGCATTGGAAAGTTTGATTTGGTTTCCACAAAGTCAAGACAAAATCATGTAATTGATTGCCTGTAGTTAGGGGTGTGTAGCCAACCCGCCAAAACCGACCCGATCCAACTCAACCCGCTGGATTGGGTCAGTTTTTAGGGCTTGGTGGGTTAAGTTGGGTTACAAAATCTTTTTTGATAGCGGGTCGAGTTGAGTTTGGGTTATAAAATTCCAAACCCGTCAAACTCGATCCGACCCACCCTTATATTTAAAATATATTATATAATTAATAATTTTTTTGAAAATAACTAGCTTTTCCTATCCTATATAAAAGCCAATTAATTCACACAAACCCTAATAAGTTACTATTGTTGTTTAGTCATTAGGGTTGTTTGCCTTTAAGGAGTTATATTGATACTAATCTTTAGGTTTTTTTAATATATATATATATATATATATTTATAGTTTTTTCTACCCAATTTATTATTAATAATAATAATAATAATAATAATAATAATAATAATAATAATAATAATAATAATAATAATAATAATAATAATAATAATAATAATAATAATAAAATTTGTCCAACCCATGGGTTGATCCTGACCCAACCCGACTTATGTGGGTTGGGTTGGTTTGGACTTATGTGATGAGTTGGGTTAGGTTGAATTTTTTATGACCCACCATAGTGGGTTGGATAAAAAAATCCTTTTAACCTGACCCAATCCGACCAATGCACACCCCTACCTAGAGTAATTCAAGGGACTGGAGAAATCAATTATATTGAAGTGAAATTCTAAGTCAAAATATGTGTCATAAATTGATAGTTGACATATTTTCAAATTATGCAAATCACATTATAAATATGAGTTCTTTTTAATGTGTTATCAATAAAGTGAATAAAGATGCCTTCGTCTAGGATTTTTTCCATGGATGTAGGCCATTATGCCAAACCACATGAATCCTCATGTCTTTCTCTCTTCTCTTTTATGCTTTTGATCACTACAATCACTATGTCAATATTTTCGATATCTCTTTTACATTTAATAGCTGAAGCATTCACGGTCACAACCAATTTGATGGTTTTCCACCCAATTATTTTGAGCCTAAAGAGATAGAGAGTAAAAAAAAAAAATGATTTCTTTTTAGTATTGCTAATAAAACCCATCAGATCCCCATTCAAATCACAAAGATTTTGAAACATTTAAGATCTATTTGGTTGAAATAGTGGAAAATTAGGAGGATAGAAAAGATTTTAGTTTTCTCTCATGATGTTTGGTTGGGGGATGGAAAAGTGTAGGAATGAAAAACTCTTTTGTTTAGTTAAGAAGAAAAATAAAAGAATGGAGAATGGAAAACGTAGTTTGTATAAATTTACTCTCATGACGAATCTAAATCTTCTGTCCCACTTTTCCTGCTCCACTCTATACTCTCATGACCCTATTAGATTAGTTTTTTTTTTTTTTTAAACACAATTATGTATAGATAAGCACTTCATTTACAAAAAAAATGATGCAAAAAAAAAAAAAAAAAAAAAAAAAAAGAAGATGAAACAAAACGATCTGGAGAACATAAGGAATGAGGAGACACAACAAAAGGATGAACTAAAAAAAAAAAAAAGGAAGAAGAAGAAGACAACTGAGGACCAATAGAAGAAAAAGAAAAAAAAAATGAGAGAAGATGAAAAAACCAAAAATGAAAGAAAAGAACTTTGAAAGGAGGGTATTTCTGTCCAAAACGCAGGGAATATCATTTTCTCTTATCTTTTCTCCCAGAGAGAGATTAATTTTCGGTAGGCCTAGGGAGAAAAAACATAAGCCTCACCAAAATCTTTTCAATTTTCCATGCTTTACCTAACGACCAAAAAACCATTTTCTCTCTCCTATTTTCACTCCAGCCCCCTTAAAGATTCTAATGCAAAAGAAATTAACCCATGATTAACAGGATCCCAGACAGTACTTAAACCTAATCCTTCACACAATTGCTCCTTCTAATTTTCTATGTAAAACCCAAATGAACCCATTATAATCTAGTCAAATATGGGGTTTTTTCTCTCTGGGTTGCTTTATATTGTGTCTTTTTCGAAGCCTGATTTGATTTCTCCTCCTTAACGAGGTTTGACATGTGGTGAAGGGTGGAGTGTTGTGGCATGAGTAGTCAAACGGTGGTGGGAAGAATCGTGACACAACTTTTTCTCTCTCAATCGATCGACTCAGTTACTTTAGTTCCATTTTTTTCAATTTTTTTTTGATAGAAAACATTGAATCTAATGGCATTATAGTACAATAACATCATATTTTAATTTTTTTATTTTTGAAACTTTAGGATGTAATGTTCCTTTTAAAAAAAGAAAAAGAAAAACCAATGCCTCTTTGGCGAAATAGCATTTACGTACTCTGCTATGAAGTTCAGGCTTGCACTCATTTTGGAGTTTATGAATGAACGATGATGTACAACAGATAGCATTAGAGCAACAAGAGCACTAGAAATCACGACACAAGATCAAAAGGGTTTTTAGTAGAAGTCATCAAGGCGAAGGTGTCGGAATTGCATAAAATTTGGAAGGATGAAAGGAAATGGCCATCTGATCAAGACTTGAGACAATGATTTTGCTATTTTAGTAATATTTGTTTTCTTTACTAACTTTTAGTTTAAAAATCAAAATAAAGTCCTGTCTGTTAATTTTGAGATGTCTCTTAGAGACAGTAGTTTCAATTTCTACAATTATCCCAATTTTGCTATTTTTGGTAAAAAATTGTTATTTTGCCACATAATTACGTGATTAGTGTGAATTAAGGTTATTTGTGCCTTTTTTTAGCCGCCTTAGTAGGTTTTCCTTTTTACTACATAAACGTATTATAGCACCTAAGGCAATTCAGTTTTTAAATTAATAAAAATTCAGACTTTTTCTATTATTTCTTTTTGGTGGATTTCAAAACCTTATCACTTTGTAGATTCAAGGATTTCATTAAGAAGCTAACGTGTTTAGTTCTTTTTCTTTTTCTTTTTTTTCATTCAGAAATTAACGTATTTGTTTTCTTGTAACTTCCACTACGTCAAATAGAGTGAAATAAAATATATTTAATCAATGAAAATGAATAAAAAAGACATAAATTAATGGAAATAAGTAATCATGTTTGGATAATTTAAAATAAATGAATGCAAAGTAAGTAAAATTGTTTGAAAGTATCATAGAGAGAAATAAATTAAATTATTTTATGAAAATATTATTATTAAACCTTTCATTAAAATAAATGGCTAAATATATAGTGGAATTTTGGAATAGAGAAGAATGAGTTTTCCCTTTTAGGTATTTCATTTCCTTCCACTTGAACTTTGAAAAAAATTGAATGATCTTTCATTCTCTCCATTAAAAATCTCAAACAATAGAATGAGATGAATATTCCAAAATAATTCCTTTCATTCCATTCCTTTGCCTCCTCTCAAACGGAACTGTTGCTCCAAGTCGTTCTAAGCTCCTAAAATTGATATACAATGATGCTCTATTATATTTTATGGATGTTTTCTCCTCTTCCCAAATTATAAAACTTCCCGTAAAGCAAGCAATATAGTCTTTTTAACAAAAATATGGGGTGATTAATGGGTCCCATGTAAAACAAAATTTAAAAAAAATAAAAATAAATTATTTGCTTGTTTTGACTCTTCTAACAGCAAAGTTAAGGACTGCATAGTGGATCCCACTCTTTCTCAAAAAAAAAAAAAAAAAAAAATTGATAAATAAATAACTAATCCCACAAAATAATTAAAATACAAAAAACAAATTTACCATATTGGTCTTACAAATAAATATGTTGCCAATCGTAAAAAAATATCTTCAATACTTGTTTATTACAATGTTAAAATGACACTAATAGTATTCATTGTTATATCAATTTGTAAGTTTTAAAATAAAATTTATAATAATTTTAGCAATTTTCAAAAAAAAAAAAAAAAAAAAAAAAAACTTTGTGCATATATATATAACACTACTTAAATTTTAATAAAAAAAATTTTAAGAAAATTATTAGCGATAACTTAATTTTCAAAATAACCTGTCTCCAGGCAAACTCAATAATAAGTAGAAATTGGCCACTGGCAACGTCAACGAAAGGAAGAGCATCTCATATTTGTTAGCAAATGAAGTCATTTCATTTTTCTTTTATAATACTTATCAAACAACAAGATCTCTCTCTCCGTGTGTGTGCCTATATATATATATAGAGTGAGGTTCAAGTTATACCTGATGTAACTCTAAGCAATATTTACACTACCCAATAACTTGTTATTAAATTTATATTTTAAAAATCTTACTGTTGTACATGTTCTATATGTGCTTAATATACATGCCAATTTTCATGCCAATCGGATATTATTTACCATGTGATTCATAAATTCATCTCTTATGAATTATTTTTAAACTACAAAACCTTGATTTTAAACAATTGATTGATAATATGACTATTAATCTTTGATCATCGTGAATTTTTATAAGCATAGAGAGTATATGAATATTATCCATATATATGTGTGTGTATATATATATATATATATATATATATATATATGGGTTAGGTTCAAGTTACACCTGGTGTAACTCTAAGCAATGTTACACCAACCAATAGTTTTTAATTGGATGCAAATTTTGACAAATCCACCGTTAGATTACATTATCTTTGTATATTCTCCATACTTGCAAAATTTCAAGGTGATCAAAAATCAATAACTATGTCATCAATCAGTTATTTAAATTTAAGTTTTTGTAGTTTGAAATAATGCATAAAAGATTAGTTTGTGGATCGAATAGTAAATTACATTTGATTGACATGAAATTTGGCATATATGTTAAGAACATATAAAACATGTAATTCAACGGTTGAATTTTTAAAATATGAATTTAATAATAAGTTATTGAGTAGTGTACTATTACTTAGAGTGTAACCTGAATTTAAGTCTATATATATATATATATATATATTTATATAATAAACAACTGGTTTGCTAATAGATTTTATCAGAATTCGGAAGTACCTCAATGACACATTCTGACAATGTGTGGAACAAAATTGAAAAAAAAAAAAAAAAAAAAAAGTCTTTGACCACTAAATTATTTACTCACTCTGGGTGCGATGGGGTCATACCTGCATATATTTTATGTATATATTCACATCATCTCACCAGTGAAATTTCCTTTCATTCTTTTGGCTGTCAATAAATAAGATTGTATATTGTGTTGATCGAATTACACCTCTAGTCTTCTGTCCTAAACCTGCCTGCTAAATTTGATTGTGGCTATATTTTTCCATTTCATATTGAACCCTTGTTACCACTCTACGCTAGCTGCATGAATTCAATCAAGTAGTAGCCTAGTGAAAATTTCAGTGGTATATATCATGAATAACATCGTTCAAATTATCAGATTAGTTTTCGTGCTCCTCTTCCCATGCCTGCCGACTCTTCATGCTCTACCATGGATATATGTACCATCTGCGGAGATGTCTTCTGCGGGTGACAGTCTCAATCCTGGTGACAAGCTCAATTTCTCAACGTACATAGTTTCTGCTAAAAGGACATTCGCTTTGGGGTTCTTCCAGCGGATCGAGAGTGCTACTCAAAATTCCTATTTGGCAATATCAGAGATAGCTGATCAAAGTAGCGGTTTCAATCTTTTTGTATGGTTTGGCAGTCGAGTCAATCCTATTGTTTTTTTTTTTTTTTTTATGGGGAGTCAATCCTATTGTTAACAACATGGGCATGCTTACCTTGGACAAAAAGGGAACATTGAAAGTTGTTCATCAAGGTGGCGATCCCATACTTCTATTCTCTCCTCCTCAACCTACTGAAAACACAGTCGCTACCCTTTTGGATTCTGGTAATTTTATCTTGAAAGAATTGCACCTGAATGGATCTTTGAAACAGGTGTTATGGCAGAGTTTCGATTATCTTGCTGACACGCTTTTGCCTGGAATGAAATTAGGGGTCAACTACAAAACTGGTCAAACGTGGTCACGCACATCATGGTTAACTGAGCACATCCCAGTTCCAGGGACTTTCACTCTTGAATGGGACCCCAAGGGACTTGAATTGATCATTAAGCAAAGAGGGGTGGTTCATTGGAAAAGTGGGGTCCTGAGAGACAACCTTTTTGAGAATATTTCACCAGATATAACATCTATGTATGGGTTCAACGTTGTTTCAAATCAGGATGAACAATCCTTCTCTTTCATGTATAAAAATCAAAGTCAGAAATTGCAGTACTGGTTGCTTTTGTCAATCGGCCAATTGCAGGATGATGTCCAAGTACCCATAGCACGAGCAGATAAATGTGATGGCTATAACATTGATGGGGGATGTCAGAGGTGGAACCAGCCAGTGTGTAGGCATCATGGGGACACACTTGTTCTTAATCGTGGTCATTTTGTGTCTGACTATGATTCAAGCTGTAATATTTCAGATGCAAATCTTGGCTTCAGTGATTGTGAAGCCACTTGCTGGGGCAACTATAGCTCTGTCGCTTTTAATAATCAGTTTGAAAGTAGCACTGGATGCAAATTTTGGACAAATATTTCCTACTTCGTTGCGAACGACTGGCCATATTCAGAACTTGTCTATATTCTATCACCAATAAAGCCTTCTCACAGTGGTAAGTTTACTAATTTTTTTTATGCTACGAACATTACACCAGTTTCCAATTTGGTCAACATATATATCATGGCCGTGTCATGACATGCATTCTACGTAAAGAAGAGCAAACCAAAAGCCTTAAGAAGATTTATGGCAACAATTTTAGAGAAGAACCATTACTAAAATGATTAAATTGAGCTAACACATTATTTAACGTAGGTTGGCGAAAATGGGAAATTAACATTAATTTTCAAACATTATAATTAGTAGGCACTGTTTAGAAACTATATTTTTACTAACATCTCTAGTCTAAGAGAGTCAATTTTGGCCTCAAAATCGAGTCTCAAACATTCGATTTCCATGGTCTGATCATGTCTGATGTGGCACGTTGACCATGTGGCGTCCACTTGGAAATCTAGTTTTAGATACTCGATTTATAAACCAAAAAAAATTTTCCCAGAAACACAGAAATCCTAGCAGAATGAAATACCCAAAAAAAAAAAAAATTAACAAATCCAAAAAAATCTAGAAACACAACAATCTCAGCACATGGGTAAGCCTAGAAACACAGAAATCCTAGCATAATGAAATACCAAAAAAAAAAAAAAAAAATTTAACAAATCCAGAAATGCAACAATCTCAGCACACCTGGGTCGCGCACCTAGGAGCGCGCAGCCTGGGTGGCACGCTTGGTCCCGCGGCCTGGGTCCCGCGCCTGGGTCGCGAGCCTGGGTGCGCGCCTGGGTGTGTGAGGCCTGGATCGCGCACTTGGTGCGCCTAGGTCGCACGGCCTGGGTCGGCAGAAAAAAGAAGGAGAAGGAAATGAAATGCAGAAAAAAGAAGGAGAAGGAAAATAAAAAAAGCAAAGTGAAGGTATAAATCAAGTCTTAGAGACTCAATTTTCAAGTAGACGCCACGTGGAAAAAATGCCACATCGGATTTGATCAGAATATGGAAATCGAGTCCTAGAGACTCGATTTATAGTTCAAAATCGACTCTCTAAGAGTCGAGATGTTACTAAAATATAAACTTTCCAAACAGTACCTACTAACTATATTGTTGAGAAATTATGGTTAATTGCCCATTTTCTCCACGTAGGTTTCCAAGTTTTAAAATAGGTGGTGTTATTTCAATAACGAATGGAGCTCTATATGGTTGTATATTAATTAGTTGATGTCTCCATCTATTAGCTTAAGCTTTTGGATTGAGAAGCTGACTTTAATGATATCTAAGCCTGGCTTTTGTATGTTCTTGAACTCCATGTGCTACGGGGATTTAAACTGTTAAGCTAATTAGACATCTCCAAGTTGTATCAAACAAAATGATTATAAGAACTCTTACTCAAACTTAACAATTCAATTTAAAAAATGGAAATATCAAATTCTCCCATTTGAACAATATCTAGAGAGAGGATTTCTCAAATGATTTCTAACCACAACTATTATGACAACATGCAGGAAAAGAGAAGTGGATATGGATTGGCACTGGAATCACCTTTGCATTTGTAATTTGAACCTGTATAGTGTGTTATCTACTAAGAAAGAGAAAAGCTGTACTTCAAGGTAGAGAGTTCACATATGGATTGAGCTCGTTAGATTAATTTTTGAACTTTCATTATTATTTGCTATCCTTAAATGGAAGTTATGTTTTTTAAGTAAATTTATACAAGTAATAAAGAACAGATGAAGAAATGGAATTGCTTAATTTAGTGAGTACAGATAGATCTACTGATGTGAATGAGGTTCCAAATGATAGAAAGAAGTGGCCTGATGTAAGTATATTTAGCTATGAATGTGTCCTTGCCGCCACAAACAACTTCTCACTAGAAAGTAAGCTTGGAGAAGGGGGCTTTGGATCTGTTTATATGGTGAGCTCTAAAAAAATTTTAAGAAGAGATGATCAAATTTACTTCTTTCTAATAGTGACCAAACAATATTTAATTATTACAACAGAGAACACTATTAATTGGTCAAAAAGTAGCAGTAAAGCAGCTATCAAGAAATTCAGGGCAAGGAATAATTGAGTTCAAGAATGAGTTGATACTCATTTCTAAACTACAACACACGAATCTTGTTAAGCTTCTAGATTGCTGCATTTTAAAAGAAGAAAGGATGTTAATCTATGAATACATGCCCAACAACAGCTTGGATTACTTCCTATTTGGTTTGGAAAACTTTCAATTATTTATGCTAAGGATTCATTTATTCTCTTCTTTAAATTTACATAATTACTTGTATATTACTTGAAACAAAGTAAATTATTGATCATATATAACTTTTCTTATTCGCAAGATTCAAGTAGAAGCAAGCTATTAGATTGGAAGAAACGTTTTAATGTAATTGAAGGAATTGCTCAAGGATTGATCTATCTCCATAAACATTCAAGGTTAAAAGTAATTTTCATAGAGATTTAAAAGCCAGTAACATACTCCTTGATGAAAGTATGAATCTGAAGATCTCTAATTTCGGTATGAAAAGAATTTTTAATCAAAATAAATTGGAAGCAAATACTACCAGAATTGTTGGGACATAGTAAGTTAAATACACATCACTCATCTAAAAAGCATTACCAATTCAAAACATTATTGCTCGTGTAAGTCATCAACTCTTTTTTCAAATGAAATTTTTTGTTTCATGCACTTGTGTGGCGGATACATGTCCCATGAGTATGCTATGGAGGGCTTGTTCTCTATAAAATCTGATGTTTATAGCTTTGGAGTCTTAATGCTTGAAATCGTGAGTGGTAGAAGAAACAACAACTTCCATCGTGCTGACCATGGTCTAAATCTAGCAAGATATGTATGTAATTATTTATATACATACATACATATATATATATATATACTGTGCATCATATATATTTTGGTACTTTTGTGTTTCCAACATTTAAATAACTATTTTGTTTTTTTAGGCATGGGATTTATGGAAAGAAGGTGAAGGACTAGAGTTAATTGATGCGACAATAAGAGATTCATGTAACGAATATCAAGTACTGAGATGCATTCACATCAGTCTATTATGCGTGGAAGATGATGCAATTGATTGGCCTACCATTTCAAATATGCTATCTATGTTGACAAATGATAGTAGTCAATTACCTTTGCCTAAAAAACCCTCATTCTCTATTGGCAGGAAAACAATTGTGGCAAATATTTCCAAGAAAGAACCAGAAGTTTATACCGTGAATGGCTTGTCCATTTCCGATATGGATGTCCGATAGAAGGCATAATTTTCATTCATCATCTTATATGTATGTTAGGCAGCTTAAATCATAAGAGTAAAAGAGTAATACACGGTTTACAAAAGAGGGGAGCGAAGGCATCTATCTCGTGAGACCCAAGGCAAAAATCTGTGATGAAAGAGTTCAGAACTCTTTCCTTATTAGTCTTTTACACAAAAGGGTTTATTTAGTTCTGTTATGGGCAATAAAACTAACTTCTCTAAGTGTGCGATTGGGATGAGCTGATTTTCATCTTATCTTCACTTTTCAGCTTATTTTTGCTACTATTTTATAAGTTCCATTGCACTTTTTGATACTATTCATAGATCTTACCGTACTATTCAACTAATTATTTAACCTTCTTTCTACATTTTCATTAAAAAGTTTTCAGTTTCAACTAAATAACCTGTTCCAAATGGATACTAAGGGTCCGCTTAAGACCCGCTTATTTTACTGAAATTGAAAACTTTTTGCTAAAAGTACTATAAATAAAGGTAAAAGTTAACTAAAATAGTTCAGTATGATCCATGAATAGTATCAAAAAGTACAATGCGAGCTATAAATAGTAGCAAAAATAAGTTAAATAGTAAAATGTATGATTTCGGAAAACCATTCGATGAAGGAATGTATCAAACTCAATGTTCATTGCACCTCCTTCGCAAATTATGAGCTTAAAATCCATTTCAACTACTTAGCTGCTGCTAGATGATGTGTGTGAATGGTGATATCCTATATTTAAGGATTTGAAAAAATTATGAAACAAACATGTTTTTCATAGTTTTGACATGGATTTAAGATCCAAGCTACATGTGAAGAACATATATAAACATTTAAGAACATTCAAACATATTCAAAGAATTGAAATGACCACAAGCATGCTCTAATCTTAAATTCTCATCATAGCAACATACAAAACAAATTTGGGAAAGAGATTATACCTGCATGCAAGTTCCACACGGTGGAAGAGGAAGCTCTTGGTGGAGGTCCTAAGGGTGGAGTAGAAAAGAAGAGCTAGAAGAGGGAGAGTGAGTCTCACTCAATACCTTATGTCTCAGGAAGACCAAGATATGACAAGATTACTCTACTTCACTAGAGCTCAAAAGAAGAGAAAAGATGGGAGTTTTTATGTCCTTTGGAATGGAGAAGAGGGGGGGATTGTATAGTAGTGGAAAAGAAAATATGAATGGAATGTCATTTAATAAAGGTTGACAAAGGATAAAAAAGAATCATGAATCTAGACCCTATTTTAGACTTTGGAGAAAGTTGGTGCATTAAGTGTACAGATTGGTGGGAGTGATAAGCAAGCAAAATTCGGTTTTTTCGTTGCTACTATAACAGCCTTTAGAGCCAAACTAAAAACAAAAAATCATATCTTACTTAATTCTGATCAAAATTGTCTCATTCTTGTGCTCAAATTGAAGCCCAAAATGTCTAGTTTCTGGGAAAATTAACCTCATTCATAGCTTCAAAGTATTATGAGAGATATTAACAAAATGGTGAGCAGAGGTCATTAGTTAGAAAATAATTTAAGCACAATTAACATTAATATGTCCCAAATTAATTTCCAATTAACATTTATAGGCTCCAATCACTTCCATTACAGACTTAATTAGTTCTAAATTTACCTTAATTAAAAAGATAATTAAACAAATTACTCATTGAATAATTAATGTTTGACTATCTAATTAATTATGTGCAACAATACCATTATATGTAGTCCTAGCTATTCAAATTATGACGCGTCATTAATTTCAAATTAACTATAGTTATAACCAATTGGAATAAATTGTTCATTATCACATATAGTCAAACTCAATTTGTGATAGTGCATCTCGACCATTAAAACTTGATTTGATGATAACTTTCAATCTTATGGTCAAATTAGGTCTTATGTCCAGTCGATTTAATCGTTACAACATCAAGATCATTTTGATGAAATGAAATTAAGAATCTAATGGCCACAATTAAGATGCCTATTTCCAAGGTAAAATTACATTTTTACCCTCCATGTGAGGTTAAATGCTAGTTGCAAAATGGGGAGTCAACAACAATGCATGTATAAATACAATCCTTACCTTTGTTCTTTCTCACGTTGAGAAGAATGCACAAATCCTTTGCTAGTTTTTCTACATGGTATAAGAGCCATTCCACAATTCCAATGTGGTTTGCCTCTTAACTCTTATTACTTTCTCCCGTTACTTCTTATACCCACAACTTAATCGTGGTATATCTTCTTGATCCCTTCCTTGCCTCTCATAGCCACAAATCAACCGTGGTGATTGTTTTTTATTTTCTTCTATTCTAATGGCCAAATACTCATATCCTACACAGCTAGACATCGGCAATTTTGTGTTGATTGAATTGACACAAAATAATTATCTATTATAGAAGACACAAATGCATGGGCTCACAGAAATCCAAGACTTAGCTGGTTTTATAAAGGGTGATTACCCTCAACCAAAAAAATACAATCTATCAAATGATGGAAAAACTGAGAACTCGAACCCAGAATTTTTTTAATGTCAAAAATTTGTAGATTATTGTGTGGATGGATCATAGGAACCCTTTCTGAGGAAACTCTAGCATTGGTTGTTGGATTGGAGACTTCTGCAGTAGTATGGAGTGCATTAGAGAATGCCTTTGCACAATCCTTTCAAGCAAGAGAGTTTCAAGTTGAAGAAGAACTTTCTTTACTTCAAAAGGCGACATGTCACTCAATGATCATTTGTCCGAGTTCAAGAGGCTTTGCAATGACCTTGTTACCATTGGTAAACCAACTAGAGGTGAGAAGAAAGTTTTTTGTATGTTGAAGAGACTTGGATAGAGATATGAAAGTTTCACCACAAGTATGCTCAAGCCACCAATTCCCTCCAATGCAAATCTTATCCCTTTGTTGTAAAGTCATGAAGCTATTAAAATGGCTTAAAACTCTTCTCCATACACTCCACCATGTCAAACTAAGGCTTTTGTTGGACAAAAGAATTCCTATAGGGCATGGATGTGGTCGAGGGAGGGCTAATACTTCCTAATTCTCTTCACATGGTCGTGATCTTGTACAAACAAGGCAAAACTCTTCTAGACTTGCAACTCGTTATAGACACAATGCTAATGAAAAATCTAAGAAACGTCACCTTCAAGCCAAATCTCAAGAAGACAATCACTCTGAGACTTTCAAACATCCATATATAGGCTGAACTACACATTGAGTGTCAGATATGAGGAAAATTTGGTCATGGTGCCCTTAATGTTGGAACAGATTCAATCATGCTTTCCAAGTCAATGATATCCCTCAAGCACGTGCTTCCACGACTTTTGAAGATGGGTAAAGTTTAGATTGGATAATGGACACTAGTGTAATTGCACATATATATTACGGGAGATGCAGGTAAACTTGATAATGTTGTTCCTTATACTGGTATTGATAAAGTTATGGTTGGTGATGGTAACACATTGTCCATTCATACTGAAAAATGTCTTGCTAGTTCTAAATATGAAGAAGAATCTGATTTCAATTAGTCAACTCACAAATGATTTTATCTTGTCTTGTTGAAAAAGGGTTCCTGATCAAGGATTTGAAGACAAGAAAAATTCTAGCACTCAAAACTAAGAAAGGAGGCCTTGTATGTTTTGAATAATTGGCATAAAGCTTTTTTTTCAACAATATTCAAAACCACTTCTGATGCAATTTGGCACAAGCATCTTGGTCATCCACAATCACTAGTAGTTCACTTCTTAAGTAATAAATGATTGGTCACCATTGATGGTTGAAATCAATCTCGTTTTGTCTGTGATTCATGTCAAATGAGTAAAAGCAGTAAACTTCCTTTTGTTCATTCTAGTAATTTTTCTTTAGAACTATTGTCTAAGATTCACATTGGTTTATAGGGACCAGCACCAGTTACTTCTTTTCAACAATTCAAATATTATGTCTCATTTATAAATGATGGCACATGTTTTACACGGATATATCCTTTGAAAAGGTTTCTCAAAAAAAAAAAAAAATCCTTTGAAAAGAAAATTATATTTCTACGAATGTTTCTTGCAATTCCAAAGAATGGTTAAAAATCAATTTGATAAAAATATCAAGATTTTTCAATTAGATGGTGGAGGTGAATTTTCAAATGGTAAATTTGAAAAACATCTACATGAGTGTGGAATCTTACACCAATTGTCTTATCCTGAAACTCCAGAACAAAATAGAGTTGCTGAACGTAAACATAGACATATTGTTGAACTTGGGTTGACTATGATGATTGCTTTCAATGTGCCAAAGTGATTTTGGGTTGAAGCCTTCACTACAATCTTTTTCTTGATCAATAGGTTGCCAAGTAATAATTTGGGAATGAATTCACCTTTCTCACTTTTATATGGTCAAGAACTAGAATACTCCTCACTTCGAGTCTTTGGTTGTAGGTGCTTTCCATATCTTCAAAACTACTCTAGTGACAAAGCTCAAGCCTCGTTCATTACCCTGTGTTTTTGGGATATAGTGATCGATATAGGGGCTACAAATGTCTCCATCCACATACACAAAATATATTTCTCTCGGCATGTTGTATTTGATGAAAATACTTAATCATATATTGATCCTAATTCACTGTATAGTTGTGGTGCTTTTCAGAGGGAGGTCACTTCAATTAGTGATTGGGAAGCTTCAAGTCCACCTCCATCACCCTATTTCAAGGAAGACAAGGTGCCATTCAGCTTCCCAAATTCCTCCAATCTTGGTGATTTCTCAACACATGATTACTCTAGGATATTACATGATGAAAGCTCAAAGACATTGGTTGATGATCACTCTATCGCCACTGAAGTAAATCCATCAACTCTTTTTAATAATGGACCCTTTGAGGCTTTACCTAGTGATCACCTACCTCTTGAAACCCCACCTCCTTTGTCGCAGCATACGAATTCCACCTCATCCTTGCGCAGCCTAATGGCACATCTACTAAATCACATTGTTCACCGATTGATGAACCGACCACCATGTCACCACCATCCTTGGTTGCTCCACCAACAACTCCTTCCCACATGGACTTAAACACTTATCCTATGTTGACTCATGGCAAATCAAGTGCAGGTTTCACTAATTTTAATTGCCTCTACCAATGTTCTTCCCTCTGAACCCAAGAATGTTAAGGTTAATTTCCCTTCAACATTTGGGTTGGTTACAAGCCATGCATGATGAGTTGGATGCTCTTCATCACAATAAAACACGAGACCTTGTTCCTCGTCCATCCAATGCCAACATTGTAAGGTGTTAGTGGGAATTCAAAACCAAACTTAAATCAAACAGCTCTCTTGATCATCTTAAGGCCAAGTTAGTTGCAAAAGGTTTCAGCCAAGTTAGGGTCTTGATTTTGTTGAAACTTTTAGTCTCGTTATCAAACCTACTCCTATTCTCCTTTTTCTTTCTCTTGCCTTAATGCATGGCTAGCTTATCAAACAACTTGATGTTAAGAATGCATTTTTACATGGCCACCTTCGAGAACATGTTTACATGGAACAACCTCTAGGTTTCATTGATCCTCTCTACCTAAGCATGTGTATAAACTTAAGAAGGCTTTATATGGCCTCAAACAAGCTCCAAGAGCTTAGTTTGATTGCTTTAATGATTACCTACTGAGTCTAGGCTTCATTTATAGCACAACTAATTCCTTTCTATTTATTCTACAGAGCTCTCATGGAATTATACGTTTTTTCTTATATGTTGATGATATGATTGTGACAAGTACTACTTCTATTTTCCTACAAAAGTTCATTAATTCTTTAATTAGTGAGTTTGCCTTGAAGGATTTAGGATCACTTCATTATTTCCTGGGTAAAGAGGTGCACAAGCTTCCTAATGGTCTACTTCTCTCATAGTCAAAGTATGCTTGTGATCTTCTTAAGGCGCAGATGCTAAACAGCAAACGAATATAAACTCCTACGGCAGTCAATTCTTCGAACACCTCTGACTTTGTATAGAAGCATTGTAGGTGGCTTACTCTATCTCGCTATGACCATACCTGATCTTTCATACTCTATCAATGTCGTGTCAACATATGCAAGCTCCAACTAATGGCAATTTTCGAGTTGTCAAATGCATTCTTCACTACTTGAGTGAAACTAAAGACCTTGAGCTTCGTTTGTTATCCACTAGCTCCTTACAATTGTATGCTTTTTCTGATTCTGATTGAGTTGGATGCCTAATTACATGAAGGTCCACCACTGAGTTTTGCATTTTTCTTGGTTCCAATCTTATCTCTTAGAGAGTTAAGAAGCAATCAATCGTTGCTAGATCAAGTTTTGAAGTTGAATATCGCTCCATGGTGTTCGTGTAAAATAATCTGCAAGCGCACAAAATCGTAACAAGTAGTAAAGTGTTTTTTAAAAAACGAATATCGAACCCGCATGGATTAACTATGTTATTGAATACCGAAATTCACTAAATCAATTACTATTTGGAAAATTGAAAATAAATGGAACGTTCTACTATCTGAATTAAATTAAACTACTTAATAAAAATAAATCTACGAATAAAAGATTAACACAATGCAAAAATCTAAAAGTGTAAAAATATGATAAGAATGGATCTAGAGCGGTTGATTTCACCTAACAAATCCCACACAATTTATTCTTCTTAATTATTAAATTCTAATAATCTCTCGTTGATGATTAAAAATTCCTTATGTATTGAATATCTTCTCTCGAATAATATCAAAAATATCTTCAACTAACAATTTCATATCTCTATGTGAATTTAATTAATTGGAGACTCATTACGTACTTTGAATTTTTTGAAAAATCACACTAATCGCGGTAAAGCATCTCTACTTTCACTCAACTAATGATGTTTAATTCTAGAACTAAAATAACAAATCACCTCTCGGTCTCATTGTAATTCAATTGATCAAACAATAATTCGTAAAGAAAATAGTAAGCATTAAGAACACGAATTAAACACTCAATCATGGAAACATTAAAAGTAAAATAATTCAGAAATAAATTGTGTGTTCAATGCTAGAATACATCAATGCTCTAGAAAATAAATTTAGTTCACAATAAAGTTGAAAAGAAAACAAATAAAACTTATGTCTTTCATCTAAATTGGTTGTTCAACTTGAAACTCTCGCCTTTGTCCTCAGATCCTCCTCTTCATAATAACTCCCAAAACAAATTCTTTATGCGGCCCCCTTTTCCTCTCAGGGTTTTTTTTTTTTTTTTTTTTTTTTTTTTTTTTTTTTTCTAAAGAGTCTTTAAATATGTAAAGGAGTCTTATTCCTGTTCGGATAAAATCCCAGATTTTTAGGCTTCACTTAATTGACGATTTTGGCCCATTTAACATTATAATTTGGACTTTTGGTAAACTACAAAGTTGTAGCCCTTTAAGTTAAATTTCCAGCCCAACTTGAATCATCTCGATTGGATATCTGAGTCGAAAGTTATGCCAAAAGTACCACTAATGTGCAGGCTGGAATCCTAATTCGAATTGGACTTGGATTTGGTGCAAATCTCCTTTGATTCCTTGCTCCACTTGGACTTGAATATAATTGGCTTAGTCTTCTCTTGAATTCATGCCTGGCTGGATGTAAGTTGGCTTAATTCAATTGGCTTAGCCCCACTTTGCATGTAAAGCTCTTATTACCTGCAACACAAAGATATTATATAATCAATAACAAAATAACATAAAAGTAAGGTTAAATATGTAGATATGTAAGTACTTTATTGTATATATTTCATGCACATCAAATACCCCCAAACCTACATTTTTGCTAGTCCTCAAGCAAAACAGATAAAGAGTAAAACAAAACAAAGAAAATCAAATTTTTTTTTTTTTTTAGTTTCAATTGCCTTTTGCAAAGAGAATTACTTCAAGTTCAAAAACACTACAAATGCTAAAGAAATTTTCATACCATCAAAACTCAATGTGAGTGAAAAGTGGTAGCCAACCCAAATATACTCTTAGTTTTAGAATAAAATTGACTCGAATTTCTATTTGAAAGTATGCTTCAACTCAAACCTTTCCGGTGTTATCACTCAACAAATGAAATCACTTTGAAATGGGGTGTGACAATCTCAACAATATATGTGAGCGGAATAATGTAAGCAAAATAAAAATCTCACATATAATTCATATGAAAAATGCTTAATCAAGAAAGAATAAGTAGTCTCATGAAAAGATGCCAAAAAGAATTTATACCACAATTTTTATTCAATCATATCAATATCTGAACTACACAATTTTCAAGATCAAATAAGGACTTTATTAGGATGTAATGCACAGTAAAAATGAAGGGAATAAAAATGGGTAAAGGTAAATATAAGAAATGTTTTCAAGATTTGTCAGAATGTCAACTCTTTTTGGAATTTCCATTCAACATTTTTTTTTTCAACTCTTCTTCTTCAAAGCAATACTCATTTACATTTCACTTCTCAAAATTTGACGAGAACCCTTTTTATTTACTTCTCTCTTTTTTTCTCCTCTCTTTTTTTTTTTTTTTTTTTTTTTACTTACTTACTTTAAGTCGTCACTTATCTTTTGACATGAATTCAGACATTTGTGATGGATGCACCCAGTTACTCAACAAGTCACAAACTTGAAGTGCTTTTGCATACTCATATTTCAAGTTATGGTTTGACGTAAGAGTAAACATTGGTAATGAATACCCCTAGTTACTAAGCAACTCAAAACATTGGAGTAAATGGAACTCTGTACAATTTTTTTTCTTCTTTTTTTTTCCCCTTTTTTCTTTGAATTCTCGCACAACCCACCACATTGAAACAATCTGATCAAATTCTATCTTGAAACACTATGAAAAAGGGCTTTAAGAAAGAAAGGCTAATTAAAAGGCTCAATGGGGTGACTATCGATAATGTATAAAAATAAAAAAAATAAAAAAATAAAAATAAAAAAACACATATATGGCTCAAAGTAGACAAAAATGGCCTAATCTCATCTCTCAAAAACTAGTATAGTTCATTCAACATCAATGACTTCAAAAGGTTCAAGTGTGGCATAAAATCAGAGAGAACAATGAGACTACAACAAGGGAAATATGTTATGCACTTCCAAATGAACTGTAAGATTAGAAAAATAAATAAATAAATAACTCTCCAAAAATAATGATTTGTTCAAAACTCACAAGGGTTACAGTCTCCACATTGTTTTCATCAAGATTTTCTAATCATTTTTTTTTTTTGAATAAATAAAATAAATTCCCTTCCCCCAAACCTAAATTTCACATTGTCCTCAATGGGAAAAAGGAAGACAAACTAAATAAAAGAATGAGAGAAGAGAAGAGATGCTCCCCTTACTTCTAATTGAATATTTTTCCTTGAGGTCCAGCCGTGTACCCAGTGAAGGTTTCTGTGGTCTCTTTATTCCTACAAAATGGAAGAAATAAATAAATAAATAAATAAATAAGTAAATATATAAAACAAAAAAAAAATCAAAATAGGCATAAAAAAAAAAAAAAATGAAAAACTTGGGTTGCCTCCCAAAAGCGCTTTATTTAACGTCTGTAGCTAGACATTATCCTTTCATCCTTTTTTTACATATGAGATCGACAGAGCCATTTTTTGAGTTAAAATCTCCATCCATATAGGGTTTTAATCTCTATCCATTTACTTTAAATGTCCCTTTTTGTTCATGATGGACTTCAACAGCCCCATAGGGAAAAACTTGGGTTAACACAAATAGTCCTGACCACCGAGAGCGTAGCTTTCTTGGAAAGAGTTGAAGTCTTGAGTTAAATAATATAACTTTTTGCCGACTTTGAATTCCCTACTTAGAATATGCTTATCATGCCATCTCTTAGTTTTATCTTTGTAAATTCGAGCATTCTTGTAAGCATCATTGTGGAACTCATCCATCTCATTGATTTGCAATATTCTCTTCTCGCCAGCTGCCTGTAGATCAAAGTTCAGTATCCTTGTCACCCAATAGGCTCTATGTTCTAGTTCCACCGGTAGATGGCATGCTTTTCCATAAACGAGTCAGTATAGTGACATCCTGATTGGTGTTTTGAATGTTGTTCTATAGTCCAGTAAAGAATCATCTAACTTTCTCGCCCAGTCTGTACGAGAGATATTCACGGTCTTCTCCAAATACGCTTCAGCTCTCGATTAGATACCTCGACTTGTCCGCTCGTTTGAGGATGGTGTGGTGTCACCACGTGATGTGTAACTCCATACTCAGTCAGTAGTGCTTCAAATTGGCGATTGCAAAAATGCTTTCCGCCATCACTAATTATTACCCTTGGAGTGCCGAATCGGGAGAAGATATTCTTTCGTAGAAAATTCACTACGACTCTCGCATCATTAGTCGGCAAAGCAACTGCTTCCACCCATTTGGAGACATAATCTACAGCCACCAAAATAAATTTGTTAGAATATAAGGATAGAAAAGAACCTATGAAATCTATACCCCAAACATCAAATAATTCAATAACTAAAATATTGTTTAAAGGCATTACATGTTTCCTAGAAATATTTCCAACTCTTTGACAATGATCACACAAATTAACAAATTTAAATGCATCTCTAAAAATAGATGGCCAATAAAACCCTAATTGTAGAATTTTTGCCGCTGTTTTTGCACCACCAAAGTGGCCGCCAACTTCCAATGAATTACAATGTCTGAGAATGTTCTCCATCTCCTCCTCAGGCACACATCTTCTGATTATCTGGTCTGCACAGTGCCGGTATAAAAAAGGTTCTTTCCAAAAATAATATTTCAAGTCGGAGAAGAACTTCTTCTTTTGTTGATATGTCATCCTGAGAGGTAGAATTCGCAACACCAAGTAGTTGACTATGTCAGCGTACCATGGAACAACTTGTATAGCCATCAAATGCTCATCCGGGAATGCTTCTTTTATTTGAACTTGCTGCTCATCATTCGCACCTTGAAACTCCATCCGAGACAAGTGATCCACCACCAAATTTTCAGTACCCTTCTTGTCCTTAATCTCCAAATCTAATTCTTGTAGAAGCAAAATCCATCGAAGCAATCTTGGTTTAGCATCCTTCTTTGCAAGCAAGTACTTCAGAGCAGAGTGATCGGTGTAGACAATCACCTTCGAACCTATCAAGTAAGAACGAAATTTGTCAAAAGCAAAAACAACTGCTAATAATTCTTTTTCAGTAATGGCATAATTCAGTTGAGCTTCTGTTAAGGTCCGACTTGCATAATAAATAATATGAAAATTTTTATCTTTTCTTTGCCCTAAAACAACCCCTATAGCATAATCATTGGCATCACACATTAATTCAAACGGTAAATTCCAATATGGTGACACAATTATAGGTGCTGAAATTAATTTCTTTTTTAGTGTTTCAAAAGCATGTAAGCATTCATCAGAAATTCAAATCGAGTGTCTTTAATCAACAAATTGCAAAGAGGTTTAGTAATTTGGGAAAAATCCTTAATAAACCATCGGTAGAATCCGACGTGTCCCAAGAAACTTTTCACGCCCTTCACATTGGCTAGTGGTGGGAGTTTTTCAATCACTTCTATTTTTGCTCTGTCAACTTCAATTCCCTTAGAGGAAATGCGGTGGCCCAGCACTATCCCCTCCTCTACCATGAAGTGGCATTTTTCCCAATTCAATACGAAATTTGTCTCCTCACATCTCTACAAAACTGAAGATAAGTTAGACAAACAATTATCAAAAGAATATCCAAAGATAGAGAAGTCATCCATGAAGACTTCTAAAAAATTTTCCACCATGTCCAAGAAGATGGACATCATGCATCTTTGAAATGTGCCTGGCGCATTACAAAGGCCAAAAGGCATCCGCCTATATGCAATTGTTCCATATGGACAAGTAAAAGTGGTCTTCTCTTGATCTTCAGGCACAATGGCTATTTGATTATAACCAGAGTATCCATCCAGAAAACAGTAGTAAGCATGCCCTGCAAGTCTTTCCAACATTTGATCAATAAAAGGTAAAGGAAAATGATCTTTCTGAGTTGCATCATTAAGCCTTCTGTAATCTATGCACATTCACCATCCCGTGACCGTTCTTGTTGGTATAAGTTCATCATTATCATTTTTTATCACGGTTATTCCACCTTTCTTTGGGATGACTTGTACTGGACTTACCTATGCACTGTCTGAGATAGGATAAATAATTCCGGCATCTAATAGCTTCAGCACTTCTTTATACACCACTTCTTGCATTGATGGATTCAATCTTCTCTGCGGTTGGATAATCGGTTTATATTTATCCTCCATTAAAATCTTGTGTGTGCAAATTGAAGGACTAATTCCTTTGATGTCAAAGATGGTCCAACCCAAAGCCATCTTGTGTTCCCGCAAGATTCTCAGCAACTTTTCCTCCTCTATATCACTCAAAGAACTGTTAATAATAACTGGAAGAGTAGAGTCTGGACCTAAGAAAGCGTATCTTAACTTTGATGGAAGCAGTTTGAGCTCAAGTTTAGGTGGTTCTTCTGGTGGAGATGTTGGCTGACATGATTTCAAGTCTTCCACTTTTAGTTGCATTGAAAGAGGAAAGAGTGGTGTAGCCTTCAAATATCTTTCACACTCCTTAACCTCTTCATCATTGAATTTAACAGGTGTAGAGCGAGTAAGACATGCCTCAAGTGGTATCTTTAGAGAATCAATTGCATAAGTCTCATCGGCCATGATCATGTCTCGATCACTTATTTGAAAACAAGAATGTGTCTCAGAAAGAAATTCCATAGACTTAAATACATCAAAAGTGACCTCATCCTCTCCGACCCTCAAAACAAGTTTTCCTTGCTGGACATCAATTAAGGTCCTCCCCATCACAATGAAAGGTCGACCCAATATCAAAGGGATCTCCTCATCCTCATCCATATCAAGAACAATGAAGTCAGCCGGGAAGATGAACTTATCAACTTTTACTAATACATCCTCAATGACTCCTCTTGGATATTTAATGGATCTATCCGCCAATTGTAAAGAGATAGTGGTTGGCTTTACTTCTCCAAGACCCAATTTCCTGAAAACAAAGAAAGGCATTAGATTAATACTTGCCCCTAAATCACATAACGCTCTATCAAAATAAGATTTTCCTATAGTGCAAGGGATAGTGAAACTCCCCGAATCTTTCAGCTTAGGCGGCAGCTTCTTTTGTAAGATTGCATTACTCTCCTCTATCAGCATTACTGTTTCATGTTTCTCCAATTTCCGCTTCTTTGATATAATATCCTTCAAAAATTTAGCATCTTTATGCATTTGTTCCAAAGCTTCAATGAGAGGAATATTAATATGCAATTGCTTAAATATACTTAGAAATTTAGAAAATTGATCATCCACATTGTTGTTTCTTAATCTTTGCGGAAAAGGAATTGGTGGATCATAAATTGAAGGAGAATAAGTCTCAAAAGTAACTTCCCTAGATTTTTTTGATTTTGAAGCTTTTTAAATCTCCTTAATCTTATCAGCTTGCTCCACTTCTTTCATCTTTGACTCCTCATTATCTACAGCTTCATCTTGTTTTGCATTTGTTACTTTTGGCTCCTCACATGTTCGTCCACTTCTCAATGATATTGCCTTTACATGTTCTTTAGGATCGGTGACAGTGTTACTTGGCAAAGTTCCTGCAGTCCTCTCTATGAGCATGCTTGAGAGCTGACCAATCTGCACCTCAAGATTATGGATTGAAGCTGAGTTGTTTTGGATCGCCACATCTGTCTTCTGCATGAACATGTCCTCAAGTGTCCGCTTCTTCTCTTGCTGTGGTAATTGCTAAGGTGGTTTAGCCTGCCCTTGGTTATTGCTCCATGAAAAGTTGGGGTGACTCCTCCATCCAGGATTGTATGTGTTCGAGTATGGACTATTTTGACGTTGAAAGTTTGACACGTAATTTGCTTGTCCATAACTCGATTGGGCAAAAGGATTTCCCACTTGTCAGTCAGCACTTGAATGATTTCCTGAACAATGATCACAAACAACATTAGTTTGAATAGCATTAACATTCATTGTACCTAGTTGTTGAGACAAAGTTACCATTTGTGCCGCCAATGAGGTAATAAAATCAAGTTCTAAAACGCCAGCTGTCTTTCTTGGCATTGCTCTTTCTGTAGGCCATTGATAGTTTTTGGATGCTAATTCTTCCAGAAGTTCATAGGCTGCCTCATGAGTTTACTCATTAAAGATCCACCAGTTGCTACATCAACCATAGACCTATTTGTAGCTCCTAGACCATTGTAGAATGTTTGCACTTGAAGCCATGCTGGAAGGTCATGGTGAGGACACCTTCGCAATAAATCTTTGTACTTCTCCCATGCTTCATATAATGATTTACCCTCAAATTGGATGAATGTGGTGATATCATTCCTTAGCTTTGCTGTCTTTGCAAGAGGGAAATATTTTACTAAGAATTTTTTAGCCAACTCCTCCCATGTAGTAATGATGCCAGGAGGCAAAGAATTCAACCAAACTTTTGCTTTATCCCTAAGTGAGAAGGGAAAAAGCCTTAGTCAAATCACATCATCTGTCACTCCGTTATGTTTAAAAGTATCACAAATTTCCAAGAAATTTGCAATTTGGACATTAGGATCCTCTTGTGACAACCCCCCGAACTGGACAATCTGCTGTATCATCTGAATGATGGCCGGCTTGATCTCAAAATTATTGGCTTGTATGGTTGGCCTCCTTATGCTCGATGTAGCTCCATTTACCGAGGGTGTAGCATAATCTTTTAACGCCTTTTGCTCTTGATCGGTCATATTAGATAGAGATGTGTTGGCCTCTTTCTTCTTTTCTTTCTTGAGCTGACGTAAGATTCTTTCAATTTCAGGATCAAAGAGTGAATGCTCTAATAGTTTAGATCTGGTCATGCACTTCTAATTCTTGAAAAGAAAGAAATCAAACTCAGATGCACCTAATTTAATTTTTTTTTTTGTTGAATAAATAAAATAAAATCTAAAGTAGTAAATATCTAGCTAGTATCAATATCAATAACAAATAGTTAATCCCCGGCAACGGCGCCAAAAACTTGTTTGCATAAAATAATCTGTAAGGGCACAGAATCGTAACAAGTAGTAAAGTGTTTTTTAGAAAACGAATGTCAAACCCACAGGAATTAACTATGTTATTGAATACCGAAATTCACTAAATCAATTACTATTTGGAAAATTAAAAATAAATGGAACGTTCTACTATCTTAATTAAATTAAACTACTTAATAAAAATAAATCTATGAATAAAAGATTAATACAATGCAAAAATCTAAAAGTGTAAAAATATGATAAGAATGGATCTAGAACAGTTGATTTCACCTAACAAATCCCACACAATTTATTCTTCCTAATTATTAAATTCTAATAATCTCCCGTTGATGATTAAAAATTCCTTAAGTATTCAATATCTTCTCTCGAATAATATCCAAAATATCTTCAACTAACAATTCCATATCTCTATGTGAATTTAATTAATTGGAGACTCATTACGTACTTTGAATTTTCTGAAAAATCACACTAATCGCGGTAAAGCATCTTTACTTTCGCTCAACTAATGATGTTTAATTCTAGAACTAAAAGAACAAATCACCTCTCGGTCTCATTGTAATTCAATTGATCAAACAATAATTCGTAAAGAAAATAGTAAGCATTAAGAATAAGAATTAAACACTCAATCATGGAAACATTAAAAATAAAATAACTCAGAAAATAAATTGTGTGTTCAATGCTAGACTGTATCAACGCTCTAGAAAATAAATTTAGTTCATAATAAAGTTGAAAAGAAAACAAATAAAACTTATGTCTTCATCTGAATTGGTTGATCAACTTGAAGCTCTCGCCTTTGTCATCAGATCCTCCTCTTCATAATGACTCCCAAAACAAATTCTTCTATGCGGCCCCCTTTTCCTCTCAGGGTTTTTTTTTTTTTTTTTTTTTTTTTTTTTTTTTTTTTTTTCTAAAGAGTCTTTAAATAGGTCAAGGAGTCCTATTCCCGTTCGAAGAAAATCCCAGATTTTTAAGCTTCATTTAACCGACGAATTTGGCCTATTTAACGTCAGAATTTGGACTTATGGTAAACTACAAAGTTGTAGCCCTTTAAGTTAACTTTTCAGCCCAACTTGAATCATCTCGATTGGATATCTGAGCCGAAAGTTATACCACAAATACCACTGATGTGCAAGCTGGAATCCTAATCCGAATTGGACTTGGATTTGGTGCAAATCTCCTTTGATTCCTTGCTCCACTTGGACTTGAATATAATTGGCTTAGTCTTCTCTTGAATTCATTCCTGGCTGGATCTAAGTTGGCTTGATTCAATTGGCTTAGCCCCACTTTGCATGTAAAGCTCTTATTACCTGCAACACAAAGATATTATATAATCAGTAACAAAATAATATAAAAGTAAGACTAAATATGTAGATATGTGAGTACTTTATTGTCTATATTTCATGCACATCACATGGCATCCACAATAGCTAAACTTACATGGCTTTCTTTTCTTCTTCATGACATTGGTGTTCCTTTTTTTACTCCACCAACACTCCTCTTTGATAACATGAATGCTCTATATATGTCGATTAATCCTGTCGTCCACACTCAAACCAAACATGTTGAATTGGATTATCATTTTGTTCATAAAAAAGTTGCTCTTGGTTCTCTACTTACTCACTATGTCTCCACTAAGGATCAAATTGCAGAAATCCTTATAAAGCCGCTACCCAAATTTGAATTCTCTCACAATTGCATCAAACTTGGCCTTCAACCATGCCCAAGTTTGCTGGGGAGTAAGGAGAATTAGTAACAAGATCAGCCACAAAACCAAAAGTCAACTAAAGTAAATATGGAAAGATCTTAAGCACAAACATAGGAGGATATATTTTCCTAAATTGATTGTAATTAGCATTTGTAAAGTTGTGATTTACAACTATATTTTCTGTTAGCTTTATTTTATGACAAAAAGGGTTCTAATTGCTTTAATTTTGTTCCTTGTATATTGTGGGATGTTATTGTATTAGGTTTAGTATTAAGTTGGTGAAGAATCGAGCATGAATTGAAGAACAAGTGGATTTCGTGAGAAACTCACAAGAAGCTAACCCACGAAAAAGCCACGTGAGAAGTACATGCTGGAAGCTGAAGAGTCATGCTAACCTGGAGGATTTCGCAAGTGTCTCGTGGGTAAGGCCTTCTCGCAAGATACCCGCGAAACTTTCTACCTAGAAAATTTTTAAGTGTGACTTTCTTACCCTTCACCTATATTATATATGCCCCATTACCCACATAAATTGTAAAGAGGGCATTCAGGGAGAAAAATCCTAGATAGGTTTCTACAAGACAACACACTCATCTTTTAAAGAGAGAGCTCCTTATCCTTAGTGAGAAATCATTGTAGTCTCTTCTCCTTCCTTCTCTCATTATCATACCTTAAGAAGAGATTTGTACCTAAACATAACCCACACCTATTTAGAGTGTAGAAAGTGTTTTGGAGTTTGGGAAGCTTTGGAGATTTGTTAAAAGATGCCAGTGAGGCTTGGTGGATGCAATCAGACATATTGCGGAATCTAGAAAGCTAGACAAGACAAGATTTCGAGAAGCTTTGTTGGAGTAGGAGCTTGGAGAGCTTAAGTGCATTAGGTAGATTAGGCTTGGAGGGTCTATTGCTATTCGTGTATCCCAACTTATTGTCTATTGAATCAATTTACCGCTTGGAGGGCCGTGGAGAGGTTCTTTGCCTAGTTCTTCGGTTTCCTCTTCAATAACACATCACTGTGTTATCTTGTGTTTGCATCCTTCTTCCTTACTCTTTCAGCTTACATTTTATTGTTGATATTTGATTAATATGGCTTAAAGTAGTTTTATTATTTGTTCACTGACATTTACTCTATTCTGTACTTAGTTAAGTTAGAATAAAATTAATCGAGCCGTAATTTTTTAATTTGGGGGTCTAAACAGCTCTTGTGTTTTCACTTAAATCCGAGCTTTTAGCATTGAATCTGTAATTGATTTCATCTAACTATATCTGCACTTATTTTTTGTATCCAATGATTTCAGTAATCTATAGTGACAATGTATATATAAATACAATCCTTACCTTTGTTCTTTCTCGTATTAAGAAGAACACACAAATCCTTTGCTAGTTTTTCTACACCCACCACTTTTCTTTCTTTTTTTTCACAACTATCCTAATCTTAAGACTTCATCTCAATCTAAATTAACACCTAATAATGAAAGTCTATAGAATCATAAACTATGATCTAATACCAACTTTGTCACAACCCAAATCCATAACTTTATGAATTTAAGCACATGACTCCAAACTAGCAACCCAAATCATAAACTCAATAAGCACATATCTATAATATACATTGGAATAGGATCAAGCTAACATTTCATGATTTTTTTTTTTTTTTTTGGGTAAAACAAAATATCTATATAATAATCACTATAAAAGCAGTATGCTAATTTATCAAATGAAGGGTAACATGCTTAGCTAACGGTTTATCAAAATACATATCTAACAAGAAAACATGTTTAAAATACATGATTGTTAAAATAACACATTCGATCACACTTTTATTAACAAAACATATCATAATGCGTAGGGTGAAAATGGGCTTTTGCCCATTTCGTGCAAAGAAATTAGCGTGTTGCCCCCTTTCCCAAACTAATTAGGGAAATGCCCCTCTTTTGAAACTTGATTTTCTCAAAATCAAGTTGAGCCCTATAGTGGCGGTTTAAGGAACCTACAGTAGCGTTTTAAGGAGCTTATAGTGGCATTTTGTAACTCGAGCTCCACGAACTCGAGTTATAGGCACAAAAAAAAAAAAAAAAGAAGGAAAAATTTGCATGGAACTCGAGTTTATGGAGCTCGAGTTCCAAAACGCCACTATAGGTCCTTAAAACATTACTATAGGCTCCTTAAAACGCCACTATAAGGCTCTCGAAATATTTTTTTTTTTGAAACTCAATTTTGAGAAAATCAAGTTTCAAAAGAGTGGCATTTCCTTAATTAGTTTGGGAAATGAGGCAAAACGTTAATTTTTTTGCACGAAATGGGCAAAAACCCATTTTCGCCTAATGCGTAGAGATCGAACAAACTTTCTATTGGTCGGGGGCACCAAACCCCCATAGGCACAAATATACCAAAAACAGATGCCCGTATAAAGGGGCACACAGACTCCCCCGCCCCCCCCCCCCCCTAGATAGGGCATAAGCCTCCCAAAAAAGTGGAACACAGAACATTAGTGCTAAAGGTCAACATTTTAAACCTGATTGACCAAGATTGATCACAACATATGAAATCATAAAATATTTTTAAAATAGAATTAATATACAAATCTTCCACAAACATATTCAAAAGATACATTTAGAGTTCTGAAATCGAGTCAAGTGGAAATTAAATATCTTTATATTATATGTCATAACTTTTAAAATTCAGATACTCGGTTTACAAGGGGCTTGATCCCAAAATACAATTATGTTTTCAAATAAAACTATTATGAATAAAGTTATCAACTTTACTCGTTGGCTTTAGAATAAATTTCGTTAAAAGTGTAGGCTTCTTTAAAAGAAATGGGTATACAATAAATATGTACTTACCTCCTTTGCTAAAACACCCTAGAGAGAACAATCGAAAAATACCTTACTTTTCTTCAATATGCCCTAAACCAATACATGCTTTAATCACCAAGCATGAAATTACATGATCTACACTGCTATTTAAGGGGCTTCCCTTATTTGGAATGAACATTATATTGGGTCAATAATACTCCTACATCCTACATGTAAATTGGAGAAAAACTTGGTAAAAATGTTTCTTTAACTTTCACGTAAAAGTTCCATGTAAAATTTTTCTCAAAAAAAAAAAAAAAAAAAAAAAAAAAAAAAAAAAAAAAAAAAATTCACATAAAACACTATCTACAAAATAGGACCACATTCATGTTGGTTTTCTCAAAGTTCTCTCAATTTTGTGTTGATTAAGTCCTTAAAATTAGGCTACAAATTTTTATCACTCATTCGACCATCCTCCAAAATGTTCTCTAACTAGTAACCATCTCAAAAGTGTGTTTAATCATTGAGTTTCTCTTGCTTTATCCTTTCCCAAAGAATTTACTAATTACTACAAAAAAAGGGGGCTTTAGTCGTGTTTTAAAAACGCAGCTATGGACCCCAAAAACACAACTATAGGACAATAGTCGCATTTTTGTGGCTGCATTTTTAAATGCGACTTTAGCCACGCGACAATAGCCCCTTGCGGGGATCTAGAGCTGTGTTTTTAAAAAAGCGGCTTCAGGTCCCCCTATAGCTGCATTTTTCCATCCCTTATAAGAAGGGGTCTATAGCCGCGTTTTGTAAAAAACGTGGCTATAGACCTGCTTGGGGCTGCGTTTTTGTAAACATGGCTACAGGTCCCCCTATAGCTGCGTTTTATAAAAACACGGCTATAGACCCGCTTTGGGTTGCGTTTGAAACGCGGTTATAGCCTGGACCTATAACCTTGTTTTTGCAAACGTGGCTACAAGTCTCCCTTAGCTGCCTTTTCCCACCCCATAGGCTGAGACTTATAATCGCATTTAAAATGAGGTTATAGCCTGGACCTATAGTTGCTTTTTTAAAAAACGCGGCTATAGACCATCTAACTGTTTTCTTGCTATATTTGCTGCCCAAAATAAATCTTGCCCAAAACAATTACCAACACTCAACAGTTCCCAATCAATTGCCAACAAACAAAACAAGTTTATTGCCAAAAAGATTGCATTGCCCAAATAATTTACATAAACTAAACAAAACAAGTTCCCAACCAAAGATTTTTTACATTACAAAATGCACATCCCTCAAGGATTTTTTACATCACAAAAAATTGTCAGCAAGCATCATGGTACTTGAAAAAAAGTAGTTAACTTCTGACTTACTCCAAATAGTGCAGAGTGCGCACATCAAAACATAAGAAACCAAAAACCTATATAAAAAGGAAGTTCATGACTATTGGCAAGGATGATAAAATGCTAGAAACTAACCAAGGGTTAGCAAGGGTTAGTTCAGTACATTGTATATGAAGGATATTCTTTGTTATGGGTTAGTTACACAAATTGGACCCATGACCTCTCCTCCACCTTACTCTTACAAGGGGAAATGATTTTTCTAGGCAAGGTGGAAACAAGAAATACATGGCCCATTGCCATCCCTACTCCTACCCTGCACTGCAATATTAAATAGTAGTAAAGGCACATTTACATCCTATCAATTAGCCAGCAGATTATAGTAGTGAAAGTAAGTAAATCTGCAATATAGGATGACATCTTTGCTGCTTTGTTTCTCAACTAGAATTACACAAAAGTTTTTATTCAATTGCATGTCTATATTAACATATCATCAGATAATCATAATATGACAATAACAATGGAGATACTAGAACCAAACTAACAATTTATTTCAGTAAACATGCCAAAGAGTAGAGGAACGCACTTGAAGATTGTGAAACCATATGGAAAGGTTAAGCAAAATGGGTTCCACCGCTACTTCATAGGATGATGACTCAAGTATCTAAGACATGTCAAAAGAGAGTGCAAAACAAATTAATGAAGATAGCAGTGTACAAGATAAATAAACATGTAATCACTGAGATTATTTTATGAAAGACAAACGCAATGAAGGGAATTCACCATGAGTAGGCATGACACTACAGTCAAGTGAACGAATTCATCTAGATCTTCGAGTAAAGCTAATATTACCCCTAAGACTTGACTTGTATATTGTAGAATATCAATAGATGGTATCTGGAAATGCAAAATTTCCAAAAATCACTTCTTAACAGTTAAGAAGAAAGAAAATTAGAAACATATACACAAATGCAAATCCAGTTTTATAAAATATAATGGACTAAACCCAACAATATGCTATTGTTTATGCATCGAATTTTTAGTATGGAACTTAGCTTGTACAATGCATCTTCCAAATTTCGATACCAAATTAACGCAACAGTTCTCTTAAGGTTCTGTTTCTCTTAGTACAAAACAATTTACATCATAAAAAGTTATCTGCAAAAGCCCATTTTCATATAAAACAGAGCAAAAACAAATGGAGCCTAGATAAGGCATGTGAGTGTACTTGGCCATCCATGATTTTGTGGGGCTTGCTAGAAAATTTGCAAGCAAGTGTATATGCAAAGTTCAACTATTTAGCAAAAAGAAATGGAAGAAAAAAACAAGTCATTAAACTAACAATCAAGTGATAGAAATAGAACGATTCTTGAAAAAAAAATGATAGAAACAAAAAGAGCAAACCTCTCTTATAAATCTAAAAAAAAAAAAATGACAAGTAATTGAAAGTATTCAATAACTTAAATTTGATCATCAGACTCCAAACATTTAGTGGGGCCCCACTTTATAGGAAAGGAATCCAAATGGTACATTGACAAAATGAAGATAATAGTTGGGCCCAAATACTGGAATCAAACACACGGGGCTAGACAACTATCTACATGGTACACAATTTATCAATATAACTAGTGTGGGCTGCAATCTATATATTACTAAAAGCTGAAGCGTAGCATTTAATGTTGCTACGCTCGCATTAAGCCACGTCAGCAGCTATGTCATTATCAATTTTTTTTTCCAATTTTTTATACATAAATATTTAAAGTGAATTAAAAACTCTATTATATTACAATCAAAATATCATATTTAACTTATCTTATTATTAACTATTCTTATTTGTTATTAAATTTTCAATTTCATTTTAACTTTTCATAACTCCACTACTCTTTGCCTTAACTTTCTTCAACTTTTCTCATTCCATTTTAACTTTTCATATTCCCACTACTCTCAATATTACTATTATTCTATCTTTTTATCTTCTTATATTTTTTACTCTTCTTATGCTTATCCTCATACTATAAAATTGTCATTCCCTCTCTTATTCCATGCATAATTTCTATTTTTCCACACACAAAACGCCTCTCTCTCTCTCTCTCTCTCTCTCTCTCTCTCTCTCTCTCTCTCTCTCTCTCTCTCTCTCTCTATATATATATATATATATTTTTTTTTTCTTCAATTTTTGGTATATATATTTTTTATTTTAGTGTAACAGGTTGACCATCAAAATATAATGATGCAGTATTTAAAGGTCTACCAAATGCACTACAGAAATCAGTTTAGACTACCACAAGTTAGTCAATTTGCTAAAATTGGAATTGACTGGTAATCCAGCTTGATACGATTTAGTTTTGTGTTTATGTTGTTATATTTTTATTCTCATTAGTTTTTAAATGTTATATTATTGCATCATAAAGATAGTGTATAAAAATATAATATTATTTTATTACATAGCATAACTAAAATAATATGGTGTTTATTGCTATACATTTCATTTTTACTATTTTTCTTCTCATCTTATTTTATTCAACATTTAACTTTAGCAACATCCTCCATATCATAATTATTTATATTTTGTCTGATTTTTTTAATTAAACATATAATTTTTTTTTTAAAATTCAATAAATAAAAATTGTTCTTATAAAGTCTTCCCATGAAATGTTACAATGCATCAATGGAAAGATGAAATACAAAACAAATATCAATTTAGAAACACTCAATTAAAAAGAAATTTTATAATAATAAAAAATTCTTATAAAGTAGTCCCATAAAACGTTACAATGCATCAATAGAAAAAGAGAATACAAAACACAAGCTATTTTAGAAACACCAAATTTATAATATCAAACCAAACATATCATAAAATAAACTAATAGTTATGGATACACTAACTTCATGGTAGCAAAATGGAATAAAATAAAAATAAATGTTACAATATGCATATTTAGTACATTAGAATTATCATCAAATTTGGGAAACAATAGGATGTTAATGAAGAGAGAGAGAGAGAGATTAGTAAAAGAAATCAAATGTCAATTAAATAAATTAATTAGTAACCGTTAATTAAAAAACAAAGAGGCTAACAGCTAAAGGAGTAAAAAATTAATTAAAGATAAACTTACAAATGTTATTAAAAACTTTACAATGCAAATAAATAAATCGTTAAATTCACTTAATTAAATCATATAATCAACAATTACTTACAATCGTACAAAATTTAAACTTTTTTGAGAAAGTACAAAATTTAAACTTGAAACTAATCAAACTCTAATCTAGAAATCATATTTATTATCATAATTAAAAGGAAGACGTTCTTCACTAATAATAGAAATATATAAGAAATAAAGATGAAAATTTTCGAAATCCTTTTTTTGACATTTCATTTAACATTATTTATAGATAATAAAATATAAAAAAAAAATCCTTAAATGCTTATATTCTTCACACACCACAACTTTTAAAATCTAATGAAAGGTTCTAAGAATTTAACTCTCATTTAATGCCTCTATTATAAAATTCACCAGCCAGTAAAATATGATAATAGTAAAAAATGTTATAAATGAGATCATGAAAAAACTAATTAGTCACTATTATTATGGAATAAATGTCTTTTTTTATGCATCTAAGAAAAAGAAATGTATAGAGTTTACTTATTAGGGTATATGTCTTGAAAAAAAAAAAATATATATATATATATATAAGGTTTTTATTAACTTAAAAGACAATAAAAAAACCAATTTTTAATTACTACAATGGTTGCTACTCTACAAATCACACACAACACCATATTTAATTACATAAACTACAGAGTTAGGTCATTTTAGATATACACCACAATATTCAACTTATAAATTACAACCCAAATCAATCATACAATTGCACAATCAAAGCCTGATCATGTAACATCAATACGATTATTGAAAGAAAATCGCCAAATTTAATTTTTAGAAAACATCAAGACAAGGTGAATTTTAATTTTTTTTAACTTCCACAGAAAAAAACATTACCCACATTATTTCAACCCTTATGGAAAAGAAGGTTTACCTGTAGCATGGAAATTGTGTTTAATTAACCTAGAGATGTAAAAATTAGTCAATCGACTATGGTAGAATTAAGGTTTCAAATTTTAAATAAAACAATTCTAAAATAATAAAAAATTATCTTGTGATAAATATGATTTAGAAATGCATTACTTTTCATTAAATTAGTTCAAATTACAAAATAATAATAATGATGAGACCACCTTAAAAAATAATCACGCGCAATGCGCGGGTCCGCGACTAGTATTTTATAAATTCAGTAAAATACTAGCTGTTACAAACTGGCAATTGAATTTTTTTATAAAAAAACAATATTAAGTTGAAATTTGGTGTAGATCTCAAATGTAAATTCATCAATGAGCTACACCGCTTAAGTCCAATCATTTAAAAATGGGAATACTGTTACCCCATTAAAGGTTAAGGCATTAACTTAAAACATTTCAATAAAGGTTATGGAACTCAATAAAAGAATATAAGGTTTTAACTACAAACTTAGCCTGCTTAAACAGAAGAACTAAAGTTACTTTAAATATAAATACAAATATATTTTTAAATAATAATAATAATTGAACTGCAATTACTTTCATTTTGAAGGTAAATTCGAGCAAAAATTATAAATAACATATTCTCAAAGATGTAAAGAAATTATAATCTATAGCATCTTTCTTGCAAACCCTTCATTTCATATTTCAATTCCCATCTCGGTCATGTAAATCACCATTTTCGCATGAAATTAACCATGAGTATCAACTTCATTTCTAATTTTAGTTCCCATCTCCATCATATAAACCACTTCTAGGCTGGAGTGACAATAAGTGCAAAATCCTGACTCTCTGTAGCCCCAAAGAAGAAAATTGATGCTTTAATAGATGTAATGGAAAGATAAGAAATCATATGTCCTATCAGTTTTCATTGACAAGTCACCAATTTCACATATAATTGACCATGAGTATAATAGAACATGATTGAATTGTTTTATTCCCTATACCTAGTGTCCTTGTTCTCATACTTCATTTTCCACCACGTGTTAGAATTTTTCATTTGTCATACTAAAAATAAATGTAGACACACACACACACACACACACACACACATAACATTATTATATAATATCCCAAGTGGAATATTACCTCTTTCGGTCTCTTTATTGAAGGAGGCTTTGTCTCCAATAAGTATAATCCACCTCTCATTGTCAGTTAGCTCTTCGTCTCTAGCCAAAATCTATAAACAAAAAGAAGATTTCATATTATCTTTCTTTCCCTAAATATTACAAATCACAATACTAGAAATTCCCTTCACTGTAATAGAATACAATGGCCATACGATTGTTTACCTTTCCCATTTCGAGATCTCCAATGCAATCACAGAATGCCTGAAATGTGATTAAAAAAGCCCTGCCAAAAAAAAAAAGCAAATAAAAACCCCATGAAGCAAATCCCTTAAAAAAAATCCAATTAAACCCAAAATCGAAACCCTAAACCAAAAATCAAAACAAAAAAAGTTTAAAAGCTAACTATTAGGAGGCTTGGGCTTTGTCGAAACCCTCTCTCACTTTTTCTTAGCAACCAAACACAAAAACTCGAACCACAATGAGCTCTGTCGACATTCGCCTCCACAACCCCCAACACTCTCAAAACTTTTCTCTCTCACTTTTTCTCTGATCAACCAACCAAAAATCAACACTAACCCTCAAAGCCAAACCCAGGAACCCAAACCCATAGATCTAAATAAAACCCAAAAATTTGTTCTTTTCAAACCCTAAACAACCACCAATCCAACAAATCCCCAAACCCATAAAAAAAAAAAAAAAAAAAAAAAAAAAAAAACAAAACAAACAAACAATGGGAAAAAGAAGGAGATTTTCGAACAAAAACAAAATAGAAAAATAGGGAGAAAATGAAATAGAAGAGAGGGGATTACGACCAACTGGTACTGGCCGTATGGCTTAGGCCATGGCTGGGCTTGTGCTAGAACAAAGAGAAGCCAATGAGGGAGACTCTTAGCGGGCGGCTCGAGAGGTAGTTAAGAGTGAACTGAGAGTATAGATGATCAATTTAGGGTTATTTTCAATTGTAGTATTTTTCAATTGAGGGTTTTTTTTTTTTTTTTTTAATTTATAACTGCCCCTAGAGCTGCATTTTATTAAACGCAGCTTCGTACATGTTTAAGCTGCGTTGAATAAAACGCAGCTTTTAACATGTTTAAGCTGCTTTTATCGAACACAACTTTGTTAAAGATGAAAAAAAAAAAAAAATCCCAAGACGGGTCTGTAGCCGCGTTTTTAAAACGCGACTTCAGCCCTGCCTAGAAAGAGGGCAAAAGGCTAGAATGTTTGTGAGAATAGGAAAAATGCCCATTTTTGCCAAGATATTTGATTCCTTCATATTTCTTTTCCACATGTTTATACGGGATTTAAGGTTATTCATTTTATCTTATTTTGCAAAAATTTAGAGGTGATGCAAGGTGCAATTCATTAACAAGTGAGCATGGAGCTTAATTTTAAGAGGGAAATTATTGAGGTTATCGTGACAGTTTGATAGTTAACATTTTTTTTTTTTAATGAAAGAGATATATAGTTAGGCTCCAAAAGTCAAATAAGTGGTTTATATGGCATGGAGAAGCAAATATGCAATAGTTAATGACCCCAATGAACATAATTGGTTGCAGTTTATCTATTATTGCTTTTGTCTATTGGAATGACTTAATCATATACATATTTTTTATTGAAATCCATCATTGTTCATAAGTTTTATTTTCTTTAAATTGTTCATAATTTTGGTTAGATTGTTGATAATTTGAAATCTAGATTCAACATTTCTTTTACACTGAGTAAATATGAGCTTGCTTTTATGGGTATAGTTAAAAGATTTATGTGCCTGTGCTTAAGCTTCCATTTGTTTCGAAGTAAAATATTTTCATATGAACATATTTTACATTGAAAATATTTTCAGTGTAAATTTTTTTCATTTTACAATGTTTGGTTGCATATTTGAAAAATGTTGTGAAAATTATTTTGATTACTCTAAATATTTATATAAATATATATATATATATAGTTAAATAATTTGCATCCATTATAATTTGGAATTACTACATTTTTCAATCACAAAAAAATCTAGGAGTGTGATAAAACAAAAATTATTCCATCCACAAATGTATAATACTCATCACACCCATAGGCTTTTTGTTTTCTTTTTTTTTTTTTGTAATTGGAAAATGCATTAATTTCAAATTATAATTGATACAATTTATTAATATTCACTAAAAAATAAAATAAAATAAAAGAGCCTCTAAGTATGCACGTGAGTACGTGCACAAAGACTAGTAGTAATTTTAATTATTTCTAAGAATGTTTATGACTTATTTATATGATTGTTACATTCTTGGATTATAATTGGAATGTAACTTATGAACCAAACAACTTAATCTTAGATTTATGTAACTACATTATATGAATCTAAGATTACAAGAATATAACATTGTTCATAGTGTATATATATATATAACATTACACCTTGATGTAACATTAAAGGAACTAAACGGACCTAAGGTCTTACTTAGAGGGTGTTTGGATTGGCATGTTTTGAGTTACAAAACTCAAAAATCTTAACTCAAAACTTAAAAATCGTGGGACCCACCAGTTGAGATAATGTTTGGACTGTGTTTTAGTTTTTGTTTTCAGTTCTCATATCTCAAAATTTTGAGTTTTGAGAATGAGAAATGAGAACAGCTATTGAGGTGTTTTCAGTTTTTAAATTATGAGTTCAGTGGCATTTTTTGTAATTAAGTGGAAATGTGTGGGACCCGAAGTCAGTGTCTGGTCACGTCTTAAGAAAGCCGTTGGGAGCTTTGCTGTGCCAAAGACTCCAGCAAACAAAAAATGGTCTCTACTTTCCTCTCTTATTTTCCTCTCTTCTCTTTACTGCTCTGACTTCTCACTTTACACTACTTTGGCAGCTTCCCCATGACTACTCTGGCAACTTTCCCATTAACACCTCTCACCCATATCGCCATTAATAATCTAGCAGCTTCTTCTCCATTAACTCCTCTCACCCACCTCTACCAACATCCCATTAATTTAAAACTTTGGCCTTTTCTTTTATTGCTCAGACCTGATGGTTGTTCCACATTTGCTTCTATCTACTACTCGAGCACAACCCGAGAAGAAGAAGAAACCCAGATCAAGCAGAAACCACAAAGCCTCGACACAACCATCCGGTATCGGCGCCGACACCGAGTTCAGATTCTGATCCTTTGCTCAGGTAAAAACATTATCCCTCTCTCTCTCTTCAATGTTTGTATTTCGAAGTATTCGCTTTGAGGTGCTCTGTTTTGATTTTGTTTGTGTTCGAATTTTTTTTCTCAATTTGTCGTCGCTATTGATGGGTTTTGTAAAATAATGAAATTGACATCTTATGGGTTTTGTAAACTAGTTGTGTTTGATGGGTTTTGTAAAATAATGAAATTGACATCTTATGTTCTTGTAAACTATTTGTGTCTGATGGGTTTTGTAAAATATTTGTGTCTCATGGGTTCTGTAAAATAATGGACTTTCTGTCATGAAATGTGGACTGACAATGTACATGATTCGGGTATGTGTTATGGGTTGTTCAATGGGAGTCAGAAATTTCATATTTTGAATCACTCCTTTATAATCACTTGAAGGGACTGTGTGTGTGATTTATTATATATTCAATGTCTATTGTCATTTTTTCTGGACCAGAGTGGCTGCTTTGTTTCTAATAACAAATGTAGAAACTGGTTTTATTCTTTCTTTTGGATGACATTGGGTTTATTCTTTCTCTTCTATCTATTTGAGGTTGCATCCTTTGGATTTGTTATGGATGTCACTTTCTGTACATAAATTTGGAAGACAAATTTTGTTTCACCTTTCAAACCTCAAAAGGACCCACATTGACATATTATTACAACCTATGATCTGCATGTTAATGCATTGTTGTGTTGGGAAATTTGTATTAGATGGCTCATGAATCACAAGAGGTGGATGACAAAATGTGGCCTGCCCACATTGAACAAATTTTCATTGAGATTATGTTGGATGAACAGCTCAAAGGGAACATGGAAAATGGTGTGTTTAAGACCCCTGTCTGGGAATCTATTACCAAGCAGCTTAATACCCAAACTCAAAAGAATTTCCAGACTAAGAAGGTGATTCAAAAGCATAATAGGCTAAAGCAAAAACAACGAAAGTGGGGGCAATTGTTGAATCATACGGGGTTAGGGTGGGATGAGTTAACACAAACTGTTACCTGTTCTGATGAAGTGTGGGCAGTTGTGGTTGAGGTATGTTCTTTATTCTATCTACTGTTTGCATATCTCTATTAACTTCTCAGTTGTCTTTTGTATGTCATATTGTTTGATGTCAACTTGTTTTGTTCTTTTCAGCAAGATCCAAAAGCACAATTGTTACGGAAGAAGGGCTGCCCCCACTATGACAAACTAAGGCAACTATTTGCCCCTACCACTGCAACTGGGGCCCTTCAAATCTCCTCTAACACCCCAGCCCCAGATAGTGATGAAGAGCGTGCCCTAGAGGAGGCATTTGCCAATGATGGTCATTGTACCCAACTGGGTCAAGAAGACTGCTACAGTCCAAACCTGGACGGAATACCCAGGGACGAGAGCCCTTTTAATGACCAAACCCAACGTCCTGAGAAGCGTCCCATTCAAGATTCTAGTGGCAAAGGGAAGAGGGTTGCCAAGAAAGTGGATAGGGCGAGTGAGATGACTATTGCATTACAAGAGTATACTGCAATGACTAGAGAAAGGTATTCCCAAAGAAGGGGGAGGGCAAGTGGTAGCTCAGACCATTGTGGCCAATCAGCTGTGATAAGTGATCCATGCTCATTGGGAAGGGCTATTCAAGTTCTCAATCAGCAAGAGGACCTTGATGACGATGCCTACTTTGCAGTTTCCACGGCTCTTCACCTCAAAGAGAATAGGGTGGTGTTCATGGGAATGCCAGAGCATAGGAGGAAGAGATGGATGGACCTAGTTGCGAGGCAGCAGGGCAACAATCAGAACTGACTTGCTTTATGTTTATTTCTTTTATGTTTTTTGGGCTTTGTTGTGCAAGTTTGATGGACCTGGATGTACTTATTAAAACAGGATTTAGAGATGTGGTGTGTTGGACCATCTTTTGTTTTGTTAGTGCTAGCTATCATAGATAGCTAAAAACTTAATATGTTTATGTGAATTTCATGGTGTTTGTAGTAGACCTTGGCTGTTATTTGTCATGTTTATTAAATGCTATTTTTTTTTGTGATGTTATGTTTCAAGATTTCAGCATTCATAACTGTTGTTCTAGCACTTTTGCCATTTTCTAAAATTTGCTATACCATAAGTACCAACTCTGCCCTGTCTATTTCATAACTGCTGGTTTATGTTTTTTTTTTTTTTTTTTTTTTTTTTTTGTACATTTGAATCTGTGCTAATCTTCTTTCACTTCAGCATATAGGTCCTAATGTCTGGTCCCAATGACGACTTCTGGACTTATGACTTTGACAACACCTACTTCAGCAATGATTATGAGATGCAGTGTGGGGACAACGAGTTTGATGACGACTACTTGAACTCGGATGAGGAGATGTTCAATGGGAGTTATGACTTTAATGACCCATTCTTTAACCAAGATGCTGACATGGATGGGTGCTGCAATGATACCGGGCGCGGCTGCCTTAACCCTGACCATGACATCCTCCATAACAATGGGTACGATACAGATTATGACTGGTCTGATAGCGATACTGATTTTGATTGTGACTGGTCTGATTGTGGTAGTGAGGAGGAGGAGTTTCATTACATAAATGGTTTGGTGGGGGAGATGGCATCCTATGTACAACGCCACTACGACAAACGTCCGATGCGTACAAGCATTTTGACTGGTAGTGGTTATATGGAGGAGGTCAGAGATGGAAATCCAAAACAATGCTTTGAGATGTTCCGCATGTCTTTGCGGTTATTCTACCATTTCGTTGATGAGTTGAAACGGCATGGACATCTGAAGGAAGGAAAGGGTTGTGTTGATGTGCAAGAATCTGTCGCTATGTTCTTGTACATCATTGGGCATAACACCCGAATGCGGTGTGTTGCTGACAGATTTCAGCATTCGACTGAGACGGTTGCCCGCAAATTTCGAAGGGTTCTGCGAGCTGTGCACTCCTATGGTCAGCACTTGATAAAGCCTGATCCGAATGTAACCGGCCTTCCACGACATCTCCAAGTGAACAAATATCACCCATGGTTTGAGGTATAATCTCCCTTATTGCTTTTATTCATGAAAATAATTTTTCCCAAGGCTGTAAGTTGTTGGAAATGTAGGTTTGGACTTTCTCTTATTGCTTTTATTCATAAAAATAATGTTTTGACATATGGGAAAATGGTAGTGCAAGGCTGTGCAAGTACAAATGAAATATAGTATAAATGAAATATTTTTAATAAATATAGCTGAATGCTGTGCTTGTTTATAATTTACTTCTAACTATTTGTAGAGATGCGTTGGTGCAATTGACGGAACTCATGTTAGTGCTCGGCCTCCAACTGGCAAAACTCAGCAATATAGGAGTAGAAAGAACACTGTCACCACTAATGTGATGTGTGCATGTGATCATGACATGCGGTTTACGTATGTCCATTCGGGTTGGGAAGGTAGTGCGAACGACTCAAGGGTATTGGAGGAAGCCATTAAGGACCCAAAGCATGGGTTTCCGTGGCCACCAGAAGGTACCTTTTTTCCTTTTTAATTTCCACTGCCCAATTATGGAGTGCTTATTCAGCAAATGCAGCAATTTTAAAAGTCCACTGAGTAGTTTCCCACTTGAAAGTGGGAAACCCTTGAAAAGTAGTTTCCCACTTTTCAGCAACTGGTCATTAGAGTAGTTTTGATGAAAAGTAGAAAGCATGGAATAATTTAGAATGGAGATTATCAATTTGTGATATGATTGTGTTATAATTGTGAGGTGCAGGAGGAGGTGTGGAAGGCAAAGGTACTATTGTTGTTGATGTACTGCCCCTGCACGTATATTTGTGGGTGTGTGTGATAGTACTGACAGTGGGTGTGATATTGTGTCCATGGATATGAAAATTCTCAGAATTCTGGCTTCTCTAGTGTTGACAATCAATCCTAGTCTAAAATGTTGCTTTTTAGTGTATTTCTTTTGGTTAAATGCCTATTAAGATTGAATTTTCTGATGGTAGTGGGACTGCTGCTAATGCTCATCTAAGGTGGGTGTAGTTGTTTTTCCTATTTTCCTAGGGAGCTTTCCTTTTGCATGTTAGATATTCTCATTCTCATTCTCACTACTGAAGATGAATTCGTGATTTTTATCACTTTGTGCTTATAGATATTTGGAGGACTTGCTTCTTCTCTTTGTATATGAAAATTGCTTGAGTTAAATGGCAGTCAATTGTAATTGATACTTTATCCTGCTTCTGTTTATGGTTAGGCATTATGATGCTATGCTTGTTCACACATATTAGTTTGTATCAATTTTGTTGTCAAAAAGTGTAGCTTGCTGCGTTTAAGCTGTTGGTTAGCAATTTTGTTCTAGGCCACATCCATAGGAGATGCATATTTTCTTTGTACAGTTCCCCAATCATCATGTAGTTCTTGTTGACAAATGCTCCTGTTCATTTTATTATGAGAATGTTGAAACAAGCAAAACTTTGAACTTGAAGGGATTTCAGAGTAGATTAGTCTTGAGTTTTTTTATTCCCTTTTCATTTTGAACCTTGTCCTAGTATGTACAATTTAGTAAGTGTTTAGGAGGAAAGTATTTATTATGGCAACAACCTACATATTTGAAATGATTGACAGAATGCTATTAAGCTACACTTGATGCACTCTGCTCTATTGAAATTTTATCTGGCAATCCCCAATTTCGATTTTTATCCTTCCCTTATCTTGATCATCCTATTACTACATTTCATCTCGGATATACATAACACAACGTTTATGCTGGAATCTCAAGAATATCTGATTTAGTGATTGAAATACTACTGTTAAAGCAGCGTTATAGAGGTCAACGGTTGGTGATATTGATTGCAGCAGCTAGATGGATTGCAGCAGTTAATATTTCGTCATCTTTCTGTGCCTTTTATGGTAGATTAACTTGAGCTATTGATTGCAGCAGCTAGATGGATTTACTTTTTTTATATTCTACCGTCTTTCTTCTTAATTTTGTTGTGTTAAAATCCTAAAATTTATTATTATGTCTGCCATTATGTATCTTTCTCTCTTGTTAGATCTTCATTAGTAGTTTGATCTACTATGTGTACTGATATAGTAAATTGGTGTTTATGTAAGGAGAGGCTTAATCTTGATGGATTATCCAGAAAATATTCTGTATTATTGACATGTTTATATTGGTTGGTCTACTCCTAGGTGGGGGAGTGGATGTGTGTATTCAGTTTATTTGGCAACTAAACCAACATCTGATAGTATACATAGTTGATTAGCATGCTCTTAGAGCTAGTAAGTTTTTGGCTGACATGTAAAAACTTAAAAATATTTTGTTTATGATGCAGGTTCATACTACCTAGTTGATTCGGGGTACCCCATTGGTACGTCTTTCCTTCCACCGCACAAATCCACCCGCTACCATGCTCAAGAGTTTAGATCGAGCAATAGGCAACCGACAACGAAGAAGGAGCTATATAACTATAGACACTCCTCTCTGCGCATGGTTATTGAGAGATGCTTTGGTGTTTTGAAGGCCCGTTTTCCCATATTGAACTCGATGCCAAACTTCAAGCCTTTGCGCCAGTGGTATGTCATTTCTGCTTGCTGTGCTGTGCACAATTTCATACGCATGAACAGCCGGTCTGATGCGTTGTTTCACAATTGGGAGAATGCTGATGTGAGTGGAGGTGCTGGCCGAAACAGTGGTAATGGATCTGCTAGTACAACCACCCAAAGACATGTTAGGGAGATGTCTGACCAGGCAAAACGTGCTATGAATCAGTTTAGAGATGACATCACGGATCGCATGTGGACTGATTATGAGCGTCGTCGCCATTGAATCTGGAAATATGTGATGGCTTTTTGTGTATTGTGGTGTATTTTGTTGTTGTGTTGGTGCCATTAATCCACATGGCAGTATATTGAAATATATAGGTTGTAATATTATAGTTATGAACTTCAACAAGTCAGTTTTAGGCTAGGTGACACCTATTCAGTAACTACAATGTAAATGATGCATCTTTTGGATGATATGATGCATTATGTTGATGTTGTTTAGGGGATCAGTATCTATCTTCATTGTCAAAGCCTTTTTGACAATGTATTTTGTAACTTATATATTATTCCTATAATTTGACAATGGAATATGTTATATCATGTTTATTAGAAGCTATGACTATCCAAATCAATCTGTTAAACTGACCTGTTGCATGTATCTCATGAGATATATCTATACTGCATGATGAATGCAGACATGTTGACTCAACAGCATATTGAAAAATAATTCAATTAGCTGTTGTCCATGTGACAAAAATTTAGCTCTCTTTACTAGGTTGAATTTCAATTTTCTTTCATTGTATGTGATTTCTTTAGATAAGCTTCTTTCTTTCTTTTCTTTTTTTTAATGTTTGCCCAGTGAGCATCTTTCTCTCCTTGAACAAATATTAGATGACTTTTATCTAACACAAAAGATTATTGCTTGTCAAAGAATTGCTTGGAACTTAAACTGGGGTTGTTTTAGGCTAAATTTGAGTTTGTTATCAATATGGTCCGTGTAGTTCAAATTCCAGCAGCGTTACCTTCAAAGTTTTGGCCGACTTGATGTCTTGCCTTCCTGGCAAAGAGTAATCATCATGAAACTTTTTTTTTTTTTTGGTAATCCGGAAATTCAATAAAAACTAAGAAGAAGAGATAACATCATGTACATAGTCTGATATAATACAGCCCAGTACTATCCGACTGTAAAAAAGGTAAGATGTCCACAGGTGGAGCATCATACAACACAAAGTCTCTAACCTGGTTGGTTCCTATCCTAGCAAGAAAATCAGCACAGCTATGACTATAATTGACAATGAACAGGTATCAAGCTATAGTTGAAGGGAACTAGAAAAAAAATATACCATGAAAGAGGGTAGCAGCACTAATCCTCATGTAGAAAGGTATGGTATATAATGTTATTCAGTAGATAACCAGTAGAAAGATTGCCACTCAAATTTGTTCATAGGATCAGAACACTATTGAACTATCTGCCATTTAGATAAGATCTTTAATGTGTTTACAAGCTAATGAAATGGAGGATATCTTCAGCTATAAGGATTGCTCATTTATCTTCAGCTAATACATGGGAATTCCACGAGGAACATTAAAAAAAAACAAAGCAGAAAAATGGAAAATCAAGTCCCAAATTGCACAGATACACACACAAAGGGAGAAGCCACTATTTGTCTTCATTTAACCTCATAGTAGCCTCATCTACAACAGTTGCTTCTATCTAAATATAAGTAAATATGAGTTCCAATGCAACCTCCCCACATTAAAAATTGTGCTGAAAGCTAACTCAACTACCATACTGAAAATCAAATTCCAAACAATTATGCATACCAATCACTCTTAATACTCTTCCACAAGCTAACCACATACACTCTTTTGTAACTTCAGCAAAAAAACTATTCACCCTCACCACTGTCCTCCAGAACCCATCTCCCAATAAAGCTCGATTAAAAATGAGAAAATCATACATCCTGACTGATCAGGAGAACGGATTTTCCAAATGATACTCAAATTCATCACCTAAGTTGCCCCTAAAACAGATTCACACCACAGTTTCTTTGACCTATATTTTCTGTATCAAAAGGCAAGAAAAAATCAACCCCAGACATTATTAATATTGATAAGCACTGCACAAGAGGGTACTATGTATTTGATATATATATATATATATATATATATATATATATATATCCAATGTGCATGTGCACAATTTTCCATTCTCAATCACAGCTTTGCACAGTCCTAACTCAATCACAAGTAAAATAAATATACACAATTTTCCATTCTCACAGACTTGAAAACTAGCAAAACAGAAGGACTTGTTATATAATGGTTAATGTCAAGCACTAACAAAAGTTACAGGAGTATGTTACAGTCGTGTCCAAAACTAACTCGATTACATATTGCCTGTTACATACGTGCAAATGTCAGAGTAGATACAGTTCAGTCCTACCAACTACCCCAATCCTAGTACTAAATAGGTAGAATACAAGAAACAACACCCATGATACAATTAGAGCTTGTTTGTACTTGTTCATCTTCTCTTCAGCAATCCTTTGTGCAGCCTTTGCCTTTTCTGCCTTTCGCTTCGCAGCTGTTTCCTTTTCTCGTGCTTCTTCTTCCGACGCACGAGCTTCCTTCTCTCTCTCATTAGCAAGGTCTGCCTCATTCTTCAGCCTCTTCAACCTTGCTATCACGATAGGTGCTGTTTGAGCACCACGCGTACAAGTGTTGCTGTCCAACCATCTAAAAAAATTACAATGACGGTCATCATCTTGCAACATAAATGACAACATCAATGTAGGCTTAATAACAGGAATTTGTTAACATAAAACAAATAGTTTAACTGGACCTCACCGGTGTCCATTCCCTACAACCATAAAACCTCCTACCAAAGTTATGAAGCGACAATGATGTCCTAACCACACATCGCTCCTTGTCGCACACATGGCCGTTAGAGCCGGAGTAATAGTTACTTCCTTCAGACATTGATTGAAACACCCCCTGCCTCTGCACATGTGGGCAAATAATTGGTGTTTCAATGTCAATTTTTTGCTAAAACCAGCAAGACAATGTTTGAAATAACAGTAGTATCAAGCACAAACCAGGAAGATAACATGATTACATAAAAAAATATATCGGTTCTGAATCATGGGTTCTTTTTCCCCTTAGTATGTTCTTTGTCTATATAAGGAAGTTAGGGAGAAAAAGACTAAATAAATATTAGACAATAAGCAAGGTGAATGACATTTATACTGCACACCAACATTTCTCACATGAGGCTTCAATGATTTCGAATATGAGAATGCTAATAAACAATTTCAATTCAAACATAACAGATCACAACCAATTGAGATGGATTTACCATATCACAACCAATTCAAATTAACAGCAACATAACAATTTCAGTTGAATTTGACTCGAATTTAGGTTTAATATCTCTGCTTAGTAGGCCCAAAAATTTGTACTAACTAAACAGATCACAACCACAAGCAAACTAAAATTTAAGAACAAACGGATTACCTAGAAGCCTATGGTCAGCTTATACTCCCAAAAAGCTAAGCAAAGAAAACTCAACTACACAAACGAAAATAAAACACAGAGTAAGTAGTGAGAAATCAATAAATGGGGGGAAAATAGATTAGTGGGGAGAATATATATACCTATTACATTGTTAAGATGGATAACCCATTGGTGGATTTTCGGGTTCTTTGGGAGCAGGGGAAATTAGACACAACAGAGAACTAGAATCAGCAACAGGAAAGGACAAACCCGTGGGGTTTGGGCACAAGCCGTGGGGTTTGGCCTAGAAGACACAGAGAGGGGTTTGATGGAGATGGGTTTCAACCAAAATTTGGGGATTTAGGGGTTCTTTCAGAACAGAGGAAGTAAGACCAAACCTCATCCACCATAGCCCATAAAACAGAGAAAGACTAGGAACTCACCAGTTGGCTGTGTGCAGGCGACAGGTCTTCTGGATATGGAGGCAGAAGTTTAGAGAAGGAAAAGGAAAAGAAAAAGGAAAAAAAAAAAGGCAAACCTTCCTCTTACATTCAGTGCGTGTGTGAGGAGAAAGGGATGACAAAACAACGCATTGGGTGAACGGAGAGAGAGAAGGACACGCGCGAGAAATAAACCAACCTGCTGAGATGTGGGCTCCACCAAAAAGTAAAAAAAAAGAGTACTGATGTGTGGAAACTGGCCTGAGATATTGTTGCCAAACAAAAATTTTGAGTTTTGGGTTTTGAGTGAGATAGAGTTTTGAGAAAGGAGTTATTTGTTTTGAGTTATGTGTTTTGAGTTATGTGTTTTGAGTTATGAGATTTTCCAATCCAAACACCCTCTTAAAATCCCCATTTTTCTCTTCTAATAATCAGAACAATCAGCAGCCCACACGGTCTAAGCCCAGCTCTTCTAGGTCCAAACTCAAGCCCATCAGTTGCTTAGGTCCAACACAAGGTACCTTTAGGCTCAACCCAACTACAAGCACCAAACCCAACAACTACTCTAGCCCAATCCGAGAAACAATTAAAAGTGCACCCATCTCAACATTCGGCCTAACCTGAAAATAAAAGAGCTCATTCACTTAAATCCTTTCAAGCCCAACCCCAAAATAAGTTTAAACTAGGGATGGCAATTTTGCCCCGCCCTGCTTAACCCACCTCTTTCCGCTTCACTCCACGTGGGTTTTTCCCGCCCCGCAAAAGTGGTGGAGCGAGGATGAGGTAAGATTTTAACCCCGCACCAAGAGGCGGGGCGGGAATGGGTTTAGACGTTTTAGATCCACCTCACCCTTCCTCTCTCAGTCCCCGCCCTGCATTACTAAGAGTTATAATTGTAATTTTTTCATACTCTAATATCCTACAACTTAAAAAAACATATCAATATTAGCTTATTTTATTCTACCCAATTTGGTTCTCTACCCTTATTTTGTTATGTATTATACTATGAGTTTTTTTTTTTTTTTTTTATTATCTTGTTAAACTCTTAAAAATATTATTCAATCTTTTTTTCTAAAAATTGATTTAATTTGATGGGATAAATTTAGTTATAATTTCAAGTATATTTTTATTAATAAAATATGTTTTATTAAAAAAAATTGTACTAGTTATAAGGCAAATTAACAAAAAGTAGAATTTTACAAGGTGGGGCAGGGCTTCGTAGAGCCCCAAGGAGCGAGGATGGGGTTAGAAAGTTTTTTTCGTCATGCGGGGTAGGGATGGGGCTGGGATAAGATAAGACAAAACCATGCAGGGTGAAGACGAAAATCCCATCCTTTGGCCCCATTCCGCCCCATTGCCATCCGGAAGTGTAAGCCTAGTTTTTAAGCACAGTTTCAAATTACACCTCCAGCCGCAAACTACTCTAGCCAAATCCGAGAAACAATTAAAGGTGTACCCACTTCAACTTTTGGCCCAACCTGAAAATAAAAGAGCCCATTCACTTAAATCCTTTCAAGCCCAACCCGAAAATAAGTTTAAACCCTCCAAAGCGTAAGCGTAGGTTTTAAGCGCAATTTGAAATTACACCTCCTGCCACAAGACACGGCCCATATACACACAAGGATCCTAGAGTTTTCTTTAACAAGTCCATTTAAGAAATACAGTTTCAATCGGTTTACATCCGACTTTAAAATTCCCAAATTGCATTTTGACCCCAAAACCTTTCCAAAATAATGTCTTTGACCCTCACTTCCAAAATTTTTATTTTGATCCTCATAACTACTACAAATCACTTTTATTTTTACGTTAAACCTTCCCAATTTACATCTTTATCCTCAAAGCTTTCCAAAAACACAATTTGGATCCAAAGCTTTTCAAAATTACCTTTTAACCCAAAAAAAATTTCAAATACTATTTCAACCCCAAGTTTTCATCAAATTACTTTTTGATCCCTAAAATTCTAAAAATTGCACAAAGTACATTTTCCCACAAAAATTCATTTTCAATCTCATATTTTGCCAAAATAAAATGTTTTCTTTCAAGAATAATAAATTTTTAAAGGACATTATTCTCATATTTTAAAGCATTTAACTTTTATGTTTCTTGTTATTTTTTTTGTGCCCTTTTGCATGAGATAAAATCCTTTGGAAAACGATTTTCAAAATTGCATTTGGCATTTTAAACTATGCTTTGGAGTGTGGTTAGCTATATTTAATTCAAGAATGTAAGTTACTTTCCTAGTAAATGTCATTAGATCACATGTTTAGTTATTCCCTTTTTATCTTGCTTTCTAGAATAAATCACATTTTTATGCATTTTGTACATGTTTATATGCTCACATATTATAGATTATACATGTTGTGCATTCACATGTTACCCTAGTGTAGACAATATCTATCATACATTCACATGTCATCCTAGAATAGGCTTACTTCCTTTTGTTTCACACATACATACGTAGCATTTTTTTTCCTTTAAAACTAAATGCCATATATTATTATAGTTGTTATTTAATGTTGAGATTTAAGATTTAATTTGAAACAAAGTATTATCCTTTTGAATAGGCATTGTGGGGTGCCTAACACCTTTCCAACAGATAAGTAAGCTTTCAGATCAATGTCTTCTAGTTTGAGACATTTATGTTTTATTTTTTATTTTCCATTTTAACTTAGGAGGCTAGGGTTTTCTTAATTAATTTAGAGAATGAAATTGATTAGATTAAGTAACCATTCACATCTTAGGATTCCAATAGTTAACAGTGGCTTTTAAAAATGCATATAATTTTTGAAGTTCACTTGCACACATCCCACCATACTGTTGAACACATTTACATACCTTTTGCATTTTACATCAACCACGCATCACAAAGTAAAAAATCTCAACAGTTAGGGGAACAATGGGGAAAATTATTGAATACTCTGGGAATACTATAAATGTATGTTCCTCCCTCTTACATGAACTATGGGTCCCACCATGAATTTAATAAATGAGACCCACAATTATAAGAGAAAGGGGAGTATACATTTATGGTATTTTAGAAGTATTCTATAATTATCCAAACGATGGTAAATGTAGGCTTAATGCAGCTAAAATTCGAGTATGACAACACCGTCATTGTGAAGGGTGTTGCATTGTCAAAATAGATTTTTTTCTAATCCCCTAATCTGACCACTACTCATTTTTCTTGTTTTTTTTTTACCCGTCAAAAAAAAAAAAAAAAAATTGATTCACTGCTTTTTTTGCAGATGTAAAATAGTAAAATTTGTTTGCTTTCTATTGTTTGAAGTAAAATAGTAGGATAGCAGCTTCTATCATTTTGACCATGAGTTCAATCTAGTTGCATACGTGTGTGTAATATAAATATAAATATTTTTCTAATTATACACCCCAATATAGGCAAGTACAAAAATATTTTGTTCCATTAGACAAACCGAAACAGGGTCCAAAATAGTACTTATAATATTGTCTTTACCTAAAAAAACCAGTATTTTGTATTGGAAGGAAAAAAAAATTGATGCAAATATTCTTAATAAAGAAACAGAAGTTCATACGGTGAATGAATTGCCCAATTCTGATATGGATGCCCCACAGAGATATGCTTTTCTTTTGTGATCTTCCATGTATATTTTTCTTCAAAAAAAACTTGCATGTATATTAGGAGGAAATAAGTTCATCAATTATTGTTTTTATATTAACTTTCCCTAAATTCTTTGTATAAATATATGTGGAGGACTTTAATTTTTCCAATTAATTAGTTACAACTTCTTCTAGTACCTTCAGTTTAGACTTATGTTTTTATTTGTTTATTTCTTTTTAATCTATTGTTCTGGGATGGGGATTTAAATCTTTGACATCTTCACTGGAAACACCAAAATTTTCTAGTTTAGCTTTAAATCTCTTACAAGTTCAGACTTAGGTTGCAATTGTAAATTTTTGTTCATTTTTTTTCTTATTGTTTCTACTTTTTTATAACCTTTCTTTTACTAAATTTTACTTCTCTGTACCCTTGTCCTATACCTCAAACGTGACTTATATAGTTATATATAGATGCTAAAACAACACAGTTAATCAACTTTAACAACACACTGAATGATGATTATTTTTGTACTTCATCCCATTTGATGACATATAATGAACAAGGTCATGTTAACAGAAGTTCTTAAAGTAATTATTAAAAATCTATTTTAGAAAAATTTTGATACTAGCTACTTGTATAGGAAATATTAAAAATTGACAAAAAAAATTAAAATTTTTTTTCTTTTTCAATAAAAAAGGTTTTGACACTACAGTTATGAAATTTATTAAAAAATAGTAAAAAACTTTAATTGCTTTTTTTTTTCAATAAAAAGTTTCTAAACATGGTAGCCAAATCAGATATAATAAATGTTAATTGGAACGACTAATGATGTAACAAAATGGGAACCATTCATATATTAATGAATGGGCAAGCTCAGAATTCTTTGGTTTTTTTTTATTTCTTTGGTATATATATACTTATTATAAGGTCACAATTCGTGCCCAAACCCAACAAGGAGGGTATAGGCCCAAAGAGCCCAATACAATAAATTTATAGAGTGTGGGTCAAAAATCTTGTTTCTAATGAGCTTAAACGGTAACAACAATGACCCAAAATTACGAAATAATAAGGATGAACAAATTTATAAGATGAAACTTATTCTCGGACTCAAGCCGAGAACCAAGTGCTTATATTTCTCCTCACTTAAATATTAATTACCAATATTCAATCTACAATGTTTTTTTTTCTCTCTCTCGATTCCCCCCTTCTTTGGGGCCTCCTTCCTTCTTATACTCCATCCCTTCCTTCATCCTTGCTCTCCATATGTAGATCTAGACTACTAACATGGATACTTGTCTTATCAGCACATTCCTAAAGTCTTTAGATAATAGTTATAAGGTTGAGAATCACTATTCAGATATCACTTCCATATTAATGCGGTCAGAGACTTAGGTACAGAGCATTCAATACGGTGACAACAGTTTTTTTTGAGATATTTCCCAACTGCCCTTGCTCTCTATGCCCTTATGAAACATGTTTTCATCCCCATGACCTTTCAAAATATCATTCTAGTCAACACGATGTACCACCTGATCCTCACCGCATTTAGTCGAGAATGTACCTCTCTTCAGATTATTTACATTCGCTTTGTCCACCATATTTGCTCTTTGAGTCTGGAAGTTTGACATCATTATTACCATCAATTCAGTCTCGGCCAAGTAAACATCCTCGGACCAAGCCCATGGCCCAAAAACATATCTTGGGCCCTTTATCCCCACACTTATATAGGGCAATTGATTTGTGAATTTGGGATGTGGATCTTCGATTCTTGATTTCTTTTGTGTTACAAAATGGTAGCTAAACAATTGAGTTTTATTTTTTGTATGCTCAAAACACATAAAAGTGTAAACTTTTGTTATACACTTGTACGTATTTAGTTTTATTTCGATTTTCTTAGAATTAATAACTCAGGAAAATCCTGTTTTTTTATATAAAAAAAAAAAGGTAAATTTCAGTTCATTTTGCTGCTTCACATCTTTACTTTGTTATATGAATTTAGGTAAGTTATATATATACCAAAGAAAATTGCTATCGTATAAAGAGTAAAAAAATAAAAATAAATAAATAAAAATGTAAGTTATGTACTTGTGCCATCGACATCTGTGACTCAAATATTTTTGTTTCTACTATATTCCTTTTTGGGGACAGATTGATTTATTTGCATCAATATATATTTATTTGGCCAAAAAATATTCACCTTTTAGTATTTTTACTTTAGATACGTTTGATAGACTGTAATGATAATTATATAGAACTAAGAATATATATTACAATGAATACTAGATATTGTAATGTAATATTTATTACTATTTATTTTTTTGGTGACAACACAACAATAGAATTCTAAAGATAATAGAATGTTTAAATAAAATTATTTAAATTATAAAAAAAAGAATAAAAGATAAGATATATTTTAGGAAAATCTTACTCATATAATTATATTTCTAAAAAAATAATATTTTTTCAATTTGAAAGAAGAATCGGTTATTTTTAATGAATTTTTATTTTTATAATTGTTATGTGTATATGAAAATTTTGTTTATTTAGAAATATATTAATTTTAGAAATTAATAAACCTATTAAGAAATAATTAGTACAACCCTTTTAAAGAGGAATAGTTATCTCTCATTTTAAAAAATAGTTATTTATAAGAAATGACTATTTTTTGTAATACAAATATAACCAAACAACTGAATAGTTAAACCATGAAAATATCTATTACATTACAGTGCTTGTTACTATCTACCAAACATACCATTTGTCTTAGTTTTTTCTTTTTTTAAAAGAAAAATTAGCAAACTAGGTTTTGTTTTTTTTTTTTTTTTTTTTTTTTAATAATCTAACTTTTAGCTTTTTGTCAAACATTTACCATAAAAAATTACAAAAAAGCTATTATTTTTTCCGTCCACTATACAAAGAGTCTTTTGGTTAAGTATTAGTAAAACTCGAGTGTTGGGGGATTATGTTCACTGTGGCAAGTTATGCAAGTAAATGATGAGAGATGCAAAAATTGGGGAGAGGAGAGTGAGTTTGTCACCAAACTAAATGGGTACTTCAATTTAGGGGTAAACTAGCCGAGTATTAAAAATTCAAGCAAGTTTATTTAATTTTTTTTCAAACATGAGCCGAGTTCGAGCTTATCGCAAAACAAGATTTTATATTCAAACTTGGCTCATTTATTTGTTGAGCAAGCTCGAGCTTATTTACAAGCTACTTGATTAACTTATTATTTTCCTAAATATTATGAAACCATAACTAAAATGTTTTACCTCTTCACAATTCTATGATATTTAACTATGAATAGCCTATTTATATCATCAATAAGCTACAAATAATAATTTATTATCATATGAACTTATTGACAAACATATACAACTTAATTTCAAGTCTATATAAACAAATTTTTAGACAAGTACTATACATATGTAAAAATATATATATTATTTATAGTTAAATTGAGTCATCATGTTCACAAACACATTTTCACATTTGAACTTGACTTGTTTAGTAATCAAGCCTAAACATAAGACTTCAAATTATAGATATTCATTTGGACGGAATCAAATTCCCAGCGTAAGGCTACTTTAAATGTGCAATACATTAACCTCAGGGCTACACGTTGGATTTTGATAAGGAGCAGAAAACTAATGCATTTAAATTAAAGAATCAGCTTTATTAGTTTATTTACACAACAGATTAAATTAGTTCTACAAATTTAAATTTGTTAACGTGTAATAGACCATGGGGTTTTAGGCCCACTTTATTTATCCCGCATAGCACACTTACTTGTATGATATACATACTAACACACTCTGCCTCCTAAATAAAAACACTCATATATATATATATATATATATTATTACTTAAGAAATACAATACTGTTGATTTAGTATTTCTAACATGGTATTAGAGAACTTTAACCTGTTTTTAGTAGTCTTGTTTTTCTTTGGTGTTACTCCAAACTCATAGTCACTTCCACTATCACAACCGCCGCCGCAACCATTCATTGTTGAATCTCCAATGTCTCTCAGTCATCATCTCTAGTTTCAGACCTACATCCGCCTCCATTAAGGAGTCTTACACCGCAAAGACCACTTCCATTATTGTTGTTGTCGTGAATCTTACCCCGATTATGCTTTTGCAGGTACCACTATGATCATTCTCCATCGATCTACTCAATCATGGAAATCTCACTACCATCGGAGTCTTCACACACTACCCAAGGATCGGCATCAGAGTCACGTGCCTGCATCTGATCCCTACTGATGTCATCCGTGATGTCATCTGCTTATATCAATCCTAGCTTACGTCATTGCCATGTCATTGTCTAGTCTTCTACTTACGTTACCCTGACGCCATTAGCTTACGTCAACAACACATCTGTGCTGACGTCATCTTGCCTACGTTAGCATCGACCCGAATCCAACCACTGTTGACTTTGACTTCATTGACTATTTGTTGACTTTGACCTGCATTGACTGTTGACTTTTTTGAGGTTTGACTTTTTACCATTCAGGTGCTCCTTACCTAATTTTTCCTGTAGATTTCATTTTTACAAACTACTTTTGCATAATTTGCCTCTAAATGGATGAAAATGATATTTTTCATCCTCCTCCAATCAATACTATTTATCTTAGTTTTAAGTTATGCACAGTTTTCTTAAGGGTCGCATGCTCTAGCAATTTTGTGCTAGTAAAATCATTAATCCTATAGAGGGGGTAGCTGAAGAATATACTATCTTCATCACTTTTATGGTTGAATGGGACAATCACAGTAACATGATTCTCACTTGGCTCCGAAACACCTCTATTTCTTCCTTCTATGATGTTGATCGGGAAGGAGATCCCACTAATCAAAGGTCAACTACTATTATTGTTTTTTTCATGGTTCTTCTTTGATCTCTTGGCGAAGCAAGAAGCAATCTGTTATGGCCCGCTCCAACACTGAATTGGAATATTGTGCCCTTACAGATACCACGTCTGAACTCATCTAGTTTCGATGGCTTCTTAAGGATTTAAGTGTTTCTACATCCTCTGATACTCCTCTTTAGTGTGATAACCAAAGTGTCATTCATGTTGCTCACAAGGATGTCTTCTATGAATGGACTAAACACATCGAGATTGATTATCGTTGTATCTGTTGTTATCTTGTTCATGGTGCTCTCAAACTGTTCTTAGTCTCCTCTCAAGATCAATTTGCATATATCTTCACCAAGTCACATCCTAAAAGAAGCCTCTGTGCTTTGGTTGATAACCTCAAGTAGGTCTCACGACCACCTTGAGTTTGAGGGGGCTTGTTAACTTGTAATAGACTATGGGTTTTTGGCCCACTTTATTTATTTTGCATAGCTCATCTACTTGTACTGCAAACTCTGCCTCCTATATAAAGGCACTCATGTATATTTTATTACTTGGGAAATACAATACTATTGATTCAGTATTTCTAACAAAATTAAAGGTTTTGCTTCCTTCCAACTAATCTTTTTCCTAGTAGTTTATTTGTACAGCATATTTTTGTTTTAAGTTCCAAATTTAATCTATTGTGTAAAATTTATAATGGGTAAGATTTCCTTTTCTTATCTTGTATGAACGTTGGGTGTTATGTCAAGAGTTTTATAGTTCAACTAATTGACATTTCCTAATATTTCTAGGACATCTATGGTTCAATTTCTTCCTACCAGTTATAATTATTGAATTAAAAACCAAAAAAAAAAAGAAAATGGTGGTGCGATCAAGACATAATAAGTCCAGGGGTTCTTAAGATTAAAAATTCTCTAAATTTTACTTTTAGATATTGGTCGTAATCCCGAAATTTATGCCGCACCGACAAGAATTGAAAATGTACCCATCAACCATGCTAGAAAAAGCTAGTATACTTATAAAAGCAAGCATCAATTTACACGAAGGAGTTCACCTTATGTTATCTTGGTCATAATTCCACGCAAAAAAAGACAAAGAATTGACTTTGTCTTTGGGTTGAATCACAAAATTGTCTTCCAAATCCAAATAGATGGACTTGTTAAAAAAAAATTAAGAGGGTGAAAATTTTCCACAAAAAATCTTATTTTTATGTTATCCTGATGCGGCTTTCTCAAAACCAGACTAATGCCCACCTTAATTGTGGGCTCAAAACATTTTGTGCAATCTTCATATGAAGAATTTTCCCTTCCCTTTGACTTCTCAACATATATATCTTTTCAATCCTAGAGGAATCGTGTAAAGATAAGAGTATAATGCATTCCTTGGTAACCTTCATATTTTTTTTTTTTTTTTTTTTTGATGACTGAAACGGTATAAATATATTAAAGAAAAGAAAGACAGATCATCACCCCGAGGTCTACCGAATTTGGATAACCCTGGTAAATTTGGATAACCCGATATATATATATATATATATATATATATATATATAATTTGGATAACCTTATATATGTGTGTGTCGATAAATGGCTCGGATAAGAGTATTGGGCCGTGGGCCACACCCGAGGACACCAAATAGCCCGATGACAAACAAGTATTAGTAAAAGTAAGTAGGTTATCAGGCTGAGAACGAGAGTTGGTCACGACAAGCTGGCGATGTTGTCCGAGGAGACAAACCTCCTCGGGAAATAGAAGGGAAGCCTGAAGTCTGATCACCCAACAAGTACTAGGAAGTAGACAACCATGCTTGGAAGGAGGATAAGCTTTAAAGAAAGGAGAGTCAACAGAGAATTGAAAAATATCTGGGAAAAAAGCTGTTACTACTACATTGAATACTCTACACCTAACCAACTGGCCACATTAGTGTAAAGGTGATGCTTGATCAGTGACCTTTAGCCTTACAGCTACTCACAAAAACTTCAATAAAGTTTTGATTGGACAAGTATCAAGAAGATGAGTTATTTGATCGACAAGTGGAGGGCCAAGAGGAGAGAAGCTGAAGGACTATAAAAGGGAAAGGATTCCATTAGGAGGGAGGGAAGAACTACTTTGTAATCAAGGACTTGAATATTTGGATAAGTCTAAGTGCTAAATACAAGAACATACCATCCTTGGACTTGATCAAGGAGGGTTTTTCTTTTCAACTTGTTATTCTTGTTCATTCCAACACTAAACTAAGTGATTCTTACTTGACTCGTTAAACGTTTAATATTAAACCCACTCTTTAACAAATTTATTGTTGTGGGCTTGTTGGGTCATTGTCCAAATCTATTGGGCTATGAACCAATTTACATCATTACATTTACCATATGATCTATAAATTTATCTTTTATGTATTTTTTTCAAATTAAAATACTTGGAACTTAAATAATTGATTGATGACAATGCTATTTATCTTTGATTGTCTTGAAATTTTGCAAGTGTGGTAAATATATGAAATTATTGTAATCCATCGGTGTATTAGTCAAAATTTGCACCACTTTGAAATCCATTGTTGAATTATATTATCTTCGTATATTCTCCATATTTGCGAAATTTCAAGGTAATCAAAGATTAATAGCCTTATCATCAATAAATTTCTTAGCTTTAAGTTTTTGTACTTTTAAATGATGCATAAAAGATGAGTTTATGGATTGAATGATAAATAACATTCGATTGGCATGAAAATTGAATCCAATTCTCTAGGTTTGTGTGTGTGTATTTATGTATATGTGTGATTTTGGGGTTTATGATAAAATTAACGGAGTTTTTGAGAAAAGTAAAATGAGGCTTAATTAGGCATGACATAATTAGGACCACGCCCTATATCATAGGTTTTTCTGAAATTATTCTATATGATAAATTGTGATTAGTTCTTTGTCACTTTTACATAAACCCATTGTCTTTTCTCTACCACTCACACTAAGCCACATAAGATAGTTGGGGGAAAAGGTGTAATAAAAGCTATTGTCCATTATTTATTGATCAGACATAAAAATAAACATGGGAGATGGGTAATCAGTTTTCCCCTTAAGGTATGACTAAGCACTAGCGTGAAACTTTGGTCTCTTAAATTTGGGTAAACCACTGCATACTCTTGGTCCGATGGTCACTCCACAAGTATAAGTGCTTGTGGAGGGCAAAGGGCAGAGTTTAAGTTTTTAAGATGAAGTTTCTCACACATATACAATTAGATTGGGCTAGAGTAAAATCTCTATCTTTTATTAAAAAAAAGGGTAAGTTCTTGAATATGGTGAAATGATTTTCAAATGTTTGCGTGGAAATAGATTCAGTTAATTTTTCTAAACGGCTTATAGCAAGTAGTTTATGCTCTTACCACATGTCGTCTATGCTCTAGCTTATTATTGTATATATAAATTATTTTTCAGCTTGTTGAGAACTAATTGTTTCAGAAAGCTATAGATTGAAAATTAAAAAAAAAAAAAAAAAAAAAAGGGTAGTGATTGTACTTATAAATGTGATTGAAAAATCTAATGATCCATTTGAGTTGAGGGGAATAAAGTAGAGTAAAGTAAAATTAGCCTAAAATTAGTCTATTTTTAGTCAACTCTATTTTACTCTTTCTCTCTTCCCTCTCAATCCAAACAAGCCCAAAAGACAAAAACTGTACTTGAAGTAAATGTAGTTTCAAAAAGGGATACCAAATGAAAAAATTTAAAACCACACTATTTTGTGCTATAACTTTGCTACAATTTTATTGTGGTAAGTTATGAGCAATTAAAAAAAAAGTAATGAATATATATATATATATATATATATATATATATATGAGAGTGACATATAACTAATCACAAACCGAAACCATTTTTAACGCAGCCGGTTTTGTAAAACCATGCTTAATTAAGCATTTCCGTGAGCTAGTCTTTCGACCAATGGGGAGTTAGTCAAGCAATATAGGAACTTCTGCTCAATTGTTTAAACGAAGACATGTCAAAATTTCGATCCTACTTTGCAAGTTTCATGTTATATATTTTGTACCGTTCATATTAGAGCATACATATGACAAAAAATTTGTCCCTTTCAAGGAAACAAAAAGAAAGAAGACAAAAGAATAAAAAAGCAAAACAAAACAAAACAAAAAAAAAACAAGATGCTGATGCATATCCTCTGATCTCATCATTCCCTAAAAGAGCTTTTCCATTTCAATGAAAATAGATAATTGCACAGTTAAAAGAAAGAAAAAAAAAATCATATTTTCTCTCATAAAACTAAGTTATGATAGTTATATTGTGTATATACACAATTAAAAAAAACGCGATTTCATAATTTCATATTTCACATTTATATCAAGAAATCTTGTTTTCAAAACATTATTTTAATTTGTGTGTGTATGACAGTGCTTAATTCAATTTGTAGAGCGTAAAACAATTTGATACTTACCAAGTTCACAATGACTTCATTAGCTATCAGCCACATAATAATAATAATAATAACAATAATAATAATAAATTACAGACATAAGATTCCTTTCCAACATATTTTTTGTTCCCACTAGAACCATTCTTTTCAGATGGTTATTTAAACCGTTATACTTTTACCCCACCTTCAACAAATAAACCTAGCAAAAAGCCTAATCCGAACTCTCAGTCAACCTGTCCTACAGTTACCTTTCTATATGAAAATAGAAGTACTTTTCTATTTGCCTTTCCATTTCAGTGGACAATCATGTCTACCGACGTACACCTTAAATTTCTGTTCTTGTTCTTCTTCTCATCCTCCTCGTGGGATTCACATGCTCAACATGCACCTGGTGTTGCAGCTCGTAATAGTCTCAAACCTGGCGATACGCTCAATTCCTCAAGTTCACTAAATTCTCCAAATGGGAGGTTCATGTTGCAGTTCTACCCGTGGCCTGCTGCATTTGGTACTACTAACTACACATACTTAGCGATTTTCAGAACTTTTGATTCGCGTTTAGTATGGTATACAAGTCAAGGTATTCCAATAACCAATGACTTTGACCAACTCGCCCTCGAGAACAATGCAGGATCATTGGAAATCAGGCGCCATGGTGGCAATCCTATAGAGCTATCCTCTTCTCCTCAACCTAACAATAACACTGTGGCTTCTTTATTGGATTCTGGCGATTTTGTCTTCAATGAAGTGTTCTCCAATGGATCTAAGAAGCAGGTGTTATGGAAAAGTTTTGATTATCCAGGGAAAGTGTTGTTGCCTGGTATGAAATTAGGGGTAAACTACAAAACTGGTCAAAATTGGTCACTCATAGCATGGCTGACTGACGACTACCCAGTTCCAGGGGCTTTCACTCTTGAATATTCGGGACACCAACTGATCATTCGGCGACGCGGCGTGGTTTATTGGAAGAGTGGGATCTTGAGAGGCAACGAATTTGAGAATATTTCACCACAAGTAACATCCATGTATCATTTCATCGTTGTATCAAATGGAAATGAAGAATCATTCTCTTTCGTGTCCAAAAATGGAAACCAGGAATCGCGGTGGTTGTTTTCTTCAACAGGGCAATTACTTGGTGATGACCCGCAACCCATAGCCCAAGCAGATATATGTGATGGCTACAACATTGATGGAGGCTGTCAAAGGTGGAACCAGCCACTGTGTAGGCACCACCATAAATCTGGCTACACAGTTGAACTTAATCGTGGTTATTTTGTGTCTGAAGATGATTCAAGCTACAATATCTCAGATACAAATCTTGGCATCAGTGATTGTAAAGTTAGCTGCTGGGGCAATTGTAACTGTGTGGCTTATACTTCTCTATTTGCAAATAGAACTGGATGCAAATTTTGGACAAATATTTCCAACTTCGTTCCAAGCGACTTGACATATTTAGATCTTGTCTATATTCTATCTCCAAAGCTTTCTCACAGCGGTAAGTTTCATCGTTCTGTTTCTATGAACAATAGACAAGATTCCAATTTCAACAACATATCTTGGGCCGTGTCATGAGATGCATTTCTACGTGCACGGAGCAAACCCAAAGCCTTAAGATGATTTAGGGCAACAATTATTTCGAAGACCAAACCTTTAGGACAAAATAATTAAAGGTAATTCATAATTTAGTGCAGGTCTTAATTTTTGTGACCCTAGGTTTTTTTGGAAAATGTTGAGAGTCCATTTAACTGTTACGATTTTGTTTTCTAAATCTAGTAGTGTACTACCATGTTATTTAAATTTTTAAGTAGCATGATATAAGATACATATTTAGATTTATAACATGAGTAATGTTTAGGAAAGTTTTGAGGGTATCTGTTACTTTTCTGTTATAATATTTATCTAAATCATGAAATATTTTCACAATCATTCTCCCATAATTCTCTAATAAGAGTAGGGTTATAAATGAACTGAACTATTTAATATCAACTTCAACTCAATTTGAAAGAAATTATAAGTTAGTTTAAGTTCATTTAGTTAACAAATAAATTAAGTTTAAGCTCGAATATTAATAAGTTGATCTCAAACATAATAATGTGCTCTCGAACAAAATTAGAGAGTATGAGATTTGATTAATTTATATTTAATATTATATGTTTATATGTATAAATTTTTAAAACATATTTATACAGACATTAGATTAGAATCTGTACAGATGTAAATAAGTCTATAAGCAGTCAAATTAATAGATTCTTTAAAAAAAATATATCAAATTTGTTAATTATATATATGGTCAAATTTTGTAGTAAAATTATATACAATTTTAACTATGTAAGATTGATGAATCTAACTATTTAATATCAGCTTCAACTCAGTTTGAAAGAAATTAGAAGTTAGTTTAAGTTCATTTATTTAATAAATAAATTAAGTTTAAGCTTGAATATTAATAAATTGATCTCAAACAAAATAATGTGCTCTTGAGCAAGATTAGTGAGTATGAGATTTGATTTGATTTATTTATATGTGTATAAAATTTTAAAACATATTTATACGGACATGAGATTAGAATATGTACAGTTGTAAATAAGTTCAAAAGATATCAAATAAGTAGATTCTAAAAAAAAAACAACAAAAAATATCAAATTTATTAATTATATAGATGGTCAAATTTTGTAGTAAAATTATATACAATTTTAACTATATAAGGTTGATGAATCTAATTTTTGAAAGTTTATAATAAAAATCATTATATATAATTAATTAAAATAATATAATTTCAATTATAATTTATTTATTTATTATTAGCATAAATTTGTGAAGTGACAATTTTTTTTTAGTTGTAGTGTTTACTATATATGGAAAAAAAATAAGTTAATCAAAAGACTCAGCAATCTATTAGGTCAAGTTATATGGTCTGTAAATCTGCTTTTGTTCCAAGGGTCATTTTAAGTTCAGTGTATAGGTTAGCTGTCCTAGCAATCAAAACCCCTGGCCATCACAGCTGGGTTCACCCAGCTCTTTTGTAATCAGTCTCTGACTTTTATCCATTGCTATCAAAAAAAAAAAAAGTTATATGGTCTGTATTTTAGATGGAATCTCAACCTATTGGCTCAAGTTTATTGAACGCAAATTAATGATAGAGAACCATAAATTTAATAATGAATTAATGTCATAAAATAAAATTTTCAAATTTTAAATGAATTATGACAGCCTGGCTTTTGTATGTTAACTTCTTCAACTCTGCGTGTGACGCCGACGTAGATCCATTAAGCTAATTACGCAACCTCAAGTTGAATAAATAAGTTATTTCTTGCTCAAAAAAAAAAAAAAAGAAGTTATTTCTTTATAGGTGATTCTAACTCACAACTTCACAAATGTAACATGAAAATATCAAATTTTCCTACGTGTACAATGTCGATGTGCAATACTTAGAATTTTCAAATGATTACTAACTCCTCCATTTATGACTGAATGTAGGAAAAAATAAGTGGGTATGGATTAGCATTGCCATTAGTGCCTCTGCTCTACTTGTGACTTTTTTCTGTATATTGTGTTATCTACGAAGAAGGAGAACAGTCGAACTCCAAGGTACGTAGGTCGTTAAAAGATAGATTGAACTGGCTAGATAATTCCTTGATTATTTACTATCATCAAATGAAAATTATGATTTTACGTAAATTTATTCAGGGGTCGATAATGAAATACAGGATGAAGATCGATTGCTTAGTTTAGTGATTTCAGAGAGATCTATTAATGCGAATGAGATTCCAAATGATAGAAAGAAGGTGCCTGATATAAATGTTTATAGCTATGAATGTATTTCAACTGCCACAAACAACTTCTCATTAGAAAGCAAGCTTGGAGAAGGGGGCTTTGGACCAGTTTACATGGTAATAAGCTATAAATTTTTTTCGAAAGAGAGATAATTAAACTAACTTGTGTATAGCACTGGCTAAAACCTTTTTTGATCATCACAATAGGGAAAATTGCCAACAAATCAAAAAATAGCTGTGAAAAGACTGTCAAGAAATTCAGGGCAAGGAATAATTGAGTTCAAGAATGAGTTGATACTCATATCTAGACTCCAACATATCAATCTTGTTAAGCTTTTGGGTTGTTGCATTTTTGGAGAAGAAAGGATGTTAATCTATGAATACATGCCCAACAAAAGTTTGGACTACTTTTTATTTGGTACAAGAAGCATTCAATTTTTTTCCTTAGACTCCATATGTTTTCTTCAACAAATTTATTTATTTATCCATGTTATCTTATATAATAAAGTTTATTGATCATATAAATTTTTTTAATATTGGCTAGATTCAAATAGAAGCAGGCTACTAGATTGGAAGAAGCGTTTCAGTATAATTGAAGGAATTGCTCAAGGATTGATCTATCTACATAAATATTCAAGGTTGAGAGTAATTCATAGAGATCTAAAAGCTAGCAACATACTTCTCGATGAAAATATGAATCCGAAGATTTCTGATTTCGGCATGGCAAGAATTTTCAAACTAAATGAACTCGAGGCAAATACTAATAGAATTGTTGGAACGTAGTAAGTTAATTAAACATCATTCGTCTAGAAAAAGTCAGCACATCCATATACTTGAGTTTATTTCACTGCTAATACTACTATTCTTGTAATCTTATCAATTCATCATTTGTAAATTTGAAATGCTTGCTTTGTGTTTTGGTGCAGTGGTTACATGTCTCCTGAGTATGCTATGGAGGGTGTGTTCTCTACAAAATCTGATGTTTATAGCTTTGGTGTCTTAATGCTTGAAATCGTGAGTGGAAGAAGAAGCAACAGTTTCTATCATTCCAAGGATGCACTCAATCTTGTTGGATATGTATGTAATATAAATATAAAATATCCATCATCTATATTTTCATAGTTGTGTGCTTGCAACATTTTAAATAACCTTTACCTTTTTTCAGGTGTGGGGTTTATGGCAAGCAGATAAAGGACTAGACCTAGTTGATCCCACAATAAGTGATTCATGTGTTAAATATCAAGTATTGAGATGCATTCAAGTCAGTCTTTTATGCGTGGAAGATGGTGCAATTGATCGCCCTACTATGTCAGATATGCTATCTATGTTGACAAATGAAAGTACAAAATTGCCTTTACCTAAAAAACCAGCATTTTCTATTGCAAGGAAACAAATTGAGGCAAATATTCCTAACAAGGAATTAAATATTTATACAATGAATGGGTTGTCCATTTCTGATATGGACGCCCGATAGAGGGTGTGATTTTCTTTTGTTTTCTTTTATATATATCAAATGGGAATAAATATATTAAATGTTCAGTTTCCTTCATTGAATTTCCTTCAATAATCGTAAGGTAGCTGATATCATGGCATCAAGTGAAGAATATCACTTTAGTTTAGCTAATTAATTAGTTCAAATATCTTCTAGTACCTTAAGTTTAGACTTTAGGACAACTATAAAATTTTCTCATTTTATTTTTTGGTTTCTATTTTTAAAATCCTTTCTTATATTAGAATTAGAATAGGGTCAATCACCCGTTAACCACCTATGATGAGGCCCTTTACTTCTCCGAGGCTTTGTCCAATGCCTTAAATGTGACTTTGAGATCTTTAATTCAATTGTGATTTTTATACCTTTCTTATAGTAAATCTTTCTTTTATAAAAATGCTAAAAAACAGAACAGTTAATTCCAATGTGGGCCTTTGGAATTTTTAATTCAAGGCTACCTCAAACAAACTAATAGCCCTTTGAATGTGGTTGATTTTATCACAGAAAAAGGTATTTGGGACCTTAATATATTATTTTTAGATTTATCATTGTTGGGTTATAAATTGACTCCAATTAAATTAACTAATTATCCAAAAGTTGATTAATTAGTCCAATTACACACAAGATTCAATTAAAGCATAACTACATCAACAATATAGAATTAAATGTAACAGAAAAGAAATTTGACACACAAGTGATATGGCCATGATAGGGAAAATCTTTGCAAGAAAAACTTCAACGGGTAATTATTAAAGGCACAACTTTTGAAGAAACCACTATAAAAAATTGAGATTACAAATATAAGGAATCTTCTCCTATCTTGAACAACTTGCCTACTGTAGAATCTATTGATCTATCAAACTCAACTCCAACCCAAATGGACTACTTCTTTAAGCTGACTTCTTCTGAGTACGAATCTCCAATTTATGACTAAGCCCCTATAGCAATTCTTGATTATTACAGTTGAATTTTGCAATAGTTTCACATATAACCCCAATAAAATCTTCAGAAACTTTGCTTTGTACTTCACCCAAAGGCACATAAAAGTTGTGCAATATCACCTTCTTCTCTATTTTTGGAACTCAAAGATTTAATAGCTAGAGGCTAGGGATTTTCAAAGAGAAACCCTTCCGTTTTTTTACTGTACCAACTTCTTTGAAGTGGGATTTGATAGGCCTTTAAATAGACTATCAAACTAGGTTGTAAAAACCCATAATTTCAGCAACTTAAAATAAAACATTTCTGGATAATTCAAAATCTGCAAATCCCCACCAGTCAGCTTGTGTAATTATTCAATTAAGCTCAATCAGTTGACCTGCAGTCGAGCTTGGAATCTAGGAACCATATTGCGCAGTTCTTGAGTAGTTTTCTTGTGTTTTCATTTGATACCACTTGAATACTTCAAATACATCATATCATATATGATACTATATAATAAAAGATGGAATTAGGGGTCGTGATTGTGCCAAGTGACTTTACTAAATTGCAGAAATTTTTTTAGATTTTAAAAAAATAGATACAATTTTTTTTTGTTCTTATCTTCTTCTCCTATAATTTTTAAGTTGATAAAAATCTTAATTTAGTTGCAATTCAAATTCTTCATCTAATGCTTTATAAAAAAATATATATATATTAATTAAAGAAAATAGCAATGGCAGTAACTTTTTTTTTTTTTTGGTGAAAATCACTCAAGTTTCAATGTCTCCTCCCATTCTTTCAAGGACAAAAATTAAATTTTAATGTAAGTCTCTCTACTTCAAATTTGTAAATGTTTAGTAACTTAGATTGTTCTTAATTATTGAATTGAGGTTTCCACTCAAGTATGCTTTCAATAATTTTTTAAGTTGATAAAAATCTTAATTTAATTACAATCCAAATTCTTCATCTAATCACTTATCATCTTCTCCTATAATTTTTAAGTTGATAAAAATCTTAATTTAATTACAACCCAAATTCTTCTTCTAATGCTTCACAAAAAAATCTTAATTAAAAAAATAGCAACGTAGTATAATCTTGCAGTAGCTTTTTTTTTCTTTGGTTGGGTGAAAATCACTAAAGTTTCGGTGTCTTCTTCCATGCTTTCAAGGAAATAAAAAATAAAATTTTCATGTAAGTCTTTCTACTTCATATTTTTAAATGTCTAGTAATTTAGATTGTTTTTAATTATTGAATTGAATTTTCCACTTAAATATGCTTTCAATCATTTTTTTTAATAGATTTTAATTATTAAATTCATGGTTCTTCCATTTGAATATTTCTTGAACCTTAAATCTCAATATACTATGCAAAATCATTTTATAATTTTTTTAGGTATCTCCTTTTATATTAGTTATATAGTTATCTACCATCTTCCTTTCAATTATTTTATACATATATAAATGCCTTTTTTTTTTTAGGAAACATATAGATTCTTACAATATGCATTCATTATATAACTTAAAAGTAAAATATTCATTTATTTTTATTTTTAATTAAATTAATAAAAAGATTATTTAAATATAAATTTTGATTAAGTCATGCATTGTACAGGCATAATACTAGTTTAGACTAAGACTTAATTACATTAAAAAAAAAAAAAAAAAAAAAGTATTTTGACTCGAACATGCCAACATATAAAAAAGAGACCCTATCAATTATCAACCTTCCTACTTTACCCACTCATATGTTAGCAATACCTTTTGCGGTTTTAATTACCACATTTTCCATTTGGTCACTGATTTCCCCATTTGACCCTTAAACTGGGGCGTTTGTTCTATTCAGTTTGCTTTTAGATACGTCACTAAACAAGATGGAATTGAGCCCCCACACATACAACTGGAAATGTATTTGGATTTCGGAAGATTCCGTACCCACCACCCAAAATACAACTTTCTATTTAGAAATGTAAGCACAATTGAATACCATCACACATAGTAGGCATCTCCTTACCAACTGATCCCTAAACTACCTCCAATGTTGTTTGCCAAAACATTATTGTTTGGAAAAACAATAATGCTAATATCACATACTTTGTTACGGGTGTCTTATGTGGTAGACTATAATTGGTTGTCTATTATTATCACATGGATGTATTATTTCTTATTGTTGTGCAAACTAGCACCCTAGGATGCAAATCAATAATAGTAATATGCGGAATTAAATAACAAATACACATAAAGAACACAAGAATTTATATAATTCTGCAAACGATGATGGAGAAATTTCATTATAAAAAATGGGATAATTGCAGTAAATCAACCTGTGGTTTGACCAGTTTTAACAAAGTCTACCCATGGTTTAAAAAGTATCACTTAACATGGCCTACCTGATGTTCCCACTGTTAGACAGCCATAACCCACATCTACCTTTTCACCATTAAAAATAGGGGTAAATGTGTCTTTTTCATTATATTTTATGTCTCTCTCCTCTTTTCTCTCCATCTTCTTCACATACAATATAAAAGAAAAATATCAAAAAGCAAGTCAAGATAAAATTTGTTTCATCATTTTTCATATACATAATTAGCACAAAGTTTTACAAAAGAGGGTAGACAAAGAAATTTTTCAAACCATAACATAATTTTACAAATTTGAGTTAATAATCTCTATTACAAAATGGGGTGCCCATTTTTTGGGTTAAATGAGCTAAAATGAAAACCCAGAAATGTATATGGAATGATGCGTTTAACGTTCTTACCCAATGCCCACTGCAATTGCCAAACATATTTTTACAATGATAAGAAAACCAATACACCCATAGTCACAAAAAAAGCCACAAATCCACGTGAACATACACCCACAAATACACTAGCCTTCCACTACAAAATCCAAAAATTGACTACTCAATTCTTCACATAACAATCACAAAATAAAATCAATTAAATACAAATTGAGGATAAAGGTATCCACCAGTTTCCACATTCAACCAAATTTTCATTTGTTGATGCCTCACTAAATTGCAGCTCTTTCATTTTCTGTAGAAATTAACATCCAAAGGCATCAACATTTTGACAACAAATATGAAAAACCCAAAAAATTTTGCCTCAGGAAATTTCAATTCTAACGATTTTTCTCTGCATTAACTAACATCAGTTTGCATCAAAAAGCTACTTCTATCTTTAGCCTAGGCTTTCTCTCTCTAAATCTCCAACCCTCTCTCTTTTGTTGGGTTCTCTAAAAAAAACTCAGATCTGCAAGTAAAAAAAAAAAATCTGCAAAAAAAAAAAACCCAACAATCTAGTAAATCCAACACCACAGCCAACTCACTAAACCATTAAATCATAGCCTCACCAAACTACCACCTCCAACACCACCACCGTTGTTATCCACTACCCAAAAACACAGAGTGGGAAGCAAAAACAAAGAAACAAGAAAAACGAAATCGTGAGAAGGGAAAGCATTCAACTCATGAGATTGGAGTAGTGGCAAGCAGTAAAGCAACCTAATTGTCGAGATCGGCTGAGATTGAAGCAGCAAAAAGAGTGGTAGCGAGATCGGCGAGATTTGAGCGCGAGATCGGAAGTAAGAACGCTGTTAGTCTCTTTCATGTCCCTTTTATTCTTTGATGAATAATCTGTGTCTTTGTAGATTAATTTATGCATAACCAAAACACAAAAAAAGTAGTTGTAGTAATCTAATCTTATGTTAACGAGCCCTAAGAAAATAATGTGAGAAAGTTTTTCTTAAGAGGTGTTTGATCCGTTTTCTTTTATGATTTTTTTTTTATTAAAATGTGTTTTTTCTAACGGCAATGAGAGAGGTAGGTAATGACTATCTAACAGAAGGCACCTCAAGTAGGTTAAGTGATACTTTTTAAATCATGGGTAGACTTTGTTATAACCGGTCAAACCATAGGTTAGTTTACTGCAATTACCCCATAAAAAATTATGGAGATACAATAGTGCACAAGAACACTTTCAAGAAATTCAAATCCCAATTAAATCCTAGCACTTTCACAAAAGAAACAATAAGAATTGAAGCTGACTGCCTCTCTTTTTCTCTATTTTCTTATGCAGTTATACCTATTAGGTTATTAGAATTCTTGATCCCTTTATGCCGTACAACACAAACATAATATATGCATTTATATATGTCATAGGTTAGCAACACTTGGAATTATATATCTAGTTGTATTTGGTCATAATTGACCGGCTTATAAGCAATAGGCCTTGTAGGCTTCAGTGGCATTTCAAGCCACAGATTGAACCCACATCAACAAAACTCCACCTTGGCTTGAATTGATAATGCTACACAAGCAATCTCCTTAATCGCCTCCACCTTAGCCCTTAAGGGCTCACAAGCTACAAACACCAACCAAGTCTAAGTAGCTCTTGAACTTGTTTGTTGAAACTGGGTTTTTCAACATATCTAAGGCATTCTCTTCCTCTTTCTATGAGTTATCCTTAGCCACTAACCGTGCTTTAAATTTTTCACGTTCATTTTTTGATAATTCTTCTTTCTTGCAGTACACCCACTTGCAACCATTAGTCTTCTTTCCCTTGGACAATGTCACTGATTCTCTAGTTTTATTCTTCTGTAGTGACCCCATCTCTTCTACATACCTATAAGCTGATGGATCTCCATTGCTAGTTATGGGAGCAAAGCTAATTGTGTCTTCAAAGCCATATCTATGTGGTGCTTTATGCACACACTTCTCTCTTCCTTTAATAATTGAATAAGGCTCTTCTTTTTGCTGCTATGGATCAATATCATTATCATCACCCTCATCACTAGGTGAACTATTCTCGTCAAACTTTGCCTCAACTGTTAATTTCTTCTGTGAATTATCATCACATGTTTCTGCTTCATTCTGTTTCAACATATAGGCTTCATCAAATATGATATCTTTGCTAGTTACCTTCTTTTTTTTTAGATTGGATCCTAAAACATGTAACCTTTAACACCTTTTTCAAAACCAAGAAATATACATTTTCTTGACATTGAATCCAATTTAGAACGCTCTTCAATCTACACATGCACATAACCTAGACAAGCAAATATTTTTAGACTCAAATAATAAATTGGTCTACTTGACCAAACCTCTTCTGGAATATTGAAATCAATGGCTGATGATGGAGATCTATTAATAATGAAGCTTTTTGTGTTAACTGTCTTTGCCCAGAACACAGGCAACCCTGCATTTAATCTCATGCATTTGGCTCTTTCTTCTAAGGTTCTGTTCATTCTCTCTGCAACACCATTCTGCTATGGAGTTCCTTTAACTGTGAAGTGACAAGTAATAACTTCTAATTCACAAAATCTTTTGAATTCTTTATCTTTATATTGTAGTCCATTATCTGTTCTAAAGTATTTTCCTGTCAGTTTGATTTTCAACCTATGTTTTCCACTTTTTAAATATGTCAAACACATCAGACTTATGCTTCATAAAATATATCCATACCTTTCTAGAGTAGTCATCAATGAAACTGGTGAAGTATTGAAAACTACCATGAGAAAAAATTAAGGCTGGACCCCAAACATCTTAATGAAGGTAGTCAAGAACACCTTTACTTGTATGAAAGCCTATCTTGAAACTAACTCTATATTGCTTCCCATGCACACAATACTCGCAAAAGTCTAGCTTCCATGTCTTCATACTCTTAAACAAATTTCTTTTGTGCAGCTCTAACATACTACGTTCACCAATATGACCAAGTCGAATATGCCATAATTTTGTGTTGTCAGTATTGGACTCTACTGGAGTGGTGACTGCAACTTTTCCTACAACTGTGTTCCCAATCAATCTATAAACTGGCTTACTTCTGTCCCTTCATCACCATCAAAGTACCTTTGGTAATCTTCATGATTCCACCCTTTGATGAGTATAAATAGCCTAAATCATCCAATACTCCTAAAGAAATTAAATTCTTCCTAAGAACTCTCACAACTTCATCAAACATCTTGATCTTCATGGTACCAATTCCAATAACTCGGCATGTAGCATCATTACCCATTTGGACCATACCATTGTTGTAAGGCTTATGCATGTCAAACCAATCTTTCTTTAGAGTCATATGATATAAGCATTCTAAATCTAAAACCCAAGATTCTGATAAAATATTGTTACTTAATGAGACTGAAAGTAAATCTGCACCAGCTTCATTGTCATCTGATGTTTCTTCAGCAACACTAGCCAATTCTAGGGGCTTTTCTATTCCTCTTCTCCTCTAAATGCTCTTTCAACTCTTTACACTAATTCTTGTAGTGCCATTTCTTGTGACAATAAAAGCACTCTACATATTTCTTTGTACGTGATCTAGACTAAGATCTGTTCCTATTGGATCTTGACTCACTTCTACCCCAATTGCTCGACTCTAACTTTACAATAAGTCTATCAGCCTGAGATCCATCACCATATTGCTTCATCTTTACGTGTGACTAGAGAGCACTAATCACCTCATCGAGTACTATAGTCTCTTTCCCATACATCAACGTAGTCACTAAATGATTAAAAGTTGTAAGGAGCATTGCTAATGAGAGTAACGCTTTATATTCGTCCTCATAATTCACCCCAAAACTTGATAATTGGTTGTTCAACATGTTAAACGTGTTGGGATGTTCCAACAAATCTAAGTCCTTCATATGCAAACTATACAATTGCTTCTTTAAGTACAACTTGTTCGTTAGATTCTTTCTCATATTAAGAACTTCTAGTTTTTCCCAAACTTCCTTTGCGGTATTTGCTTCTAGGATGTTGCGAATGACGTCATCACCTAGGTTAAGACGAATAGCGCTAGCTGCTTTCTCATCCATTTCTACCCATTCTTCATCCTTCAGATTTTTTGGTTTCTTCTCCTTCCTAAGCAAGGACTTATTAACTCCTTGTTGAATTAGGAGATCCTTCATCCACCTTTTCCAAAGAAAAACACTTATCTTACCACGAAATTTCTCTACGTCATACTTGCGCTTGACTTCTTTACTGTATTTGAAAGATTGAATCCTAACTTTACTTTGATATCACTTGCTATGCAAACTAGCACCCTAGGACTCAAATCAATAACAGTAAACAAGCAGAATTAAGTAACAAGCACACACAAAGAACATAAGAATTTATGTGGTTTGGCAAATTGCCTCCCTCCACAGCGACGACGAAAAAATTTCACTATAAAAAATATGAAGATATAATAGTGCACAAGAACACCCTAACACTCTCTCATAAAAGAAACAATAAAAATAAAAACTGACTGCCTCTCATTTTTTTCTATTTTCTTATGCTACTATACCTACTAGGTTATTAGAATTCTTGATCTCCATATGCCGTACAAAACAAACATAATATATATATATGTCATAGGTCGGCAACACTAGGAATTATATTCCTAGTTGTATTCGGTCATTACTTGACCGACTTATAAGCAATGGGCTTTCTGGGCTTTAGTGGAAATTCAAGCCACAAATTGAACCCACGTTAACACTTAAACCACCACACACAATCTGCCAAGTAGGATAATTGTGACAAAGTGCATGATATTATTGCCAAAAATGCCTATACATGTCATAAGAGACCGTCATTCGGCAAGCTACTTGTGCACCTGTTTTCAAGCGATCCAAATGATACCAAACTTTTGTAACAATAACATTCAAGACTGGTCCAGAAGCAACCAACTTTGCAGCCCATAATGTACCATGGCCCTACCCACCCTATATGGACCATTTGGCTTGCTCAGAATTCCTTCATTTTTAAAAATGAACTCACTCCCTTGTAAACAGACAAAGTCCTTCACAAGCAACACATCTGCCAAATTCTCAGTTAGGTTTGGATATCAACCAGACCCCACCCACCGAACTATTTAATTAATTAATTTTTTTTTTTTTTAAATGAAGAGTTTCTTCTTATATATGAGCATTAGCATCCGGGATGCCCAAAAAGTTTTATTTTACAATCTTAAAATCTACTTTATCTATTTTACTATCTCATTTTATAACTTGATGGTGAACCAAAAATTAAACTATCTCCAGTTCCTCCATAATGTGGTCCAGGACCAAAAATGTTAACCCAACATAAGAAGATCGTCCACTATCAGGGAAGCACCTAGACAACCCCTCAACACTTAGAAATTTTCAAGCAAAGTTTATATCCAAAAGCTTAAAATCTGGACCACATTCTACTATTACAAATTATGAACAAAATCCTCACTCATCGCCTTAACTTCCCACTAAGTTCTTAACTTCTAATAGTAGATGTAAAAGATAAGTCTAGGTCTTCTAACTTCTATAGCAGTTGTAAAAGATAAGATTGAACTTTCTAATTTCTATAGTAGTTGAGGAAGTTAAGTTTGAACTTTCCAACTTTCATCCACGTGGAGGAAGTAACTAAACAAGTAATCGCTCTAAAGCTCACTATAAAAAGACTCATCCATATCAAATGAAGGTAAATTTCTACCGCTAATTGGAATTCTTGGGTTCTAGAGAGAAAAACTAATTTAAGCATCAAAGGGTTCTTGGCTGGTTCAACCCGGTCACCTTTGATTTTCTTTCTTTTTCGGGCCTTCCAGACAACCTTAAATCCATTGAAGCTTGGAACATTCAGCCTACTGATTCTTCGTGCATCATCACAACTCACTCAACATCTCAGTTTCTATTTTTATATACAACTCATTAAAATAATATAAATTATACCATCAAATAATATAAAAAAAGAAAAGAAAAGAAAAAGAAGAGAGAGGTTAGAGTCTGAAGTGAGAGGAAGAAAGAGAACAGATTAAAAAATTATATAATCTTTACATCCTCATGAACAGTGAGGTTGCATGTACCCGAATTTGGGGAGTTTTTAAGGCTTTAGTAGGTAAAATAGCAACTGGGGGGTGTTTACACCTCCCAATACTAATGCTCTAACTGTACCAGAGGCAACCTGCAAGCCATATTTCAATTAGAATACCATTTATGTATTAATTTTTATTTTTATTTTTATATAGAAAGCATTTATGTATTAAACTAGTACATGAATTTGGGTTGTAGTGGGCCCATCAGAATTCATGTAGGAGTGATATTCTCAACTCTTAAGTGCATGGCATGATTCCTATGTAGTAGACGTACGGGGTTGTTTTGCATTCCTATTTGTATGAGATTACGGATTAGGTAGAGCTGTATTAGTAGGGTTTTTTTTATCTATTTAATTGCAACATTCTAGTTTGTTAAGATGAGTCCGATTCATCCGAATGTTTAGTTTTGGAGTTGTAGAACTGCTCAACATGGTTGTTGTTGTTGTTGTTGTTGTTGTTGTTTTTTTTTTTTTTTTTTTTTTTTTTTTTTTTTGTGGAGAATATACGGCAGAATTTTATTTAAAGAAAGTAACAAGTCTATACAAAAGCAACCATGCTAAGCCTGTACTAGCTACATAACTTTCTCTTCTCCTAACAAATAATGTAGTGACTATATATAAATTTACATCAAGGAATGCCTAAGAAAAAACAAGACAATCTTACAAATACTCAAGGGAAGCTTCCATAATTAGCTTCTAAATATTCTAAAGCATGGGCTGCAACAAACTTGGCTAAAGAAGGAGGATCAGGACGTGGGGTACCATAGTGATCCTCATTCTGTTTACTACAAATCGTCTAGTTAGTTGTGAAAAATATTACAGTTTCTCAGTCATTTTTTATTTGCACTATTTGATTAACCACATCCACAAATGAAAGATTTGCGCAATGACTCATGATCTCTCTTAAGCAGGTGGACCTCTAAACCTCGTCAGAATATGGATAGCTTAGTAGGACATAGTCTGTTGTCTCCACCCATCCTCACAACATTCACACCCAACATCAAACACAATTTTTCTTCTAGTTAGATTAGCTTTAGTATGCATTATATCTCTACAAGCTCTTCAAATGAAAGTTTCACTAATGGACCATGGAGTGATAACATGTTTCTCTATAGGAGTTTTTAAAATTAGGGTAAAACTTAAGTACGATTCAATAAGTGAATTACATTAAGTTTCCCAATTGTATTATATCACATGCTCGCATTGAATTTATTTGTCATGGGAAGATAATACTATTTGTGCTTTATTGGTGATTAATAACAAGGTGTTTGAATTTATTTGAAGAGGCTAATGTATTGTATCGAAGGAATTATATCTTTTTTTTTTCTTTGTTTTATAATTTGATAATTATAACAAGGAGGGGGATTTGAACCATGGATGTCGTGGACACACGAAGAAGTTCCGACCAATTGAGTTATAAGACTCTTGGTAATTTTGTCCTTAAAATTAAATTAAGGTTGGAGTTTGAAAAAATAATATTATTTTAATTGAAAATATCTGATGTTCTCTCTCTTCATTCATGCTACAGAACCACTCTTCTCCCTTTCTCAATCAAGGCGCTCAATCAATCTCTGCCCCTCTACCTTTTTTTTCTCTTCACTCTTGACCCTGTTGCTCTCTCCCCAGACCGAAGATGGTCATCTCGCCTCTCTCTCCCATCCTGGCTATCTCACTCGATGGTGAAGCTTGAAGGCAATGGCAAAGCTTGAAGATGATGGCGGCAATGGTAGAGCTTGAAGGCGTTGACGGTGATGTCAGATCTTGAAGGTGACAATGGCGATGGTAGATCTTGAAGGTGACGATGGCGATGGCAGAGTTTGAAGGTGATGTTTTGCTAACCTGGGTTTGTTGCCGAGGGTTGTGGCTTTTACTTGCTTACCGTGGGTTGTGGCTTTTGATCACCAAAGTTTGCCGTCATGGGTTGAATCGGTGTTTGAGGCTTAGGTTTGAATGGGTTGTCGGTTTGAATAGGTTGTGGTTCTTAGGTTGTTTCAAAGTTTTGGTGGTGAGTGGTGTTGTTCGATGTTGGGTATGAATTTCGATGGTTGTGGGTTGCTGTTGGTGGTTGTAGGTGATGGGTATTTGGTTGTAATTTGTTATGTGGCTTTGGATTTGGCTAAGTTTGGATTTTAGTTTGGTATTACAATGGTGGGTTTGGAGGTTTGATTTGTTGTTTTAATAGTGTTTTAGAGATGGTAGTGTTGTTGTTGTTGTTGTTTGGTGTTTCTAGGTGGTTGGATTGGTGATGCTGGTGTGAGTTTGGTTCTTAAGGAGAGACAAAGATGAATAGATGAGAGATAAATCAATAATTTTTTTATTATTTGTTTTGTAGTTTATATTATTTTATTGAGTTGTATCTAAAAATAGAAATTGTGATGTTGGGTGAGTTATAAAATGGGATGGCAAAATAGATAAAGTAGGTTTTTAGGTTGTAAAATAGAACTTTTTTGGCATTCCAGATGCTAATGCTGTAAGGGTGTATTTGAAAGTTCAGAAAAAAAGAAGAGCAGAGGGTAAGAGAGGGAATGAGAGAAGAAGAAGGAGAGGAGAGGGAATTTGTTGTCATTTCCCTTTATATATTTTTAATTAAATAAGGAGAAGGCGAATAGATATCCATTCTCTTTGGTTGAATGTTTTAAAGGTTAAGTAAAAGGAGATCGGAGCCGAACAAACATATAAATCAAATTTTTTTCTTTTTCTTTTTTTTTTTTTTTGCTTATTTTAAAAAAATAGGTATAAACTAAAACCATAAGGAATAGGTAAAAACATTTAAATCTCTTTTCTCTTTCCATATTCCACCTATTTAAGGAAATTAAAAAAAAGCGGTTACCCACCATGCCCACCCACAGCTCTCCCTCTCTTTTTAAAAAAATCCAAACAAGTTTCATTAAACTTACTCTCCTTTCCTCACTTCTCCTGCAATCCAAATCCAAATAAACTATAACTATTTTCAACGTCACTTTTTCCAACAAGTATTAGGCTTTTCTTTTATAGTTCAACTTTACCAACTTTTTTTATTACTCTCCCCTAGGGCTGTCTAACCCATCCGAAGACCCGACCCACCTGAGGAAACAGATTGGATTTGATCTGACCACCGGCTGACTCGACTACTCTCATGATCGGTAGCAGGTCTTTAACTCAAAAAATCGACTCTAGCAGGTTAGTTTCAATTTTCCTCCCCCCCAAACCTGAAAAATTTTAAACGATCGATGTACTAAGATTTTCTAGTGAAAATTTCAAAATTTCGGTGCAAAATTTCTAGATTCTAGCAAGATATCAGGTAGATCCGGTGAGATTTCGGCTTAATTTGGCAAAATCTCATCGAATCTGGTGAGATTTTTGCCAGATCTAGAGAAATCTCATCAAATTTTGATGAGATTTACGTCACATCTAGTGAAATCTCACTAACTTTTCACCATTTTTTATCATTTTCTTAGATGTATAACTCTGACCAACTCGCCCACCACCTGTTGGAGGTTTGATCTGCCTGATCCAATCAGTCTCTTGGTCGACGGATAGTTAATGGCTACTCTACCCGATTTGGTCGAGTCAAATGCAAGTTGAGCCCCAACTCGATCTAACCCGACCAGTGAACAGCTCTCTCTCTCTCTCTCTCTCTCTCTCTCTCTCTCTCTCTCTCTCTCTCTCTCTCTCTCTTCAAGTTTTCAACGCTTATCCATATATGCCACTTTCCCTTTCACTTTGTGAGTTGTAACCCACCTCAAAAGAGATAGTATTATATATCTAAATATTCTGAATGGGCACGTCTATAATTCCATTAAGATTAACTTTGAGAAATGCTAGTGCCACAAAATAATTCAAAAGTTTTGTTACAACTCGTCACGTTGCAAGTTGTAGCAAAATTCATGAATTATTTTGTAGCATTAACATTTCCTATTAACTTTAAGCGCAATTATTTGCAATATGCATTTTTGTTTTGGACCGGAGCAACTTTTGTCACTTTAAATTTTTAATTTTTTATCGTGGTTAGAAATTCTCTACTACTACCTAAACCTCTCCCATTCAACCCCGGACCCGGAGATGCCATTAGACCAACTTATTGGGTGACTGGGTCTTATTAGACAGTGGTATTCCTTGAATTTAAAGCCACATATTGAATTAGCAGCCTTGACAGATTAGACTCGGATCCAATGCCAGTTAAATGAGGCTAACCTTTTTTTTGAAGAAAATGAGGTTAAGTTAGATTGACATTTTGTAAAATCCTATTTATAAAGACCCGATTTCAGTTTCTAGCATAAAAATATAATCTAATGGGTTTTTGCCAATAACCAATGTCTTAAGGGTATAGGTTTAAGATAAGGCTGTAAATAAATTATGTCATTTATAAACAACTTGTACTTGACTCGATAAAATATTTGTTTATGTTTCTTTCTTTCTAAACAACCCAAACTTGAGTTTTAATTTTGTTTAACAAACAAGATGAGCCCTTAAAAATATATTCATTAATAGGTTTATGAATAATAGGGGTCGATAAATAAACAAGCTAAGCCTAAGCTTGTTTATAAGCTTGTTTATGGGCATAGTACTAAGCATGATATGTTCTTGACAAATAAACTCATATCCTACAATGAATAAATTGGGAGTTGGGACCACTCATCCAAACTAAATAAATTATATATGAGGTTGGTAATATATGTGTGTTGGATCTCATGTTTAAGAGCTTGACATTAAATTCAAGCTTTGCTTCACTAAAACTGTTCTCAAATTTTTATCTTGCTCTGAGTTTGAACATTGTAGGCTAGCAAGTAGGTGAGACTGATGAGCAAATGAATTCGGTGAGTTGTAGTACTAGTAATGGTAACTTTCAAAACCCGTCTGGAAAGAGGAAATGTGAGATATCTAAAGATTCCACAGAGTAACTTTAAACGCATACAATTATTTGCAATTTGCGTTGTTTCGACCCCTCGGTTATTTTCTTAGATAAAAAATTGCCATCGTTTATTTTGGGATATTCATATACATTTTCAAGGAAGGGGTTCGAATTATGTTATCTTATTAGATAAAATCTTTGCATTATCTTATCTTGGTCATGATAATGCCAAGATGCGAAGACGAAAAGTTGACTCTATCTTTAGGGTCAATAATGAAACTGTCATCCATTAGTCTTTAAAATTTTAAAAAAATAATAATAGAAAATTTTCCCTGAAAATTCTAACCATGGTATCACCGACCTCCTCCACGTGTTTCAAGCTTTAAAAAGGTTGTATGAAAAGGAATTATCTGACGAATTTTCCCTTCACGTGTTTCAAGTTTTAAAAAGGTGTAAGAGCATTGGGCCCTAGTTCTTATCTTGGGATTTTCTAGTACTTTTCCGCGAACGAGTTCGGTCCTTACGTTATCTTGTTCATAATTCCACGTTAAAAAGACAGAATTTACTGTCTTTTTGGTCAATCACGAATTTGTACCCAATAGCCTGGACAAAAGAAATTATGAGGGGAGACTTTTCCACGAAAATTCTTACTTTTATGTTGTCACCGACCTCTTTTCACTGTTTCAAGTTTTGATAACTGGTGAGGTTGTGTAAAGGAATACGGAGTATGCGTTTGGATTGCGACTAAAGGTTGTGCGTTTGGATTTTTCTTTTTTTCTTTTTCTTTTTTTATTGAGAAGCGCTCTATGTGGAATGTCGTCTCAATGGGCCCGTGCACAATGGATGTTGTCTGTCAGCGGATTTTGTGCACTCTATTACTTTTTTATAGTAAAATTTTTATTGAAATTGAACTGTTAAGTGGGTCTCGAGTACTATTCACATGACTTACAAATTTTTTTTTTCAACAAAATTTTTATTAAAAATTGGTCTTATGATACTATTCATATATTTAATAATTATTTTACTTTAGTGTTTTCAATTTTTAGTATTCAACAAAATAAACGATATCTAATCAAACTGTGTATTGTGTGATGCCTCAAATGAGGCTTTCTTGAAGCAAGATTCATGGCCAAACTGGTTTGGAATTAACTGCCCCAACCCATTATGTACAATTAAAAAAAAAAAGTACTGTGTATTTTTATTTAAATGACTTTTTAAATAAGTAATGACATTTTAGAGAAAATATCTTCAAGCTAATTTGGACTTGGAGCAATTGGTACAGTCTTCATATGACGAGCTCTAAAACTTATAAGAATAACTTTCTCAAAAAAAAAAAAAAAAAAAAAAAAAAAAAAAAAAAAAAAAAAAAAAAAAAAAAAAAAAAAAACAAAAAGAGAAGAGAAGAAAAGAAAAGAAAAGAAAAGTGGACACCCAAGTAAAAGGAAACTTATTAGTTTATATAAAGTGTATGTACATTGCAGGCAAGTATTTCAAAAATGTTTATAATTTTTTAACATTACTATTTTTATTTTCGACAATTACTACTTACTAGTTGTTAGGACATATGTAGTTCAAGTTGTTTTGAACATATGTCATTATTTTATATAATTGGCTTATCCTTTGACAAAACGTAATTTACCTGTAATTGGGAAATGCAAGTTATTAAAGCTTGACACCTAATCTCGACACCTAGTCTCGACACATGCATCTATCAAGTTTTATAAGCTAATTCAACCCTGAGGCTCAACAGCTTCTCGACACCTCTAGCTGTCGAGATTTAAGGAAAATAGATTCTAAGCTCTGTTTTGATTCCAATCCGTGAATATGTCTTTGAGACTTCTTTTCTTCTAACTCTAGACATATAAAAGGATTATTTTAAGGGCCGTCATTAGGAACACAAGTTGCACAAGCATTGAGAAATCCTTGTTCAAGCAATTTGTGATCTGAAACAAAGTTCATGCCCTAGTTCATCTCTTTTGTGAAGAAGTTGCTTTGTATGTGCACCATGGGGTTTTGTAACCAAGCATCTTCTTGATCTTCATCGTGTGGATGAATTGAAGAACTTTGCAGCCAACAACTCTCTCTAGTTGGTGAATTGAAGTCACGTACTAGGATCTGCGCAATTGGTTAGTTACGTACTGGGAGCCGTGCATCAAAAGGAGAAACTGTCACTACAGAACAAGTCCAATTGAGTATTGGGGTAAGGATTCAACTGTAGGTTGGTAAGGTACTGGGATTCTTTTACTTGTAACCACTTGTTGTGATAATAGTGGAGTTTCGGAAGTGGTAACCTTAAATTACCCGGTGGGAATTTTGCCATATAAGTTTTCCCCATTTGTAAACAAATCACTGTGTCAATTTTATTTTCATTGCATACTTTAGTTTATTGGTGATTTTTTTTTGCTACCACGCGATTTGCATGTTAACTTGATTAATTAAAAACTTAGCTAATTAATCAATTTAATTCATCACAAGGGGTCAACGCATTTGTGGCCTATCAAGTGGTATCAGAGTAGGCACACTCTAATTAGGGTTTAACCCTTGTGTGTGATCCATTGACCCCTATTTGTCATAGATAGAGGTCAGTCTCTTATTATACCTCCATTGTTTGATGGTACTAACTATGCATACTAAAAAGTACGCATGAGAGCTTTCTTGCAATCACTAGATGAGAATGTGTGGCAAGCTGTGGAGTTAGGCTGGACCAAGCCTACAGAAGCGCTGGCTGATTGGGATGATGCCAAGATCAAGGCGGCCAATTTCAACAGTAGAGCATTGAATGCCCTATTCAGTGCGGTCACTAATGAGGAGTTCAAGAAGATTTCCTCCACTGAAATTGCTAAGGGAGCATGAACCATTCTCTAGACAACCTATGAAGGAACGAAGGCTGTCAAGGATTCTCGAAGCTACAGAGGCTCACTACAAGTTTCAAAGAAATTAAGATGGAGGAGGATGAGTCATTCAATGAATTCTACGCCAAACTCAAAGATATAGTGAACTTAATCTTGGGGAAACCATTTCTGAACCCAAGATAGTCAGAAAAGTGCTCAGATCTCTACCCAAGAGATTCCATGTCAAGATCACGGCGTTAGAGGAGTCGAAGGATATTGATAAGATTCCTCTGACTGAGCTGGTTGGCAATCTGCAAACCTACGAGCTAGGGTTGACAGGAATGGGCAAGTCAAGCAAAGGCAAGAGCATGGCACTGAAAGCCAAGAGTAGTGACACTGATGAGTCTTCAGACGATGAAGATTTTAAGATGAAGTCCTACATTACTAGGCAATTCAAGAAATTCATGAAAAATGCCAATGGAAAAGGCTTCAACAAGGATCGTAGGCAATCCAGTTCTTTATAGTTCAAAAACCCAAATAAAGGGAAGAAGGATACTAAGGATGGTGGTCAGTATGCTGTTCCCACTAAACCTAAGTGCTTCGAGTGCCAAGGTTTTGGTCATATGAAACAAGAGTGTCCAACGTACCTCAAGAGCATCGGGAAGAGCAAGACACTTGCTGCTACCCTGAGCGACACTAAGCCCGAGGATGATTCCGATAATGAAGATGACGAAATCTTGAATGCCTTCACTGCCTCTGTAAATCCTACTAAAGGGATTACTGAAGATGTAGATGAAGAAAAAGAATTGGTGGATGTTAAGCTCGAAACTATGGATGAACAAGATGATATCCATAGCGCCCATGAGAAACTATACAAGCTTTCTGAGAAGCATAAGAAACTCTATAGGCTGGCCACTAAGAAGCTCAGTGATGTGGAACTTGACCGAGAGGAGCTTTCCACTAAGTTTGATGAAGCAAATCAGACTATTGGAGCACTGAGGTTCGAGAACAATTTGTTGGCTGAGAAGACCAAGAAGCTTGAAGCGAAGCTGTGTCAAGTTAGAGCGTAATTAGAGAGGACGTCAAGTGCAAAACTGGATGAGATGCTCAGCGTTCAGAAATCTGCTTCGGATCGAATAGGATTGGGGTATGAACTTTCTCTCTCTAATACTCATTCTGCTAGTACCACTATTTTTGTTCCTCCTGCTAATAACATTAAAATAGAGAACCATGATGTTAAAACTGTACTAGCTAGTGAGAACTTAGACAAGGGTAAGTCCATCTTAGGAGCACCCCTAAAGTTTGAGAAGAGGGAAACTAAAAACCCTAGGACTAAGAAGGCTAGCTCTTAAAAGCCTTAACAAAAGAAGCAGCATCTCTATTATCATTGTGGTGTTGCTGGTCATACTCGACCAAATTGCTATAAGTGGTTAGCCACTCAATAAAGCAATGTCATGATAGCATCTGGGAACTAGAATCAGCTTCAAACCTCTCTTGCTACTTGGAGATCTACTCAAAGCCCTCATGTTCCTTTCAAACTTGAACTGTTTCAATCCTTCCCCCTCTTCACCTATTCAAGGTTTGGCAAAAAGGAAAGGTTCTTCCAAGGTATGGAAGGAAAAGGGTTCTTAGTGATTTTGTTCACTTTTCTCTCTCTCTTCCCTTCATGTTTTTATTTTTGCATTACTTGTGTATGTTGCTTTACTGTTTTGAGTCAGTCTAGTTTTATGCATTATTTTGCTTTCTTTAACATATTTTTGTGTGTTTGTTTTTAGTTTTTTTTTTTTTTTTTTTTTTTTTTTTTGCTTTTCTGATAAAAATAAAAAAAATTGAAAAATTAAAAAAAAAAACAAAAACAAAAACAAAAACAGTGTGTGTCTGTGTACATTGGTTCTTGTGAACCTTAAAATGGCCATTAAAACAGAGTTTTTCTAAACTTTGTATATCTTATAACTTAGATGAGTATCCTTATGCACAACTAAGCAAGTGAGCTTTGAGGCTCTTTGCTTGTGATGAGTAAGGTTAAGTAATCTCCTATTCTTATCACTCGTATCACTCTTTTTGACGGGTAGAACTAGAAAATCCTAAGAGAAAGGCATAAATAACCATCTCATCACTGTTACTCGCCAATCATGAAATGACATCTGTATGCTTCGGCATAGTAAAAGTGCAATGTCAAAAGGCTTAACATAATTGGGTATTTCTTTTCTCTCTTATATGCCCATGAATGATATGCTTAATTAAAGAAAATATGCAAAGAAATAAAAAGCAAAAAGAACAAAATACTTTGAAATATTATTGCAAGTGTGTTTTCTAGAAGATGTGGGAGTTATAGGATGTACCTCGAAGGTGATAGTTCCTATCAAACAGTTATGATTGTGTGTGAGTTAAAGTAATTTTCTTATATCTTAAATCATCATAACTTTGAGACACTTATGTAATTTTGCGATATTTTTCACACACAACATGCAATATTCTTTTCTACTCTTGATACATGTGCAGATACAATATGATTTGGCCATCACAAGGTTTACATGCGTTAATGTATGCTCGCTAAACTGTCTTGATTTATTTTTGAAATATAAAATTGGTTAGACTTGTTTAGTGTGTGTGTGTGTGTGTGTGTGTGTGTTTTGGGATCCATGTGCTTTAAAATTATTGTTGAGAGATGATTTTGAGAGCTTTATATGTTGATTGGATCGATGGTTGAGTTGCATGCGTGATTGCATTCATTTCTGTGTTTTTCTTGTCTTGAAAACCTGCCTTTTGAAGCCAGCTCGACACCTCCTCGACACATCCTCGATACCTGGCTGTCTGTCGAGCTTCTCAGCTTTTTCTTATCGCAATCTCGACAGCTTTTCGACACCTTGTAGATCGATCGAGAAACTTTCTGTCCTCTCGATAGCTTCTCAACAGCTGATGGATCGATTAAGATTCTTTTGGAGTTTGATCCTTCATTCTCGACACCTCCTCGATAGATGTATTTGTCGAAGTTGACTTTCTCGACACCTACCTCGACAGATGTCTTGATACCTCTCGATACCTGCATCAGTCGAAATTTACTAAAGGTGTATATATTGATTCTTCGAGGTTTCTCTCTCATTTCTCTCGAGATCTCTCTCGACACTTTCTTGTTCTCTCTTCCAAAACCTCTCTCAATCACTCCAAACCTCTTCCTAAGGATTCTTCAAGCTTTTTTCAAGTTTTTCTTCACTTGGTAAGCTTCTTATCTCTCTTCTTCATGCATTTCATGTTTTGAAATCTAGGTTTTGGGGTTCTTTGAAAAATTTTGGGGGTTTTCAAAATTGTGGGGTTTTGTTGAAATTTTGGGATAGTTTTCGAAGATTCGTTCTTAAAAACTACATGCATTGCATCACATTAGCATTCTAACAATCTTTTCATGGATTTAAATGTGTGCAATCTTGTCCTGTGCTGGTAGGATTGGATTGGGCTGAGCCTATGATGTTGTTTATGTTGCATGTCACATGTTCATGCATTTCCCATGCATATGTTCTTTTCTTTTCAATATACTTGTCATATATTGAACTGTTTTGGGACTTTTCTGTTTGTTTCTCTCTTTCCCCCTCTCTTTCTGTTTGCGTTAGTAGTGTCTATGGCACCTAAATGTAAATCCATTCTATCCCAGAACCCTCTTCGTTCTAGGGGCTCTTCATCTTTTGATCCTACTCCTCTTTCTATTCAGTTTCATGATGAGAAAGCCCAACAGGACTTCTTGGAGAACTTTTCTAAACGAGGTGTTCATTCGAAAAGCCAAGTTGTTCTGGCAAACTTTGCCGATACCGACCTACCCGATGTAATTCACAGTCGGGGTTGGGAGTCACTATGTGACGTCTCAGTCACTTGTCCTTCCGTGATGATCTAGGAGTTTTACTCCAACATCCACGAGATTCATTCTTCAGTACCTCTCTTTCACACTCACGTTCGAGGCACGCGTTTTGCTGTAACTCCGGACTTGGTCTCCGAGGTGCTTCATGTTCTGAGGGTTGATCATCCTGATTACCCCGGTTGTGAGCGTCTATGGACTGTGTCAAAAAACGAGATGATCTCTACGTTTTGTGAACGCCCCTCTGATTGGGGTGAGCATCAATACACACTATGTAGGCCTTTTCCTAAAGGTCCTCGTTTCTTAAATATGGTGATGACATTTGTTTTATACCCTCTCTCTCACTACAACTCCATCACAGAGCCTCATGCTCGATTTTTGTTGTCTCTCTTAAAGCACCTCACTATAAACTTTCCGTCACACTTCATCTTCTCTATTATAGATGTCTATAGGGATACGGATACCAGTGATAAGTTCATTTTTCCTTCCGCTATCACGAGAATTCTACGCCATTTCTCCATCCCTTTTTCTTCGTCCGACCCCTTCCATGTCATGTCTGCCATAGACGCCGCTACCGTAAAACATAGTAAGCCATAGTTTAGGTTGAGACAGATGGATTCTGCAACTCCTTCCTCTCGTCCGACTCCATCCAGATTTGCTAGAGCCACATCTGCTCCCTTCTCTTCCTCTAGCGATGTGTCACTTGGAGACATCATGGCTCAGTTTCAGCGCATGGATGCTCATCTTGATACACTCTCTACGGAGTTGTATCAGGTAAACGTTCGTGTTGGTTGCATTGCTAGGTGACAGGCGACCTTAGGCGGCTTTGCTTCTGAGGCTTCTCCTCCACCTCTTCATATGGCTTCTGAGACTGAGGATGATGATGGTGATGACGATGATGCTTCGAATGATGATGATGGAGATGCTAACTCTGCCGATGAGATGTCTACTTGATACTCTACCCTTTGTCACTCGTGACAAAAAGGGAGAGTAGTTTAGGGTCATGAGAGTAGTCACTCTTAGGGGAAGAGCTTGTATAGGACATTTTTTTTTATTGGAGGAGTGTTGCTATGAGGGATGTAGTGAGGATTCTATGTATCTTCTCTTTTTTTTCTTTTTAGAGATACATTGCTCTTGTATTTTTTTGTTTACATACATTGTGTTATCATTAATATATATATATATATATATATATATATATATATGATGATGTATGTTTCTTTCACCTACCTTTCCATGTATTGTTTCTTTTCTGTCTTTATACACATGTTTCTTTTATTTGTATGCAATCTATTATTTCTGCTTCACACAAAAATGCCTTGATGTGTTTTGTTTAAAAGTGTTTCAGGAATACAGATTATCAAAGTCTACCTGCCATAAACTCTCTTTTTGCAAAGTTTTTCAAGAGTTTGTGTTAAGATAGATTTTATTGTATTCAACAAGTGAATATGAGTTAAGTGATTATGACTTCTTTCATATGTTCATTTGTTTGCTGTGGTTTTATCACGGATTGCCAAGGGGGGAGATTGTTTGGACATATGTGGTTCAAGTTGTTTTGACCATATGTTATTGTTTTATGTAATTGGCTTATCCTTTGACAAAACGCACTTTACTTGTAATTGGGTAGATTTAGGATGTGTTTAATATTTCAAAAAACTACGTTTCAAGATCAAGTATTGAAAGCATCAAGTCTGTCCAAGAAACAAGCTGGAAAGTGCAAGTTATTAAAGCTCGACACCTAATCTCGACACATACATCTATCGAGCTTTATAAACTGTTTCAGCCCCGAGGTTCGACAGCTGCTCAACAGCTCCTCGACACCTCTAGCTGTCGAGATTTTAGGAAAACAGATTCTAAGCTCTATTTTGATTCCAATCCGTGAATATGTCTTTGGGACTTCTTTTCTTCTAACCCTAGACATATAAAAAGGATTATTTTAAGAGATGTCATTAGGAACACAAGTTGCACATGCATTGAGAAATCCTTATTCAAGCAATTTGTGATCCGAGACAAAGTTCATGCCCTAGTTCATCTCTTTTGTGAAGAAATTGCTGTGTATGTGCACTGTAGGATTTTGTAACCAAGCATCTTCTTGATCTTCATCATGTGGATGAATTGAAAAACTTTGCAGCCAATAACTCTCTCTAGTTGGTGAATTGAAGTCCCGTACTGAGATTCACACAATTGGTTAGTCACGTACTGGGGGCCGTGCATCAAAAGGAGAAACTGTCACTATAGAACAAGTCCAATTGGATATTGGGGTAAAGGTTCGACTGTAGGTTGGTAAGTTACTAGGATTTCTTTACTTGTAACCGCTTGTTGTGATAATAGTGGAGTTTCGGGAGTGATGACCTTAAATCACCCGGTGGGGTTTTTGCCGTATAGGTTTTCCCCATTCGTAAACAAATCACTGTGTTAATTTTATTTCCGCTGCATACTTTAGTTTATTGGTGATTTGTTTGTGCTGCCACGCGATTTGCATGTTAATTTGATTAATTAAAAACTTGGCTAATTAATCAATTTAATTCCTCACAAAGGGGGCAACACGTTTGTGGCCTATCACTAGTTTACATGAATAATACATTATAAAGTGCACATTGTAGGCAAAAACGTGGCATATCTCTATAAGATTTTTTTTTTTTTTTTTTTGGGCTGAATATCTCTATATGCTTTTTCTGTGTTCACTTTCGTTCCACCAATTAATGAGAAGTGATTCTTTTCATCCATTAGTCTTTTACCATTGAAGGTGAAGATACACATGCATGTATCTTTTTCATCCTGTTGGTGTTTAATTTATTTATAGGAGTACACCTCAATGATCTAGCAACTCTTCTCTCGTAGAATCTCGCAAATTAAATTTGAAACTAGCAATACTTTTCTATTTTCATTTCCATTTCTGCAACTGGAGGAATTCAGTGGTCAATCATGGCTACCCACTTAATCCTTCTCAAATTTCTATTCTTGCTCTTCTTCTCATCCTTTTGGACTTCTCATGCCCAATACATCAAACCAGGCGGTACGCTTAGCTCCTCTAATGGGACTTTCCTACAGTCTCCAAATGGGAGGTTCAATTTGTATTTCATGGTGTTGGCTAACCACACCTATTTAGGTGTATATCTAGATTTATCCAAATATATAGCTCGTTTTATATGGTTTTCAAGTCAAGGCATTCCTAGTGCTAATCCTTGCGCCGAGATTATTTTGGAAAACAAGGATGGAGCCTTGAGAATTAGGCTGTGTTTGTTTTGGCTTCAAACGATTTCAAGAAATCGTTTTACATGAAATAGTGCGTTTGGTTGCGCATAAAAAATAGAGTTTTCCAGAAAATCATTCCGTTAACCGAAAAATTAAAGGGTTTGACCAAAAATGGTTTGAAGTGAAAATTTTCACTTCAAACCATTTTCGGGACAGAGAGAGAGAGAGAGAGAGAGAGAGAGAGAGAGAGAGAGACCTTCTCTCCCAAATCTTCCCGCGATCTTCTCTCCCAGATCTTCTCTCTGAGATCGCGATCGCGAGGCGGCACGATCTTCTCTCTCAGATTACATGATTTTTTTTTTTTTTTGGTTTTGTTTCTTTTGTATTTCTCTGAATCGTGATGTTACAATTCTGGTGTTAGAAGTTGAGAAAATGTGAGCAACAAGTAGAAAATGTATTTTTTATAATATTTTCAAGATTACAACCAAACACCTAAAAATTTTTTTCAAAATATTTTTTAAAATGCCACCAAACAGCTAAAAATTTTTCCTTTTTCGAAAATATTTTCATTTGAAATTATTTTATACTTTAAAAATATTTTACACCCAACCAAACACAACATTAGGCGCAAAGGTGGGATTCCTATTACACTATGCGGCTCTTTCGCTACCAATAAGACTGTTGCTACTTTATTGGATTCCGGAAATTTTGTCTTCAATGAAGTGTACTCCAATGGATCTACAAAGCGGGTGTGGCAAAGTTTTGATCATCTGGACGACGTGCTCATTCCCGGAACTAAATTAGGCGTCAACCATAAAACTGGTCAAAACTGGTCACTCACATCGAGGTTAACTTCGGACATCCCAAATTCAGGGGCTTTCACTCTTGAATGGAACCCCAAGGGACATGAATTGGTGATTAAGCATCGAGGGGTGGTTCACTGGAAAAGTGGAGTCTTGAGAGACAACCAATTTGAGAATATTGCACCACATCTAACATCTATGTATGATTTCAACGTTGTCTTAAATGGTGATGAAGAATCCTTCTCTCTCAAGTATAAAAATCAAAGCCTACCACAGACGTTGTGGGAGCTTACTCCTAAGGGGCAATTAATGGAAGATTCCGCCGTATTGACAGCCGGAGCAGATAATTGTTACGGATATAACACTGAAGGAGGATGTCAAAGGTGGATTCAGTCAGACTGTAGGCATAATGGTGAAAAACTTGATTTTAAAAGTGGTAATTTCACTGGTGATGAAGAAGGCTATTATTATACTCCAGACACAAATCTTGCCCTCCGTGACTGTCAAGTCAGTTGCTGGAACAACTGTAGCTGTGTGGCTTTTTATTATCTACATGAAAATGCAACAGGGTGCAAATTTTGGACAAATATTTCGACCTTCTTTGCTGACGATTCGTCAAGATCAGAACATCTCTATGTCATAACACCAGAGCCTTCAAATTCAGCAAATCCCAATAGTATAACGCCAAAGCCATCTCAGAGTGGTATGTTTACTAGTTTTTTGTCCTATATGAACAATAAAAATTCTCCAAACTGTATCAAACATGTTAATTATAAGCGGCTCCTACTCAAACTTAACAATTCTATTTCAAAAATGTAAGTATCAAATTATCCTATTTGAACACTGTCGATATGCAATAATATACAATTTTCTTTTGAGAGAGAATTTCTCAAATGATTACTAACCACGGCTGTTTATGACCTGTAGGAAAAAGCAAGTGGATATGGATTGGTATTGTAATTGCCATTGCTTTTGTAACTTTTTCATGTATAATACGCCACTGCGGTCTACTAAGAAAGAGAAAGTTGTGCTTCTAGGTAAATAATTCACATATAAATTGAATTTGTTAGATAATTCATTTCACTTTTTTCATTATTTTTGTTATCTTTAAATGGAAGTTTTGATTTTAAGTAACTTTATACAGGACATAATGAAATCACGGAAAAAAAAAAGAGTTGTGTAATTTAGTGATTTCAAATAGATCTGTTGATGTGAATGAGTTTCCAAATGATGGTAAGAATGGATCTGATATAACTATATTTAGTTACGAATGTATCAAGGCTGCCACTAACGACTTCTCATTAGAAAACAAGCTTGGAGAGGGAGGCTTTGGGCCTGTCTACATGGTAAGCCCCAAAAACTTTCTAAGTAGAGATGTATAAATTAACTTACGTCCAGCAATGACTAAACCTAGTTTGATCATCACAGTAGGGAACATTGCTAACCAGTCAACAAATAGCCATAAAGGGACTATCAAGAAATTCAGGGCAAGGCATAATTGAGTTCAAGAATGAGTTGATACTCATATCTAAACTCCAACACATGAATCTTGTTAAGCTTTTGGGTTGTTGCATTTTTGGAGAAGAAAGAATGCTTGTCCATGAATACATGCCCAACAAAAGCTTGGACTACTTCCTATTTGGTTTGGAAAACATTAATTTTTTTTTTTCATCTTACGGATTCATTTGTTTTCTTCATAGAAATAATATAATTATAAAAGCTTAAACTGCTTCCTATTTGGTTTGGAAAACAATAATTTTTATTCATCTTAGGGCTTCATTAGTTATCTTCATAAAATATATACCCCTATTAGTATTACTTTATATCAAATATATTATTGATCAGATTTAAATTTTATATTGGCCAGATTCAAATCAAAGCAAGCTACTAGATTGGAAGAAACATTTCAACATAATTGAAGGAATTACTCAAGGATTGATCTATCTCCATAAATATTCAAGGTTGAAAGTAATTCATAGAGATCTAAAAGCCAGTAACATACTTCTTGATTAAAGTATGAATCCAAAGATTTCTGATTTTGGCATGGCAAGAATTTTCAAGCAAAATGAAGTGGAAGCAAATACTAATAGAATTGTTAGGACATAGTAAGTTAACTACATGCTATTCTTCTAGAAAAAAGTAAATAATGCTAAAGACTATCACTCTTTTAAGTTCATCAATTCTTTTTTTCAAATAAAAATGTTCATCTTGTGTTTTTTTGTAGCGGTTACATGTCACCTAGATATGCTATGGAGGGTGTGTTCTCTATAAAATCAGACGTTTATAGCTTTGGAGTTTTAATGCTTGAAATCGTGATCGGTAGAATAAACAACAACTTCTATGATGATGAGCATGCACTCAATCTAGTAGGATATGTATGTAATATATATATATATATATATATATATTTATAGTTTTGTGTTTCCAAAATTTTAAATAATCATTCCGTTTTTTAGGCATGGGATTTATGGCAAGAAGGTAAAGGGCTAGAGTTAGTTGATCCCAATAAGGGAGTCATGCGTCGAATATCAAGTACTGAGATGCATTCACTTTAGTCTCTTATGTGTGGAAAATGGTGCAATTGATCGCCCTAGCTACCATGTCAGATATGTTGTCTATGTTCACAAATGAAAGTACACAATTACCATTACCTATAAAACCAGTTTTTTCAATTGGAAGGAAATCAATTGTGGCAAATATTCGTAACAAAGAACTTGAAGTTTATACGGTAAACGCCTTGTCCATTACTGATATGGATCCCCGATAGGAGGTATGATTTCATAGTAATTTTATTAAATAATTTATTTCAAAATTCTTCTCATACCTTAGAAGTCTATAATTGGTTGCAATTGTAACATTTTTATTAAGTTTATTATCTACTTTTTCATTTGTCGTTTTATTTTAGTAAATTTCACTTCTTTGATTGCATATGAGCCTAGTGTGTAGTAATTTCCATGAAGGACTATGTGAATGGGCTGAGAAATATCATTTTGTTGCAATTAGAAACTCCAAACAAGGGAAAAAAAATTCCCAAAAAAAATACTGAAAATTTTTCATTTAAAAATCACTAAAGTCAAACTCAAAGTGCCCAAATGTCAATTCTACTTGGCATCAACGTTTTGAAACCCGGACCGGACCGTACGGTCTGACCGAAAAAACCTCGAACCGCTCCTCTTTGTGGTTCTTTTAGCATCAAAAACCGTTCTATAAAAAAAAAACAGGGAGCCGTGGGAACTGAGGTCGGACCTCATGGTTCTGAGAACCATGATCCAACTGCTTCTCACGGTTCCCTTTGAATCTGAACCTAAAAAAAAAAAAAAAAATCACAAAAGAGGAGATGAAGAAAGAAAAGTGACGCGGTGAGACTCTGAGAGCAAAAGAGAAAGAAAAGTGACGCGATGAAGAAAGAGGAGTGATCAAACCACTTTGTTCTCCACCGGAAATTTTGTGTGACGCGGTGAGACTCTGAGAGCAAAAGAGAAAGAAAAAGAATGAGAAAGGTAGAGATGAAGAAAGAAAAGTAAAAGAAGAAAAGAAGAGAGGAGTCAGATCAGATGAGACTTGAGAGGAGTGGGGATGGGTATGGGATGGGGAAACGTGCGTGGTGGATAAAAAGTAAGAGAAAAAAAATAAAAAAACATGTGGTCCGTATGAATGCAAGGAAAGAAAGGAAAAGAATAAAAAATCATAATTTATCGTAATATTTTCACAATATTTCACAATAAATTTTAAGTAAAAGATAATTATTTGTTAATATTGATAAGTAAAAAAATAATTTTAATGATGAGTTCAAATTAGACTTAGTAACAACTTTTCACATCAATTTTATTGTGAAAGTATTGCTAAAAATGTTGTAAAATTCTTTAATACTGAACACTTACTGCGTGCTTTATTGCAGTCAACCACTACCTCCTTTGGTTTTGTTATTTATTTAACTTTAACCATTTTTAAATGCATGGACATTGACTATTCAAATAGCTATGCAGATCTAGCTTTTGATTTTTTTTTTTTTAATTCATAATAAGTGGTGAATATTGACCATTCAAATGGCCTGGAGAGTTGGAAAAAAAACCTATCCACACTCAAATGGGCTTGGGCTTGGGCATGAGCAAATAAATTAATTTGCCTCTTAATTATTTTATCCAGTTTTATAAAATAAAAATTATTGAGTACTAAAGTGTACTTTGTTATGACTTAAAAATAATTTAAAAACTCAATAGTTATTTATTTTTTTTAGAATTTAATAATTCTTATTTGTATTATGAAAGTTATGTTATAAAAAATACTATCTATATTTGTTTTGGATTATTTTAGTTAAATGTTCAATTTTTGTTTATTAAATATATTTATTTATAATTTAAATAATTATTAAATTAATTATGATATCATCACGGTTCGACCTCGGTTCGACCTCGGTTTAACCTCAAAAACCTTGAACCTCTCTCTTTTACAGTTCAATGAACGGTCCGAGTCTGAAAACCATGCTTGGCATAGATGTTGACTGTCAAGCTGAGATTACACTGTCGTATCTGTTTTACAAGAATCTTAGAACTTTAAAATTTTTTTTTTTAGAAACAAACTAATTGTTAAACACATACAGATTTAATTATACTCTCTCACTAAGCTCAAACACATTAAAATTGAATCTATGAATTATTTGACTAGCTTATGAGAAATTATTATTAATTGTAGTTATTTTGTATTTTGACATACTTGAAGAAGTTAGGGTCTTTAAACGGCCTAATGAAATAAGTTACGTTGGCTATTAAGCCCCGCCCCTAGAAAAAGGGATAGAGTCCACCTTGTGGAATCTCATGATAAAAATGTTTAAGACCAAGAGAATTAGGGTTTTTTTATGTCAAAAGAAAAGAAAAGAGAAGAAGGAGGAGGGCAGTGAAGCCGTGAAACTATGAAAGCCAAAGGCTAGCATTTGGTGACAAGTTATTCTTTAATCAGGAAGTCACTCTCAGTTCCTTGTTCGATTCAAAATTAGAGACCACACTGACATAAGAATATGGGTTAGATTTGCAAATGACATTATATAAGTGTTAAACTGTTAATTATTAAAAATTGCAAAGAGATTTGCAGCTCAATTAGTATATATTAATATTTCTAATAGAAATGTTCAGAATTCAAATTAACTATCAAATTAACAGCTAAGAATTCATTATAGGATGCCGATGCTATCATTTGTGTTGAGGCGAAAATGTACTTTTAATCTCTATATCTTGAGCTAATTTTCATTTTAATCCTTACCTTTTTGGAGCATTTATTTTAGTCTCAGGAAATAGAAAATCATTTTTAATTTAGTCACTACTTTCATCTTTTTATTTGAAATTGCTTACGTTACGTGATGGAATGTTAGTTAATGATATTGCTAATAAAATAATAAAAAAAATTTGGCATATTTTGAATTCTACATCAATATTTTAAATTTTTTTTTAAAAGCCATGTATAAAAATTTAAACAAAAAATTAAATTAAATTAAAGAAACAAGCCTTAAATTTAATTTCATTAAATTTTTTTTGTTAATTTTCATTATTTTTTCGTAAGTCCGGAAGAACATGTTCTTCCCAAATTCAAGAAACAAACCCATCAACCAAAACTAATCTCTAGCAAACCCCAAATTCAAATCTAGCAACCAAATTCAATCTCCACAAAATCCAGGAAAACAAGAAATAAATCCAAGAAACCAAATCATAAATAAACCCATAAACATAGTAACCAAGCCATCCTCCAATAAACCCATAAACCCAGAACTTTCTTGGGAAAAAAACACACAAAAAACCCAGAAAAACAAGCAACTCCACATTCTCTCCAAAAAAAAAAAAAACAAAAACACAAACAAACCCAGAACATGAGCAAGGGGAGGAACATTGGCGGTGAAAGCCATGAGTGTCTTGCAATATGAAAAAGGAGGGGAAAATCAGACCACAAGTGAAACTGTAGGCGGAAGAGATAAGGCTTGGGGTGGCTCGTCCATGGCAGATCGGGAATAAGGAGGGATGAAGTTGTGCGCCGCGACCTCCAGCCGCCAACGAGCCTCCCACGTGAAAACCCTCAAGGGCCACTCCGCCCAACTCAAGCCTAGTCACGCCAGATCCATCCCTGTCCACCAAAACCCCAAGCCGCCATCCTTATCTTCTTTGCCTTCGCCCACTACCGTTCACCAACACCGCCACCCCAGGCAGTAGCTCCCAAACCCACACCTCGCTCCCTAATTCTCTCGCCTTCTTGCCCACTCTCTCTCTTTTCTGTCTAATCTAAAGGGCCAGTAAGAGAGGAAATGAAAGCCCACTCTCTCTCTTCACGATCTAATATGAAGGGTCAGTAAGAGAGGTAAAGAGAGAGGGCGAGTTAAAGAGAGAGACTCTGAACTTAAACCAGTGGGTTGGGATTTTGATCTGATTTTGATCTAGGTTTGTGGGGTTTTAAATTTTTTTTTTTTTTTTTTAATTTTGTGTCTAAAAACTGGTATATTTAATTTTGTGAAAAGAGAGAAGAAGGAATTGACAGAGTCGCAAAGTTGCTTGTTTTTTCCTTTTTATTTTTTATTATTAGGAAAAGAAATTTTGTGAAACTGAATGCAAAATAGAGATTACAGAAAATGGCTGAGTTATATCACCGACCTTCTATGCAGTGTAGCATTTTTTATAAATATTTTTCTCGCTTACATCTGTCAAACAAAATTGAAACAAAAACCAAAATCAAAATGAAAAGAACAAAATTTTACTTGTACTGATAGAAACCCAGGATATTGGAAACCATTGATTTTGTGAGAGTTACTCCTTGAGTTCAACGGAAGAGGAAGAGAAGAGACTGGGTTTTCTCACACCATGGAAAATAGAATGTGGTTATAATTCCATTAAGCGTCTCTGTCAAAATAGCCACATAACTTAATTTCACAAAGAGTATCCAAAGTACAACACATAAGATACTCTATTTATGTTTTACCTTTCATAATATACTCATCGGTTTTCAACCGTCTACAAGGTTTTCAACATCAAATATATTGTGAAGGCAATGATCTTATGTTAAGTAGTTTGAAATTTTCATAGTTTTATGTTGTGATAATCTTACTGAAAAACTTCTTGAGTATTTGCATCCTTATTTTATAACACACCCAACATCTCAACTTTTATATTCCTATACAACATATTAAAATAATATATCTACACAATAAAATATATAACAAAAAACAATACATAAAAAAAACAATATTTTAATTTTATGGAGAGAGAGAGAGAGAGAGAGAGAGAGGAAGATGCTTTTGAGGAATGAATAAAATACATTATTTTAATTTTGCAAGTGAGCTCAGTACCATCATAAATTTAGGATGGTACTTTAGCACAATTGTAAATTTTTTTACAGTTGCAAGATCGGGTAATAGGTTATTATGATACTATAGCACAATTGTCAATATAACATATTATAGCATATGTATTCTAAATCAATTTTCTCGGTAAATATCTATAATTTATTAACAGGAACGGAGGCATATATTGACTAGGGGGGCAATGGCCCCTCCTAATTTTTTATTAAAATATATATACACATTAATTTTAACAATTTTGTTCAATAAAATTACATTTTGTCCCCCTTAACAGTATCATTATTTCTTTTTAGAGTAGTGTTACATGCACAAATTTATCTACAACATTTTTACAAATCCTTGAGGTACAAAGTCTCATTGGTTCATATCTGGATCCATCACTTATATCACTTTTTTACTTTGCTAATAACCGCTCACCATATTAGCAATTTGTAAAAAAATTTGTAACTCTACAATTTTCCTCATTTAAAGGTCATTAAAAAATTTACAAATCTAAAATCTAAAACAAAATACACAAGCCCAAAAAAATTAGCGCAATAACAAAAATTACCACTAGTAAAGTTAAAAATAATTAAGCATAATTAACTAATTTTACTCAAAACAAACAATCAGCCCTTTAAAAATTTTTAACAAAATAATTGTGTCATTACCTAGCAAAAAACGCACGCATCAAAAACTCATATATATATATATATATATATATATATATATATATCTTAGTAGCTAAGAAGCAACAAAGCCAACAATCAAATCCGCCCCTCTCTAACTTCAAGTCCTAGCTCCGTCCCAGTTTATTAAGCATGTTACTATTCCAATGATAAATTTATAGTTTGATATGTTGTAAGCTCTATTATGATCTCCCTTATATATAATCTCCTTTATAAAAAGACTTCAATAGTTAACTGGATCCTATTCCAGTGCATATTATAGGTAGATATAATTATTGAGCTAACCCCATTCTAATCTTGTTCAGATTGAGCGTTGAAGCTCTGAAAGAAGATTTGACGTAACCAGAAAATTGTGGATTCGCAAAGACTTGTTCACTAGCTATTAAGTAATGCTTGGAAGTTTATTTGTACTTTGGAGATTGTTTTCATTAGAGGTTTGTTTTTTTCTTGTAATTTTATTTACTAGTTGGAGTTTTTGAGAGTGGAGCTCGTATATATATTTGAAATATGCTAGATTATGGAGGTATTCTTATCTTAATTATTATTATTTATAATTAGGTTTGGCTTGATAGTTTTTAATCATGTTCTTGAGTTCACAAAGATCATGTAGATTTGAGTAGTGACACCTGGTGGTGACATGCGCAAATGTTCAAATCATTTACTTTTTAACTTAAATCTAACACAGGATAAAGAAATGAGAAGAGAATGAATGTGTTTTAATGTGCTTTGTTGATTCCTTATTTGCTAAAAGAAATGTAGAAAAAGAGTGGAAAGAAGGCGTGTAATGTTGAATTTATTCAACTATGTGTTGGCTTTATTCCATGTCAAATTTGCTTGTAATTCAGTATTTAGAAACCCTATATTTAGGTCGAAATAATGTAAGGGTTGTGCGTGAGAGAATGTGAAGATTTGATTAAATGTGTGCAATAAGGAGTGACTCGCGACTAACTCACGACTGGTGACCCACCAAAATGTAGCACACGTGTGAAGCATGCAGAAAGTTGAAGAGTCAGGACAGCTAGATCACTACAGGACAAAAAGTACAGGCTGGCCAGTCTGGTAACTCATGACTGGAACTTGCGACTCATTCCAGTCGTGAAGTGAGTTGCTAGTGCACCCTGTTTTGCTGAAAACTGAATTTTCACATTTCATCTTATACCCTACTATAAATACCCTTATACCCATGAAATATAAAAAGCTTGCAGAGGGAATGTTGAGAGAGAAAGCCTAAAGAAAAATAAGATTGATTCATCCACAATCTTATACATTTAATTCTCCAAATTCCTCTACTCTCACCCTTTCCATTGTCATACGCATGAGAGGATTATAAACCAAATCCTTACCTCACCAAAGTGGAGCATGTTACTTCCAAGAAACTTGATGAAGTGCTAGCCTATCAAAAGCCCTCTTCGGATTGAACTGGCTTTGGGTATACCGGAGAAAGTAGCTCAAGCTTTAAAGTGTCCAAGAAAATGAAGTTTGTCAAGGCTAAAGAACCATCAACTCCTCTTGTTGATAATGTAAAATTTGAAAAGAAGCCAAATGTGGTGAATCAAATGGTTTTGACAAAGTCTGCAAATCCAATTGTGGCTAAGCCCAAGGCAAGAGGAAAGTCTCTTCCTAAGACACAAAGAAGTCCACAAACACAACACTATTGTCATCATTGTGGAATCTAAGGGCACACTAAACTAAATTGCTACAAGCTTCAAGCATTGAAGAATGTGAATCTTCAAAAGCCACGAAGACAAGGAAAAGGCAATGGGAAACCCAAGCAACTAAAACGGCAAGAAGAAGAACCCGTTATGACTGATGTGATGAAGATGATTAATACCATCACCTCATGTTTGGCCAACTTCACCTTAAGGTTTGAGAATCATGGCTCAAGTACCCAATCCTCAAAGGATATCACCTCAAACGCACATACCATGTAGGTGAATAAGGGTACTCATGCATAATCATTACAACATGTTCATGCATTAATTCTTTCTATATAATGTGACATTGTTGGTTGTTTGCTTATTTTACATTCTATCATATTTTTATTGTTTTTGTTGTTTAAAAGCTTTGGTTGTTTGTTGTTTTTTTCATTCTTTACTTTATTTTGTGTCAAAAATCCAAAAACACATAAAAGTATAAAATCCAAAAAGTTTGATCAGTGGTATTATGCATTGTCACATGCATGTTTAGCCTTGTACTTTCGTACTAATGGCTTTGTGCATTAATGATCTTAGCTTGTTCTCTATGCACTTGTATCTTTGTGGGAAACATCTTGACATCTATATGATTGTTGTAAATAAATTTTCAAACTTGTCATGAATGATTAGTCAATAATTTTGTTGATCTTGAGACATGCATAGACTTGTGCCTATATCTCTTTCCACTCTTTTTTTTTTTTTTTTTTTGCTTAAAAGCTCAACCAATGTCAAATCTCAAAAAAAGATAATTAGCTAAAAAAACCGTCGCAAAAACTAGTATTTGACTAGGAAAAAGGGAAACCGACCTGTATTTAAAATGTATGGTGCCAAAAGCCAAAGGCTTACTCATCAAATTGAAATACCAAAAATTCCAGACATAAATCTCAAAAAGAGATATAATGATCAAAAGAAAAGAAGCCAAATGAAAAGCTTCTAACTCAATGTAATGAAGTTTATGTGGGGGGTCATATATTTTCATTTCTACAATTGAAATAGGTCACTCTACTTAGTGCTAGTTGTGTATGACATGGTTGAATTGATCATTAAAGCTTCACATTAGACTAAGGACTATCTCATATTTGATACCCATCCACATCACACATGCCTATGTTCAATGAATACCTTATTCATTTGTGTGATTGTACTTGATTAAATGTGATGAACATACTTAAACATCTATTGATCAAACCCAACAAGATTTTCGGCTATTTTAGCTGTTTTTGGAAAGTATTTTTTTTTTTAAAATTTCACAAAAATCCAAAAAATTTGCAACTCTGCATTTTGGTCACTCACTCGCGAGTCGCGAGTTCAACCGGAGGGTTTTCGCGACTCATTGGCGAGAGAAAACTCAAGTCGCGAAAAAGACTTAGAAAATTTTTCAAAATCTGGGTTTAAGATTTTTTGGCGACTCATTTTGGCAACTCATTCGCGAGTAGCGAGTTCATATAGAGGCTTTCGCGACTCACTGGCGAGTGTAACAGGCTTCGAGAAATTTTTCAAAATCTAGGTTCAAAAGATTTTGGCAACTCGTTTTGGCGGCTTACTCGCGAGTTAGGTGAGTCGCGAAAAATGTGTGTTTTGCAAAAATAAGGTTAAAAATTGGACAATTTTTCAAAACTTTTCAGTTTTCCTCGCAGCACATGCGTGTCTCTTCGTCTTCTCTGGCTCTCCCTCTCTCAAAACCGCCATGTTCACTCCAAAAACCTCCATTTTTCTCTTCAATCTTCACTTCAAATCCAAGAAAAAGTATAAGTTTTCACTTCTTTTTACTCTATTTCAAGTTTAAAGCATTATATGGATGTTGTTTGTGTTGAGATATTGATATATTGTTGATGAACATGGGTTTTGGGTGTGCTTGATGAAATTGTCATATGGGTTTTGTTGAGAATGATGGTGTAATGTTTGTTTTATATGTTTCTACTACATGCTCATGCATTATACAATATTTTTGTGTTATGGTGTGCATATCATTTTGTTGATAAAATGTCCATTTAGATGTTTTTGTGTGCAATGTTGGACTCTGTTGATTACAATATTTGGGAATAATTATGTTTCCATGTTTGGAACAACTAATGGTTATGTGTTTCATACTTTGCCCCTTGCATGTTTTCATGCCTCTTATATGGACAGTTTTTCATGTGATATACACACATACAATCTTTGACATGTTGAGTGTCTAATGCCATGATTATATCATGCTTTGATGTTTAACATCTTCACATGTCATTTTTTTGAATTGCTCTTTAAATTTCAGTATTTAGGGTTTATTTTGTAGTTTACGTTTTTGGTACTAACTTGTTGCTAACCAAGTTTGTTACCGTTCATTGTGCTTTGTTTTTGTGGTATTTGCTTCTATGTTTTGTAGATGGCTCCATGAAAAACTATTGCTCAACGTGGTGACAAGAGAAAGCGCCATGATAATAGCCTGTTTCTCTCCCCTCAACACTTTGATAAATATGCCGTTCAATTTGAAAGAGCTCCAATCATTCAGGATAGACATGTGAATCTTGGTGATCTTAAGGATTCCTTCATTCCTAGCTATTTTGAAGGACGGGGCTGGGATAAACTTCTTGGTGAATTTCTCGAAATTTGTGAACCTTTGATCAGAGAATTCTACGCTAATGCGTTACTCAAAGACGATCACATAGAGTGCTGGGTTAGAGGTTGTGCATTCACTCTTGACACTGAGAACATTGATGCTATACTTGGACTTGAAGAACAAGATCATGAAGGGTTCATTCCGTTCAATGACGGAATGGTCTCTCTATAATCAGTGCAACATTGCATTTGTGGCCACAGGGAAGGAAGAAGCCTCAACACAACCTCCTTTCCTCCGGATTTAAGATGTCTAGCATATATCATGCTATTCAACTTGTATCTGGGCAAGACGTTGTCAACCATCAACAATGCAAGAGCCATATTCCTTATGGAGCTTTGTGAACCTACATTAACATCGGTGCACACTTATACAACATCATTGCAAAGTCCACAAAGACAACCTCAAGATCAAAGCTTGTTGTTCTGAGTCTTATAATGAGGATTCTTCATGAAAATGGTGTGGAGACTCCATAACACATAAGTATAATGCCTCCAGCTCCTTCCATCAACTCTCAAACAATCCTAAAAAGTAGGGTTCGACTACTTGGAGATGAATAAGTTGAAGAGAATGAAGAAGCACCTCCTATTGATATAGAGACTGAAGTGGAAGGACAACAATCTCTCCCAAGACATGGTGGTAGTCGAGGTAGGAGCGAAGCATCATCGTCGTCATCAGTTCCTCCCAATGCTTTTCAGATCATACTTGAGATGATTGATGGTCTTTAGGATGTAGCAAATGAGCATTCCAACAGCCTTGTAGCTATCCAAGACCAAATTAGAATGTTGGCAGCCAAGTTTGACAGCTTTACTCACCAGCCTTAGCCCTTTGGCCATTCCAGTAAAAAAAGGGGAAGTAGTATTAGGTACCTTTTAAGCGGGAGCTTATATTGAGGGGGAGAACATAGCATTGATTTTAGACTATGGTTTATAGTTTTTATAGTTTTGTTATGGTTTTCATAGAACTTTATTTCAGTACTTTATGGTTTTAGTATTTTGGTTTTAAAATACTTGTATACTTTGTGTTTTGGATACTTGGATATTTTACTTAATTAGACTATGTTTCTATGTACCCTTGCTTATGTAACTTAGTATTTTTAGTTAATGTTTTGCATTTTCTTTAGTACTCTTTCGCCCTTGTTAGATCTTGTATCCTTGATGCAATTTAAACCTAATGCTTCTTGCTTTAGTGTTCTTGCATCGGTTGAGTGTTGGACATGCAAATGATACTTTGCATTGAGCTTATTTGCTTGCATGTCCAGATGTTCATTCACCGTGTGAATGTTCATTGTATTCACTATTTATAGTGATTGTTCTTGTATGATCAAGTTATATTTCATTATCATATTCATACTTGCTTGATCGTATTGTGCTTGCTCAATGAACTTAATGAGTGTATTTGTGATATTGTTTTCAGGAGACTTGTTCGTATGGTTCAGGAGCTTCACAGATCTAGAATTACATGTGAGTGAGTTTTGGCAACTGTTCCTAACTCACATTGTAAATCTAGAGTCTGTTTTATGATTTTGTCACGGAATAGCCAAGGGAAGAGATTGTAAAGTTGAATTTATTCAACTATGTATTGGCTTTATTCCATGCTAAATTTGCTTGTAATTCAGCATTTAGAAACTCTGTATTTAGGTGGGAATATTGTAAGGGTTGCGTGTGAGAGAGTGTAAAGATTTGATCAAACGTGTGCAACAAGGAGTGACTCGGGACTGACTTTCGAGTATTGACCTGCCAAAATGTAGCACACGTGTGAAGCATGCAGGAAGTTGAAGGGTCAGGATACCTAGATTACTACAGGACAAAAAATACAGTCTGGTCAGTCTGGTAATTGATGACTAGAACTCGTGACTCATCCCTATCACGAAGTGAATCGCTAGTGCATCCTTTTTTTACTGAAAACTGATTTTTCACATTTCATCTCATACCCTACTATAAATACCCTTATACCCAAGAAATGTAGAGAGCTTCTAAAGAGAATTTTGAGAGAGAAAACCTAAAGAAAAACAAGATTGATTCATCCACAATCTTATACATTTGATTCTTCAAATTCCTCTACTCTCACCCTCTCCATTGTCATACCCATAAGAGGATTATAAACAAAATCCTTACCTCACCAAATTCAGAGTAGTGAGAAGATTCTTGGTGTTTGGGAAGCAGTTCAAGAGAGAACCAATTCATATTGGTTTATACAATGAACTAATTATGGGATCCAATAAGCTAGAGAAGATACGGTTCGGCGTAACCTTGTTGAAGCAAGAAGTTTGGAGGGCTCAAGTGCATCGAGTAGATTAGGCTTGAAGGGTTTATTGCTATTCATGTATTCCAACTAATTTTCTAGTGAATGATTTACCGCTTGGAGGGTAGCGGAGAGGTTTTTCGCTGAGTTCTTCGGTTTCCTCTTCGATAATACGTGCCGGTGTTATCTTGTGTTTACATCTCTCTTTCCATTACTCGTAGCTTTTAATTTCTGCTAGTTGTGATTAATTAATGGCTTAGAGTAGTTTGATAATTTGGGTATTGCTTATATTTCATATTTCGCACATATATTGTTTGAATATAAGCTTGCTTTGGAAATTTGTATTTGGCGGTTTAAACATTCTTAAGTATTTTATGCACTAAGTGAGTTTTCAAGGCGGGAAGTGAAATTAAAATTTGTCAAAGTTAGAATGGTTAAAGGACCCATAAAACTTTGTTTGAAAAACTAATGTTTGAAAGCTGTCAAGGAAAGGAGAAGGTATCTAATAAAAATTTACATGCTCTTGTCATAAAGTACGTGTAGACTTTGACGAAAATTATCTACAAGAATTATTTATTATTCTTGTTTATAAGTAAATTGTGAATGAGGAGAGGTGACTTCTCTAAATTTAAACACTTTTGCGCCTCTCACGTGCTTGGGGGTGAGAAATTTGAACTTTAGATGTCGTTTTAGAAACTCCCAAAATTAGAAGAGGTCAATATTTTAAAAATCTATGTTAGAAAACCTTGAAGTTATTGTGGAATGCTTGTAGTTCAACAATGGTGTATCGAGAAAAGAGAGAGAATGATTTCACTTACACATATGCATTAATATACAGAGGCACTGTTCTTATTTAGCGGAACAGAGGAGCGACAACAAACTAGAAACAGACTGAAAATAATCAACCAATAATCTACAGACATCTGACACCAAATCAAGTAACAGAAAATATACAGTATAAACAACTTGTCGACTTGAAGCTGTGCTTCTTCTTCGCCTAATCAGTATGGCTTCATATTCTCGCGGTTGAAAGTATTCAAAGTTTCATATCAGACCCCCACACTCCACCTCTACCGGGACACCCCTTTTTTTCAGATTTTTTTTTTTTTTTTTGGCTGAATTTTTTTCAAATTTTCCCTAGCAGGTAGATTATACATACCCTCTCGTTTAGTTATAAAACGCTATATATATATATATAGAGAGAGAGAGAGAGAGAGAGAGAGAGAGTTAAAAGGATAATTCATAAAAGAAACTAATGGACAAAGAAGATTTAGGACAATGCCTATTAAAGTATAAACGAATGGGATCAAACTCAAAAACATCTACTAACAAGGCGGAGCTACAAATTTTTGTTTGAAGGGCCAAGTTACGGCACTAATATATTTATCAAGACAACCCTCATATACACACACACATATATATATATACACACACACACACATGTTTTTTTTATTATATATACACACATATATACACACTTTTTTATTTTATAAGTTATATATATACATTCACCCAACCAAAAAAAAAAAAGAGCTTAATATTTTTAATCAAAATTATGTTTGATGGCGAGGTTTTATAAAATAAAATTCTGTTTTTTCATTTTCATAGTGAAATTCTTAAAAAGTTTCATTTTAAATTCAAATTGTCAAATTTTATACTAAAGTAAATAAAACATCTTTCAATTGAACTAATGAAAATTTCAAAAACATGTAATTGAAGACATTAAAAATAAGTTAGGCTCCAAACATATATGAAGCTATCTTGCTCTAACCTATTATGTGACAACTAAAGACTCATTTCATGTGTAATTTAAGTGACAAGATTTTTTTTAATGAGTTGATGACTTGTTAATCGTCATATAACAGGTTAAAAATGATAAATTTAAACATGTTTGATGCCAAACTTTATCAAATATTTAATTGATATAAGAGCATATTTTACAATAAAAAATAGAATTGCAAAAATAAAATTACATCTCAATAACTATTATACCAATTATTTTTTTTAAGAGCATCATTGGACTAATTCAAATATTTGGAGGGGCCAACTCTTATTTTTATAGACTAAATTTTGAAAACATTAAAATATTTAAATATATAATTTAAAAAAGGCGAAAACCACATTTTAGTCCCTACATTTTCACCCGATTCCCATTTTGGTCCCTACATTTTTTTTTCACCACTTTTAGTCCCTGTCCTGGAAAACGCCTTCTATTTTCGTCCTTTCCGTCAGTGCCCTAACGGCACTGTCCTACGTGGCAAACAGAATCATTAAAATAATAATAAAAAATTTTAATTTATCATTAAAAAATGCCACGTCAGATTTAAATTAAAAAAAATAATTTATTAATTTTCAAAAAATCAAAAACAGAAATAAAAATCAAAAAACACATTTATTGAGATCAAAATGTGTCTGAAACAAGAACAATAAGAACACAATATTGAACTCTAAAAAACACAAACCCAGATTTAATAACACAAAATTAAAATCTAAAAATCTCAAACCCAAAAACAACCAAACAAACACAAACACAAACACAAAAACACAAACCAAACACAAACCAAACACAAACCAAACACAAACAAACACAAACCAAACACAAACCAAACACAAACACAAACACAAACCAAAACCCAGAAATTGATGCTCTCTCGCCGCCGCCGACTACCTCTCCGATCCCGTCCACCTCCACATCCACATTGACCATTTCGCCTCCACCAACAACGATTCTCTCCAACTGGACCGCAATCTGGGATCCTCGCACCGGATCTTGGAGTTCGTCGATGATTTCTCTTGCACCTACCCCTCTGCTTCTTCGCTCGCTATCTCTTACACTATCTCCACCCGTGATACCCCGGAGCTCCGAATGGACGACAACGAGTCTTCCACCCAACTCCAGTGACCCGATTCGTTCGGCCGTTTCGGCAAGTTTGGTGGGAAATACGTCCCCGAAACCTAATGCACGCCCTCTCCGAGCTCGAGTCTGCTTTCCATCCTCTCACCGGTGACCACGATTTTCACGTTCTCTCCTCCATTTCAATTGTGTTTGGTTCGGTGGAAAGTTTGGGAAAAAGAAAAAAGAGTGAATTTTTCTTGGGGGTGAAAATGAAATGCTTGATGTTTTGTTTGGATTTGTGGAGGAATTTTTTTTTTTTTGCTCCAAAACTCACAAACCCAGAGGGACGAGAGCATCAATTTCTGGGTTTTGGTTTGTGTTTGTGTTTGTGTTTGGTTTGTGTTTTTGTGTTTGTGTTTGGTTTGTGTTTTTGTGTTTGTGTTTGTGTTTGTTTGGTTGTTTTTGGGTTTGAGATTTTTAGATTTTAATTTTGTGTTATTAAATCTGGGTTTGTGTTTTTTAGAGTTCAATATTGTGTTCTTATTGTTCTTGTTTCAGACATATTTTGATCTCAATAAATGTGTTTTTTGATTTTTATTTCTGTTTTTGATTTTTTGAAAATTAATAAATTATTTTTTTAATTTAAATCTGACGTGGCATTTTTTAATGATAAATTAAAATTTTTTATTATTATTTTAATGATTCTGTTTGCCACGTAGGACAGTGTCGTTAGGGCACTGACGAAAAGGACAAAAATAGAAGGCGTTTTCCAGGACAGGGACTAAAAGTGGTGAAAAAAAAATGTAGGGACCAAAATGGGAATCGGGTAAAAATGTAGGGACTAAAATGTGGTTTTCGCCTTTAAAAAATTTCAAATTTTTGGGGGGGGGGGGGTCATGGCTCCTTCAGCCTTCAACATAGCCTCGTCCCTATCTACTAGGCCATAGGCAAACTGTCATGTTAAGCAAATTCAAATCTTGAAAAGATCTCGTCCTAGTTAAGTTATTTGCGCATCTGTTAGCTTCACAAAAGTAGTGGCTAAACTGAACTTGGAGAATTTAGGAAGCCAGTTGCCTACAATAATCCACGAGAGAAGAAACAACATTATTTGAGTAGTTTGGGTTAGCTAAGACATCAACAACAGCTTTAGCATCTATGTTTACTTCAACAGTAGCAAAATTACAATTAAAAGGCCATCACAAGGGGCCCAAAGCTCTGGTAAACAACTGGTGGTTGTGCCAATTTTCCTAGAAAACCCCAAAATCCAAGATCTACCTTCATTCCAAGTTCATTCTTGATGTTGTGGAAGCTTGAGAAAACACATATGATATTCTCTTTGATTAAACAGAAACTAAACTGTTTATTTCTAGTAGTAAACCTCAAATCTACGAGGATTTCCTTGAATCCACAATGTGATAAACTGGAATCCACCACGGAAAATTTCGACAAAAATTCTGTATTTTTATTAATAATAATCTGATAACTGAATTGCCTTTAGAGGCTACAATGCGTTTAAATAGTAAAAACAAAACCTAGAAAACTAGAAACCCTAAGTTGGCTACAAAAGCATATAAAACTCTAGTTTGACTAAACAACATTAAAAGCACCTAAAAAGAAGGAAATGAATAACATAATCCTAAAATAACAAAAATTACATAAAAGTACTAAAATTAAATATTTAAAAATTTTAAATATTAAATCGTGTCTTACATCAGACCCCTCCACTTGAAATAAACTCGTCCTCGAGTTGATGATAGAAATCTGAAATCTTCCACTCCAAATAAACAAATACTTTGAATGTTTTAGTAACTTGATCTAGTTTTGAAACTTGAATTCTTCATAAAGTGTAGCATAAAATTTCTTCTCATCTAGCTTCAATTTATTTGCAACATCAATCAACAAAGGGTTAATAATAAAATCAAAATTTTCTACTCCAAGAAAAATCAACATATTGTGTAGTCATCTTCAACAAATCAGCCAAAACTTTAGGGTTGTGGATGATGGACTCATCATCATATTTAACTTAAATAGGGTTTTCCAAAATATTCTCAATAATTACCATCTCTTGATTTCTATCATTATCCACAATCAACTCAACCTTCTTTTCTTTGACATCTTCATCAAACTTTTGACAAGTGGTATCTTCAATTTTCAATTCAATAACTTGTTGCAAGTCTTGATCTTTTTTAACCACTTCTAAATTTTCTTTAGAAATAGGTTGCTTCTTCTAAACCCTCAAACCCTTTCCTTTACTTGACACATGAACTTGGTTGTGATAATTTTAGTTTTGTGGTTCACCTTTCATGTTTTGAACATATTGCTTTTCATATGAATTTACAGATTTATAATCAACACTTGTATAATCTATTATATCATAATAGTCATTAGGAATCATAAATCAATTAATACCCTTTTCATTCTTTGCCAAGAGCAAATTGGATGCTTACCTCGCCGCTTTCTATTGATTTGAATATCTTCCCATCATTCCTCTACTTCATTTTCCAATTTATTAGATGCAAGCCGCACTTTTTCTTCATCACAAATCTTCAAAAAATTAAAATACTCTTCCAAATCAAGAAGCTAGTCAATAAAATCTAACTTACACATATCTCCATCAAAGTATGGAATTTTCTTGTAATTAGGAGTGCGTCTTTGAATATATTGATCATTGTTGTTGTGAGATGATTTCCTAACAAGAAGAGTAGCAAATATTTGCATGATTTCATTCACAATTGGTTGTCTCTCTTCACAAAATTGGTGAAACTCAGCCCTAGTGTGAACTGCGTCTTCAACTTCGTTGTTGTAGTTGTGGTGGTTATAGTCACGCTGGTTAGCCATCAGACTAGGATAAGGCAAGGCTCTGATACCAACTGATATTGCAGAAGCCTAAAGAAAGCACACACGTTACTCTTTTTGATAAAACAGAAACTAAACTATTAGTTTCTAGTAGTAAACCTTAAATTCACAAGAAGTTCCTTGAATCTACAAGGTGATAAACTAGAATCCACTATAGAAAAGTTCGACAAAAAGCCTGTATTTTCATTGATAATAATCTAATAACTGAATTGCCTTTGGATGCTACAATGTGTTTAAATAGTAAAAACAAAACCAAGGGCAACTAGAAACCCTAAAGTGGCTACGAAAGCATATAAAACCTTAATTTGATTAAAAAAAAAAAGTTAAAAGCACCTAAAAAGAAGGAAATAAGTAAAATAAATCCACGACCTCTCCCTCCACCAACGCTTACTTTTGGATACAAATCCACGACCTCCCCCTAGACATATGAATCGGGCAAATGCTGAAGCCATTAGGACCACACTGGGCATACTAGAACAAATTTATGTCTCCTCTATTGGTAGATATGAGCATAGGCAAAGCTAAATGAATTAGATATGAGCATAGGTGAAGCTAGTGGGGGGGGGGGGGGGGGGGGGGGCATGGCCCCCTAGCTTTTTTCAATTTTCAACTATATATATAATATTTATATCATAAAAAGTACAAATTATAGAAAAATTTAGTTATATATTGGCCACATATTTTAGAATTTAGGCCTTTAACTCCTCAATCCTTTTAAATTAGTCTAGAACACAAGTTTTATACATTGTGCAATTATTTAAGTTTTGAATAGTAGATAAATAATTTTTTTATATTTAGCTTGGTCCCCTTTGGAAAAATTTTCTAGCTCTGCCTTGGCCCCCCTTGGATATGAAGTTGGTAATATGTGTGTTAGATCTCAAGTTTAAGAGCTTGACATTAAATTCGAGTTTTGCTTCACTAATTAATCAAACTGACCTCAAAGATTTTTTACTTGCTCTGAGTTTGAACATTGTAGGCTATCAAGTAGATGAGCAAATGATTTAACTATATATAGAAGAATTTCCCTGAAAATTCTAATTATGGTATCACCGACCTCCTCCCCGTGTTTCAACTTTCAAGCTTTAAAAAGGAATTAATACTGCTCCTAATAAAGAATGCGGCTAACCAGTCCTGATTGACTTGCTAATTGGTGTTGAATATTTGGTGCAGTTTGTATCTGACAAATTTTCCCTTCACGTGTTTCAAGTTTTAAAAAGGTGTATGAGCATTTTCTCCGCTATTATCTTTGCCGATGTCCAAGCGAATAGCAGCGCAATTTGAAAAATTTTGCAAGAAATAATATTATATTATATGTAATTTATAATATATTTATTAATTGATATAATATTTGGGTAATCAACTTTAACTATATTACATATCATAAAAAAGAGAGTACAATAAAAAATATGAACCAAATTCTTTGAATATGCTTTGAGTATGAATTGACCGATATTTTAAATATATATATTTTTTTGCTATACCATATTTTAATTATTGTCAAAGCAATTCAATTTGAGTAAGAATGACATATTATAATCAATTGTTTCTTACATAAATTTAATGAAAAAATCCATAAAATTTTTTTTTTACATAAATAATTAGTGCAACACCTATAAAGAATTAATACATGAAAATAAATGCATTTAGTCAACTAATTATACTTTGTTGAATTACATGTAATAAATTACACAAATTAAGGCTACTAAAGATGTAATACCCCACATATTTTTTTTTATTTGAGGTTATTATTAAGTTTTCTTTTAAATATAATTGTCGGGCCATAGGTATTCTTTTCTCAATAGCCGTAGCCCGCTACCCCACTAAGCCCACATCTCTAATACAAACTACAGGATAGAGGAAGAGATAGTCAGGGTTTTATCAAAGAGGCTAAAAGGTGTTTTCTTTGGAGTTAGAGCACATACAATTGAAGAGACAATCAGATTGTTCAAGGCATGATTTCTCACCATTAGAAACAAAGAATTAAAAGTTTATAAGGTTATCTTGGAATTAGTTGTAATGTTAAATTGTTCAGAAGTTGGATTTTGGTCCTTAAATTCTATTTATATTTTTTGGATAGTTTTGCCGCTGTGTATCCATGAACAAAAGCATGGCTATTACGTTTTCCTTCCTAGATCAGAATTTCAAGAAATCCGTGATGTTGGTTGAAGCCTTTCTTCGAATTTGTACCTATAATATATATATATATATATATATATATATATATATAATTCTAGTTAGGCCACCGTGTGTAATCCATGAACTAAGTCATGGATCAAGAAATTATTTCATAGAGATGGCCTTCACGTGTTCATCAGTGTTATATAATTAAATCCTAAGTTGCCCACTATGTGTGTTTCTAGAACAAGCCATGGATTACAAATCTCTATTCAGGTATATGGCTCTTGCATTTTCATTGGGGTTTTATATTAAATCTTAGGTCAATGATATTTTGGCCCCTGCCTTCCTCATGGCAATATGAGTTTCTATTAATGTAAGGGAATATTATTGGTTAGAGCATCATTGGTTAGAGAAACATTAGTTTAGCATGAAAAGTGTTATTAGTTTAGCAAAATATAATCTTAGTGAGTCCATTTGTAGTTCTATAAGCTTTATATCTTGTAGAAGATATTAAGTATTTTTCCATGATTGATTATAGGTTCTATTTGAGAGTATTTTGAGACTATTTGGAGGGTGTTTCAGCTGAACTTTCAGAGTGATTCAAGTGCTGTAAGTAATTATGCAAAATATGCACAAGTTTTGCTCTTAGGTTCTTAGAAGTTAAAGATTTTCAAAAGTTTGATTCTTTTCAAGTTTACATTTTTAAAAGTTTATCAAAAAGCATTTTTACATCATTGAAAGAAAAACTTTGATTTTTTTTTTTAAAAATAATGTTTTACAGAGAAATTTCGAATTCTAAATAATGTTTTGAATGTCCAAATTCCATTTAAAAGATGATTTCTAAACTATACTGTTTTCCAAAAATAATTGAGTTTCAAAGTAAGTTTTCCAAAAAGATTCTTGTTCTTTAAATTTGTTTCAAACCTAGTGATTTCGAAGTCATACTCTTGTTTTTCAAATGGTATTTAAAACGTTTCTTTTAGCAAATTGGATTTTCAAACTTACTCAAGAATTTTTAAAATATTTATATAAACTCTTCAGTTTCTATTCGTTCCCTAGGAGAGTCAAGCATCTTTTGATTTATGTGATATTGTGATATTCGATACGCTTTTATTGTTGGAATAATTGTTAATATTGAGAAAATTATTTTATGTTGTATAAACTTTGTTTTTTTGTGATTTGTGACTCAAAATGAGTGTTTTTAGATTTGATCAGATATATGTGTAAATCCGCTCACAGGATTGTATGTGAGAATATGTGATGTATATATGTGACACTGTGCTCTGATCAATTATATGTATGTGATTTCAAATAATTTTAAGATGTGATTACATCTCTATTAAGTGATTTAATATATGTTTTGTGGAATAATTATTTTTGATATCATTGAATGAGTTTGTGAAAAATCAAAATACTCGTGCTTTGCTTAACTCTATTCCGTTGTGTATTCTATATAATTACTTACTAGATGTGTGGCTCACCCCATCAATTACTATTTTCAGATTACAGTGTAGTTGGGAATATAGAACCATGGATTGCTTTGTAAGGTGCAAGGTAGTGCGTGGAAGTTATAGGGGACTTCAGTATTACTTGAAGACTCATAGAATTTTTGTTACCTTTGTTTTGTAATTCACATTTATATAGTGAAGATTATTTCTAATTTGTGGAGTTTTGGTAAGATTATTAGTTTTTTATTTTTTTTTTCCGCTTAGACTTCACAGTATTTTGGAGATTATTATGATTTGTGGATTTTAGTTATTGTAATAGATTTATCAATAGCATTGTTTATTTGGAGTTTTATTGAACTATGTTTAAATAAATTATGTTTATTGAGCTAGGTAAGGTTAGCAAGTTAGTCATGCATCCAAATTCATGTTCCATGGATTTGGGTCGTGATAAGAGTATTATACATGCGTGCCTATATATATATATATATATATATATATATATATATATATATCACGAATGCAAATCATCTATACCACTTTTTGTGTACCACTCTATATTCCACTAATCTCTACTTACCATGTGTATGATTGCTTTCTATTTTAAACTCCAGATATTTTATAAGGAAAGTAAAATAAAAACATGGCAAGTAATGATTGGTGGAACATAGAGTGATACATAAAAAATGATACAGAAGGTTTGGTCTCATATATCACATTTCACTAAATGAATTTAGGAAGCGTAAATAATTAAGATTAATAGAATTAAAAAAATAAATGCAATTATTATTATTATTTTTTTCTTAATTGCTTTATAACCTCACGAAAGGCTTTTGTAAGCTTTGTAAACATTCAATGTGGGACAAGCCTTAAAAAATAAATCCTTCTCCATCCTTTTATTTTAGAAAATTTGGCAAATGGGTCGGTAAGAGCATTATCATCAGCTCTTTTATAAAAAATGTCATTTTGACACCTCAAAAGCCTATTTTATTATTTTACCATATTATTTTATAGTACACTATACATCAGATCTTCCATTTTAACATTACACCACGTTAAAAATAAAAAATAAAAAAACCCAGCTATAACAAAATTAAAATAAAAACAAAATCCAAATCAACCACTACCGTCCATCACCCACACATCCCACCACCACAGGACATCACCCCCACAACCCTCCGCCACTACCATAAGAACCCACCACCTGAGACATCAAAATCACCACAAAATCCATCCCAAAAACAAAACACAAACACCATCAGACAAACAAGAAGGAAAAAAATAGAAGAGAAATAAACAGAAGAGAGAAAGGTCGGTGGCCACTGGTGGTGGCTTCACCAATGTGCACAGGAGAGGGACACCACCACAAAAGCCATCAATCCCAGCCCCACACCGTTTAAAACGCCAATCTCAAACCCAAATAATCACAGCCCCACCAGTCGACCTCATCGGTGTGGCCGAACTCCACGGCGACAGCTGATCTTAGGCTGCGTTTGGCTCAACGGAAATCATTTTCGGGAAAAGAAAATATTTTCAGGAATATATTTTCGGGAAAGGAAAATATGTTTAGGTGTTTGGTAGCATTTTAGAAAAGACTTTGGAAAATATTTTCAAGTGTTTGGTAACATTATGAAAATGTAAATTTTCCACTGATTTCTCACATTTTCTCAGCCATTTTCTCACATTCCAAACAAATTTTATAATAAAAAATTAGAATCCATCAAAACAATAAAAATCAAAACAATAAAAATCAAAACAACACCAGCAACAATCCATTCCGTCAAATTTCGTCAAAACTGAGAGTGGGAAGTGAGACAGGGAGGATCGCGCTGGCGCGAGCACGCCCTTCAATCTCGCCCGGCGCGAGCACGCCCTTCGATCTCGCCTGGTGCGAGGTCGCTCCTCAATCGCCCGGCACGAGGTCGCGCCTCGATCGCCCGGCGCGAGGTCGTGAGATCGCCGGCGCGAGATCGCGAGATCGCCGGGCGCGAGATCGCGAGATCGCCGGGCGCGAGATCGCCGGGCGCGAGATCGCGCCTCGATCTCGCCCAGCGCGAGGCCGCTCCTCGATCGCCCGGCACGAGGTCACGCCTCGATCGCTGGGCGCGAGGTCGCGAGATCGCCCAGCACGAGATCTCCCGGCGTGAGGTCGACGGCGCGATCTCTCTTCATGCTTTCCTCTCTCTCTCTCTCTCTCTCTCTCTCTCTCTCTCTCTCTTTTCAGTCCGGAAATGTGATTTGAAGGTAAAATAGGAACTAAAAATATTTTCAGTCTGAAGTGGGTAATTTTACGGTCAACGCGGAAATGAATTTCCGTTGACCCAATTTTCTGATCGTACCAAACACGGCAATTTCAGGAAAATGATTTCCAGAAATGCATTTTAGCCGAAACAAACACGGCCTTAATGGCAACGGCCAATCTCAATGGCAAGGTGGAGAAAAAAGAAGTAAGAGAGAGAGAGAGTATGTGTGTGTGTGTGTGAGAGAGAGAGAGAGGGGCGCAGAGTGACAAAAAAAAAAGAAGAAGAAGAAGGGAGAGGTGAAGATTCTGGAGAAGAAAGAAGAAGAAAAAAGGAAGAAAGTGATAGAGATGAAGGGAGTAGTGGAGAAAAGAAAGAAGAAAAAGAAAGAGAGAAAAAAGAAAGTAATAAAGGAAGAGAGAGAATTTTTGGTATTTGGTGTGTCAAATGTCAAATATTTGACATTTCGCACGCTGATGACCAGTCAATTCTGTATAAAAATGGATAATTCTAAACAGGTTGCAAAACCTATAACCATTACCATGTCTTTTCAAGGTCTTATCAACATAGTATGAATCGGTATATCTTTCACATGCAAAAAATTATTAATTATTTTGTATTTAAAAAAAAATTAAAGAACATATAAACAAAAACACTTAAAAAAATAAAATAATACTTATATTCTTTAAGTTTTCATAGTCCAAAATTTACTAAATTGAAGCCTTCAAGACTTGACCTCGTCAAAAAATTTCTCTTATTGTTTTTGAGCAAAAAGAAACTAAAAAAAAAAAATAAAAGAGCAATACGTGAAACATGTTTACGCACAGTTAGATAGCAGAATACAAGTGGTTTATTTGGCAATGACAAACACAAATGGTGTGCAACTGATCTTTTGGTCAAGCAGGGAATTAGTCAACAAAAGCAGAAAGTGTTTTACGACATGTGTCCATCTTTCGCTCAAATATTTACACCTGGAAGAACTATGTGGTTTCCCACTTAATTTTAAGGGAGGTACTATGTTCACAATATTTTCACAACAAATCACTAGTGGTTAGTTATTATTGATTCAAATTTGAATTTAACACGAAGATTACTTTTTTACCCCAACAATAACAACTAGTAACAACCTGCCACTTAAGATTTGTTGTAAAAATATTGTAAAAATATTATGGACATATCATTTCTCTTGTTTTAGACTGTTTCAGTGCAGCGGATGTAAATCCTGCCATCCCCTTCCCTAAAGGATCGTTTCCCATTTAATAGAGAGTCCAATTTCAAAATTAAAATTATATATATATATATATATATTCAAAAATAAACATATTTTGTTGGAGGGTAAAAATGTAGAAAGGTAGAAAACTCATTTGTTTAGTTGAGTATAAAATAAAATTATTGAAAATGTAAATTATATAAATTTACTCTTGTACCTACTACGTGGAAAAAAAAAAGAATTAATAATATATTAGAAAAAAAAAATTAAAAGTTTAAAGTGGAAAAAATAAGGTGGGAATAAAATAAAGGAGGAGAGTGAAGTAGAAAGTGGAGGGTAAATGGGTAAATTTTCATCAACCGGCAGGCACCCTCCACCCCTCCCACCCCTAATGAATAATTGTTATTTCATCATTTAGGTACTTACGAATAATTTTTTTCAATTCCTTTTCGAGAAGTGGCACTTAGGAACAACTAAAATATTATAAAATCTTCAATTTTTATTTTTATATCATTTTTCTTATTTTTTTTATGATTACAATTATTTTACACTTGCCTATTTATTGTTTCGTTAATGAAAAGTCGAATTACTTGAGCTCATTATGAAAGGAATTTCACTGCAGGCTGGAAATACTGGACCCATGCTAGAAAACCTGGTATACTTATTGAAGATTGGGCCCTCATTCTTATCTTGGGATTTTCTAATACTTTTCCACGAACGTGTTCAGTTAATTACGTTATTCCATGTGAAAAGAGACACAGAATTGACTGCCATTTGGGTCAATTACGAAATTGTACCGAATCGCCTGGTCAAAAGAAATTATGAGGGGAAATTTTTCTCCGGGTGTGCTTGATTGGGTGAAAATGAGAAAAATGAGAAATAGAGAAAGAAAAATATTTTAAAAAATGTTATTTTTTATTATTTAGTTGAGAAAAGAAAGCAGGGGAGATAAAAAACAGAGGAAAAAGTTTTCTCTCTCAGGTCTATTTTTTTTATCCTCCTAAATTAGGAGAAAAATGGAAAGGAAAAAGTGTCTTGAAATGCATTTTACACAAATACTTTCTCACTGACTGCTCACTTTATTCAAGACCTAATAACTTTTGTCTCTTCTCATGTCGAATGGTCAACAAAAATGAGTGTAAATTTCTTCACGTTGTAAGTTTCTGACCACGTTGAAAGTTTGCCCGGTGCAAAAATGTGTCAACAAAATCTAAATTTTATATTATTTAATATGTGATGTGGTAAATTTTATAAGAATAAAATAATTTTTACATTATAATAATAAAAATAATAATATAAATTTATACCTATGATGCGGTAAATTTTATATTATTTAATAAGTACAAATAAATCTATTTCTTACTTATTATGTAACAATGATATAATAGTCAATTTATATAAATTACAGTTTCTATTCTCTCATTTTTCTCTCCAACCAAACAAAAAAGTTTTCCATCCTCCTACTTTTTCACCTCTCCAACCTGGCATACAAGAGGAAAAACCAAAAATTTTCTATGCTCTCACTTTTTAATTCTCTCACAATTATAAGATTTTACAGGCCCTGAGTTTAAAAGTCATAACCCACCCAAGAATTATTCATTGTACGTAATTATATGACTACAAAATAGTCAAAGTGGACACTCAAGTAAAAGTAAACTTATTAGTTTATATAAATAAAATTATATAAAGTGTATGCACATTACAGGCAAGTATTTCAAAAAGGTTTATAATTTTTTAACATTACTATTTTTATTTTGGACAATTACTAGATTACATGATTAGGACATTATAAAATGTACATTGTAGGCAAAAAATGTGGCATACCTCTATACACTTTTTCTTTGTTCACCTTCGTTACACTAATTAATGAGAAGTGATTTTTTTCATCCTCTGGTCTTTCACTATTGAAGGCGAAGATACACATGCATGTATCTTTTTCATCCTATTGGTGTTTATTTATAGGAGCACACCTAAATGGTCTTTTATTACTTTCCTATTTTCATTTCCATTTCTGCAACTGAAGGAATTCAGTGGTCAATAATGGCTACCAACTTAAACCTTCTCAAGTTTGTTTTCTTGCTCTTCCTCTCATTCTTGGGGACTTTTCATGCCCAATACATCAAACCAGGCGGTACGCTTAGCTCCTTTACGGGGCCTTGGCTAGTTTCTCCAAATGGGAAGTTTAATTTGGATTTCATGCCGTCGGCTTATTACACCTATTTAGGTGTTTTATTATATGATACGAGTCAATATATATGGCATGCAATTCCAGGCATTCCTATTGCTAACTACTCCGATGAATTTATTTTGGAGAACAAGGATGGAGCATTGACAATTATGCGCCAATTAGGTGGGATTCCTGTTACGCTATGCTCGTTTGCTACCAATAAAACTGTTGCTACTTTATTGGATACGTGCAATTTCGTCTTCAACGAAGTGTACTCCAATGGATCTACAAAACAGGTTTTATGGCAAAGTTTTGATCATCTGGCCGACGTGCTTATTCCCGGAATGAAATTAGGCGTCAACCACAAAACAGGTCAAAATTGGTCACTCACATCACGGTTAACTTTGAACATCCTTAGCCCAGGGGCTTTCACTCTTGAATGGGACCCCAATGGACTTCAATTGGTCATTAAGCATCGAGGGGTGGTTCACTGGAAAAGTGGAGTCTTGAGCGAGAACCAATTTGAGAATATTTCACCACATCTAACATCTATGTATGATTTCAACGTTGTTTCAAATGAGGATGAAGAATCATTCTCTCTCATGTATAAAAGTCAAAGTTTGCTACAGACGTGGGTGCTTACTTCTACGGGGCAATTAGTGGAAAATTCCATAAACGGAGCCGTATTGACAGCCGGAGCGGATAATTGTTATGGATATAACACTGATGGAGGATGCCAAAGGTGGAATAAGCCGAAGTGTAGGCATAATGATGGCACCGTTGATTTTAAAAGTGGTGTTTTCACTGATATAGAAGACCACTATTATACTGCTCCAGACACAAATCTTTCCATCAGTGACTGTAAAGTTAGTTGCTGGAACAACTGTAGCTGTGTGGCTTTTTATTCTCTATATGAAAATGCAACAGGGTGCAAATTTTGGACAAATATGTCGACCTTCATTCCTGTCGATTCGTCAGGATCAGAACATCTCTATAGCTATATCGTATCGTCAAAGCCTCCAAATTCAACGAATCCCAATAATATAACTTCAAAGGCTTCTCAGCGTGGTATGTTTACTAGTTTTTTGTCCTATATAAACAACACAAATTCTCCCAACTGTTTCAAACAAGTTAATTGTAAGCGGCTCCCACTCAAACTTCACTATTCTATTTCAAAACTGAAAGTATCAAATTATCCTATCTGAACGTTGTTGATATGCAATAATATATGATTTTCTTTAGAAAGAGAATTTCTCAAATGATTACTAACGACAACTGTTTATGACCTGTAGGAAAAAGCAAGTGGATATGGATTGGTAATGTAATTGCCATTGCTTTTGTAACTTTTTCCTGTATAATGTGCTACTGCTGTCTACTAAGAAAGAGAAAAGTTGTGCTTCAAGGTAAATAATTCACATATAAATTGAATTTGTTAGATAAATCATTACACTTTTTTCATTATTATTTGTTAGCTTGAAATGGAAGTTTTCATTTTAAGTAAATTTATACAGGGCATAACGAAACCATAGAAGAAAAAGAATTGCGTAATTTAGTGATTTCAAATAGATCTGTTGATGTGAATGAGTTTCCAAATGATGGAAAGAATGGATCTGATATAACTATATTTAGTTACGAATGTATCAAGGCTGCCACTAACAACTTCTCATTAGAAAACAAGCTTGGAGAGGGAGGCTTTGGACCTGTCTACATGGTAAGCCCCAACATCTTTCTAAGTAGAGATGTATAAATTAAGTTATGTCCAACAGTGACTAAACCTTGTTTGATCATCACAACAGGGAACATTGCGAACAAATCAACAAATAGCCATAAAGCAATTATCAAGATATTCAGGGCAAGGCATAATTGAGTTCAAGAATGAGTTGATACTCATATCTAAACTTCAACACATGAATCTTGTTAAGCTTTTGGGTTGTTGCATTTTTGGAGAAGAAAGAATGCTAGTCTATGAATACATGCCCAACAAAAGCTTGGACTACTTCCTATTTGGTTTGGAAAACATTACTTTTTTCTTTTCATCTTAAAACTTCATTTGTTTTCATCTTAGAATTAATATAATTATAAAAGCTTAAACTACTTCCTATTTGGTTTGGAAAACATTAAATTTTATTCATCTTAATGCTTCATTTGTTGTCTTCATGAAATTTATACATTTATCTTTATTACTCTATATCAAGTATACTATTGATTAGATTTAACTTTTATATTGGTCAGATTCAAGTCAAACCAAGCTACTAGATTGGAAGAAACGTTTCAACATAATTGAAGGAATTGCTCAAGGATTAATCTATCGCCATAAATATTCAAGATTGAAAGTAATTCATAGAGATCTAAAAGCCAGTAACATACTCCTTGATCAAAATATGAATCCAAAGATTTCTGATTTTGGCATGGCAAGAATTTTCAAGCAAAATGAAATGGAAGCAAATACTAATAGAATTGTTGGGACATAGTAAGTTAACTACACACTATTCTTCTTGAAAAAGTAAATAATGCTAAAGACTATCACTCTTTTAAGCTCATCAATTCTTTTTTCAAATAAAAATGTCATCTTTTGTTTTTTTTGTAGCAGTTATATGTCCCCTGAATATGCAATGGAGGGTGTGTTCTCTATAAAATCTGACGTTTATAGCTTTGGAGTTTTAATGCTTGAAATTGTGAGCAGTAGAAAAAACAACAGCTTTTATGATGCTGAGCATGCACTCAATCTAGTAGGATATGTACGTAAAATATATATATATATATATATATGTGTGTGTGTGTGTGTGTGTATGTATATAACCTTAAATCATATATATTTTTATAATTTTGTGTTTCCAAAATTTTAAATAATTATTCCGACTTTTAGGCATGGGATTTATGGCGAGAAGGTAAAGGGCTAGAGTTAGTTGATCCAATAATAAGGGAGTCATGCGTTGAATATCAAGTACTGAGATGCATTCACGTTAGTCTCTTATGTGTGGAAGATGGTGCAATTGATCGTCCTACCATGTCAGATATGCTATCTATGTTGACAAATGAAAGCACACAATTACCTTTACCTAAAAAACCAGCTTTTTCTATTGGAAGGAAATCAATTGTGGCAAATATTCCTAACGAAGACCCTGAAGTTTATACCGTAAACAACTTGTCCATTACTGATATGGATCCCCGATAGGAGGTAAGATTTTATTTTTGTTTTTTGTCTTATAAGCATGTTAGGTGGGAATAAGTTCATATATATATATATATGTGTGTGAGGAGAAAGTATATAGTGTTTCGGTATTACCACGTCAGCACCTTATTTGGTGTTTCATATCCAATAAATGATTGACAACTGGCCACTACAACTCACTCTAACAAATTTTGATCTGAAAATTTTTCGAACTCCCGCCACTTTCTATCTTATCTTTTCTCCAGAATTAACCTTCCACTCCGACACTCAAAATTTTTCAGACAGAAGTTTTCTCTCTCTCAGTTTCTTCCCCTCTGAAAATTAAAAGCCAAAGTTTCCCAAAATTTCACCTTTTCCATTACCACTAACCACAATCCCTTTAACCTTTCAACCCCAAGTCCCCAACCAGCACCGCTCGCCCTCTCCCTCCCTTTACTCTGTCTCTATCTCTCTCTCGCTCATCTTCTGTTCTTTACAAAAAGCTTATCAGACTCCAACTCAAGCCAGTGCAGTATGAAAATCTTACAAAATTTCTCATGGGTATTTCTTGTTGAAAACTCAGAGTCTTCTTTTGAGGAAATCTACAAGTAGTTTATTAGCTTTGGCCTTTTCTAAGTTCTTTTCTTTTTTCTTAATTTGAATTCTGTGTTGGTTTCGCAAGTTTTTTTTTTTTTTTTTTTTCTGGCAGGTTTAGCTTAGGCCATTTTAAAAGACGCTATATTTGTTGAAGTTAGGTTGTGCCCGTAACATGTTTGCCCCTTTTTTTGTTGGGGGTTTTGAGCAAAAATCAGTTTGGGAATTTAGGTTGGTGGTGTTGGGATTGTGGTAATGCAAACCTTTTGTTTTAATGCCGAGAAAGCAAAGGAAAAGAAAAACTAAATAATGGTTCCTTATTGTTTATTTTAATTGTCAGTTGAAATTTTTTTTTTTTTTCCCTAGTTTTATTTTTCATTCATTTTCTTTTTTTAGTTTTAGTTTGTCAATGTTCCTGATTTTTTTTTTCTCTTCAAAAAGAAAAATAACGAAGAAATATTGGAATATTTTAATTGCAGACTGCAGCTTTCTATCAACCTGTTTCAGATTCTAAAATTTTCTACTGCTTCTTTTCATGCTTGCTAATAAATTTGGGCAAGTGAAGCGAAATGGACATTCAAATGTGATGCTCAATCGGATGTTACCATGCTAGTTCAAATTTGCTTCTATTGGTGGTTTTTTTCCTTACTTCAACTCTGCAGGGTGACAATGCCCAATCCAGCTAGCTATCTCTTTGTAATCTGCCATGCCTATTTTGATTGGCATCATAATCAAGATAGCTAGAAGCTGATTTTGTGTTGTAATATTGTTGCTAATTAGATACAAGAAATGCTGAAGAAAAATCATATGTAGCTGCTTTACAAGTTGATTTTGTTTGATTAGCTAGATATTGAATTGCTTAGAAAGATGGTATGTAGTTGTGTTATGATTAGGGTCTAGTTTGTAATAACCTACTCAAACTATGTAAAATCTTTTCTTTTTTGAAAATGCGAGTATATTTTGTTTCAATTAGTGTGCATTTGGATGGTGCGTTTCTCCCCCCAAGTCTGTGTTTGCATTTTTTTAGTGGGTCCCATGGGTACTGCTCATGGACCACCAAGAATTGAAAAACGCAGCCATGGGTTTTGCTATAGTGTTTTACCTTTAAAAAAAAATATTTTACTACAGTGTTTTTAGCAATAAGTTTTCAGTTTTCAGCAAAATAAGCGGTATCCAAACAAACCCTTAGTAAATAAATTGTATTGTACAAATGAAATTCACAGGGTGTGGGTTTTATATTTTGGTTGTAATGGTGATTGATGAAATTTGCAAAGATTTCAAAATGTTACTTGATTAATAAAAGGCGTAAATGCACTTTTAGTCCTTACATTTTGACCCGATTTTTATTTTAGTCTTTACATTTTATTTTTACCACTTTTAGTCATTAAACCAATTAATGTGTGACATTTAAGTCCTTACCATCACCCAACTAACAGAAAATGCTGATGTGGCTAACGGCATAGTAAAATAACAATTAAAAAAATCTATTTTGACATTTAAAAATTTTCACGTTAGCATTTAAATTAAAAAAAATTAATTTAATAATTTTAGCTAAATAAAAAAAATTAAAAACAAAAACTAAAATTAATTAAGATCTGAGAATGCTTGAACAAGAACAACAAGATCACAATTCCAAATCAAAAAACACAAATCCAAAAATTAAAAAAAAAAAAAAAAAAAAAAAAAAAAAAAAACAACAACAACAACAACAACAAACAACCATTTAAGACCGAATCCTCCAACAAATCACTAATCCACATGATCAAGAATTTAATGACATTCACATTCACATTCTCATTCTCATTATCTGACTCTGTGATCCCAATCAAATACGAGTAAAAAAAAAATGTCAGCTTTCGATCTTGGTAGTCTCGGATCCAACCAGATCTTCCGCCTACAAGTTTTTGTATCAAAATTGTCTCACACAACAAAACAAAAGCAAAGAGAGCGAGAAAACCAAAGAAGGCAAGAGAGATGAGGCTCGACAGTGAGGGAGATGAGGCTCGACAGCGAAAGCGAAGGAGGAGGAGGCGAAACCGACGACGACGAAAGCGAAGAGAGCTGAGGCTCAACAGCGACAAAAGAGATGAGGCTCTACAGCAACGACGACGTCGACAGCGACGACGGCAAAAGCGAAGGCGAGAGACATTTGCTCTGATTGATGAGCTCTGAGAATTGGATCTGCCTTTTATTCTTGTGCTGGATTTGTGTTCTTGCTGGATTTGTCAGCATTTGTATTTGTGTTTGTGTTCGTGGATTTGTGTTTGTGTTCTTACTTAATCTTGTGTTTGTTTTCTAAGGAAAAAAAAAAGAAAAAGGAAAATGTCAAATAAAGGAAAATGTTGTTGTTCTTAAATCTGGATCTGTGTTATTATTATTCTTGTTCAAGGTATTTTAGATCTCAATTTATGTCATTTTTTGTTTTTAATTTTTTTTATTTAGTTAAAATTAATAAATTATTTTTTTTAATTTAAATGGTGATGTGGCAAATTTTTAATGCCAAAATAGATTTTTTAATTATTATTTTACTGTGCCGTTAGCCACGTCAGTATTTTTTGTTAGTTGGGTGACGGTAAGGACTTATATGTCACACGTTAATTGGTTTAGGAACTAAAAGTGGTAAAAATAAAATGTAAGGACCAAAATAGAAATCAGGTCAAAATATAGGGACTAAAAGTGCATTTACGCCTTAATAAAAACCATAAAATTAAAAATTTCTAGGATATTTTACTCACTCCTTTATGTCCAATGCATAAAAATAAAATATTCATTTTTAAATATTATTCCTCCAACAAATGATGTCCATTGTTCTCTTGACTCAAATAAATGGTTTATAAACATTGAAGGTTATACCAACTTATAAAAGGGTATTTTATTTGAACAATTTTTCGGGCAATAATTACATGAAACAATCTATCTTTTTCAATAATCTAACAAGTTAACAATCTGCAATTTTTTTTTATTGCAATGGATTTCCATCATTGCATTTAAAATAGCTCACAAAACCCAACTTAGCAACAAATCGTCTCAGCATCACATACACACCAGCATGCTTTCAATAGTGATCCTAACAAAAGGACAACTTGAAATTTAAGTATAATAGTTTCCATAATAACTCAATCAACCATGAACTCATGCACACTCAACTAGATCTTATACCCATTATTTGAATATAATAATTTACATAATAACTCAACAATGCTTACACTTATAAAAGAAATGAGAAATATAATGAGAACTTCTATCTTAGAGGAGACTTGGGAAGACACTATTTCATAGAATCAATTCAATTTGATAGGGATCAAATTCAGAAATTAAGAGTGTGAACTATGAACACAACCTACCACAAGCAAGGAAAATAATTATTAGGACCAAAATTTGAAATTTCCATCAATGGTCAAGAAAATTAATATGTACTAGAGCTGTTTTTGTTCATAAAGGACTTAATTTATCAAATTGCATATAAGTTCATGGCCAAGAAAATTAAACAAACCACAACATGACTGAATCATGGTTTCAATTAGCACCAAGTCGCAAGTAGCCCCATAACTAGCAATTCCTTTACTTTCAAAAAAAAAAAAAAAAAAAAGCGTAAATGCACTTTTAGTCCTTACATTTTGCACTTTTTCCATTTTGATCCCCTACATTTTGTTTTTACCACTTTTAGTCTTTAAACCAATTAACGTCTGATATTTAGGCCATTTTCGTCACCCAACGAACAACAAAAGCTGACGTGGCTAACAGCGGAAGAAAAAATATATATAATCACACAGAATATAATTCCACGTCAGCATATAAATTTAAAAAATTAATTTATTAATTTTAACTAAATAAAAAAACAGAATTAAAACCAAAAATCACTAAAATTAAGATCTAAAAAGTATCTTGACTCAATGATCACTTCTAGGAAGAGATCACAAAATGGGTTCAAATTATTTTCTCTTCCTTCTCACTTTATTAAATTAGTTTTGCTTCTCTCTCTCTCTCTCTCTCTCTCTCTCTCTCTCTCTCTCTCTCTCTCTCTCTCTCGTGGTAACTGGTGGTGCAGTGACTTGTGGTTGGTGGTGGTTGAGGTGGATGGGTTGAGATAGGGGTGGGGTGGTGTGGGTTGAGATTGGTCTAGGGTGGGTGGGTTGAGACTGACTAAGGTGGCTAGGTTTGAGGTTGGGTTGGAGTGTATGGGTTATGAGCCAAATGGGATGGGTAGAGGTCGGGTTGGGTTTAGGCCAAGCTGGGGTGGGTGGGTTGAGACTAGCTGAGGTGGCTTGAGTTGGGGTGTTTGGGGTTGAGGTTAGGTTGGGGTGGGTGGGTTATGAGGCGGCTAGGGTGGGTAAAGATCGGGATGGCTGGAGTTGAGACCGAGTTGGGTTTGGTTGTGGTGGTTGGGATCGTGGGTTGTGGCGCCTGTGATGGTGGGCAGTGGTTGTTTGATCAGTGGAGGTGGTGGTTGGATTTTTCTGTGTTTAGATAGAAAGAAAATTTCTAGGTTTGGGTTCCGGTGGAAAGAAAATTTCTGGGTTTATGTTTAAGTTTGTTGGTTGGGTTTGTGTTTATGTTTGTTGGCTAGGTTTGATCAGTGGAGGTGGTGGCTAGATTATTCTGTGTTTGGGTAGAGAGAAAATTTCTAGGTTTGGGTTCGGTTGGAAAGAAAATTTTGTGTTTAGGTTTGTATTCTTGAGTTCTTTGATCTGGGTTCGAGTTCTTGTTTTCTTCATGTTCTTCCCAAAAACTAATGAGTTTTTTTTTTTAATTTTATCTTTTATTTATTTTAATATTTGTTTTCAATTTAATTAATTAATGTGTGATTATATTTTTTTTTTATTCCACCGCCAGCCACATTAGCTTTTGCTGTTAGTTGGGAGACGAAAATGACCTAAATGTCAAGCGTTATTTGGTTTAGGGAATAAAAGTGGTAAAAACAAAATATAGGGGCCAAAATGGAAAAAGTGCAAAATGGAGGAACTAAATGTACATTTACGCCAAAAAAAAAAAAAAAAAAAAAAAAAACCTAATGGATAAAATTGAATAGGATTATTTATGGTTCTTTGTAGTTGAACACTAATGAAACAACTTTTAGAAAGTAAAAATTAGAATACACCTAACTACATACACCTGGGGAATCTGGTATCAGTCGATAATTATTATTGCCCATTAACATAACTGATGGTGAAAACAAAATCAACAAGTAAAAATTGAAAAATGTAGTAAAAGAAATGTAAATGTATCCTTACAATTCCATATTTGATTTTTTTTTTACTTCTCAATCTTCCGATCCTCCAATACTATAAAAGGATCTACAGGTGTAAAGTTCAAAAAAAATAATACACTCAAAATTATAAAAGGATCATTCATATAATGGGTAAAAATAATACATAAGCATAGTAATTTCAATCTCAGGTGATTCAAACCTTTAACCTACCCACAAATTTTATTTTCTTTATCCATGGATTGAGTAAAAAACAGATGTTAAGGTAGGGGCGAGATGTATGCATTTGTGCATTTGTTTGTTTGTTTGTTGTTGTTGTTTTTTTTTTTTTTAATAAACACAATATGAAAAAAATACCCAGAGGGAGAGAAAATACCTAGAGGTTTTTGGAACCAGAGGTGGGGGTCAGTGCTTTGTAGTGTTTAGAACCAAAATAAGGTCTACAGAAGTGGTAGCACGACAGTGGAAGCTGTGCAGTAGCAGTCACAGATGAAAAGGAGTGTATTTGAGAGAGAGAACTTCAGTTCTAAAAATTTTGCTAAATTTTGGCTTTTAATTTTCCGAGGGGAAGAAATTGAGAAAGAGAAAACTTCTGTTTGAAAAATTTTGAGTGAGGAGTGAAAGGTTAATTTTGGAGAAAAGATACGATGGAAAGTGGCGGAAGTTTGAAAACTTTTCAGGGCAAAATTGACATTTGGTTTGTGTTAATAGAGTGAATTGCAGTGGCCAGTTGTCAATCATCTATGGGATATGAAATACCAAATAAGGTTCTAACATGGTAATATCGAAACACTATATACTTTCTTGTGTGTGAGAGGTAGCTCATATCATAGTAATTTTTTAAAAGAATTTATTTCAAAATTCTTCCAATACCTTAGAAGTCTATAATTGGTTGCAATTGTAACATTTTATTAAGTTTCTTATCTACTTTTTTATTTTTCATTTTACTGTAGTAAATTTTACTTCTTTGATTGCACATGAGCCTAGTGTGAAGTAGTTCCCATCAAGGACTATGTGAATGGGCTGAGAAATATCATTTTGTTGCAATTAGAAACTCCAAATAAAGAAAAAAAAAATCCCTTACAAAAAATGGAAAATTTTTCATTTAAAAATCACTTAGTCAAAGTCAAAGTGCTTAAATATCAATTCTACTTGGCATAGATGTTGACTATCAAGCTGAGGTTACACTGTCGTATCTTTTTTACCATAATCTTGGAGCTTAAAAAAAAATGTTTTAAAAAACAAACTACCTACTAAATACATACAAACTTAATTATATCCTCTCACTAAACTCAAACACTTAAAATTGAATTTATGAATTATTTGACTAGCTTATGAGAAATTATTATTATTTGCATACTTGAAGAAGTTAGGGTCTTTAAAAGGCCTGATGAAGTAAGTCATATTGGCTATTAGGCCCGCCCCTAGAAAAAGGGATAGAGTTCACCTTGTAGAATCTCATGTTAAAAATGTTAAAGACCAAGGGAATTAGGATTTTTTTTTTATGTCAAAAGAAAAGAAAGGAGGGAGGAGGGCAGTGAAACCGTGAAACTATGAAAGCCAAAGGCTTGCATTTGGTGACAAGTTATTCTTTAATTAGGTAATCATTCTCAGTTCCTTGTTCGATTCAGAATTAGGGACCACTGATATAGGAATATGGGTTAGATTTGCAAATGACATTATATAAGTGTTAATTACTAAAAATTGCAAAGAGATTTGCAGCTCAATTAGTACCTGTAAGTGCACAATTTGTACCTGGGCCCAAACGTGTAAAGGGGACAGGCCCAAAAGGCATAAAACAATGAATTTTTGTAGAGAGTGGGCTTAAAACCTAGGTTTCTGGACGTCTAAAGTATAAAGGTAATGGATTAAATCCACAACTTACAAACAAAGAGTTGATTATACGTAAAATCTCTCCTCGGACGTCAGCTGAGGATGATATGAAATGCTTTTCCTATTATCAAAGATCAATTGCAACTGACAATGGTGTCTCTCTCTTATTCCTCTTTTCTCCCCCTCAGCTCTAATGTCTTTCTCTTCCTTTTATATCATCCTCTTTCTTCCCTCCATTTTCCACGTAGGGCTCAGATCATCCATCCAGACACTTGTCGCATCCACCACCCTCTTGAAGTCTTCAAATAATAGCTATAAGGCTGTCCAACACTGTTCAGATATCGTTTCCCCATTAATGCAGCCAAAGAGGTAGGTGCAGGGTCTTTAATACGGTGGTAGCAGCTTTATCCAAGATATTTGCTATTTGTTCCTCCTTCCTATGACCTTCTAAAGCTCATCTTCATCTATTTATCCCTTTAGAACTTCCTTCCAAGCATAGCAACACACTATATGATTTTCCCTTTAGTTAGCCGAGGATGTATCCCTCCTCGGACCATGCTCGCCAGCCAATCCCACAACAACTTGCTCGTGGGCTTCTAAGTACAGTATTCTTCATTTAGCATTAACCCCTCCCCAGACGAGCCAATACCACCAGATCAAGCCCAAGGCCCAAAATCATATTTTGACACATCTACCCTCACAATAGCCCCTTAAAAATTCATTTTTTGGAGGAGAAAAATGAAATTTTGTCTCAAACCACAGCCTCAACACGCCTCTCAAACCACTGCATGTGAGAAATCCACCCAGCTTTTCTGAAGTAGCTCTTGACGCCTCGAATCTCCCAAGGCCCTCATTAATTGCTCCAAGTAACTCCCTGTTGCCTACGTTCAATGGTGAGATGCAAATCCAATGGTCCAGGTTTTTCTCGAAAATTTGAGCAGGATAACTCCCACAAACCGCCGCCTCCCAAACATCCAAAACGTTTAGGAAATCACAAAATTCGTCATTACTCAAAAAAGTAATCGCATCCTGAGAATATCTATTCCCATTTTCTTCCAAGAAGTTCACGAAGAATAGCCCACTTATCTCTTGTAAGTTCTCGCTCCCTTAGACTTTCTTCCTCCTAGGCTGTAGTCCTCGGCCACCAACTTTACCCTTTTTCGTTCTAAATCTCCACTTTTACTTTGACCAAATGGGTAGGTTCAAGTGTCTAGTAGATACTAACTCCGGCATGGAAGGTTTCCAAGCCAAATACCACATTCCTCCGGAAGTAGGTTTAAAATACTGCCCCCTAGAAGCCGTAGCCGACTCTAGGAAAGAAGGGCAAGTTGTCATTCCCATAATTGCTTTCTTAGAGGGTGGGATGACACCCCCCATGTAAAATGTTACCAATGAATACCTACGCAACCATAGATTATGTCCCGACCAGTGTACACCTGACATGTTTAGAGTCTTAGGTTGTGTCGACGCTCTAAATGAGCAAATGGGTCTAAACCTCTCATGGCGCAATGTCGTCCATCTGTACGAGTGCCACCAATTGAAAAATGTAGGTTATTACCTCAAATCTAGGTCTAACGTCGTTAGACTTATATCGTGCCTTCCTAGGTCTAATAAAAGTATGAAGGACGACTACTTAATTGTCTCCAGGAGATGGTATGACGGTCCTCACTGCCCCGTCAGAGAGGGAAAACCATGTGTGACTCCCTAGGATTTAGAACCTCTAGTCTAAGTTTTAGTTCTTTTGACTTCGTAACTTAGATTCACCAGATTTTTAATATTCTCTTGGCATAACGTTTATTTTGAATCTAACCATATGTGGCTTCTCGGGTATTTCCTTTGCAGGCAAACAACACACATCACCCTGTCTAAGCGAAGGTAACATTTCGGGCCTTAACAGAGTCTTGAGGTCTGAGGTGTTTGTAAACGAAGACTTGCAAGTGAGGGCTGCTTACCTTATATTGGGATACAACCCTTTGTCCAACGTCTACCAAGAAGTCGGCAACGCAATCATCGCGGGTGATAAAAGACGTAGAAGGATAGACGCCTTAAAGCCCAACTTCCTTGCTCCATTCGATTTATCGGATGACTCATCTATCATCATTTACGCACGCCCACTCAAAGTTACCTCTCTTCTAGTGAAAATTGAGACAAAAGTTGTCCGAGCAGAAACCACAGTCTCACGCTCATCCCTTGATGAGGAAATAGACCAATTCCGCTTAGAGGAAGCCGAGAGACCTTCGAAAGGCCATATCGTCGAAAACTCGGATGAAGAAAGCAACTTGGACAGGAGTTTTGGTATTAAAGGGATGTCAAGATTAAAGTCACTTTTTGCCAAGAGAGGCGCACAAGTTACTAAGAAGGGCGCTGCCGGATCTCAGCATCCTCCCAAGCTGCCACCTCCTCCCCTTCCTTCCGACCTAACTATTCCCGCCTCTAACCTCCAAAAGAAGAGGAAAAATGAGAGTGAGGAAGCAGAAAAAGAACGGGAGAAGAAGCAAAAGCAGCAACAACAACAACAAGGTGCCAAGGGCGGAGCGCGCGCCTCTTCTGTTGAGAGTGGGGAAAGCCACGGTTTGGCCGAGGTGCACCGCACACAGTCCAATTGGTCTCCCGTACTAGAGTTGGATGGGGCCCCAATTGCTCACCACTCCAGCATAAGGGAGTTTCAACGAGGACACGCCTACCATCTGGCTAACGCTCTAGAATAGCCTATCCTTTTGCCAAAGGATATGGAGGATTTAGGGAAGATGAGCCAGCAACATCTTTTCCTCTCCCTGAAAAGGGATTTGGGCTTGGTACGTGCCACTCAATATCTTTTACCTCGTTACTTTTATTACCCTTTTTATATGAGCTCTTTTTATATAAACCTTTATATGTTTCCTACCACAATGCACTTGTTAAACACTTCCACATAGGCTATCAAGAAGTTTTTGCTGTTGAAAAAAAGGTGGGGAACTTTCAAAGCCAGGCAAGGGCTAAACTTGAAGTTAGGATCGAGATTGAGAAAGCCTTAGGCCGTGCTGAGAAGGAGAAAAAATACCTGGCCACCAAATTAGCAGATGAGAAGAGCGAAAGAAAGAGCGTCAAGGCTGGACTAAAAACTACTGAGGCTCAAGTGGAGGGGCAATGCAAACTGCTGCGCCAAAATGAAAAAGATCAATCTAAAGCTCAGCAGGAAATCTCAAACTTAAAGAAGGAGCTTGGTCAAGCCAAGGAAGTGGCTCATACCATCAGAGAGACCGTGGAGGCTGTAACAAAGGCTTCTTACAATGAAGGGGTAGAAGCAACGGAGACCCGACTAGCCGAAGAGCTAGCAGAATTATGTAAGGACTACTGCCAACAAGTTTGGGCAGAAGCCCTAAATATGGCAGGAGTCCCTACTACTTTTGAATGGAGAAAGGCGGAGAACATTTGGTTTCCCGAGGATATCCGAGTGATCGAAGACCTTCCACCCATTTCAATTGTCTCCAAGACTCGGCCCTTGATACAGCCATCTATAAACCAAGAACCTGTTCCACTTCCAAAAGAAGTTACTACTTCTGATAAAGAAGGGGAACAAGGTGACAAGGCTGAGAAGCGCTTGAGCGAGCAAGCTAACCAAGATGCCCCTCCACCAAAAGCGAAGGACAAAGGAAAGCAAGTTCAAGCCTTGTCCGAGACTAAGCCTAAACAAACAGATGAGGAGGGCAAAACAAAAGAGCCTATAGCGAAGTTGAAAAAAGACCCTTCATTGAAAATCAAGACATAGGCCACCTAGGACTCTTTTTTTATGTAGCTTCTCCTGATCTCAACCTTATTTTGACCCTTTTTATGCTACAGTTTTATTTTCAATGTACTCATATACAAAATTAATGACAAGTTCAAGATTTTGATTTTTAATTCCTTATAGACTTCATTTACGGCAGTATATATTGTTTTATTGTAACATAAGTTTTATGCATAGCCTAAATAACTAAATGTTTAAAGCATACAGGATAGGTTTCCACAACACCTTAGCTACAAATCAACAATCTGACATAGGAATAACTTCATTTTATCAACATACAGGGGCCAATATAGGACCTAAGTGATGAAATTGCATTATTCTTGAAACAGTTGAATGTACAAAAATATATATGAAACCAAAATGAGAGCAACTTAATTTAAAAGTAGCTTTCACGTTAAATCAAATCACAAAAGTGAGTTATCAAACTCTCTAGGATATGCAACCCTAAAGTTAAAGCAACCTAAACACTATTTAACTTTCAAAAAGGTAAACAAAAGTGTTAATTTTCCCAAAGTAGATGATCTAAGGACCAGACATAACTTAGGTTCTATTTAACACTCAACAAGAATATCAATTTCCACAGGGTATGTGGTCCGAAGAGCCAGGCATATACAAGTTTCTGTTTGATACTTAGAATAATGTATTGAAGTGTTAATTTCCCTAAAGTAGATGATCCAAGGACTAGTCATAACTGAGGTTCTATTTAACACTCAACAAGAATATCAATTTCCACAAGGTATGTGGTCCGAGGAGCCAGACATATCCAAGTTTTTGTTTGATACTTAGAATAATGTATTGAAGTGTTAATTTCCCCAAAGTAGATGATCCAAGGACCAGTTGTAATCGAGGTTCTGTTTAACACTCAACAAGAATATCAATTTTCACAAGGTATGTGATCTGAGAAGCCAGGCATATCCAAGTTTCTATTTGATACTTAGAATAATGTATTGAAGTGTTAATTTTCCCAAAGTAGATGATCCGAGGACCAGTCGTAACTTAGGTTCTATTTAACACTTAACAAGAATATCAATTTTCACAAGATATATGGTCCGAGGAGCCAAACATATCCAAGTTTCTGTTTGATACTTAGAATAATGTATTGAAGTGTTAATTTCCCCAAAGTAGATGATCCGAGGACTAGTCGTAATTTAGGTTCTGTTTAACACTCAACAAGAATATCAATTTCCACAAGGTATGTGGTCCGAGGAGCCAGGCATATCTAAGTTTCTATTTGATACTTAGAATAATATAACTAACAATCAGTGTAACACAATAATAACCAAACGAAAATGGAAGGAATGCCTTTCATTAATAATAGTACGTTCGCAGATTATTTACATTCCAGGGACGCTATATAGCCTTTTCATCTAAGTCGGCAAGATAATACGCCCCTATACTAGCTACTGAAGTGATACGATAAGGCCCTTCCCAGTTAGATCCCAACTTTCCCCATGCTGGGTTTTTGGCAGTACCCAAGACCTTTCTCAACACCAAATCTCCAGGTGAAAATGGTCATAGCTTTACATGGGAATCGTACCCTTACTTGAGCTTATGTTGATAATAAGTAAGCTGAAGCATGACGTTTTCCCGTCATTCCTCAACTAGGTCCAAGCTTTCCTCCAATAACTTGTCATTATTGCTCGGAGTAAAAGAGCTCGTTCTCAATGTCAGATACCCAGTCTCCAAAGGAATCACAGCCTCGACTCCATAAGTCATTGAAAAAGAAGTTTTCCCTATGGATCTCCTAGGCATAGTTCGGTACGTCCATAAAACATGCGGCAGTTCTTCCACCCACCTTCCTTTAGCATCATTCAATCTTTTTTTGAGCCCACTGACTATTACCTTATTAACTGCCTCGACTTGCCCATTCCCTTGGGGATAAGCTGGTGCGAAATATCCGTTGATGATACCTAGATCACCACAATACTTTCTGAAGGCCTTATTGTCAAACTGCAATCCGTTATCTGAAATAAGTGTATAAGGGATTCCAAACCTGGTGACAATGTTCTTCCAGACAAACTTTTTTGCATCTACATCTTGGATGTTTGATAATGGCTCGGCTTTGACCCATTTAGTGAAGTAATCTGTCCCTACAAGCAATCATCTTCTATTACCTGCAGCCTTTGGAAAAGGTCCTACAATATCCAAACCCTATCGAGCAAACGACCAAGGACTAGAGAGAGGGTTCAAGACACCCCCTGGTTGATGAATATTGGGTGCAAACCTTTGACATTGATCACACTTCTTTGCATATTCTTGCGCTTCCCTCTGCATATTGGGCCACTAATACCCTTGGGTAAGAGCTCTATGAGCCAAAGACCTTCCACCTGAGTGGCTTTCACAAATCCTCTCATGCAATGTCTCCAAAAGTAATTCAGTTGCTTCGGGATGTACACATAGCAAATATGGTCTTGAAAAAGAGCGCTTGTACAACTTTTGATCCTCGGACAGCCAAAAACGAGGTGCCTTCCTGCAAATCTTATCAGCTTCCAATTTGTCCTTGGGCAGGATGTCATTCTTAAGGAAGGATATTATTAGGTCTATCCAACTAGGCCCTACCCTAATTTGATGAGTTAGAATGGGACGGCCACCCGTTATGGTAGGTTTCAATAAATTTTCAACGAGAATGACTCGAGGTAGATTTTGCGACGAGGACGTCACAAGGGTAGCTAACGAATGAACATGTGTATTTCCACTATTAGGTATATGCATCAAGATAAAAGAATTAAACTTAGATTGTAAATACCTGACTTGAGACAAATATTCTTGCATCCTTGGATCTCTGGTCTTTAACTCTCCCTTAACTTGGCCTACCACTAGTTGGGAATTCGAGAACACTTGCACCCTCCTTCCACCCATCTTTTGAACATATCCACCCCGACTAGTACAGCTTCATATTCGGCTTCATTATTGGTGGCAATGAATCCCAACCTCATGGACTTTACAAAAGTAATTCCCCTAGGAGATACCAGCACTAGTCCCACTCCAAATCCTCTTTGATTCGCTGCTCTATCAACATACAACTTCCACATAGGGAACTCCTTCCCTGAGATCATGCCAACTAATTTTTCATCAATGTGCATATTATAGCACTATCTTCTAAGGAAGGCTTAGCGAACTCTGCCACCAAATCGGTGAGGACCTGACCCTTTATAAAAGTACAAGGCATGTATTTGATATCAAAGGCTTCTAAAATAGTTCCCCATTTGGCTGTCCTTCTTGAATAATCAACACTTTGTAATACCGCTTTAAGAGGTAGTTGAGTCAAAACAACAATTGTATGGGATTGGAAGTAATGAGAAAGCTTACGCGTAGCATGCACCACAGCCAAAATGGCTTTCTCCAATGGTAAATAGCGCACTTTGGCTTCTTGCAAAGATTTACTCAGATAGTAAACTGGTCTCTACACTCCACTATCATCTCGTATCAAAACCAAACTAACAGCATGAACGGCCACAGCTATATATGCAAACAAGATTTCATCAACCTCTGGCTGAGACATGATAGGTGGTCGAGAAAGATATTCTTTAAGTTATTGAAAAGCTAAGGAACACTCCTCAGTCCACACAAATCCCTTCCGCTTATTCAGCAACTAGAAGAAAGGCCTACATCTATCTACAGACCGAGAGATAAACCTATTGAGAGCAGTAGTCATCCCAGTTAGTTTTTGAACCTCCTTCGGATTCCAAGGTGGTTGCAAGCTATTGATCGCCCTGACTTGCACAAGATTAACTTCAATTCCTCTGTGAGTCGCCATGTAGCCTAGGAATTTACCTGATCCAACATCGAATGAGCATTTAGAGGCATTAAGGTGCAATTTGTATTTCCTCAGTGTCTGAAAGGTGTCATTTAGATCCTTTACGTAAATGTGCACCATCTTGCACTTCACCACTATGTCATCCACGTACACTTCAATCATCCTTCCGAATTGTGCTTCAAACATTCTGGTCATCATCTTTTGATAGGTAGCCCCTGCGTTCTTCAAACCAAAAGGCATTACCTTATAATGATAATTTCCCGTAGGAGTAATGAAGGTTGTCTTCTCTTGATCACTTAAAGCCAAAGGTATCTAATGATAACTCTGGAAAGCATCTAAAAAACTCATCCGAGGATGCCCAATCGTAGCGTCCACTAGCTGATCTATACGAGGCATGGGAAATGAATCTTTAGAACAAGCCTTGCTCAAATTCGTGAAGTCCATGCACACTCTCCATTTCCCGTTCTTCTTCTTTACGACTACTGTGTGGGCTAATCACTTTGAATAAAACACCTCCTTGATTGCTCCAGCCTTTTTGAGCTTGAGCACCTCCTTCTTGACAGCCTTAGAGTGTTCCTTAGAAGAATGCCGAGGTGGTTGCTTCGGTGGAACGGCAGCCAAATTGACATTTAGGTGATGACAAATGAAACTCGGATCAACCCTAGGGGCCTCATAAGCGTCCCAAGCAAATACATCTATATTGCTCTTCAAAAATGTATCCAACTCTAACTTCTCCTGGAGTGGCAATTGAACTCCCACCTAAAAAAATTTCTCAAGGTCATCGTTTATAAGAGCTTTCTCTAACTCCTCACATGCAGCTTCCTCTACTGTCGCGGCATTGGATGTTGCTAAAGCCTTTAATTGCTATGAAGCCCCCGAAACCGAGGCCGAGGAGTCTAGTTCAGGCCGATGCATAATTGCTGCCGAAATACACTGTCTAGCCACAGATTAGCTCTCAATAATTTCCTCGACCAACCCCCCAGATGGGAATTTCACCTTAACATGTAAAGTCGAAGAGACTGCACCTAGAGCATGTAGCCAGGGCCTTGCCAATATGACCATATAAGGAGAATAAGCGTCCACCACAATAAAATCTACCTCTGCAACCTTTGATCCTGATTGCACTGGTAAGCGAATCTGCCCTTTTGGTATAACAGCCTTTCCCTCGAAGCTTATCAGTGGCGACTCATAAGCTGTAAGGTTTTCAAGCCTCAAGTTAAGCCCCTTGAACAAGTCAGGATACATAATATCTGCGCCACTATCTTCATCAATCATTACCCTTCTCACATCGTAGCCCCCTATCCTCACTGTAACAACCAAAGTATCATCATGTGGTTGGATAATCCCCACCTTGTCTTCTTCTAAGAAACTTAAAATGAGTGGAGTATTTCCCCTGACCCTCTTCTTCTCGCAGTTAGTTTCCTCGGCAAGAGCTCACGATACAGACATCACCTTGGTAGGGCGAGAACCAGTTCTACCGGGAGCAGCAAAAATAACATTGATCGTTCCCAGTAGAGGTCTTGACATACTGTTCCCTTGATTGACCGAACCCGAATGACCTCCCTGCCCACCGGGCTGACACAAAAGGTGCTTCAACTTCGCTTCCTTAACCAACTGCTCCAAATGACTCCAAAGAGTCCTGCAATTCTCAGTAGTATAACCTCGGTCACTATGATAACTGCAATAAAGGTTTTGATTACGCTTTATGGGGTCCCCAACCATCTTATTGGGCCATTTAAAATAAGGGTCATTTTGGACCTTCTCTAACATTTGATGCACCGGTTCTCGGAAGACAGCGTTGACCACCTGTGGAGTGATAGGGCTTGACGACCCAGCAAAATCTCTCCGAGGCCTGTTATTGTTGTATCTGTCCAATCTGAAATCCTTTCTTTCATAAGGGATAACCTTTGCCTTTCCTTTTCTTTGCTGTTGATCTTCTTCCACTCGCTTATACTCATCAATTCAAACCATGAGCCAACGTACACTCCTTACAGGCTTTTTGGTCAGAGACTTACATAAATCATGCTCAGTAGGGAGGCCGACTTTGAAAGTCCGTATCGCTACATCATCAAAGCCACCATCAATCTTATTGAACATCTCCCAATACCTGTTAGAATATGTTCTGAGGGTTTCGCCTTCCCTCATGGCCATGGACAACAAAGAATTTAGAGGCCGAGGAACCCTACTACAGGTAACGAAGCGGGAACCAAATGCCCTAGTGAGTTGCATGAAGGAATCAATAGAACCCGCCTTCAAGCCATTAAACTACCTCATCGAAACAGGCCCCAAGCTAGAAGGGAAAACTTTACACATCAAAGTTTTATTCTTAGAGTGTACAGCCCTCTCATTCTCCTCGAGAGGAAGTCTGCTCCCACCTCGTGAATGACTCCTACTAGTGTGTTCTATACGTACACTGCCTTCCCTATCTCTTTCCCGCTCAAGATGCAAGAAATGGTCTTTATGCTGGGACGCCACGGACTCTACTCGTTGTGGACCTGAGTCTACCATGTGTTAGACGTCGTAAAACACAAGATTTCCCACAGACGGTGCCAATTATAAGTACACAATTTGTACCTGGACCCAAACGTGTAAATGGGACAGGCCCAAAATGCCTAAAACAATGAATTTTTGTAGAGAGTGGGCTTAAAATCTAGGTTTCTAGATGTCTAAAGTACAAAAGTAATGGATTAAATCCATAACTTACAAATAAAGAGTTGATTATACATAAAATCTCTCCTCGGATGTCAGCTGAGGATGATATGAAATGCTTCTCTTATTATCAAAGATCAATTACAACTGACAATGGTGTCTTCTTTTTTTTTCTCTCTCTTATTCCTCTTTTCTCCCCCTCAGCTCTAATGTCTTTCTCTTCCTTTTATATCATCCTCCTTCTTTCCTCCATCTTCCACGTAGAGCTCAGATCATCCATCCAGATACTTGTCCTGTCCACCACCCTCTTGAAGTCTTCAAATAATAGCTGTAAGGCTGTCCAACACTGTTCGGATGTCATTTCTCCATTAATGCAGCCAGAGAGATAGGTGCAGGGTCTTTAATATAGTGGTAGCAGCTTTATCCAAGATATTTGCTATTTGTTCCTCCTTCCTATGACCTTCTAAAGCTCATCCTCATCCATTTATCCCTTTAGAACTTCCTTCCAAGCATAGAAACACACTAAATGGTTTTCCCTTTAGTTAGTCGAGGATGTATCCCTCCTCGGACCATGCTCGCCAGCCAATCTCACAACAACTTGCTCGTGGGCTTCTAAGTACGGTATCCTTCATTTAGCATTAACCCCTCCCCGGACGAGCGAATACCATCAAATTAGGCCCAAGGCCCAAAATCATATTCTGACACATCTACCCTCATAATACCTTTGAATATTTCTAATAGAAATGTCCAGAATTCAAATTAATTATCAACTTAACGGCTAAGAATTCATTGTAGGATGCCAATATTATCATTTGTGTTTAAGCAAAAATGTACTTTTGATCCATATATTTTGGGCTAATATCCATTTTAATCCTTACTTTTTTAGAGCATCTATTTTAGTCCCTGAAAATAGAAAATAATTTATGATTTAGTCACAATTTTCATCTCACTAATTGAAATTGCTTATGTGAAAGATGGAGTGCACTGTTGGCATGTTAGATGCTAATGTTACTAATAAAACTAGCCTCAACACTCGTGGTTCACGCGTGCAATGAGGTTTTTTTTTTTTTTTTAGTGGTAGTAGCAACAAAAAAAAAATCTATGTTTTTTTTATTTTATATATATAATTTTTATTTTGAGAATCTAATTTATAAGTGAATAAATAAATTTAAAAATCAATAGGAGAATAACCCTATTTTTTAGGCAATGTTTTAGTGGAATGTAGGGTTGCATTTTTACAGAATTGTCCTTTAATTTTGTCCTTACTTAAACATATAGATGTAAAGGTATTTTAAAACAAAAAAAGAAAAAGAAAAAATTCAATCCAATAGGAGAAGCACCTTAAATAGTAGTATAGATAATATATATAAAAAAAAAAATTTAGCATTTTTTAAATTCCACGTCAATATTTAAATTTTTTTTTAAAGTCATGTCAAAAAATTTAAACAAAAAATTAAATTAAATTAAAAAAAAAACCTTAAATCTAATTTCATTAAATTTTTTTTTTTGGTTACTTTTCATTATTTTTTCGTGAGAACATAAGAATCTGCCTTCATGTTCTTCCCAAATCCAAGAAACAAATCCAGCAACCAAAACTGATCTCTAGCAAATCCCAAATCCAAATCCAAATCCAGTCTCCATAAAATCTAGGAAAACAAGAAATAAATCCAAGAAACCAAACCAAACCATAAATAAACCCATAAACATAGTAACCAAGCCATTCTACAACAAACCCATAAACCCAGAAATTTTCTTGGGAAACAAACACACAAAAAACCCAGAAAAACAAGTAACTCCGCATTCTCTCCAAAAAGAAAAAACACAAACAAACTCAAAACAAGAGCAAGGGGAGGAACAACATCGGAGGTGAAGCCATGAGTGTCTTGCAATATGAAAAAGGAGAGGAAAAACGGACCACAAGTGAAATTGTAGGTGGAGGAGATAAGGCTTAGGGTGGCTTATCCATAGCAGATCGGGAATAAGGTGGGATGAAGTTGTGCGCCGTGACCTCTAGCCACCAACGAGCCTCCCACGTGAAAACCCTCAAGGGCCACTCTGCCTAAATCAAGCCTAGTCACGCAAGATCCATCCCTGTCCACCAAAACCCCAAGCCGCCACTCCAAAATCACCCCAAGCTGCCATCCTTATCTTTTTTGCCTTAGCCCACTACCATTCACCAACGCCACCACCCCAGGCAATAGCTCCCAAACCCACACCTCGCTCTCCAATTCTCTCACCTTCTCACCCACTCTCTCTCTTTTCTGTCTACTCTAAAGGGCCAGTAAGAGAGGAAAAGAAAGTCCACTCTCTTTCTTCACGATCTAATATGAAGGGTCAGTAAGAGAGGTAAAGAGAGAGGGTGAGTTAAAGAGACTGTCTGAACTTAAACCAGTGGGTTAGGATTTTGATCTGATTTTGATCTAGGTTTGTGGGGTTTCAAAAGTTTTTTTTTTTTTTTTTTTAATTATGTGTCTAAAAACTAGTATATTTAATTTTGTGAAAAGAGAGAAGAAGGAATTGACAGAGTCGCAAAGTTGCTCGCTTTTTCCTTTTTACTTTTTATTATTAGGAAAAGAACTTTTTTGTGAAACTAAATGCAAAATAGAGATTACAGAGAATGGCTAAGTTATATCACCGGCCATCTATGCAGTTTAGCATTTTTTATAAATATTTTTCTCGCATTCATCTGTCAAACAAAAACCAAAATCAAAATGAAAAGAACAAAATTTTACTTGTGTTGATAGAAACCCAGGATATTGGAAACCATTGATTTGTGAGAGTTACTCCTTGTGTTCAACAGAAGAGGAAGAGAAGAGACTGGATTTCTCACACCATGGAAAATAGAATGTGGTTTTAATTCCATTAAGGGTATGTTTGGATATAGCTAAAAACTAAAAATACTATAACAAAATAATTTTTAAATGTGTGAATAGTGCTGCGGAACCCATTTTTAATGAAAAAGTTGTTAAACAGTATATGAACAGTGTCATGAACAGTGTCGTCAGTGGATGAACAATAATTTTTGTCTTCTTAAAAGCTGAATGCTGCAGCAGGAAAAAAAAAAGAGGGGGGTGAAACGCGTTGAAAGCAAACGTAAACACATTTAGCCAAATCCAAACAAACACTAAATGTCTCTGTCAAAATAGCCACATAACTTAATTTTACAAAAGGGAATCTAAGTTACAGCACACAAAGTATTATCTATGTTTTGCCCTTTATAATATGTTTGCTCATTGGTTTTTAACTGTCTACAAGGTTTTCAACATCAAATTTTTTGTGAAGGCAATGAACTTATGTTAAGAGCATTTGCACTTGAGAATTTCATACTATTCTATTTTACCATCTCAAAAAACTACTTTATTATTTATACCATACCATTTTACAACACGCTTAACATCCCAACTTTTATTTTCCTATTCTACTCATTAAAATAATATATCTATCCAATAAAATAATATATCCCAAATCCATATATATTCCCTCCCCTCTCTCTTTTCTCTCTAATTTTTACCTCTCTTCCATTGAAACCAAACCACCTCTATCGTCCAAAAAGGCTAAAAAAAAAACCACCTGCAGAAATCCAATACGAATCAAACCCAGATGCCAAAAACCTTAACTTTCTCGAAATTTGGCTGATTTCTCAATAGCCCAAAACTCAAACAGACCTCCAAAAATCATAACCACTTGCAGAAACCAAATATCAATCAAACCCACTTCCAAATAACTCTCTCTCTGCATCACCTCTCGTCGCCGTCGCCACCGCCACCGCCACCGCCGCCATCAACACACCAAACCCACTTCCACCATCGACCCAACCGCCATAACAACTCCACCAATCTCCAAAGAAATCTAGGAAATCGTGGCCCACCAAGTGGAAAAAAAAAAAAAAAAAAAAAAAAAAAAAAAAAAAAAAAAAAAAAAAACCCAGCTACCACCACGTAAACCACCACAACATCGGCTAGCAACCACCACCATAATCACAGTACACACCACCATGCCACCACCATTCCAACCACTAAAACCCACGCCGACAACCTTAGATGAAACCCACACCAACAACTACCAAGAGAAACCCTCGCTGATTCGAACCCACAGTCCAACGCCGATCTCCACACCATATCCAAACACCGATCTCTGTGCCAAACCCCAAATGCTGATCTCCACACCACCACACTGATCTACAATGAGAGAGAGGATAAATAATGAGTGAGTGGTGGCTTGTCATGGCCAGTGACAATGGGTCAAGCCATGGTGTGGTGGCTATGGAGTTTTGAGTTTGAAGAGAGGGAGTGAGTGAGGACTGAAAGGAGAGAGAATCAGAGATTGAGAGATAGAGAGAGATGTGAGACAGAGAGTGGAGGAGAGAGAAAGTGGCAGATATTTATAGGTGAGATTAAAAAATTATTATTTTGTTATAGAATGCTGCTACAGTACCATTGTAAATACAATGCTACTATAGCAATATTGCAATTTTTTTTTTGCAATTCTAACATTTACAAGTCTGGGTGTTGAGTGGTTGTTAGCCTTTAATGCTAAATCTATCCTACATATACCATTTCGCAGTCCAGATACGAATGCTCTAAGTAGTTTGAAATTTTCATAGTATTATTTTGTGATAATCTTATTTAAAAACTTCTTGAGCATTAACATCCAGTTTCTATAAAGTATCCAATTTTACCATCTCAAAAATTATTTTATCTATTATACCATACCATTTTACAATACACTTAACATTTGAACTTTTATATTCCTGTACAACATATTAAAATCATGGTTTTGAAACCCGGACCGGACCGTACAGTCCGACCGAGAAAACCGCGAACCTCTTAGTTTTGCAGTTTTTTTAGTTTCAAGAATCGTCCTAGGTGAAAAAAGCAAGGAACCGTACGAACCTTGGACGGACCGTACGGTTCTAAGAACCGTGATCGGTTTTTGAGGTTCAGACGGTTTCTTCTTTTCGGCAAAGTTTCGGCCAATACTTCAGCAGTACTTTGGGCTTTTTCAGATCTGGAACCAAATGAAAGGAAAAAAAATAAAAATAAAAAAACAGAGAAGAAGAATCAGCAGAGGAAGAAGAAGAAAAAAAAAGCAAAAATGAAGAAATCAACCCTCACAGGTCAAAAAGATGACAAAGCAAGAGTGGCTCCACGAAGCAGTAGCTTCTTCTTCTTTCTCCTTTTTCTTCTTCTTCTTCTGCTGTCCGTCTCCACTCCTCTGTAATCACAAATCTCCTCTCTTTCTTTTTTTTTTTTTTTTCCTTTCTTTTTTTGGCAGAACACCGCTGTGTAACTTATATGCGGTTTCTCTTTGTTTTATATTTATTTTTAAGTTTCCTAAAAGCCTCCACGTGACTATAGCCTGGCAGTTGTATTGGGAAGGTTGAAAATTTGAATTTGTGAATAGAAAAGAGCTTAATGTTCAACCTTGGGGAGACATGTGATGTGACTTGACAATAATTGTAAGGACACAAAGTAGGTTTGGGCCCAAATAGATGACTGGGCCGGCCCAAGTGGCCTTTACAATAGAATTTGTAGAGGATGGGCTTTAAGCCCTGACTTCCCGGTACTATGGAAGGGTGCAATGTAAGATCCAAATGCACTACTGAAACGTGGCTGGCTGGTGGAGTGGACTAACTCCCTTCCCAGACGTGCGCCGAGGAGATTCCGTGGTGGTTTTCGTTCTGTTCTTCAAGGGAGAGGACCTTCTTCTTTTTCTTGGTCAAAAGTCCGGATCATTTCTCGTTGTATCCTCCCTTCTCTTTATACTCCCCACTCCTGACTCTCACCTGTCTTTTCCCTGAAAACGCTCCCCAACGCCCTTGGGGCCATTCCCCGTCCCTTCAGAAGTCATTTCCCCATTAATGCGGCCAGACGGGTAGGTGGGAAGCCTTTAATGCGGTGGCAGAAACACTGTATAGTGCATGTCCCCCTTGTTTCCCCCCTCGGCGTATCGTTGGGGGTGTGGGATGGCTCGCCGAGCTCCGGAGGCGCTTTCCCAGGTGCTCTGCTGCAGCGTTCTGCTCTCAATTCTGCGTCCGAGGAGACGTTCTCCTCGGCTCGTCTCTGATGGCTGGGTAGGCTGACCCTTGGGCCCCGGTGTTAGAGGGCCTTGCTCCCGTCGCGCGGCCCACTTAGCGGAATTCGCGCCCTCGGACTAGGCCCAGAGCCCACAAGGTGCCTGGTCGCCTTCACCCCCCACAATAGCCCCTCAAGAACTCGTTTGACTCTGATCCGGGGAGGCAAATGGGTTGTTGACCCATAAACTTTCGATCCATGTGTCATATAGGTTACCGCACGTGCGGAGTATGCCCGCGCCCTTTGGATGCCTCTTTGGCGCTTCGTAACGCGCAACGCCTGCATTTAATGCGCTGGGTGACTCCCTGTCGCGCACGTTCTACGGTGAGATGAAGATCTAACGGCCTGGATTTGCCCCGAAGATTTGAGCGGGATATTTCCCCCAAACCGCTATTTCCCGATCATTTAGATCACCTTGGTAGACGCGATACGCATCATTTGCTCCAGAGAACAAACTCGCTGCAGCGCCTCACAACTCCTTTCTTTCTCCCAACAAGCTCCCCAAGTGCGCGCGTCTCTTCCCTTGTGTAAGTTTCTCCTAGGCTGTCAACTCCTCTCTCATTCCTTTACGAGTCTACTTCCCTAGTTTCGATTCCATGGGTAGATTTAAGTGCTTAGTGGATACGCCCTCCGGCATGGAAGGGTTCCGGGCCAAGTATCACATTCCTGACGATGTGGGCCTGGAATATTGTGCCCCTGGGGCCGTGGCGGGCTCCAGGCAACCGGAGCAGGTCGTCATTCCCATTATTGCCTTTTTAGAGGGCGGGATGACCCTCCCTATGAAGGAGGTGACCAGGGAGTACCTCCGCAACCATAGGCTATGTCCAGACCAGTGCGCGCCCAATGTGTTTAGAATCCTAGGTTGCGTCGACGCTCTTAACGAGCAAATGGGCCTTCACCTTACATGGCACGACGTCGTCTACATGTATGAGTGCCACCGGCTGAAAGATGCAGGCTTCTACCTCAAGTCGAGGTCTAGCGCGGTCCGGCTGGTCTCCTGTCTGCCAAAGTCCAACAAGGGCATGAAGGACGACTATCTCCTTGTCACTGGGAGGTGGTACGACGGCCTCCATTGCCCAGTGAGGGCGGGGCAACCAGGTGTGACTCCCTAGGGTTTAAGGGCTTTAGCTTGCGTGACCTTCCCCCATTTTAGTTCCCTTCGTAGCTTTGTTGTCACTTGTTGCCATTCTTTTCATTTCCGCCGGGCATGTCTAACTCCGTTTGCATTCTCTCCTTCTTTCTTGCAGATAAGCGACATACGTCTCCCAACTTGGGCAACGTCAACGTCCAAGATCTCAACAGAGTCCTGAGATCCGAGGTCTTTGTGAACAGCGATCTCCAAGTCAGAGCTGCTCACCTGATTTTGGGGTACGATCCCCTCTCCAAAGCCTTTGGCGAGGTCGAGGACGCCATTCTCGCCGGCCACAAAAGGCGAGCTCGGATAGACGTCCGCTACGAGGGCTTTCTCGCTCCCCGAGCCCTACCGGACGAGCCTTCCACCATCTTGTACGGCCGGCCTGTTCAGGCCACTCCTTTAGCCGCTCATCACGAAGTCCAGCCAGTCCGAGAAGATTCCGTAACTTCAACCTCATCTCTTGGCGACGAGATCGATAGGTTCAACCTAGAGGGAGCCGAGAGACCGTTGGCGGGACACGTGGTCAATATCTCCGACGAAGAAGAGACCGCCTCGGACAGGCACTCTGGTATTCCGGGATTGATAGTTGCAAGACCGGAGGTGTCCTCCGACGAAGAGGAAGAAATGTCAAGATTGAAGGAGCTTTTTGCCAAGAAGAGGGGGATAAAAGCCCCCCGAGACGATGCTTCCGGGTCCCAACCGGCGATACTCCCGCCTCCGCCTCCCCCTCCCTCCGACCCCCTCGTTCCTCCTCCCAATGGTCAAAAGAAAAGAAGGAATGAGAGCGAGGAGGTGGACAGAGAGAGAGAGAAAAAACAGAAGCACCATAGGCAGCTGCAGCAGCAACAACAGCAGCAGCAACAGCTAGTCGCCAAGGGAGGGGGCAGAGGCTCTTCTATAGAAAGTGGGGAAATCCGCGGGCAAGCTGAGGTCCGCCGAGGTGAGCCCAGCTGGTTTCCCCCTTTGGAGGTGGACGGGGCTCCAATCTCGGCCCAGGCGAGCCTTCGAGACTACCAGAGAGGTTACGCCCTTCACCTGGCCAATTCGCTGGAGAAGCCTCTACTCCTACCAAGGGATATGGAGGAGCTGGGAAGGACGGGCCGCACGCGTCTCTTTCTCTCTCAAGAGGAATTTAGGCCTGGTAAGCTTCAAATATCTCCGCTCCGCACTGTTGCCTATGTCCTTTAACAAATTCCTGGGATAACCTGCATCTAACAAACTTCCACTGATGCCTTTTACACAGGCTATACAGGAGGCCTTTGCTGCCGATGCTCTGGTCGAGCATTACCAGACGCAGGTCGGGGCCGAGCAGGCGGCAAGGGCAGAGGTAGAGAAGGACCTTGGCCGAGTCACGGCGGAGAAGGCCGACCTGGGTGCCAAGCTGGTCTCGGAGCAGACGGAGAGGAAAAGCCTGGATGCTGGCCTTAAGAACGTCACAGCGCAGGCGGAGACCCAGCGCCAGCTCCTGCAACAGAAGGAGGAGGCCCTGGCCAAGGCGGTGCAGGAGGTCTCCAGCTTGAAAAGGGAGCTTGCGCAGGCCGAAGAGGCGGCTCGCACTGTCAGGGAAACGGTGGAGGCCGCGACCAAGGCTGCCTTCAACGAGGGGGTCGAAGCGACCGAGAATCGCCTGACCGAGGAGTTAGGCGAGCTGTGCAGGGAGTACTGCCAGCAGGTTTGGGCTGAGGCCTTAAACGCCGCGGGACTCCCTGCCGGCTCCGAGTTGAGGGCATCTGAGAAGATCTGGTATCCAGAGGATATCAGGTTTGTTGAGGACGTTGCTCCAACTCCGGTCGGCGCTGAGATCATTGCCCCGGAGCAGCCCCCTCCTCCCGGGTGCAAGCCCAGCCCCACGATGTACTCGCCGACCCAGGGGGGTCCCGGACGAGCATGCCGACTTAGCCCCTCCTCCGCCTGAGCCAAAGGACAAGGGGAAGCAGGTCCTAGATTCATCCGTGGCCGAGGCAAGCGTAGAAGAAGGCCAAATCGTCGAGGATCGCGCCAAGCTGCCGAAGGAACCTCCATTGAAGATTAAGGGGTAGGCGGGCTTAGCCTCCCTCCATCACTCCGCTCCAGGCGGCTATTTTTGTGCAGCTGTTCCATTCCGCTTTGTTTTATTTCTTTTGTTTTTAGGGTGTATTTCCCTTTCTCTGTAATATTTCGGACAGCTTATCATGTATGGATTTTGCCCTTTTTATCGCTATCGTGTAACTGTTTAATCTTTAGTGCATTATGCTTAGTTGTTCTATTGTTGCTTTGTTTTGCGGTGTGGGGATGCTGTGTAGCTTGACACCCGCGAGGGGGTTGAACCGTGCGTAAATTTCTGAGGCAAAGGATCCTCGGACCTGACCCATCCGCGGCCGGCTTTAACACGCGATCCCAATGATAAATTGTGAATGTGTTAGAACTTTCTTAAGGCAGGAGGTCTGAGGACTTGGCTCAGCCCCAATCTATATTTGACACTCAAGACGGGATAACACTTAATTAACACTTATTCGGGATGAGCCGTGTTAAAATTTGAACACTTAACTAAAAATTGAACAGCGCTGACCTCTCCCAAGGCAGAAGGTCAGAGGACCTGGCGTAATCGAGGTTGACATCAATACTTAATTAAAATTTAGATGGTGTTAAATTTTCCCAAGGCAGAAGGTCCGAGGACCTGGCGTAGCCAAGGTTGACATTAACACTTAGTTAAAATTTAGACAGTGTTAAATTTTCCCAGGGCAGAAGGTCCGAGGACCTGGCGTAGCCAAGGTTGACATTAACACTTAGTTAAAATTTAGAGAGTGTTAAATTTTCCCAGGGCAGAAGGTCCGAGGACCTGGCGTAGCCAAGGTTGACATTAACACTTAATTAAAATTTAGATGGTGTTAAATTTTCCCAGGGCAGAAGGTCCGAGGACCTGGCGTAGCCAAGGTTGACATTAACACTTAATTAAAATTTAGATGGTGTTAAATTTTCCCAGGGCAGAAGGTCCGAGGACCTGGCGTAGCCAAGGTTGACATTAACACTTAGTTAAAATTTAGAGAGTGTTAAATTTTCCCAGGGCAGAAGGTCCGAGGACCTGGCGTAGCCAAGGTTGACATTAACACTTAGTTAAAATTTAGAGAGTGTTAAATTTTCCCAGGGCAGAAGGTCCGAGGACCTGGCGTAGCCAAGGTTGACATTAACACTTAGTTAAAATTTAGAGAGTGTTAAATTTTCCCAGGGCAGAAGGTCCGAGGACCTGGCGTAGCCAAGGTTGACATTAACACTTAGTTAAAATTTAGAGAGTGTTAAATTTTCCCAGGGCAGAAGGTCCGAGGACCTGGCGTAGCCAAGGTTGACATTAACACTTAATTAAAATTTAGACAGTGTTAAATTTTCCCAGGGCAGAAGGTCCGAGGACCTGGCGTAGCCAAGGTTGACATTAACACTTAGCTAAAATTTAGAGAGTGTTAAATTTTCCCAGGGCAGAAGGTCCGAGGACCTGGCGTAGCCAAGGTTGACATTAACACTTAGTTAAAATTTAGAGAGTGTTAAATTTTCCCAGGGCAGAAGGTCCGAGGACCTGGCGTAGCCAAGGTTGACATTAACACTTAGTTAAAATTTAGAGAGTGTTAAATTTTCCCAGGGCAGAAGGTCCGAGGACCTGGCGTAGCCAAGGTTGACATTAACACTTAGTTAAAATTTAGAGAGTGTTAAATTTTCCCAGGGCAGAAGGTCCGAGGACCTGGCGTAGCCAAGGTTGACATTAACACTTAGTTAAAATTTAGAGAGTGTTAAATTTTCCCAGGGCAGAAGGTCCGAGGACCTGGCGTAGCCAAGGTTGACATTAACACTTAGTTAAAATTTAGAGAGTGTTAAATTTTCCCAGGGCAGAAGGTCCGAGGACCTGGCGTAGCCAAGGTTGACATTAACACTTAATTAAAATTTAGACAGTGTTAAATTTTCCCAGGGCAGAAGGTCCGAGGACCTGGCGTAGCCAAGGTTGACATTAACACTTAGCTAAAATTTGGTGGGAGGGACAGGGATAATAGTATTCGACAATTGGCGTGATACAATCATATCTAAATACATGGCGGCCACACTTTTCATTAGTAGTAGTATCTTCGAAGATTATTTACATTGAAAGGTCGCTTTACATGCTTGTTATCCAGGTCGGCTAGGTAATATGCTCCCAGACCGGCCACTGAGGTTATCCGGTAGGGACCCTCCCAATTCGGCCCTAACTTCCCCCACGATGGGTCCTTTGCCGTCCCTACGACCTTTTTTAAGACCAAGTCTCCCGGGGCGAGAGGTCTGGAACGTACGTGAGAGTCGTACCCCCGTTTGAGCTGCTGCTGGTAACTGGCTAGTCGGACCATGGCGTTTTCCCGCCTTTCTTCCACCAAGTCCAGCCCTTCCAGCAGCATGTTGTCGTTGGCTTCTGGGGCGAAGGATTGGGTCCTCATCGTTGGGAACCCCATCTCCACAGGAATCACAGCCTCGGCGCCGTACGTCATTGCGAAGGAGTCTCGCCGGTGGATCTCCGTGGCGTGGTTCGGTAAGTCCATAAAACGTGCGGTACCTCATCCACCCATCGGCCCTTAGCGTCATCCAGCCTTTTCTTGAGCCCATTGACTATCGACTTGTTCGTGGCTTCAGCCTGGCCGTTTCCCTGCGGGTACGCTGGGGTGGAGTACCTATTCGCGATGCCGAAGTCTCCACAGTACTTCCTGAAGGCTTTGCTGTGAACTGCAGCCCATTGTCCGAGATGAGGGTGCGGGGAATCCCAAATCTGGTGATGATATTCTTCCAGACGAACCTCTTCGCGTCTACGTCCCGGATATTCGAAAGCGGCTCGGCCTCAACCCACTTAGTGAAGTAGTCCGTCCCGACAAGCAGCCATCGCTTATTGCCCGCTGCCCTTGGAAACGGACCCACGATGTCCAGGCCCCATTGTGCGAACGGCCAAGGGCTGACCAGAGGATGAGAACGCCGCCAGGCTGGTGGATGTTCGGCGCATACCTCTGACACTGGTCGCACTTCCTCGCGTACTCCTGTGCTTCTCTCTGCATGTTTGGCCACCAGTACCCCTGCGTAAGGGCCCTGTGGGCTAGTGACCTTCCGCCAGTGTGGCTTCCGCAAGTCCCCTCGTGCAACTCTTCCAAGAACTGCTCTGTCTCGTCCGGGTGCACACATAGCAAGTATGGCCCCGAAAACGAGCGTTTGTAGAGCTTACCGTCCTCGGACAGCCAGAACCGAGGAGCCTTTCTACGGATCTTGTCGGCCTCTGTCTTGTCCTCGGGCAGCGTGTCGTGTTTCAGGAACAACGCTATGGGGTCCATCCAACTGGGCCCTGTTCTGATTTGCTGGACCCGCATGGCCGGGCAGCCCGTTCCGGCTGGCTTAAGAAGGTCTTCAACGAGAATGACCCGAGGGAGCTCACGTGCCAATGAGGTTGCGAGAGTCGCCAGGGAGTCTGCGTGAGTGTTCCCGCTTCTGGAAATATGCGACAGTGAGAAGGACTCGAACTGGGCCCGTAGACGCAAGGCGCGCGCTAAATATTCCTGCATCCTCGGCTCCCTCGCCTCTAATTTCCCTTCCACCTGGCCGACCACCAGCTGTGAGTCCGAGAACACACGGACCGCCTTTCCTCCCATCTTCCAGATCATGTCCATTCCTATCAGCAAGGCTTCGTACTCGGCCTCGTTGTTGGTTGCCGGGAACGCTATCCTCAGAGACTTCTCGATGATGATCCCATCTGGCGATACCAGGACTACTCCAGCGCCCGAACCTCTTTGGTTTGAGGCTCCGTCCACGTAAGCTTCCCACACCGGTTGTTTCTCGCATGAGGCTACGCCGACTAGCTTTCTGTCTAAGCCGCTTGCCGCTAGGCTTTCTTCCAGGGAGGGCTCAGTGAACTCCGCAACCAGGTCGGCTAGGACTTGCCCCTTTACAGACGTGCGAGGGAAGTACTTGATGTCGAAGGCCCCTAAAAAGGTCCCCCATTTGGCGATTCTGCTGGAGTAGTCTGCGCTTCGCAGGATGGACTTAAGTGGGAGTTGGGTCAGGACGACGACCGTATGAGATTGGAAGTAGTGCGGGAGCCGACGAGTGGCGTGCACCACAGCTAGCACCGCCTTTTCCAGCGGCAAATACCGAATTTCGGCCTCCTGCAGGGACTTGCTCACGTAGTAAACCGGTCTTTGTATACCGGCGTCCTCCCTTACCAGGACCAGGCTGACGGCGTGGGCAGCCACCGCTAGATACGCAAACAGGACTTCATCTGGATCGGGGCGGGACATAACTGGCGGCTGAGAGAGGTATTCCTTCAGCTGCTGGAACGCCAGGGAACACTCCTCGGTCCATTCGAATCCCCTCCACTTGTTTAGTAGTTGGAAGAAGGGTCGGCACCTGTCCGCGGAGCGGGAGATGAACCTGCTGAGGGCGGCCGTCATCCCTGCCAGCTTTTGGACTTCCTTCGGGTTTCGAGGTGGTTGCAGGTTACAGATTGCGGTGATCTGCTCGGGGTTGGCCTCTATACCCCTGTGAGTGAGCATGTAGCCTAGGAATTTACCAGAACTTACGCCGAAGGAGCACTTAGAGGCATTCAGTCGCAACTTATGTTCCCGCAGGGTCTGGAACGTGCTGTCCAGGTCGGCCACATGGTCTGTTACGGCTTTGCTCTTCACGACCATGTCGTCTACGTATACTTCGACGGTCTTTCCTAGCTGTGGCTCGAACATCCGAGTCATCATCCTTTGATAGGTAGCCCCTGCGTTCTTAAGGCCGAATGGCATAACCTTGTAATGGTAATTGCCAGTGGGGGTCACAAAGGCAGTTTTCTCCTGGTCCTCCAGTGCTAGTGGTATCTGATGATACCCCTGAAAGGCGTCCAAGAAACTCATGCGGGGGTGGCCGACCGTCGCGTCCACCAGTTGATCTATGCGCGGCATCGGGAACGGGTCCTTGGGGCAGGCCTTGTTGAGGTCCGTGAAGTCCACACACACTCTCCATTTCCCGTTTTTCTTCTTTACCACGACTGTGTGCGCCAACCACTCAGGGTAGAATACTTCCTTGATAGCCCCAGCCCTCTTGAGCTTGATGACCTCCTCCTTCACTGCTTCGGAGTGTTCCGCCGAGGACCGCCGAGGGGGTTGTTTCTTGGGTACTGCCGCCGGGTTTACATTTAGATGGTGGCATATGAAGCCTGGGTCGATTCCGGGCATCTCGTGTTCGTCCATGCGAATACGTCGAGGTTCCTCCTCAAGAACGTAACCAACTCCTCCTTTTCTTCGGTCGGGAGACGAGCCAATCTGGAAGAACCTCTCCGGGTCACCGTCCACGGGGACCCTGTCTAGTCCTTCGCACGCCGGCTCCCCCACCACTGCTGCTCCGGCGGTGGCAGAGGAGGCTAATTGCTATGAGGCCTGAGCCGCCTGAGCCGCCGGGGCCGCGGCTTCGTTGTCCGGCCTGCGTAGTATTGCGGTGGTCAGGCATTGCCTCGCCGCAGACTGGCTCCCGATGATTTCCTCGACTCTACCGCCGAATGGGAACTTCACCTTCAAGTGGAGGGTGGAGGGGACAGCCCCTAGGGCGTGCAGCCAAGGTCTCCCCACAATGGCCGTATACGGGGAGTAGGCATCCACGACGATGAAGTCTACCTCTACCACTGCCGGCCCCGACTGCACTGACAATCTGATCTGCCCCTTAGGGATCACCATCCTTCCCTCGAAGCTCATCAGGGGCGAGTCGTAGGCAGAGAGATCCTCTTCCCTCAGGTTCAGCCCCTTGTACAGGTCGGGGTACATGATGTCTGCGCCGCTTCCCTGGTCTACCATCACCCTCTTCACATCATAGCCTCCAATCCTTAGCATTATGACCAGGGCGTCGTCGTGGGGTTGGATCGTCCCCTCCTTGTCGGCGTCCGAGAAGGCCAGCGTGGGCGGCTCATTGCCCTTGATCTTCTTTGGCTCGGGCCAGAGCCTCCGGTATGGGCTCGTACCACGTTCATCACCCTTGAAGGACGCGAGCCCGTCCTCCCAGGGGCTGCGAGGATGGTGTTGATGGTTCCCAGAGGAGGCCTTGGTGCGTGGTGGCCCCGGCCTGTCGGACCATGATGTTCCCCCGCCCTCCCCTGGTCGTGTACAAACTGACTCAACTTTCCCTCTTCGCCAACTGTTCGAGGTAGTAGCGTAGGTTCTTGCAGTTCTCGGTTGTATGGCCGTGCTCTTGATGGTACTGGCAGTGAAGGTTCTGGTTTCGCTTTGAGGGATCTCCTATCATCTTGCTGGGCCATCTAAAGTAAGGTTCGTGGCGGATTTTTTCAAACACCCGCTGCATGGGTTCGCGGAACACGATGCCGACCGCCTGCGTTGGTATCCGACGTGGCTGTCCGACAAACTCTCCCCTAGCCCTACCGTTGCTGTACCCGTCCGACCTGAAATCCCTCTTCTCCTGAGGGATTACCTTCACCCTCGCCTTCACTTGTAGTTGATCCTCCTCCACCCGTGTGTACTCATCGATGCGGTCCATAAGACGTCGTACACTCTTGACAGGCCTCCTGGTCAGTGACTTCCTCAGGTCATGATCGCTTGGCAGGCCGACCTTGAAGGTGCTTATGGCCACCTCGTCGAAGTCCCCATCGATCTCGTTGTACATCTCCCAATACCTGTCAGTGTATGCCCTGAGGGTTTCTCCCTCCCTCATGGCCATGGACAACAGCGAATCCAGGGGCCGCGGATCCTGCTGCAGGTGATAAACCGCTCGCCAAATGCCCTGGTGAGCTCTGTGAAGGAATCGACAGAGCTCGCCTTCAGGCCGTTGAACCATCTCATCGCTACGGGCCCCAAGCTGGAGGGGAAGACCTTGCACATCAGGGTCTCATTCTTCGAATGCACCGCCATCCTCTGGCTGAAGTGGCTCACGTGCTCCACTGGGTCCGTCCTCCCGTTGTAAATTGTGAAGGTTGGCTGGGTGAACTTTCTTGGGAGCTTTCCCTTCTCAATCCTCCGAGTGAAGGGCGATTTGGAAATTTGGTGGAGCGCCCTGCTCAGTGCATTGTTGGCCAGGCCTCTGGAGGACGCCCCCTGTCTCTGGGTGGACGACGGCGTTCATCCCCCTGGGAAGAAGACTCGCTAAGGGGAGTCCTGGACCTAGAGCTGTCGGAGCCACTACTGGCGTCCACTGAGGATCGGTCTGAAGGGGTAGGCGTACGCCTCCGCTTTTCCCGGCGTAGCTTCCTTCTCAAATGATCAACCTCTCTTTGCAGGGTCTCGACACTTTTCTCGCGGGAGGTTCTACTACCACTGTGTGCATGGCTCCTCCCACGCGTGTGTTCCGTGTGGACGCTGTTTTCGTGCTCTCCTTCCAACCGCGCAAGATGGTCCTCTGGCTGGGACCCCCTAGACTCCGCATGACGTGAACCTGAACCTTGCATGGCACTTCCAGTCCCTTTCCGTCAAAGCTTCCCACAGACGGCGCCAATTGTAAGGACACAAAGTAGGTTTGGGCCCAAATAGATGACTGGGCCGGCCCAAGTGGCCTTTACAATAGAATTTGTAGAGGATGGGCTTTAAGCCCTGACTTCCCGGTACTATGGAAGGGTGCAATGTAAGATCCAAATGCACTACTGAAACGTGGCTGGCTGGTGGAGTGGACTAACTCCCTTCCCAGACGTGCGCCGAGGAGATTCCGTGGTGGTTTTCGTTCTGTTCTTCAAGGGAGAGGACCTTCTTCTTTTTCTTGGTCAAAAGTCCGGATCATTTCTCGTTGTATCCTCCCTTCTCTTTATACTCCCCACTCCTGACTCTCACCTGTCTTTTCCCTGAAAACGCTCCCCAACGCCCTTGGGGCCATTCCCCGTCCCTTCAGAAGTCATTTCCCCATTAATGCGGCCAGACGGGTAGGTGGGAAGCCTTTAATGCGGTGGCAGAAACACTGTATAGTGCATGTCCCCCTTGTTTCCCCCCTCGGCGTATCGTTGGGGGTGTGGGATGGCTCGCCGAGCTCCGGAGGCGCTTTCCCAGGTGCTCTGCTGCAGCGTTCTGCTCTCAATTCTGCGTCCGAGGAGACGTTCTCCTCGGCTCGTCTCTGATGGCTGGGTAGGCTGACCCTTGGGCCCCGGTGTTAGAGGGCCTTGCTCCCGTCGCGCGGCCCACTTAGCGGAATTCGCGCCCTCGGACTAGGCCCAGAGCCCACAAGGTGCCTGGTCGCCTTCACCCCCCACAATAATAATAATTATTGTACTTCTAAACCTCTAATAAATGTGTATTGCTAATTTGCCACATGTCCACAAGTTATTATATTAAAATAATTGTTGTTCTACTACTACTACTACTATTATTATTATTATTATCAAGGTTTTACTCATTAACATATAAATAAATAAATACTATATTTATATTTGCTTAAGATATGATATTTTTTTTTATTTTGTAAAAATTATTATATGAAAAATATATTTGAAATATGGATCTTTATTTTAATTGAACCATTTTAGTTAATTTTTTAATTTATACTAATTTAATATATTTATTTGTATTTTAAATAATTATTAATTAATTATGACATCATCATAATTCGAGCCCAGTTCAACCTCGGTTCGACCTTAAAAACCTTGAACCTCTTTCTTTTACGGTTCAATGAACGGCCCGAGTTTCAAAACCTTGATTAAAATAATATATCTACATAATAAAATATATAACCCAAAACAATAAAAAAATATTTTAATTTTGTGGTGAGTCAAGGAGAGAGGGAAAGAGGAAGATGCTTTTGAGGAATGAATAAAATACATTATTTTAATTTTGCAAGTAAGCTATAATACCGTCATATATTTAAGATGGTACTGTAGCACAATTGTAAATTTTTTTTATTGTTGCAAGACCGGGTAATGGACTATTATGATACTGTAGCACAATTGAAAAAATAGCATATTATAGCATATGCAAGACCAGGTATTGATGCTCTATGTATCTTGGGACCAAGCACTTTGTGAACCAAGTATCCAAAGTCTAATAGGAAGGACATGTAAGTGATGTAACATTGAAATTGTGAATCTTGATTTGATGATTTGAGAATTTTGGACATGTCCTTTGACTATGTTGGATGGAAGTTTTGGAAATGGATTCTATTTTAACACATTTGTGATTTTATCATAGCCAACAGAGTTCAATTTATTGGCCTTTGAAACCAATGCTCTATATGCCGCTATCAGGGGAGTATGTATACCCGTATATTTGTTTTTGTTGAAGTATTTATACCCGTATATAGGGAATCTGTTTATGATATATTTATGCCCATAAGAGTCTAGTGCCCCAACAAATGGTGGAGTCTATTTTGTCTCTATCCATTATGATAGTTTCTGCCAACAAAAGTTCGTTCTATCATTCAATAAATATGTATTCTAAATCAATTTTCTCGGTAAATATCTATCATTTATTAAGCATGTTACTATTCCAATGATAAATTTATAGTTTGATCTGTTGTAAGCTCTATTATGATCTCCTTTATATATAATCTCCTTTAAAAAATGACTTCCAATAGTTAACTTGATCCTATTCCAGTGTATATTATAGATAGATATACTTACTGAGCTCACCCCATTCTAATATTGTTCAGATTGAGCGTTGAAGCTCTGAAAGAAGATTTGACGTAACCAGAAATTCGTGGATTCGCAAAGACTTGTTCACTAGCTATTAAGTAATGCTTGGAAGTTTGTTTGTACTTTGGAGATTGTTTTCATTAGAGGTTTGTTTTTTTCTTGTAATATTATTTACTAGTTGGAGTTTTTGGGAGTGGAACTCGTATATTTGAGATATGTTTGATTATGGAGGTATTCTTATCTTAATTATTATTATTATTTAATTAGGTTTAGCTTGATAGTTTTTAATCATGCTCTTGAGTTCACAAAGATCATGTAGATTTGAATAGTGACACGCGGTGGTGACACATGGCATCAAGTGTGTGGTGCTGATGGTTGGCCATATATGTTAATATGTGGGCACTTGTTAACGTGTGATGATGCGTATAGCCCCCGTACGTGAGCGGTGCTTGCATGCATAACATGGGCATGGGCTGAGTAGTAGAATCTTCTTCCGCCTCAGCATTGGGGGATGATTTTAGCTGTTATAGGTTGCTAGTCCCTGAGCTATGAACATATTTCAATGTTTGCTCAATCTAACTGCTAAGCGGACGACCTAGATTTGACATGTTAAAAGTTGGCACTGAGTTTTTTTTGGGCAAAAATGTTAATGTGTATAGGCGGTGCTAATAATATTCTGAAGATAAATAAAAAGAATTTATTGTAAGGAATTGACAACAGGTTGGTTAAAACCTGAAAATTCATAACTATGACTATTTTTTAAAGGAAATTAGAGAAGTGTAAAGAATTGAACTACTCTCAAAAGTGAGAAGAACAAAAGAAAAGATTAAATTAAATATAAAGGGAGAAAGTTCTTTCCCCCTTTATGTTTGAAATAGTTCATAATTCCTCATTTATCTTAAAAACCAATCAATTTCCCTTTCTCTATGTTTGGGAAATGCGCATATATTCAAATCATTTACTTTTTAAGTTCAATCTAGGGTCTATTTAGATACTGTTTATTTTGTTAAAACTGAAAACTTATTACTAAAAGTACTGTAGATAAAGGTAAAAGTTAGTTGAAATAGTATAACAAGGCCCATAAATAGTAGCAAAAATAAACTGAATAGTAAAATAATTTCAATTTTTCATTAGTATCCAAACACACACCTAACACAGTATAAAGTGGCATTTGAATGAGAAGAGAATGACAGTGTGTTTTAATGTGCTTTGTTGATTCCTTATTTGCTAAAAGAAATGTAGAAAAAGAGAGGAAAAAAGGCGGAAAGTGAAAACAAAATTTGGGGTGCGGCTTATGTCCAGTGCTCTAGTGCACTAGAGCCGCACCGATTGTGACACTTTGGACACGTGTCATAATCGTAACACATCCAGTGCGCTGGAGCACTGGACATAAGCTACGCCCTAAAATTTAGCAAAGTTGGACTGGTAAAAGGACACATAAAACTTTGTTTGAAAAATCAATGTATGAAAACTGTCAATGAAATGAGGAGTTATCTAATAAAAATTAACATGCTCTTGTAATAGAGAGCACAGGGGTGTCCACAGGTCGGCTTGGGTCGGGTTTATGCCTAACCCGCAACCGACCTACTTACATCGGGTGAACAGCTGAATGACCCACCACCGACCACAGATGACCTCGGGTCGAGTCGGATCGGACTCCGGTGGACAACAGTCGGGTCGGTCGGCCTCGTACTAAGTTACAATCACCGGTTTTTTGCTAGATTGAAGTTCAAAATCAACACATCAAGCCCAGATTTGAGTGAAAATCACAGATCTAAGCAAAAATTGAAGCAAAACATCACATGAAGCTCATATTTGAGCAAAAAATTCATCTCTATCGCCAGATCTAAGTGAAAATCGAAGCAAAAGTACCAAATCTTCTCCGGATCGAAGCTTAAAATCACCACATCAAGCCTAGATTTGAGTGACAATCACCGGATCTAAGCAAAAATCGAAGCGAAAACCATCAAATCAAGCTTAGATTTGAGCAAAAAAATCATCTCTGCCACCAGATCTAAGTAAAAATCGAAGCACAATCTTCATCTCACCGCCGGATCTAAGGAAGAAAGCCTAGATCTTCACTGGATCTATGTAACTCTAGCCTTCTTTCATGGGTTTCCTCGGTCAGATTGGGTATATCGGGTTTTGAAGAAGAAACCCGCCATCCCACCCGCTTCAGTCGGTTTTTGGGGACGGAGACCAGTCTCCAACCTTCATTGGCGTCGGGTCGGTTAGTTTTCAAGTCGGCTCGGACGATTTGGGTGGGTGGATCAATTTTCGGGTTGCCGTGGAAACCCCTAAGAGCGTGTGTAGACTTTGACGAAAATTATCAACACAAATTTCTTTTCTTTTCTTTTTTTTTTTTTTTTTTCTTGTTTATGAGTAAATTGTGAATGAGGAGAAGTCTCTACTCTGAATTTAAACATTTTTGCACCTCTCAGATGGTTGGGGACGGAAAATTTGAACTTTAGATGTCGTTTTAGAAACTTCCAAAAGCACGAAGAGGTCACTATTTTAAAAGATCTATGTTAGAAAACCTTGAAGTTTGTTGAAGTTATTCTGGAATTCTTGGAGTTCAACAATGGTGAACCGGGAAAAGAGAGAAAATGATTTCACTTTCACATACGCATTAATATGCAGAGGCACTGTTCTTATTTAGCAAAACAAATGAGCGATAACTAACTAGAAACAGACTGAAAAGAATCAACAAGTAATCTACATATATCTGGCACCAAATCAGCATAAGTAAAAGAAAATATACAGTATAAACGACTTGTATTTTGTATATATACAAGAGAGAAATGAATTGTAGCTGTGCGTTTTCTTCACCTAATCAATATGGGTTAGCTAAGACATCAACAATAGCTTTAGCATCTATGTCTACTTCAACAATAGCAAAATTACAATTAAAAGGCCATCTCAAGGGGCCCAAAGCTCTGCTAAAAAACTAGTGGCTATGCCAATTTTCCTTGAAAACCCCACAACCCAAGTCCTAGCTTCATTCCGTCACATTAAGGGCCCTCTTGAAGGGCCCTCTTGAAGGGCTCACAATGCAAAATACATATCACTACTCACCAAAAATGCACAAAATACGCCAACATCCTGTGAGCAAAAATGCAAAAATGAACAAAAAAAAAAAAAAATGTCAGTTGAGTGCTTATGTATATTTGCTAGCAACATGCAGTTTTTTTTTTTTTTCCTCTCTCTTTTATTCTCTATATTCTATTGTCTTTCTTTATGTCTTCTCTATTTGACTTCAACATTTAAAAAATGAGGAAGGAATGGAAAAGTGAAATGATAAAAGAGATATAATTATTTGGGAGAATTGAAAAGTAGAAAGATGAAAAACTCATTTGCTTGGTTGAGAAAAAAAAAATGAAAGAATACAAAATGAAGTTAGTATAAATTTAAAATTACATCATTATTAAAAAAAACAAAAATTAACTCTGTAACGTGAGAAGGAAAAAAAAAAAAAAAAAAAGAAGATAATAACAATAATAATAATAATAATAACTCAAAATGAGAAGTGTGATAATAATATGGTCAACACATAGGTCATGATCTAACCTGAACTTACTCAAGTTCGGGTCAACACGTTTTTCATGATCCAAAAATGAACCCATACCCTTGATTTTTTTCTTTTGGGTGAGTTAAAGATTCTAGATATAATTTTGTTTAGATCTACATTTGATGGCAATCTTTTATTCTCAGAAAGATATTTTGGTGACGGCTTTGGGCAACCCTCACAAAAGTTGCGTAATTAAAGGGAGTTTATTTTATTTTTTGGTATGAAATTGAGAAATGAGAAAATGGAACGTCTATACAAAGTTTAAAGTCAACTTTCACAATTAAATTTAATAAAATTCCTTTATGTCAGTATTAAGAGCATTAGCATCTGAGATGCCAAAAGAGTTCTATTTTACAACCTCAAAACCTACTTTATCTATTTTACTATTTCATTTTATAACTCACCCAGCATCTTAGTTTATATTTTTATATACAACTCATTAAAATAATATAAACTACATCATCAAATAATATAAAAAATTAAATTCTCTCTCTTCTCTCCCAAAACTCAACCACAGACCCCAATTTGTCACCACCAAAATTACCCCAAAAATAATTGCCACCACCAAAATTAACCAAAAATAATTGCCACCACCACCACTAAAAATCCAAACCACAACCATCAAAACTCAACCCCCACCACCACAACCACTACAACTCACCACCACAACCACTGCAACTCACCACCACAAAAAGCACTCATCATCACCAACCACCACAAACATCAACAACAACCAAAACCCACATTTTGCCCATCCCACATTGAAACCCATCCACCACCATGGGGTTTGTGGAAGATCATGACTGTGAGCAAAAAACAACAAACAACAAAAAAAAAAAAAAAAAAAAAAAAAAAAAACCACGACGAGCAAGCCCAAACCCACAGCGAGTGGCTGCAAACCTGAAAACGATCTGGCACCACTCCGTCCACCACTCCCAACCCAACTGCCAATTTCGTCCAAGCCTAACCAGCCAACACACTAACCACCACTCCCAACCCACCTACCCAAAATCAAAACCCTCCCACCACCCCACCACCACATACGCCCCAGCAACCATCAACCAAAAGAAAAAGCTTCACCGTTAGCCACCCAAAGAGGCTTCACCGTTAGCCATGAGAGGAAGAGAGTAGAGAGTGTGAGAGAAAGAGATAAGGGGAAAAAAAAAGAAGAGAGAGAGGTGTTAGAGTCTAAAGTGAAAGGAAGAGAAAGACGAGATTAAAAATTTATATAATTTTTACATCCTCATGAAAAGTGAGGTTGCATATAGTTAGGATGCCAAAAAAAAAAAAAAAAAAAAAAAAAAAAGCGGTTTACATACCCAAATGTTTGGGGGGGAGGGGGGCTGTTTAGTGGGTAAAATAGCAACTGGGGGTTTTTATGCCCTCTAATGCTATTGCTCTAAAAGAATCTATGTGATAAAAAAGAAATTTCAGTAATTATTTATAGGCAAAAACATCATTTGTTCTTATATTTTAAAGTCACAATCATTTTGGTCCGTACATTTTGGTAGCCATCAATTTGGTTATTGTTACTTTCAACTTGTGATTATTTTAGTCCTTACTGATAACTCACTAATAAAAAATATCTACACGGCAGACGGAATGTACAGTTGACACACTTGAATTTGACATGTCTAATAATAATAATAATAATAAGAGCATCCACAACAGTAAAGCTAAAAATTTAGCTTTTTAGCTCTACAAAAAGTTTCTTTATCTATTTTACATACTCATTTTACAAAATATACTGCAGCAGTGGATCTATTTGAACTTTCAACACAATAAAATAATATATTTACTACAATAAAATAATATATTCACTACAATAAACAACAATCACAATTACCCACAACTGCAACCGCTACTGCTGCAGCTATAGTCGCCGCCACCAACTCTTCCACCTCCACCACAATTGCTACTCAAAAAATTTACCAATTGTGAATAGTGAGTCTGAGGATACAGAACAAAAAATTAATATTTTATTCTCACTCTCTCTCTCCAAATAAATAAATAAATAAATAACCCTATTCTCTTTCCTTAGTCTCTATCATCTCTCTCTCTTCAGTCACCAGTCTCAACTCTCAACCTTTCTCCCTATCTCAGATCAGCTCTCTCTTTCTCCCTCTCTTATATCAGCTCTCTCAAAACTTGCTTCGTGTAGATCAATAATGGCTGAGCATGATGGGTCTGTGGAGGTGACCTTGCTCGGTGTAGATCGACGGTGGCTGAGCATGGTGGGTCCGTAGAGGTGCTGTGGCTTGGGTTTGTGTGTTTGGGTCCATGGATTTGGTCCGTTGAATGGGTCTAGGTCCGTGTAGATCGATGGTGGTGATGGGTTTTCTCATGGGTGGGTTTTTTTTTTTTTTTAGATGGGTTTGGTGATTGGTGGTAGTAGGTTGATGGTGTTGGTTTTGGTTTCGATTGTGTTGGTGATGTGGATTTAATGGGTTTTGGGGTTACTTTGGTTGTTGTTGGTGGTGGTTCATGGTGGATTTATGGGTTTAGTGGTGGTGGATTTGTGGGTTTTTATGTGTTGGAGGTGGTGGTGGTGTGTGTTGAAGAGGTTGCTGATTTTTTTTTTTTTTTTTTGATTGTTAGGATGTGTGTGGTGGTGAAGTGGTGGGTGGCTGAGCTCCTCTTTCTCATGTGGTGGTTGCTGGAAAGATAGAGAAAGAAGAGAGGAAAGAGAGAGATGAGACAAGATGTGGTGATGGTGATGGTGGTGGTGGTGGGGGTTGTCATGGTCGGAGTTGGGTCTGTGGCGGCATGGGTTAGAGGGGCAGCGGCAAAAGAGGTCTGAAAGTTGAGAGATTGTGAGAGTTCTGAAAAAAAAAAAAAAAAAAAAAAAAAAAAAAAAAAAAAAAAAAAAAAAAAAAATTAATATTTTAATCGGTTGGGAATAAAAAATTATTATTAATTTTTAGATCTCAGCTACAGTGCACATCTATAAATAGATGTGCACTATAGCAATGAAGCTAAAAAAAACATAGCTTTAGCTCCGGTGCTGCATGGATAATTTTTGTGTTTTGGTGGAGCTAAAATAGCTATTTTAGCTCCACTGCTACAAGTGCTCTAATAATAATAATAATAATTAATAATAATAATAGATACTAAAAAGTGCCACATCTTCATTTTTTTATAACCGTGTATTATTATTTTTAAACCTCCATATCAGCATTTAAATTGGAAAAAAAAAAATCTAAATCAGAAAAATTTAACAAGAAAACACATTTTAAAACATCAAGAGTTTCTTTTCTTACATTTCTTAGCAACCAACCACACAAAAACACAAACTTATACAAAGCCCAGATCAAACCCAGACTCAACTCTGGGCATAAGTTCGAAAACAGTGTTACTGAACTGGAATGCTCCACTTGATTCGGCAGGATCAGACTGAGTTAACTCACTAAAACATAATTCTAGAGAATGGCAACAATCTATCTAATCTAGATTCTTGAAGATACCATGAAAACAAAATCCACATAATTTTTTTTTTTTTTTTAAAGAGCCGAACTTTGAACAAAATAACAAATACCCATGAATGATTTATTTACTTGAATAGAGTCGAGCTTAAGAAGCAATTCCATAGCTTTTTGAGAAAGAGCATCAAAATCAAAGTGGGTCTCGCTGGAAATAGACAACTTGAGAGAGTTGAAAGTGGACTTGATGAGAGCAAGGCCTTTGGGGTTTCTAAGGGTTCTTGATCTATGAACAAGGAACACCCAGAAATGGGTTTAGATTATACACTTTAACAAATAGTCTATAGTATTAATTTGAAACACTCTTTGGTCTAATTCCAAAGTTGGCATCATCTATCACTCTTAGAAGGACGCCGCCCCAATCCTCTTGTCCAAGCTTCTCAACCCGATTTGTTCCCTCAAATCAGAAGGAAGACAACAATGCTTTGTACTTTGGGTCACGACGAAGGAGGTTCATTTTTCTGGGTTCATGTTTCTTTTTTATTTTTCTTTCTTTTTCTTATCCTATAAAAAAATCGTTTTTTTTATTTCTTTAAAATTCAAATTTTACATTTTTATTCAATGCTGATGTGCCATTTTAAATACAACTTAAAATTTTTTAATATTATTTTACTAGCCATATAAGCATCAAGGGTGCTAGCTATACAAACTATTTGCCATGTAAGATATTTCATTAGTGATTGATTGTTAAAAATAACAAAAACTAAATTGACTGTTATCAAAATGTAGAAACCAAATTGATTGTGACTAGGGGTGTTCACCAAACCGCATAAACCGCACAAACCGCAAAAACCGCACCAAAACAGCCCGCAAAATGACATAACCGCACCGCACCGCAAGTAATTTTACACCGCACCGCACCACACCGCATGGTGCGGTGCGGTTTGCGGTTTTATAATAAGAAAACCGCACAAACCGCACCGCACCGCACCGTCTATATATATTAATATTTTTTAATTATTTTTAATATTAAATATATTATTAATAGTTTAATAACCCTAGTTAAAAAAAAGTTTGATAATCCTAGCAAGTGTTGATTAGGAAAGACAATCCAAAATAAAGAAAAACTAGCTTAATAGTTTAAAACTTAGACTAAAACAAAGGAAAAAATTAGTTTTGGGCTGAGTAGAAAAAGCCCAAATTTTGAAAAATATACAAATTTTAAATCATTCAAATCGCATCTTATACACCGCACCGCATATATGACGGCAAAAATGAGGTGCGGTGCGGTTATGGTTTTGGTTAAACTTTAAACCGCACCGCACCGCACCGCACCGCACATGTGACCGCAAAAATAAGGTGCGGTGCAGTTATGGTTTTAGCTAAACCGCACCGCAAAGTGCGGTGCTAAAAATGGCCCAAAACCGCACCACACCGCACCGCGAACACCCCTAATTGTGACCTTAAAATGTATGAACCAAAATGGCATTTTCGCCTTATGTATTTGAATTTGAATGGTATTATAATAAATATTTAATAAAAAAAACATTTAGTTCGTTGGAACTATTTAATGGCTAATTATCAAAAACCAGCATTAGCATACTCATAAGTATATAATTATTATACAACAATGCCTTTATCGTGCAACCATATTGGAAATGGATAACCCATATATTGAATAATTTTCTGATTCTTTCTCACATATATGTGCTTCAATTGCTTTTCTAGCAATAGAAAATATGGGTTTTTCAGGCGAAGGTAGTGTCAAACTATCATTTGCCAACATAGCTATGACATCTGACATTGTTGGTCGATCAATTGCACTATCTCCTACGCATAGGAGACCAACATGAATGCATCGAAGAATCTGATCCTTGATGAATGAATCACTAAGTGTTGGATCCATTAAGTCTAACATGGCATCTTCTTTCCATAATTCCCATGCCTGAAACAAGATAACAAAGTGTCAAAGATACTCACAATAAATATCACAAAATCATCCAAGCTGATTCATTTTTCACATACATATCCAACAAGATTGATCAAGTGCTTAGTGTGGTAGAAATTGTTGCTTTTCCTACCACTCACGATTTCCAGCAATAGAACTCCAAAACTGTAGACATCAGATTTTATGGAGAAAACTCCCTCCATAGCATACTCAGGAGACATGTACCCGCTAACATCAAATTATAAAACAAGTTTTAAGTCTAACATCATTATGTGGAAACAATAATATTTAGCATAGAAAGTGAAACAAGTATAAGAATTCAGAAGGTATGAATTAGTTTACTTACTATGTCCCGACAATCCTCCTAGTATTTGCTTCCAATTCATTTTGTTGGAAAATTCTTGCCATACCAAAATCAGATATTTTGGGGTTCATATATTCATCTAGGAGAATGTTACTAGCTTTCAAATCTCTATGGATTACTCTCAATCTTGAGTACTTGTGGAGATAAAGCAATCCTTGAGCAATTCCTTCAATTATTCTAAAACGTGTAGGCCAATCTAACATTTTGCTTTTGGTAGAATCTGTAAGATATAAATTGTAGAATAAGACTAGTAATTTACTTTGAGCAAAATCATATCCATCAACAAATTACTTGATGGAAAAAAGAAAAAAAGAAAATCAAGTGGTATATAAAAGTAAACGTCTTCCTAACCAAAGAGAAAGTAGTCCAAGCTTTTGTTTGGCATGTATTCATAGATTAACATTCTCTCTTCTCCATGAATGCAGAAACCTAGAAGTTGAACAAGATTCATATGTTGAAGTTCAGATATAAGTATCAACTCATTCTTGAACTCTAACATTCCTTGTCCTGAATTTCTTGAAAGTCTCTTTATAGCTATTTCTTGCCCTTGTGAAAATATTCCCTAATGAAAGAATCAATAAGTCATCATACAATGTTGACCAATTCAATCAAAACATCTTTCATCGAAGAGGTTTGTAGACCTAACCTTATAAACAAGTCCAAAGCCTCCCTCTCCAAGCTTGTTTTCTAATGAGAAGTTATTTGTAGCAGACATGATGCATTTATAACTGAATATTCTCAAATCATTCCCCTGCTTTCTATCATTTTGAAGCTCATTGACAGTGGTAAACGTATCGGAGTTCATTAACTCAAGCATTCCATCGTCACTCTTTGCATCCTTCTCCACTATTTAGATTAATACAGAGCTTTAGAGATCATCAGGAAATTCTGAATTTTACTGTAATAAGAGCATAACATATGTGAAGCATTCACCTTGAAGCATTACATTTCTCCTTCTTGATAGGTGGCACAAGATGCAGAGGAAAATTATAACTAGAGCAATGACACCTATGGCTATACCAAGCCAAATCCATTTCTTTGTACCTACATGTAGTGATTGTCAATGGGTAAAAGGAGGCGTGCCAGGGGCAATTTCTTACCCTCTCCCTATTTTTTATTAATAAAACTTTTAAATTATATATAAATTTTATTAAAGGACCCCTTTTATATTAAGAAATGTACAAAAAAACTCATTTAAAGTATTATTGTCTCTTCTATTTTCATTAATTTTTAAGTTTTTGTCATGTATAACCCTAACTTTAGAAGCATTTATATACATGCTCATAAAATTATATAAGTAAATCCATGTAATAAAACTTCTTTTTTCCCCAAAGCAAACTATTTTTCATTATGCATCTTTTTTTTTTTTTTTTTTTTTTTTTGAGGAACGATTTTTCATTATGCATCTAGAGAGCTAGCAAGTGTATTATTATATGGATTTTTTTATTTATTTATTTTTTTTTACATTTAAAGAAAAGAATCTATGATTTTTATGTTTCAAACTGTGGGATATTTTCTACTTTACCCTCCGTATACAAAAGAAAGTTTTTCATTTAGTTCTATCATCATATATTTATGTTACATATGACATTACATGTGTTTTTTCTTAATCAATTACATTATACTACTTCTCAAAAAAAATTACATTATACTATATATGTTAAGGCATATGAAGTACATTTATTATTTAATTAATCTATCTAAAATTAATTCATTTGTACACATTTTCTTTTATCTAAAACTATTACCATACTCTAATATGTAATTTTTAGTTTATTTAACGAAAAACATTGATTTAAAATGTTTATGAAATATTAATTATGAAAAATATAATTTAAAGAATACTTATGCATAACTTAATAAAAGAATATATATACACCATTCAATATTTTTTAATTGGATGCAAATTTTGACAAATCCACAATTAGATTACATTATTTTCATATATTCTCTATGCTTGCAAAATTTCAAGGTGATCTTTGATCAATAACCAATTTTTAAGTATATGTGTGTATACTTGAAACAAAAAATTTGTTTCCACCACTATTTTTCATGACTCATGAATCTAGGGATGGAACCAAAATTTGAACTTAAGGGGAGCAAGCATAACCAAAAAAAAAGTTTCACCAGTGTTGATTTTAGTCGACCAAAAAATACATACATATCATAATATCATATTTGTGGATGTATTCTAATATTAAAATCTTAGGAGTGTATCCTACATGACCATTCAAATTATTTCCTCAGTTGCGAAATCAAGAATCTTTATCCTATATAAAAATCAATAGAGATCATTTAGTTTGGTCAAAAAAATGAAATATATAGGTATCGATCACCGCTGGTGTACCTTTTTTAGATTATATATATATATATATATATATATATATATATAAACTTACGTAATTTTGTATATTTATAAATTATAAATATAATCAAAGAACTTGTAAAAGGGTCAAAGGCCAAAACATTTGAAAACTCTTAATAATGCAAATCTATTATCCGATCCATTCACCAACCCAAAAAGTTCGGTAGGAATTAAAATTTAAAAGCTTAGCCCAAAGAAATAAAATACTACTACATGTTTTTTTAAGATAGCTTTATGAATGTGATCAAACCACAAAAATAAATAAATAAATAGGAACAAATTAGCGCATGTGGCTTTTATGTTGGCCACAAGAACCACAATGAGTTGTAGCCATCTTTGCCACAATCTCCAAGGTGCTTTTGTCAGTGCATGCACTAAAGTCTGGAGTTTGTGAGGTTAGAAAAAAAAAAAAAAAAGAAAAAAAAAAGGTAAATAGAAGAAAAAGAAGAAGCAGGCGGAGATGCATGCACTATAAGTTTTTCTAATTATTTGGGTTTATGAATTGTTTTGTTGGTTTGTATAATGGATTTTTATGATATTTTAGGGGGGAATAGAGCAAGGGATGGTTTGATTAAAATATTTGAGGAGGGAGGGCAAGTATATACAATTTAGGGTCAAAAGTTACAATTTTGTGTGACTATGTATACTAGTTTTTTTATCTGCATGAGTCATTTGCTACTGACTGTTATGCTGAATCAAAATTGCAAAATATGTATATCAACAATCATGCAATAAGTGGAATATGAATTAACTTTGACATATTCATATCGTTATTACTAAGTTCTTATTAATTTTTGTATCTACAATAACGGAATGAGATTCACTCATTTTAAGTTGTCTTCATTTTGTTATTTTATAGTAAATCCTTTATTCTTTAGATATGTGAGTATATAGATTATCACATCATTTAAAAAATTTTCCCTGTCATTTAAAACTTTACAAAATTTAATGTAAACCATAGTATGTATCCATTATAAATGGAAACAATCTTTTTCCTAGTATGAGTAGATGTAATTGAAGTGAAAATTTCTCAAGAGCTCATTAGCTTTAGAAACATACCATTTTGGGAAGACTTCGGTATTAGAACAAAAAGAGGTGGAATTATACCGGAGAGGTCTTGGAAGAATTCCCCCTTTTTTACCCAAAATTTGCATCCAGTCTGATTTTCATATAGGAAAGTATAGGCATCACAGCCACAGAGTTTCCAGCAAGTAACCCTGCAATCATTCATGGTAAGTTTAGTGTTGTAATCCAAGGAGCTAGGTTCAGGCCCTTGTATGAAGTAACCAGATCTTTTATCAAACATGTCATGACGACGACGACACGATGGTAGCCATCTCTTGCAGCCTCCATCAGTATTGTATCCATTACAGTTTTCAGTTTCTGCAATATAGGATCCATCAAAACTAAGAAGTTTCCCCTCAGAACTTAGAAACCATGCTGATTGTCCACCTTGGTTTATATCATTATAAACCAAGTATTCTTCATCCTCGTTAGAAACAATGGTGAAATTATACATGCGCTTGGATTCATCTGATATGAACTCAAATTTGTCACCTTTCAAGACCCCACTAGTCCAAAACTCCACCCCTTGTCGCCGAATGATCAATTGGCGACCCTTGGAATCCCACTCTAGAGAAAACTGCCCTGGAACTGGGACAACCTTGTTCAACCATGAAATAAGTAACGAAGGTCTTCCATTCTTGTGGTGGACACCTAACTTCATCTCCGGCAGAAGTGTGTCTGTAGGCTCATCAAAACTTTGCCACAAAACCCTTTGCGTAGTTCCATTGGAATCCAACTCTTGCAGGACAAAATTCCCTGAATCCAATAGAGTTGCAAAGAGAGTGTATGTGTAGTTGGTTGCTTGATGAGAATACAGAGATATTGCATCTCCACCTTGGGGCAAAATTTTGAAATCTCCTTTGGCTTCCAACGTAAGAACCGCAGCAGTGTTCATTACAGGTTCGTTTCTGTTGCCAACCCAAACAATTTTTTTAGGGTCATTGGTGAACCATATTCCCAAGTAGATGTTGTTGGTTCCTCCAGAGTGGAAGAACCCCAAAGTGAATGCTCCTTTGGAAGAAACTAGATGACTTGAGGAATCAAGAGTGTCGCCTGCTTTGAGAGTGTCCCTTGGCCTTGCTGCAGCAAAGAAAATCCACATGCATGATAACATTAGCAAGAACACAAGTTTAAGATGGTTTTCATTCGTAGCCATGAATGAGCTCTGAATTTCTCCAAAGGGAAAGCACTTTGCTCGAACTCAAACTCAATGCTTAGGCAGCGTAGATATTTGGGGTTTGGAGACCATATTTCTTTACCTATCTTTATAGACGTGACTTAGCATGGTCAACACGATTTCGAAGTATAATCATTTATTATGATAATTGCTTTATCATCGTGTTAAAATATTAATTAATTTTTGTTATAAGTACATTATAAACTTCAAATTTTTTACTGGACGAGGACAAATTTTATTAAATAATTTAATTGGAACTCATAAATATATAAAATTTAAATTAAACTAATATATATAAATATATATATATATATAATGACATATAAAATTGTGACATTTCAAAAATTTTATAAGGTACGATTTTATTAGATGAAGTAAAAGGCATACTGTATAATAGATTTTTGGTACAGTTTTTTCAAACAATCATATTTCAAAATTTGGAAAAATAAGCTGAATCAACGTTCAAACGAGCATTTATATCTCTTTACTTTTCTTCTCTTTCTTCTTGTACCGTATTTAGGTAAGCCAATGAAAGACCAAAAAGCAAAAATAAATGGAGCACGTGAACAGTGCAAATGTGTCCTGAGCTTTCCCTAAAACATAAGCGGTTAAATCCAAAAAGAAAATTATTAAATACTCAAGGATAACTTTAACTGTGTACTCTCTCCTCTCACATAACTGTGAACTGATGCTCACAGTCATGTGAAAGGAGGGAATAATCGATAATTAGAGTCAGCAAAAATATACGTTTGTTTACATTGTAATCTATAGTTCTAAGGACATGGCTTGCATCTAGTGTCACATGTATTATACCCAAACCTTGCCCTAGTTCCAACATTTTCAAAATTCTAGTTTTCCTCTTCTGTTTTTAGCTCTTGATTTGGGGCAGCTGCCAGCGAGCACTTACTTCAGCTGCGTGCTTTATTGTATATATTGCTAATCTCAAGTTTAAGACCTTGACAAAGCCAATAGCTCCAGGCCCAGCTGCCAGCGAGCACTTACTTCCGCTGCGTGCTCCTCATTAGTGTGATTTTTACTTACATCCAAAAGTATGAGATTATCATATTGGTGAGTTGTCAACATGATAAAATCAACATATTAATTCTAATTACCCAAAATCTGGAGATCTGAAGTCCTCTTCTTCTTCTTTTTCTTTTTCTTCAAAAAAGGTTAGAATATCATGTTGTAACTTTCAACTTTTTTAGTTCATATTATATCCTTCTTGACTTATTTAGGTAATAAAGTGCAATTTTTTGGCTACCATGATTTTTTTTTTTTTTTTAATAAACCATGTCACATGAAATTTTTTTGGTTCATGCTTTGGCTGCCCTTAGGTTTAAATCCTGGTTCTGTCCCTGGTTCCAGCAAACTATGAAATCAGCATGATAAGGAATTTTAGACAGCATTCACATTGGCATAAATAATAATTTTTTTACAGCCTAATTGGTTAGTGAATAATGTGATTAGATTATAAAAATTCATGATTCTCACACCCCAACAAAAAAAAAAAAAAAAGATTATCGAAAATCATGAAGGTAGGAAAGAAGAATATATGGGAAATGTTAGGGAATACTCTACTTAATGCATAAATTTTACCTCTTAAGTAAAAAATTAAATTTATTGGTTTTGGACCAATTATGTTATATTAATTCTTTAAATTTATTGCCAAAGACTGTAAATCTATTATGGGTTTTTTACGAGCCTGTTCTTTCTCTCATACTAGGCAGCAGGGTAACGTGATTGCTCATACTTTATCCAAGAGAGCTAGAATGTCTTCCCCGCTCTTTGTTTGGATAGAATCTGTTCAACTAGACATTTCTTATTTAGTTTACGTTGATGTACCTCCCTAGTTTTTTATTTAATACATTGCATACGGATGTTTTTCTCAACAACAACAAAAAAATGAAAGAAAAATCATTATTGACTTATCATTTTGACTCTCAAAAGAAGAATATCTTCAAATTCTTTAATTTTTATATATGTACATTCGACCTCTACTCATACATGTATAGAAATACCCCTCGTTTGAGAGATAACACTTTCAAAAGTTTAGACATATATATGGGTTTGATGTTTGAGCTCAATTCTGTAATTTTAGTTTCTCAAATTCTTTATTTTCCTCCATGTGAAACTCCACTTATACGTCCCTTTGAAATTCTAAGAGAATTTTCAAAAATCATAAGAGAAGAACAGTCTCCGCATCGTTATACACAGGTTAGTCAAAAATTAGAATTTCTTTGTCCTACTGCCTTTTAGAGTTGAGAGTTGAGAATATTCCCATTTATTCATGAATAAATGATAGGAAAGTTCCATCTTTTGTCCCTCAAATATCTCTTTGTTCGATTCTGGTCATAAATTAGCTAGAATTTGGTAGAAAAAAAAATTCAAATTAAACCTTTAAGTTTGTCAATTGTCATTTTGATTCTGTGAGTTTGCATTTGTTATGACTATTAGTCTTTCCGTCTATAAATCTTGTTAACTTAAGCTTTGCAATAAACAATAACTTATTATAAACTTTATAGTATTAAAGTAGAAAATCTTGAATTTAAACCATGTTTCCATTCTCCCCTTTGAAAATTGGTTAAAATTCTCATATATTGAGCACTTATTAAGGTAAGTTGAGACCCATACATAAGCGAAGGTACTAGAATATTGATTTCTTTCCTAATAGTTCTTGGGCTAAACCATAGTTTATCATGCTACGCTTACAAACCGCGACGTTAAAACCAAGATTTTACAAATTTCGTAAATCTAAACATCCACTTTAAGTAGCATTGGATCCAAGTATATTCTGTGTAGGCTGCTTAGACTTTTTTTTTTTTTTCCTTTTCTTTTTGAGAAAAGCCTGCTTAAACTTTAAATACAAAGAAAACTATTATCTAATACGACCCACAAAGTGCTTTTTTTTTTTTTTTTAAATGATTCTACTAAAGTTTCTTTGGCAATATAGGCTATAAAGCCATAACCATTGCAGATTCAAGAAATGGAATTTTTATTTTCTTGCACCCCGAGCTCTCTGAATTTCACAAATAATGCTACACTAAAAAATTATTTTACAACATTTTTACAAATTATTGATATGACAAATTCTTATTGATTCTCATTTGGACTCACATCTAACATCACTTTTTTATTTATCAATAATCACACACCAAATCAACAATTTATAATAAAAAAATGTAGTTCTCGCATCTTTTTCTAATAAAATTGGGTCTCATTCCCCCGTTCCCTCATTTTGTATTTTGTATTTTTTTTTTTTTTTTTTTTGGTTTTACTTCTTTGTTTCAATGAACGAAGTTTATTCAGTGCAACACAACCAAACCAAATCCCACCAAAAAAAAAAAAAAACCAAAACCAAAACCAAAAACAAAGCCTCAATTAAGAATCCAAATTTAAATCTAGTTGAACACTAATATTATGTCAAGTGTCTTCACCCAAAAAAAAAAAATTGAACCATAATTAATGAATGCAATTTTTTTTATTTTTTTTTTTATTTTACACTATACTCCAATTTCATGCCAAGTTACCTTCTGTTGTACTATAAACTTTGTATCAGTTAATTTTTTACTCATATTCATGAATTTAAACTTAGCAAATAATAAAAAATAAAAAAATAATTCTAATTTGTTATGAATGTGTACAGCCTATAATAAGTAGAAACATTAAATATATGTGTGCTGTTTTTCTTGCTTTAATTATAATATATCTCATTCTCAAAAAAAAGAATTATAATATATCAAATCAACAATTATATATTTAAAATAAAAATTAAATTAAATTAAATTTTGAAGAATATTGTTACCCTGGTATTACTTGGCTTTAAAAAACAACGAAAGAGCTGAAAATTCTCAGAGTTCAACACACTAAAAGAAGGTGGAAAGTAGAGTAAAATGAGAATTCTGGAAATTAAGAGAAATGAAAATTGTCAAAGTCAAAAACACTTGTTTGAAAAACTAGACGTATCAATAGAAAATTTGCACGCTCTTGTCGTGGAGTGCGGTTCAGCCTTCTTCATTTCCTCTCCTAACGTATTACGCGTGTTGTAGTCAACTAGTCACTAGATATGAAACCGTCTAAGAAGTAAGAACATTCTTTGAGTTCCCTTAAATTTTCTTCCTATTTTAAGATAAAATTTTCTTTCATTTCTTTTCTTTTGTTTTTATTTTAATATTTTTTTATGAGAGAGAAAAAAAAAACCTAGCCTTTGAATTTTTTTAATCAACTCTATCGATAAAATCCGGAGAAAAATCAAAACTATTGCCTTTGCCTCATTGCCTTGTATCAGAGATCAAGGCAACAGCAACAGCAAGAAGACTCAACATAGCAAGAAGAGTCAGAGCAAAATTATATAAGTGCAGATACTCATGGTTAAACGACTTGTAGCTTTGGTCCTTGTATTGTATATAGTTTAAACTGTGTGTAGTTTAGTCAGTCTTATAAATAGCTTTAGTAATGCACATGAGTGTGCACGTGTGTGCTTCATCTTTCTGTTAAGAAGTTGTTATGTTTGTTAAGTTAGTTAGTCTCTGATTTTATACAAGGATCAAAGCTGTGTATCATTAAGCAAGTTAATGAGATTTTTCACTCTTAACAATCTTTCATATGGTATCAGAGCCATATTTTGCTCAAAATTCTCCCAAATTTCTAGGGTTTCATTCTTGAAAGCTTGAAGCTACTTCAATGGCTTCTGAGTCAAATCCTTCTTCCACTTCATCTAAGCAAGATCCAACATTGGTAGAAGACATCTCAAATCCTTTGTTCCTTCACCATGTTGAAAGTCCCGGAGCTATGCTTGTGTCTAAGGTCTTGATTGGTGAAAATTACCATGCTTGGGCTCGATCCATGGAGAAGGCTTTGATTGCGAAGAACAATTTTGGTTTTGTTAATGGCACTGTTACTCTCTCTTCTCCATTGATAAAAACTCCAACAGCAGTTGATGCTTGGATTCATTATGATAATATGGTTGGTTCTTGGTTGATTAAGGTAGTTTCACCTCAGATCAGAATTAGTATCACTTATAGAGACACAACATTGGAAATCTGGAATGATCTCAGGGATACGCATTCTTAAGGCAATGGACCTAGGGTTTTTTAGCTGCAAAAGGACATTGCATCAATCAATCGAGGTGATTCTTCAATTACTACCTATTTCACTCAACTAAAGGTGGATTGGGATCAACTCAAGAATTTTAGGCCTACTCAAACCTGTTTTTGTAGAAGATGCACTTGCAATATTTCACAAAGAATTGAGAATCTTCACTTTCAAGATTCAGTGATGCAGTTCTTAATAGGACTTAATGTTTTCTTATTCTCAAATCAAAGGACAGATTTTGCTAATGGATCCATTTCCATCCATCAACAAAGTCTATTCCTTGTTGATTCAAGAAAAAAGGCAGAGGAATGTGGGAAATTCTAATGTTCACTTTGAGTCAACTGCTCTTGCTGTGAAAGGTTCCAATTCCACTGTTATTAATTCCAATTCTACTTTCTCTGGAGGAAAGAATTCAAGGGGCAAGGATAAGCCTATTTGTACTCACTGTGGGAAACTTGGTCATACTATGGAGAAGTGTTTCAAGCTACATGGCTTCCCACTTGGATTCAAGCCTAAAGGAAGACTTCAATAGTGAATCAAGTAGGCATAAAAGATGACATTGCAGAGAAAGGACAATCATCCAATGATGCCACCTAGTTCCCTTTCACTCAAGCACAATGTCAGCAATTTTTTGCTATGCTAGGCAATCAGATGCAAGCTATTGCTTAACTTAATATGGGAACTAAGGAAGTTCATAAGGCTAGCAGTGTGATCAAGCCTCATTCAGATCCTCAATCAGCATCTTCTGAAAGTGCTTCCAAGTCTGACAATGCTCTCACAATGTCAGGTATATCTTCTTTTAGAGATCTTGTTTGAGGCATTCAATCTTTTCTGCCCATGTAGTAAATAGGACAGCCTTTAATGGAGAAACTTGGGTTATTGACACTGGGGCAACTGATCACATTGTGCATTCTGTTCAATTGCTTACTAAATTTACTACTATTAGTTGTGTTGTTGAACTTCCTAATGGTAAAACAACTATGGTAACTCACATAAGTTCCATTTCTCTTTCAACCACTTTAACTCTTACTAATGTTCTCTGTGTTCCTTCTTTTTCTTTTAACATTTTGTCGGTTAGTCAACTCACAAAATCTTGTTCTTGTTGTCTTATTTTCTTGTCAAATTTCTGTTTTATACAGGACCTTATTTGCTAGAGGACGATTGGTGTGGGTGAAGTTCATGATGGGTTGTATTTGCTGCAACACCGCCCCTCAGATGCTTGTACCTTTACAATCAACTCCAAGGTTCTTGGACTGTCCTTTCAATCCACCTTTAACTCTGTTTTCAAGTCTATTTTCAATAAACCTCAATCTCATGTAATCATTAATACTTTGTACCTTCTTCTATATGGCATCTTAGGTTAGGTCATCCCTTCGATGCTAAACACTCTTCCTTAAAAAATGTACTTCTTGATAATTAAAAGTTCAAACAGTGTGTAAAACACCTATAAACGTTTAGACCCCCAATTCCAAAATTACCAACACAAGCTTATACACAAACAAAATATGTGCAGAATGATGAATATGAGCTAAACCCAAATTGATAACACACTTTGAACCATAGTTAATTACAAACACACCAACAATTAAAAGGTAAAAAGGAAAGGAAAAGAGATGCAAACACAAAGATAACACGGCGATGTGTTATCGAAGAGGAAACCGAAGTACTCAGTGAAAAACCTCTCCGCCGCCGTCCAAGCGGTCAATAATACACTAGAGAATGAAGTTGGGATACATGAATAGCAGAAGACCTTCCAAGCCTAATCTACCCAGTGCACCTAAGCCCTCCAAGCTTCTTACTCTAACAGGGTTACGCCGAACCTTGTCTTTTCTAGCTTATCGGATCCCGCAATAAACCCATTTCATCAACCAAATGAATTGGTCCCTTCTGAACTGCTTCCCAAATACTAAAACACCTCTTCACTGATATGGGTATGTACCTCTCAAGGATACGTCAATGGAGAGGGTGAGAGTAGAGGAATTTGGAGAATCAAAAGATGAAGATTATGGATAAGTCAATCTTGTCTTTCTCTAGGGTTCTCTCTCAAAATTCTCTCTGAAAGCTCTCTACATTTCGTGGATATAAGAGTCTTTATAGTAAAGTGTATGAGGAATGTGAAATGTCATGTTTATCCAAACAAGGCATTCTGGCAACTCGACCTTGCGACTGGAACGAGTCATGAGTTTGAGTCGCGAGCTAACTGCCTGGCCAGACTGGAAGTTTTGTCCTGTAGTGCTCCAACTGTCATGACCCTTTAGCTCCCTAGCATGCTCCACACGTGTGCCACCTTTGGCGACTTGCTATTCGCAAGATCCAGTCGCGAGGCTCTTCTTGAGTGCACACATTTAAGATTTCTTCACACTTTCTCACACGCTACCCTTACATAGTTCCTACCTAAATACAAGGTATCTAATTGCTAAAATACAAGCAAATTTGGCACGAAATAAAGTCAACACATGATTGAATAAATTCAATCTTACAATAATGTTTGTACCTTTAATAAATATTGTGAGATTTGTCCACTTGCAAAACACAAAAGACTTCCCTTCCCTTTTCCTAAGCACATATTTGATGCATCTTTTGATATTGTACACTGTAATATTTGGGGTCCCTATATACTTCCTACTGTTAATGAACACAAATACTTCCTTACTATTGTTGATGACTATACTAGATCAACTTGGGTCTATCTCATGAAGTCCAAGTCTGATACTAGGTCCATTTTACATTCCTTTTATGCTATGATCAGAACTTAATTCAATAAATCCATTAAAATTTTTAGAACTGATAATGGTCTTAAATTTTAAATGGCTGATTTCTTCAAGACTCATGGAATTATACACCAACATAGTTGTGTTGCCACTCCTCAACAAAATTATGATGTGGAGAGGAAACATTAACATATTTTGTGTGTTATAAGAGCCTTAAGAATTCAATCCAATGTTCCTATTGGTTATTAGGGTGAATGCATTCTCACAGCAGTGCACCTTATCAATAGACTTCCATCCCCTTTTCTTCATGACAAAACTTCCTTTAAATTGCTTTATGGCAAAGTCCCTTATTACAGCTCTCTTAGAGTTTTGGTTGTTTGTGTTTTGCTTCTACATTGGCTCATAACAGGCCTAAATTTGATCCAAGAGCCATCAAATGTGTTTTCTTGGGTTATCCTTTCGCTGTTAAGGGGTACAATCTGCTTGATTTACGCTCTAAAAGGATTTTTATCTCGAGAGATGTTACTTTTCAAGAGTCTATCTTTCCTTTTCAGTCTATTCCTTCCTCAAAATTCCCTTCTCCTTCTGATCTTTTGTCTCAGATTTGCACTCCCAATGCTCCACCTTTACTTGTAGATGATCTTATTCAATATTCTAAGTTTGTTCCTCTTGTTGATGGTCCTTCCTCTGATCATGTTGAAGATCTTGCATCTCAGATTCTTGAAGATCGTTTTTCAGATCTTCCAAAAGAATTAACTATTTTCTTGCCCAATGATATAGTTGATGATCCTATTTTGCACCCTGAAACCTTGCCACCTCCATCTGCTCTCATTCCCTCAACAACTTCTCTACCTAGAAGGTCCATTACCCTACCTCCAATCTTATAAATGTAACACTATTTCAACTAGATATCCTATTGCTAACTATGTTTCACATAATCAGTTGTCTCCCTCATATTCTCATTTTTGCAATAGTATATACGCCCTCAAAGAACCTTTGTTGTACCATGAAGCTGTTGGTGACCCTAATTGGGAAGCAGCTATGGCAGCTAAGATTCAGGCCTTAGAACAGAATAATACTTGGTCTATAGTTCCTTTGCCACCACATAAAAAGGCTACTAGATGTAAATGGGTCTTTAGAATCAAATACAAGGCTAATGGCAATATTGAAAGGTATAAGGCTAGGCTAGTAGCCAAAGGGTATATTCAGCATGAGGGGTTGGATTATATAGAAACATTCTCTCTAATGGCTAAAATGGTCACGGTTAAGCTTCTCTTGGCTTTGGCTACTGTGAAAGGCTGGTTCTTCCATAGTTAGATGTCAATAATGCATTTCTAAATGGTGATCTCCATGAAGAAGCATACATGTCTCTTCCTCCTGGTCTACACAGCAACGGGGAGATGGATAACAAGGGGGAGATGATTTGCAAGTTGCATAAGTCATTACATGGACTTAAGCAAGCTTTAAAGTAGTGGTTCTCAAAATTTTCAACCACTTTACTGTAGCATGGCATTGTACAGTCCAAAGCAAACTACTCCTTGTTCATTAAGTAGCATGATAAATTTACGGGCATTACCCTCCTTCAAATCCATTTTCTTGTAAAAGCCTATTGCAATGATGCCACGTGTAGAACTTGATACTAATCAGACCTACTGGCTCACTCTAGATAGGTTCTAATGCTCGTCTAAAACTTGGGGCCCGGGGGTGAAAGCATTTATGACATGAACAGCGGAAATGGGGTCTCTACATCTTCGATGGGTACGTTCATGGGGCAAACGGAACTTAGAATGCACGGCATAGCCCAGGGAGCATTTCTACCGAGCAGTCCCTCTAACGTTGGAGCTATTTCCAAGGCCACTACCACCTTCTCCCACTCACACGCAGGTGTCCACTTAGAAGAAATAGTATTGAACCTTCCTTCCATTACTTGGGGAATGTCGCTGCCGAGAAGTACCCCTAACGGTGGAGCTAGTTCTAATGCCATTGTTGCCTCCCCCACTAGCGCTTAAGCATCCACATAGAAGAAACAGTATTGGACCTCTCCTTCCACCCAATCATGTCTTTCCACTAACTTTAACTATAAATAGACAAGGAAAATTCAATTCAAGGGTTAGTAATTAGGGAGAGAAAACACAAAGGAGATAAGGTGGCCATTCTAGGAAACAGAGGGAGAGTGATCCTGAGAACACAGGGAGCTTAGGTACTTAGGTTGCCTAACATAGAACCACCCGTTGTAGGAAATCCAAAAGCCCACAATACAAATAGATTATAAGCCCGAATAGATTCTAGGCCCAATAGCCATATTTGGGTGCGCACAATTGGCGCCGTCTGTGGGGATCTCTTACATAGCTGTTGTGTTATCCAGGTGCGCACCGAAAAACGTTTGGAAGTAGGCTGGGAAGTCATGTTGAAAGTGGCTCTAGAGGGTCATCGAGGGGGTCCACATGGCGAGAAAGGAGGTAGAAAAGGCAAGAGGACAGATGACATAAGGAAGCAGATGAGTCCGGACTCAAAGAGGGGTCATACCAAACTCTCAGGACAGTGTCTAATGCTTCAAGCTGCAACCGCTTCGACAGAAGGGACTGGGAGCTTAAGCAGAGGGATCAGGAACTCAAGCGCCTCCGTAGGGCGGTAAGGGATTTGGAGTTGCAAGCGAAGGGCAGACGCAGAAGAAGGGACCACAATGAGGGAAGAGAAAGGTCGACAAGTGTAAGGAACCACCGTGCGGCAGGATCCCACCAATCCGAGTTTCATCAACACCGCGATCCTTCGCAAGAGTATGCGGATCGTGATTCGACTTCCCCAGATGAGGGACAACCTCGGAATGTGGCCATGGATGCAATGAGTAGGGCATTACGCCAAGCTACCTGGTCTCCATTCTCAAGAGATATTGAAAGCGTACCTATGCAGAGCAGATTCACATGGCCGCCGTTCAATTCCTACGCTAGAAAGACAAACCCAGTAGAACATGTAAGCCACTACATTCAAATGACGTCTTTACACACCCATAATGATGCATTGATGTGTAAAGTCTTCCCTTCAAGCCTCGGCCCCACTGTTTTGAGGTGGTTCAACGGATTAAAGAAAGGTTCAATCCACAGTTTTTCGGAACTGATCCAAAAATTCGACATACGATTAATGACTTGCAGTCGGGTTCCACAGTCCATGGATGCGTTACAATCGATGAAAAGATCAGAGCCGGCTTGAATGTCTCATTTGGCGAGATGTTCATCGACTTCGTCCTTACCGTGTCCGGTGTGTCGCTCGCCGAGGCACCTGGATTCCTCAAGGCTCCCGGCAATGCTCCAGCCAACATAGTGATTGACGTCGCAAGGCTCAGCGGGAAAGCGGCGTTCGTTGGGAAACTCAGGGACGACGAGTTCGAGCACATGCTGGCCGAAATTCTGAGGGAAAATGGCGTCGTCGACGAAGGGATCAACTTTAACAAGGGCGCGCGCACGGCGCTCGCGTTCATGACTCTACGTGCCAATGGAGAGCACGAGTTCATGTTTTACAGAAACCCTAGCTCATGATCAATGAGACGCGTTATTTGGGAGAGAAGATCACGCTGCCTTGCGATTGCAAGGCAGCACGATCTCGTCGACTCGTGAGGCACAATCTAGAGATCACGAAGTGGCACAATCGCGATCATGAAATCACGCCACCTCGCGATCGCGATCTCGCAATGGCGCCGCCTCGCGATCTATAGATCGCGATTGCGGCGCGATCGAGAAGGCGGCGCCAGTGTAGGGGGTGCGATCTCGCCGGTGCCGCCTTCTTTCTACTCTCTCTCTCTCTCTCTCTCTCTCTCTCTCTCTCTCTCTCTCTCTCTCTCTCTCTCTCTCTCTCTACGTGCCCCGGAAATGGTTTGAAGTGAAAATTTTCACTTCAAACCATTTCCAGTCAAACCCTTTAATTTTTCGGTCAATAGAAGTGATTTTCTGGAAAACTCTATTTTTTATGTGCAACCAAACACACGATTTCATATAAAACAATTTCTTAAAACCATTTGAAGCCAAAACAAATACAGCCTTAACTTTTGTCTTATGGTTGAAACTTGGTGGTTGGTACACAAGTTGCAATTTCCCGTTATTTTCTCAGTACTGGACCTACTACCACGAAAGGATCGAGAAGGAATTGACTCTAGTCTGTAGTTGTACAATTCTAATCCAGGAAAAAACCAAAATTCAATTTTGGGGGGCTAAAAGCATGAATAAAAAAATATAGAACTCTAAAATAAAAAAATATACTAAAGTTCAAGATTAAATTATCATATGAAAAAATTTTGGCCTCGTTTATATGACTGTCTTGTCAAATAGTAATCACAAAAGTAAAGTCTTGTGTCTGCATAGCGATTTAATTGCGTCCAAATACAAATTAGAGTCCCTGTATTTATTGGCAAATACGTATGCATCTTGTTGACCACGGCTTTCGGATCCAACCCCCAGCCAACTCCGAGTCTTGGAGATGTGAAATGATTTTGTTTATTTGTTAATTGTGTGTGATTTTAGGGTGGATGTGTGCATATATGCTTTTTCATTTATTTTTATTCATTTAAAAGAGTGATCATTAACCATTAGATTTCTAAGGCGTAATTAGTCATATCTTTAATTGAATTTATCTTCTAATTTAAGCTAAGGAATTTTCTAGATGGTTCCTACGCTAGACTAAGGTCTAAAATTGTGACTCAAACAAGATGACAACAACTCAAAAGTTTGGTTCGCTGTGAAGAAAGTGTTAGTCACCCTACAATATCCATATTTTGATGGTCCCTTGTTTTGATTCATTCCCATAGTCTACTGTTTGAAAAGTAACTTAATATTTAACATGAAATTTTTGGAAATGAATTTTATACGCTTTTATTAATTCAAACAAGACAAATGGTTTTTGAATTATATACACCTGACCTTGCTCCTTTAGCAGAGCATATCAGACTTAATTTTATTCTCCCGGGGATTTTTCTCATGTAAAAGGAAAATAAGAAACACACAAATGGTGGAATTTTTGGGGTTGATGGCTTGATTTTGAAATCTATGAGCTCAATTAAACCACTTTGAAATTTTGAAATTAATTTTCGAAAAAATGGTTTTTATAGAAAAAAACTTTTGAAAAAAGGATTTTCAAGAAAATATTTTATTATTTTTTGTTTGGATTTTTGGAAAATCATGGTTTTTATCATGAAAATTGATTTTAGATTTTTTTAAGGGAAAAGTTGCTTTGTAATGGGTCAAGGTGGGTTGTGGGCTCTTTGTTTTTATTTTTTTTAACCAGTGGTGGTTAGTGGCAGTGGGTGTGGCGGCAGAGAAGAGAAAGAGATGGAGAAGAAAATAGAGAAAAAGGAGAGAGTAAGAATAAAGAAATAATATTTAAATGAAGTTGTAAAAAAATAGAAGATTTGATGTAGGGTATATTCTAAAGTGGAGTGTTAAAATATATAAAGTAGGGTTTTGAGTTGCTAAAAGCTAAATTTTTTTGAGATCTTTGATGTAAATGCTCTTAGTTCCACTACTGTTGCTATAGCAAAAGGAAGAGAAAATCGAGATTGAAAATTGGGCTTAACAAAATCAACAAGAAAAAGAAAGAAGAAAGAAAAATGAGAAAGGGATAGAGGATCTCAATGTTTGGAAGGTGGGAAAATGAGAGGAAAGCCTAAGAAAATCAACAAGAAATGGAAAGAGGAGAAAGGGAGAGAAAGTTGTTAGGCGGCTGTGTTTTTTCTTTTTTGATAATTATTAGGTGACTGTGTTAGGGTTTTGATTTTGTTATACTTTTGTTTATAAATGTAAATGGGTAACCAATTAAGTACCCAATGGGTTTATTTATTAAGACTCATTTAATTAAATACCCAATTGGGTCTTTACCCATTTAACCCAAATGTTTAATTGGGTTGGGTCAAGACTTATCTAAATTAAGTGGGTAAAGGGTGGGTAAATGGGTTTAGATAAAAATTGCCACCCCAGTATGAGTAATGCTACAACTACAAATTTTACAATATTTTTACAAACTTTTGATATAACCAATTCTTACGAGTTCTCATCATTTGCCCACTACAAACATCATTTTTTTACTGACCAATAACCATTCATTACTCTAGCAGTTTATAAAAAATGTTGTAATATAATTTGAAACTCTAGCATTTTCTATCATATGTCAAAAGATTTGGAATATCCACTTAGGGTTGGAAAAAAAATACACACACATAATATATATATATATATATATATATATATACATATATATATATAGAAGAACGCACGTTGCGTGTGCTCAAATGCTCTTTTTTTTTTTTCTTTTGGATAAAGGTCAATGATTTACATTTATTATAATTTGGAAATATATATATATATATATATATATTTCAAAAAAATAAAATAGATAAACTTTAGAGATAAGCAGTAATTTCTTTTTTGAACTTGGTTTTGAAAGTGGTATATTGATATAGAGAAAAGTTTTTGAAGGAAAAATAAGATAAATATGAGTGGGAAAGAAGGTTAACTTTTTTTAAGAGTTCTCTTAGTTTTTTGTTTTTTAAATTGGGGGTGTTTTTCTTTTATTTGGATGAAAAATGAATAAAAAATGCTAAATTTTAATTAATAAAAAGATGAACGTGAAGGGAAAAAAATTCTAAATTTTAAGAATTCTTTTTTTGAATTCAAAATGAAATTATTGTTTGAAATTTATAAACCTATTTTTAAAAGAAATTACCCTTCATTAATGAGAGTATTTTTAAACGAAATAAAAGTCTAGTTCATAAAGAAGAATCCTCTTATAGATAGTATAGATATAATAATTGTTATTTAAGATTAACTTTTAAACGCAAAGTTCATAACAATTTCACAAAATTGCCCAAATAACCTAACACCTCACACATGGCTCATTTTAATAAAATTAAATTATAGATTGTGGTGGGCTGATTGTTAAGTGATAGGTGTGGTACCGTTATAGACTAATTTAAAATTATTGTGAATTTTTTATTGTATCCCTAGCTTTATTATTTTTTTTTTTTATACAAGATTGAATTTTTACTCTAACCTAATCTAAGTGTATATGTGTATGAAACTCCCTTCTGAAGACTTCAACTCCAACCCTTACCTCCCATACCTCATAAACACTTGTACTTGTGAAGTGATCATCACACCAAAAGTGTGCGGTGGTTAGCTCTATTATTAAACATATACATTTATTTGCAAATTCCGTTGTATTGGACCTCTTTTCTTTTCTTTTCTTTTCTTTTCTTTTTTTTTTTTTGACCAGATTATTTTGCTGGCTAAAAATTCAAAAAGTTAAGGTTCAAATAATAGTAATGATACTTATTGTGATGTTTGTTATTCACAGCCATCCCTCCAACCCACTATCAAATTATAAAATAAATAAATATTCAGAGAACCGCCTGCAAGAATTCTATTTCCTTAATCTACTGGTATGGCTTTATTGCTTAAAGCAAATTTCGTCACTTCAAAAATAGTTTTTTTTTTTTTTTTTTCTAAAGTTCATAGCCTTAAACAGATTATTGGACTAGTCAAATGGAGGTTTATTGAAGAAATTTGTGAAAGCCAAGTTGTATAAGTAAGTGATCAATTTATAAATTTGTATGCGTCGTACGAGAAACATTATCTCCGCATAACTTCAGATTTATAGGTCCCAACGAGAGAAAATCTCGTGAGGATAGAAACCATATGCAGAAATGGTTCATTTATAGACATCCATATACCCTTTTAGTTAATTTTTACTATCTACCGTACTTTTTAAGCCCAAAAGGCAATTTCTTATTTTTCAAGAACAATTTCTACTTGCATATTTATCATAATAAAATGAGTTATTCAAAAATGTTATGCGTATGTCTACAGGGATAATTGTTAAGTTTATAAGTGAACTGGTTCATCCCAAGGGATGGCTTGAATATATTAAGTCCAAAAGTGGACAGGTTCATCCTAAGGGAAGAATTACATTTATTAAGTCAATAAGTAGATAGGTTCATCCTAAGGGGTGACTTATATTTATTAAGTCCGCAAGTGGATGAGATCATCCTAAATGGAGATTTACATTTGTTAAGTCCATAAGTGGACGAATTCATCCCAAGGGCTGGCTTGAATATATTAAGTCCACAAGTGGACGGGTTCATCCTATAGGGTGAACTACATTTATAAATTCCACAAGTGGACAAGTTCATCCTAAGGAGTGAATTGCATTTATTAATTCCACAAGTGGACGGGTTCATCATAAGGGGTGACTTACATTTATTAAGTCCACAAGCGGACGGGTTCATCATAATGGGTGACTTACATTTATTAAATCCACAAGCAGATGGGTTCATCCTAAGGGATTATTTACATTTGTTAAGTCCACAAGTGGACTGGTCCATCCTATGGGATGACTTACATTTATTAAATACACAAGTGGATAGGGTTCATCTCGATAGATGATTTAAATTTCTTAAGTCCAAAGTAGACAGATATATTGCAGACATATATTGGAATATATATGATAAAAAATATACAAACAACAAATATCAAAATATTATGAAGACTCATAAAGGAAAAATGTCTACACCCAAGGCCTAAATAACAATAGGCCATTAACAAAAATATTGTTCTTTCAAATGATCTTTACATTTGAGCAAGAAAAAAAATAAATCAAAGAAAAAAAGAAAAATCTACTCTTTATCCACGGCGTCCTTTTCGTCCTTCCCTTTAGTAGTCTGATCCCCTTCAAGTGGACAAGCTTTGTCCCCAATGAATATGACTTGGTCTACACGAGTAATCTTTCCATCACCTTGAGGGTCTACGATGGTGTCACTAGCGAACAACTCATTAGTGCTTTAGGAGTAGACGAGCTGAGCCAGGGTCTGAGGCTGAGCATCAATTGAAATATGGGCCAGGTCCAAGTCCAAGTCGGAAAAAGAGGCCTTGACTTGGCGGAAGCAATCATCAAAGATGTCAATAAAACAGCAGCTGAGCTCCTTTAGGAGAACGTCAGAGTCATCCTTAGCCTGACGAAGCTGCTCCTTAGCCTTTTTAATTTTCCCCTCCTTATCCTCAAGGACCTTTCTCAACACCTTCATCTGCTTTTCTTGCTCACGCCGGAGTTGCTCCAACATGGCTAGTTTTTTCTCCTGGACCACCTTCCAAGCCTTCAACTCCTCTAGCTCTACTACTATCACCTTTGCCTTTGCCCTTACACGATCCAACGCCATCTCATGAGATAGACAATGGTTAATCAACCCTTTCATCATTAGCATCCCCTACGGAAACCAAAAAAGGGGTTAGAAAAGTAATGAGACAATTTGACAGAAAGAGGAAAGGGACAAACAAATTTACCTATTCAATACTAAAGAGACTCGTCTCCCTCATAGCATTGGTCGCATGATTGCTTAAGTCCTCGCAGTTATCGGCTTTAATGATAGACGAAAGCTACTTAAGTGTGTACCAAGGATCCTCACGGAAGAGGACGGGTGGTTTTTCAGTGACGGGAACCTGACTCGTCATGAGACCGTTACCCTTCCTTGGACCAAGCAAGGTAGGCGTCTTCTTTGTGTCAACCTTAACCCCGACGGCTAACTTCACCATAACTTTGGGTTTTTTACGAGGACGGTTGGTCTTCTCTGACAGTTTTCTTTTCGTGGACGGGTTGACTTGACCCGTTCCCTTAGGAAACAAGTTTCCCTCCTGCTTCTTCGCAGTAGCCTGTTGCTTTATGAAAGCTCTCCTCTTGCCTTCTTCCATTTCTACATCAAGGTAAACGGAAAGAAAGAGTTAGGTAAATTACAGGAAATTAAAGGAGAAAATAAGGAGCGACAGACTTACGTTTGCGTGCCTGACTGTCGTTACGGGCAGCTTCGATAGGTTGAGGACCATCGCAATACCAGTGGATCATGTCCAAGGTAACAAGCCTCGCCCATGTCCTTTTTTTCAACTTAATCGCAAAGATTTTCTCTAGAAAACTCCACTGCTCCAAGGTCACCTTTGGATGGTCTCAAGCTCCAAAAAGGGGACAGTTATACCAACAACAATAAGCAATAAAAGACAAAATTTAAACCAGACGGACACCTACCCAACGAAGGCATTATGCCCCAAGTTTTGTCTATAGGAATTTATTCCTGATCGTTGGGGTGACACATCCAATCATCTCCCTAAATGAAGAAGTACCGACTCTTCCAGTTTCTGTTGGAGTCAAGAGTATCACACACTAGCTTGAATACATGCTTCCTTGGTAGGAAACTATACATGCCCTTAGACTAGCTAATTTCTGACGGACGGTAGCAGTGGAAGAACTCCTCCACCATCATCCTACACTCCCCGTCACTTAAGACTCCGTACAAGACTTCCACACCAAGGAAGACTCTCCAAGCATTCAAAGAGATTTGGGTGACGGCAAGCCCCAGGTACTGAAAAAGACAACGGTGAAGAGCACTTAGAGGGAACCTAAGTCCCACCATAAACATCTGCTCATACACCTTGACACCCTCATAGTAACACTTTTTAGACTTAAAACGTATATGGATAGGGATGCTGACGGGGATCTAGTACCTCTCCCTAAGAGACTCGAAGTGTTTTTGCTTAACAGTAGAATTAAAGTCATTTACTGTCCACAACGAGAGAAGGATAAACTCCCTAAGGCTATCTAGACCTACGACGGACTAGACGGGAGGATCAACATAGATTAAGTTTGAACTATTTGAATCACCACTTGAACCTCCCTCTAATCTGACCACATCCACGTCCTTATCCTCCTCCACGGAAGGAGAACTACCAGACGAAACCCTTTCATCATGAGAGGTGTCGAGGTCATCCTGACCTAATAGACACACCTCATCGTAGCCCGCTCCTTTGCAGACACACGATTGATCACTCAAAGCCTCTACAGTAGTGCGCTCCTTCGCCAAGGTCACGATTGATCACCTACACATGATGAATAAACCCTTAAGACTCTATAGATCTACATAGACGACGGGCAAGCAATATTTGAAGTAAAGAACAAAAATAGAACTCAATGTAAGGTAACGGGTGCTTACCAATTGAACGATACGAAAAGGCAACGAACACGGCGTGGCGAACAGTCGCAACAAGTGAATGGTCACCCAAAAGCGATGGAGAAGACGTAGCTGAAAAGAAAGTAAATGGTAGTGCTCTAGCTCTGGAAATTTGTTGTGGAAAGTAAAAATGAGAGAGAGAAGCAACATATATATAGAGGTAATGGCACAGAAGACGAAGGAACGTTTCGGTACGAGCAATTAATCACTAAAAACGTGCCATGTGCCCCTCCTGCATTAATGGAGCTAGGATAGTCGTCACTCTATGGATCCATCTGGAAAATAAGGTAATGAACCCCTAAAGTGAGGGGGCAACTGAAGAGGATGAAACTAAAGTAGACGGTCTCATTTTACAAAACCTGCCATAAGCGATGGTATTGGGTAATGAAGGATCAAAGGGAAGGAAGAAACACGACGAAACGTGTCCAAGGTGGACGGACTCTTTATGACAAACGAACAAAAAAGCAAACGGATACAAAGTGGATGGTGGCAAAGCCATGTGGCATCCACATGGTTTAATTAGTCCCCAAGAAACTCTAAATAGAAATGTGTTATGCTCCACAATTAACCATAGTCAATTAAATCTCTATATGGAAAGATTCCGTAAAATACGTGTATTAATGAGGATCTTCTCTACAAGGAAACATCTTCCTTGCTAAGAAACCAATGTCAGTTGTGTACTACTATAAAAACCCAAAACTCTCAGAAATCAAGGTACGCATAATTTACCCCAACTCTGACACTTTAGAGTTGTGAAAGTTCTCTAACTTAACCTTCGGAGGGTATTTGGCCGATACCACACTGGTATTCTCTGTAAGATTTTCTTCTTCTTCTTTGTTGTGTAAGTCTTGTCTATAGCGTGCAATGATCGTTTAACTTACTGACAATTCTCGGCATCATCATAATTAAATAAATAGACTTAATTCTATATAAAAATACAAATAAAAATAAATAATAACTTGGAGTTTACACTTAACTTCTGTTTTTTTTTTGGGAGGGGGATTTCTATGAATTACTAAAGCATTTATATAATATTGGATATATGCAATTTTCCCATCTCACGCGATCAGCCAATTTCCACTCATGAATTCTTGAAAATTCAATTAATTTTTTGCTAACTTCACTCTTCTTATGCTTTCCCCCCCTCTCCCTTCAATCCAAAATAGCCATAAAAAATAAAATAAAAAATTGTGTAATTATTCACTACTCCATAAACATAATAAATTCACGCTCTCTTCATTCACATAAATAATGAGTTATATGATCATGTCACATCAGCAATTTAATTATATAAAAGGAAAGTGCCAACTTTTTCATTCTTTCTATTTCAAAGTTAGTTCTTGTCTTATGGTTGAAACTTGGTAGTTGGTACACAAGTCGCAATTTCCCGTTATTTTCTCAGTAATGGACCTACTACCGCGAAAGGATCGAGAAGGAATTTACTCTAGTCTGTAGTTATACAATTCTAATCCAGGAAAAAACCAAAATTCAATTTTGGGGGGCTAAAAGCATGAATAAAAAAATATAGAACTCTAAAATAAAAAAATATACTAAAGTTCAAGATTAAATTATCATATGAAAAAATTTTGGCCTCGTTTATACGACTGTCTTGTCAAATAGTAATCACAAAAGTAAAGTCTTGCGTCTGCATAGCGATTTAATTGCGTCCAAATGCAAATTAGAGTCCCTGTATTTATTGGCAAATACGTATGCATCTTGTTGACCACGGCTTTCGGATCCAACCCCCAGCCAACTTGGAGTCTTGGAGATGCGAAATGATTTTGTTTATTTGTTAATTGTGTGTGATTTTAGGCTGGATGTGTGCATATATGCTTTTTCATTTATTTTTATTCATTTAAAAGAGTGATCATTAACCATTAGATTTCTAAGGCGTAATTAGTCATATCTTTAATTGAATTTATCTTCTAATTTAAGCTAAGGAATTTTCTAAATGGTTCCTACGCTAGACTAAGGTCTAAAATTGTGACTCAAACAAGATGACAACAACTCAAAAGTTTGGTTTGCTGTAAAGAAAGTGTTAGGGACCCTACAATATCCAAATTCTGATGGTCCCTTTTTTTGATTCATTCCTAAAGTCTACTGTTTGAAAAGTAACTTAATATTCAACATGAAATTTTTGGAAATGAACTTTATACGCTTTTATTAATTCAAACAAGACAAATGGTTTTTGAATTATATATACCTGACCTTGCTCCTTTAGCAGAGCATATCAGACTTAATTTTATTCTCCCGGGGATTTTTCTCATGTAAAAGGAAAATAAGAAACACACAAATGGTGGAATTTTTGGGGTTGATGGCTTGATTTTGAAATCTATGAGCTCAATTAAACCACTTTGAAATTTTGAAATTAATTTTCGAAAAAATGGTTTTTATATAAAATAAACTTTTGAAAAAAGGATTTTCAAGAAAACATTTTATTCTTTTTTCTTTGGATTTTAGGAAAATCATGGTTTTTATCATGAAAATTGATTTTAGATTTTTTTAAGGGAAAACTTGCTTTGTAAGAGCATCCTTAGCAGATGTTGCAAAAAAAAAATGTCATTTTACAACACCAAAACCCTACTTTGTTATTTTACCATATCATTTTACAATATCCTTTTTATCAGATATTCTATCATCAAATTCTATACATTAAAATAATATTTACTACACATTAAAATAATATATTATCTACTCCCTGCCTCAACAACACCGACCAGCCACCATCGGCACAACCACCACTTCGCCACCACCCATGCCCAGCAAGGTTGCAACCACCACCACCCCACCACCACCACACACCCCAGCAAGGCAGCAACCACCAACAAAACAGGGAAAAAAAACAGCAAATACGAATCACCAAGCAGAACCACCACCCAAATGCCAAACCACCACCCAAATGCCAAACCACCACCGATTCAACACCGATTTAGCACCGATTCAAACAAACAAATAGCCACATATTCAAATAGACAAACACAAACAGTACCAACAGCAACAGCCATCGATTCATCATTTCATCAAACAAACACCAACAGCAACCTTCACCAATCTAGCCACCGTTTCAAACAGACAAACACCAACAACAACCATCACCGATCCAGCGACCAAGAAACCACAAACCCACAAGCCACAAACCCACAAACCCATTGAAACCCACTCACCTCTATCGTGAGTCCATGACCCACCTCACCAGGACCCAAGTTACCGCAACCCACCTCGCAATGACCCACCTCGTCGTGACCCACCTCGCCACTGCCCAGGTTTTCGTGACCCACCTCGCAACAACCCACCTCACCGCGACCCACCACACCGCCATACCCACGACCCACACTGTCACCTAACCCACGCCGGAGCCCACGCCAGAATATACCCACGTCGGAACCCATCCTTCACTAGAGAGAGGGCGATTAGACAGAAAAGGAGGAGAGAGAGTAGAATCCAGAGAAGTGATGGAGTAGCTAAGAATGGGATGAGAGAGAATGAATAAAAAACTATTTTTTGTTTTTACCATTCTCGTCCTAGCTCAGAGTGGGATGAGAGAGAATGAATAAAAAACTATTTTTTGTTTTTACCATTCTCGTCCGTACTGTTGCAAAAATGCAACAGTACTGTTCACATGTGGCATAAATTATGGGATTTGAAACATCTAATAAAAGAGAGTTTTTGATGTTTGGTGTGGCAAATGTGCCAAATATTTGGCATTTGGCACATTTGGCACATTTACCACATTTAGTGTGGATGCTCTAATGGGTCAAAGTGGGTTGTGGGTTTTTTGTTTTTATTTTTTTAATCAGTGGTGGTTAGTGGCAGTGGGTGTGGCGGCAGAGAAGAGAAAGAGATGGAGAAGAAGATAGAGAAAAAGGTGAGAGTAAGAATAAAGAAATAATATTTAAATGAAGTTGTAAAAAAATAGAAGATTTCATGTAGGGTATATTGTAAAGTGGAGTGTTAAAATATATAAAGTAGGGCTTTGAGTTGCTAAAAACTAAATTTTTTTGAGACATTTGATGTAAATGCTCTAAGTTCCACTACTGTTGCTATAGCAAAAGGAAGAGAAAATCGAGATTGAAAATTGGGCTTAACAAAATCAACAAGAAAAAGAAAGAAGAAAGAAAAATGAGAAAGGGATAGAGGATCTCAATGTTTGGAAGCTGGGAAAATGAGAGGAAAGCCTAAGAAAATCAACAAGAAATGGAAAGAGGAGAAAGGGAGAGAAAGTTGTTAGGCGGCCATGTTTTTTCTTTTTTGATAAGTATTAGGTGACTGTGTTAGGGATTAGGGTTTTGATTTTGTTATACTTTTGTTTATAAATGTAAATGGGTAACCCATTAAGTACCCAATGGGTTTATTTATTAAGACTCATTTAATTAAATACCCAATTGGGTCTTTACCCATTTAACCTAAATGTTTAATTGGGTTGGGTCAAGACTTATCTAAATTAAGTGGGTAAAGGTGGGTAAATGGGTTTAGATAAAAATTGTCACCTCTATGTATAAGTAATGCTACAACTACAAATTTTACAATATTTTTACAAACTTTTGATATAACCAATTCTTACAAGTTCTCATCATGTGCCCACTACAAATATCATTTTTTTTACTGACCAATAACCATTCATTACACCAACAGTTTATAAAAAATGTTGTAATATAGTTTGAAACTCTAGCATTTTCTATCATATGTCAAAAGATTTGAAATATCCATTTAGGGTTGGAAAAAAATACACACACACACACACACAATATATATATATATAAGCACGCATGTTGCGTGTGCTCAAAAGCTCTTTTTTTTTTCTTTTGGATAAAGGTTAATGATTTGCATTTATTATAATTTGGAAATATATATGTATTTATTTTTCAAAAGAATAAAACAGATAAACTTTAAAGATAAGCGGTAGTTTCTTTTTTGAACTTGGTTTTGAAAGTGGTATAGTGATATAGAGAAAAGTTTTGGTAGGAAAAATAAGATAAATATGAGTGGAAAGAAGGTTAACTTTTTTTAAGAGTTCTCTTAGTTTTTTGTTTTTTAAATTGGCGGTGTTGTTCTTTTATTTGGATGAAAAAATGAATAAAAAATGCTAAATTTTAGTTAATAAAAAGATAAACGTGAAGGGAAAAAAATTCTAAATTTTAAGAGTTCTTTTTTTGAATTTAAAATGAAATTTTTATTTGACATTTATAAACCTATTTCTAAAACAAGTTACCCTTCATTAATGAGAGTATTTTTGAACCAAATAAAAGTCTAATTCATAAAGAATAATCCTCTTATAGATAGTATAAATATAATAATTGTTATTTAAGATTAACTTTTAAAAGCAAAGTTCGTAACAATTTCACAAAATTGCCCAAATAACCTAACACCTCACACACGGCTCATTTCAAAAAAATTAAATTATAGATTGTGGTGGGCTGATTGTTAAGTGATAGGTGTGGTACCGTTATAGACTAATTTAAAATTATTGTGAATTTTTTATCATGTCCATAGCTTTATTATTATTTCTTTTTATACAAGATAAAATTTATATTCTAGCCTAATCTAAGTGTATATGTGTGTGCAACTTCCTCCTGAAAACTTAAAGGTACCCTTGCCTCCCACACCTTATAAGCACTTCTACTTGTGAAGTGATCATCGCACCAAGGGTGTGCGGTGGTTAGTTTTATTATTAAACATATACATTTATTTGTAAATTCCATTGTATTGGACCTCTTTTCTTTTCTTTTCTTTTTTTTTTTTTTTTTTTTGACCGGATTATTTTGCTGGCTAAAATTTCAAAAAGTTAAGGTTCAAATAATAGTAATGATACTTTTTGTGATGTTTGTTGTTCGCACCCATCCCTCCAACCCACTGTCAAATTATAAAATAAATAAATATTCAGAGAACCGCCTGCAAGAATTCTATTTCCTTAATCTACTGGGCTGGCTTTATTGCTTAAAGCAAATTTCGTCACTTCAAAAATAGTATTTTTTTTTTTTTAAATCTAAATCCTAAAGTTCATAGCCTTAAACAGATTATTGGACTAGTCAAATGGAGGTTTATTGAAGAAATTTGTGAAGGCTAGTTGTATAAGCAAGTGATCAATTTATAAATTTGTATGCGTAGTACGAGAAACATTATCTCCGCGTATCTTCAGATTTATAGGTCCCAACGAGAAAAAATGTCGTGAGGATAGAAACCATATGCAGAAATGGTTCATTTATAGACATCCATATACCCTTTCATGAAGGGTTATGAAGCTATAGAGATATATACTTTTTTTGATAGACAAGATTAACAGACTTTCATTCAACTTGGGATACACCCAAAGAACTTACATCTTTGTGAATTTGCTTAATAATCATTGGGGGAGTATCCTCCACCCACACTATATAGTCCACAACATTACAAGCATGCCTGGCCATTACATGGGCAGCATTGTTACCACTCCTATGAACATACTGGGCATGCCATGCCTGAAAATTCTGCAGCTTGGATTTAGCACCCTCCATATTCTTAAGGATGGAGCTAGGAAAGGCGTCATTGTTTGGATCCGAGAGAGCCATCATTATGGTCTTTGCATCACCCTCGACAATAACTTTATCAAGGCCTAGTTCCCACGCCAGTATAATCCCCTCCTCAGTTGCCCGAGCCTCTACCTCTATAGGACCCAAAGGGAAAGGGAGGTTTTTGCACAAAGCTCCCATTAAACAGCCTGCATTATTTCTAATGACCACTCCCACTCCACAGCTACCATCTTCTTCAAATACAGCCCCGTCGACATTTATTTTATACCAGCCATTTTCCGGAGGACGCCATAGGGAGCCTCAATGAGGGAGAGGCATGGAAGGAGGACACGCCTTGGTAGTGCACTTCTTAAACGCTGCTGAGAAATTGGCAGCTTCATACACCAGTGTTTTAGCATTTTTACCTTTCCCTTCATGCTTGTACAGGTTTCGGCCATTCCATATACTCCACGCCAAGTTTGCAAAAAAGGCCCAATCAATCCCCTTGGCTTCTTCTCTAATTCTCCAGTATACTTCTAAGAAATTTTTATAAGAATTTTCCCAACTAGGAAGCCTCAACCCCGATTCCTTCCAAACTTCAGCCGCCACTTTACATTCCCACAGTGCATGGCTGGAAGTTTCCTTTTTGCCACACCAAACACAGCCATCCCAAGTACTCACCTTCCTTTTGACAAGACAAAAGTTTGTAGGCAGTGAATCTTTACATGCTCTCCACAGGAAATGTTTAATCTTGTTTGCACAATTCAACTTCCATATAGACTTCCACGTCTCAGACATTTTGGACAGGTCCGAGCATTCCCCTTGACCCCCTTTCCCTGAAGCTTCATTCAGAACATTTTGCGCAACCTCGTATGCACTCTTGACAGTAAATTTCCCGTTATTTGACCACGCCCAAATTCTGGAGTCATTTGGCAAGCTCGGACTGATCAGGATTCCTAAGACAGCTACAGCCTCACATGGGAGAAAAATAGCACGCACCTTTTCAATGTTCCAAGACCCACTTTCCCTGTCAATAAGATGCTCAACCATTTCCACCGATGAATCATGTCTTCTTGGGCTGACAATTTTAAAGGTATTAGGAGTAGGTAGCCATCTGTCTCGCCATACATTGACACTTCTTCCATTACCAATGCTCCATCTCAAGCCCCTATCGATGATGCTTCTTGCTTCCAACAGGCTTCTCCACGTGTATGAGGGGTTGGTTCCCAGTTGGGCTTCCATGAAGGTTGAACTTTTGAAGTATTTTGCTTTTAGCACCCTATGGAGTAAAGAGTCTGTATTTTGAATTAACCTCCACCCTTGTTTAGCTAAAAGGGCTAAATTAAAAGCTTTAAGGTCCCTGAAGCCCAGCCCTTCATCTTTCTTTTTTTTACACATCTTTTCCCAAGAAACCCATGCCATTTTCTTCTCATTTTCCTTTTGCCCCCACCAAAAATTTCTGACCATCGCATTTAACTCCCTACACAAGGATTCTGGAATTCTAAAACAGCTCATGGTATACGTCGGGGCTGCCTGGGCTACAGCTTTAATCAGGACTTCTTTGCCCGCCCTCGATAGTAATTTGCCTTTCCATCCCGCTATCCTTCTCCCCACTTGGTCCTTGATACGATTAAACTCCTTCTTTTTTCCTCTTCCCAGTATTGGAGGCAAACCCAAGTATTTTTCATGCTGCTTAATGATTTGGGCTCCAAATAGCTTTTTTACTCCTTCCTTCACATCACCTCTTGTATTCTTGCTGAAGAACAAGGAGGTCTTTTCCTTGTTAAGTTTCTGCCCGGACACTTTCTCATATGCGTTTAAAATTTTGCTCACCCGATTGGCTTTGTCTAAAGTAGCTTTGCAGAAAATTATGCTATCGTCTGCAAAGAACAAATGGGATATTTTGGGGGCGCCTCTGCATACCGCTATTCCATTAATCCGACCCAAGCTCTCTTCCTTTCTGATCATTTCCGCCAAGCCCTCTGCACACAGCAGAAAGAGGTACGGCGAGATAGGATCTCCCTGACGAAGACCCCTTGAAGGGACAATCTTCCCTTTAGGTTCTCCGTTGATCAGCACCGAGTAGGACACTGTCTTCACACACATCATAACCAGCTGAATCCACTTCTCTTGGAATCCCATCTTCCTCATCACCTCTTCCAAGTACCGCCATTTAACTCTGTCATACGCTTTGCTCATGTCGAGCTTGACAGCCATCATACCCTTTTTCCCCTTCCGTTTCATTTTTAAGTAGTGCATCGTCTCAAAAGCCACTAGGACGTTATCAGTGATCTGTCGCCCCGGTACAAAGGCACTTTGTGCTTCTCCTATAACCCTAGGCAGAATACGTTTCAGTCTATTCGCTAGGACTTTAGCCACTATCTTATAGATAACGTTACAAAGACTGATCGGTCTAAAATCCTTAACTTCCTGAGGGCTGTTCACTTTAGGTATCATACAAATATACGTATCATTCAAAGCTCTAGGCATCACACCAGAATTTAGAATATCTAATACACATCTAGTTACATTATGGCCAACAACATCCCAATATTTTTGGAAGAAAATAGGGGACATACCGTCTGGTCCGGGAGCCTTTGTGGGGTGCATCTGATTGAGAGCACGACTAACCCCCTCTGCTCTGAACGTTTCCAGCAAATCATCATTCATCTCTTGGGTGATCCGGTTCTCTAAACCAATTACATTGACCTCCTGATTCCGCGAGTGTTCTATACAGTAGATCTTAGCAAAATAATCCTGAATTATATCCTCTATTATTTCCTTCTCTTCATACCATTGATCATCTGCCCCCCTCAGCCCGACAATTCGGTTTCTTCTTTTCCTTTGAGTCGTCGTTGCATGAAAGAACCTTGTGTTGCAATCCCCCCATTTAATCCAATCTGTTCTGGCTCTTTGATTCCACATTACTTCCTCTTTCATCAATGTTTCGTTGATTTCCTTCTTTAGAGCTTCTATCTCTTCAGCATTCTCATTTAATAAATTTTGTTCCTCCAGCACTTGTAAGCGATTTTGCTTCATTCTCAAAGTTTTGTTCACATTACCAAACACCTCACGATTCCACCTTTGGAGGCTTGCTTGACAATTCTTTATCCTATCTTGAATCGTAAAACCGTGATCAGCTCTAGTAGGATCCCACGCATCCTCAATGATTTGTTTGCAGCGGTCGTCTCTAATCCACATTGCCTCAAAGAGAAATCTTCTCTGTACTGGCCTGGATACTCTGTTTTTTCCCAAATACAATGCAAGCATACAGTGGTCCGACGTGGACATTGTGACATGATGCACCCTGGCTTCCTTAAACATTTCTCTCCAAGCATCGTTTGCCACCCCTCTGTCAAGTCTGATTCTTGTTCTCTGCTCCCCAATTCTGCCATTACACCAAGTATAACGTTGCCCTACAAACCCCAAATCCGACAGCCCACACTTACTCAAGCAATCCCTGAAATCAATCATCTGATTTGCATCCCTCTCAAGCCAACCCACTTTTTCTTCAGCAACAAGAATTTCATTGAAATCCCCAAGAACTACCCAAGGCAGATTACACTGATTTTTCAAACAAACCAAAAGCTCCCATGAGATTTTCCTCTTACCTGTATCTGGGTGACCGTAGAAGCCAGTCACTCTCCACCGCTCTTGCTTCAGCACACCTTGGACCACCACATCGATATGTGAGTTTGAGCAACTCATCAAGCTCACCTCTGTCCCTTTTCTCCATAACATTGCTAAACCTCCGCTCCTTCCATCAGTAGGCACTATAATTCCTTCCGTAAAATCAATTTTGTTTTGAAAGCCCCTCATTTTTCTGATTCCCGCTTTGGTCTCCACAAGGAAAACCAAGATCGGATGTTTTGATTTCACCATATCGGTGAGAATCCGAACCGCCGAGGGAGATCCTAAGCCCCGGCAGTTCCATGCCAGCACACTCATTGGGCTCGGCGGCGCTGCACTGCAGCCGCCGCCTCACCGCCATCCATGATTGTATTTTCTTTACCTTTTCCTTTACCGACTTGGCTCACCTTGTTGCGCTTTCCTCCCAGCGCTTTAGGATCCAGCTCACTTAAAGGGGTCGAGCTCTCTCTTTTGCACTTTCCTGGAGTAAGCTTTTCCTCCTCACTCGGGCTCACATTTACACAATCAGCTTTGGTCTGGTTCTCCCTTGCTTTGCGCTTCCAATGCCCACTCGAAGGGCCCAGTTTTTCCGCAGTCCAGCCCAGTTCTTGGCTGTAGCTCATTGCCATTGGGCCACCTTCTATGCCTTGCGTTTCATTCCTTTTTGGTTTGGTTAAAATTTCCTCTGTCGGGCCCATATTAAAAATAAAGTCATGGGCCGTCTCTTTGAAATTTGTTTCCCACTTCATATCTTCCCTCCCTTCTTCTCGATAGCTGTATTCCTTTTGAGAGTCAACTGTTAGGCTAGACTGGAGGCTTACATCTGACTTCTTCGAAGGATTGGACTTGCCCATTTCGTGTAACACTCCACCTTTCTGCATCTCCACTTCTGACACATTAGTCACTTCACTCTGTTTGCTACAGCCCTGCGCAGCAACCAAAGGCTCCCGTGTTGCATCTCTTCCCACTATACCCTCCTTGGGTCTGACCAACATCAATTCCTTTTCTCCACCACCACGCGCCACCGCTGCCAGGACTTCTTTACTTTTGTTACCATGGTCCGCTCTCTTTTCCCCTGTACCTCTGCCTCCATTGTACACTACTTCTCTCATGGATTTCTGTATCAACTCTCCTCTTAACCACGCTCCGTATTGGAATTTCTCTGGGTCAGGCTGCCCACTCATGGCTTCCACCTCCTTGCACTCTCTCACGTCATGCCCAAGAATGCTGCACTGGTAGCAAAAGTTAGGAAGCCTCTCGTATTTGCACTGCACCCATCTTTCTTCACCTCCTTCGATGGTTACCTTTTTCCCACGGACCAGCTTCTTTGTGGCATCTATCATAACCCGAACTCTCAAACATTTTCCCCATTGGACTCCTGACTTCGCCACATCCACATCAAGCACCTCGCCGATCGTTGAGCCTATCAATACCCCAGTTTCTTTCGTCCTGCTCTTAAGAGGTAGGTTGTGTAGTTGGATCCAGAACGGGGACCATTTCAGGTTCATTTCCTTCGGAGTTTGATCTCCTTCAAACTCTTGCAGAATGATCAGTTGTTTGTCATAGCTCCATGGACGCATCTCCATTACCTTCCTTTTGTCCCTTTCATCCCCGAACTCCACCACGTACACCTCAGTCTCTATCTCCGTTATCTGAAGGTCTTTATTCGGCTTCCAAACCATCCTAAGATTTTTCCGCAGAGCATCCAAGGCGATGCTTCTCCTTGAAAGCACTTTCATCAGTAGACAGTTTTTCCCTAGCTCCCTTGCTGCCTTAGTACTAGTGCTTCCTAATACTATCTTCTCCCCCTCTTCTTCAGTGAAGGATAGTTTCTGCCAAAGCCGTTCTAACTCTTCTTCCATAATCACTATTTCACTTTACCTCACCAATGGGAGGCACTTCACTCTTGCAAAGGATAACCTCACAAGACACTCACTGCTTCCACATGCCCGAGCATGAGAGCACTCGCGTGATAGCATGCTTTTTCTATAGATATATATACAATGCTTTGGAGCATTAGTATTGGTGGTGCTAAAAAATCATATTACTATTTTTAGCACCACCAACACCAATACTAAAAAGTCAAGGATGGACCCACATGGAGGTTCAATGGGACCCAGGCCTCCCTAGTCCAAAATATATATTTTTTTTTTATACTTATTATATATTTTATTTTGTAGTTGAGCCCTCCTGCCAAAATTTTAGGCTCCTGCTCTCCAATCAGTCTAGTTAGCCTAACCCAAATAACAATTATTCAATCCAAAAACTTAACAAAAACATTCACAATGATGATTGTATTTTAGTAAAAATACTATTTTACTACCAAAAAATCAAAAAATCATGTGTTATTGAAGAAGTTAAAGCTAATTTTTTTTACAACTACAGTAAACTGGTATATATACCAGTTGACTATAGTAAGTTGTTAAAAATAAAATACAATATTTTGTTAAGATTATATTTCTTCTTTCAATTATAAAACTCAAATTCTCTCTTCTTTTATTATTTTAATGAGTTGTTTATATTATTTTAAATGAAGTGATAAAAAAATAAAATATTTGATATTGGTTGTATTGTAAAGTAATGTAGTAAAATAGATAGAATAACTTTTTAAGCTGCTAAAAGCTAATTTTTTTTATTAAAAAAAAAAATCAGAGTTGTGGTGATGGTGATTTAGGTGGGTTTGTGGTGGTGGTGGTTGTTGTTCACAAGGAGTGGGTGGCAAGGCAGTGGTGGTTATTCACAGGGAGGTGGTAGGTATGAGTGGCAGTTCACAATGGTTGTTCACACTTCACTAGGAAAGGAAGAGAGAGAAACAGATAGAGTAAGAATAAAGAAATAATTAAAAATGAATATTTAAATGAATTGCTAAAAAAATATAAAAAAATGTTGGGTATTTTGTAAAGTGAGGAGGTAAAATAGATAAAATAATTCTTAATGGTGTCAAATTGATAAATTTATGGCTCTACGTGGATGCTAAGGGTCATATTTGTTCGCTAGAGAGACTAACTTCGTGCCAAGTTATCAACCATCTTCCTAGAAGAAATTGTAGGTTACTAGATACCAGAGGCCACACAATAGTTATTGTGTGATCACCCCTTGTTCCTTCATCTCCAACTTGATCACTCTACAAAGATGGTGATAAACTATGGCCAGCATAAAATATTGGTACCAATTAGGCTACATATATTAACTCTAATCTATGATCCCACATAGATCAGCATTGGTCAATAACATTACCAAGAGTACAAAGTCTATTTGGCATTAGTTTTAACTTTTAGCTTTTAGTTTTGGAGGTAGATTACATCCATTGCATTAGATCCGTAGATATGGTGACATGTGTCCAAAAATGACACATGTCATAATCGCAGCTGGTCTAGTGTCACTAGATACTAGACGTAATTCGCTTTTTTTAGTTTTTATGTACCGCTTTTAAAAAGCTCAAAATTTTCAACAAAAAATTAAATAAGCTATTTTCAAACGATGACTCAGAAGCTATTTGGTTTGAAGCATCACTCAAAGTCTCAAACTGGGTTCTCATAACTCAATTCTTGTCATTCAAAACTCTATTTTCATATCTCATATTCTATTCTCTATTTTTTGCCTTAACTCATTCCCAATTTGTTTGGCTAAAAAATTTGGCTTCGGTTTTCTTAACTTTAATTTAACCTAAAATGATGGAGCCCACACATCTGCTTGGGTCAGAACAGTCTTTCCTTACCCGTGAACATTCTCTCTCCAATTGAGAGTTGAGACAACCCTCTAGGAACTGAAGAGACAAAACCTAGAGGCCAACAGCCAACTTAAAGTTTCCTCACCTCCTACCACCACCGACAACCTACAAATCCACCAATCAAAACCCTCAAAAACCCAACTTACCACCGTTGTTTTCCATCCACCACCTCACAAATCACCAAAAAAAAAAAAAAAAAAATCAAACCCATCCACCATAGCAGATCCACTCACGCTACCAACACCCAGTGCCGGCTCAATCATAGAAGCAATTGATGTAATGGCCTAAGGCCCCCAAATAAAAGAAGGCCCTTCAATGCAAATTAATTACGACTCCTTTAGCTAGGAAAAAAATTTAAGGTGCCACTAATAGAAATAAATTGATATGAAGAGCGAAAATTAGGCCCTAACCAATGGTTTGTCAAATAAAAAATTAAAGCCCCCTTTCCCAAAACATAGAAATTGAAGAGATAAAGTTCCTATCTAAAATCTGAATTAATGGCTTTATAAATAACTTCATTGATAGAAACTAACATTTATTACTTGAATCTACAGGAAAAAACAGATGGAAAAAAATTCTCTCTCCATCTTAAATTTCTAGAAATCAAATACAGTATCGATTAATATTTTTTTTTTCCTGCTCACCTTGCTTCTCTCTAGTCTCCATCTTGATTCTATTTTTATAGCATTCTTCGTTGCTGGCTATCTACTCTCCTTTGATCTTCATTCAGGTTTGCTTCTATTTGCTCTTCCTTTCTTTTTATTCTTCTTGTGACAAGGTTTTTTTTTTACTTGCAAACTATAGTTACACGTTTACATCAAGGCTATACTTACATAGTTACATAAAGCATTCCACTTTATTTTAGTGCTTCTATTTTCAACCTACATCAAGACTGTCTAGTGATTATTATTTTTTTGCTTTTTTCCCCCATCCATTTAGAAAGTCATTAATTTGTTATATGTAGAATGTTGTCTTAATTTAATAAAATTATAAGTTTAGGATAATATATTTTGTATTAAAATTAATTTTTTAAATTATGTGATAAATAATTTTCTATTCTAGAAAATTAATAATTTTTCTATTACAAATCATGTTTTATTTTAATTATAAATATATACTAAAAGATTAAGTGATATTAAAAGGAAATGTTAATGAAACTTAAATGTAAAAATTTAATTAGTAATTTTGTATCTCGAATAGATGATAAATAGATTCTAAATATAAAAAAATTAAAAGTTAAATAAATATTATCTAATTAATATTTAAATAATTAAAAAAATTCTGCCTAAATTTTTCGTCTAAGTCCTCAAATTTGTTGAGCCGGCTCTGCCAACACCTTCAACAGCATAGCAAATTCTCCCATAAAACCTACAAACTCTAAATAAATAAAGAAATAAAACCCATAAACGCAGATCACATCACAACCCAAATTGGAGTGCTAAGAAAGAAAGAAAAAGCTGAGAAAAGAAAGAGAAAAAGCTGAGAGCAAATACGGGCGAAGGAGAAAGAAAGAAAGAAAGAAATGAGAAAAGAAGAAAGCAAAAAACATAAAAGAAAAGAAAGAAGCGTACAAAAGAGCGAAGAATAAAGTAAAAAACATAAAAGAGAACAAAGAAAAGTACACACTGAAAAAAAAAAGAAGAAAGAGAGTGTCGGCACCTGTTTTTTGACGTGGACTTGACATTGAGTTGGGTCCCACATTTTTGCCAAAATTTACAAGAATACCACATAGCTCATAACTCATGATTAAAACTAACGAAATCTTGTTTTCAATTTTCATCACCCAAACTCGGTTGCATTTGGCCTGCACGTTTCCTCCTTGTTTCTGTATTTTTTTTTTTTTTTTAATACCAGCCCCTCTTGCACTGTTTGTCAAAAAGTGCAATCAACCAATGTACAGTAATTTTATTAATGAGCAATAATTCAAAAATATTTTTTTATTATTTTTAATTTTTAATAAAATTAACGATATTCAAATAAGCTTAATTGTAATGAAGCCTACAAATTTTAAGAATTTAATTATAAAAATTAAATATTAAACGATAATTTTACCCAAACCAGACAACTCCTAAATATTTTAATGATTCACTATCTGAGCAACATTAATTATTGTTCAAAATTCAAATAGAAGGCCTGAAGCAAGAAAAACCATCCACACCTTACCAAAATCAACGACTTCAACTGTACATAGTCAACCGTGTGTATGCCTAAAATTGCCAAGTACTTTACTCTGATTCTAGATTCTTAAAGATTTTTCTCAATGGCCTTATCAAGGACTTTGACTCTACTAACTACTAAGAGTCTGTTTAGATAGAGCTTATTTTTACTGAATTGAAAATTAAAACTGAAATCACTGTAGCAAAATAATTTTTTTAATGTGTGAATAGTATTGCGGAATCCATTTTTTTATAAAAAATTGTTAAAAAAGTACATGAACAGTGCGTAAACAGTGCCGAACAGCACATAAACAGTGTTAAACAGTGTTTTTTGTCTCTGCACAGTGTTGTTACAGTGAAAAAAGTGCATGAACAGTACCGGTTACTGTTCATGCACGTTGAAAAAAAAAAAAAAAAAAGAGAGAAAACGCAATTGTTGAAACGCAATGGAGAATCAGCTCAATCCAAACGGTCACTAAGTCATATATACGATCCGTTATCGTCATTTATTTATTTATTATATTTATTAACTATATAAAATGTGCCAATAGGCTCATGAATAATGTCTTTAATTTATTCAACCAGTGAGCTGCCCCTTTTTTGTTTTTTTTTTCCCCCATAAGTACGCTAGTTTAGTTTATTTTAGTTTTTTTCTTTATTCTTTTTTTTTAAGGATTTTTACATGTTTATTTTGAAAGCTTACGTAGTAGAGATACAAAAAGCAGTAAATATTATACACATATGCAAAAAAAAGGATAAATATTATACAAATTTTGCAAATATGTACAAAATTTGTCAATTTTATGTATCTATAATATAAATTTACATTATAAGTACAATGCATACATAGAGATATTGTGAAAATATTGTGACGCATATATCAATTCTTTATGGGTCAAATATATATATAAAAAGAGTGAATGAGAAAAGTTACAGTAGTTCATTACAGTAGTTTTGGTTTGTTCAATTTTCACTGTTTCACTGGCTTTTTTTTATTTTTTATTTTTTTGTGAATGCGTAAAGCTGCAGTAGATTTGCTACATTGTTTTTTGTCTATCCCATTCGCACTGTTTCACATAATAATAAAAAATTAACACAACAAATTGATACAATATTTTCATAATTATTGAGATGTTAATTCCTTATAGGTCAAAATAAAATAATAAAATATCATATCGGAACCAACCACAACTAAAAATAATGGCATTGTGAAAAAAAAGTGTTACATTCACAATTTTTTTTACAACACTTTCATAACAAATTATAGGTGGTAAATTTTTATTGGTTCTAATTTATACTTATCAATGAAATTATTTTTTCGCCCACCAATAACAACCTGTAACTAGGGGCGTAGGCAAGATTTTTCCCTTAAGGAAGCCAAATCATGTATTTATAGGTTAGTCGTAACTCATAACTAATAACTGTATTTTATTATTGAAATATAACTATAACTATAATGATAATGAGAAAAAAATATATATATAACTATGAGCAAAACAAATTGGTGATATAAGAAAAAGATAAAATTTTGTCAAAAAAAATGATGATTGTGAGATGATGATGAGAGAAATAAATCAATTAAATTTGAAGACTGTGAGAGTCCTTTTTCGGATGGTACCTAGGTCCATGTAGAAACAAGGATCCCGGGCGGGCACTTTACTTGTTGTTTGGTGGACTAAGCTTGGTTCACCGCAGCTAAATGGGGGCTGATGACGAACCAAGTTGTGCGTAAGTCATATAAATCTCCTCAAGGCAAAAGTGTGATTCCTCCTGAGTAATAAAATACCATTATAAGTGTTTTAGTGCCATAAAATGACCATTTACTCTTACAAAATAAGTAAAATAATATTCACAATAAGAAGGAGATTGAAATAGAGTATTTGAGACTTATCTTCTATTGTATAAACATTTAAAAGAGTTCTTTCTATTATATAAACATTTAAAAGAGTTCCTTCACTTGGTACCCTGATCTTACTGTCATGGTACCTCGGATGCAATGTCATGGTTCCAGGGGTATTAAGCTTGTAAGAACTCAGAATACTAATTCTCTGAACTATACGATCTTTCTTCAGGCTTATTATGCAATACGATCTTTCTCCAAGCCTTTTACTGTGTGAACACTTAAAAGAGTTTCTTCACTCGGTACCCCGGACGTACTACCATGGTACCCCGACCATATAAGGCCTACAATCTCAGAACGCTAATTCCCTGATCTATACAATCTTTCTCCATGCTTATTATGCAATGGAGTTTTTTTTTTCCCTTTCCCTTTACTTCTATAGGTCCTGCATAAAAATACACTACGCAATATACATATCTTCATATAATTGTTAGTTTCTTATGTTAGGATATATATTTTAATACATAAACATATATATATATATATATATATATATATATATATAAATGAATTTCATGAGAATGATTCAGCCACGAGGATCCTGGCCTCAATTCTCACAGACTTAATCTTTTTGCACAAGACTTGTAGGATTTGGAACTCAAGTCCAAGTGGCTTTGCTTAGGCATTGGCTTCTAAGATAATTAGGTAAGGAGGATTTTTGTGGGAGAGAGTGATATCTGATGTGTGCATGTTTTGTTATATGTTTTTTTGGAGACTAAGTGATATTTTGAATGATCTCAAGAATATGGGACAAATTCCTCCACCTTGGCTTTCTTATTTTATTTCTTTCTTTCTCTTCCGTGTTGGGCTTTTAAAGTTCTAAGAATATGTGTTTTAAACCTCTGAGCTTTTCCCTTGAATACCCATTTTTCTTCCATCTGAATTCCCATTTTCTACTATGTCTTGTGTTCTTTTTATAGCAGACCTGGTCCGGTACCCTGGGCGAGGACGCCCTAGGTCTACTCAGAAAAACTCTATCCTATGTGATCTGAAAAGCTGCATTGGGCAGAGGTTTAACTTATTTAGGAATTTATAACTCAAAAGGAGCATTTGGCTTTAGTTATAAATGGAATATTCCTTCTTGGGAAGTCAAAAGACGGGGTGGGCTGCTCAATACAATAGATGACAGCTTTGGTTGAAAGTGACAGTTGAGAGGAAAATGTGGAGAGGTGTCATGCACATGGGGGAATTGAGCTTTCTATTGATTCATGCATTCCAAGCAAATATATGAACCAAGGGAAAGTTTCGAGATCCTCCTTTCACCAAGAATCACTCTCCTACCAACCAAGTCATTCCTCCCTTATTATCCACTCAGGATTCCACAGGCTTGGACCATGAGTTACAAAGATAATACTTATTTTCTTTTGTTGGATTTTTAATGGCTTTTTTATTGGAAATCTGAACATACATAGGGCCTTGACGTTGATTCTTTTTGCTGCATATCCTTTGGCCTGACCGAGATCCTTGTTGCATGTCCTCTGGCTGGGATCCTTATCTGAGATCCTCTTTTTTTTTTTTTTTTCCTTTATTATTATTATTATTTCTTTCTTTCTTTTTTTTTCTTTCTGGGATTTTAGGCCTTTATGGTCCTTCTTAGCTTCATAAATTGGACTTTCTTTTGTTAAGACCCATGGTCTTTCCTTCCTTACTATTCATGGATTGGACTTTTTTGTGAAATTTTGGTCCTTAACAAAGACTAACAATGAAAAGAAAAACACACAAATTCAAGCAATGCACATTGTATTTCACAATTGTAATCAATTTGTATTCTTAGAAAAAAAAAAGTAAAAAGAAAGGCATCTGGAGGCTAGGGATCTATTTGGTCTTGGTAAAAGTTTGTGTTTTGTTTGGGTGTACACTTGAGAAACTAACTAAATATTGGAATTATAAATGGCTAAATGCAGTCATTGCTAGATTTTAAAGGAAAAAAATATAAAATCTAACACTAGACTAACCTTTGTGACATTTTTTTAAGGAAAGTCATAAGTTTTCATTATCCAAAAACAAAGTAAAACAACAATAAAAAATGAGCATGAACTCTGAAGATGATAAACATCCATAGCTAATTGAACTCTAAAACTAGGGACTATCTTGTATCCCATGGTTTAGAAAACTCCAGTTTTTGGCAATGTAATGCAAGTAGGTGGACTGCTTGGTTATCTTCGCTTTTAATATGATATGATTTAAACTAAGTTAAGAGTAATCTTGCCTAAGTCAAGACCAATCCTCTTCCATTGACAACATGAATGCTCAGTAAAAATGTTTGGAGGGGCCAATCATTACATTTTGTAGGGGCTCAATTTATTTTTATACAATACTATAAGAGGGTATCAAAAGTTTTAGGGTGTCATTGCTCCCTAAGGCTATATGTGCCTCCGTCCTACCTGTAACAACCTACTACTTATGATTTATTGTGAAAATGTTGTGGACATAACATTTTTTTTTTGTGAAAATGTTAAGATGTCTTGTTGTTGTCACGATATTTTCAAAACTGCTAAGCTATCAATTCTTTACAAGTCAAAATAAAATATAACAAAATTATAAAAGTATTACAAAAATGTTGTGTCATTCTGTTTTGTTTTTAGAAATTTTTTGTTGGTTTATTTAGGTTTGTTGAGCCAAAATTCACTGTTTGACATACAATTTTCTTGGGTTTATTTTCTGTATTTTTTTTCTTTGCACACCATTTTAAGTAAAAAGTAAAAACACATAGTTTTACACACAAAAAAAAAAAAAAAAAAAAAAAAAAAACTTAAGATAAAAACACTTTTCATCCTTTATGCTTGGGGTAGTTTACAATTCCACTTAAAACTTTAAAATCAAGCAAATTTTCCCTTAATATTTGGAAAAGAGCAAATATGTCATATTGTTATTCTCTCAATTCAACCCTAATGAAAACTTATGATTCTAAAAATATTTTATTGTGTAATCTCTAAAGTATGCCCACTACAGTTTACCATCTCAAAAAATTTCTTCATATATTTTGAGCTTTAGATAATAGTAATATATTCTTGGAAAGTTGGAATGATGATATAAAGTGTTTTATTTGTTATCTAAAGAAAATTGATCTTTTAGGTTTAAGTTTTCAAAACTTATAATTTATCTAATGGAAAATTTGATGACACATGCATTTTGTTATCTTTTATTTATTTATTTTAATTTTCTTAGCAAGACTTAGTTGTTTATTGTTGGAAGATGATGATATTCATTATTATTCTTAGAAGTTTTTAGTGGGTGGATATATTGTCTTTAACAAATAGGTACTAAAAAAATATTATAATATATATATATATATATATATATTTATATGTTAAATAGTTACCCCAACTTTGTGGTTGATCAAAATTCTTATACGAATTATATTAACTTTTATGACATAATTATTAAAAATCTTAAAATTAATGTCTCATTTGATTAATGTAAATCTCTATATACTTTGAAAATCAAATGGCTTATATCTTTGTTTTGTAATAAAAATAAATTTTAGAATTAACCTTAACCACTACTCTTTTTCCGTGGCAAGCATGACTTTAATCACAACTTTTTTTCCACGACAAGCATGTGCAAACATTAAAGTGAATTGTGATCTCTGCGCCTCTTTAAATTAAATTAACCAACAGCTTGTGTCCCTCAACATAAATTTCATAGATGAATTCATCCATGGCGTCCCCATATAGCTCCGAGTATGCAATCGCCATGCAAAAACTATCTAGGCACTCACAAGCCCAATTATTGCTACATGATTCTAAATTTATCCAGAGTCAACTCATTGATAATGTATCAAATATGTGTAATGTATTTCATATAGTTAACATAGAGAAACTACTATGTCTATGTGTAATAAGTTTAAGGATGAAAATTTTCATTTTCATTCGTTGCGTTCCATTATATGCTTTACAAATTATGATATGTCTAGTGTCTTCTCTTACAGAAGCAATTCCATTGATATTAACGGCTCAACATGCAATGTTATCCTATGCCCGCCTCCCCGGCAAAACTGAGAGAGGAACCATCTGAATTATTTTTGGTTTATATATGCTGAAAAATAAAGGAGCTACAGAAGAATGACCCTGTATATGATATATACATATATAAATATATATATATATATATTTGTATTTTAAAAAAAATTAAAAAAATGTCCACATTTTATACATAATATTAGTTTTTTTTTTTTTTAGTTAAAAAATAAGGGTAAGATTATCACTATTACTTCATTACCCGTTTACCTATTCTGATTCAAATAAGGAGGAAACTCAATATACCTTTTCCAAATCGGGAACTAGAAATAGAAATAGAAAAGGCATTTAATTGTCATTTTCTTTTATTGTATTACCTTTTCCCTTTTCATTTCATATCACGTTCACATGGTGTTTGTTTATGGCCAACGCTAGCTGCTTACCAAGTCCAAGATACCATTCTTCTCCAAAAAGAAGTCCAAGATACCATTTTTCTCTTTTCTTTTTTAAGTTCTGCTTTTTGGATGAGTAAGGTATAAGTATAACACTATAGATTCAGCCAAAATACTAAGTATAGAGAGCTAAAGATTACCAATCAAACAAACACAACACAAGCTGCTTTACCAACCTTGACTTCTCAATTGCCTAGAACAGACCTGTGGACATCATAATGCTTTATAATTTCCACTGATTCTGGTCATTCATTGGCTCGTGTAAAAGGGTTCTACAAAAGGAAAAGGATAGGTAAAGAGATACAGTCCTAAAAGGCTCAAACCCCACATCTCACACAATAAAGTTTGGTAAAGAAATATGATCTTAAACCCCAAATATCTATGTTGCCTGCGGATAAGTTTGTGTTTGAGCAAAGCATTTACCAATTGAAGAAATTAATTGTGGTCACTAATTCATGGCTTCAAACCAAAACCTTCACAACATTATTTTCCTGCTAATATTCTCATGCTTGCTTACTTTCTTTGCTGAAGCAAGGGATAGTCTCAAAGCAGGCGACTCTCTCAATTCCTCAAGCTACCTAGTTTCTTCAAAAGGAGCATTTACTTTGGGGTTCTTCCACCCCTGCATCAATACCAACAACAGCTACTTAGGAATATGGTTCACCAATGATCAGAAAAAAAGAGTTTGGGTTGGCAACAGAAACGCATCTGTTGTCAACACTTCTGCTGTTCTTACTTTGGAGACCAACGGGAGCCTCAAAATAATATCGCAAGGTGGAGATGCAGTAACTCTTTCTCCTGCTCAAGTCACCTACAATGGTACTATCAGTGCTACCCTGTTGGATTCCGGGAACTTTGTTCTGCAAGAGTTGAACTCTGATGGAACTAGGACAAGGGTTTTGTGGCAAAGTTTTGATAAGCCTACAGACGCTCTCCTACCTGGAATGAAATTAGGTGTCAACCACAAGAATACAAGCACTTGGTCACTTACCTCATGGTTAAACAATGTTATCCCAGCTCCGGGGCCTTTTAGTCTTGAATGGGATCACAAGGGACACCAAATGATCATTCGGTGACACGGGGTGGAGTTTTGGACTAGTGGGGTCTTAAAAGGTGACACTTTTGAGTTTATAACAGATGAATCCAAGAGCATGTATAATTTCAGTGTTGTTTCAAATGAGGACGAAGAGTACTTGTCTTATACTAATATAAAGCAAGGAGGACAATCAGCATGGTTTCTAAGTTTTGGGGGGAAACTACTTAGCCTTGATGGATCCTATGTTGCAGAAACTGAAAACTGTAACGGAGACAATACTGATGGAGGCTGCAAGAGATGGCTGCCAAGTTGTCGGCGTCATGATGATATGTTTGATAAAAGATCTGGTTACTTCATACATGACCATAATTCCTCGGATACTAACACGAGTCATACCCTGAATGATTGCAAAGTTGCTTGCTGGAACCAGTGTGGCTGCGATGCCTATACTTCTCTATATAATAATCAGACTGGATGCAAATTTTGGTTCAACAAAGGCGAGTTCTTTGAAGACCTCTCTGGTGTTTTGCCACCTATTTATGTTCTAAGACCAAAGCCTTCCCAAAATTGTAAGTTTCTCAAGCTAATATTTACTCTGGTGAAATTTTGACTTTCATTTCATTTACCAAGAAGCATAATTATAATAGATCCAACACATAAATAAATAAATAACACTTAGCAAATGAGCCCTTAAGGTGCAAGAAGTTGACACAATATAATTTTATAATTTTCCTACCTTTTTTAATGAATCAACTTACCTACTTTTTCATCTGAGCGACTTGGGTTTTTAGTTTTTTGAACTATGGCTCTAGCTAGCTACCGCGAACCAGCCTTACCTACCTTTTTAATTTGGGAAACAAAGTTTCTCTCCAAACTAGTTTGGAGAGAAACACTTCAAACTTTTCATATATTTCTTTTTTTGAGTGTAAATTTTGAAAATCTAATTGTTGAATTTTATGCCCACCAGTGTCAAAGATATTATTTACTATTTACAGCCATTCCATCAAAATATATATATTTTTAAATTAACAATAATTAATTACGGTTAGATTTTCAGAACAATATTAATGTGATGAGTTTATATGTGATGAGTTTGCAGGGTTTCTCTTCAAACTAGTTTAGAGAGAAACTTTGTTCTCAATTATCTTTTGGACGATATCTCTCTTTTTCCCCCTTCCATAATGCACAGCTCTTAACTCTTAAATTAGCAATGATGAAGTTATTAAAGAAATGAATCATGCAAAAAAGTTCACTGACCTCCCTCTTTTTTGTTGACTGCCGAAATGGATATTGTAATTTTGATCCAAAGCAATAGCAAGTTATTCACATGACAATCACTAAGAGTTTAGTTACTGAATGCAGATACAAAGAAATTCTTATGGATTGGTTTTGTCATAGGAGGAACTACTGCTCTTCTTGTAATTTTCTTATGCGTCTTGTACTATCTGTCAAGAAGGAGAAATGTAATACTTGAAGGTAGATGCTTCACATTTGGTATGCACTTGTTAGAGTAACTTTCCGATTAGGGTCTCTAATGCTCTGCATCTGAACAGGGGAGAATGAAGCAACGATTGATGATGGTTTGCGTGAGTTAGTAAACTCTGATAGATTCACCAGTGCCCATGGGTCTCAAAATGATTCGAAGCAGGGGCATGATTTAAGAGTTTTCAACTATAATTTCATCATGGCTGCCACAAATTGCTTCTCATTGGAAAACAAGCTTGGAGAGGGGGGCTTTGGACTTGTTTATAAAGTTAGCTTTACATTACTCTTTCAACAAAGATGTTTTGATTGAATTGTGTTCAACAATGTGATAACTTATTGAGTATTGCATCAGGGAAAAATTCCAAAAGGGCAAGATATAGCTGTAAAGAGACTTTCAAGAAATTCAGGACAAGGAATTTTAGAGTTCAAAAACGAGTTGATTCTCATATCTGAACTCCAACACATGAATCTTGTTCGGCTTCTAGGTTGCTGCATTCATGGAGAAGAAAGAATGTTAATCTATGAATACATGCCGAACAAAAGCTTGGACTGCTTTCTCTTTGGTTAGGAAAACATTCACTTTATATTAACATTTGAATTCTTTTCTTCCACCAATTAATTTGTTTTTGAATATGATTTTGCTCATTACTAATCCTGTTGGACAACTAATATCCTCTAGATTCAACCAAGAGCAAGATGTTAGATTGGCCAAAACGTTTCAGCATAATTGAAGGAATTGCTCAAGGATTGCTCTACCTCCACAAGTATTCAAGATTGAGAGTAATCCATAGAGATTTAAAAGCTAGTAATATACTCCTTGATGAAAATATGAACCCCAAAATCTCTGATTTTGGTATGGCAAGAATTTTTCAACAAAATGAATTAGAAGCAAATACCAAAAGGGTTGTGGGGACATAGTAAGTAAATTTAATTCATATATTCTTATACTTGTTTTACTTTGGATGCTAAACATTATTGCTCCCACATGATTAATGAAGTCAAATATAGTTTTAAACGTTGTTTTATGATTTAATGCAGTGGATACATGTCCCCTGAGTATGCCATGGAGGGAATTTTCTCTGTAAAATCTGATGTCTATAGTTTTGGAGTTCTAATGCTTGAAATCGTGAGTGGCAGAAAAAACAACAGCTTCTACCACACTGAGCACTCAGTCAATCTAGTTGGATATGTATGTCAAAAAAAAAAACATTCAGCTTGGATGGTTTTGTGACATGTAATATATGTATCTAACATTGTATAATCTTTCTCCAGGCATGGGAATTATGGAAAGAAGGTGCCATATTAAACCTAATGGATCCGGCACTTACTGATTCATGTATCGAGGATCAGATGCTTCAATGCATTCATATTGGTCTCCTATGCGTAGAAGATAGTGCAATTGATCGGCCAACAATGTCAGATGTCATATCTATGTTGACAAATGAAAGTTTGGCACTACCTTCGCCTAAAAAACCTGCATTTTCTTTTGCAAGAAAAGCAATTGAAGCACGTCTATCTGACAAAGAATCAGAAACTCACTCGATATATGGGTTGTCCATTTCCAATATTATTGCACGATGAAGGTATTGTGCTATCATCATTACATACTCTCATTGTACATACTGATTTTAATTAATTTAAATAAATACTGCGTATGAACTAAATGTTTTCTCTTAAATATTTACCATTATACATACTCAAATCCCTATGTGTAATTACTGAAAATTTTGTTTCATGACAGATTCTCTTAATGACAAATGAAAGGAATTTTTCAAATGTAATTTTGGAAGCAGACTCAAAACTTTGTATAGATTTTCTGTACTTCTCATTCCTCAACGATCTATTGATAGATTGGAAGATGCTAATATATTAGCTAGAGAGTTTTCTGGGAGTAAATTTAATTGGGTTCATATATCTTGAAATGGGATTGCTCATGCTTTGGAAAAATGGGCTTTAAATGTAATTTTTGTTGGTTACTTAAGTCACTTGACTATTTCCCTCATGTTTTGTTAAGGCCTTATAGGAAAAATGCTTGTATTTTAGTTTGAGTAGTGCTAGAAATATTACAAATTATACTATATTGAGCTTATAAATTAATGTGTAATCAATTGCAAAAAGGCAATGTAAATATTCATTTATAAGGTAGCTAAAATCTACCAATCACATTTATTATTAGTTAGTATATAAGCTATATATAGTAACATTAGCGTGTTCATTTTCATTCCATTTGTTTCAATGTTAAAGGAAATAAGTCATCACCGCACACCTTTAGTGCGATGGTCACTCCATAGGTATATATGCTTGTGGTGTGTGGGGGGTAAGGGTCGAGATTCAAGTCTTCAGGAGAGAAATTCACACACATATACACTTAGATTAGGTTAGAGTAGAAATTTTATCTTGTAAAAAAAAAAGAAAAAAAAGAAAGGAAATAAGTCATTTAAAAAAAAAAAAAACATATTCTGAAAAGCTATCTCATTTACTATATGTCCTTATACACATGCAGCCATTTCTTCCACTTTAATTAAATATCTTTTAATAGTCTTCAACATGTAATTAGATTAAGTCTAATAAGTTACCACCGCACACCCTTAATATGATGATCACTCCACAAGTATGAGTGTTTGTGAGGTGTTAGGAGCAAGAGACGAGGTTAGAGTATAATTTATATCTTATATTAACAAAAAAAAGTCTAAGAAGTTTAATCACAAAAAACTTTTACAATTTTTTTTTACAACTACTAATATGACATATTTTAATTAATGTATAGTAAAAGTAGTATCAATAGTGGGGTTTATATATTCGAAAGTAATGTTGCTTTAATCATAACCTATCACTTAACAATTTGTGAGAAAAAAAAATTGTGAACATAATATTAGCTTTTTTATTATTATTATATAGCATTGTGAGCATAGATGTTCTTGTTTTGAGGAAGAAACAAGTCATTCAAAAAAAAATGTTTTTGAAAAACTATCTCCTATTGTATGTCCTTGTACACATCCAATCGTTCTTTCCACTTTAATTAAATATCTTTTTTTATTATGACATTGTAATTAATGTATAGTAAAAGTAGTATCAAGGGTGGGGCTTATGTATTTAAAAGTAATGTAGCATTAATCATAACCTATCACCTAACCATTTGTGAGAAAAAAATTGTGAACATAATATTAGCCTTTGTTTTTTTATTAATAGGATCGTGAACATAGAGTAATTCTGGTGCCACACACAATTGTACAACTTTACCCATGGCTCACTCATGTGGCGAGTTGTGATTGGTGAAGGGGTGTGGCACATGGACCCACCATCACCCACCAACCACAACTCGCCACATAGGTGAGTTGTGGGCAAAGTTATGCAAATGTGTATGGCACCAGTATTTTTTGTGAACATAATATTACCTGATTGGACATAAGAGGGTCTAGTTTCGTGGAAGAAGCAAATGATGGCTTTACCAAACCCCAATATTTTTTGTAATGGGAGAGATCAAATAGTGCTAAAGTGATAGATGATTGTCATAATAGTGGTAGTTTGCTTGTACCCGACCAAGTAATTTTGAAAGGCAAAACTCAATTATAATTTATAAGACCTTAGGTGTTAGACTTATACCTTAGATTCTCCATTTAAATTTAACCAAATGATTTATTGTCCAATATTATACTACCATGCAGCTTAAATTAGTCAGTGTTTCCTTGTGTTTTTCGATTTTTTATTTTATTTTATTTTATTTAGTGTATAGTTATAATTTCTAAGATCACATGATTGAAATTAATTGCAGAACTTAAGGTATAACACTTAAACAGTTGTGTCTAAGTTTTATCATTTTTTAAAAAGGTTTAGAAATTTATTTGTCCAATTATTGACCCACCTATTGAGTGCTTTTCATGCAAATAAATTCAATTAAGGTACGTTTGGTACACTATAGTATAGTAATTATTACCACTGTTTTAAAAACCAAACTAGATACTGGTTCAACTAATTGAAGTAGGAACATAACCTAGAACCAGTCAAATCAAAATCGAAAAAATCAGTCAAGAACTGAGTTAAACTAGGAATCAACCTCTTTTCTGGTTCTTTAAACTGGTCCTGTTTTTAAAAACTATGGTTATTACAATATAATAAAATTTATTATTACAAAGAATACAATAAGCTAGAATGAAATAAGTATGCTTATTCATTTGTTTGGTGACAACATTGGAATAGAACCTTGAATTTGTGGAATAGTATCGTATTTTAGTCAAATTTCATAAATATCCATTTCAAAAAACCTTATATGTTTACACCTTTTATAATTCTTGCTTAGTTAATTAAAAAAAAGCCTTGCTTACTATTCTATTATATATAAATTGAAAAAATTTATATAATTATTAGAGTTATTATATTTTTCAAAATTAATGTCTCCATATATATATATATATATATATATATAAAAGATGAATATTACAACAGTATACATACCAGTTTACTTATAGGAATACAAATACAAAAAAAATATATAAAATCTATCATTAACCATTAGATATAGTTTTTCATTTTAAAATATCAAAATCAAATTGTAAAAAGAAACACTTGCTATCTAGCATGCAAGTGATGTCTTTCCCTAGTCACCTCAATATGCTTATTTGACTAAACAACTAAGAACATGTTGAAATCTAAAAAAAAAAAAAGGGATCAAATTTATGTAGGAAATTGTAGAGAAGTGATGTGGACGCAAGAAGAGAGTAAACACAAGGGTTACGTGGGTTTGTTTGTCGAATTACATCTACAGAGAAAGTCATAAGCGGTATCTTAATTATAAACTTTTCTTGATAATATATTACAATGGAATTCATATATATAATAAGATTACTTACAAAAGTCAAAATAATTTGAATATGAATTGCTTGTCTAATGCGTCAATCTTACGACTCTAACAATCAATCTCATAATTTATTTCTTAAAATCAATGTCTTAATTTGATCTTCAATGATAGGGAAAGTGAAATTCAATTTCCAACATTGTTTCTTAAGTTGAGAACTAATCTTTAATGAAATGCATAACAATGTTGTGCCCTTCCATAGCTTTATTCATAAAAATTTGTGTTCTAGGCCAAGAGTCTTGTAACTCAATTAACACTTTCTAATATTTCAAATCTAGACACCCGCCTCCTTAAGACCTTGACTATCAAACTATCCAAAAAAAAGGGAGAAAATACCCAAAAAAAAAAAAAAAATCCCATAGTTTTATCGATATTATGTAAGGCAAGATTGTCAGACTCAAGTTGGACCGGATGGTTCGACTTTGGTAATCTTGAACCAAATTAAAATCTAGGTATTTAACTAATGGCCTGTTTGAATTGAGGGGGGAGGGAAGGAGAGGGAGGGAGAGTAGAGAAGAGTTGACAAAAAAAACCAGGCTAATTTCCATTAAACTCTACTCTACTTTACCCTTATCTCTCTTCCTCTTTCCAAACGGATCACAAGAGATACGATTCTATGTTATTTTATTTTAAATATAAATTTTTTCAAATAAGTGGAGGCATAAGAGATGGAACCTGGGATTAAATCCTACCGTTATATTAATATTATGTAGAGTAGAGATGTTTTAAACACTAAGATTATGTTTGGTAAGAGTTTGATAATTGTTTTTTTCCCTTATTTTCTATTTCCAAAAACAATTTTCTATTTTTAAGACTAAAAAACTTGTTTGACAACCCAAAATGAATAGAAAATAAAAACTGCTTTCAAAACTCAATTTGTGAGCTGTTTTCAATTTCTAATTTTCAAAAGTCAATGAAAATACACATTTAATTTAATGAGTTAGCATTAAAGTTCAAATTCTAGTAACAACATACTTTAGTATTTTCTATTTTTTTATTCAAAAAACTTTTTTTTTTTTTAATTTCAACTAACCAAACATGTTTTTGATTTAAAAAAAATACAAGAAAATTTTTTTTTCTTTATATTCCCAAAAACAAGGTTTTGAAATTAGAAAACAAAAATTGTTACCAAACATAACTTAAAGAAACAAAATTTCTTGTATTTTTGAAAAAAAAAAAAAAGTTTGGTTAGCTGAAATTAAAAAGATAATTTTTTGAAGATAAAAAAAATACTAAGATATGTTATTATTAGGATTTAAAATTTAATGTTAACTTATTAAATGAAATAGATTTATTGAATTAAATACGTGTTTTTATTAACGTTTGAAAATTAGAAACTGAAAACAGTCTTTTACATATTTTCAGTTTCCTTTCTAAGTTGAGTTTTGAGAACCTTTTTTATTTTCTATCCATTTTGGATTGCCAAACAAATTTTTTAATTTTAAAAATAAAAAATTATTTTTAAAAATAAAAAATTAAAGTGAAAAAACAGTTACCAAATATACGACTTTCATATGTATACATTTCACGCGTGAGAATGAGATTTGTTTAGCATGTTTGGGTACATACATGAAAGTCAGGGTTTAATCATTAATGTGTAACAGTAAAACTATGGCTTCCAAAAAAAGCCTAACCCAGCCCAGCCCAGTTTATAATCCACATAAACCCGGATTAGCTCGGCCCATTCGACTCAACCCGAACACAAACCTGAAAAAACCCAACATTTTAAAAGTCGGCGCCTCCATTCTCTTCTGAAATATAGCTCTTTTTCTCTCTCTGTGTGAAAGGAGGAGAAGAAGAAGAGCTTCGGTGAGAATCGAATCCAATCGAATCGAATCAAAACCCTAATTCAAGCAATGGCGACACCGTCGCAAGCTCAGGCAGTGAAGTCTCTCAACAAATCCCCAGGACGACGCCGTTTTGTTGTAAGCCCCCCCCATCCATACACACCTTAAACCCTCTCACAAACCCTTAAACCCTAAACCCCCAATTTTCACAAAATTATTTTCTTCTCACAAAAATTGATTTAGTTTTATTTGTACGTTTGAATTAGTAATCCAAAAGCTGTTTTTTGATTGATTTTTGTTTGTGTTGCAGTTCAAGAATTTTTCTCAGAGAGTAGAGGAGATTGAAATCGATGTGTTTCGAAGCCTTAATAAAGTGAAGGCTGAGCCTTCAGAAGGGTCTTCCTTTTTCCGTGACTGCCTCACAGAATGGAGGGTATGCCTTTACTTTTTACTTTGTTTTTGTTTATAGCTTTTGGTCTTTATTTTGTTAGTAAAAACTAAAAATATCAAAATGTGAGTTTGAGTACACAATATTTACTGGTTCTCGCCATCTTGGCAGTTGTGCAATTTTTTGTGTTTCTAGTTCCAGTTAACTCAACTAGTAATTATTAAAAAATGCCCATGTAATCTCGGCTATACCAAAAAGAAACCCATTAGTGTGTTGACTTAATGGTTAAGAATAATTACCATGGTGTGGATGCTGTAGTTTCAAAATTTTCTTTTCTATATAAAAAGAAAAGTTGGATTAAAAGAAAAGTTTTTGTTGTTGTAATTAGTAATGTTTATAATTTGAAGTTTGTAATTTGAAGCTTGTTTTGGCTAAGTTGCTAGTATTCGATGAAAAAGGAAAGGCCCATCAAAACAGCGCTGAAGTTTATTTTTTTATTAGTTGGTTCTTTGTTGCTGCTATGACACTTTGAATAGGACATCCTATCGTTTTCTGTTTTTTTTTTTTTTTTTTTTTTTGTTGATTTGATGATTTTTTGTATGTGATTGTATTGTTATGAACAGGAATTGAATACTGCAGAGGATTTCATTTCATTTTACGAGGAAATGTTGCCCTTGGTACAGACATTACCCTTGATCATATTACAGAAGGAGTTAATTTTCTCGAAACTTATCCCCCGATTACAAATGAGTGCGAGGCTATCTCTTGAGCCTATTCTTAGGTAAGCTAGCTTATATTGTTAATTACTTCTTTACAGTGTTCAGGATATTTGTGTTACGATTGAATGATAAACTTATATTGATGCTTGTGTTATCTATTTATTTGATGATTCTGTTTCAATAGAAAAAAATGTTCTTACATGTATCTAGTAACTATAACTGAAATACTGAATTTACTTCTTCAGGCAGGGTAGTTTTGTTCTTCAGTCTATGAATCCATTGTTTGGCTTTCAATATTGTTAATGCATAAAAATTAATATTATATAATCCTTCTTAGATATGGTTGTAGTAATCAATGACATTAATTTATGTGGGTGTCTAAATATTTACTAATTTTTCTGTTTGAATCTGGATTGTCAGTCTGATGTAAATCTTCAGAAGCAGTAGCTGATGCAAGTTAGAATTATAGAGTTGGAAATTAACTAAGGATTCAATTCATTTTATTTTTAACGGGGTTACTGGTGAATGATTTGTAAAAACTTCCCCTGAATAGTAGGTTAATTTAATTTAAAATAAAATATTTGTGGAAGTCGTGTGAGAAGTATTTTGCTGGTTCAAAAGAAACAATGAATCAATGAATTGTAAAAGCATTTAGGGAATTAAGAAGGAAGGTATGTCATGTGGAAATTAGAAATGCTGATCTCTTTCAGGCCAAAGGATGATAGTGTGCCAAAGAACCGCCATTATTGTTATGTGAACTGCCATTTCAACCATTCTTCTTCTTCTTTTTTTGCAATATATATTTTAGTCATTTTCTTCAGAAGAACTACAGTTTACAGAATATCAGAATAATATTATTTATTTTTATTTGCAATTATTTATTTTAGTCATTTTCTTCAGTAGAACTACAGTTTACAGAATATCAGAATAATATTATTTATATTTAATTATTAAAAATAGCACTGTGGGGGAAATTATTTGGAGGATAGCCTTCCTTTGAAAATAATGTTTTGGAAATCATGTTTCCAAAAAACAATTTCAGTGTAAAACATGTTTACACTGATGATGTGTTTTCCAAACACTATTTCAGTGCAAAGTGTGATATAACTGAAATCTTGTTTTGGAGACACAATTTCAGTGCAAATGTTGAAATTTGAATGCTTTAAATCATTTTTTCAAAACAAGGTTCTCAAAGAGAGGCTATTCTAGCAAATAATTTTACGACAATGCTATTTTTAATAATTCATCATAAAATAATATTATTTTCTGGGAAAACCCCTTGTATTAATATACGACAAAATACTCCCATGTTTTATTTCCCAACAATCCACCTGGTTCCAGATCCTTTTAAGTTTCATATTGTGCATTTGATGATTAGCATGCTATGGCTAAGATATATACATTTTTGGTGTAGGTAAGTTTTACCTGAACTTTTATAAGGGTTTGCAATGTTTATTTTGTTAAATTATCTTTCTGGTGTTGGGTTTTGAATTGTTTCTTTGCTTTAGACAATGAGTAGGGAAATTAGCTTGTGTTGTTGTAGAATTCAAGATGAAGTCAACAGGTATTCAAAATGTAATATCACTGCTTTATACGCTGAGAGATTTATTAAGAAAAAAAATGATGTCCTGCTAGAAAAACTAAATATTCAGTACAAATTCAAACCCGTAAATACTAGGGTTAATTTTCATAAGGTAAACTATCAGAAGAATTCTAGCTTGTGTATTTTCTTCTTTCAACCTGTTTGTTGATTTTTTTTTCTTCTCTTTTTAGTTGTTTGTGTGTTTTCCTTAAGTTCTAGTAGGTTGATAGTTTTATTTATTTATTTATTTTTGCAGGTTACTTGCAGCTCTATCTAGAGATCTCCTGGTTGATTTTATACCGTAAGTTCTTTCTATTTGAATTTAATATATCTCGTAGGATTTTCCCTGTCGCTAACTGGTTGTGGAGGCATCTAACCTTAAAATTTCTGCTCTGTTTGTTCCTGATTTTATAACTTCTACATAAGAAGAGAATGCCTAGATTATTGTTTACAATTTCCTAACCCCTTATAAATTTCTTTGAATTTGTACTATGCCAGAGTTGTGGTATTCTTAAATATATATGTCTCTATAGTTTGTTATATTTATGACTTATGTCTTGTGTATTGGAGCTTTTGCCAGCTTTATGCCAAGGATTGCTGATTCTTTAGTGTCTCTCCTGGAAACGGGTGCTGATAGGGAACCTGAGATAATTGAGCAGGTCTAGCTATAATTTCCATTTTTTTTAATGTATTTTTGTTAGCTGCCTCAAAATCATTAAAATTTTCAATTTTTGGCTGATGTTATGCAGATTTTTACGTCATGGTCATATATTCTGATGTACTTGCAAAAATATCTAGTACGTGACCTTGTTTATGTGCTCAAGTAAGTACATTTGTACTAGTATGATTTAATTTGTGCTCCCCAAAGGTGTTTATCTTATCAGAATCTGGTTGGTTTTCATTGTCACTGTGATGATTACATGTTATCTGATACATTTGTGTAGATTTTTTCTGTCATGGAGCTCGCTGTAGCAATTAGATACTGGAGACCTCATTACATTTTTTTTCCTGTGAAGAAGCCTCATTACATATTTACTTACCTACAAACCTACATAACATATATACTTATGTGGCCTTCTCAAATTTTTTTAAGGGTTACATTAAAACTACGATATTATCCCAAGGAGTACGTCCAAGAATTTATGGCAGAGGCAATATCATTCTTGTTTAGGAATGCACCAGCTGAGCAGCTGCAGGAAGGTAAGACCATGCTTTATTGTCTAAGTTTGTCCAAATGGAAAAATTAGCCATTTTTATTCATATGTGAATCATGGCTTAATTGATTCCCCCACAATCAAATATCAATTTTTAGGCTGAAAGAGCTCAAGAAATATTCAACTCTAAATTTCAGAAGGTAGATTGCCTACAATGACTCAAAAGAGGTTATTTATAGTAGCCTTTAGTTTGTGGTTTATCAAATGTTCACATAATGTTCACATTGATGCATTCTTTCCAAATAGTGTCCTAAGTTTTAGAATGTTCTTTCTTTGTAACCTTGTCACTTCATGATTACTAAGTTGATTTTGTTTAAATTTTTCATGGTGCTTTACTTCCACTTCTTCATCATTTTTCTATTCCCACATATTTTTCATTTGGTTATGAACTTCACTTATATATGTTTTGCATACTGATATACATGTGCCAGACATTTTGGCACATTGGAAGTGACATGGCACTAAAAGGCTGGTAAGGTTTGGGTTTTTAGAATTGGCTGAAAATAGACAGATTGTATGTGCATATTTTCCTTTGGTTCTTTGACTATTGTGTGATTGGTAAATAGTATTTATGTGACTTCAACTAGTTGGTATATAGCATGGCCAAAGTTGTCTTCTAATGCACTTGCGTTACTCTAAGCTGACTAATAAATGTTTCTTGGGATTGTAACAGGGATTAAAAAGATCATGACTGAAGTCATAAAGAAACCATTGCCTGACAGGAAATGTGGCATCAGTGCTTTACTTTTTTATGTTATGAGAGGGGCCTCATCAAGGTTCCACTCAAGAGCAGAGCGAGTATTGCAGTTATTGATGGACGATTCAATATTTGGTATTAATGATTTCAACTTTCTTGCATGTATTTCATATCTTCATTTGTGTGTTTCACTTCTAATTTATACATTTTTTTAGTCCCACAAGATTCTTATGACAGTCTTTTCTAGTTTCTTTCTTAATGTCATTGGATCTCTATTTTTCTGCAATTGATTGTTATGTAAGATTTGCTCCAGTTACTATATATACTAGTCGCAAACCCGTGCTACGCACGGAAACCTACCTATTTGTGTAGCAGACTAAAATAATTTTTATAAAATCCTACCTTGATTATGAAACTATACTATCACATAAATTATTCCAGTCTTTTATGTTTAAATGAAATTCAGAGATAAAAACTTCCAAAATGTCAAAAAATATTAAAGAATAAAAAGATTCACTATCTAGAAATTATTGAAACAAAACAATATATATATATATATATATATATTTATATATATGTGACTGCGCAATAGCGAAACAAAAGAGAAAGATGTGTTATTTTCAAAAGAATGATCCATGGTTATAACTGTTGAAATCTGCCAAAAAAACCCTCCCAAAATATCGAATGTTAAACTTCCAAAAGGACAAGAAATTAAAGAGTCAAAATACTCAAAACCTACAAATTATAGAAACATTGTAAAAAAATGTGACTATAATGTTACGTTTAAAAATAATAATTCATCACTATAGTTGTGGAAATCTGTCAAATAGTTTCAATATCGCAAAATAATATCTCAAAAATTCATATGTTAAAACTTCTGAAATGCCAAAAAATATTAAAGAAAAAAAATGTGGGTTACTTAAATAAAATAATCAATGGCTATAAAAATTGGAACTATCTTACATGAAGTTAGCTCTGGAGAAGTTCATCATGTTGGGATCGTGAGCCATGAATTGGTTCGTCAATTGTTGCTTTTGGATCTCATCTTCTCCGCAAATAGTTTTTGGTTTACATGTTTGTATTTTGGGTTTTAGGTCTTCTACCCAAGCAGTTCTTAAATAGAAGAAAGTAGAGATGTGGGAGAATGTTATTGTATTTGGCTAGAAGTCTAACTTGCATTAGGTTTTTTTTCATTAATTAATTATAATATTTATTTAATATAGGACTAAATTAATGAGAATAGCTAAGAAAATTATCTTATTTTTGTAGTGATATTTTATATTTTAATACTGGGATTTAAAATAAAAAAATCCATAGCACTCGTTTTGTACTGCCAAATCTATTGTATTTTAGTTTAAATTCTCTGCACTTGCAATTGTGGGAATCTTCGACGTATATTTAATCAGGTAAAGTCTTTTCCTACATTGAATTAAATTGGGTTGTACATATACAAGTGTTTACCGGATTGAATTATTTTTTTAATATTTATTTAGTAATGCTGATGTGTAAAATTGTGGAGATAATTTATCAATGTTTGAGTTTGAATTTAAGCTGGAGTTGTTAGCTAGAGAGATAGAGTTTCACTTCCTATTAAATTTGGATTAAACAAAAATAATTTTATTTAAATAAAATGATAGTAATTTTATTTAAATATATTATGCTGACGTGGAAAATTGTGAGAGCCTCAGAGGCTTCGGTTTTATATATATATATAGATGAGAGAGAGAGAGAGAGAGAGAGAGAGAGATCCATTTAGAATTGTGCTTTACAACTATAACATTTGCACGCTGTAGTATGGCAAACATTTGTGTGCCGCTGCCAACACAAATGTTTGAGTTTTGTTATAAATTTCCATTTACAATTATGCAGCACAATTAAAATAATACATACTCTAATGATTTACGGCGACAAATACCTGCTTACGTATGCATCTCTATGGGTATTTGCATGATCTTACATATGTTAGGTGAGATCTGTTAAAACTGTATGATTTATACCACTTTCTAACTCAAAATATTCACTGGACTCCAGTTGGCAAATCCATATAAATCCACTATTAGATGTATGGTTCTCATCATGCCTGTCTTGCTTTCTATGTATCAAGCTGACCTGCATGAAGCGTTGTTCCATGTACATAAAGAAGGTTGAATTTATTGAATGATTATCTAAAAAGGTTGAATTTTATTGATTTAGTGGGTATTGAAAGCATACTTGATTCTTGACATGCATAATGAACTTAAAGTAATATTTCATCCAACAATGAAGATTAAAGATTTTTGTTTTGGATAATAATGAAGATTAAGAATTTTATCTATAGGAATGCTGTAAATTAATTTTATGCATGTGCTTTGGGGCATGAGCTTGCCATAAACATTTTAGATAAATGATAATATTTCAATTAACATTTATCTTGGACATGAAAAGCATTGTCTCAAATGAAAAAGGGATAAAATCTACAGCTGAAAGGTGAATGACAATATCACATTTCAGATAAGATAGAATTGTAAAAAGGATACATTATGTAGTTGGGTTCCATCAATTTGGCATTTAGGCCTATTTGAGTTGGTCAAGTTGGGCTTTAAATATTGAATTTTTGGAATAGGATTTTTGCAGCAGAAGCCAAAACAGTTTTAATAAACATGGATAAGATTTCGGTCTATGAGAGAAAGGATGGACCTTTAAAAGAATTATAAATTTGTTCGACTATGTCTAGAGAGGTGATTGATGTACATTTCATAGGGAAAGTGTAAGTAATTATAGAAATATAGGTACCATATCTTATAAGTTACTATAATTATGACATGCACCAGACCTTCCCCTCCCCCTCAACCCCCCCCCCCCCCCCCCCCCCCCCCCCCCCCAAAAAAAAAAAGGTTACAGAGATATATGTATTCATAACCATGATAATGAAATTAGAAACCTCCTTTTTAGCAATGAAATCAGCATCATCATTAGTTGATCCTAGTGATAATGAAGTTTATAGCATGATATGTCCCAAAAGAAGAAACACTATCTCATGTCTCATCCATCAAATGAGCATATGGCTAAGGGCACGAATCAATACATCCTGCATGAATCAATACATTCTGCGCTTCATCAATGACAATGCAGTCTTTAGCATGGTCTGAAAATGGCTATCAAAGAGAACTATAGTATTTATTTATTTGGATTTAGATATTAATTATGTTATTGTTAGTGTGTTAACAGCAAGTATGTAAACCAGTAGTTTGTGAACAACTGCAACATAAGAAAGAAGTGTGCTTTATGGAGCAGATTATGTAAGCACTTGGACATTACTTGTTATCTACTGTGATGAAGAAGAGAGCTTAAAATTTATGAGTGGAATAAGGAAAAGGGGGAGGAAAAAAAGAAAGAAAGAATCAAGAGTGGTATAAGTCTTGTGAATTTTGATTTTTTTTTTTGGGTAGATGATAGGTCTTGTTTTAGTAAGTGATTTTCTGAGTTTCCTGTAGTCTCTATACTACTGCCGAATTTTGCTCCGAGTGTTTAATTTAAAAGCCTACTCTGTGTTTTTTTCCCTCACATGCTTGTAATCATAGTACTCTGCATTAATTTGTTTACTAGAATTTGCCAATGAGCTCTAGCTCAACTAACACCACCTCTTACAAGTGCTAGATGGAGGGTGAGGTCATGGGTTCAAAGCCCACCGGGTTTTTGTAACTTACCAATTAAAAAAACAATTACTTGAATTTGTAGGTCAATGGTCGTGTTACTATGTAGGTTGCATAATTTACAAGTTCATGGTTATGAATCTTTCTAAGACTCTGCCTCTGTCCTCCTTTCAGGTTCAGATGCTGTTGTTGAAGTTATAATTACTGCTTTTCAAAGACTATGTGAAAACATAGAGCCAAAGGAGTTGGATTTGATGTGGAAATGCTTATATGAGAAAATTACTGAGTGTGTAACTAATCGATGCATTTTGCATTTAAGACGTCTATTGTTGCTGCTTATTTCCATTGTTCAGATCCACAATGGACAAATAGTTTATGGTGAGCTGTATAATATTTGTATTTACTAGTGTTTCTTTTTACATATCAAAACTAGTGTTTCTTTTTTCTTTTTAGAAGTGCTGTAAAGCAAGTTGATTTGAGTCAAATATTTGGCTACTCAAGCTTGGTTAGTTTATTAAATGTGATTTTTGATAAGGGCCATAAATCCAAATTTCAATTGAGCTTTACACTCTGTTTGTTTTGAAGTAAAATATTTTCAGTAAAACATTTTACATATTTTGCCATATTTGTTTTGAGTAAAATATTTGGTTAATTGTAAAATATTTTCAGTGAAATTTCAAACCCAATGCAAAAAGTTGTAAAATGTTTAAGCTTAAAAAACTGCATAAACGTTTTACACATTTTCAGTGTCACTCTTGACTATTCTTTAGCCTTTCTCACTCATAGCTCGTCTCTCCCACAAACCAGACCAGCCACTCATCCCCAGACCCACCATTGTCGGCACCACTGATCACTAGCTCCACTGTCACCAATTCTCAAATTGGTTCTCAGGTTTGTGACCCAACTCTAGTCTGACCCAAACGCAAAAGCCACCCAGCGGTTCTAAGGTTTGTGACCCAATGCACATGCCACTCACCTCTCTCTCGCCAATTAGCTTCTCAAGTTCGGATCTGGGTTTCTAGATTTGTGGGTTTTTGGTTTTGAAATCTGGATTCGTGGTCTAATGCTAAGATTTTTGGGTGGTTTTTTTTCGGATCTGGGTTTGTGGGTTGCTCGTTTTGTGGTGGTTATGGCGACTTTGGTGGTGGACTTTCTTGGTCCGCTGCCTCCAACAGCGTGTCTGTCTTGATTGGCACTTTGGAGTTTGATTACTTCAATTGGTTGCTAGTACTTGTTATACATGTATCTGTGTGTGTGTTTTGACCGTTGAGAGTGGAATTTTGTTTTATTTTCTGAATTTGGGTGGTTGGTGATGGTTCAGCAATGGTGTGCAGCTGGTGCTTGCATTTGATGGGTTTTGAGAAATATGACATTTTTATTTATTTTTTTTATTTTTGGTGAAACAAACACTGGAAAATAATTTCTACAACATTTTCATGTAAGCAACCAAACATTGTAAAATGAAAACAATTTCAGCATTTTCTTGTAAGCAAAACCAAACACGGTAAAATGAAAAAGTTTTCCTAAAAATATTTTCAGTGTAAAATATTTTACTCCAAAACAATTGGAGCTTTAGTAGTTTGACTTTACTAAAGTAGACAATCAATTGGTGCTGATCCTGATAATAGGTTGCTTGAGATCGGTTCTTATTGGTTTTTGAGCCATGTAGTTCATCTTTCAAGTATCACTTCACCCAATTTATCTTGAGTGGAGCCTGAGTAGCTTGGTTTGTTTTATAGCCGTACGTTTTAAGTTCAATTACTGTAATAATGGCAATTGCATATTTGTGTACTTCTTGTCCTACCAAGCTAAACTACTATGATGTTGCACAGATTACCAATCATTACTTGAACATGTGGGCTTGCTTGTGCAAAGGTTTGTTGTGCCTTCTGACTTGGTGAAGGCAGAGGATCATCAAGAAGAAGTTGTTGATAAGGTTCTAGAATTGATTGTATGCATTCTCGATGGGCTCCATAGTTCTAATGATATGTCAACTATCTCAAGCTGTTCATTGCAATGGGCTCCTGTATTTAAGTTAAGGAACTCAAGGTAATTCCTAGTTTGGTGCCCCCCTGCCCCTACCTCTTTCCCTTTTCTTAATATCATTTGACATAGATTGTTAGGCTTGTGTTGCAGTTTGTTGACTTTTATTAGAGAACTACTACAGAAGGACCCTTGCATAGTAGATATCTTCAGAGTTAACATCTTAAGGTAATGTTATATGTTTGTTTTTTCTGGGATGCAATATGGTTCTTTTTATAGGACAGTCTTGATTTTCTTATATAATTTTCAGTGCTTTGAATGATATGGTAGAGACTTCGGAAGAAGTTATGTATCTATTACTGTCCTTCTGTGAAATAATGGAAGCGAAGCCGCAAGGGTCCGACATTTTAGTCGGCACAGTTGGAAAAGGAACTCCAAAGATTCAGAGTTGTTTGCAGGAGGCTGTCTCTGATTGGATAAGGGAAATAAAAGAAATTGTGCGCGTAGATCCATCATCAACTCATATTCATGAGACTAAGTTGGCTCTGCTGTGGGGAATCATTAGATGCTATCCTCAATTGATTGATATCCAAAAGAAATCATCCTGTTTAATGGATTTGATAGATGCACTCAACCAGCTACTGATGATGGAAGCTGGTATGCAGTGTTCTGTATTATTCAGATTAATTTCTTGCTCTATATGCACTTTGAAACACTGTGTCTGTTCACCTTATTTTCAAGTGAGGATAGTGGGGGTGCTTGGCAAATCTCGAAATTAGTTTAGTTCTGATGCAAGCTGAACCAAAACAGTTTGTTTTATATCAAGTTTGTCTAGGATCAGCTTGGATCTAGTATTAATAACATATGCATTTGTAAACTTCAAATTTAAAACTAGTATGGTGAGAATATTCATGGGAAAAACATCAAAATTTTAAAACTTGATTTTGTAAAGAAGGTATGCTTAAAAGAACTAAAAGTTCAACTAGTTTATTAGGGATGATATATGGTCTCATTTTGAATAAAAAAGCTACCAATCTTAAAACAATTAAAACCAGTTAAGTTGTTCTTAGCTGGCCTGGTTCTATGATATGCTAAACACCCTGAATATATAATGTCTATCTTGGTTTTTCATATAAGCACTAATGCACTTGATGGGACCCGTCAATGTCTTGTATCTGTACTTTATGGGACCCATCAAAGTGTATTGTGTCCCGCACTTATGCATTTTATGGATCCATCAGTGTTTTATATCCCAGGGAGGATATTCTAATAATGCCTTTGTGATTGTTTCTGTTTACATTTTCTTCCATCTTTTCACCATATCCACAATGCTTGGCCTTCTCAATGAATTTTAAATGCTCACAACAAGATAAGCAAATGGTATTCTATTTAGTAAATAGCACTTTTCTCATTTCCTGTTGTACCATGTTATGCTGTCGTCTCTCTTAATATTCATCTATATGTTATTCATTCAGGCTGCATAGCTGGAATTTCTAAACAAACTTGGCAATGCCTAATTGGTGCTGCTTTGAGTTCTTACAACAAGTCACATCTTGGTAAAGAATCTGACTCTGAAGAGACAAGCAAATTTTTGCATCTTGCGAAAAGATACAGATCTTCTTTACCAGTATTGTCTGCTGTTGCTGATTATTTGGATTTTGTGTATGGGTAAGTTGACCTGTGTCAATAATTGATTACATATTAATATATTATTAATCTAAATTCTTACCATTGTTCAAATTTTAATGCTTGTTGATTGTTGGCTATGTTAAAAACTCCACTTTTCTAAATTCTTGATGTTACTAAAATGTTAGGCCTACATCAGAAGCTGTCAACAGCAATAGAATGTATCATCAAGAACTTGCTGGTGAGAAGGTTGTGGATGCAGTAAGCATATTTTCTGATAATCTGCGCCACTCAAACAAGGAGATTCGCTTCTCAACTCTTAGAATATTGTGTCACTATCAACCTCTGGGCTGTGTGGATTCTACAAATGATCAACCGGCTGCAAAGAAAATGAGAACTGAAGTTTCTCAGAATTCCCTTGTGGAAAGTCAGGGTATTAATGTATGTGTCTATTTTCTTTCTGTTCTTGTTGTTTGACACTATATCAAACTAGATGATCCTGGGCTGATTTTCCTTCAAATATCAGGTTATTCGGTTGCTTTTGTCTATTGAGGAAACTCCTCTTTCAATTTCTACCAGCAGGAAAGTTATCCTATTGATTTCTAAAATACAAATGTGCCTCTCAGCCGGCAGATTACCTGATGCCTATGCGCCCCTTGTTTTGAATGGGATAATTGGCATATTGAATAACCGATTTAGCTGTCTTTGGAATCCAGCAATAGAGTGCCTTGCAGTCTTGATGAGCCAACATTTTGGACTTGTAGGGGATAGATTTCTTTCCTATCTTGGGCAATACCAATCCATATTTCATACATCTAATGAAGCATATGAAGGGAATTCTAAAGCTTACGAGTCAAGTGGTATGTGACCACTCGAGTTTTGATATTATTATGCATCATTTTCTTTATTTTACCATATTGGTAGATATTTATTTTGACTCAGCTGCTGTTATATTGCGCATGTTTTAGAATAATAAACTGGTTATTTCCTGAGTTATCTCTTTCTTGAATCCAAAATTCCTTTGGAAGTTCAGTTTTTAACCTAGTTTTTTTTTTTTTTTTTTCCAGATCTTGTCAAGCATTTTAATTCGTTTGTATATCCAGGCTCTGAGAGCACTCCTTGTGCAACAGTATTATCCTTGTTGCTCCAATCGTTACAAAAGATTCCAATTGTTATTGAATCTCAGTCTCGAGAGTTTGTACCTTTATTCTTAAAGTTTCTTGGCTATGATTGCAATGTTCTTGCAAGGTAATCATCTGCAGGATCTTATGCCTTTTATTGGATATACTTTGGACTCAGTGAACTAGCAAATCTTTATAACCTATCCCAGTAAAAGTTGGTTTTCCTTTTAATGTTGTATTGCAGCGTGGGAATCTTCAATTCACATGCTTGTAAAGGCAAAGAGTGGAAAGGTGTCCTTAAAGAATGGTTGAACTTGCTGAAAGTAATGCGGAACCCTAGGTCTTTCTATCAGAGCCAATTTCTTAAAGAGGTTCTGCAAAATAGGTTGGTGCAGTGTTTCAATGATGTAATGATATATATATTTATTTAGTGCTCATCTTTTCTTCTATTTTTTGATTTGTTTGATTTAGATCTCAGCCCGGGTGCACTAAGTTCTTTATCTTGTTTTGCTTTTCCTTGAATCTTTTGGATGTTTCTATTAGGCTTTTGGATGAAAATGATGCTGAAATACAGATGAAGGTTCTTGATTGCCTCTTGATTTGGAAGGATGATTTTTTGCTCCCATATGATGAGCATCTTAAAAAGTTGATAAGCTCCAAATATTTGCGAGAAGAACTAACAACATGGAGTTTATCCAAAGAATCTAATCTAATTGAAGACCAGCACAGAGCTTATCTGGTTCCTATAGTTATTCATCTTCTAATGCCAAAAGTCAGAAATTTGAAGACACTTGCCTCTAGAAAGGTATATCTAATTTAGATTATATGATGGTCATTCCTTTATGCAATCTTGTTAATATCTGGCCATATGTTTTCCTCACTTTTCATTCAAAATCTCATCTAATTTACTCAATATGATTTACCTTTTAATGCAGAATGCAAGCATTAATCACCGAAAGGCAGTCCTGGCTTTCATTGCTCAACTTGATGTTGAGGAGCTTCCTCTTTTCTTCGCGTTGTTAATAAAGCCACTGCAAATTATTTCACAAGAAGCTGATAGTACTGCTTGTTGGCTTTGGACTTCACCTGAAAATTTTATGGATCAATTTCAGGCATTTAATTTCTTAAAGTATTTCACCGTGGATAATATAACAGCTCTGTCTTGGAAGAAAAGATATGGTTTTCTGCATGTGATTGAAGATGTTCTTGGAGTTTTTGATGAATTGCATCTTAGACCTTTTCTTGATCTATTAATGGGGTGTATTGTTCGGCTATTGGGAAGCTGTGCATCAAATATTGACGTTGCAAAGTGCAATGGATTTTCCTCACTTGAAGATCATTCTAGTGCTGGCCTAACTTTACTTGAGAAAGATGGTGCTCCAACAAATCACGTCCTGGTACTATGTTTATCAATTTGGGTGCTGAATCTCAAATACTACTAAAAGTTTTATTGTCATAGTTGATTGATAACTCCCCTAATCTTATACTTTGAAACTAGGTTGGTTAAAATCTAGAAAGCATGGATACTTCAAACTCTCTGTATTTGATACGGATCTCTTGGATGCCAAAGGACACTTCATTAACTTTCTTATTTTTCTCTTCCTCTCCCTCACTTATGATCTCCCTATGAAAGTAATAGCTTTTTATTTAGTTTCATTATTGGGTAAAATTTAAAACTACCCTTGAGTTTTGGGCTAGTCAGTTACTACCAAAACACAAAAATATCCAATTTTCTCCCTAAGCATAAACATCACTAACACCATTTGAAAATGCCCCTGCTTCTACATCCTTTCCATCTCTAGCTGTTATTTATCAATCATTGGCTACTCAGAAGCTCCCTCGTGCATATTATTTCCATAATACAAGACTTGAGTAGTCAAGACAAGCTGTTGGAAGGATGCAGAGAACTTGGAGGAGCATGGAACTTTAAAATGGTGTTCAGTGCCGTTTGTGCTTTGAGAACAAATTTGATATTTTTGAAAAGTCTTGATAGTACCTAGTATTAGTGCAAACCTTAGGATAGTTTTAGTATGTCGCCTTTATTATTTAGTTGTATTTTACACTTTTTAGCATTTCTACTTTATCTTTTAAACCTAAAATTAGAGAATAAGTGCCTACAAATATTTATTTATGTATTTATTGAAGTATTCATGCTGTATCGTGTTCTAAATTTTAGATTGACATATCACCATGTTTGTACTGTATTGCATACATGTGCTGTATCTGTATTGGTGCTGTCTTGGTAATACCCATCGTAATAGTGCTTAATATTGTCCCAATATAGTAAGATGGCCCGTAGGGTCAATATCTTCTTTATCAGCCAATGTTATTGACTTGTAAGAGCTCTAGGGAAAGCTAGTGTGCTTTTTTGTTATGTTGTAGATGAGAACATGGCAACTTATTAATAAAAATTTATGGTCAACGTGCAGACTAGCAGTGCTATGAAGCAGTTCAAAGATTTAAGGTCTCTTTGCTTGAAAGTAATTTCTTTTGTCCTCAATAAGTATGAAGATCATGAATTCGGTTGTGAGTTCTGGGACCTGTTCTTTGCATCTGTGAAAAATTTAGTTGACGGTTTTAAACAGGAGGGTTCCAGTAGTGAGAAGCCAAGTTCATTATTCTCTTGCTTTGTTGCTATGAGTAGAAGCCACAGGCTTGTACCACTGCTAAGTAGAGAAACAAATCTTGTTCCAGATATATTTTCAATACTTAGCGTCAAGTCAGCTTCTGAAGCTATTGTATCATGCGTTCTTAAGTTTGTTGAGAACTTGTTGAATCTTGATAGTGATTTGGATGATAAAGATGATACTGCAAAAAGAGTTCTACTTCCAAACCTTGAGGCACTTATCTGCAGCTTGCATTGCCTTTTCCTAAGTGATAGTGCCACCAAGAGGTATGGATAGTGTTTTTGGTGCATTTATTTATTTATTTATTTATATTCACGTGCTTTTGCATGCATCAGACTCCACATATGCAAAGGATGCTTCCATTCACGCTATTGGAATAAACTATCCTCAATGACCCAAGTGTCCAAGATTTTGGAAACAGACTAATGTGTTCTTTGTCACTTGTTATTGTCATAAAATTTTGTACAAACCACACTCACATCCGTCTTGTAACGTGAATTGAAAATTATCAGTTTTAGTTGAGAGTCACAAAAAATACTGACAGATCTAGTCAGAATTAACATGTTTAAACCACCATTTTCCCTTCTATTTCTGGTTATTCTGCATATGCATTATGTTTACGAATGTATGTACCTTTAGCGTAAAAAGTATTTATGGAAAAGGAAAAGCTTCTTATTAAAGATATCCTCTTTATGACATATCCTTTTTTGGTACCAGGAAATTGGTCAAATGTCCTGGGGAGAGAGACATAAGAATTTTCAAATTACTATCGAAGTATATAAGGGATCCATTGCTAGCAATCAAATTTGTAGATATCTTGCTCCCATTTTTAGCAAAGAGAGCTCAAAATTCTGGTAAGAATATCTCATGAAACATAAGTTTGGTATTCTCTGTAACAGTCTTTAACTTTTTCTTCAAAATTCTATTTCTTCTTGCAGATCTTTGTTCTGAAGCTGTGCAAGTCTTTCGAGATATTATACCAGTGTTAGGGAGCGACAGTACTAAAACAATTTTGAATGCTGTTTCTCCACTACTTACTTCTGTTGAACTGGATATGCGTTTGTCTATTTGTGATCTACTTGATTCTCTTGCTGATGTGGATCCTTCTATCCTGTTAGTGGTAATACCTGTATCTTCAATTATTTTTACATATAAGTATTGCTTTATGCCCTGTTTGTTAAAACATTAACATTTTTTAGAAAATTATCTCATTTTCCTATGTTTGGTAGTGATCTTATAATAAGTTGGAAAATTTTCTCTTAGACTACCCTTATTTAGAATAGAGTTGTTTTCCAAAAATATTAGCAAAAAACAAATTTTTGGAAAACAACTCTATCTCACACCAAGTTAAATAAGGGAAGTTTTCCGTGACTCTTTTTTTTTTTCCTTTCTAATACTACCAAACATAGGAAAATGCAGAAAACGATCTTCACACAAGGTTTTCCATAAAACGAATAGAGCATTAATGGAACCTAATTGATTTCTGAAACCCATTTGTCCCTGTTGTCTACTTCTTTTGACTGGAATGTAGGCAAAACTTGTTCGTGACTTGAATGCAACCTCTGCTGCAGAAATGGGTGGACTGGATTATGACACTATAGTCAATGCTTATGAAAAGATTTGTGTCGATTTCTTCTATACTCTCCATGAGGATCATGTGTTGCTCATTTTATCACATTGTGTGTATGATATGTCATCTGAAGACTTGATCTTAAGGCACAGTGCTTTTAGGTCAATGTGTTCGTTTATTGAATTTTCTGCTCTAGTTATCAGCCAAGAAGGAAAAAGTCACCAAGTAGTAATTGCTAAGATGATTACTTCTGATGATGGGTGTTGGACGAGAGCATCTATTCAGCGTATAACAAACAAATTTCTTTTGAAGCATGTGGGGAATACATTGAGTAGAGAAACTCATATAAAAAAGGTATCAAGTTTCTATGATTCATCTTGTAGGAATTGATGATAAATTAACATTAAAAATACAGAGATAGACAAATGCACTTGCTTCTTCATGCATGCATGACTTAATAATAATTCAATTTGATATTTGGACCTATTTTCCATGCCTTTAAAAGGACTGTGCAAAGAGTTGGTGGCAGACAGAGAAATATCAAAAAACTTTTAAAACTTTTTCAGGATTAAAAATAATAATGATTATTTTAATTAACCAAAATTGCATAAATTAAATCCTTTGTATCATTATGTTTTTGTTTCAGGAATGGATAGATTTACTACGAGAAATGGTGTTGAAACTTCCAGAAGTAGCAAATCTTAACTCATTGGGGATGCTGTGCAGTAATGATGCTGAAGTAGATTTTTTCAATAATATTATTCATTTGCAGGTGAGTTTTCTGTGTTTTTTCCTCCTAAGGCTTCACATGTTTTTTGTGTTTATCATTATCTGAACTTTATTCATTTCATGTCTTACATGTGATATTAGAGTTGTTTATGTCTAATCTTCTTGATAACAAATCACCCTGCTCTATTGAAAGAATATGACTGGGAATGAATAAGGATAATCCTTTACATTTCTTTTCTCCAACATTGAGAGAAGCATCTTACGTGTCATGGTTGTAACTATTTGTAACAGATCTCAGTGTGCTATAATTTTTAATGAAATATTTTTATCATGAGTTTCTCCCAAGCAAGTAGACTTACCTCTGATGTATCCACATGTTCTTGCAGAGGCATAGGAGAGCAAGGGCATTATTACGTTTTAAGAATGTTATCAGTACTAGCAATATGTCGGAGGTAATTATGTTACTCTTTATATTCTCACTTCCTCAAAATGTGCTGCTAAGTACTGAAATTTAATGTGTTGCTATTTTGCTTCAGGGAATCATAAATAGGGTTTTTGTGCCACTCTTTTTTAATATTTTGTTTGATGTACAAGACGGAAAAGGAGAACATGTTAGAGGTGCATGCATAGAGGCCCTTGCAGCTATTTCTGGTCATGCGGAATGGAAGTCATACTATGCATTATTAGTAAGATGCCTTCGAGAGATTGCTCTGAAACCAGACAAGCAAAAGCTCTTATTGAGACTAACTTGCTCTATTCTGGACCAATTTCATTTTCTAGAAATTTCTGAGAGCCAAGAAGGCAATGACTCTTTCGTGAATGATTCTGATTCCATGACCATTGGTAGTGGTTCTTCAGCCATTTTGCACAAGTGTAGTACTTTTAATATTGCAACTGAGATACAGACGTGCCTGCAAAAAACTGTTCTCCCGAAGATACAGAAGCTACTGAATTCTGAGCCTGACAAGGTCAGCGTTAACATCAATCTTGCTGCACTGAAGCTACTAAAGTTGCTTCCTGGGGATGTGATGGACTCACTCCTTTCAAGTATCATTCATCGCATTGCAAACTTCTTAAAGAATCGTTTGGAAAGTATACGTGATGAAGCTAGATCAGCTTTGGCTGCTTGTTTGAAGGAGCTTGGGCTGGAATACCTGCAGTTTGTGCTCAGGGTTTTGCGAGCGACCTTGAAACAAGGATTTGAAATGCATGTATTGGGATACACTCTTAATTTCATCTTGTCCAAGTCTCTTTTAATACCCGTCATTGGGAAGTTGGATTACTGTTTGGGAGATCTCCTTTCCATAATAGAAAATGACATACTGGGAGATGTTGCCGAAGAAAAAGAAGTGGGAAAGATTGCTTCAAAAATGAAAGAAACAAAGACACGAATGTCTTTTAAAACTCTGGAATTGATAGCCCAGAGTATAACATTCAAAACCCATGCCTTGAAGCTTCTTTCACCTGTTACAACTCATTTGCAGAAGCAGATGACACCAAAACTCAAAACAGAATTGGAAAGGATGTTGAATCACATAGCTGTTGGTATTGAACGTAATCCATCTGTAGATCAGACTGACCTATTCATCTTTGTGTATGGCCTCGTTGAAGATGGGATTAAAGATGGAAACGGTCAAGGTGAACAATCATTGGTTGCAGAGGCAAGAAAACCTCCTAGAAAAGACATGAGTGGAAAAAGAATAACTTCAGGCCGAGTTGTGAATGTATCTTCACATCTTATTATTGTGTTTGCTCTCAGGATATTGCATAAACGAATAAGAAGTTTGAAACGGGACAAAATTGATGAACATGTGTTGTCAATGTTGGATCCTTTTGTCACACTTCTAGGCAACTGCTTAGGTTCCAGGTATGAAGATATTTTATCTGCATCCCTTAGTTGCCTTACTCCATTGGTAAGACTGCCTTTACAATCCCTTGAGTCTCAAGCTGATAAAATAAAGGTGGCAGTCTTGGATATTGCACAAGGTTTGGTATCTTCTAGCAGTCCTCTAATGCAGTCATGTCTAAGATTGCTAGCTGTGCTTCTGCGGAGTAGCAAAATTACCCTTTCATCAGCTCAGTTACATCTGTTAATTCAGTTTCCCCTGTTTGTTGATCTTGAAAGAAATCCTTCTAGCCTTGCCCTTTCTTTGCTAAAGGCAATTGTTAATCGCAAGCTAGTTGTTCCCGAGATATATGATCTTGTAACTCAAGTTGGGGAATTGATGGTGACAAGTCAAGTGGATTCAATTCGAAAGAAATCTAGTCAAATTTTGTTGCAATTTTTACTTGGTTATCAGCTTTCTGTAAAACGTTTGCAACAACATCTAGCTTTTCTGCTTTCAAATCTAAGGCAAGTATCTGCAAGTAAATTTTGGTTTCTTTTTATAAAAAATAAAAATAAAAATAAAAATTCCTTATTTTTCCTAAAATAACTTGACAATTCTTTCAGATATGAGCATTCAACTGGGAGAGAATCTGTGCTCGAAATGATTCATGCAATCATAGTCAAGTTTCCAAAAAAAAATGTTGATGAGCAATCACTGACATTATTTACGCATCTGGTGATTTGCTTATCCAACGATCATGATAATAAAGTTCGGTCCATGACTGGTGCTGCTATAAAGAAACTCATTGGGTGTGTAAGCCCACATTCACTTCATTCCATTCTAGACTACACATTATCTTGGTATTCATATTCGGAAGAGACACAGAAACTGCGGAGTGCCGCTGCCCAGGTAATATTCTGTGAATTTTATTCTGAGGTGGTTAATTTTATTTCAGTATACTCATGTAGCACTTAATGGTACTTCTCTCTCTCTCTCTCTCTCCCCCCCCCCCCCCTTTTTCTGGGACCACTACCTCCAAGTATGGTTGTAAACATGCTTAAAGTGTTAAGTTCTTCTGAATCTAGTTATTATCACTCAAAGTTACCTATATAGGGCTGATGTCAAGAACTACTGATAAATCGTCTTGACCATGTATTTTGCATACCTGCAGCTTTTTTGAAATTTATTGTTTGTAGAACTATTTGAAGTGATCCTCTCCTCTAATAATTATCTTATTTATCAAAAAGAAAATGTTTTTGTAGAGCTAGGAATATAAATTTCTTAACTATTCAGACACTAACACCCCCTTGTCTCCCCCACACTTACAGGTAAAACTGTCAATATAAGTGGGATACCTAAAGTTGATATAAAAGAAACAAAGACAGACAACCAGGCTCTTTTGACATGTTGTAGAACCATTACTTCAAAAATTTTGGGCAGTTATAAAATGGTCCAGCATGCATACCATGCACATACTAACGTAGAGTTCCAGCTTGGGTCAGCTGGTTTGGTTGGAGGCCAAACCAAGCTCAACCCAAGTTCTTAAACCTCAAATCCTAATGCAGTCCAGCTTGAACTTCAAGTCATGTTACTTAATCCAAACCAAGTTTTTGGGTTTGGAATAGCTCAATCTAGCTTGTAATTTGAGTCAAATTGATCTTCAGGCAGGGTGAGGTTTAGGTCATTGTAGGCTGGTAGTTAGTTTCATGTTAGAAAAATAATAATTTGAATTTTTTTCCTTATTAGCATTACCTGACAATATCAAAGGGGTACATAAGATAAATGATAATATTAATAATCGTCAATTACAAAATGCAAATAAAGACATCATAGACATGAGAGATATGTAAAAACCAAAGACATGGCTGTAGAAGAAAGTTAAATTACCTCAAAAAATACAGATAACCAAAGTCAAATAATCATGGGTTTATCTGAGCAGTAACAAATAACTGAATGAAATCACATAAACCGATGAAGCTACAGGTTAGCTTTGGATTGTAGGAACCACAACCCTAGCCCAGCCCAAACTAAATTAGTGATGGGATTTTCATCAAAAAGCTAACCTTGGCTTAGAAACACCAAATCAAGCTTGCCCAATTTCAGGATTGGCCTGGTTGGTCTGGGCTAACTTGTCTAAGCTGCGTGCTTACTAATCTTTTTCAAATATTTTTTGATAAGTAAGAAAAAATTTATTAAAAGAAAGGACTACTTCATTCAAAAAGGATGAAGTAGCCTAAAAAAAAATATGTACAAGCAATAAAAAAAAAAAAAAAAAAAATTATGTACCAGAGAAGAGAGAGTCTATGAAAAATGGAATGGAATAACTAGAAGTGAGTCCAAGCCCAAGACCAATCAAACAAAGTCCCCACAAACAACGCTACGAGATGATTCCCTGAACGCTCCAAATTCTCAAAAATATGATTGTGATGCTCCCTCCATATTATCCACATCACACACAATGGTACCAAGTTCCAAATATCTGACAAGCGCTTCCCCAACCAATTCCTCCACCCAGTTAACAAATCAAGCACCCTCTTAGGCAAGACCCAAGAGATTCCAAAAGATCTAAAAGCATCATTTCATAACAAAGCCCCCTCACAATGAATCAAAAGATGATCAACATCCTCTCCGCTACACCAGCACAGGCAGCACCAATCTCCTATTGAGAAACCTCTTCTCCTCAAATTCTTTCCTGTGAGAATCTTCCTCCATGTAGCCGTCCAATAAAGAAGGAAACCCGATGTGGAGCTTTCACCCCCCAAATGCTTCTCCAAGGGAAAGTGGAGAAAAAGATCCCTTCAAAGTCAAAGAACTTTAAAAAGAGTGGATGTTAAAATCTCCATTACTCTTGAACTTTCACCTCACCCAATCCACATCCTCATTTGAAGAAAAGCCCCCACCAATGCCACCTTCCAATCATTAAAATCACGTTGGAATTGCACATCCCAACTCCGACTTTCCCCCACACTCTGCCACACCACCAACTTCTTCACAGATGCCTCACAATTTGTAGCAATGAAAGTGGGAAAGCCACTTGAAGCGGCTAATCTAAACACTAACAACCATGCTAAAACCAAACTCTATTTCCCAAGCTGTGTTTATTAGTGGAAGGTGCTTTTACATTTCATTTGGATATGTAATCTTGCAGTGTTTATAGATTTGATATGGCCTCAGAAGGTGTTCTGTTGAGTATTATTAGATTAATAACAGTTCCAGAAGTGCAGTGGAATCTGTATTTTTCTGTCTCATCACATTTTGTTTCCAAACATTGTAAACTAGATTTAATGATCTGATATGATCTAATCCCCTTGTGTATAACAGAAATCCTTATAAATTTAGATGCCCATTCAAATTTCTTTCTTGTGTTTTAAAATATTCATAGTTTAGAGATCGTTGAACTTTTTGGTACAGGTCTTGGGATTATCAGTTGAGGTTATGAAGAAAGGATTTCAAAGATATGTCAATAAAGTATTGCCTGTGACTAGAAAAATTTTGCAATCTGCTGTCAATGTTGTCACTAATAGGCAGCTAGATTTTTCTGAGGAAACTGCTGTTACTTCCTGGCGGGAGACATATTACTCGCTTGTTATGTTGGAAAAGATGCTGCATCAGTTCCATGATTTGTTCTTTGAAAGTGATCTTGAGGTATGTCACTCTTCACATAATATTTAGTTGAGCCAATTAGTTCTACTTTTCCCTACTTGGCTAAGCCAGTGATCACTGACTGCGGAAGTTAGGCCTTGGTGAGCAGTTATAGCTGGGGAAATTTACTGTTACACATGTTGTTTGCTGACATGGGCTATTGAGTACTCTAGGTTGATACTAACTCATTGAATGGGGTACATTTAGATAATGTTCTGAAAATGACTTTTGTTGGTTGAACTTAGTGTGGTTGGTGGTCTAGTACAATCCAACTTTGAATTTCAGTATTGCTCATGAAATCTTTACATTATTAGTCTTAATGTACTCGCAACTTTTTTTTTTTTAATATTGTAGTGGTTGTGTAAAAATGGAGATGGTCAGTACTATGGGTGCTCAGATCAAAATTATAATCTCTCTTCATATCTTTTTAGAATAAAGTCGTTTAGGCTATCTAGTCATAAATCATATCCTTGAAAAATCCTCTGACAGGTCTAGTCATGGTGAATGATTTGTCTGATAAATATATGGCCAATTCTTTTTATTCCTAGTGTAACATAATGATCTTTTAAATAATCTGAAACTGAAAATGTATATTGTTATGAAATTGGCTGCCAACAAGGCAATTGTAATGTGATTGTCTGGTTAGATTGTGAAATTATTTTTCTGGATTCTAACCAAATTGGACATTCTTGCTTATCAAGTATCAACAATCCCTGGGTAGATGGATAAGGACTTTTAATTTTGAATTTTGTTGCTTTAAGCTGGTTTTGGTTTATGTTGACTTTCCTTAATTGTCTCTTTTTGGAACTTGATGATTGAAGGGTTTAGGGTTTGGCTTACCTATAGTAGTTTTTTAACTAGACATCTCCTTTTGTTTTAATGAGAAACAATCACATCCCCCACTAACTAATCCTTTGGTGGAAATTAAAATCCACTACCACATCATTCTCTCTCTAAGAAAAACTAACTAAATGTCCAGTTGAAAAAGTACTGGAGGTAAGCCAAGCCCAAAGAATTTACCGGATTTTAAAAAATAAATAAATCCCTTTTGGTTTCTTTTCTTCTGTTGTTTGTTTATTCTTTTGTATAATTTTCAGGATATCTGGGAAGCAATCTGTGAGATGCTTTTGCACCCACACGTGTGGTTACGCCACATATCAAGTCGCCTTATATCCTTGTACTTTGCCAATGTAATAGATGCTAGCAGAGAGAATCAAGAAAAATCACTGGGGACTTATTTTCTTATGAAACCAAGTAGACTTTTTATTATAGCTGTTTCCCTCTGCTGCCAATTGAAGACACCATTCAATGTTGATGCTGCCAGCAACCTCATAACACAAAACTTTGTGTTCACAATATGTGGTGTGCATTCTTTAATGGGACAAATGGAGTACTTAAATTCTCCAAATTTCTGGTCTAGCCTTGAAGAGCATGAGCAAGGCCGATTTCTTAAAGCTTTCCAATTGCTTGATTCAAGAAAAGGGAGAAGTGTATATTTCTCTCTTACATCTGGTGATCAAAAGGATCATGACCACTCGAAAGATATTCGATATTTGATCATTTCTTATCTGCTTAAAAGAATGGGAAAGATTGCCCTTCAGATGGACGCTATTCAGGTTTGTTTTCCAGATGTTGTGAAATTTGATTTGTTAGATTATTATAGATATTCCTTGAAAATTTCCACAAGATTCTGATTCCTATTCAGGCACTATTCATACTCTTGAAATCAACACACTTCTTTATCTGTTTTTACCTCCTAAAATAGTTGTTACTAATGATCTTTTAAATGTTTATGCAGATGAAAATTGTATTCAATTGTTTTGAAAAAATTTCATCACAAATCAGTCTGGATGATTGCCTGCATTATGCATATGAAATCCTTCTACCCCTATATAAAGTTTGTGAAGGGTTTGCTGGGAAAGTGATCCCTGGTGAGTTTGGTTCCCACTGTTCCACATTCCTAGTTTGATTCCATATATGAATAGTGATGCTACATTACAAATATATCTATATTCTGTCTGTATTGTTGCTCAGGTGCTTTGTTTTATTTCAAGTGTTAAGTAATCGAGATATGTGATGATGAATTATGCATCAAATTTTTTACTTTTTCCAGGAAACAAGGGATTTTTTGTTTACTCCTTTTCTTTAGGTGCTGAGCCTTTATCCACTGTTTATAATATAATCTTTTAAATCTTAATATCCTTTTAGCGGGTTACTATGTGTAAGCTTTGTTTTTTTTTTTTTTAATTCAAAATTGTTGCCTATTAAATTAATAAAATGGTTTTTTTTTTTTTTTGGGGGGGGGGGGGGGGGGGTTGGTTTCTTTCCACTGAGTTCGGATGATTAAATGGATGTCTATTATTAGGCATTAGCTGAACGTCTGAAGAATGTGTGACAGGGACTATACATTAATGTATTATGCCATCTCTATACTTTGATTTTTTTCCCCGTATTTGATAGTTTGTTAATTTGTATATGATTTGGTCAAAGCTTCCACGGAATTAATTTTTTAACTTCTGGGCTTAAATATGATATAGTAGCTTAACTGAAGCGGGGCTTTTTTCCGCATCGCACACACCTGCACAATCCTGCAGTGCTTCCATAATATGGTTATCTTTTTTACAGTCTCCTGAGGTGACATGATACGATATTATGGCTTGAATCATCTGTTGATGTGACTGAAATTTTCTCACAGAATATCAGATAGAAATTGCATTCTCTATGTCATGTCGTGTACATACTGTTTTTCTAGTGCAACCTAATGAATTTGATTTGTAATGTGTTTGCCTTGTCCTCCAGATGATATTAAGCAATTGGCGCAGGAAGTTTGTGAAACTCTAAGGAAAGTTCTAGGCATCCAGAGCTTTGTACAAGTTTACAGTGAGATCAGGAAGAATCTCAAGGCGAAAAGGGATAAGAGGAAACAAGAAGAAAAGATCATGGCCGTTGTCAATCCAATGCGCAATGCCAAGAGGAAGTTGAGAATTGCTGCTAAGCATCGTGCTAACAAGAAAAGGAAGATAATGACAATGAAAATGGGGAGATGGATGAACAACAAGAAACCAAGGACGATGTAAAAAAACAGGGGTAATATGAGATTGCATTCCAATCAACAGGCATGTGTTTGGGTCAAATCCCAAGCATCTATTGTAAAAATACATGATATACCCCATCCGATTTTTGGTAGCTTAGAAAAAATGTATATGATCTGTGCGTAAATATAATTTATTTTTTAAGCAAATGAGAAAATATCCAGCTGGGGTACGTGTTCTTTTTTTAAAACTGAGCTCCAGTTGGGGTGCATCATTTCTTCTATATTATCACTTATGAGTAATGACTACACATCAAAGTAGAATGTTAAAAAACAACGTGATGACAGCATAAGCCTATGGCAAGCCATTTGTTGAGGGCAATTGTTAAGCCTGTCTGGCAGATGAGTAATTCTCAGGTACTTTCGAAACACGAAGAATGGTAATCTTTTCTCTTATATTTATAGTGAGGTTTACTTATTAAATTCATGATAGAGGAAGCATCATTTCTCCATAGTTTGAGAGTAACTAAAAATTTTCCATAGCTTATTTCTCTTCAAAATTCGTAGGCCAAAATTTCACTTTCTATCCACTTGGAATATTATCTGATTAACATTAATTTACAGCCAGCAGATCTCTCTTTTTTGTCCTTTTAATTACGCTTATATGTTAACACTGGGCTTAAGGCTTGTATCTTCTATCTCGTAGCCACATTTTGTAGACCTATTAAACTAAACCAAGAGAATTTAGAAACAGAAAAATACGTCACCCTCGACAGAATATCCTTCAAAATTCATCCTAAAGAGCTACCTGGTCATCCTAAACAGTTATCTCGGTCATTTCCTTGCGTACTGTTGCCAAATAAGGCAAGAAATTTGCTTTTGCATTTACTCTATAAGTCCCAATAACTATCAAATCAAATGTATCTTGCCATTGCAAATCTCTATAAAACAAATGAGAATCAAACTCTTTATCCATGGGCCTAATACCAAGACAAGCAACCTTTGGATTTTTCAACCTACAAACAAGTTGTGAATCTTCTTAAGATTGCATCCATTTGCTTATAAAGTTGGTCTGGGAGTTTGAATGTTACCATAGTGGAGGTGTAGAATACCCCCCAACTTGACTAAGGTCAGTTTCCGAGGTGAGGGCAGACCTGAGAGGGTCTAACCACCCGACCCTATGCTTTTCAATAATTTTGGGTTTGGCAGCAAGCCATGATCGTAGCCTAACTTTGGGATAGCGGTGCTAGTCCAGGCCACAGGGCTCAAGCTTGGTATCGACAATAGGGTTCGAGCAACTTAGTATCAAGCCACGAAGGCATTGACTTAGATTCTGTTTGATCACACCAGCCTCACTTAAATTTAATTTTTTTGCTTCTAGAGTGGAATTGGTGATTATTTGATTTGTTTTGAAGGTGATATTATTTTATTTTATGATCATTACAAAGAAAATAAATAAAAGAAGATATAACATGGAAAGTTGCTTTGTAGGTTATTTATATATAACTTTTAGTCTTCATCCTTATCCGTTAGCAAAAAGGATAAGAGATTAAAACTTATTTGGAATAGACGTTTAAGTGTTACTGGAATCCTTTAGAGTTTCAGCCTATCTAAACAGATAAACCTTAATTTGAGGTTAATTGGGACATAAAGTCTTGGAAGCATATTTAAGCTTTATGGGCTTCTTTGAGACTAAGAAAATAAGTTTTAGTGGGTCTTAAACTCCAGCTCAAGTAGGAAACATATTTAACGTGTAAAGCTGAAGAGTAATCTTGGGTTTCTTGTGTGAAAGGTAGAGAAAGAGACTGCAAGATTACGAGAAAAAAAAATTCTGCATCCGTTTGGTCGGTGTGATCAGGTATATCTCTCTCTCAAAGATCTATGGGAATAACCTACGAAGCTAGTGTAGTCTATAGATTTGCATGATTATTCCATATGAACTCATGAATAGGTGTTTAGCCTTTAAATGTATAGTTACTGGAGTTCACGCAAATTTGGAGAGGTACTGAGTTCATAAACCTTGTAATCTATAATATTGTTTCAAGTTTCAAAAATTCCGTTAGTACATGCATATGCTTATTTGGATGCCATATGTGTATATATATATATATATATATATATATATATACGGTTGATATCATCTACAAGTATATGTTTATTTGGAAGTCAACTTGTACTAGGAGAACTTCTAAATAACATAGATATCTATGTATTCGGCTCATTGGAATTGGAATTGTTTACTGGGTATTGATTTTTGGAGTACTTGATAGAACAATTGAGTACTAACTTAGTCATAGTTTTAGAATAAGTTGTGAGATACGAATTTTACGAGTGAAATTTATATTTTCATTGCTACCAGTGCATCCATTCTTATTGAGTCATCTTATCCTTATTTAGGTTCTAGTTGACATTGATTCAGACAATTAAAGTGAAGTTTAGTTTAGTGACTAGAGGTAAGTGGACTTTAGAATATGACGTCTCCCAAGACATATATATATATATATATATATATATTTGCAAAAGTGAAGTTTCAAAATCTTATATCATTGTCAATGCTTTATACATACCTAAATTTTACTATTTCTTATATGTTTCTTTCAAACTGTATATGTTAAGAATGACTCAAAAACTAATATTTTTGAGAAAGTATTCATTATATAATATATGATTTATATTGACCATATTATAATAAAGTAAGAATGTTTTCAAGTGGTCAGCTAGACAATCTGCAACCTTTGCCAACACAGGGTTAAGTGTTGGTCTTTGGATGAAGTAGTGTTATTATGGTGTGGTACAGTGTTAGTGTTTGTCTTTTGGAGCTAGTGTTATTATTTGCTCTTTGAAGCCAGTGATGCCTCTTTGAGGTTATTGTGATTGTTTCCAATGGGAATCACCCACAGAGTGTTTTAGCAGTTTATGTCTTGTCTAGCTAACTTTTCTAAATTGAACTATTGATTTATTGTTGTTGGCCTTTATATAAACAATTTTTTCCCACTTATAAAGGCCAACAACAATAAATCAATAATTCAGTTTAGAAAGGTTAGCCAGACAAGACATAAAATGCTAAAACACTTTTGAGTGATTTCCATGGGAAACAATAATAATAACCTCAAAGAGATAACACTGGCTCCAAAGAGTAAACGATAACACTACACCGCACCATAATAACACTACTTCACCTAAAGACCAACACTTAACTCTGTATTGGCAAAGGTTGCATACTGTCTAGCTGACCACTAGAAAATATTCTTACTTTATTACAATATGGTAATCATATATCATATAATGAATATTTTCTCAAAAATATAGTTTTTGAGTCATTCTTAACATATATAGCTTGAAAGAAACATACAAGAAATAGTCAAATTCGAGTATGTATAAAGCACTGACAATGATAAAAGATTTTGAAACTTCACTTTTGCAAATATGTATGTATGTGTGTGTGTGTGTGTGTGTGTGTGTGTGTGTGTGTATACATGTCTTGAGAGACGTCATATTCAGAAGTCTACTTACCTTTAGTTGCTAAACCAAACTTCACTTCAATTGTTTGAATCAATGTCAACTAGAACCTAAATAAAGACAAGATGACTCAATAAGAATGGATACACTAAGGCAGCAATAAAAATATAAATTTCATTCTTAAAATTCTTATATCACAACTTATTCTAAAACTACGAATAATTTAGTACTCAATTGTTTTATCAATTACTCCAAAAATCAATACCTAGTAAACAATTCCAATTCCAATGGGCCGAATATGTAGATATTTATGTTATTTAAAAGTTCTCTCAGTACAAGTTGACTTCCAAATAAACATTATCTTGTAGATGATATTAACCCAATATATATATATATATATGGCATCCAAATAAGCTGATGCATGTACTGACGGAAGTATTTGAAACTTGAAGCAATATTATAGATTACAAGGGTCATGAACTCAGCGCCACTCCAAAGTTGCATGAACTCCAGTAACTACACATTTAAAGGCTTAACACCTATTCATGAGTTCATATGGAATAATCATGCAAATCTATAGACTACACTAGCTTCGTAGGTTATTCCCATAGATATTTGAGTGAGATATGTACATGACCACACGGATGCAGAATTTTTTTCTCGTAATCTTGCAGTCTCTTTCTCTACCTTTCACACAAGAAACCCTAAGATTACTTTTTAGCTTTACTCGTTAAATATGTTTCCTATTTGGGCTGGAGTTTAAAACCCACTAAAACTTATCGTTTTAGTCTCCAAGAAGCCCATAAAACTTATATATGCTTCCAAGACTTTAGTTCTCAATTAGCCCCAAATAAAAGATTATCTGTTTAGATAGGCTGGAACTCTAAAAGATTCCAATAATACTTAGAGCTTGTTTAGGATGAGCTACAAGTTTTAGCTTATTTGAATTTTTAGCTTCTTTTTGGTACTATTCATGAGTCTCATTGCACTTTTTGGTACTATTCATGAGTCTCATTGTACTATTCTACTAGCTTTTAACCTTATTTTCTAAACTTTCAGTAAAAAGTTTTTAGTTTCAGCCAAATAAGTTGTTCCCAAACATACTTTTAAACTTCTAATTCAAATAGGTTTTAATATCGTATCATTTTTTCTAACTGATAAGAATGAAGACTAAAGATTTTATATAAATAACCCACAAAGTAACTTTCCACGTTATATCTTCTTTTATTTATTTTCTTTGTAATGATCATAAAACAAAATAAGATCACCTTAAAAAAAAATCAAATAATTCACCAATTCCACTCTAGAAGCAAAAAAATAATAATAATTTAAGTGAGGCGGGTGTTACAATCTCCCCCTCTTATAAAATTTTCTTTCTCGAAAATTCAAAACATACCCTAATTTTGAAATAGCTGGGGATATTAGGATTGCATTTCATTTTTACACTCCCATGAAGCTTCTTCTATGGAATGATTCCTCCATAATACTTTGACCAAAGCTATAGTCTTATTACGTAGCGCTTGCTCTTTATAATCCTAAATCTAAATTGGAACTCCTCATAGGGCAAGTTCTCTTGAACTTGGAGTGGCTCATAACTCAAAATATAAGAAGCATCAGGGACATTCCTTCTCAACATGGATACATTGAATATGCTATGTAACCTTAACATAGCCAGTGGTAAGTCAAGCCAGTAAGCAATAGAACCAACTCTCTCCAAAATTTCAAAGGGCCCCACATATCTAGGGCTTAACTTACCCTTCTTACCAAACCTCATAACTCCTTTCACATTCATCAGTCCAATCAATGTTTGCATTTTTTTGTTTCTATTTAATCGAGTCAAAGTAGTTGCAATACTAGAAAATCCTTCCACGAACCTTCTATAATAACCAGTAGGGCCCAAAAAACTTCTAACCTTACTTACGTTAGTCAGATTAGCCCAATTAACTATTGCTTCAATATTACTAGGCTCCATTGTAATTCCATCTCTAGAGATCACATGCCTTAAGAACACCACTTGATTCTACTAGAATTCACACTTCCTCAATTTAGCATACAACTTCTTGTCCCTTAAAATTTGCAAAACAATCCTCAAGTGTTCCTCACGCTCTTCTTGGCTTTTAGAGTAAACCAAGATGTCATCAATAAATTCAATAACAAACTGATCCAAGTACTCATGAAATACCCTATTCACCAAATCCATAAAAACAGTTAGAGCATTAGTCAGACCAAAAGGCATCACTAAGAACTCATAATGACCATACCTAATTCAAAAAGTTGTCTTTGGTATATCATCCTCCTTAACTCTTAACTGATGGTAACCAGATCTCAAGTTAATTTTAGAGAAGACTTGAGTGCCTTGAAGTTGATCAAAAAAATCATCAATTTGTGGCAAAGGGTACTTTTCTTATGGTTACCTTATTCAACTCCTTATAATCAATGCACAACCACATACTACCATCCTTCTTCTTAACAAACAATACTAGAGCCCCCCAAGGGGAAGCACTAGGCCGAATAATGCCTTCATCAAGCAAGTCTTGCAATTGCTCCTTCTATTCCTTGAGCTCTACAAGGGACATTCTGTATGGTACTTTGGAAATTGGGCCAATACCAAGAACTAGGCCAATGGTGAACTCAGCCCCCTGTCAGGAGGTAATAAAAGTAAGTCCTTTGAGAACTCATTTGGAAAGTTTTTCACTACTAGAATGTCTGCAAATTTTAATTCTATTTTATCACCCTTTAAAGCACAAGCAAGGGACCCTTCATAACCCTTCCTAAGCAATTTTCTTGCTTGTATAGCTGAAACCAATAAAGGTGGTTTCACCACACAATCTCCCTCAAAGAAGAAGTCTGTTTCTCTAGGAATTCAAAATACCACTTTCTTCCCAAAACACTCTACAGAAGCATGAAAAGTAGATAACCAATCTATTCCTAATATCACATCAAATTCAAACATATCTAGCAATATAAGATATGCTTTTAATTCCCCCCCCCCCCCCTCAGAAACTAAAACATTATAAGACTTATAAACTTTGTTAGTATTCATTTGTTGTCCAGAAGGTGTAGCAACACATAATTCATAATTTAAACTTTCAAGTACCATACTTAGCCTTTGAGCAAATCTATGTAAGATGAAAGAATGGGTTGAACCAGAATAAAATAACACGTGTGCAAGTTGACTAGAAATAAGAAGTGTACCCGAAACCATTGAAGGGATGCCTCAACATCTTGTTTCGTCAAAGCAAAAACTCGACCTTGAATCTTAGGTTTTTGTTGGCTCCCATTTGTATTGGTAGCTTGTTGTTGAGGACTTTTTTTTTTGCCCACATGACATTACTTCATTGGCAATCCATGCCACATCAACATATTATTGATTTTTTTTTGGGTAAATAATAAGCTTATATCTCATTCAACTATATGGATTGGGCTCACATGGCTCGCGAGATTCTTACTTCAAGAGGCGGATTCATGGTTCACATTTCCTTTTCATCAATTGAGATCATAACTCATGACATCATCAACATCAACATATAGATCGGCCTTAAGCAATGAATCAAAACTCACAACCCATATTACCTCTCTTACACTCATGGCAAGCGGCTTATTCAATAAGAGCTTATATTCACACAAAATGATAACAAAACCCAAGGTACGTCATCTCATCTTCGGCTTGAACCAAGCTTATAAGTCTCTTTGAGGAAATTTTGGGAGTCGTAGTTTGGAGGGCCAAGAGATATGTTCAGTAAAGCTCTAGCGGTTTAAAGTTGATAAAAGAAACATGTTGCTTAGCATGTCTTCTCCAACTCCCTAAACTCGGACAAGTCCGTGTGTAGCGGGTAACATATGGTAAACATCTCTTATCACATAGCACTTTAAATTATAAAATTCTCCGTTACTCTTTTCCTAAAACTTAATATTCATCATATGACACATACTCAATATCTCCAGCTATCTAACTGCTGGGAAAATAACTATTCATTCAATCCCCAACTATTGTTATACAAATTTAGAAATTTCATTATATTATTTTACATAATCTCATTACTACTTTCAGCTAATATCCAACTCAAACACATGGCCTAATTTGGTTGGCTATCTTTAATTTCCAACTATATGCAAAATATTCATGATATCTCTCATTCTCAACTGCTGTCTGTCACAATCAAACCATATATTTCTCTGTTAGCTGCCAGAGCAGAGCATTAAATAGTCTTTTTCCTCATCAAGATTATGTCACAACATAATGAGACCTTGACTAAATCTCTAAAACTTTATTAACTTTCAACCAATCCTTCTATTACTTACTAAAAATGTGTTGTAATGGAACCTTACATCAAAAACACAAACATCCAAAAAATAAAACATTTCTAGCAGAACCCCAGCAGTGTATTCAGCACTTGACACCTAGCTGGAAGTGATATCACCAGCCATTTAATGCTGAAATCCCAGCTGCCAGCTGCTATACCCAAAATAGCAAGATACCCTTGAAAGAGATCTTACCATTTTCAGCCAAATCCATAAAATAAATGTTGAATGTCCTCTCTAGCAGTCTGAAATCACTCAACTAACCTGATTTGCATTTGCCCCAAGCAACAGCTGTCTTGTGGCAGCTGTCTTGTGACATCTTTTCTTGACAAATGTGACAGCTTTTCCTGACAGTTGTGACAGCTTTCCCTGATAGCTGTCACAACTTTTCCTGATAGTTGTCTTGTGGCAGCTATCTTATGACAGCTTTTCTTGACAACTTTTCTTAACAGCTGTGATAGTTTTTCCTAATAGCTGTCATAGCTTTTAAGATAGCTTTTAGGACAGCTTTTTCAAAACAGATGTAACAACTGACCCAGCAGCCTTAATATTATTGATTTTTCCTTATTTTGCTAAAACCAAAACCAACTAAAGTAACTACCTTTCTCTTGCTAAAATACCTTCCTTTCTGTACTTTTTCCCCAGCAGCTCTTACTCAAAAGAGCAAGAACACCTTAAAGCTAAACATACCATTTTTGCCCAAGTTTTAAGATGGATTTTCTGAAAATTCATTGTTATTTGGAACAGATTTTGGCTGAGTTTCTTTGCTAAAATACCCCCTTAAACTCAGCTAAATAGGACCCCTGATCAACATCTCAAAGAGGGGACACTAAGGGAGAAAAACAACTCTTTCACAAACCTCTCTATGCTCTTTCCCTAAACTCTTAATGAAGTTCTAAGATTTTAGTTTCCAAATTAGGAACAAAATTCTTCAGCCCTTAGCTCATAAATGCTTTTATAAGCCCTCATCCATCCTCCCAGTAGAAAAACCCAGCACTAAATCCCAGCAACATTGCTAAACAAACTACAGCACTATTACCCCCTCTTATATTCATTGTCTCACTCTCCATATTCAGAAAATACACCTATTTTACTGCTCCTATCTCCAAATACCTAAACACATCTCCATGCTCTTCTCTTACAAAATATTTCCTCTTGGAAAACAATCTCTACAACTTTCCCAGCGGTTATAATCTCATATTTTTACTATCTTTAACCACTAGATCTTTCATACTTCTATATATCATACATATTACAAATACTACATCCCATAAAACATCTCTTTCTCCACTTCTCGTACATAATCTCATACACATTTACTACACCGTTATATATAACACACTATACTCTTCTAAACTCCACTCTCATACTCTCTCACTCTGAAATTCTACTGTTTTGTTGCTCATAAACACATATCAATACTCTTCTATATCTCTTTTATAAAAGCTCTTCTCATGGAAGGCATAAACTTTTAATGCTAAAACCCTTCTCCTAAAAGGCACCAAGATCTCATATCAAAGCCCTTCTCATGGAAGGCACAAATCAATCTTACATAAAGCCCTTCTTTTAAAAGACATAAATACTCCATACAAAAACCTTTCTCATGGAAGGCAATACTATTCATAACTTCACAACAACTAAAAGAGCATTGTCAAGGAGAAAACTCATTTAAGTGCATTATAAGAGGGACAAGCTTAACCAGCCCTTACACACAACTGGACATACTCTCTCTTCTTCCAGTTGCGCTTATTTTTCCCCCTCAATCTTGAAGTTATCATGATAAATTGCCTCTCTACCGCTAGGGTCACTCTGCTGGGATATTATCAACTCACAGAAGTTGTACAGCTAGGCTACAAAACATACAAAGATAAGTGACTTTGCTTTGTTATCTTTAAACTTACATTATTGAGTACATGATTACTTCATATTTAAATACATATTACTTTATTCCAACTACTGTTACAACTATTAACCAAGGCTTAAACTCATTTAAATACATGATAAGAGGAGTAAACTTAACTAGCCTTTACCACTGGCATTCTGCTGGAATCTTATCAGCTCACTGATGCTACACAGTTGGAGCTATAAACCGTACAAAGATAAGTGACTTTGCTTCTATATTTTTAAATATACATCATTAAGTACATGATTACTTTACATTTAAATACATATTACTTTATTTTAACTACTAATCAAACCTATTATATTAAATACATATTACATATTTGTTCAACCATTATTGTGATTCTTAGACTTTAGCTTTAATAGTTTTTTAGACTTAAAAGTACACCGGTAGCCGTTAGACCACTTGGCCCAATGTTGAGTTCCAGGACGCAACTTCCCAAAAAGAACCTAGGCCTAGTAAGGTCACCCCTCCAAAGGACCACACGTGGTCGAGCAATCGAAAAAGGCCCCTGAACACTTGTTAAGCTCGCAAATTTGGACAATCCTTGATGAAGTGTCCAGTCTTGCCAAATTTAAAACATGCTTCTGACTCCAAATAACATGTTCCACTATGATCCTTTCCACACCTTGGACAAGTCTTATGTGTCTTCTTGTTTGAATCAAGCACTTCTTGCTTCTTGAATGAACTTTCACTAAACTTTCCCTTAGGAAAATTACTCTGATTTGGCTTCCTCTCCTGATCATTGGCCTTTGAGAGACGATTGCAATTTCTCTTTGCTATGAGAGCTCAATCTTCCACCTTTGCACATGTTTCCAATTTGAACATGGAGACCGGTCCCTGAATTTCCTCTCTTAAGCCCCTTTTAAAATTCCTAGCCTTCCTTGCTTCCATGTTAACCATGTGTGGAGTAAAGCGGGATAATTTAGCAAATTTTCGCTCACACTCATACATTGATTGAGTACCCTGTGCTATGCGAATGAACTCAACTTCCTTTTGGACTATTAGACTATCGGGAAAATACCTCTTACGAAAGAGCCTAACAAAATGCTACCAAGTTATAACTTCTCTCCCATGTGTCCTCTCTGTGGACTCCCACCATTCCAATGCATCACCTTTAAACACAAAAACTGCAAAGATAACTCATTGCTCATCTCTAACCTCCATTTCCCTAAAGAGCCTTTCTAGCTCCTTAGCCAGTTGTTAGCCTCTATTGGATCCTTTGCACCCTTGAAAGGAGGAAGGTCAAGCTTTCTAAACTTCTCTAGAGCACTAGTTGGATTGGTGGCTCCTACTTGATGTTGCACTATATTGGTTAAGCCACCAATGACTTCAATACTAGCCTAAAGATTAGTGTTTCCCCCAACATTTGATTGATCATTCCCTGTGTTCCTCCTTGGTGGAGCCATCTCTTTAAGCAATACAACAATGTATCATAAGAACATATTTTAAATATCCCTAAAGGTCAAAACCAAGCTCATAGATAGTACAACAACCATCCCTACATGCTCTAAAAAACACAATGAAAGGTCAAATAATTCTAACACTAAAATTCCTCATGATCACACTCTTGTTCCAAAATAATCTCAAGATTAAACGTGTAAGTCTATAGAATCATAAGTCAATGCTCTGATACCATATGTAACGACCTAAGAAAAAACGCTAGCCATATCTGTGCTATACTTCAAAAGAGCTAGTCACAATTGAGGCTCTTTGTAGTTGTTAATAAAGCCTAGTTCAACCCAGTATATGCCCAATGTAGTACTCATCACACATCCATATATATATATATATATATATATATATATATATATATATATCACACAATTAATTAAATTAGGGCATCACAAGAGGTATATAAAACCAATGAGGTACTTCCTTCAGATAAGTCTACCACTATTTTGGAGGAAAGTATTTCAAATACAAATACTCCAACAAATAATAAGAAGGATACGTGCTCTAGGCAACAATTGGTAGGCGAGAAGGATAAGAAGTTGTCTATCAAAGGAAACTTGGAAAAGATTTTAGATATGGATGATAAAAATTTAAATGTGGGGTATTCAAACATTGATGTTAAGATTAAGATAACCCTAAATATTTTTGAGGATTTTTCAAGCTACAACAAACCATCTCTTAGATCATGGAAACGTATCATGGATAATTACAACATTCAATCATCTCCTGATATACAAAATAACTATCTTCATCCAACCAAACACTCATCCACAGTTCTTTCTGCGTTAGAGTCTTTTACTCGCAAAAAACAAGCTATTAATAGTGATAGCTTGTGTCTTTCTCAACCCTTTGGTGGTGGTACCCTTCCACCCCTTCCTCTCACATGAAAATTTTAATCCTTAATTGTTGAGGGCTTGGGATTGCAGAGACAGAACAAGAGCTCTACTGTTTAGCGAGCAAAGAAGGTCCCAAATAGGGTTTTTTTTTTTTTTTTTTGGGTCTAAAACTTGATTGGATGTGGATGGTTTTGCTAGATTACATCAGTGGGATTTGATTTTCTTATACCCAACAACAGAGGTGAAGTGTTTGTTGCATCATGTGTTCAGGTAGAGAAGAATTTGAATCCCCTTTGTATAGCGTCTTCTGTGATGAGGATAGCTTTTCCATTCTATGAAAATACTAGTTTTTCAAAAATGAAAGTGGAATGAAATCCTACTGAAAACGTTGATTTTTGAACTCTGATAGAATTTGCTCACTTGAGGTTGTTTGGATTCTTGAAGATGTTACTTTGATTAGAGATAATTTTAATTATATTTCTTTTTGTTAATATTCTTTTACGATGTAATTGTGCTGTTCTAGCTCTGGCTAGTATTGTAAAAGACAAAAAATAAGGTCATTGTTAATATTCTTTTACGATGTAATTGTGCTGTTCTAGCTCTGGCTAGTATTGTAAAAGACAAAAAATAAGGTCATTGTTTGGTAAAAGAATACTTCTCTTTTCTCTTTTCCATTGCATAATGTGATTATATATAAATAAAGTCTATTGTTGTTTCTGCTTAAAAAAAAAAAAAAAAATAGCAATGTGAGCTAGATGAAAAAGATGAGTATGAATTGAATTTTGAAAGTATGTGATTTTTTTTTTGTTGAGAAAAATATAGTAATACTTAAGACAAATGTTATGTCTACAATACTTTCAAAACAAATCTTATGTGGTAGATTATTAGTGGGTAAGAAAATAATTTTAGTGGTGGATTCAAATAAAAAAGAGAGATGTTACGTCCACAACATTTTTACAATATTTTCACAACAAATCTTATGTGGTAAATTATTAGTGGGTAAGAAAATAATTTCAGTGGTGGATTCAAATAAAAAAAAAGAGATGCTCCGTCCACAACATTTTTATAATATTTTCACAACAAATCTTATATGGTAAATTATTAGTGGGTAAGATAATAATTTCAATGGTGGATTCAAATAAAAAAGAGAGATGCTACGTTTACAACATTTTTACAATATTTTCATAACAAATTATAAGTGGTTAGATGTTATTGGTTCAAATTTGAATCTAATACTAAGATTACTTTTTTGTCCCAATAATAACAACCAATAACAACCTACTACTTACGATTTATTATAAAAATGTTGTGAAAATATTATAGACAAAAAAGTAATCTTAATATTAGGTTCAAATTTGAACCAATAACTACTAACCACTTATGATTTATTGTAAAAATATTGTGGATATAGCATCTCTCATAAGTAACTTATAAGAACCTACCAATTAAGATTTGTTGTAAAAGTGTTGTGAAAATATTGTAATGGAATACTTTCTCAATACTTTAAAATAAATAAATAAAAAAAGAAAAAGAAAAGAAAAAAGAAAAGCACGGAAACACTGAAAAGTACATAGCATGCTCTATCCCAAACGGTGTAGTTTAGGTTATTTTTTTTGTTTTCTTTTTCTTTAAGCTATATATTATATAATTCGGTGTTTGTTCTCTGTGTGCTCTTTATTTTTCACATTCGACAGACTCCTCTGCAAGAAACCTCAACTCTCTCTCTCTCTCTCTCTGTGAAACGCTCTCGTTTTGATCCATCAAGGTACACATTTGAAATCTCTACTAGAAACCCTAACTAAGCCTCTGTTTGGTTGCTCAGAAAACCCACGGAAGAGTAAAGAAATTTTTTTTTTTTCTCGAAATCGATCTTTATGCCTTTTTTATAGTTGGTCTTAGTTTTCAAATAGTGAAAATTTAAGCTTCAAAATTGACTGACTAGGAGAATTTTTTTTTTCCTATGATTCAATTTTTTGAACTCGCTTTGTATTGCGTTTTTTCTCCTGCTTTTTTTCTTGTGAATCTAACGCAGATTTAAACTCTTTGTGTATGTGTGCGCTATATAATGTAAGCTTCGAAGCATGTTTTTGTGTGTTGTAATGTTATCAGTGGGATATGGCTTTCAATATGTGATGGCTGTGAATCAGTGTAAAAGCATTGAAATTGATTTCATTGCTGAAATAAAAAGTTGGATGGATATGTTTCTAGAAGAAAATGAATACAGTTGATTCAAGCAGAAATTTTATGTTCAATTGGATCAGAGCTAAACATTAATTGAGAAGCAATGGGAAAAAAATGATACTTGTTGATTTTAAAGACATTTATAGGTTTTCTAGGGAATCTAACCCATACAATGTGTGTGGTATAAATTATGATGTAATCAATGGTATGGCTTTCAATAAGTGACGGCTATGACTCAGAATGTAGAAGAATTGAAATTGATTTCGTTGCTCAAATAAAAAATTAGATTAGTTTTTTTAAAGAAGAAGAAAAAAAATCAATTGGCTTGAGCCAATAAGGATTTATGTCTTATTAGATTGACTCTAGCAGAAATTTTACATTCAATTAGTTCATAACTAAAAACAAATTGAGAAGCAATGGGAAAAATTGATACTTTAATGATTTTAATGATATTATATAGGTTTTCTGGGGTTGAGGGGTTTTGATATTTGTGTTGGCCAACCCATTTGAAATTTGGCCGTAATAACTTATATCAAGAAGATTGATTGGGGTTCAAGTGATAGCCTAGTGATAGTAGCCTCATTTGTATGAGTCATGTCTGTGGTTAATTTCTATTTACTACTTGTTGAAAAAAAAAATTTCACCATTTGTGAGTTCCCTTTTTGCAGGGTTATTTTTTGTCCAACACATTATGGGGGATAGCCAGTACTCATTTTCTCTGACCACTTTCAGGTTTGGACTTAAAACTGAATGCGCAGATGTATGCTAGAATGTACATTCTAAGTTACATGACTTTGTAGTATTATGTGATTCCTTGATTAAATCACCTGATCTTCAATTACCATGTTACATGTTGAAACAGTCCTTCTGGGAAGCTTGTCCAGATTGAACATGCTCTAACAGCTGTGGGATCTGGTCAAACGTCTTTAGGAATTAAAGGTAATCTGACAGTGCCTATGCTTTGTTAGTCCTGTGATTCATTTTTCTGTGTTTTGGTAAGTTGCACATGCACCCCAATTGTTGAACAGGATGGTTAGTTCAATCAATATAAACATGCAAATCAATGGATAATGAAAAATAGTAACAAATTGTGGTATTGTAGCAAGTAATGGTTTATGATGTGGTATAGTAGATTTGCTCTTCTAATTTGGTTTAATTACTGTTAAAAGTTTTATTTTTAGAATAAAGTTAAAATAAATAAGTCATTGAGCTACATTTCTGTTATTTATTTATTTAAAATTTAGGTTCTTGCAGTTTTCCTTTTGTTTGAAAGTTTTTATTTATTTATTTATTTTTTTTTTTGGTGAATGATGAAATATTACCTTTTTTTTAAAAGGTTAACAACTTAAGATTGATGCTTCATATTCTAGTTTTGATTTACAAAGAAATATAAAAACTCATGAAATACTGAGGATTATTCATTTTATTACTTGTATGTAGAAACTTAAAAAACTTCTCACTGTAAAGGTTCATGTTTGCTATTTTTTTCTCAAATACACCTATTATCTTATATATTTTCTAATATTCTCATTCATTACATTAAAAATATGTTTATAATAAATTATCACATTTCTCTCTATTATCATCTTAAGTGGATAATGTCTGATTTTATTGCCTGCTAGCAGAAACCTTGATCTTAAAATAATTGCTAGATTGTTTGCATTCTCATGTCATTTTATAGGTTTTAATGTCTTGTGATATCGATAATTTAGCCTTACTTTGTTATCATTACTATTGTTATTTACATATGTTCGACTGCTTGTTGCAGCTGCTAATGGTGTTGTCATTGCAACAGAGAAGAAACTACCATCTATCTTAGTTGATGAAACATCTGTGAGTGACTTTTTTTTTACCACATGTCTATCAATGCATGTTGTAGGTGCAGAAAAAACTATTTTATGAACGAAACATTCCAAACCTTTCTTTATGTTTTACTAGGAGAGATTCTCTGAGATCTTATATACATGTTTTTATTGCTACATCACTTAAAGGAATTGTATACTAATATGAACATTAGAGCATCCCTGTTCTTTGATCTATCATACCAGGAGACTTGCACACATTTGAACTCAATTGATGCAGCCATGGAACATTAATTTGTTACTACTTTGTAAATTTTCCTATTTAAGACATATCTTATGGGGCACACGTGAAGTCCAATTGAAATAAAATCCATGTGATTTGAAAGGTCTAATTATGATTGAAGCAGGTTTTTCTATTTGAGTTTTTCTTTAACAAGTTATGGTCAATTTTGTATTTAGGACAAAAGTATAATTTCTGTAATCCTTGTGAGAAATATTGTATGTAAATCACCTTCTTTATTGACTAGTGGCAGGTTATATTTGGTTGTTTGTACTTACTCTTTTTGGTGTATCTTGGGTTATGTCTGGTTATGTTATTATGTCAAAGAAGATGATTCAGATATTTGAATGTTATTAAGGAAAATTTCAGTGTTGTAGGAATTCAAAGATTTGGAAGGCTACTCCCCTGTGTGTTTTGCAGACAGTTGGGCTAGTGAGGAGTAGCATAATTTTTTGGAGTGTTAATCATGTCATCAAGCAGTTGACACTGAGATCCCTATATGATTGGATGGGTGTTCTGGGCAGCCTCTAGTTTGATTATAATTCTTTAGAAGTTTTATGCACACTTTGTTTTTTGAACCATCTCCTATTTTGAATAAAATTATTTACTTATCAAAAAATTTGGAGGGAATGGAATGTTTGCACTTCTGAAGGTGTGTGAATCTGTGATTGAACTTAAGACTTCTTTTTGCTCTTTTTATTTGAATCTTGAACAATGATTTTGGGAGGGGTGGTTCTTGTAATTCTTTAGTTGATTTTTTTGACCATTTAAGTCTTCTGTTGTAATCTTTAGGAAGCCCTTCCGTTAATAGAATTCTTTAGTACTTATTAAAAAAAAAAATGCCATGAACTACATCTTGTGCATATTATGAGTTTTTTATTTCAGAAATTTGGTGGTGTTTGGATCTTGGACAACTTCTCCAAGAGTTTTTATGGTATACCAGAGCTGATATTTTAAATTTGCTCGATTTTCAGGTTCAGAAAATTCAATTATTAACACCAAACATTGGAGTTGTTTACAGGTACCATATGACCTTCATGTTTAATTTATTCAATTTATATATATATATATATAATGTTATATTATGTCCTTTGTGCCATACTGCCTCAGACATAATGGGATCATGGATTTTTATTGGGGACTACTCATGACTATAGATGCTGCATTGGTGCTGAATACAATTTTTTTCTTTTGGCATTTATGTGAAAACAAGCCTTAAAAAGGTTCTTGCTATAGACTTAATGCACCTAACTCCATCTTATAGCCATCACAAAAGAATGCATGCTTCTTACCTTTTAGTTTTAACCCACGGCATTTTATTGATGTAAATTTTTTTCCTCATCATTGGGTATATAATTGCTACAACTGCTACGTCTTTACTGCAGTGGGAATTCCCTACAAGTTTGGTATATATATATTTTGATATGTATATTTCCCTTTGTCGTTTGATGTGTAAAATTGATTAATGGAATCATATTTTGATTTTCCTTTTGTATTTTGATGTGTAAAACTGATGAGATAGATGTTCTTTTGAATGAATACCATATGCATCTTTAATGAGGTAACTAGAGAGGTTATATGATGGTTTTTAGAAAAGAAATGAGTTTTTCTAAAGTTTATGAAGGTGATTTAAGGATATGTATGACGGATCTGTGAGTAGCATGAGAACAAGTTGAAGCATCACAAATGAGTTTTCTTTCATAATTGGTTTTTATCAAGGATCGACATTAAGTATATATCTCACTGTATAGGTTTTGGATGAACTTACTAACTTGATTTAAGATGAAGTCTCTTGGCATATGCTTTTTGTAGATGATAGTTTTAGTGGATGAAACTAGACGTGGAGTTGATGTTAAGTTGAAGATTTGGAAGGATGCTTTATAAGGTTGTAGCCTAAGTAGGACTAAAACAGAGTACATGGAGCATATGTTTAGTACAAGTAGAATACCAAGATGAAGAGATACCAAAGATTGAGTGCTTTCAATATCTTGGATCTATAATTCATAAGGGTGGACCATTGTGTGATTGTAGAATACCTAGTAAGTTAAAGGGAAAAATTTATAAGACTGTTTTTTTTTTTTTTTGATAGGAAAAAGCAAATATACTTGATTGATAAGTTATAGGTAATATCAATAATTAACTGATCTTGAGGAAAATCTAGTTAGATCAACTCAACTCATCACGTGCCAACTTGGTCAATACAGTTAAGCCCACATTTGTCACCATAATCTTGCTCAAAATTATGGGCAGAGGTAAATCGCTGGCCCAGAGAGTTTTTCTAAAGTGCTGGGGCTCGAACTCGAGCTCTTTCACCGCCACTTGAGACTGTCACTTTGGGACTGAGTGCCCAACCACTTTGCTAACTCCATTGGCTTAAAATAAGGCCAACCATGCTCTATGGTGTTGAATCTTGGATTATTAAGAAACATTTTCATAGAATGAATATAGTTGAAATGAAAATATTAAGATAAATAAGTGGAACTAAAAAGGAAAGATAAAATACTAAATGAAGATTTTTTTTTTTTTTTTGAAAAGATAGGGGCAATTCCTATTGATGAGAAGATGAGGGAGACTTGTTGGAGATGGTTTGGTCATACACCAATGCTGTGTGTGTTGAATCTTGGGCTATTAAGAAACATGTTCATAAAATGAAGTAGTAGAAATGCAAATATTAAGATAAATAAGTGGAACTACCTGGAAAGATAGGATGCTAAATGAAAAAATTTATTTAAAGACGGGTGATTCTTATTGATGAAAATGAGGGAGACTTGTTGGAGATGGTTTGGTCATACACCAAGGAGTGTGATTGATGTACCAATAAGAAAAAGTTATTAGATTCAAATTGAGGGAATGAAAAAGAGGTAAGAGGAAAACATAAAATAATATTAGTAAAACTAGAAGCCAAGAGCTTTGTACCTCAATTGGCACCTCTTGGTGTTTCCAATGGAGATGTCTAGGTTTCAAATCCCCCTTCCCCTTATTATTAAATTATAAAAAATTATATATATATATATATATATATATAGGTAAAACTAGAAATAGTGAAAAAGGACATGTTAAGTAAGAAGGTGAGAGCGTATGATTTTGGATTAGAAAGAATGATGAAAAGTATACAAGTAGATGAATCTAATTAGCATGTTGAGGATATATTCTGATATATAGCCAACCCAAAGAGGTGAAGCTAATTAATATGTTGAGGATTTATAACCAATCCAAAGTTTTCGAACTAAGGTTTTGTTTTAGTCTAATTGTGTTAATGCCGATGGTAATGATATCTGTGTCTGATATAATAAGTAGTTTGAGAAAATATAGAGGATTTTTTTTTTTCTTTTATTTGTTAATTAAGAAGTATTTTTCCAGAACTGTGTGACATTTAGGTTAAAATAGAAATACAACCTTGCTAGTTATTTTATTTAGGCTGACAATTTTGAATAGGTATGTTATTTTGTGGAGAACTAGTTGTTATGTCTGAGGATTGTTGTATAATAGGTGATACCACCATCTCAGCTGTATGCCTTGGGTTACTCATATTAAATATTAGCCTTGGTCATCACATGAATTCTGAGTAAATGTATTCATCTTTTGTCTCATGCTGTGAATTACAATGCAAGTAACTATAGACTATGGAATTTGCCACATTTGCGGGTTTATATTACTATCCAAAGATGTATGTATGCTTACGTTAAGCTTTTGGGGGAAGTTAGCATATGATTTTCTTTCTTGAAACACTTTTTAAAGAGTCAAAATGGCAAGGATGCCTGCCTTTAAAATAAGATTGTAACTGATTGACATTTTGATTCCCCTACTATTCTCCTTGCCTTTTTTTTTTTTTTTTGATAAGTAATAAAAATATATTGAAAGAAGGGGGGGGTCACCTGAGAATACAGGAAGTATATATCAAGGACAAAAACAAATCAAGTGCATAAAGTACAAAAGTCCATTAAACCATGGACTGAAGAAAAAGAACAAAAGCCAAACACTGTAACCCAATCCAGAAGAGACTTAAGGAAAAAGAATTTAAGATCTGAAATAGATCTCTCTAAATCCTCAAAATGCCGGTTATTCCTCTCCCTCCAAATGCTCCACATCAAACAATGGGGCACAGGCATCCAAATAGCAGAGTTCCGATGCCTACCAAACTTTCCTTGCCAACAAGCTAACAGCTCCACCACTATTTTCGACATAACCCAATGAATGCCAAACAGAGTAAACACCATTGACCATAAATCAAAAGCAATAGAGTAATGGATGAAGAGGTGGTCAACTAATTACCCATTTCTTTTACACATTCTCCTTGCCTCGTTGGATGAGATATCTCATTTGGCACAATGGCAAGACAACAAGCTAACCTGTTGGTTGTTGCCATTATCTACATGATTGACCTTTCTATTTTTGTTCATCGTATTGGTTGGACTTATTTTTTCCTCCGCTTCAAACATGGTAAACAATTGAGTTTTAACTAAAATGAACTGTTGTGCAGTGGCATGGGTCCTGACTTTCGAGTTCTGGTACGAAAAAGTAGAAAGCAGGCAGAGCAATACCACCGCTTATACAAAGTATGTGTCAACTTCCTTTGTGTTTTTTTTTTTTTTTTTCATTTTCCTCATCATCCATATCTCTCTCTATAATTTTATTTTCTCACATTATCATTTGGTTTCACTTATAGTGCTAAGTTGTAAAGCTTTGATTGGAGGCTATTGCTTCTTTGTCTCTTTGATTTATACTACATCATTTATGCTTTTGGCAATGTCATACTTGTAAAAAAATGGTTGTTTACAGTTTTTTGAAAGGAATTTATCATGGATGAATATGTTGGTGTCCTGGATAGAGTGATCTGAGTTTGATTGAAGCAGATAATATTCTGTTGACTGGATTGCAATTGTGTTCCCAAAGACTCATAGTTTAGGAGTCTGTATCCTAGACTGGATTGATCTTGTAGGGTAATCTGTAAGTTTCACAACCTTCCAACTTGATCAAAATTGGTTGCCTTCCATTTGAGAAGTACTAGCTGTTTTCTGCATTTAAAATTTTAAGGAATGTGGTGATTGTTTTACATGGTTCTATTGGTGACTGATGATTAATTTGGTTGTTTGGTCGATTTTCTGCCGTTCCAGAAGTTGCTCTGAATCATACACTGGTATAATGTTTATAAAAGCTTCTCTCTATATATATTCATTTTATGTAAATTGTGAAGATAAGTAATGATTCTTTATGTTTTTAACCTAAGGACATGTCAGTACATTATGTTGTGGAATAGTAACCAATTTTATTTTTCTTTGGCATTTATCATTCTGCACACATTGCAACACAATAAAGTTCAAGAAGTATATTAATTATATGCTCTTGTGCCTCATGTCTCCATACCATACCATCTGACTTTCTCTTCAATAATATTTACATAGACTTCAATAATATTTCATAAACCTTCATCTTGACCTTTCTTGTTCTGTTAGATGCCACTAGTTGCTAACTAATGTCCGTATTTGGCTTATAAAACAACCTGGATTACCCTTGCTGGTTTTCTTGGGCTGACATAATTTAAATTACTTGGAAGAATAAGAGAGGACGATCAATTTGTGCATCTAGGTTATGATTTTTTAATTAGGGAATCTTAGCTTCACTACTCTTTGATGTGGGGGAGGCCAGAGAGGGGGAAATCATACCTTGGATGATTCCATTGGAGAGACTGGGAAATGCTATTTGACCTGAAGGTCATTGGCACTTTTGAAATAGAGATTCACATTTTGGCATCCTTCTCTGTTTCCATCTCTGAGGAGGCAATGGCTTTGTGTTGTTCTTGTAGTGGCATTCATGATTCACCTCTTTTGGACATTGTCTTTTCTCTCTCTCTTACATGGAGGAACATTAGTTGAATTGATCTTGATGAACATGCTTTGATATTGACTTGTTAAGTATGACTTATATTGGATTTAAGTCAATTTAGTTTTGGATTCACTCACTGGCTTGTTTTACTTATGGCATTTTTCTTGCTGCATTCTTTTTTTTCCCCTGTTTTTTATATTTTATTTTGGATTCCCAACTTAGAAAATCTTTTCTTTTGTTACTTTGTTCATTGAGCGAATTGATTATTTATAAGTTGCTAAGTGATATGTCAATGGAAATTTATAGGAGCCCATCCCTGTTACACAGCTTGTAAGGGAAATTGCTGCTGTTATGCAGGAGTTCACTCAGTCCGGGTAATTATTTCTCTTCTGCAATATGATTTACTTCTTTTAATTAGTTCATGCCCATTATGAGAAGAGTGGCAGTTTTGTTTTTGATTTTTTTTTTGGGGGTGGGGAGGGGGGGGGGGGTGTGGTTGAAGTCTGTTGGGTATCATTATGCACCTTAATCGTAGGTGATTTGAAAAAAGAAATGTACAGGACACAAGGCTGAGGTTATAAAAATTTAAAAGGATGCAAGTACATCATCTTGAAAATGACTCCAAAACGAGTTTAAAATTCAGTGCAAATCTGAATTTTACTTTTCATCTGTTTAGACACCAGTTGTTACCTCAAGTAGCCTCCAACTTGCAGAGAAATTTCTACTCGTTCAGGTTCAGTTTTGCTTTTCCTAGTGCAAAATGTAACCTGGGGCAGATGTCAAGCTCTTGCTAAGTTACTTTGGTCTGGTGGCTTCTGTTGTTCCATGTTGGTCTGTTCAAGGGATATGTAGAAGCCGGGTATACCCCTTTAGTAGATCGTGAGGGGTCTGGTGAAGTTTAGGGAATTGGCATCATAGGTGGTGGCGGCATTTGGGGTATACTACCTTGGGAAGCACGGGTGCGGCTCCAGGGCCACCGCACCCGACTGGTTTCAAGCGCCGATTCACAATTGACGTGCCGATTTGCCACCTTTTTTTTTTTTTTTTTTTTTCCATCTTTATTTCGCGCCGATTCTCGCTGATTTGGTCCGATTTGGGATGAATTCGGCCGAAATCCGGCAAAGCTGGGTGAGAAACTGGCTGATACAGCCCCAACTCGGTCTAATTCTGTCTGAATAAGAAGAGAAATAAGAAAGATTTGCTACCAAAAGATTTGTGAGATAAAAAAAGGGAAGGAGAAGAAGAAAGATCTGCTACCAAATGATATGTGAGGAAAGAAGGAAAAAAAGAAGAAGAAGAAGAAGAAGAAGAAGAAGAAAAAGATGACGTGATGTGTAGGCTTTCAAATAGAGCCTTGGAATGTGATATTAATAAAGCAATGCACGTGGGTAGTGGTGGGACTTGAATAAAACCCCCAAATTTGAATATCTTTATTATGATTTTTTTAAACACTATATTAAATTCAACAATGTATATCATTTAGCTTAATAATAGCCAAATAATTTAGTAATTGTATCAATTTAAATAATCACTTATCATTAAAAAATAATATTATTTTGCAAAATTTAGCCCCCTAAATATTAGCTATAAATATTAAATTGTCCCAAAGGTTTTTTATCTACTATTGCTCTTAAATTGGCATATGTTTACCATTATATGAAAAAATAAGTTTAGCAATATATAGAAAATAAAAATAAAAATATATCTAATTATTTATTAATAAACGTATTCTGCTGCACTTGCACCCTACTTTTTCAAAAATTGCCGAGTTGCTGCACGCGAACCAGAATTCGCACCTGTGCTTCCTAGATACTACCCAAAAACAATGGAAGAGGTGCCCCCATTGGTTGGGTCTGACCAACCGCTTGTTGAGCTTGGCCTGCCACTTGTTGGGCTTTATTGTTCACAAATTGCAACCTTATGCTACATACAAAAAAGAAGATATGAAGTTATCAACAACAGATTTCTAATGAATTACTGAATCATGTTTGCCAAAATTCCTTTTAGTCCTTTTAGAATGATCTTGAATACCCCTATATTTAGTTCCTTGGGACCCTCAGGACTTCCATTTGTTCCATGTTGAGGATAATTTGGTATGTTTCAGAAACTTGAATAATTGAAAATGATCTGCCAAGATTTTCTCTAGATGTGTATTTTCACGAAAAACTTAAAAGATCTTAAAGTTGGTCAAATTAGATTTTGTATCTATTTATGATTGGTAAGTTATACTCCCAATATGTCATGAGTCCATGACCTCATCCTGCACCTATAACTTATAAGGGGAGGAGGAGCTGCATTGTCATTGGATGAATCAGATTTTGAACCTGACTTTCAATTATAGAGCTTTAATACGTGTGGATGCTTGATTTGTGCAAACTCAACTAAGGAAATTTTCAAAAGAATCATATTTCATTTCTGTTTTGGAACTCTGATTTTTTGGTTCTGTTAGTGGCGTTCGTCCTTTTGGAGTTTCACTACTGGTTGCTGGGTTTGACGACAAAGGCCCACAATTGTATCAGGTACATCAGTTCTGTCCTAATCTTCTGTTAAACAATTTTCAGATGCCATTGCATTTGAGCTCAAGCTGTTAGAAATTATTAATATCAGATCTTATTTGGATCTGATTCTTAATCTGTGATGCAACAAATTTTGGGCTTATGAGAACATCTGTGCTCATCTGTAAAAATCCAATTTTTTTGAATAACCCCCCATGGCATGTGAAGATCTAGTCTTTTTCAGTCTTCTGACTGTTAGATATGGATTTTTTATTTTATATTTGTGATGCATTTGAGCAGGCTTGAATTTTCTTGCTCTGTTTTCCCAGAACTTTGGTTTCAGTTATATTTATGACACCATATATAATATATGCTTTGGCCATGCATTAAATGGTTTGAACTAAACCCAAAACCCAGATTATGGAGTTCAAAATGATGCTTCTCCAACATGCTTTGGATAAAAAACATGTTATTTTCTGAGAACTCCATAGTTGCGGAGAAAAAAATGTCAAGTTAAACTTTTGTTCATTTCCATAGAACAGAAGATCAGAAATTAAGGGCTATCTCATCTAACAAATGTCAAAATTTTGAGTTTTTTTTTATGTTTTGAAAAATATACTAAATGTGTGAAGTTGTGGATGTGATAGTAAATGATGAGCATAAAGAGAACATGTGATCTAACAGTAGGATTGACAAAATATTAATCTCGTATAAATGTCTAGATATTGTTAAAGTTTCACGATTTGTAACTTGAACCCATTTCTATTGTTTTTGAAAAAAAATGTGATAGACTTTGGTTAGGCATTTCAATTGGATTTGCAACAGAGACACAGATGTTGAAGCCTTTTAGAATTTATTCTTTCAAATTACACTTTCCTGTAGAAATTATCATCAACCTTAATATTTTCCTGTTATTTGTTGTTTGCTGTAGGTGGATCCATCAGGTTCATATTTTTCTTGGAAAGCTTCTGCAATGGGGAAAAATGTCTCTAATGCAAAGACATTTCTTGAAAAGAGGTATTAGGTTTGATTCACTTGCCAGCTACGTGTCAGAGAAACTTTTTTTCTTTTTTTTTTTGGGGGGGTGGGGTGGGGTGTTAATATATCATTTGTTTCAATTCATACAAAGAAATGAATTGAATTAGGGCTCATGTATGTGGATTTCATATGTACTACCCTTTTAACTTTCTTTGCATTGGCCATAATTTCCTCCTATAATATTGTTTACCTGTCTGTCTTACAGGTATACAGATGATATGGAGCTTGATGATGCCGTCCACACTTCAATATTAACCTTGAAGGAAGGGTACGCTTTGTAGTTTTGAGTTCTACTTCTGTACTAAAACCACTGTCACAGTATAAATGTGAAGGTTCTCTTTGATGAATGCCAATCAAATAAATCTAAGCATTTTTCTTTGGTTTTTTTTGTTCTGGTTGATTAATATCCCATTACCTTTCAAAGAGAGTTGCCCAAAATCTATTAAGGAAAGAGGAATTAATTCTCTCTTCTTTCAATATTTTTCATCAAATTCGTGCTTAATATAGCTTCACTGAGGAATCCCTTTCAACAATACTGTGTAGCAATGTATTAACTTTAGCATTATTCCAGATTCTGCTCGTTTAATTCAGCTTGCTAATGATTCTTGCGTCCTGTCTAGGTTTGAGGGACAAATCTCTAGCAAAAACATTGAGATTGGCATAATTGGTACGGACAAAAAGTTCAGGCAAGTTTCCCTGTTCTCTTTTGCATATAACTACATGCGGTTGTAGGTGGATTTTTCCCTTTTTATTTTTAAATTTTTTTTTAGGGTGGGGTGGTGGTTTCTTGGTATTTTTATGTATTTGTTTCTTATCTAAGATCATGGTATATTAATGCTATGGCATGAATAGGTAAAACTGATCTGATTTTTGTGCTTGGCTTAGTGTTTATCCAAGCCATAGGGGCATGTTTGAACTGACTTGTTTACATTTGTACAAAGCATGAATTTGAAAATTTGAAGGCCTAACAGAAATGTGAAGATGAAACAGTTTGAGTTTTGAATTAAATTCTGTAAACTTTGACTTTCACCTTAACTATCCTAATTTACCCTTTGGTTATAAAGGTACAAAAGTTTGGTTGCTTATGTTTTCTTGTTTACATGATCTAAATTTTGGCAGAGTACTAACACCAGCTGAAATTGATGATTACTTGGCTGAAGTGGAGTAGTTCATTTTCCTTTAATTCAGAAACTGGGGAGAACTTTTATTACAGGGCAATGACTGGTTTGCGTTATATGATTTATACTGGTCCTTGTTACAGCAAAATGCCTTGTTTGTCATGGTGATCTGCTTAATTATGTACACTTATACACTCTTTCCCCCCTTTTCTCTCTCTCTCTGGTGCAAGTGGAAGTGGTACTGATTGTATGATTTTGTTGACTTAAATTACTATTTGATATCACTTTAGTAAGTTATCATCTTTTTTATTTTATTTTATTTTTTGCTAAACTGATGGCATATGCATGTGGTAATCTCGTTTGTAATTTTTATTTTAAGTAAGAGAATAATTTGTTAGAAAGAATGAACGCCCAAAGGACAGTCCTTAAATACATACGGACACAAATGAGGTCCGAAAAATGGCAATAGAACTTCAAGACACACCCCCCCAATCGAAGTACAATATATATATATATATATATATATATATATATATATTTAAAAAGGATCTCAAGGAGCATATTCAATATCTTGCATATTGACTGTTCTTTGTTTTCAATAGTTCGGATCCCTCCATATGGTTCACATAATGCAATTCTTTGTTGCTTGCCACAACACTATTGCCTCCCCAGCAACAAGTGAAGATGGAGTTTGTTGTACGTCACGAGCACGCTAAAATCCCCTTTCCCATTTGAAGTTCACAAGTAGACAATCTTCGTTCCTTTTTACCATCAGCTTGGGGTAAACCATCAATTACTTCACTCCTCGCTAGCTCCCAATCATAGAAATCCCTATGGAATCAAAGATTCCTACCATCCTCTTCAAACATAATCAACTAATGCAATGATGCAACCTTCTCCACTGCAATATTGTGTTAGTTTGGAAACAAGACCTGCGAAGTTTGATCTTCACATCACACATCATGCGAAAACATGTCACTATTGTCATTTCCCACCCTAATCAATATGAAATTATGAAATCTTTTCCAACGAGCTAAAATGCCTTTCCAAATTCTACAACCATGAGGTCTTCTCACTACCATCCTAGACCAATCACCCCTAATGCTCCTTATATTTAGCTTTGATGGCACCATGTCAAAATAGCTCCAGTTCAATCCCATCTCCATACTATTTATGGAGCAAAGTTATATTAAAAATAAGACAAAGTTTAGCTACAAAATTAGTTGTAGCCTAAGGCTATAATTTTACTCAATAAAATAAATATTACTGCATATTTTGAAAATTTAACCATTAAATTGCATGTTCTTTACACTCATAATACGCATATCAAATTTTATGTTAATTGGATTTTATTTACTATATGATCTGTAAGTCTATATCTTATGCATAATTTAAATTACAAAAACTTGCAATTTAAACAATTTATTGATGACATAGCTATTGATCTTTAATTTTCTTGAATTTTTGTAAGCACGAAGGATATAAGAAGAAAAATGTAATCCAGTGGTGGATCTGTCAAAATTCATCTTCAATAAAAAGATATTGAGTAAGTTTGTAACCTTAGTTACAACTAATTTTGTAACTAAGCTTTGTCTTTAAAAATAGTTGATTGTAAGTGATAAACAATTACTTTCACATGAATCTATCACTTTTTCCACACCACTCACAGTCAATCACTTTAGAGTTGTAACAAAAGTTGCGTTCCTAAATTTTCTCAACTAAATGCGAAGATTCCTAAACCTTACCATCATACCACTCATGTCCCTAGTAGCAAACTAGGGATCCCATCCAAAAGTTCTAATTAGATAATAATTAATAAGAGCATTTACATCTATTTCAATAAATTAGCTTGAAGTTAAAAATATAGCTAAAAACCACAAAAAGTCTACGCATCAGTCTCAACAAACTATCAAAAAATTTAGCACTGAGTTTTATTTCGCCAAAAGGAGCAAGATATCAGTTTTATTTCGCCAAAAGGAGCAAGATATCGTCTCTTGCTACTCCAATAAAATCAATCGATCTCTCTCTCTCTCTCATATTTTTTTTATGTTATGTTCTCTCATACAAGTATTGACACGTACTGTTAAAAATAGTTGCTTACCATCATGATGTGTGGTTTTGATAATAATTTTATGATAGATGAACAGTAACATTTCTCGGAACCATAAAATTTGTTCACTTTTTGACAATTTGACTAGGAGTATTGCGAAAACACAACAAAATGGTACATTATTTTCACAACAATTGAGTTGTAGCTAAAGTTGAATAAAATTAAAAAATTATGTTCAAATTTACCAATTACAAATATTTAGCCTTTTGTCATATTTTTAGACTTTCTTTTTCACTAATATTTAAAATGTAGTAAAAAATAGAGTATTGACTCTAATATGTGTGCATACAAAGAATCCTAGCTAAACTAGAAAAATTAAAGTTTTTGGGTTAATTTACCTAAAAATATAATGAGACTGATCTGAATGCTCGAATATCCACCAAATTTTCCTTATACTTTTGAATTCTGAATGACCTCTTCTTGAGGAGATAGTCAATAAAGTAGAAGCCCAAACTCACAAAATTGGCCCTCTAATGCCCCCTCTATTTTCAACAAATTAACCTCCTTCCAAAATTATTAACATTCAAGTTTCTCAAATTAAAAAAAAAAAAAAAAATTATTAACATTCAAGAACCTAAAGACTCTCATAACCCAATTGAACCATCAAACTTGGCCCCAATTTTTCCGAAGTCCACAAGCCTTCCCAAAGAATCTCAAAAAGTAAGTTTAGCCCAATTGAAAATAGTCTTGCCCAAAGTAAACACTAATTTCTGGATTTGAGATCAACTCAAGCCCCATCAATTTCCAATGCCCTGACCATGTCTTGTATAGTTGTATTAGTATAGATGAGATTATGGCTATTGCAAAAGATGCTAATCCCATCCCGCACCTAAAGCGTCCAATGCATCTCTTAACCGTCTGAGAAACCCGAAGCAAGTTTGCAGAAACTGAGGCCAAGCCTAAAAACCTTGCCAAATATCCCATCTTCAGTTGAGGCCAATGAGGCGGGCTAAAACTTTCTACCACTCGCTGTGATTCTCTTAGCATGGAATTGTTGTGATGTAGCTTGGTCCTCGGTAATAAGATCTCCTTCAGCCCTTGGTTAGAAGCCACACACATGACTATTTTCTTTTCATTGAAACAAAACTAACTAGTACAAAATATCCTCCACACTTGTAGAGTTAAGAAACGCTACCTATTGTTCCTCAAAAAAAGAAAAAGAAAAAGAAAAAGAAAAAGAAAAAGAAATGCTACCTATTTTGATTAAAAGAGAAACAAAAAACTAACTTTAGGTGCACACACAGTGGAAATGAATGGAGGGGCAGATTTGTTGATTTTACATCTACCCCTCTTCTCTCAATTTTCTCTCCTCTCAATCACTCCAAACTGGGAAGATAAGTTTTGGGTAGATCCCCAAAAAAAAAAAAAAAAAAAACTAGGCCTCACCAAGATTTTCTCTATTTTCTCTTCCAACCAAACAATATAAAAGATCTTTTTCTCGCCTATATCTAGACATGGCCCTACTACATGGCACTTAAAAAAAAAAGTATTTCCATGAGTCCTAAAAAAGTAAAAATTTACGAAGGAGAGTTTAATGCGATTCTACCTCAAATTTGTTAAAAAGAAATAATTTTTGTACTGCCCTTTTACCTATCCTTTGTCTTTTACATGGTAGATTAGATTGATTATCTAATACTTTTATATGAATTCACAAATATTTTTCACACCTTATTGTTAATTGCATAATAAAATTGTAACAAAATGTATGTAAAACTGGATCGTATTAGAATTACCCCTTAAAAAAGGAAGCTGCCTTTTGACTTCATCTTTGTCTCATGGTTTTACATGTCTAATGAAGCACAATATCTTATCCTTTTTTTGTCAAAAAAGTAATACTACCAATAATTTTTTTCACACAAGTTAAGTTTTGGAAACATTTTATTGAATGAGCTAGGTCTTCTTGTCTAAAATCTAAAATTCCACTCAATCCAAATCTATTACAATTTTATCTTCTTCTTTTTTTTCCTAAATTAAATAAGCTCTTGGTGCTGCTACTTTCATGATCTTTGTGTTCTGAGTTGCACTAGTGCTTCCTCCAGCTGGGTTAAATTAATAATAATTTCCAGCTGTGTTTGATTGCCAATTAATATTGAATTACTATATGGGCTAAGAGGAGGGAGGAGGCATAGCCTGCAAAATGAACAGAGGAAGAAGAGACGAGGGCATTCTAGAGATTTGCGATGTTTTAACAGTTTAAAGCAGGGTAATTTGGTCTTTTGATAATATGCAACTTTTACTGCTGCCACATGACTTGTACATGGGTCTAATTTCCATCTAAGTTAACAAGAAATAATCAGTGGGGTGCAAAGTATGCAGGACGTAAAAGTTTAGTAGGGCTAAGTGTACGTGCATTCCCATAATTTAGAAGGACAAATGTAACATGAGGCATCGGTTAGGAGGATAATTGATAATTTCTCCTTTATTTATTTGGGTTTATAAATAAAATTAAATTTTTTGTGACTTTAAATTTATTATTTGAGAAAGTAACAATAGCTTTTTTCTTGTTACAATTTTTTCACGTGATGCAACTGTTGAGTCGGCTATCAAAATATTAAGGATGAATGGACAATGACATTCCCTAAAACTACCCTGTTTGACCTTTTTGTTGTTGCTTCCAGCCTCAGTGCTATCTAGCTGCACACTTCTGGGGCCTGGTTCTCCTTCCATTAACCTCTCAAATTTAAGACTTTGTTGACTAGCAATTCATCTTGTGAAAAACTGGTGAAGAAAGCTCAGAGGCGGCTTAATGCATAAGGGTCTAAATACCTTTTTTACTGTTACCCAAAGGATCGTGTTAAACGTTTTTTAAATTTGTTTTTTTTTTTTACTGTTAGCATTTACACTGTGTAGTGCTATGTAGGACTCCACTCTCTGTCTTCTCTTCAAAAGCTTAGTTGTTGTTTCCTCTTCTTCTGCAAGATTTAGTCGTTTCAAATTGCCAACCTCTCTGTCTTCCTCATAATTAACATGACTGTTCTTACGTTCTTGTTTTCATCTATTATAAGTGAAATGAACCTAAGGGTCATTGCCATAATATATATAAATTCAATTACTATCTCTCTCTCACATCTTCTCTTCATCAACGTTAAACCCGTTAATGAGATTGTGCCCAAAAGAAGGAGAAAGAAAGATGATTGCTACTCAGGAAGAAAGAGAGAAAGAACTTCAAGGCTAAAAAAGACATTCACAGATACAAAAGGAATAATCTTCAAGGGCCAGACCTAACTTGCTTTTAAATGAAGGTTAATCATTCTTCTTCTTTTTAATACGAATGTACCGTCTCTATGTTTATGCAATTTTTTTAATCCCTTCGTTTGTTTATTTTATTTGAAAGATCAACTTTATGAACAGAAAAAGTTGTTGCATGTAATGTGCTTAATTAAATTTCTCTAAGAAAGGTGGTTTGTAATCCTTTGATTCAATTTCTTAGAGTGCTACAAACTTCTATATATGTGGTAATTTGTAAATTTTTTTTTATTTAACCAAAATTAAAGTAAATTTTGTGTATAGGTTTTTAGATTTGCTAGAACACTTAACGTTGTTGCTATATTTATAATGAAGTGTGGTTTGTGAGTTTCTTATTCATTTCTTGACTATTGAATATTGATGAGAAAACCAGTTCTTTATTCTAGACTAAGTAGTGAAGACCCTTTCCGCATTTGATGTTACAAAAGAAAAGACTGCGTCTTAATTTGTTGAGAGCCAGGATGATTCTTTTTATGTTCGCAAGCACTAGAAGTATCTTCTCAAATCAATCTTATAGTGTCAACTTTTTGGCTTAATATGTTTATGTATACGTTCATATACATTATGTTTTTGCTTAATGGAGTTTGATAGTTTGATAGCTGAAAGTTTCTTCTAATGATATATGTACTAATTTTTCCAGTTTGAAGTTTTGGCTTTCCTTGACATACATCAAATGGGACCCTCCCTAGAGGGTGCTTGTGCTTTCATTGTGACCAAAGATTAGAAACCATTCTCCATTCACTCTCCAAGGTATTTTGTGCTTAAAGTCATTAGTTTCATATATATTGATAAACAGTATGATTCTTCCATATGTTCTACAATATTAAAAAGGTCCATTCTCATCTTGATATGTAGATGAGATTAACCTATGTAACTCAATTAACAAGTTCAAAAACTCCTTCAATTTGTATTTAGTTCTTCCCATAAATAACAAATATGAATTTATATATTTGAATCATTTGATAAACTTAAATATGCACTCAATGAAATTTGCTTAAATATCATTTTGATTCATTTGGTACAACCTGCAATTAACTCCGGTAAACCAAGTGTTGGAAAGACCCGTCTCAAGGAAAGAGGCATGTTTACTGATGAATATTTGTATTGGGTTTGTATTGCAACACTGCTGGTTTTTCTCTTTGTTTAGTGTGTTTTCATTACATTGTAATCATAAGCAAATATTTTCTTTTCTTACATTGGTTTTTCCTACTGCAATAAGATCCATGTGGTTAGTGGGTGACATTATTCTTAATTATGATGGCTAGTGGACAAAGTTATTTGGTTTTCATAGAAAGTAACATCTCAAAAAAAAAAAAAAATCTGAAACATTTCTTTTCAAAATTTTTATATGTGGTTTTTTAATGTTATGAATGATCCTACGCAGATGGATTGGCGTAGAACCTCAAGCCGAACTGTGATCATCGATAGCCTATCAAGGTTAAAAACGAAAAAGAAAAAACACTATGTTTGTGCTTTGTTTTTGTTTGTTTGTTTGTTTATATATATATATATATATATGCTATAATTACGTTCTTATAACACGTGATATGCTATAATATATGTACAACATTCTCCAAAATTGCGTGGTACTCTTAACTCTACGCTTAGCCTTAATCATTAACTTTCTTCCTACTCATCCTACTATACTTCAAAACATGGGCTAGCGTTTTAAACTTCATTAAAGGCACGAAGCCCATTAAGATGACAAATTAGAGCAAATTACAGCCCAAGTGTAACTCTATTGATTGTCCCCACATATAGATGGTAGTAATTGATTGTTCCCGCGTTTAGCTCATCTCAAAACTAGGATTTGTAGTCTCAATGTAGTGATCGGTTTAGTCAATCAATTCTGAAGATTAAAAGATTTGAACTTTTTTAGTCTTTTGGACTTCAGTATTGGACTCTTCCACTACTAATTTATTTATTTATTCATTTTTTGAAATCAAAGAGTTTCTCCCATTATTTGCATGTTATAAAAACCTGTTATAGTCCTACAGTTCGCTGGACAAAGAAAAGTGAACCGGTGTATTTTTTTTTTTTAAAGAATAACCCAAATGCCATTATATTTATATACCTCTGATTTTATTCCCTCACTTTGCCTTTGCTTCCTCCATCGATACCAATTTGCTTTGAAGCTTACATCTTCCTCTGATAGCTGTGTATCAGATTCAAACTTCATTCCTTCTTTGCTAAACTCGAGGTATTTTTTGCCTTCTATTTTCTTATCTCCTTTTTATTATTTAAATAGTTTTGTTGTCTATTTGAATATCAAATGGGTATTTGCACGAAAAGTGTTTGTTAAAATGCCTAAGTTTTTTGCTCTTTTTTTTTTCTTCTTTTTTTAGAATTTGATTTTGATAACATACCTCCTATTTCATTTGGCCAGCCCCTAATAGAAATGAATAATACGATGAAATTACCGTTTAACTTTTTTTATTTTACTTTACTGTTATATAAATCTCCACGTAGAAAAAAGTCTCACTGAGGAAGAAGCTGATTTGGTTCTAAGTAGTAATGGAAGCCATGAAAGTAAAATGCATGGATTTTTTTTAAAGCTCTTTGATTTTTTTTGGCTTACTGTGTCGAGGTTAAGGACTTAATGTCAAACTTATTTTGTATAGGTACTATTGTTTTAGTTGTGGGCACAATTTGATGTGTTTTGATGTTTGTGTTTGCAATTCACAAGTAGAGGGATATTGCTCCACTGGATGTGAATGGCGATGTTGGAGTCTCAGACAAATTAAGATTGTGAGGTACATGTCTTTGATGTCAAGGTTTCTGATTTCCTTCTATATCAAGTTGTGATAGTTGTTTAGTGACATTTAGTGCTGCCCCTAATTAACTAAAAGTGAGTTGTTACTTCCCTTTTTTTAATTTTTTTTTATTGAAGTTATTTGTAATTTGTGGATTTGGAGATAAATGTTACGTTACAAACCCCACCTAAACCCAATTTTTTGTAGTGGTTAATGGAAAATTGTTTTGATGTAGCAAGTAACTTCAATTTTATTTTATTTTTTTCGCTCAAGTACAATTGGTGGTGCCCCTATTTAACTTCAAGTGAGTTTTGTTTTATTGAAGTCATCTACAATTTGTGGAGTTGTGGATAAATGTTACGTTAAATGAAAAATTCTATTGATGCAGCATGTAACTAATTAGCAAATGTCATTGGTATAATTCTAATTGAAAATTTAATTGCAATTTTTTTTAGTAGATAAAAATATCTTCATGTTATTACTTTTAACATATGTTCCATATTCTACATAACATTCTCATGTAGCAGCTTACAATGTTATCTGCGCATCGCGCAGGCCCTCCACTAGTTACTACTATTAACATGAACCACATAGTTTTTTTTTTTTTTACGAAGTCTATAGACAAAAAATTTGACAACTTTTCACACCTATTGATGTAGCACATTGATAGTGGTAAGTAAAAAAGCGATGTAAGTGATAGACTTAGATAAAAACTAGTAAAAATTTGCGAACTCAACTTATAAAAAATGTTGTGAATTTTTGTGTAATGCTTTTTTTTTTTTTTTTTGAGAAATGCTACATTCACAATATTTTCATAACAAATTCTAGATAATAAGTTGTTATTATTTTTAATTTGAACCCATCAATGAAATTAATTTTTTGTCATCAATAATAGCTTATAACAACCTACCATTTAGAATTTATTGTAAAAGTATTGTTAAAAATATTGTGGATCTAACATTTCTCTCTCTCTTTTTTTTTTTTTTTCTTTTTTTCATTTGATAAAAAAGTTATTTTATTTATTCGCTAATAGATGGGCTTAATTAATACTATTATAATAAAAATTGAAATTGAGGCATTTTATATATTTAAATATAAATTTTTTATTAAAAATAAATATTACTTAAACTCTATTATTTTGTTTTGGATGCAAAATTACTACTAATTAATATGAATCATGTAGATTTTTTTTTTTTTACAAAATCTATAGACAAAATTTGACAACTTTTCACTTCTGTTAATGCGGCTTATTGATAGTGGTAAGTTAAAAAGTAATTAAGTGATAGACAAAAACTAGTAAAAGTTTGCGAACTCAACTTATAAAAAATGTTGTGAATTTTTGGTATTTTTTTTTTTTTTTAGAAGTGCTACATTCATAATATTTTCACAACAAATCCTAGATAATAAGTTGTTACTGGATCCATCAATGAAATTATTTTTTGTCATCAATAATAGCTTGTAACAACCTAACACTTAGGATTTATTGTAAAAAAATATTGCGGACATAGCATTTCTCTCTCTCTCTCTCTCTCTCTCTCTCTCTCTCTCTCTCTCTCTCTCTCTCTCTTATTTTTCATTTGATAAAAAAGTTATTTTATTTATTTGCTAAAATTTGGGCTTAATTAATACTATTATAATGAAAAAAAATAACCCTATTAGTTAAAATTTGGGGGCTTTTTTTTTTTTTTTTTTTTTCTTTCCTTGAGGCCTTAAGGGACCGCATCATTTACTTTCACTATTGAGCCGGCTCTAAGAATGCTTGAACTTTGAGAATCTGGTTAGATCTTCATCCTAGGAACTATGGTCACATCTATAGTAAGTTTAAATAACTAAATGAAACCATAGACAACTTAACAAGATATACTTTTAAGGAAAATGGAGTTTAGGAAGATCACCTCCAATCCGACATGCAAGAATTTGCTCAAGAGAGGAAACATTATGAAAGTAAAAGTCTAGAGTTAACTGGCTGAATTATCTAAATACCTTAAAATAAGTACGTAACTCAATGTTAATTTTTTTTTTTTTTAAATTTTAGATACGTTAATACTATATATTAAACCTATGATTCCATAATGATTGCTTTTTATTATTAGGTCAAGACACCAACTGATATTAGGTGTTAGCGAAAATTGAACCATAGATCTTTTATTCAAGATGAGAGAGTTCCTAATTAAGTTAATTGGAACCCATATCTAAATACCATTTTTTGTTTACAGAAAATGTTAAAATCATTAATCAATATCAATATCAATATCAATATCATAAACTATATAATAAAAATTGGGCTTAGAAACAGTGGTTGCGCCAAGTGGTTTTGCCAAATTGCAGAAATTTTTTTAGATTTTAATATTTTTCTTCTCCTATAATTTCTAAGTTGATAATTTTAATTACAATCCAAATTCTTTATCTAATCCATCTAATCTTTATTTATTTTTTACCTGTAGTGTATTATAATCCAAATTCATCATCTAATCCTTATTTTTTAAAGTGTAGTGTATTATAAAAAAAAAGTAGTAACTTTCTTATTTGGTTTTTTTCTTTGAGAGGTAAATTTAGATGGTTGGTGCCATACAACTACAATCTACAATTGAGTTTATCTAAATATTATCCACAAAGCCTAAAATAATAGGATAGAGAGGGAAAAAAAAAATCCAAAGCATAAAATATTAAAATGTGTAGTTGTGTACGTAGAAGTATAGCTAATCCCATGAATTTAAAAAAAAAAAAAAATCATTGGGAGGATATACAGTAGGGAAGAATTGATAATAAATTTATTATCTAATTTTTTTTTTCAAATATATTTTGTTTTAATTTATTTTTTTTTTGTATAAATATCAAATTTTTGGATAACAAAAAAAAAAAAAAAAGAGCTAATAATGTTAACAACTTGAATTTTATGGTATAACTAAAAAAATATTTGTAATTAACGTTAACAAATTGATTTTTATATCAACTTCTTCACAACATAAATTTATTGTTTCAAATAGAAACAACTTTTTATCAACTTTTTCTTTTTTGGTTGAAGTTTACTGTGGTTGAAATTTTGTTTGTTGGAAAAATATTGGAATGATTATGGAGAATAGTTGTATTATACCATGACTCTTATCTTTAAATTTTCAGGTCACTGTAAATAATATGGCCAGATTCATGATTTTTCTTATTAATATTTTGAACATCCAAGAATCTATCATCGCTTCAAAAAGTAAACTCTTAATTTTGTTTTTGTTTGTTTGTTTGTTTTTGTTTTGTTTTTGTTTTTGTTTTTGTTTTTTTAGGGAGTTTCCTTGAGGTTTCAAAACACTCCTTCAAACAATAATCTTGGTATTGAGTTTCTTTTAAAAAAATTTCTTGAAGTTTATATTTACACATTTGGTTTTGATAGAGTGAAATTCGGTACCTCCTCCCTTACTTTCAAAGACAAAAATTCAATTTTTATATAAGTTTATCTACTTTTTTTATTTTTTTTTTTAAGTTTAGTAATTTGAGTTGTTCATAGTTCTTAACTATTACATTGAGGTTATCACTTAAATATGCTTTCAACCATTTTTTAAAATTATTGAATTCAAGGTTTTTCATTTAAATATTGGATTTAATTATGCAAACTCCCATTATAATTTTTTTAGGCATCTCCTTTTATATTAGTTGTATAGTTATCTACCATATTCTATTCAATTAATTTTGGACTTATATATGATTTATTTATTTATGAATAAAAGCTTAATCTTACACAATATTCATTCATTATATAACTAAAGTAAAAGGTTACTTCATTTAAAAAAATAGAGTAAAAGATTACTTTATTTTTATTATCTATTTAATTTTAATTAAAAATTTTTTTATTTTCATTAATTTACACATAATTCATGATTAAGCCATGCATCGCACGGACATAACATTAGTATAAACAAAAGCAAAGACCTTATGTGGGAGTATATGAAGTTCTGCTATGTGGTGTTTTAATTTTGCATTTAGCATTTTTTTACCTTTTCATTAATTTTTTAATTTTTTTTAAGTTACCCAAAAGATGGCACTAACTTATTTTTATTGTTATCTCATTAATCACTCAATAATTGCCTGAGTTTACACCATACATTTTTCTTTTCTTCATGTCTTTTAGCATACTCACCATTTTAGTATTAAAAACAAAAGCTAAGAAAATAAAATAAAATTATGGGCTAATAGTAATAACTAACCAAATAAGGTCCTCAGGAGAGATTGCGAGACAAGAAACTTAATGTTGTGGATTATTAAATGAAACACATTGTTTCACCATTACTAAGATAAAATACTTGATATTGACGAAGCATTTGTAAGAGAGAGAAGGCATTTGCCTGAGTTTACACTAAACTTTTTTTCTCTTCTGCATGTCTTTTAGCATACCCACCATTTTAGTATTAAAACAAAACAAAAGCTAAAAAAAAAAAATGAAGGACTTATAGTACTAACTAACCAAATAAGGCCCTTGGAAGAGATCGAGAGAAAAGAAAATGTTATGGATTATTAAATGAAACGCATTGTTTCACCATTACCTAGATAAAATACCTGGGATTGACAAAACATTTGTAAGAGAGAGAAAGAGGAATCTGAGGGATTGCCGCCTCCATCATGTTGGCCTCCCACCACCATCAAGCCACTAAAAACCCTACAGGTAGTAAATTTTAATTTTTCTTTTTAAATTAGGAGGTTAAATATGATTTAGGTTTGAGTAATTTAGTTGAATAGCTTTGCTTTGGATATATAAGTAGAGAGAATATTTGGTGCGCAATGTAAAACCATATTCTACCCTGCATGATTTTAAATCATCTATAAGACAGATGCATACGCACATGGATGGACCCATGATTTCGAGCTAGAGGGGGCCGGAGTATAAGCAATTTTTTTTTTTTTACTCAAAATAGACATTCATATAGTATTAGCAAATTATAAAAAATTGATTTCATTTTTTTAATACCTTAAGATGCAATCGTTTGCCAACAAAGACAAAAAAGTTGGCTAGGATTTTTTTTTTTCAAGTTTGAGCATTCACAATAGTGGTGCTGAAAAATTTGGCTTTTAGCGCCTCAAAAAACTATTTTGTTTATTTTACCACTCCACTTTACCATACACCAAACACCAAATGTTATCACTTAATTTAAAATATTATAAACAACTCATTAAAATAATAAAGGAAGAGAGAGAATTTGAGTTTTTTAATTGAAGTAAGAGAGAATCCTAATAAAATATTGTATTTTATTTTTAACAACTTGCTACAGCCAACTATTATTTTTACTTGTTTACCTTAGTTGCAAAAATTTAGTTTTAGCTTCTCTAATAGTACATGGTTTTTTGGTGGTAAAATAGTTTTTTTTTTTTGGCTAAAATACAATCACCATTGTGAATGCTTTTATTATTTTTGTTAAGTTTTTGGGTTGGATAATTACTAATTCGACTTGGTTGGCTAGGCTGATTGGAGAGTTGGGAGGCCTAAGGTTTTGGAAGAGGGGGCCCAGCTATAAAAATGAAAAATATAACAATTGAAAAAAAATTTCTTCAGGCTAGGTGGGCCCCGGGCCACCTTAGGTCTATCCCTACATACACACTTGCCCGCGCCATGTCTTAATGTAGCACTATCAATGAGTGGAAGACAGTGAGAGTTGAGTATACTTTCATTTCATGGTATGCAATTCGTGAATAATAAAACTTAATTAATTTTCATGGTTTTGTTACTCTTTTACATTTATTTTGGTTTTATGATTAAAAAAAAAAAATCTTACCTTAAGAATGCAACAAATGTGCAGTGAAGTTACTAAACTAATTTTTAATATCGTAAGATATAGAAGTTTCTTTATTCTATTTTAGTTTATCTTTTATTTATAATATATGTACAACATTCTCTAAAACTGTCTTACAAAAAACATCACAAAATTATCTGTGGATCACACGGACAACTTACTAGTTATTACAAAGTGCAATACAAAATACTTACAAATTACTGTAAAAGTAAACATAATTTATGCCATTTTATCAACTTATAATTAAATATTTAAATTATTTTTCCAAGCTTGATGACATATTAATTTGTAAAACTTATGTACTAAAAAAATTTGTAATAACCCTAACATTATTCTTTTTTCACATCTCCATCGTCATCATAAGGTGGTGTAACTTTATGGATATATATATATTTTTATAAAAGATGATATTGGATGGAAATTTAAAAAATGCTTTCTTAATGATATTTTTCTCTAGCAACCAATCAAACCAAAAGATAATACCATTCTGTGTGCTCATCAAAAATGAGAAACAAGTTGAAAGTGTCATCTTCCAACTAAGATCCTTGAAGGCTCTTAGGCTTTACGGCTTTATTCTTTTATCACAGTTGGAAACACAGTGAAGGATATGACTGTTTCACTGTTTGGGTTTTCCACCGTTTCTTTATAGGATGTTTCATGGTAAAAGAGCTATAAGCTACTCACATTGACTTGTTCTCAAAACTGAAAACCTAATTAATCTAAGTCCCCAATATAATATCATTCTGGCACATAAGATCTTCCATCTTGTTGAAATAAACAGGCAGAGAAAGAACAAGAATTGTTCTGAAGATAATCTTTGTATATTTTTTGTATTCTTAGCTCTCCTCTAATGTATGGCCGTCAGTGAGTAATTGATAGGTTGGATTGAACATGGCAATCCTTTAGGGTTTTTTGTTGGCTTGATATTCCAGCAGATAATACACATATGAGACTGTACAAATAACTTCTTTCAAGTAGATGAAGGTGCTGCATATTCCCGTAGCCAAGCTATCTTTTTGGTGATAAATCAAACCCTAAAAAGGTTCTATGCAATGATTAATGGACAAAGGTGTTTACACATTTTGGCTTCAAATTTAGAATAGGTGGCCTAAAAAGTCCTTTGAAAGATTTTGCAACCTGTAACTTAGAAACTTGTGTTTTCCGATCACTCCCTTTGCCCTCAGATCTCCTTCACAGGTGGCTAGTGAAGGACACAATAAGCTTATCAAAAAAGAAAAAAGAAAAAGAACAAATATGAAATATAATTTTTGTTATTTATTAATTTTTTATGTTATTATGTAGTTTTTGAAAATTTTGACTTAGCACTATTATTTCTTTGATTTTAGGTGTATTTAATGCTTTTCTATTAGAGTTCCATTATGATAGGCATAAATTATGATATGTTTTAGAATATATTTTCTTGTTGGTCAATTTTTATAGAGTCTTTAAATTGGGTTTCAAGCTTGTAAACAAAAATGGTGTATTTAGTTTAGTAGAATTTCATATTTTTGTCTCACTGTTTTTTTAGTGGATATTCTAGTAACTCTTCTTGTGAATTCAAAGAACTCTAGTAGATTAATGGCTATTTTTTATTGAGGTAAATGCGATTTGGTTCTTGCTATCTTCCACCCCCGTCAGCTAGCCCTTTGTTATTTGCTCAAGGAAGAAAAAATGCGATAATGTGCACTCTATTCTCCCCATAAAAAATTGTGGCTAACTTGTTCCAATCAAATTTTGGAAATTTATTTTGGAAATTTTTTTTGAAACATAATAATATAAATAATTTAAAAAACAATATAAACAAAATTGGTCTAATCCAAATTAACCATAACACGGAAAACTTGCAACAAGAAAATGGCTAAGAAATAAGCTAAATATTAGTAATAAATTGACGTTTAATGACTTTAATCAGAAAATACATATATGATATCGATGTCAATCTTAGTATTAATGTGACACTGATTGAACAACACAACCCCCACACCATCCCCCACCCCCCCCCCCCCCCCCCCACCCCAAATTAAAAAAAAAAAAAAAAAAACCACGGCAATATCTTTTCATTTTTGTGGGATGTTCCACCCTAGCTATGAGAATCTGGCCGGTATTTAAAACTAAGAAAAAGATATATGATATCTATGACTAAGAAAATTGCACATTAATATGTAGCGTAGTTGAAAGGTGAAGATTTATTTTATATTTTTTAGATAAATACCAATTTCATTAAGCAAGACAAGAACAACACTGACATCCTTCCTCCACGCATCCCGAGTAGATTCAGGCAGGGATTTCATATTACAACAATTACAGGGAAAGGTGTAATTGACAATTCCCCTACTATGAGCCACCATGACGGCCATATATGCAAAGAAATGGGGGAGAAAAGAAAAACCAGAGCCTAACAGAAGTGGTAAAGCTAGATAACAAAGGATGATTATCCTCTCTATTACTATATCATCTGCCCTAACAGAAGTGGACAAGCAATCCACTGAAAGCAACATTTTGAGTCTTTGTTAGGACTGGGAATAATTGCCCTAAAGCCATTTCATCCAAAAAAAAATGGTTGGTTTCTTGGCAAAGGCAATGGTGTACTATCATTGCTTAACATAAATAACACATCTGACATAGTGGGCCGATCATCAGTGTTATCCTGTATACATAGGAGACCGATATGGATCCATCTCAACACCTTATATTTGACACATGAATCACTTATTGAAGGATCAATTAGTTCTAGCCCTTGGCCTTCTTCCCATAAATTCCATGCCTGAGAAAATCATTTACAATATTAGAAGCGCACATAACAATGAATATAAATAAAATCCAAAGCTTCAATTTAATTGACATACATATCTTGCTAAATTGAGTGTGTAGTTAACATGGTAGAAGCTATTGTTTTTTCTACCACTCACGATTTCAAGCATCAAGACTCCAAAGCTATAGACATCGGATTTTATAGAGAACACCCCTTGCATAGCATACTCGGGAGACACATAGCCACTACATCAAAAACGCAATAAATATTTCATATCACAAGTGATTGAATAAAGCACATGTAATAGTAAGATTAAAATAGAACCTTAATCATCACAAGTGTAGGGGTTTAATAATAACTTACTATGTTCCAACAATTACATTAGTTTTTGCTTCCAATTCATCCGATTTGAAAATTCGTGCTATGCCAAAATCAGAAATCTTAGGATTCATGTTTTGGTCAAGGAGTATGTTACTGGCTTTTAAATCTCTATGAATTATTCTTCGTCTTGAATATTTATGGAGATAGAGTAGTCCTTGAGCGATTCCTTCAATTATGTTGAAACGTTTTTTCCAATCTAATAGCTTGCTCCTCTTTGAATCTATCCGATATAAACGATTATATGGATCTGATCAATAATCTAGTTTTTAGAAACTAATATAATAAACTTAAATTTTATTTTTAAAAAATAAGCAAAGGAAGTACTAGTAAAAGTCAATGTTTTTCTAACCAAATAGAAAGCAATCTAAACTTTTGTTGGGCATGTATTCATAAACCAACATCATCTCTTCTCCATGAATGCAACAACCAATAAGTTTAACAATATTCACATGATGGAGTTTAGGCATGACTATCAGCTCATTCTTGAACTCCAATATTCCTTGTCTTGAATTTCGCCCTAATCGCTTTATTGCTATTGTTTGTCCCCCTGCCAATTTTCCCTGATGTGGTGATTAAAAAAAGATTAATTCAGCTTAGATGTAAGTTACTCAAAACTACTTGATGTAGAAATTTATTTAGAGGGGACCTTATACACAGGCCCAAAGCCTCCTTCTCCAAGCTTGTTTTCTACTGAAAAATTGTTTGTTGCAGCCATGACACATGTATAGCTAATTACACTGAAACGAGCTCCATCATTCCCATCATTTAGAATTTCATTCATGTTGATAGATGGGTCCAAGCTCAATAAAGCAAGCACTCCATTTTCACCGTTTGTTTCATCATTCCCTGTTTGAATTTCCATAGAACATCATAATTTGCATATATCATATTAATAATCAAGAATTGGTAAATTTAAATATTATAGATATACCTTGAATTACAACTGCTCTCCGTTTGAGTAGATAACACAATATGCAGAAAACAATCACGAGTAGAGCAATGGCTGTGAAAATTGCAACGCATATCCACTTCTTTGTTAATATACCTGGTCATATATAGCTGTGTTAGTAATCATCATATAAGAAAATATTTTCTGATTTTGATCCAAGTTATACTTCATATCGAAAACCTACAAATACAAGGGAATGAATTTTTTTTTTTTTAAACAAAATTGTGGAAGATGAGTACCCTTACGAAGGGATTAACGAGTGTTAAGCATAATAAGCAAAAGAGATCCATCAAAGGGATCATGCAAAGTTCATATTCCTCAAACCCAAAACTTAACTAAAAAGGTGTAGAAATGCAAACTAATTAATATAACATATTATGAAGCTCCAATCTAACCAATTTTTGAAATCTTTAACAGTTTGTATTTGAAACCTCAGTGAATGAGAAAATTAGACATACCTTAGTTTAGTTAGTTTTACTTATGGTTTAATTTTAAAATTCTGGCCCTAGATTCATTTTTTATTGCATCTGTAATTTGTGTAATCCCAGAGTACAAGACACATAAACCTTGAATAAGATCCATATTTAAGATCCTTAGCCATGGCTAATTTCTGTACCATCTATATATAAGCAACAAACATTTTTCCAGTAAAACCTCAATTAAGATAATTAAGATGCAATACACATGACTATTTAGCTAGGGCAAAACTTTTAATGAACAAAACTTTAGTGTGTGTGTGTGTATATGTAGAGAGAGAGAGAGAGAGAGAGAGAGAGAGAGGGGGGGGGGAGGGAGGAGAGATCCAAACTGCTATTTCTTGATCAAGAAGTTTAAGTTTGGAGAAAGCTCAATCTGAATCTGTTTGTGAACTGAGGAAATGATTGAACATATCTAAATCTGCTGTGATGACCCTACCTGCATCGTCACAAATTATCTATATATATACTCTCAAAAATTGCACTGTTCACAACCCAGATTCGAAGTTGCTAAAATTCAATGACTCTTGCATTATTGGTAACTTTCCTTATATAAATATGCATAAACTTAAAAGTTGCATTATATATGTATTGCTCAAATTCAATGACCCTTGCAATGTGAACCTTCTTTCTGTGGAAACTAGGAACCTTGAGGAATTGAGTGTATCACCTGATTTAAGATTATTCACCTTTACGCCATGAGAAGTACACAACAAGCATGAGAAAAATAGAATGAACACAAATTTGAGAATGTTTATCATGTTGTTAGCCAGTAAGATAGAGACTAATGACTTTTCACTTGTTTGCTAATTAGCTAGCTACTTATATGCTCGTGCCAGCGTATAGCGCGGGTCTACGAGGAAACACACAGCTGCTGCCTGCTAAGGTCAAAGTCAAACACGTTAGGCGGTCCATTGAAAAAAGACTTCTTTTTTGGAGAAACATTAATGAGAGAAGACTGGTTATATTGAGACCTAACCAAAAATTTATTAAAGAAATAATTTCATTGGTTAATGAACTGTGCATAGACACAAAAGTATCAAAGGTATGAACGACTATCACAAATCTATGGTTGGATTATTTTATTAAATAAGTATGCTCCGACACTTCATTTCACATTGCCTCTTTATCTTTTTATCTCTTCTTAAAAATTTAATGTAATATGATTTTTTTTCTCAACCATCTATTTTATTAAAACTCTATATTATGGATTTTGGGCCCCAGTTGTCACAAAATAAATCAAATTATAATCAAGTAATTAATTAATTATGCTCTTGATTGAATTGATTTTAACATATCACACAAGCACAGATCACATATGACACCAATGAAAATTGATGAAACAATCCGTTTCACAATAAAAAAAAATTTGGGAATGATTTAACCTAAACAATCCTCAAGACAACATATCCACTAAAATAGAATCGAAGTTTGTACAATAGATTTAACCCTAAATCTAGTGTTATCTCATTTAGTACTTATTAGTGTGACTACATGTAATTCCAAAATTCCCTAACTCTTCTATTTTGGATAGTTGCAGACGAACTCTCCTATTCGTGACTTCGAGATCTACTTTCAAAGATTTAATTAGTAACTATGTTTAGCTGATTTCAGAAACTTCGCTCCATCATTGGATTTGTTGTTTGCATGTAATCTCTAGTTGATGCTTCAAGAGAGCTTGGAAAATTCCAGATCTGTGCAGTAACAATGCTCTCTTGTGGGTGTAAAAACGTGCTCTAATATTTGTATTTATATGTACTTAAGTTCCATCAAAACCGTAGATGGCTGGAAAAAGAAGTTGAGAATCCAAACTACCTGAGTCTTGATCGGTTGAGACGTGATGTTTGATCGGTCGAGATAAGTGGTTTTCGACCTATGAAGCTATAGTTGAAATGCAGTCTTGCAGGCGTCCCTTTTCTGCATTCTTGATCAAATATTATCTAATGTAATTTTATTTAGATAAACTAAGTCTAAACTACTACAATTGTTCATGGTTGCCAATTTGAAAATGTGGACTTTACAATATCATTAGACATTTTTTATAATTGTGTTTGCATATGAAATTATATACTATGCTAATTAAAAAAAAGATGTACGTGCACTACAAAAAAAGATTCTAAGCTAAAGGCAGCTATCATTAACAACGCAATCCTACGCGACAATAGCCCCCTGCGGGAAATTGGTTTTTATAGACCACCCTAGAGCTGCGTTTTTTATAGATGCGGCACCTATAGCTGCGTTTTATAATAAACGCAAAATATCCATAAAAAATCATAATTCAATTGAAAACTCCATATCTTTTTAATTAAAAATAAGACGTGAAATAAACTGTGAGGTTTCATTTGCTTATTTGGCATAATATAAATCAGTTTGATTTGAAATAAATAAATAATCCACAAGGTTAACTTCAGCATAATCACAAATTTTTTTTCAAAAAAATAAGTTCAATTTTAAGATGATAATGCGGAACAGTAAATTCAAGGTTTAATGGAGTTCAATTTCAGAAAAAGATCAATAATCAAAACAATAGAGAGTTGACGAAGAGAAATCGGTACCGATCAGAGTCAGGAGCGAGCAGTGAGAATTAAATGGGGTAGATAATTTTTTTGCTAAATAAATTAAATATTATGAATATGCAATAAATCAAGAGTGAGGGATTTATATAACAGGAGTAATTAGTTTTGCTGGGGGGTAGCTCCAAACTGAAGGTCGTTTTTCAAAAATACACCATATTGAAGGCATTTCTGGGGCTCCAAACACATGAAGCTGTGTTTATTTAAACGCAGCTCTATAAATGTTAAAGCTGCGTTTCATAAACACAGCTCCACAGGGCCTTAAGGTGCGTTTTAAAAAACGCAGCTCGAGTATCTTTAAAGCTGCTTTTTTTAAACGCAGCTCCAGACATATTAGAAAAAAAAAAAATTCCATGGATGGGTCTACAAAACACAGCCTCAACATCCGGAAAACGTAGCTCTACCTCTGGTCTACAGCCTATGAAATTATAGACCTCCAGAAACGCAACCGATAAAATGCAGCTCCAAAACGCGGCTCCATAGCGCGTTTTTTGTAGTGTACTAAGATTCTAATAAAGGGTATCATTAAACAAAATGATAATAAAGGGTTTAAGTAGAGAATAAAAAATCATAATTCAATTGAAAAAATATATTAAAATAATGACGTGAAATTGTGAGGTCTCATTTGCTTATTTGGCATAATATTAAGGTTTGATTTGAGATAATTAATTAAGGGGTAACAAGAGCACACTACAGTGATAATTAAAAGTAATTTTTTTGCTAAATAAATTAAATATTATATATTAAAATATAACATTAGTTTTGTGGGGGGTAAAAGCGTCAATACATCATATGGGCCTGGGGCCTGGTCCGAGGACGTGGACTCCGCTAAAGGGGCCGTGAGTCGAGAATAGGGCCTCCTAAAATTGGGGCCCAAAGAGCCGCCGACCAGACTGTCAGCCTGTTGGATGAGGATCCGAGGATAAGGTCTCCTCGGACGTGAGGGTCAGGAACAGAAGGAGGCAGCGCGACGTCCAAGGAAGGGCTCCTAGAGCTCGGTGAGTCATCCCAAGCTGTAATGAGATGCTGAGGAGGGAGACAAGGGAGACGTGCACTGCATAAAGCTACTGCCACCGCATTAAAGGCCCTTCACCTACCTGCCTGGTCGCATTAATGGAGAAATGACTTCTAAGGGGACGGTGGGCAGCCTTATGGGCATTGGGGAGCGTTTTCAGGGAAAAGACAGATGGGAACCAGGAATGGGAAGTATAAATAGAGAAGGATGGACCAAAGGAAGGAGATCCGGATTTTTTCTCTAAGGAAGAAGAAGACTCACTCTCTCTCCCCCCCCAGACAACAGAAGGAAAGCCTGGACATAAGTTTCTTGGCCCACGTCCGAGGAGAGGCAGAGACGCTCCCCCAACTCCTAGCACGCCAGCAGCGGACTTAATCCTTAGCCCATAGCCTTCTAGAGCCCCAAAAAGTCTAGGCTTTAAGCCCATTCTCTACAAATTCTATTGTGAAGGTCACTTGGGCCGGCCCGGTCACGCATTTGGACCTAGGGCCAACTTTGTGGCCTTACAAGTTTTAAGAAACAAAAAATTAAATTGTATACAAATCAATTAATTTTAGATAGATTAAATAATAAATATTAATTTTATATGCCTTAACATATTTATAAACCCCCTTTTACACCGTTTAAAATCATTTTATTTTTCTATCATAATTGATGTTCTAATAGTCGATCCATTGGAATGTTTAAATGTATAGTTTGAGATACGAATAAATGGAAAACAAAACCTAGCTCCAAAAAACTTTGGGCTCCTGTTATTTCAACAGTATGACTTATGTTATCTTTAAATTAGTCTATAGCATGGCTTAATTAAAAGTTATATGTAAATAAATCATAACCATACGAATAAAACCACATTCATTTATAACTATAATTGAGTTAGTTTATACAAACACCATTTATGACTTCAAAACTTTTTTCTTTTAGAAACTTCATGACTCCACATGTTTGGCTTTATGCTCCACATGTTTGGCTTCATAGAACCCTTTACGATTTTTTGTAAAATTAAATATTTACAAGTATTAATAAAATAAATTATGAGCAAAATGAACAACAAAAAAAGATTTGGAACTAAATCATATATATATATATATATATTACTCCTATGTGGCTTAATTCACAAAGCATGAATTGCATGAAACAAACTAAAATACCTAAAAAAGAAGAATTGAGAACTCAAAATAGCAATAACTTCTTATAAACAAATTTGAAAGCTAAGCCATATAGAGCATTTCAAACTACATGAAATTATTATATGTACAAAACCTAATCAACATGACACGTGGATAAAAAAAAAGGGGGGAATCATAAATAATTCCGGTTGTTATTGATTAGAATTTTAATTCTATTAGGAGTTATTATGAAACACCATACCCCTATGTTTAGCATAAATCTACCTAAATTTTCTAATTTTCTAAAAAGAAATAACAATGCACTAAGACATGCAAATCTAAATATTAGAAACTAAAACAAAGTAATTTTTGTATGATGGAAATTAAAGATAGAGATCAAGGTTAATTTACCTTATTGACACATTCAATACCAAAATGAAGAAGCAAACTACGAACAATAAGCATCCAAACCCTTTAGCCAAAACCATTGATAAATGCACCAAATATTCTAATTCAAAGCACCGTAGTGTCCCACTTCCATATCTATATAGAAATAACACCAATATAAGAAAAAATAGAGAATCGCTCGTAATTGCAACCATGTTATTAAGAGTTATGACTTTGGCAATAAGTTTTCATGAATAATTGAAAATACCTCCTTTAACATTAACATAAGATGAGAATTGAGTAGTAACACCTTTTGGCGAGGTCTTGCATGCCAAAAGTGCATCCTTTCTTGGGCTATTCTTATGAACAACAATTTGTATAATGAGCAAAATCAATAAAAAATAATTTGTATAACCTATGTAAAACAAAGCAAAGATCAAATTGAAAGCAAGAAAAATTTTATATAAAAATATGTCTCATTATAAAATAAAAACCACTTAAAATAAAGGCTAAATTGAAAAGAAAATAAAATTCACACCTCCATTAGCATTGTTGAAGCTTTCGTTACTCAAGAGTTTTGTTAAATCTAATCCCTGAATCAAGAGTTTTGTAGCTTGATATTCTAATAAAATATTATTATTTAATAATAATAATAATAATAATAATAATAATAATAATTAATATATAAAATGTAGGTTGCAACTTGAGATAAATAAAAACAATGAAAACGTAAGATGAGATTTAAATTTAGAAAAAAAATTGTACGTGTGGGGGGGTAAAGACGCCCAAACACCCTGTGGGCTTTGGGCCTAGTCCGAGGGCTCGAATCCCACTAGATGGGCCACATGACGGGAGCAAGGTCCCCTGACACTGAGGCCCAAGGACCAGCCTACCCAGCCACCAGAGACAAGCCGAGGAGAGAGTCTCCTCGGACTAAGAACCGAGAGCAGAACACTGCAGCAGAGCGCCTGAGAAGTCGCCCCCAGAGCTCGGCGAGTCACCCCACGACTCAATGATGCGCCGAGGAGGGAGACAAGGGGGACATGCATTACACAGTGTTTCTGCCACCGCATTAAAGACTTCTTACCTACCCGCCTGGCCGCATTAATGGAGAAATGACTTCTGATAGGACGGGGAATGGCCCTGAGGGCATGGGGGAGCATTTTGAGGGAAAGGACAGGTGAGAGCCAGGAGTGGGAGGTATAAATAGGGGGGGAGCCCGGGACTTTTGGGAGAGAGGAGGAAGGCTCTCTCTCTCTCTCTCTCTGTCTTTCTCTTGAAGAACGTAGCGTCAGCCAGCACCGAATCTTCTCGGCACAGGTCCGAAAGGGAAGCTAGTCCACTCCATAAGATAACCATCTCACAGAAGTGGGCTGGAACCTTACACCGCGCTCTTCTGAAGCCCCAGAAGGTCTAGGCTTTGAACCCATTCTCTACAAATACTATTGTAAAGGCCACTTGGGCCGGCCCAGTCATTTACTTTGGGCCAAAGGCAACTTTGTGTCCTTACAATTGGCGCCGTCTGTGGGGAAGCTTTGACGAAAAGGGACTGGAAGTGCCATGCAAGGTTCAGGTTCACGTCATGCGGAGTCTAGGGGGTCCCAGCAAGAGGACCATCTTGTGCGAGTGGAAGGAGAGCGCGAGAACAGCGTCCACACGGAACACACGCGCGGGAGGAGCCATGCACGCAGTGGTAGTAGAACCTCCCGCGAGAAAAGTGTTGAGACCCTGCAAAGAGAGGTTGATCATTTGAGAAGGAAGCTACGCCGGGAAAAGCGGAGGCGTACGCCTACTCCTTCAGACCGATCCTCAGTGGACGCCAGTAGTGGCTCCGACAGCTCTAGGTCCAACACTCCCCTTAGCGAGTCTTCTTCCCAGGGGGATGAACGCCGTCGTCCGCGCAGGGACAAAGGGGCGTCCTCTAGGGGCTTGGCCAACAATGCATTGAGCAAGGCGCTCCACCAAATTTCCAAGTCGCCCTTCACTCGGAGGGTTGAGAAGGGAAGGCTCCCAAGAAAGTTCACCCAGCCGACCTTCACAGTCTACAACGGGAGGACGGACCCAGTAGAGCACGTGAGCCACTTCAGCCAGAGGATGGCGGTGCACTCGAAGAACGAAACCCTGATGTGCAAGGTCTTCCCCTCCAGCTTGGGGCCCGTCGCGATGAGGTGGTTCAACGGCCTGAAGGCGAGCTCTATCGATTCCTTCACAGAGCTCACCAGGGCGTTTGGTGAACGGTTCATCACCTGTAGCCGGGTCCCTCGGCCCCTGGATTCGCTGTTGTCCATGGCCATGAGAGAGGGAGAGACCCTCAGGGCATATACTGACCGGTATTGGGAGATGTACAACGAGATCGACGGGGACTTCGACGAGGTGGCCATAAGCACCTTCAAGGTTGGCCTGCCCAACGATCATGATCTGAGAAAGTCACTAACCAGGAAGCCTGTCAAGAGTGTACGACGTCTTATGGACCGCATCGATGAGTACACACGAGTGGAGGAGGATCAACTGCAAGTGAAGGCGAGGGTGAAGGTTATCCCTCAGGAGCGGAGGGATTTCAGGTCGGACGGGTATAGCAACAGTAGGCCGAGGAGAGAGTTTGTCGGACAGCCACGTCGGATACCAACGCAGGCGGTCGGCGTTGTGTTCCGCGAACCCATGCAGCGGGTGTTTGAAAAAATCCGCCACGAGCCCTACTTTAGGTGGCCCAGCAAGATGATAGGAGATCCCTCAAAGCGAAACCGGAACCTTCACTGCCAGTACCATCAAGAGCACGGCCATACGACTGAGAACTGCAAGAACCTGCGCTACTACCTTGAACAGTTGGCGAAGGAGGGAAAGTTGAGCCAGTTCGTGCATGACCAGGGGACGGTGGGAGAGCGTCATGGTCCGACGGGCCAGGGCCACCACGCACCAAGGCCTCCCCTGGGGACCATCAACACCATCCTCGCAGCCCCTAGGAGGACCGGCTCGCGCCCTTCGAGGGTGATGAACGTGGTGCGGGCCCATACCGGGAGCTCTGGCCCCGAGCCAAAGAAGATCAAGGGCAATGAGCCGCCCACGCTGGCCTTCTCGGACGACGACAAGGAAGGGACCATCCAACCCCACGACGACGCCCTGGTCATAATGCTAAGGATCGGAGGCTATGATGTGAAGAGGGTGATGGTGGACCAGGGAAGCGGCGCAGACATCATGTACCCCGACCTGTACAAGGGGCTGAACCTGAGGGAAGAGGATCTCTCCGCCTACGACTCGCCCCTGATAAGCTTTGAGGGAAAGATGGTAATCCCTAAGGGGCAGATCAGATTGTCAGTGCAGTCGGGACCGGCAGTGGTAGAGGTGGACTTCATCGTGGTGGACGCCTACTCCCCGTATACGGCCATTGTGGGGAGACCTTGGCTGCACGCCCTAGGGGCAGTCCCCTCCACCCTCCACTTGAAAGTGAAGTTCCCTTTCGGTGGTAGAGTCGAGGAAATCGTCGGGAGCCAGTCCGCGGCGAGGCAATGCCTGACCGCCGCAATACTCCGCAGGCCGGACAACGAAGCCGCTGCCTCCGCAGCTCAGGCTTCATAGCAGTTAGCCCCCTCTGCCACCGCCGGGGCAGCAGTGGTGGGGGAACCGGCGTGTGAAGGACTAGACAGGGTCCTTGTGGACGGTGACCCGGAGAGGTTCTTCCAGATTGGGGCTCGCCTGCCGACCGAAGAAAAAGAGGAGTTGGTTACGTTCTTGAGGAGGAACCTCGACGTATTCGCATGGGGCGAACACGAGATGCCCGGAATCGACCCAGGCTTCATATGTCACCATCTGAACGTAAACCCGGCGGCGGTACCAAAGAAACAACCCCCTCGGCGATCCTCGGCGGAGCATTCCGAAGCTGTGAAGGAGGAGGTCGTCAAGCTCAAGAGGGCCGGGGCTATCAAGGAAGTATTCTACCCCGAATGGTTGGCGCACACAGTCGTAGTGAAGAAGAAGAACGGTAAGTGGAGGGTGTGTGTGGACTTCACGGACCTCAACAAGGCCTGTCCCAAGGACCCGTTCCCGATGCCGCGCATAGATCAACTGGTAGATGCGACGGTCGGCCACCCCCGCATGAGTTTCTTGGATGCCTTTCAGGGATATCATCAGATACCACTAGCGCTGGAGGACCAGGAGAAGACTGCCTTTGTGACCCCCACCGGCAATTACCATTACAAGGTTATGCCATTCGGTCTTAAGAACGCAGGGGCTACCTATCAAAGGATGATGACTCGGATGTTCGAGTCACAGCTAGGGAAGACCGTCGAAGTATACGTAGACGACATGGTCGTGAAGAGCAAAGCTGTGACAGACCATGTGGCCGACCTGGACAGCACGTTCCAGACCCTGCAAGAACATAAGTTGCGGCTGAATGCCTCTAAGTGCTCCTTCGGCGTAAGTTCCGGCAAATTCCTAGGCTATATGCTTACTCACAGGGGCATAGAGGCCAACCCAGAGCAGATAACCGCAATCTGCAACCTGCAACCACCCCGAAATCCGAAGGAAGTCCAGAAGCTGGCCGGGATGACGGCCGCCCTCAGCAGATTCATCTCCCGCTCCGCGGACAGGTGCCGACCCTTCTTCCAACTACTGAACAAGTGGAAGGGATTCGAATGGAACGAGGAGTGTTCCCTGGCGTTCCAGCAACTGAAGGAATACCTCTCTCAGCCGCCAGTTATGTCCCGTCCCGATCCAGATGAAGTCCTGTTTGCGTATCTAGCGGTGGCTGCCCATGCCGTCAGCCTGGTCCTGGTGAGGGAGGAAGCCGGTATACAAAGGCCAGTTTACTACGTGAGCAAGTCCCTGCAGGAGGCCGAAATCCGGTACTTGCCATTGGAAAAGGCGGTGCTAGCTGTGGTGCACGCCACTCGTCGGCTCCCACACTATTTCCAGTCTCATACAGTCATCGTTCTGACCCAGCTCCCACTTAAGTCCGTTCTGCGAAGCGCGGACTACTCCAGTAGAATCGCCAAGTGGGGGACCTTTCTAGGGGCCTTCGACATTAAGTACTTCCCTCGCACGTCTGTAAAGGGGCAGGTCCTAGCCGACCTGGTCGCAGAGTTCACTGAGCCCTCCCTAGAGGAAAGCCTAGCGGCAAGCGGCTTACACGAGAAGCTAGTCGGCGTAGCCTCATGCGAGAAACAACCGGTGTGGGAAGCTTACGTGGACGGAGCCTCGAACCAAAGAGGTTCGGGCGCTGGGGTAGTCCTAATATCACCGGATGGGATCATCATTGAGAAGTCTCTGAGGATAGCGTTCCCGGCAACCAACAACGAGGCCGAGTACGAAGCTTTGCTGGTAGGAATGGACATGATCTGGAAGATGGGAGGAAAGGCAGTCCGCGCGTTCTCGGATTCGCAGCTGGTGGTCGGCCAGGTGGAAGGGAATTTGGAGGCGAGGGAGCCGAGGATGCGGGAATGTTTAGCGCGCGCCTTGCGCCTACGGGCCCAGTTCGAGTTCTTCTCACTGTCGCATATTTCCAGGAGCGGGAACACTCACGCAGACTCCCTGGCGACTCTCGCAACCTCATCGGCACGTGAGCTCCCTCGGGTCGTTCTCGTTGAAGACCTCCTTCAGCCAGCGGGAACGGGCTGCCAGGCCATGCGGGTCCAGCAAATCAGAACAGGGCCCAGTTGGATGGACCCCATAGCGTTGTTCCTGAAACACGACACGCTGCCAGGTGACAAGACAGAGGCCGACAAGATCCGTAGAAAGGCTCCTCAGTTCTGGCTGTCCGAGGACGGCAAGCTTTACAAACGCTCGTTTTCGGGGCCATACTTGCTGTGCGTGCACCCGGACGAGACAGAGCAACTCTTGGAAGAATTGCACGAGGGGACTTGCGGAAGCCACACGGGCGGGAGGTCACTAGCCCACAGGGCCCTTACGCAGGGGTACTGGTGGCCGAACATGCAGAGAGAAGCCCAGGAGTACGCGAGGAAGTGCGACCAGTGCCAGAGGTATGCGCCGAACATCCACCAGCCTGGTGGCGTTCTCAATCCTCTGGTCAGCCCTTGGCCGTTCGCACAATGGGGGCTGGACATCGTGGGTCCATTTCCAAGGGCAGCGGGCAACAAGCGGTGGCTGCTTGTCGGGACGGACTACTTCACTAAGTGGGTTGAGGCCGAGCCGCTCTCGAATATCCGGGACGTGGACGCGAAGAGGTTCGTCTGGAAGAATATCATCACCAGATTTGGGATTCCCCGCACCCTTATCTCGGACAATGGGCTGCAGTTTGACAGCAAAGCCTTCAGGAAGTACTGTGGAGACTTCGGCATCTCAAACAGGTACTCCACCCCAGCGTACCCGCAGGGAAACGGCCAGGCTGAAGCCACGAACAAGTCGATAGTCAATGGACTCAAGAAGAGACTGGACGACGCGAAGGGCCGATGGGTGGATGAGGTACCGCACGTGTTATGGACCTACCGAACCACGCCACGGAGATCCACCGGCCAGACTCCTTTCGCAATGACGTACGGCGCCGAGGCTGTGATTCCTGTGGAGATGGGGTTCCCAACGATGAGGACGCAGTCCTTCGCCCCAGAAGCCAACGACAACATGCTGCTGGAAGGGCTGGACTTGGTGGAAGAAAGGCGGGAAAATGCCATGGTCCGACTAGCCAGCTACCAGCAGCAGCTCAAACGGGGATACGACTCTCACGTACGGTCCAGACCTCTCGCCCCGGGAGACTTGGTCTTAAAAAAGGTCGTAGGGACGGCAAAGGACCCATCGTGGGGGAAGCTAGGGCCGAATTGGGAGGGTCCCTACCGGATAACCTCGGTGGCCGGTCTGGGAGCATATTACCTAGCCGACCTGGATAACAAGCATGTAAAGCGACCTTTCAATGTAAATAATCTTCGAAGATACTACTACTAATGAGAAGTATGGCCTCCCTGTATTTAGATATCGTTGTATCACGCCAATTGTCGAATACTTCTATCCCCGTCCCTCTCATTTTTAATTAAGTGTTAATGTCAACCTAGGCTACGCCAGGTCCTCGGACCTTCTGCCTTGGGAAAATTTAACACTGTCTCATTTTTAATTAAGTGTTAATGTCAACCTAGGCTACGCCAGGTCCTCGGACCTTCTGCCTTGGGAAAATTTAACACTGTCTCATTTTTAATCAAGTGTTAATGTCAACCTAGGCTACGCCAGGTCCTCGGACCTTCTGCCTTGGGAAAATTTAACACGGCCTCATTTAATTAAGTGTTAAGTGTTAATGTCAACCTAGGCTACGCCAGGTCCTCGGACCTTCTGCCTTGGGAAAATTTAACACGGCCTCATTTTTAATTAAGTGTTAATGTCAACCTAGGCTACGCCAGGTCCTCGGACCTTCTGCCTTGGGAAAATTTAACACTGTCTCATTTTTAATCAAGTGTTAATGTCAACCTAGGCTACGCCAGGTCCTCGGACCTTCTGCCTTGGGAAAATTTAACACGGCCTCATTTTTAATTAAGTGTTAATGTCAACCTAGGCTACGCCAGGTCCTCGGACCTTCTGCCTTGGGAAAATTTAACACGGCCTCATTTTTAATTAAGTGTTAATGTCAACCTAGGCTACGCCAGGTCCTCGGACCTTCTGCCTTGGGAAAATTTAACACGGCCTCATTTTTAATTAAGTGTTAATGTCAACCTAGGCTACGCCAGGTCCTCGGACCTTCTGCCTTGGGAAAATTTAACACTGTCTCATTTTTAATTAAGTGTTAATGTCAACCTAGGCTACGCCAGGTCCTCGGACCTTCTGCCTTGGGAAAATTTAACACTGTCTCATTTTTAATTAAGTGTTAATGTCAACCTAGGCTACGCCAGGTCCTCGGACCTTCTGCCTTGGGAAAATTTAACACTGTCTCATTTTTAATCAAGTGTTAATGTCAACCTAGGCTACGCCAGGTCCTCGGACCTCGGACCTCTGCCTTGGGAAAATTTAACACGGCCTCATTTTTAATTAAGTGTTAATGTCAACCTAGGCTACGCCAGGTCCTCGGACCTTCTGCCTTGGGAAAATTTAACACGGCCTCATTTTTAATTAAGTGTTAATGTCAACCTAGGCTACGCCAGGGGCCTCGGACCTTCTGCCTTGGGAAAACTTAGCACTATCTCGATTTCAACTAAGTGTTAACGTCAAAACCTTGGGAAAGGTCGACGCTGTTTAATTTTTTAGTTAAGGGTTCGAATTTTAACACAGTTCGTCCCGGATAAGTATTAATTAAGTGCTACGTCGTCTTGAGTGTCGAATGTAGACTGGGGCTGAGCCAGATCCTCGGACCCCGTACTTTAAGAAAGTTCGAACACACTCACAATTTGTCATTCGAAACAACTAAGAAATAAGACAACGAAGCAACAATAGAACAGTTGAACATAATTCACTAAAGATAAAACAGTTATACAATAGCGATAAAAAGGGCAAGAACCATACATGGTAAGCTGTTCGAAACATTACAGGGAAAGGGAAATACACCCCAAAAACAAAAGAAGTAAAATAAAGCGGAATGGGACAGCCGCACAAAAATAGCCGCCTGGAATGGAGTGACGGAGGGAGCCTGAGCCTGCCTACCCCTTAATCTTCAAAGGAGGTTCCTTCGGCAGCTTGGCTCGATCCTCGACGATTTGGCCTTCTCCTGCTCCCTCCTCGGCCACGGATGAGTCTAGAACCTGCTTCCCCCTGTCCTTTGGCTCAGGCGGAGGGAGGGCTAAGCCGGCGCGCTCGTCCGAGACTCCCCCTGGGTCGGCAAGTCCGTAGTGGAGCGGAGCTTGAACCTGGGAGGAGGGGGGCTGCTCCGGAGCAACCATCTCAGCGCCGACCGGAGTTGGAGCCACGTCCTCGACAAATCTGATATCCTCTGGATACCAGATCTTCTCAGACGCCCTCAGCTCGGAGCCGGCGGGGAGTCCCGCGGCGTTTAAAGCCTCAGCCCAAACCTGCTGGCAGTACTCCCTGCACAGCTCGCCCAACTCCTCGGTCAGGCGATTCTCGGTCACTTCAACTCCCTCGTTGTAGGCAGCCTTGGTCGCGGCCTCCACCGTTTCCCTGACAGTGCGAGCCGCCTCCTCGGCCTGCGCAAGCTCCCTTTTCAAAATGGAAACCTCCTGCACCGCCTTGGCCAGGGCCTCCTCCTTCTGTTGCAGGAGCTTGCGCTGGGTCTCCGCCTGCGCCGTGACGTTCTTGAGGCCAGCGTCCAGACTTCTCTTCTCCGTCTGCTCCGAGACCAGCTTGGCACCCAGGTCGGCCTTCTCCGCCGTGATTCGGCCAAGGTCCTTCTCTACTTCTGCCCTTGCCGCCTGCTCGGCCCCGACCTGCGTCTGGTAATGCTCGACCAGAGCATCGGCAGCAAAGGCCTCCTGTATAGCCTGCGTAAAGGGAATTTGTTAGGCACGGGTTACCCCAGGAATTTGTTAAAGGACATAGGCAATAGCGCGGAGCCGAGACGCTTGAAACTTACCAGGCCCAGATTCCTCTTGAGAGAGAGGAAGAGACGCGTACGGCCCGTCCTCCCCAGCTCCTCCATATCCTTTGGGAGGAGTAGAGGCTTCTCCAGCGAATTGGCCAGGTGGAGGGCATGGCCTCTCTGGTAGTCTCGGAGGCTCGCCTGGTTTGAGATGGGAGCCCCGTCCACTTCCAAAGGGGGAACCAGCTGGGCTCACCTCGGCGGACCTCGGCTTGCCCGCGGATCTCCCCACTCTCTAGAGAAGAGGCTCTGCCCCCTCCCTTGGCAACCAGCTGCTGCTGCTGTTGTTGTTGCTGTTGTAGCTGCCTGTGATGCTTCTGCTTTTTCTCTCTCTCTCTGTCTACCTCCTCGCTCTCGTTCCTCCTTTTCTTTTGGCCGTCGGGAGGAGGAACATGGGGGTCGGAGGGAGGGGGAGGCGGAGGCGGGAGTATCCCCGGTTGGGACCCGGAAGCATCATCTTGGGGGGCTCTTATCCCCCTCTTCTTGGCGAAAAGCTCCTTCAGCCTCGACATATCTTCCTCTTCGTCCGAGGACACTTCCGGTCTTGCAACTACCAACCCTGGGATACCAGAATGCCTGTCCGAGGCGGTCTCTTCTTCGTCGGAGATGTCTACCACGTGTCTCGGCAACGGCCTCTCGGCTTCCTCTAGATCGAATCTATCAATCTCGTCACCAAGAGATGAGGACGAAGTCACGGAATCTTCTCGGACAGCCTGGACTTCGTGATGAGCGGCTAAGGGAACGGCCTGAAGAGGCTGGCCGTACAAGATCGTGGAAGGCTCGTCTGGCAGGGCTCGGGGAGCGAGAAAGCCCTCGTGGCGGACGTCTATACGAGCTCGCCGCTTGTGGCCGGCGAGAATGGCGTCCTCAACCTCGCCAAAAACTTTGGAGAGGGGGTTGTACCCCAGAATCAGGTGAGCAGCTCTGACTTGGAGATCGCCGTTCACAAAGACCTCGGACCTCAGGACTTTGTTGAGATCTTGGACGTTGACGTTGCCCAAGTTGGGGGACGTATGTCGCTTATCTGCAAGAGAGTGGGAGGGAAGGCAAACGAAGTTAGTCATGCCCGGCGAAAACAAAAAGAACGGCGGCAACTGGCAACAAAACTACAGTGGGAACTAAAATGGGGGAAGGTCACGCAAGCTAAAGACCTTAAAACCCTAGGGTGTCACACCTGGTTGTCCCGCCCTCACTGGGCAATGGAGACCATCGTACCACCTCCCAGTAACGAGGAGATAGTCGTCCTTCATGCCCTTGTTGGACTTTGGCAGACAGGAGACCAGCCGAACCGCGCTAGACCTCGACTTGAGGTAGTAGCCGGTGTCTTTCAGCCGGTGGCACTCGTACATGTAGACGACGTCGTGCCATGTAAGGTGGAGGCCCATCTGCTCGTTAAGGGCGTCGACGCAACCAAGGATTCTAAACACATTGGGCGCGCACTGATCTGGGCATAACCTATGGTTGCGAAGGTATTCCCTGGTTACCTCCTTCATAGGGAGGGTCATCCCGCCCTCTAGGAAGGCAATAATGGGGATGACGACCTGTCCCGCTTGCCTGGAGCCCGCCACGGCCCCAGGGGGCAGTATTCCAGGCCCACATCAGCAGGAATGCGGTACTTGGCCCGGAATCCCTCCATGCCGGAGGGCGTATCCACCAAACACTTAAATCTACCCATGGAACCGGGGCTAGGGAAGTAGGCTCGTAAAGGGATGAGAGGGGAACTGACTGTCAGGGAGAAACTTACGCGGGAGAAGAGGCGCGCGCACTGGGAGAACTTGTTGAGGGAGAGAAAGGAGTTGGATGACTCTGCAGTGAGTGTGTTCTCTGAAGCAAATGATGAGTCTCGCGTCTACCAAAGCGTTTTAGATGACTGAGAAACAGCGCCTTGGGGGAAGTATCCCGCTCAAATCTCCGGGGCAGATCCAGGCCGTTAAACCTTCATCTCACCGTAGAACGTGCGCGACAGGGAGTTACCCAGCGCATTAAATGCAGGCGTTACGCGTTACGAAGCGCCAAAGAGGCGCCCAAAAAGGTGCAAGCACGCCCTACACGTGCGGCAAATTAAATGGCACGCGGAGAGAAAGTTCGTGGATCAACAACCCGTTCGCCTCCTCGGATCAGAGTCAAACGGGTTCTTGAGGGGCTATTGTAGGGGGGTAAAGACGCCCAAACACCCTGTGGGCTTTGGGCCTAGTCCGAGGGCTCGAATCCCACTAGATGGGCCACATGACGGGAGCAAGGTCCCCTGACACTGAGGCCCAAGGACCAGCCTACCCAGCCACCAGAGACAAGCCGAGGAGAGAGTCTCCTCGGACTAAGAACCGAGAGCAGAACACTGCAGCAGAGCGCCTGAGAAGTCGCCCCCAGAGCTCGGCGAGTCACCCCACGACTCAATGATGCGCCGAGGAGGGAGACAAGGGGGACATGCATTACACAGTGTTTCTGCCACCGCATTAAAGACTTCTTACCTACCCGCCTGGCCGCATTAATGGAGAAATGACTTCTGATAGGACGGGGAATGGCCCTGAGGGCATGGGGGAGCATTTTGAGGGAAAGGACAGGTGAGAGCCAGGAGTGGGAGGTATAAATAGGGGGGGAGCCCGGGACTTTTGGGAGAGAGGAGGAAGGCTCTCTCTCTCTCTCTCTCTGTCTTTCTCTTGAAGAACGTAGCGTCAGCCAGCACCGAATCTTCTCGGCACAGGTCCGAAAGGGAAGCTAGTCCATTCCATAAGATAACCATCTCACAGAAGTGGGCTGGAACCTTACACCGCGCTCTTCTGAAGCCCCAGAAGGTCTAGGCTTTGAACCCATTCTCTACAAATACTATTGTAAAGGCCACTTGGGCCGGCCCAGTCATTTACTTTGGGCCAAAGGCAACTTTGTGTCCTTACAGTACGTTTTTAAACCCTTTAAACACAACCAGATTAACCTAGTTATTTAGCCAAGTGATTAACTTAAGTAAATTATGCAGATCTAGGTTAACACATATAAATCATATCATTGTAAAGTGCGAAAAATAAAGAACACAACAATATGATGACCTAAAAAAACCAAACCGGTAAAAAACTTGAGGAGGATTTAACCTTGCTATTCTCAAGGTAAAACTGAATCCACTATAAATGAATTGAAGTTTACACAATAGCAACTTAAACCACTAATATCCTATTGCTACTCTCGAGTAGGAAACTTGCTACCTCGAGTAAGAAACTTACTACCACGACCACGTGACAACTCCGATTCCACGGATTACTTCTTTCTTGGATTCCCAGCAAGCACAAGCACTTCTGCTTGTATATCTTTAAACTCTTGAATCTGCAACTGAATTGTTCACTAAGCTCTTGGCATCAATCTAGATCGTGATAACTCTAAGTATATGTAAAGGCAAACACCTCTAGATCTCACAAAAGATTCACACACACAGCATAAAGAGCATCACTAAAATGTGGCTAGGGTTTTCTCTTTTATACCTAGGGCAAAACATAAAATCCTATACGCAAAAAGGACTTGGGCTGAGTTGAAAAATTCTGCAGAAAAACAATTTGCACGAGCTTCAATCGATCGAGTCTAATTTTCAATCAATCGAGCTAGGCAGATTTACACAGTAAATCCTGCAGAACACTCAATTCTAACTTTACAACATAAACATACTTTGAGCAAGTCTAAAATAAGACTAAACGTTTTGATCATGGTTTGCCAACACATTACATGTTGAAGTTCTAATACATTAGTCATTAAGGTCTTAGAACCTAACAATTTTAAAATAGACTTTTAGTTAGAATAGAATTAAAATTATAAAATTTAGATGATAATTATTTGAATTAAATTTTTTTTATTAAATTCTATCCCTTAATTTAAGAAATATATCCAAACAAATAAAAATAATAATGTTAATCTAATTTTATTTTAACACTACACGTAAAAAATAAGGATTAGATAGATTAGATGAAGAATTTGTATTGCAATCACATTAAGATTTTTATCAACTTAGAAATTATAGTAGAAGAAAAATTATATATATTTGTTCTTAAAATCTAAAAATCTAAAAAAAATTCTGTAATTTGGCTAAGCCACTTGGTTAAGCCACTTGGTGCATCCACTTGGTGCAGCTATAGCTTTTAAGCCTAACTTTTATTATATAATATATGATTTCACTTCACTATAAAAACATTATTGTACTATAGGGTTTATTTAATTATACAAGATATCCCGTGACTAAAAATTCATTTGACCAATCCAAAAAATATTCATAGTGAAATAAAGATAAAATAATTTACCATCACATTATTATTAGTATATCTTTAATCTTTGAGTCCCTAATTTTATTTCTTGATTATTCCTATGGGGGAAAGAAATCCAAATACCACCAACCAAGCACAAATGTCCAGATAATTGACCTACACAATTTATTTATCATACACATAAGGTAAAAATCCCACAGTGAGAAGCTCAAACAACTGATTAAGAAAGTAGGAGTAAAGAAGTGATGCTTTTAGATACGATAAACTGTCTTCTTGAGGGAGAGGGAGTAAGCAAGAAAAGAAAAATACAGTGGCACTCTATAGTTTTTCCTTAAGGTTTTCTTCTTCACATTTTTTAATCCCCCTTTGTTACAACCTCCCCCACTTTTAAATGCATTTTTCCTTCCCTTATCTCCCCAACTGGCCTACTTCTAGCCGAATTTTTTGGGACATTGTCACATCACCCCTCAGTTTTACCCCTCTTTCATAACCAAATATGACTTTTGGGGGGTGTCTACACTGTCTAGGTTGTTTAATATGTATTTAATGTGGAAAAGATTAGATAGAGAACCTCTCATTAATATAGAGGTGACTGTTTCTGTGATCCTTATTCTTTCAAGGTGTTTCCTAAGGTGAATCTGATGTGAGTAACATCTCGGATTACAAAGGGAAATAGTTACCCATAGTCCCATTCTTTTCCACTAAAGGGCCATCCATGTTCCTTAACTCGATTAAGAATTGTGGTAAGGGTGGCCTACTCGGATCTCCACAAGAGCTGCTCTGGTGAGTTACCCATGACTCTTCAAATGCCCTAGCTTGTATCCACATTTATTGGCCTGGCCCATTTCTTCAAGTATAACCTTATGGCTTTTGGGCCTCGGCCTGGAATCAAGTTCATCCCCCCCCCCCCCCCCCCAAAATTCCTATTCTCTTAGAATTTCATTTCATTAATTATATATATTTAGTAACCCTTTATTAAAATGACTAGATGTGATACTCTAAATAATAAATTCTCATTAAATCTATGTCAAGGGAATATTTCTTATCTCTTATTGAGATTATGGATTCAATCTTAAGAAACGATGTTCCTACAACGATAAATATTATTACCCAACGTATTAAGGTTTTAACTTATGTTTCACATTCGAGTTCATGATCATCAGAATTAAAAGACTATGCTCTTTAGAAATTATGAGTTTAATTATTAAAGTGATAATAGTTTGTAGAACAATCAATTAGCTCGGTCCAATTCAATGTATTCTAATACATCCATATGTCAATCAATTATCTCCACTTCCATAATCAAGTTAGAAAATCATGATTAATATGTTATACTCATGTCAAATAAAATGTTTGACGTTATGTCACAAAGGAATTGTGATATAGATCTTCAATATTCATAAAATGAGTATAACTAAGATAAAAACATTAAGATATATTCGTGGAAATATACTGACATATAGGATTCGAAATGAGAAAATCTAAATGAAGATAGAGGCGGTCCTTATTGATCGATGTAAAGATAAATGATTCCACTTAGTTTTTAATTTTATTTAAATATATGAAAATATAGGTATCAACCTAGATTAATTAAATAAATTATGTAAAAAAACCTATAGTTAAATAACTTTGTATATATAGCTAAAGTCAAAATTATTAATTGAAAATTATAGCACTTTTTAATATGAATTGAAACCTAGATGGTTATATAGTGATTGTAATCAAATTTATTTATTGTTGAATTATAGTATTTTTTATGTACTTTATCAATAACTAATAAGTAAAATTATTAAAGAAATAATTGGTTAAATAAATTAGAACTAAGTGGAATCATTTATAATAAGTAAATATATACATGAGTTAATAATAATAATAAGTGCTTATGGTCACTCCACAGATATAAGTGCTTGTGAGGTGTGAGGACCAGAGGCTGGAATTCAAGTCTCTAGATTAGGTTAGAGTAGAAATTTCATCTTGTATAATAATAATGTGCTTGCGAGATGTGGGGGCCAAAGGCCGGAGTTCAAGTCTCTAGGAGGAAATTTCACACACATATACACTTAGATTAGGCTAGAATAGAAATTCTATCTTGTATAATAATAATAATAATAATAATAATAATAATAATAATAATAATAATAATAATAATAATAATAATGATGATGATGATTAATGCATTTAATTATTATATTAATTGATTTTTTGTTAGAAAAAATATTCATATGATAAATGACATGTGGCAAGCCTTTACACAACTAGGTGGCAAAACTTAAATGATTCTAGGGTTTTCAGAGTAAAAAGAGATATGTTTTGTTAGATAACTAGTTGTTAATCCGTGCAACATACAAGGTAGTTAGAAAATGTGAAATATTTTCACTTTGTTTAATGCAACAATTAAGTAAAAACTAAATGGAAATCAATAATTCTAATTCAATATAAAAGTTAGATATAAGAACATTTGTTTTACATATAGCAGTCATCTCAAATATAGTTTAATAATGAACTTTTTATAAAATGAAACAGAGATATACACATCTTGAAAAAAATTTGCATGCATATTTTTCACCAGGCTTAAGCATAACTAGTATGGGTGTTTCCAAAACATTTACTCCATCTGATATCAAAATACTTCAGTGTCAAACATGAGAATAAAAATATGAAATTATTTTGGTAGCATCCAATACCTTCAAGCTTTCCTTTTGCATTTAGTCCATTTGTAGTTTGTATAGAAGTTTCAACCACGTTGCTGCAATCCATATATAAAAATAATAACATTATTAATCATGTAAAATTTCAGTTAAGTTCATATATTTCCTTGGAAGGGCAATACTTGTTGCATATAAGCTCTTACATAAAGTTTTACACATACCCCATTTTTTAATTGAAACCGTGACGTCAAGTCATGATTTTTAAATTCAAACTCATGACTTTAAGTCATAGTTTCATTTTAAAAATTAGATGTGTAAAACTATGTGTAATAGTTTGTGTGTAATGATACTTTTTAAGTTCGCAAGGATCTTGAGTCCTAATATGGCTTGGTGAACATTATGTCCAAATAAACAGTCATACACAATAATACATAAAAATAAGTCTAATCTATATATACTATAAAACTGAAGTCTTTGGCATTTTTTGCTTCTATTTGAGTTCGTAAGAGCTTGCCACGTAGGATTTGAAGTTCTTACATTTTTCCACGTCAACAATATTAAAAAATAAATAAAAATCTAATGTTAAAAAAAAAAACCCAATCAACTCCTTTTCTCCCCCCAAAAATAAAAAGGAAGCCCGACTCTTCCAAACACAGACTCTATTGTCTCCTTCTTCAACTCTACCTTGATGGCACTTCGACAGTGGTGAGACACTTTGTGTTTTAGAAATCAAGGCTTACTGTCTTCACTTGTAACCTTTTTTTCTCTTTGCGGTTTCATGGTTTTATGATTTTGCCATTGGCTCATCTGGGGTTTTTAGCTAGTTATTGTATCAATCGTTCACTTTGATACACTCCCTTCACTATCTCTAACCACCTATAGACCTCCTCTTTTTATTTATTTTTTATTGAAAAAATAATAATACTAAGAAGAGAAAGGCATAAAAAGGAAGAACAAATACTATTTTATATTCATTTCTTTTATTTTATAATTATTCCTGAAATTTAGTTAACTAAACAAAGGAACAAACACTATTGCATAACAAAGAACAACTACTACTGCATGAAATTTAGTCAATTATTTATGTAATATGTACAACTCACACCAAATAATATATGTAAACATGCATAAAAAGAAGATACATGTACTCAAGTAATATGTGTACAGCTCACACTAACATTTACACTCAAGGATAACAAAATGAGTTATTCAATGACTACAACAAAGCAACAAAAGAAAAAGATACAAATATTATTTAAAGTTGCAAAACAATCACAAAAATTTGTAAAAAACAATAAAAATATGATATTTTAACAGTGCAACATTTATTGGATAATTGAGGATAGCAGGGATTGGAATACTAATTTTAATTTTAATTTTTTTCTAATTGATTGATATTTTTTATATGCACTATTTGTTTAGCAGGAAAACCTTTTGTAAAAATAGTTTTCCACATTTTCTAGTGATTGGTATGTTAGGTTCTAAAAGTTTTAAAAAAATTGGCAAACCGTGAACAAAAACTGGTCTAAATATAGATCTTAGAGTCTATAGGGTTTATTAGACAATGCTCAATGTGATACAAGTCAAGATTCAAGAACATATAAGCGGTAGAAAGAAGAATTCAAAATCTACCTAGCTTGAATAATTACGAAGATGGCTTGACCGATCAAGATGTGTTTTTGCAGAATTTAATTAAGGCCTAATAGCTCTTTAAGCCTATTAAATGATTAGGATTTCAGTTCTATTTTACTCAGTATTTGAAGGAAACCTTAAGGCATGTTTTAGAAGGGTTATTTTAGAGAGAGAAGAGTGCTTCATGTGCCTCATATTTTTTGTACCCAAAGCTCTTTAAAATCTTCTACCAGCAATATTATTTGAAGAAACTCAAGATCCGGTGTTGTAGAAGTTGCTGCTACAAGATCAACAACTACTGATGATCTAAAACTTTGAGTGAGATCTCAAGGTCACAAACGTGGATGTTTGTATTTAACAAATTCAGATAGAAGAGCCCATGGATTTGGAGTTACGTGCGGTCATGTGAGTAAATACTACAAGGGGTGGCTTTAGATTTAGGGAAAAATCTATTGTAAAACTTCCATTCTATATAGTGAATTTGTTGCATTGAGGATAGTTTAAGTTAAATCCTCCCCAGAATTTTTACCTTGAAACTAGAGTATTTCATTGGTTTTCTTAGATTATCATATCACTTGTCTTCTTTACTTTTCCGCATTAAGTAATATGATTGTTTGTGTTTAATCTAAATCTGAATAATCAACCTAAGTATCAACTTAGTTAATTAATAAGGTTAAACAATCTGAATGTACATGGGTCTGAATGAATTAACGAGTGTTATTAGAGTAGGTTAGCTCTTGATTAGGTAGGTGCTATTTAGGAAGGCACTCTTTCCATGAAGAGAAGTCATTAGAGAGGCATTGACTGGCTCTGTAATTGTCGATTCCAAATTCTCTTATTTTCTACCCTGCATGAGACTAATATAAAGTCCTCTACTTAGTTGATTATAGTAGGCCGCGCTTATCCAAGTTAATATGTTCACACAAGAAAATCAAGGAATTGACTAGTGGCCTGTCTATAACAAAATCAAAATTGTTGGGTTTAACAGGGTTGATCACTGTCTTTGTCCATCATAATTATTCTCAAAAGCAAAGTTATATTAGTAAAATAGAAGATCCATTGGCATTGAAATTACACCAAATTTAAGATCCATTGGGCTCCGTCGGTGTTTATATGGGCTTTTCCTATTAATATATGATTGCTTGCTTGGGGTGATGAACTTCAAATTCCTGAGCAGGGAGCAGTGTCCTTTCACATAGAAAAAACCTATAGGCTAGCATCTCCAAATTCGAATATTCCTTTCTTTTCCATCCTGCGTGATTACAACTGACCCACCTTCCTTCACATTATTGCCTTCTCTAATGTCATATTTTTACGCGAGAAAGACGAAGAATTGACCCTAATCCCTAATTGCGGGATACGGTGAACAAAACAAAAACTGATATTTTAACATTGCAACATTTATTGGATAATTGAGAATAGTAAGGATTGGAATACTAATTTTTATTTTTATTTTTTTCTAATTGATTGATATTTTTTATATTCACTATTTGTTTAGCTGGAAAACTTTTTGTAAAAATAGTTTTTCACATTTTCTAGTATTTGGTATGTTAGGTTCTAAAAGTTTAGAACAATTAGCAAATCGTGAACACAAATTTGTCTAAATATAGATCTTAGAGTCTATTTTATTAGACAATGCTCAAGATGGTACAAGTCAAGATTCAAGAGCATACAAACTGTGGAAAGAAGAATTTCAAATCAGCTTGGTTCGACTAATCGAGAAGAATGCTCGACCAATCAAGATGCGTTTTTGCATAATTTAATTAAGGTACAATAGCTCATTAAGCCCATTAAGTTATTAGGGTTTCAGATCTATTTCACCAAGTATTTAAAAGAAATCCTAAGGCACGTTTTAGAAGTGTTTTTTTTAGAGAGAGAAGAGTGCTTCTTGTGCCTCATATTGTAGATCTAGGGTTTTTGTACCCAAGGTTCTCTAAAATATTCTTCAAAAAATATTCTTTGAAGAAACTCAAGATCCATTGTTGTAGAAATTGTTGCTACAAGATCAACAACAACTGATGATCTAAATCTTTGAGTGGAACCTCAAAGTCACAACCGTGGGTGTTTGTGTTTAAGAAATTCATATAGAAGAGTCTTTGGATTCAGAACTGCGGGGTCACATGAGTAAGAACTACAAAAGATAGCTTTAGATTTAGGGAAAAATTTATTGTAAAACTTCCATTCTATATAGTGAATTTGTTGCTTTGAGGATAGTTTAGGTTAAATACTCCACAAGTTTTTTCCTTGAAATTGGACTGTCATCATATCACTTGTGTTGTTTATTTTTCCGCATTAAGTGATATGATTATTTGTGTTTAATTTAGATCTGAATAATAAACCTAAATATCGACTTAGTTAATTAATTAGATTAAACAATCTGAGTGTATCAGGGTCTAAATGAACTAACAAGTAGTATCAAAGTAGATTAGCTCTTGATTAGTTAGGCGCTGTTTAGAAAGGCGCTGTTTCCATGAAGAGAAGTCATTAGAGAGGCCAGAGGAGAAGGAGTGCATTGTCAATTCCAAATCCTCTTATTTTCTACCTTACGTGAGACTAATATAAAGTCTTCTACTTAGTTGATTATAGTAGGCCGCGCATATCCAAGTTCATATTTTCACACGAGAAAATCAAGGAATTGGCTTTGTTTTAGCTTAAATAATAAAAATGCTAGCCGACCGCTTATATGGTCTGTCTATAACAGAATCAAAATTGTTGGGTTTAACAGGGTTGATCACTGTCTTTATTCGTCATAATTATTCTTAGAAGCAAAGTTATATTAGTAAAATAGAAGATCCATTGGCGTTGAAATCGAAGGCCCAATGGAATATGTTTAGGAAATTTAGACTCCCGTTGATTTTATAGTAGCATCAACTTGTTAAATTAATCAATTATAAATTCAGATTAATTTTAAGGTATATCATAACATAGCAAAAAAAAAAAAAAAAAAAAAAAACCAAACAAGCAAACAAATAACATGGCATATAGTGATGCAGGGAAAATTGAAAGAAAAACCATTACGGGAGTTTATTCATGACCAATAGAATTTACCATAATAGAATGGAAGCCCTCATCGATACAAGAATATCACACATCCTAGTATTATTATCTATAGTAAGATTTATCCATATGACCGCACGCTGATCTATTTCAACATGATTTGCACAAGGATTTTTTCCAGAGTAATACTACTTGCACAAATTATTTTACAATCTTTTTTTTTACAAACAGCTGATGTGATGAGTGGTTATTAGTAAATAAAATGTGATGTTAGTGGTAGGCCCAATTGAATATTAGTAAGAATTTTCCATATCAATATTTTGTAAAAATATTATAACATAGTTTGTATAAATAAAGTTACTCTTTTTGCCTGTACAACCTCAGGAAAATTTTTGCTGAATGGGTCTTTAGGGATGGAGCTATCATTGGACTAGGGGGCAATGCCCGCCCCCCCCCCCCCCCGGCCCCCAAATTTGTTTTCCAAAAATATTATTATGTATATATATGTGTGTGTGTGTACTACTTTTAGTAATTTTGTTCTATAAAATTACATTTTGTTTTCCTTAAACAATTTCATTGATTCTTTTAAGTGTAATGTTATACTCACAAAATTTTTTACAACATTTTTACAAACGGTTTTGGTAGCAAAATATTGGTGGTTCGCATAATGAGCTCACTACTCACATCATTTTTTAATTACCACTAACCACTTATAATATCAGTAATTTATAAAAAAAAAAAAAAAATTGTAGTTCTAGCATTTCCCTCATTGTAGTGACCATAAAAGAAAATTATAGATCTAAAATCTAAAATAAAATATGCAAGCCCACCCCCAAAAAAAAAAAAAACGCAACAAAAATTACAAATAGTAAAACTAAAAAAAAAAAAAAAATTAAGTTCAATTAATCAATTTTATCCAAAATAAACAACTCTGCCCTTTAAGAAATTCTAAAAAAAAAAAAAAAAATTGTTCTTACCCGCCCCAAAAAATAAAAAAATCTTAAGAGCTAAGTAGTAGCAAAATCAAAAATTGAAAATTAAAATTACTGCATACAACCAATAATAAAGCCGTCCCTTTAACCCAAAGCTCTGGCTCTGTCGGTGTTTATATGGGCTTTTCCTATTAATATATGATTGTTTGCTTGGCGTGATCAACTTCAAATTCCTAAGCAGGGAGCAGTTTCCTTTCTTAGAGAGTCAATATAAGTCAACATAGAAAAAACGAAAGCCAGCATCTACAACTGACCCACCTTCCTTCACATTGCCTTCTCTAATATCGTCATATTTTTACGCGAGAAATACGAAGAATTGACTCTAATTGCGGGGATAAGGTGAACAAAATAAAATTATGTCGGTTGTCCACCATGGTTTGTCAACAAAATCATACTAGTCGGTTTGATGTTTATAATGGTCATCATCTATTACATCATATTAGTTTTCGTGTGCGTTTGTGTACAAATGATTGAGCGTTGCGTTTGCATTTTGTTTTTGGCTGGGTCCCACGGCACTGTTCACAACCCAGCCAAAAAACATAAAAACACGCATATTCATACATTTTTTGGTCTCACAGTACTATTCACACTTTTAAAAATTATTTTGCTACAGCGTTTTTAATAATAAGTCTTCAGTTTTCATCATCTACTACGTCATATTATTTTCATGTGCGTTTGCGTGCAAATGATTAAGCGTTGTGTTTGCATTTTTGTTTTTGGTTGGGTCCCACGGCACTGTACACGACCTAGCCAAAAACATAAAAACGTGCATACTCATATTTTTTTGGATCCTACTGTACTATTCACATATTTAAAAATTATTTTGCTACAATATTTTTAGTAATAAATTTTCAATTTTTAACAAATAAATGGTATTTTAATAGACCATTCATCTTTGAGAAACATCTACGTAGTATTAGTAAAATATACGGTTTTTGGCATTAAAGCAAAGAAGGTTATAAACAATGTTATCAAGGAAAAAAAAAAAAAAAAAAAAAAAAGGTAGACCACTCAAAGTTATCTTATCTAACGTACTAGCTACTTAATAATTTATAAGATTATCATTGTATATTATTTAAACAAGTTACATAACTCATTAAAGAAGTCATGTGTGACAAACTATACATGATCTCTCTAATTATCACATAGTAAGATAAAGTAAAATAACTCTAAAATATTTGGAGCCAAACTTTCTTCTAGTCATGCTCATGGTCTAAAACATTAAAATCGACATGACAATGGTACTTTGCTAATAAAAGGAGAATGGCTCAAATACAATTTCAAATTGTGATTTTTTTTTTTTTTTTTTTGGGGGGGGGGGGGGGGGGGGAGATAAGAACCATGAAGTATGTGTTAGATCTTAATTTTATCCCTGGATTATTAGTTGTACCAATTTCGTTGAAAGTTTTAAAATGCCTCAATATATAAGAAATTGTTAATGTGATTGATCTTTTTATACATCTTTAATATAATATAATATAATAATATATATATATATATATATGTAATCAAAGATTTTTTATTTTTAATTAATTAACCTCATAATATTGTACTAGAGAAGCTTTTGGAGTCTTAATGTTAACTTTTAAACCCTGTCAAAATACCAACTAACTATTTTTAACAAGTTATTAATTAAATTAGTTATGAACAACCTTTGGTTAATGCAACAATCACCAATATTATATACAAAAAAACATAATAGAAATAAAATAGTACACAGCGATATGGTGACCCAAGAAAAATCAATGGAGTAAAAATTTCACAATAAAAATCCTAGGGTTTTTAACTAAATAAAATTTTTAGAATACCTTATATCGATTGATGACAACTACAAAAAAAAATAAAATAAAACTCAAGATGGGGAGTAGCAAGGTTAGAAGTGAGCTGGAAATTTTTTTTGGTTCTTTCAAGACTTAGGAGCAAAGAAAGTGTGGTTTCTTTTTTTGGTTGGCCTAATTTTAAGCGAGTCATTGTCTCTCTTGCAGCAATATTAAATTTCATGTAATAAATGTTGGATTTCAGTATTTTTTTTATTAAGATTTTGGTAATTAACAAATTTTTAAAACTATTAATTTTTATTCTAATTTTGATAAAGAAGAAAGGAAAATTTTGTTCACCTTCCATCTCTATTTTTAGGAAATCGAAAATTTTTACACTCTAAAACTGCCACAAATAGAGTAAAACACATTAGCATACTGCACAACAATTAAAGAGAACATCATTTTTATTGTCTAAAATTTTTGCATTGTGAGACAAATAGACAGCACTTTATTGCACAATAAAGGGGCTTTTATATATATATATATATGTGTGTGTGTGTGTGTGTGTGTAGAGAGAGAGAGAAAGAGAGGACCTTTTTTCATCTGGAGGATTTAGTTCATTGCCTATTTGGCCTAAATCCTAATAGTTGAGTCGCTATGGATGAAACTCCACAAATTTACATGAAAAATAGTAAAGTTTAAGATAAAAAGTTATATTATATTTGTTATGAAATTAGGGTCCTTTTGGATTGGGCTGAAAACTGAAAATTGAAACTGAAAAACACTATAGCAAAATAATTTTTTTAATGTGTGAATAGTACCGTGAGACCCATTTTTAATGAAAAAGTTGCTGAAAAGTAAAATTTGTGAGTCCGTAAATAGTGCACGATATGCACTGTTCACAGGAAAAGTCAAACTTTTCGGCTAACAAAAAAAAAAAAAAATACTAAAACGCAAAACTTGCATTTGGGAAGTGCAAGACACGCTTCCCAAACGCACACTTAGTCAACAACAAAACTTAATATTGTTCCTTTTGCAATTATTTAGATGGAGGGTTTACATTTTTTTTTTTTAAGTAATTCGTAACTTTCATTAAGAAAAAAAGAAATTTAATACTTCTTAAACTAACAAGGACTCATTCATGCTAGAATTTTTCTCTATCTAAGTTACAAAAATTTCTAACACTCTTAATATATTGAGCCAATACATGTGCTGGTTTGTTTTCCTGTCACCTCCCCGTGACACACTTGTACCTGAAAAAGAAACTAAAGATGATTTTTATGCTGGCATTTGTCAAAAGTAGACACATTTGTCAAAACCATAATTGCGGGATACATGCCCACCAGTGGCTTATTAGACATGACTTTTTTTTATTTTAGATTTAGGGTCCGTTTGAATAAAACTTATTGTTGAAAACTAAAAACTGAAAATACTGTAGTAAAATAATTTTTAAATGTATAAATAGTATTGCGGGACCCATTTTTTATAAAAAAGTTGTTGAAAAAGTGCGTGAACAGTGCGTGCACAGTAAACGCACTGTGCAATAGAAACAAAACAAAACAAAAAAAAAAAAAAGGAAGGAGAAACGCAAAAGCAAAATGCAGCTCCGGATCCAAACGGGCTATTACTTTTTATCCTTCTTTATCTAATTTAGCGTGGAACAATGTAATGAACTACTTTGAAAAAGGGTTGGAGTTGGGATTTCTTGCGTGGGGGGCAAATTTTGGTATTAAAATATTAGTTTTCAGTTAAGATAAACCATTGTACATATGCGTAAACGTACATACACAAATACAAATAATAATAATTTGATACTAAAGTAGGTCATAATTTATAAATATATTGTATATAAAATTAACAACTTTCAAATATGTATATTTACAAGATAATTTTTTAAGGGAACTTATCATCTTTCAAACTCCAATGAGTATACAAACTCCTAGAGGTGTGCAAAAAACCGAGGAACCAAAAAAACCGCTTCAAACCGACCGAACCGATGCAAAATTTTCGGTTCGGTTTCGGTTTGGTTTCGATTTTACCATGTAAAAAACCGAAATTTTCGGTTCGGTTTTCGATGGAGAATTTTTTTGCACTGAACCGACCGAACCGAACCGAAATATTATTATATATTATTATATTATATTTTATATTATATTACATAGGCTTCAGCTATTGGGCTTTAGTTTATTGGGCTTTAATTTGTAAATAAGTGAATTCAAAATTAGGCTTTAGTTTATTTGTTCAGTGACTTCAGTCCCCAAATGATCTAGCCCGCCTAGCTTTATTTTAAACACAATCCGACCTCCAAACACAAATTTATCTTAACGTATTTAGTGACTCACAATCCAGCGGGCCTCCATTTTATTTTAAACTTAAAACCATTAGACTAATCACCTAAAATTAAACTAAGTAAATACCTAATTAAACTAAAACTAACTACACTATAAAATCAAATGTTTGGAAACCCTACCCTACATACCCCACACTCCCACAGTTTTCAGTTTCACTTCACTCTCACTTTCCACTCTCTCTCAATTCAGCCCACACTCACCAGTCACCAAAACAGAGCCTCCACAGTCCACGGTGAGCTTCGTTCAGCCTTCACTCTCACTTTCCACTCTTCGTTCAACACTTCAGCCTTCACTCTTCGTTCAGCTTTTCACTCTCACCTTCCACTCTCTCTCAGTTCAGCCGACCCTCATCAAAACAGAGCCTCCACACTCCAATCCACGGTGAGTTCTTTGGAGTTCCAGCCTTCACTCTCACTTTCCACTCTTCGTTCAGCCTTCACTCTCTCTCACGTTCAGCCCTCCCCACGCCGGCTTCTCATCTCAGTGATCTCACGTTAAGTCTACATTTTTAAAATCTCCATACCCTTCGGCCCTCTCTCTGTTTTGTGTTTTAGTTTTTGAAAATAGTGAAAATCTGTCAAGTTGTTTATTTTTTCAAGTTTTAATGTTTTTTATATGCAAATAAAGTTAGGGTTTTGAAAAAAATAACAATCCATGTGCTTGGCTGCTTGTGCTAGTTGGTTCATTTGTTAAAGTTAGCTCCTTTGTCTCATGTGCTTGTTGAAAATCTCGATAACTTTCAGTTTTGTATTTGGGTTTTGTTTAAAAACATAAGATTAAGATCATAAGATGTTTATTTTTGAAAACGTCCATAAGATTAAGATCTCCATAACTCTCAGTTTTGTTGAAAATACTGAATCTCTGTTTTGTAGTAACAACATAAGATTAATTGATTAAGATCATAACATGTTTATTTTTTCAAGTTTTATATGCTAATAAGGTTAGGGTTTTGAAAAAATCGATAACGTGCTTGGCTGTTGGTTGGTTTCTTTAAGTTAGTTGCTTATTTATTTATTTATTGTTGATATATTTTTGTTTATTGTTGTTGACATGCTGTGACGTTGGGGGTGTTTGTTTATTGCAGTTGACTGTGATGTTGGGGTATTAGTTAACTGATGAAGATCATAACATGTTTATTTTTTCAAGTTTTATATGCTAATAAAGTTAGGATTTTGAAAAAATCGATAACGTGCTTGGCTGCTGGTTGTTTCTTTAAGTTAGTTGCTTATTTATTTATTTATTGTTGATATATTTTTGTTTATTGTTGTTGACATGCTGTGATGTTGGGGTGTTTGTTTATTGCAGTTGATTGTGATGTTGTGCACAAAACTGGCTCCGTCCTTCATCGGCTCCAATCTGCCTTCGTGCTGCCATGGATGATATTGAGGAGTTTGAAAAGCTAGATGGGGGTATGACTATTATTTGTTATACTAAAAAAATATGAATTTCTATTTCTTTATTTATTAAAAAAAATTCTGCATGTCTATTATTATTAAAAAAAACTGAGTGTCTTGGATTCTTGGCATATTAATTGTTTTATTGTACATTTTGCATGTCTACTTTTTTCTTTATTAAAATAAAAACAAATGTCTTGGATTCTTGGCTTATTTATTGTTTTATTGTACAAGTGACTTTTATGTTTTTTTTTTTTTTTTCATTTCTTGTTTGTAGAACTCGTGGGTGATGCTGCTGTAACATCGGAACTAGGCATGTCCACACCAACGCCTATTGAAGTTGATGGTTGAAGATTGCTCTTTGCTTTTTGGACGGGTGGTATTTGACAACAACTTATACTTTTTGCTATTAGACACTAGTAGACAGTGGCGACATATAGATATGAGCTTTTATTTTATGTCAAATATAGATATGGGCTTTTATTTTGTGCTTTAACAGTGGCCCATACATAGACATTAGACAATATATGATATTAGGCAATAGGCAATGACATATGGCCAATTTATTTTGAGTCTTTGACCAAATATTAAATATGGACAGTATACATAGACAATATATGATATTAGACAATAGGCAATGACATATGGCCAATTTATTTTGAGTCTTTGGCCAAATATTAAATATGGACTGTATATGTTGACATTGACATTGACATATGGCCAATTTATTTTGAGTCTCTGGCTATAATGCTATTATGTAAGTATTGACATATGGACAATATGTGGACATGGACAATATGTAAGTATTAACTTGTATTTGATGGATGCCTATAACAAGTTACAAATTAGTTTGAGACTTTGAGCATTAGGAAAGGCTCGAATTTGGGCCAAGAAGGGCAAAAACAGAAAGTTACAAAAGGCCCAAAGATGGCCATTTGGCCAAAATAGATAAGGCCCGAATTTGGGCCACAATTGGATGTGTATTTTTTTAGAATATGTGATGATGTGTAAAAAGGCCCAAAAATGGCCAAAATAGGAAAGGCCCAAATTTGGGCCAAGAAGGGCAAAAATGGAAAGCTACAAAAGGCCCAAAGATGGCCATTTGGCCAAAATAGATAAGGCCTGAATCTGGGCCACAACTGGTTCCTAAAAAAGGCCCAAAACAGGTTTTTAAAAAAGGCTTAATTAGGGCATAAAACAAGTGGCTGAACACTGCATTTAAAAAAAAAAGCCCAAACAGAAAGTTTTTGGAAAAAAACCGAAGGCCCAACTAGCCTAAACTTAAGGCCCAAAATCGAAAAACCGACCGAAACCGAAACAAACCGAAACCGATGGTGTTTCAATTATTTCGGTCGGTTTCGGTGGAGAAATTTGGAAACCGAATATTTCGGTTTTAGTTGGCCAGTTTAAAAAAAAAAACCAACCGAACCGAACCAATAACAGCCCTATAAACTCCAATGGGAACTTATCATTTTTTGCACCCCAAAGCCATGTTATAGCAGCACCCCTGTTTGAAATAGTGAATAGAGATGAAGGCCCATGGTTTTATGCTTTTATTTTCATATGGTTGTGTGAGAACTAGGATTACAGGTATCATTTTTTGTTTTTGTTTTACCCTTCTTCTCCTCCTTGTCATGAGAGGCCCAGTTTAATATATATGGGTATATTGACATCCTTAACCCCATAGACCTCTAACGAACATAATTTTTTTCTCTTGGATTCTCTCTTTCAACTAATCCCATTAAAAACAAATAAATACTATCAATTAATTTCTCAAAAATGAACTATGGATAGTATAAACACAAAATTTCAAGTTTGAAAATCAAACAATTAAAAAAGTTTCACAAATATATTTTTGTATTGATGAAAGAGTGGTAATAATTATTTGCATTTGTATTCTATTACCAAAAAAAAAAAAAATTATCTTCTAAATCACTCCTTGAAAAAGTTTTCAATTCAAGAATTGTGTTGATGTAGTCTTGAGTTGAACACAAGGTGTTCCCCACTTTAATTGAAAAGTGGATCGAGAGATTTTTGGAATGGATTTTGATGAATATATCTCTGATTGTGTTTGTTAGAGACTTCTTGTTCTTTGTGTACTCTTGAATGTTCATCATCTTAGAAGATTTGTCGTGGAAGATCCTTGAGACTTTAGAGATTAAATCCAATAAAACTGCAATTAATTAGAGTTCTGGAACTTTCTAGAGGCTTCGAAGCTTGAATCCAGTAGAACTCTATGACTTTGAGGAATTATTTGGATGAATGTTTTGAATGTTCTTTGCATTCGAAGAGTTGTGGTGGAAGTTTTTCGTGATTTTAGGGGCTTGAATAAATAGAGTTTTACTAATTTGAAGTCTTGTAGTTTTTGGAGGCCTTTTTGAGCTTGATTCTATTAAATTTTGATTTAGAAGGATGATTTAAATGATTTCTCTTTGAATATTCTAATTTGAAGTTCTTGATGTTCTTGACAGCTTTGGAGCATGATTCTAATAAAACCTTGAGAATATTGAATGTCCTTTTTAGGAGACTAATGAGAATCTCTATTTATAAGAGTCTTGAGAAGGTTTAATGACACATGATCGACTATGATTGGTAACACATGTCATAATTTAAATGGAGAGACTTTACGTCTTGTTTTCCAAGGGCCACATGACATATATAATTTGATTAGCCAAATTTTTTTAATTTAAAATAACACATGACAATATTTGATTAAGCTACTTGTGCAATTTTAAATTAAAATATCAACATCTGTCGACATGTGATTGGCTTTTAGAAATTTTTGTAATTTTTATTAGTGATATTTTGAAATTTTCTATTGTTTTGAATAACAAAAGTGATACCTACTAAGTAATACATGGTCCTTTGTAATTAATTTACTCTATGATCTTAGTGGAATAATAGGACAATTGACAATTGGTTGAAAATTTTGCATTTATAAATGTCCCCTTGGTGCTTGTCCATGTAAACTGTCTTTTTGTGTGGCGTGTGAATGGGTCTCAAAATTTGAATTAGTTGCTAGATTCTTGATCTCTGTCAACGCTTTGTTGAAGATTTTTTTCTTCTTTTTTGAGAAAAATGTAAGACAATTTTGTTAGGTTCTAAAACTTTAGGAACTAAATGTATTAAAACTTCATTTTGTATATGTTGGCAAACCATAATCAAAACATTTAGTGTAAGTTTAGACTTGCTCAAAGTTTGTTTTAATGTAAGTTTGGAATTGAGTAATTGTAAGAAATTACTGTTCAACTCTACAAGGCTCAATCAATCGAAGAATAGACTCAATCGATTGAGAATTGTAGATCAGAAATTTTCTGCAGTATTTTCAAACGTAGCCCAAGCCTATATGATGTGTAAGGTTAAGTGTTTCACTCCTAGTATAAAAGGAAAAACCCTAGTTACATTTTAGAAGTCTTTTTTGAGTTGTGTGTTGAGTCTTTTATGAGATCTGAGAAGTTTATACCTTCAAACACACACATAGAGCTATCAAGATCAAGATTCATATCAAGAACTTGATGGTTGTTTCAGTTGCTGCATAAAGAACATTCAAGGAGACCCAAAACCTTTAAGAGGAGTCTCAAAGTCATAAATAGGAGAACTCATGGTTGCTGCAAATCCAAGAAAGAAGTAATTCGTGGACTCGAAGCTTGCACGTGATCGTGTTAATAAGTTTTACGCGTAGTAGCATTAGGTTAAACATATTGTGTTAAGGGGTCTAAAACCTAACAAATTTAACTACAGTAAATCAGTTTGGAAGAGACAAGATGCTCTTCAAGATGCACAATTTGCCAAAATTAAAGAAGAATTAGAGAATGGTGTACGTAGAAGTGGGCAAGGTTTGAATCAAGAGACAAATCTTAAATGTCCTGGTGATACACGTTGGGGATCATATTATGGGACTATTCTCAACTTGATTTTGATGTTCTTTGCTATTGTTGATGTACTTGAGATTATTAAAAAAATGGCCTCTTCGACCAAAAAGTTGAAGCTCGATCTATTATGAGGTCAATTCTATCTTTTAAATTTGTCTTTACTTTACATTTGATAAAAAATATTTTAAGGATCACAAATGAGTTGTCAATAGCATTGCAAAAAATAAATAAATAAATAAAGATATAGTAAATACTATGGATCTTGTTAAAGTGTCTAAGCAACAATTGCAAGTAATGAGAGATGATGAATGGATATCTTTATTGACTGAAGTGTCTTCATGTTGTACCACACATGATATTCTTATCTTGAACATGGATGAAATATTTGTAGTTAGTGGGAGGCCACGACAACACCCAACAAAATACAAATTTACATCATTATCGTGATGAGCTCTTCTACACAATCATAGATATGCAACTTCAAGAGATTAACAACTGTTTTTCAGAAGCGAATACTAATTTGCTACTTTGTATGGCTTGCTTGAATCCAAGTAATTTATTTGTGGCTTTTGATAAGGAAGAGTTGATACGTCTAGTAAAGATCCATCCATCTAATTTTCTTGGGACAGATATCTTGGCACTTGACTCTCAACTTCAGAATTACATTTTTGATATGCACGACGATGACTTATTTTTAGAGCTTCAAGAAGTTAGTGAACTTGTTGAAAAGTTAGTGAACATAAGGAAGCATGAGACTTATCCATTAGTCTATTTGCTTGTGAAGTTAGCTTTGACCCTTCCTGTAGCTACTGCAACAGTCGAAAGAAATTTTTCAGCAATGAAATATATAAAGAATGAACTGTGCAATCAAAGAGCATCTCGTCTCTTACAAGAGCCTCCAACAACAGTTACTAAATTACTAACCACATAAAAAAAATTCAGCAATATTAATGTGATATTTAGCAATGGTAACAAGTGTCAATTGAAATTGATGAGTAAAACAATGGACATAAAATGCTGACTTATTCTCTTTCAAAATTAAATTTTTGAGACCATTGATATCACCTTGCAGATTACTAGTCCCGTCATAACCTTGCCCACGTAGTTTCGATTAACTCAAATTATGTTCACAAAGTAAACATTCAATAGTATATTTGAGTGACAAAGCGGTGGTATTTGCTACATGTACAATACCAAGGAACCATTCTATAATAATTCATTTTTTGTTCACGTAACGAAGAACAAGGGCTATTTGCTCTTTCATTGAGATATCACATGACTCATCAACTAATATTGAAAAGAACTCATTGTCAAGATCATTGATGATGGCTTTGGATGTTTCACATGCAATTGAATTTACAATGTCTTTTTGAATTTCATGGTGGGTAAGCTTGCAATTTTTTGAAGCTTGCAATTTTTCGGATCTTTTTGCAACACTTCATTGATAGATTCATTGTGATCCCCCAAAAATTGTAGAAACTCAAGAAAATTTCCTTTATCACTTGAATCTTGAGATTCATCATGACCACGAAAAGCTAATCCCCGGCATAAAAGAAATCTTATGCAATCAACTATTTCATTTAATTGAACCCGATATTCAATTTTATCTGGATTTGATTGCTTAACTAAAACACTTTGAATGTGTTAGTTTTCCTTCAATAGATCTTCACTCTTCTTGACAGCTTGGTTATGAGCACTATTAACTCCTCCAACATGGGAATTTAACTTCTCTTTCTAATTCCAAAGTTTGAATCTCTTCGTTACAAAAGTCTTACCTCCTCCTTACTTACCATCATCTTACCCAAATAGGTAGTAATATAAACAAAATACTGCATCCTTGTCTATACTATATTCCAATCACTTTCTATTTACATGCCATTCGGATATAAATCGACAGGGCTTTCTAGAAAATTATGATAGAGGGTAATTATCTTGGTTTTAAAAAACAGGTTGACAAGGACCTTTTTGTAAATAATATATTCTAATTTCATCATAATTATTAGAATGATAATATGATATCTTTTCTCGTAGCCTAGGATCTGAAGGAAGATTTTCTAAGTTAAAGTCAATACAAATTCGCTTAGAAGATAAAGATGAATCTTGCATAGAAAATGAATATTGGGTACATGATTTTCTTATAAGTTCATTTAAAATATTAATAAAATTATTAATTATTGTAGTTTAGTTGTTTAATTAATTTGTTTGTCTTTTATAAACTATAATTTGTTATATTGTTGTTTCATTAATTATAAAATTATTAATTGTTGTTTAGCCTAACATAATTTAATTTGTTTGTCTTTTATAATGTATTAGTTAATTAAATTATAAATTATTGTTTATTAGTTGCTTCCCCCAATTAATTATTGGTTAATTAAATTATTATTTATTAGTTGCACTAGCACACACTTCATGTGCATTTACTTCCCACAATTCAAATATCCCACCCTGACCCCATGCCCCCATCCACCCCCCACTCAACAGACAAGCCCCACGGCCCCCAATCACAATAGCCAATCAGATAAATTCACAATCACATATCACAATACACTAAAAGACAAGTAATTGTATCTCATTAACACCAACGAATAAAGCCAAAAACAGGGGCAATAAATATTAATAAAATTATAAAAAGTTAGGCAATCAGCCAATCAATTGTTCAAAGAGAATCAAAATATCAAATAAAGTCTCTAGAGAGAGAGAGAGAGAGAGAGAGACTCTCATTTCATTTCATAATTTTCATTTCACTTTCATTCTTCAGATAAAGAGAGAGAGACTAAGACAGAGAGTAGAGAGAAACCCATTAACCCAAAAACCCGTATATGTAAAGAGAGAAAAAGAGAGAGAAGAGAGATATACCTTGAGGTTGAGGGAACAGGGAGGCCTGAGGCTGAGGGGTGGTGCTGTCGGGCAGCACATCAAGGCGAGGATGACCGATCTTCTATCCAATCGGACAAATCTCTAATCTCCAATGCCTGATGTGTTCTGGTCTTCTAGAGCTCGAGTTTGAAGCCCGATGTGATGACCGGTCACCAATGTGCTCTGTTGCTCAAGGCGGAGGTGTTGTCCGTTGGTTGTTGTCGTTGATGACTGATGATGTTTTTTTTTTTTTAGGTTAGGTTTTTTATTTTAGTTTTTGCTTTACTTAATGAATTGGCGAACGTGTATATTAGGTTTTTTTTTTTTTTTTTTTTTGGAGAATCTGTGGGTTTGCTACCATCTGTATTCTGTTAGGTTTGCTTTACCTTTTTTTTTTTTTTTTTAGATTGGGTTTGTTTTACCATCTGGTGTTTAGGATTAATGTTGGGCTTTTTTCCCCTAGTGGGTTTGCTCTGTTACAATTTTTTTATTTATTTTATTTTAGTTCAAAATTGTTTTTTGGGGGTTTTTTTTTGCTTGAAAGTAGAACAAATAAAAAAAAAATTATTTGAGGGTGTTCCTAATTTTTTTTAAGGGTAAACAAATAAGAAAATTTTTATTATTATATATAAAAAAAAATTTCAGGTCAGGGTGTTCCTAGGAACACCCTGGACTGAATTTGGCACCGCCACTGCCTTTTGGTTCAGTCCAAAGAGATGCACTTGGATTCTAAAGCTAGTTGTCCAAGCTTGGGAAATTATAGGGGTTAGCAGTTTACATGGGTTGGATGGGTTGTGGGTTGGTGGTGTTAGGGAGAGAGCATTTTGGGGAGAGACTCAAATTGAGGGGTTAATATAACATATAAGGACATTATTTAATCCAAAATATTAAGTCAATGAGTTTGAGTTCTATTATACTATATTAACCACTTATTCTTCTTATTAGCATCCAATGTAAGACTTCATTACTCAACTAACTATGGTATTCACATGTGAATATGCCCAACATGTGGGTTGGACTTAAACATTTTTTCATTTGTAAAAAATGGGTTTTCATCAACTATATAAAATATTTATTCAATAAATTATTACCATTCAAGTAATATGCCTATAATATATTTAAAATTTCTAAATTCATCAAAAATTATTCTCAAAATACCAACATAAATCAAAATAAACTAGTGAAATAATTGTAACAAAATAAATTTATATTTTATGTCCAATTGGGTTGGGTAGGATGGTTTGAAAAAATTATTAATCCGAATCCAACCCAACTCAAGACTAAAATAAAAGTTTCAACCCAATAAATCAACCCATGAAAACCAATCCAAGGCATCAGGTTGGGTTGTGTCTTGGATAAATTTTGTTGTGTTGGTAGGTTGGATGCAGTCCCAAAACGAGAGGATGCTGGAAACAGTACCTACAAGGCCTAATACAACTAGACCCCAGTTTTTGCTATGTCCAAGATGTCTATAAGGGTCCAAGTACCAAGAGCATGCCTAAAATAATAGGTCCAAAACCTTATTATTTGGGCCCAAATTTTGGACTTTCCGGTTCCCAGTTCGACTGGCCAACCCAGTTTTAAAAACAATCATTAACGCAGAGACACACAGAAAGCAAAGCTGCAAGGGTTTAACGTTGTTCTTGCACTTGTTCCTTGGATTTTGGTGGTGGGGTTTGTAACTTTTTGTTTGTGAGAGACAATGTAGATTTTACCAAAAAGATGCCTTGCACAACCACATTAGAGCGCCCTGGTTTCCCTTCTCTTCGGGCTCTAATCTTTGAAGCACTTGGTCTCATCAAAGGTGATTTTTTTTCTTACACCCTTTTTTTCATTGATCGAAATTAGCAATATCCTTTTGTAAAAGATTTGTCTTTTGGGTTTTATATGCTTTATTTTGTATTTATATATTTAATTTTTTGATGCTTTACTTGGTGTTTATGTTTTTTTAGGGTAATAGTTATTGAAGCTAAGGTTAGTTAAGGAGGGGCTCCTAGAGTGGTGGAGAGGCAGGGTGAGCTGGACTCATCAAAACGTGTACTTGCTGCTTCTATCAATGACCGTAAAGATGACCCAGTATGTGTTGGGGTGTCGCAAATTGTTTGAGTTTATTGAATTTTGAATTTCAGGCATCTGTGTTGGTGTTGGCAATTTTTTTTTTTTTTAGTGTTTGGATTTGGTTCCAATTGTTAGTTTAGTATGGTTTGTTGAAGCTTCCATCTCCTATGGGCTAAATGTAGAATTGGGTGTACAGGATTTTGTGTAGAAATGAATATTGCATTTGTAAGCATCTTTATCTTGGTACTTGGTAGTATGTTTTGATTTCAATTGGGTTTCTTTTGCTGTTGACGCATTCAGTTTAAATGATTGTTATGCGGCTAATGGAGTTTAATTAACGTTGCCCCAAGGGTAGTAGAATTCATTAGGTGCCATGCCTCTTGAAGAGGTGGTCACTAGTTTAAATCTGCTTATCACCATCTTCTTGGGGCCAACACTCATTTTAAATAAAGCATTAGTAAGTTGAACAAATAATATGAGCCTTTGCAGTTTGAGTTAAATTTTGCAATGGGTATTACGAATTGAGTTTGTAATTGTTCACGAAGTTTAGGACTTCAAGGATTTGAGATGACTCTTTTTTATATTTCAATTGGAAAGTGAATCAAATCCGTATTCTATATTTCTATTATCACAAAGTTATCTTTTAACCGTTAGTGTTGGTGTCAAGAAATCCAGAGAGGGTAAATGGATTAATGGATATGAATTATGTCTTCCCATATATGTGGAATTTTGACTTTGTCACATTTGGCAAGCTATTGGATGCCTTGGCTGAATTACCAATTAATTAATTGGTCGACTTGCCACTTGCCAACATGAATTCGGCATTAATAGTGCCAAAATCATGTTTTTTTTTTTTGTCACTTTTCAAAAGTAAAAATATACTAGTTAATGATTTATGGATTTACAGTTTGTACCATATATATATATATATATATATATATATTTCTTTTTATTTTTGCACAATTTAACTTAAATTTTTGTAAAATGTATAAGAATAGCTTCGATATTTGATGGAGTGATACCTATGTACAAAGGAATATGCCCTTGGATTTGGTTAACTCTTAGTTCGTTATTGATGAAGAAAGATTGAGTATTGAGGGAGGAATCATACCAAACAGCCTATTTGAACTCACAAAAAAATTTGTTAGTTTGGTTAATTCGCCAAAAGAAGTTGGAATAATCACCCCAATTAGTATAATATGTATAAAAGACTTTAGAGGATAAAATTCTGAAAGAAGGTCAAAGGTGAGATATTTTCTGTCAGTTTAGTGTTATGAATAGTAAAAGATCGAACCTTGGATAAGGTGCCAAGCATTATAGAGATTTTTCTAATCAAAAGGTTGCCACCCAAGATGAGGATGGTGGAGCTGAACTCATTGCTTAGGTAGCTGCTCAGGGAAAAGCACATTTATAAGAAGGTAGAGATAAGCAAATTTTCTAGGAACTTTCGGGATCGATGTAATGCATTTGTGCCTAATTTAGTCCAAAGGAGTGCCCAATATTGTGTTAAACTGCTTATGCACATGAAATATTCCACAAGGTACTCATTCTTTATTAAAGAATGTATTACTAATTCAGTATTTGAGATCTTATAAATAAATAATACTATGTACAACAATGTTTTGGGGTTAGAAATATCTTCCACTAAGCTACAAACCAAGGAGGGAAGAGATACGTGAGCATTGTAAATGTTAAACAACATTTAATGATAGAATCTAATTAATAATGTCTTTGAAACTATAATAGATATGTCATGTGTGAGTATAGAATAAGTTGGAATAACATTCAACATTTCTCCTTCAAGAATCATGTTTCTTTGGCTTTGGGAAGTGCTAGAAGTGCTGGCCTTTGGTTCAGTCCAAAGAGACGCACCTGGATTTAATAGCTAGCTGTCCAAGCTTGGGAAATTATAGACCAGTCGCAAACCTGTGTGTTGCGCGTGATAAATTTGTTTATGATAGTATTATTATTATATATTATTAATTATTAATATTTTTCTATGTATTGCTCCTCAAGCTGCATTATATGTGTTTGACAAATATATTGCAAGATTCATGGTGATTGGAGGTTTTGGTGATGGAATTAATATTGTATTATTAGTGATTTGTATTCGGAATAGAATAAGGAAATTCTATTGTAGATTTTTATTTTGGAAACAAAATTTCTACCATACTTGGTTGGCTAATTTGTACATTTTTAAGTCAATTCAGCACATTTTTTTTTTCCAAAAATATAACAATGACTCTAGAACAATGCACAAATTCATTGGATACAGTTAATAAAAAGAGAAAATATAGGACTACAATATTTTGTGGCACAATTTTGAACGTGATAGATTGTGATTAGTAAAGAAAAAGTAGTTCATGTTAAAGTATTAGACATCAGTTGTGAATTCAAAATTGTGTATCTCATTTTGATGTTGCCTAAAAATTTTGGCGATTGTCTTCCAACATTAGTAAATATTTCGAGCAATAATTCTGTAGGTATTTCATGTTGTATGCTCATTTTCGTGATTGTGTAGAGAGTATTTTAATGATATTTTTGGTTTGTATTTTTGAAGTAGTTTAGGATTGTAATTTATAGTGTTTTGCTTGTTTTATGGATGAGTGATTGTTTAAGTTATTAGCAATTATTTTTAGTCTTTTTTTTTCTTTTTCTTTTTTTGGTGAATAGAAGCCTTTCATATACCCTCCACTATAAAACTTATAGTATTAAATATATATTTCAATTGTAACTTACGTTTAATGTTCTCCTCCATAAAGTGTATCATTATTGAGATGTTTTGATTTGAATTGATTTGTGATGCATAATTTTCATCTGCCAACCTAGCAATGTCTTAAACAATTTTATAGAGTTTTCATTAGCAATTACATATTCCATGTATCTAAATGATCAACAAATGATGAGGGTAGCAAATAAATTAACATGTGTCAGTTACTTTTATTAATGGTAAAATAACAGTTGTGGAGCTACCGAATAGTTCTATATCTTTTGCATAACAGAGTAGTAAATTTTAGATTGAACATATAACCTATTCAATAAATAGCTTTGACTTTATCTTAAAAAACCTGTACCATACACCCACAACCTTGCTTTTATGTTCTTTAAAGCAGTGTAAAGAAGATGAGAAGTTAATATGACCCCAAATGATTCTATTTCTAAGTTATCACCATATCACAACCAGCATGAGTTTGTTTTTTAGTTGAATAACAATTCTAATCCTTAACAATTAGTTAGTATTAATTTTATTTGATAAAAAAGTCTAAACTTATATCACTAATAATTGTATATAACTGTATATCACTAACTTAAATTAGATATCTATTGATGATAGTGCAAGCATTGAATATTGCAAGACGAAAAAAAAAGAGAGCCAGTCCAAACATAAACCCTACATAAGTTGTATATATAAATAAATTATTAATAATTTTGGAGTAGTTGAAAATTAATTAATATCCAGATCAATTACTAAAGACAAAAGAAGAACCACTCCACATCTCGTTTTGGAAGGAATGATTTCTTTGCAGTCCACAGCTTAGACATTAGATTTGAAACCTCTCAAAACAATTAAATCAAAAAGGAAAATGAAAAAGAAATCAATTGGAGGAGTAATTGTTCTTTTAGTGCTTTCTGTTTCACCATATTTTTTGGAGATATAAGAAATCCATATGAACCGGCTTTTAGAGGACAAAAGTTAAAGGCCCCACAGAGAAAAAGAATTTTTATAACAGGATTTAGTCATAAAGAAGAATGATCAAAGAAATCAAATAAACAAACAAATAGAAAAGTACTTTTCTAGCACTAAAGAATTCTCAGTTCACATTGGCATAAAGTTCAATATAATAAGTCTATCACTAACCACATACATACCCTGATTGATTTCTAGAGCACCAATGTATAGGTTGACAAGACAGATGTTGAAGTAGCATGTGAGGGATGTTTTAACGCTAATAACATAAAAACGCTTGCACAGTAACTTGAGTTTCATGAATTCGCAAATTCTTAAAATTGAAACCATGAATATCAAACCATGTCTAACCAACGACCATGATACACACAATTATGCAGAAAAATTACAGTAGAAAATTCAAACACCAGGAATCTTGTGTTGTAAGAGTAGCTAGGATGTGCAAATATGCTGATAGTGCTAGTGATAATGAATTGCATCTCAAAATATTATATAATTTCTCAAACCATATACATAATTGATTCACATCTAACTCGTTTATGAATCCAATAGTCCAATTAATAAAAGTCTAATTCTAACGATAAACGGTTAGCAAAGAAGTTTAGGTCTACCCTCTACCTCAGTTAAAAGCAATTCGTTAACAACCTCCTAGGCAGCAGGTCCATTAAGATTGTATTTAGCACCTGTTTCAGTATCCATGCCCACAGCAGTACCAATATGCCAAATCTAATTCACATTTGACTGAGCAAAAGAAAAATGAACAAAAGGAAAAAAAAAGGAAAAAAGAAAAAAAAAAGTGACAATAGCAAAATGATAGGCCAAAAATGTATTGACCATTTTTGGCAGATTAATTAATTAATTACTCAAGTGAATTAATTAAGTCAATTTAACATGCAATAGCATTGTAGCACAAACAAATCACCAACTAAGTTAAATGCAGCAGAAAATAAATTTGACATAGGTGATGTGTTTATGAATGGGAAAAACTACTAAGGCAAAACCCCACAGGGTGAATTTAAGGCCATTACTCCTGAGAATCCACTATTATTAAAACAAATGGTTACAAGTGAAAGGAATCTCAGTACCTAATACCAACCTACAGTTGAACCCTTACCCCAATACTCAATTGGACTTGTAATGTAATGACAATCTCTCCGTTCAATGCACGAATCTCAGTACGTGACTAACCAATGATGCACGGATCCTAATTTATGACTAAAACACCAACTTGAGGAAGATGTTGGCTGCAAAGTTCTTCAATTCATCCAACAATGAAGATCAAAAAGCTCATTGATTACAAAACCCTTGGCGCAAAGACGTAGTAGTTTCTACAAATAATATGATGAACTAGGGCAAGAATGTCTTCGGTCACAACATGCGTGTAACAACAATTGCAACGACCATTGCATCACACATGACGACCCTTAAAATAATCCTTATATATGTCTAAGGTTACGAGAAAAGAAACCAGACACAAATACTAATGGATATGCGTGAAATCAGATCTGAAAATTCTAATTTCGTAATTCTCGACAAATACAACTTCTGTCAAGTTTCAACATTAAATTTCGAGAGAAAGGATTCTGTCAAGACATCTGTCGAGTTTTAATAAACATAACTTCTTCACTTGTTTCTTGGCCAGACTTGCATGGTTTCAATACTAAACTTGAACACTTGTTTCTTAAAGTACTAAACTCATTCTAGATCTACCCAATTACAAGTAAAGTGCATTTTATCAAAGGATTAGCCAATTCATATCACATATGTCTCTAACAGTTCCCACATATATCCTAATAATCTCCCCCTTTAGCAGTCCGTGACAAAACCACAATAAACAAATGAATCATAAGAGAAGTATAAAATCACTAAACTCATAACCACATGTTGGAATACAAAACAAATCTAACCTTAACACAAACTCTTGAAAAAATTTGTAAGAAGAGAGTTCATGGCATGATAAATTTCCATAACCTGTCTTTTTGAAATATTTTAAACAAAACTCATCAAGGCAACTTAGTGTGAAACAGAAATAAAAATTGCATACATAAAGAAACATGTGTATAAAGAGAGAAAAGAAACAATACATGGAAAAATAGGTGAAGAACAACATACATCATCGTATATATATCAAAAGATAAGTATAATGTCTGTCAATAAATAAATGGTCACAATACCAGTATAAATGAGGCTAAAGTAAATGAAAGAAAATACATGTAAACCTTACTACATCCCTCAAAAAGTATAGACACTCCCCCTAACCAAAAAAAAAAAAAAAAAATCCTATGCTAACTCTACCCCTAAGTACAAGACTACTCTCATCCCAAAACCATTCCCCCTTTTTGTCATGAATAACAAAGGATAAGTCACCGAAAGGTCGTCATCTCATCATCATTAGAAGAGCTAGCATTGTCCTCATCATCACCATCACCATTACCATCATCACCATCCTCATCTGTTGAAACCTCTGGAAAAGGAAATGGAGAAGTGGCGCAACCACCAAGGCAAGCTTGTTGTCATGCTATACGACTAATATGGGTGTTCATCTGACACAACTCATCAGAAAGAGTGTTAAGGCGAGTATCCATGCGCTGAAGTTGCGCCATGATAGCCTCGAGGGTCACACCACCAGTCGAGGAAGAAGGAACAAAGGTGGAAGGAATAGCAAAAGTTGCAGGACCAGTAGTCTCCTCATGTGGCCGCTTCAGTAGAAGCTAGGCCTCGCTCTGCCAAACAAAACCGGCTTCTATGGCAGCCATGGTGGTGTAAAAAAGAGAAGCAAGATTGGGGATAGAAAAGTGGCGAAGGATCTACGTGATAGTCGAAGGAAAGATGAGCTTATCACGGGTCATCGTATCCTGATAAACATCAAGGATAGAAGTGATGAAGTGAGGAGGGAAGTCTATAGAAAGATCCTCAAAGAGGGACAAAAGAAAGTGAGCATGAGGCTTAGTGATAGAATTATAATGAGACAATGGAGTAATAGTGAATGTCATTACCATGTTAAAGAATCTCAGACCTTTTGTAAAGCTCGAGTATGTGGTGTTTTGCTTCCCACCCCGTATGGAAGGTGAGACAGAATCTCATCTCTGGACACAGTTTGAAGACGCTTACAGCCAGGGTAATTAGGATGTGATACCCTTGGGACATGTAGTACCTTGGATATAAGGTCCGAGGTAACTACGATATGTGTACCTTGAAATGTCGTGGCAAACTGAGGTACAGAGGTATCGATACCGTGTATATTGGAGTAAAACTCCTGCATAAACATGAAGAGACACCTCAAGGGTTCCTTCATAAGAGAATCCTAGCCCCAAGTCCAAATGACACCAGGTAGAGGAGTGTCAGAAAAGTCCGACAGAATAACATCACGCTCCAGATGAACGCCACATTTCTGAAATTCCTCAAGGAAGTCCTGTTGGGCTTTCTCATCACGGAACCGAACTTGAAGAGGGGGGATAGGATCAGAAGAGGAAGAAGAACTAAAACCTTGAAGAGGATTCCGGCTTGGAGTAGATTTGTGCTTAGGTGATATAGCGTAGTCTATCTGAGAGAGAGAGAGAAAACTCAATCACAGCTAGATATAGGAATGAAACGATATGTATGCATGAAATATGCATGAACATGTGACGTGCAAAATTTAAAATGCATCATGGGTAAAAATCCAATCCAAACTTACCAGCACATATTTCACAATAATCAATTACACATTTAAATGCATGAAACATTATTAAAATGCAAGGAATATGCAATGCATGAGCATATAGAATCAAATCAACACAACACAACCTAACCCAAAAATTTCACAAAAATTCTAAAATTTTTCAAAAACCCCAAAACCTAGGTCTAAAATGCATGAATGCATGAAAATGAAAGGATTTAGAACACATACCAAGTAATCTAAGCTTGATATAGGCTAAAAATGAAGTGGGTAGAAAGATTTGAGTGAGGGAGAACTGTTTGGGGCAAGAGAGGAGAAAATTTGTCGAGAAAGAGAAGTGAAAAAATGAATCTGGTTTCGCGCTCAGCATATAAATAGAAATCGCAGCTCGATGGATCGAAGAGCTATCGAGATCTGTCGAGCACTAAATCTCGACAGAAGTGAATCTGTCAAGGTGCTGTCGAGGACCTGTCGACGACAAGAATACCTCAATGAATCGAGAAGCTGTTGAGAATCTATCAGTCAGACAAAGTTTCTCTATAAATCGAGAAGCTATTGAGAAGCTATTGAGACGAAATCCAAAAAGCTCGATGGATCGGGAATACAATAAGATCTATCAAGAAAAGAAGAAAGAAGAGCTCGATAGATGAGAATCTGTCAAGGATCTGTCGAGCTTGAAGAAAAGGTGTTTTCAAAGAAGAGAAAACAGGGGGGGTGTTAGAAAGCGTGAAAAAGTGTGTTGAATTTTAAGAAGCATCCTCTATTTATAAGGGTGAGAACGCTTTGAAAAATTAGCTAAATGATCAGAATATAAACTGGGACGCGTCCTCATTTCTAAAAAATCGTAAAAGGTAAGATTTATCTTAATCCAGAAGCCCTTGGATCGGGCCCCAAGTTTGTGCTGATTGGCACTTGGAAAAAGTGCCGATCGTGCCGAATGGCCCTCATGGGTGCCGGACCCGTGTGCCGAGATTTGCACTTAGACGTGTTTTCAATCCATATTCTAAAAATTAAACTTCTTTACTGATGATTCAAGTTTTTTCAGTAATGATTATCTTGTAGATAAAGTACTCCAAAAAGTTTTGATTATCTACAATTTTGTTGTTATCTGATTATCTTCTTTATTCCCATGCAACAAGCGTATTTTTGACATTAACTAACAACCAATCACAAAATTATTTAATTAATTTTAATTGTCTAATCAATCAGAATTAATTTAAATTAATCATGCGTGGGTGGTTTCATCCAAACAAAATGCATGTAGACCATACAAACGTGATCATGCGATATCTTTCAATTTGATAGTTCGATTTTGAAATCGGGCATACGGTCGCAACCGTTAGAATCTCAAGATCATTTTTATGATATGCAATGAATGAATTAATGCATGTAATGCAATTATGAATTTTGGATGTATGAATGGTCATTCTAACCATCTTCCTTGATTAAATTATGGATACAGATTCGAGTGTCTACAACTATGTTTCAGCTTTTAGTATTATATAGATTAGTAGTGTAAATGGTTGCCAGGGTTGAATGAGTTGTGGGTTGGCAGTGTTAGGGAGAGAGCACTTTAGGGAGACTCCAATGAGGGGTTAATAACATATAAGAACAATAGGTAATCCAAAAGCTTAAATCAACGAGTATGAACTTAATTATGATAAATTAACCACTCATTTTTCATATTAGTATGCAATGTAGGACTTTTTTACCCAACACACCATGCTACTCACTCGTGAATGTTCCAAAAGATGGGTTGCGTTTAAACATTTTTTTTCCTTGTAAAAAATCGTTATCATCAACTATATAAACCATTTATCTAATAAATTATAACAATTCAAATGACACGCATAACATATATTCAAATTTTAGGGATTTCATATTAATGAAAAGGAGGTTAAAATCCAAACCCGTGACGAGACAAACAATAGAAGAAACATATGAACTGAATAGTGAAATAATTATAGTAAAATAAATTTTATTTATGTCCAGTTGAATTGAGTCAGGTGATTTGAAAAAACGATTAACCTGAACTTAATATAACCCAAGATTAAAATAAAAATTTTAACCCAATCTATCAATAATATGTGGAAACCAACCTGAGGCATTGAGTCGGTCCCGTCGTATAAGTTTTATCATATAGTTTAGGCTGCACTCCTAAAAGAGACCATTCTGAAACAATATCTACAAGGCCCAATATAGCTAGACCCCAGTGTTTTTTTAGTCCAAGATGTCTTATAAGGGTCCAAATAGAGCATGTTTAAAATTATAGGTCCAAAGCCTTATTATAAACTGATCCAAAAAAGAAAGAAAAAAAAGCCTTATTATAAAGATTAGTAGCGTAAATGGTTTATATTGTTCTTGCAGTTCCGCTGGTTTTTGGTGGCGGGATTTGTTACTTTTATTTGTGAGGCCACCCCACACCCCCCCAAAAAAAAAAAAAGAAAAAGAAAAAGTTGATTGATCTGACCTAGAGTTCACGCACCTCTAGCTTGTGATACTGGGTCCGTCCCTGGTGAGAGACAACGCAGATTTTACTAAAAAGATGCCTCGTACAACCACATTAGAGTGCCCTGGTTGCCCTTCTCTTCGAGCTCTAACCTTCGACGCACTTGGTCTCATCAAAGGTGAATTTTTTTTTTTTTTTTTTACACCCTTTTATTCATTGATCGAAATTAGCATTACCCTTTTGTAAAAAGCTTGTCTTTTGGGTTTTATATGCTTTATTTTGTATTTATATATCTGGGTTTTTGATGCTTTGCTTGGTGTTTATGTTTATTTTTTTTTTTGGGTAATAGTTATTGAAGCTAAGGGTAGTCAAGGAGGGGCTCCTAGAGTGGTGGAGAGGTGGGGTGAGCTGGACTCATCAAAATGTGTACTTGCTGCTTCTATCAATGACCGTAAAGATGACCCGGTATGTGTTGGTGCGTTGCAAATTGTTTGAGTTTATTGAATTTTGAATTTCAAGCACCTGTGTTGTTGTTGGCAATATGTTTCAATTTTTTTAGTGTTTGGTTCTGGTTCCAATTGTTAGTTTAGTATGGTTTGTTGAAGTTTGGAGTGTTTGAGAATGAAGATATGCTTTCATGTTCTATGGGTTAAATGTAGAATAGGTGTAAGGGATTTTGTGCAGAAATGATAGTATGTTTTGATTTCAATTGGATTTCTTTTGCTGTTGAAGGTTTCGGTTTGAATGCTTGTTATGCAGCTAATGGAGTTTAATTAACGTTGCCCCAAGGGTAGTAGAATTCATTGGGTGCCACGCCTCATGAAGAGGTGGTCTATAGTTTGAATCTGCTATTCACCATCTTCTTGGGGCCAACACTCATTTTAAATAAAGCATTAGTAAGTTAAACAAATAATATGAGCCTTTGTGGTTTGAGTTAAATTTTTCAATGGGTATTACGAATTGAGTTTGTAATTGTTCACAAAGTTTGCGGCTTCAAGCATTGTACTTAATTGCCATTGTATGTTCTGTTTGTTTTCTGAAGAAGTAAGAGGCAACTTATATGTATCATCCTTTAAGAGAAACAGTTTCTAATATTGGTTGCAACCAGTTGATTGGATACTCTAGTCATTCAATTGTATATATCTGGCGATAATGCATAATGGCTTGCTTGCCAAAGAGCAACTTTCAAGTTTTACTTATTGCCTAAATAAAAGCTTTTAGCTTGAACTAGGACAATCTATCCTTTTGTTTTACGTATGTGTATGAATTCAGATATTCTGTCAATCTTTTTCAAAAAATGTAATTAAGACCCTCAAATCCTTTATTTTGCAGAAGTGTTTTTTTTTTTTTTTTTTAAGAATTATTTTTCTTTTTCTCTTGCAGTTATTAGCAGTGGCAAGAAAAACTGGTATGGTGAGTTACACTCTGGGACTTATGAATATCTGGCTACATGTTTCGGTTTTCAATTTTGACTGTTAGTTATAAGCTTATTGAAGATCCTATTCAATGTTTGTGTTCTTAATGTAAATTACAGATTGAGGTTCTCAGTGCAATTAATGGGGATATTTGTTTCACGGTTTCTAATGCCAATGAGGATGGTCCTAGACCTGAAGATGATGCTGTTGTTGGGTTGCATTTATTTGCCGGACAGAAATTGGGGTTGACATCCAGGTACTGCAATATTGTTGCTTTCTAGGCTTTGCCACCTAATTCCACCATATGTCCTTACATCTTTGATTTCCAGTTGCATTCTTCTTATATGCATACAGCTTCTGATCTTTGAATTTATTGTTAAATTCTAGGCCTTGTACTTTACTTACTTGTACAACAAAAGGAAACACAAGCATGAGGTCCATTGAAGTTACTGATTCACCTGCAGGTTCTGCCTCTATTGGTTCGTCAAACACATGGAGTGTTTGCAGTTCTGGAAATATCTTATGTTCTAAAGTCGATGGAAGTGAAAATTATGCTATATTTGGAGGGTGAGTGCTCTCGAGATTCACAATTAGAATTTATAAGCTTGAGAATTAAGTCAATTGTCATTCTGTAGTGGGATTTTATGGTGTGTACTAGCTTATTCATCTATGAAATAATGGTTTTCTTGTTTTTCATCTCAGAAAGGGTGTTGAAATGAACATGTGGGATCTTGACAACTGTACTAAAATCTGGGCTGCCAAATCTGTGAGCCTTTCCTTAATCTGCTAAATCTTGAAAGAAATTCATAAATTAATTTTCTTTAATATGTATTTTTTCCTTGCATTTATTTAATAGCTTCTACCCTATGCAGCCTCCTAAGAACAGTCTTGATATTTTTACCCCAACATGGTTTACATCATCAACATTCCTGAGTAAGGATGATCACCGCAAAATTGTAGCTGGCACCAACAGCCATCAGGTAATCTTTCATTGCAAATTCTTCTTTCATTTTGGAATGAATAACTGGATATTAGTAACTTCTGGGAATGCAACATTCTTACGGATATTTTCCTCACTTCCTACTATCCTTTGAGCATGTGTTGCTTGATGCTGACTGGAATTGGGGTTTTTTTGTGTACTTGAATTCTCTTCAATTGAGATATCATCAGATGTTATGTCATGAGAGAGAATACCCATGTTCTACATGTTATTGATCATGAGCCGTTAAATTAACAATGACTAATAATGCACCTAGGATGAAATTTTTTAATTTTTCTTCTTTCATCTGGAGCTAAGAAAATGTCAATTTCATTTATATCCTTTGTTAGTTTTATGATATACAAGTTATTGTTAGTTATTTTTTTTTTAAATTTTAAATTTCTTATTTTTTATAGAACTTGGAATGCTTTCTTATCATTTTGTCTTTGCTGGTTTCTTTGAGGAACCACAATTTCTTTGTTACCTTATCTCTAGTAGAGTAGTAGCTCTATTGTAATTGTAATCATCCAGCCACTCAAAAACTTCAATTTATTTATTTTTTCTTAACAGGTTCGCCTCTATGATATTTCCGCACAACGAAGACCTGTTATCTCATTCGATTTTCGAGAGACGCCTATCAAATCAGTAACTGAAGATTTAGATGGCTATACAGTCTATGTAGGGAATGGGTCTGGTGACCTTGCTTCTTTTGACATGCGCACAGGTGAACTGTAGTTCCATTATGTTGTCACATATTTGATATTCTCTGTGTGGAAGTCTGGAAGATACATTTACCATTCACTCTCTTATAGTGTATTTTGGTAGTGTAAGTGTTCTGTTTATTTACTTAATTAGTTTTCTTCAGTAGAAAGCCTTTGATTATTAAAAAGAAAAATGGAAAAAAGAAAAGAGCATCACTTTCCTTTGGTACTGTCTGGCTAATTTAGATTGGCAATTATCATTTAAGGTGATCAAGTCTTATATGTGGAGTTTCTCTATGTTCCTGTGTGAGCGGCTGTGCAGGCACATGGGTTCATTTATTTATATTGCTAAATGCTGGCTCCACTATGTATCTTTGTGTGGGGATATACAAACTGATAGACATGCCCTTATGCTTGTTTTGATCTGTGGAAAATGTTTTTCTTATGTAAGTTTTAGATCCAAAAGATGAGGCCTATAATACTTACGAACTATATGATGGTTTTCTTTTGGCTTCATTTCAATTGTTTGCTTCATGTTACATGCCTCAAAATTTATGCGTCAAGGGGTCATATCTGGGAAGAGCTTGATCACCGCAGGAAAACACCTAATTCAGTTTTGAAATTTTAATGCAATAGAGCTCAAGCCTTTTGTAGAAATTTTTTTTTTTTTTTTCAAAGTAAATTGTTAATGCACAATTGATTTGCATATGACGTTTAATGTCTGGACATAGGTCCTTTTGCAAGTACCATAGGTATTCAAGGGTATTATTCATTTTTAACTCTGAAAATTAAACCCTTCTTACTCCAAGGTCTACTTCGGATTATTGGTAAATATTACATATTTTTGGATTGAGGTTAATTGAGTTGCATTAAAGTGGATGTGAAAATTGATTTGTGATGTTGCTAATGTTATTCTTGCATATAATTCATATTTTTTGAATGATTTGAGATTTTTCTCTCTTGTAACTCCATAAATGATGAAAGTATCTTTTTACAGGAAAATTATTGGGGTGCTTTTTGGGAAAATGTTCTGGAAGCATCAGATCTATAGCCAGGCACCCAGAGCTTCCAGTGATTGCATCTTGTGGTGAGTGTGTTGTATTGTTTTACCTTTATGTTAATTTGCATTGGAACTCATACTGACACACATACATAATCACACAACTCCATTTGCACACACGCACACAGATACACACATCAAGAGAGAGAGGTCTGTAGTCTGTGTTTCGTATTGTGTGTGCATACCCTCTTTTTATTTTTCTTTTTTGGTCAAAAGGTTTGCATGTTCACCCTTTGTTAGGTGGTCTAGTATTGGCTTCCTTTAGAAGACAGCCACTACTTTTTTATGAGTTATGGATAGCAAGGTTTAGTTAGGGTGGTCTTTTAGTCTGCAGAAGTGGGAAAGAAAAGGAGGAAAAGCTGGGTTGCACCGACACGCCATTTTTGGCGACGCGTCGGTGTCCGACACGTATCGGACACCGGAGCGGGTACGACTCGCCGGACTCCGGTGTCCGAGCGGTGTCTTCGCTTCTCCGACACGGCGCCGACACGGCTCCGACACGGCACCGACACGCCAGCTGTGAAAAAAAAAAAAAACCTCCGCCGGCATCTCAAGTCCCCAACCCACCCTCCCTCTGACCTCTGCCCGCTGCCGCTGCCTTCTGTCCCTCGCCGGAGCTAGATCGGGCCGATCGGCGAGCTCCATAGACGTCGACGCCGTGGCCTGTCCCTTCCGATCTCTCTCTCTCTCTCGGCGGGAACTGTCCGACTCTTCTCTTCAGTCTTCTCTCTCTGTTTTTTTTTTTTCGTTTCGTTTCTTTCAGATAGTTTAGGGAATGGGTGTACTGTGTTACTTTAATATAAGTTAAAAGACCTCTTCTTTTTTTTTTTTTTTTTTAACCCCACTCACACTGTTTACTCTGGTTTATACCTTCTAAAGTTTGGTTTCTTTTATATTTTAGTTTGATGTAACTTATTTAAACTTTTGGTCTGTACTCTAAATATTTTGTGTGCATTATTATATTACTTTGAGGGATTAGTTTATTTACTTTTAGTTCTTATATAATTTAAATTATAAAAATAAATGTATTTTATGTTTAAAAATATTAAAAAATGTCTAAATATAATATTTAACTAATTATTTAATTGCCGTGTCCATGCCGTGTCGTGTCCTTATTTTTCAAAAATTGCCGTATCACCGTGTCCGTGTCGTGTCCGTGTCCGTGTCCGTGTCCGTGCATCATAGAGGAAAAGTTTATCTTAGTTTATACTCAATCACTTGCTATATTATCTACTAAACAGTGACAACCTTTTATTGTCGTAATATTTTTTTTTTCCTGAAAGTCATTTCCTGTATTAATATTCTAATTAAAAGAAGGGTGCGTGCAGTTAGCACTTCATCATGTCTGGGTTCACTTAATTTTATTGAATCATTTTTTAGGCTTTTGAGGTTAAGTTTGTTTGTCTTAGGACCAAGTTTTCTTGAACATCAAAACTGACAACTTGACTAATTTCTAGGACTGGACAGTTATCTACGCTTTTGGGATATAAAGACTCGGCAACTTCTGTCTGCGGTATGTTCTTATACTTATGATTATGAAGAGTTGTTAGAATTTCTTGCTGAAAGTCAGGGCTGAAGATATGTGCTAGTTTTAAACTCTTTATTTATTTTTTGCCCTTACTAGAGTTACATTTTTGTAGCTTGTTACTCATGGTTTTGGCATCTCAAATTTTCTTACTTAATGCTCAAAACTCTTTGTTCTACCTTGAGGCCAAGAACAAATTTAGGCTGTGATAGAGATGAGTCATAGAGCTTTTTTGCATTCAAAGCTAAAAACTTGTTCTAACCATTTAATCTCTTTTTATTTTATTAAAAGGAATGATTAAATCCATTTCTGAGGGTTTAGCAATTTCATTGGATATTATGTTAATGAAAAATGAAGTTGTTTTCTGCTTTCATTGATAGACTCAAATTATTGCAGCTACTATTTATTTGAATAATGTATAAAGTGAGATGCTGCCATCAGCACATTACTTGACTCTTATTAAAGGGACATTAGTAATCTGCATGTGATGATTCCAAAGCAAGATGGTCAATTAACATGATGGCATAATGTTGAAAACATTGAGCAAAATGGTTTAATGGTGAATGTATAAATTTAAGTGCATTAATCTTATGTGTGGTGCACTTGTATACTTGGCTGTGAAGGTCTGTTTAGGGCATGGTGCACTTGAACTTTTGGCTGGAAAGGTCTGCTTTCCAATTGAGGCCTAAGCATTCCTAAACACGCACTGTCTCTTGGTCCACATGCCTAATGACTGCCCCTTATTTGGAGCTATGTATTGCTTTGAGTTTCATTGTTTGAATCTGTAGCCCTGACACCTGTAAGGTTGACACTTTTACAGAGCTCATGCAGGGATTGTAGATAGTCTTTTCATTTGTGGTTTTATAAGCTAACGTGATGTGCTGCATAAATTTCCATCATCTTATTTATATTGTAATCATCATGTAGGTTTTCCTGAAGCAGCATCTTACAAATGTTGTCTTTGACTCCAATTTTGCTGATGAAGGTTAGTTTTCTGTTTTTGTCTTGTCCGTTATGGACCAAGCCAATAGTATTGTTTCTAGTACTATGATTATTCTATCAGTGGCATGTTGTTACATTTCGTGTGCAAGGAATGATTGTGGGGACTAGTACCAGTAATGTAGTCTAAGTTTGAAGCAATTTATTGCACATATGATATGAGTGATAATTCTAACACTGGGCTGGAGCTAATGAGCTTTAGCTTAATGGGATGGAGGGTAAGGTAGTTCAAGACTCACGAGATGTGTGTAGCTTACCAATGAGGAAAGGTCTTATCACTTTGCCCCCACCCGGGATGCCTCAAGCTAAGGGAGAGTGCCTGGATAACTGTAAACCCAGAAGTCTGATTCAACTCCTAGCTGAGGCATTTTGCGATTTACTTGATGCCTGCTCAGTGGGGTATGTAGGCATCTTGGGTTTACCCCTCAGTGGTGGTCCCACTGGCTCATACCTTGAGGGGGTTCCTTGTCATAAAATAAAAAAGAAAAACAAAAGGTCGTATCACTTTATAATGAAGTTACTAAAAAACAATCCAAAAAGTTGGGTCATCGTTGAAAGCAGTTATATAAGGCGGAACTAATATTTTTGAAAGAAATCTTTGAGCCCAACAACTAGTCAAACTTTGTTTCACCTCTTTCTGGATTGGTTGATTTGATGTTATAACTATGGATCCATTCTTTAAACTTTACTTCAGGGATCTCTTAGGAGGTTGGAGTCTGTCTTAATCCTCAAACCACTAATAAGTAAACAACTCCTAATGGCCTAGGAGTGAAGACTAGATCGATCCTAGACTCTTGGTATTTTTAACTCTGTAATGTAAAATGATGAAAATATTTTATTTTCCATTACTACACACATAATTTTTAGGCTAAAATCCAATTTAGTCCCTTGACTTTTACTTTAGTTGTCAATTTAGTTCTTAAGATTTAATTTTAATTATTTTAGCCCCTCATTATTTAGTTCTTTTTTAATTTTTTTTTCCTAGCTAGTACTAATCAAATGACAAGATCTAACAGAGCAACTTATGAATGTTTTCAGTTAAAATTTGAATGAAGAAAAAAATAATATTAAAACAGAGTCAGTTAGTAACAAATTTGGATGAAAGGACTAGATTGACAAAAATTAAACCCTAGGGACTAATTTGACAACAGAGATAAAAGCAGTGGACTAAATTTAATTTTAGCCTAATTTTATTTAAAAAGGGTTTTTAGGGGATCAAATATGCTTTAAATTTGATAGGGATATCACAATCTTTGAACTTGTGTATGGTTTTGATCTATTCCGCGGGGTGTTGGTTCTTACAAGCTTTATTGGAAGCTAGCCAGAAGTCGAGGTTTCGAGGTGAGTGGGTATTATCACTCCCTTTCCCCTTCTACTGCCTCTTCTTTCCCATGGAAAATGATGTGGCAATCGAAAGTTCCCCCCCGGGTTGCCTTTTTCTCTTGGACTGTTGCTTTAGGCAAGATTCTAACTATTGATAATCTTCGGAAGAGGAATTTTGCTGTCCTTGAGTGGTGTTATATGTGCAAAAGGCGTGGGGAATCTGTAGATCATCTCCTTCTTCACTGTCCTATAGCATATCAGATGTGGAGTATGGTCTTTTGCTTGTTTGGTATTTGTTGGGTGATGCTGCTAAGGGTAATGGATTTGTTGGCTTGTTGGGCTTGCAATTTCCGGCATTATTATAATTTCGTTATTTGGAGGATGGAGCCGCACTGTTTGTTGTGGTGTATCTGGCGAGAACGGAATTTTAGCAGCTTTGAGGGTCGCGAACGGTCCATTCTTGAGTTTAAGTCTTTTTTCTTTTTTACTCTTCTCGAATGGTGTTTAGTTTTACCATCTTTTTCTGGTTTTTCCCTTCCTGTTTTGCTTGATCATTGTAATTTGGTTTCTTGATGTTTTTGCCCCTCTAGTGCATTTCGTATGTACGGGGCTGTGTTCTTCTCTAATATATATCTTCCGTTACTTATCAAAAAAAAAAAAAAAAATCTGACTCCAGTTTTTGAAGTTGCTTGACCCTGAAGTTTGGTACACACCGTACACTTTTTAGTTTATACGATGGTTACCTTAATTGTTCCTCTTATGCAAAGCTAGTTATATAATATTATATTGTCAACATTAATCCACACCTACTAATTATACATTCCTCATTCTTATGAGCAGAAGTTAAACCTTCTATAGCAGCAGATCTACCACTAAATGCTGAACAAATTGCTAATGAGACGGAAATCAGAGACGAGGAGGAAACACTGCCCGTGAAAAGAAAAAAAGCATCAAAAGAAGAAGAAAGAAGGAAGAAGAAAAAGGCAACGAAAGAAAATGAAGGAAACAAGGAGGCATCAAAAGAAAACAATGGAAGCAAAAAGAAGATATCGAAAGAAAATGAGGGAAGCAAGAAGTTAAAATCCAAGAAAAGCAAAAGATCAAAATGTGAGATTCATGATGAATCATGATTCAGATTTATTACATGAGCATGCTTGTGTACAATCCAAAGCACCGGAGTCAAATGTTGACATGCATTATGACTAAGAAGGTATGGTGAAAGAAGACAGAGATTGGAGTGCAGTTGCTGTGTCCTATTTTTGCAGGAAGAAAGACATTAGGAGTACAGGAATCCTTCATGTATCATTAACAGGGTTGATGTTTTTGTTATTTATTCTGCTAGGAGGTGAGACTAGAAGCAAGTAGATGACCATATTGTAGCAAAATGACGATGTTAATTTATTCGGTTTGGGGACATGTTTTTCTTTTATTCCTGACTAGCATGGGAAAGTCCAGAAATGAAGTTTTGTTTTGTTTTGAAAGAGATAGTTATACTTAATCTGTGACTGGTTAACACAAATTAACATGAAGATAATGAGTTAATGGGCGAAGTTAATGCTTCATTTTGATTGAATTTAAAAAGTGATTTATCCTCTTGCTTATTAATGCCCACCATCCAAATTTCTGTTCTTACTACTCGACTTGTTCAAGCAACTGAGTGCGAGTTAAAGAATAAAGGGTGGTTGGTGATGTATTGTGCCCGGAGCTGGAAATGGATATCCAATACACTTACTATGCCCGCCTGTATGATGCATAGGTTTTCCGTTAGGAAATTTTCCATTACCATTGTATTCAAGTTGATAATCTGCTAAATGCCAACGGTGGGAGAAGGTATCCCATGTACTGGGCGCATGAAACCTGTCACACTGACAGGTGAGCCCCAGTGAGACAAAGGTCTCATGCACCTGGCATGCACAAGACTTTTGCCTGTGGTGGATATCTTGTTAAACAGGAGCTCTCTGGCATGTCTGCAAATTGAATCTTCTAAACATCCACCTCGATTGGTTGTTAAAAGGGTTAAAAATGTGCACTCTGAGTGAGTATTAGCCTTGGGTTACTCGTATTAAATATTAGCCTTGTTCTGTTACGTGCCTAGTTTTTATTTAATTTTTTTTATTTAAGATTTTATTAAGAGTTGGGTTATTAGATAATGATAAGATAAATTGTTAGCTTAGTATTTGAATAAATCTTATCTACTTGTAGTAGATAAAGATTAGGTTTCTTTTGAATTTAAATGTTAGCTTTATCTTGTAAAGCCATCTATTTATATGGCTTGATGTTGATTAATAAAGAGAACTGAAAAATATTATTATTGAGTGAATATTCACTTTGGAGGTCTAGACTCTCTCGAAGTAGTTTATTTATCAATTAGGAGGTCTTGGTTCCCTCGAAGCAACCAACAAACTCAATTGAATCAATTGGGTTTGTAACAATTGGTATCAGAGCCAGACATGAAAAAACAATTATTGGAATGCATGGATAAAATGAAACAGATACAATCCCTAGCAGTTGATCAAATGAAAAGTATCAAGAAAATACAGGTGATATGCAAATCCTTGCGTTTGGCTAGACATGAACAAGAGATACCAACTAAAGAGGGTGGTGGGCAAGGAGCAACCAAAGAGAGGAATTTAGCTCTCTATGAAGAAGAGAAGCTAACTAAGGAAAGTAATGGGCAATGCAAACTCGAAGATAAGAAGGCCATGGTAGCTCCACAAAATCAAATCATTCCACCTCCACACAAATCAAGCATGCAACAACTTTTAAATCAGATTAAAGATAGTTTTGCAATACCAAAAAGCTTACCATCTCTGTGGGTGCCTAGTCATAAGATCCTTGCAAGGCCAAGAAGTGATCAAGTATATGAGAAGCAACTTGGAAAGATTAAGCTGATATGCAACAATAATTTTCAGATTAAGCCCTTGAGGACAAGGGCTGATTTCAAGGGAGGAGGAATGTTATGTGCCTAGTTTTTATTTAATTTTTTTTATTTAAGATTTTATTAAGAGTTGGGTTATTAGATAATGATAAGATAAATTGTTAGCTTAGTATTTGAATAAATCTTATCTACTTGTAGTAGATAAAGATTAGGTTTCTTTTGAATTTAAATGTTAGCTTTATCTTGTAAAGCCATCTATTTATATGGCTTGATGTTGATTAATAAAGAGAACTGAAAAATATTATTATTGAGTGAATATTCACTTTGGAGGTCTAGACTCTCTCGAAGTAGTCTATTTATCAATTAGGAGGTCTTGGTTCCCTTGAAGCCCAACAAACTCAATTGGATCAATTGGGTTTGTAACATGTTCATCACGTGAATTCTGAGTAAATGTATTCATCTTTTTTCCCATACTGTGAATTACAATGTAAGTAACTATAGACTATGTAATTTGCCACATTTGCTGGTTTATATTACTATCCAAAGATGTATGTATGCTTATGTTAAGCTTTTAGGGGAAGTCTTAGCATATGATTTTCTTTCTTGAAACACTTTTTGAGTCAAAATGGCAAGGATGCCTGCCTTTAAAATAAGATTGTAACTAATTGACATTGTGATTCTCTTACTATCATCCTTGCCCCGTTGGAGGAGATATCTCATTTGGCACAGTGGCACTTGACAACAAGCTAACCTGTTGGTTGTTGCCATTATCTACATGATTAACCTTCCTATTTTTGTTCATTGTATTGGTTGGACTTATTTTTTCCTCCGCTCCAAACATGGTAAACAATTGAGTTTTTAACTAAAATGAACTGTAGTGCATTGGCATGGGTCCTGACTTTCAAGCTCTGGTACAAAAAAGTAGAAAGCAGGCAGAGCAATACCACCGCTTGTATAAAGTATGTGTCAACTTCCTTTGTGTTTTTTCATTTTCCTCATCATCTATATCTCTCTTTTTAATATCATTTTGTCACATTATCATTTGGTTTCACTTATAGTGCTAAGTTGTAAAGCTTTGATTAGAGGCTATTGCACCTTTGTCTCTTTGATTTATGCTACATCATTTATGCTTTTGGCAATGTCATACTAATAAAAAAAATGGTTCTTTACAGTTTTTTGAAAGGAAGTTATCATGGATGAATTTGTTGGTGTCCTGGATAGAGTGATCTGAGTTTAGATTGAAGCAGATAATATTCTGTTGACTGGATTGCAATTGTGTTCCCAAAGACTCATATAGTTTAAGAGTCTGTATCCTAGATTGGATTGCTCTCGTAGGGTAATCTGCAAATTTCACCACCTTCCAACTTGATCGAAATTGGTTGCCTTCCACGTGAGAAGTACTAGCTGTTTTCCGCATTTAAAATTTTAAGGAATGTGGTGATTTTTTTACATGGTTCTATTGGTGACTAATGATTAATTTGGTTGTTTGGTCGATTTTCTGCCATTCCAGAAGTAGCTCTGAATCAGACACTAGGATAATGTTTATAAGAGCATTTCTCTCTCTCTCTCTCTCTCTCTCTCTCTCTCTCTCTCTATATATATATATATATATATATTCATTTTATGTAATTTGTGAAGATGACAAGTAATGGTTCTTGATGTTTTTAACCCAATGACATGTCAGTTCATCATCATTGTCATAAAATCTGTGCATTATGTTGGGGAATAGCATCCAATTATCTCTCTCTCTCTCTCTCTCTCTATATATATATATATATTATGTAAATTGTGAAGATGACAAGTTATGGTTCTTGATGTTTTTAACCCAATGACATGTCAGCTCATCATCATCATCATCAATCTGTGCATTATGTTGCGGAATAGCAACCAATTTTATTTTTCTTTGGCATTTATCATTCTGCACACATTGCTACCCGATAAAGTTCAAGCTGTATATTAATTAATGCTCTTGTGCCTCATGTCTCCATACCATACCATCTGACTTTCTCTTTTCTGTCACTCAGATCTTTCATCTTTTTCTAATAATGGTTCCATCAAATTTTATTTACATAGACTTCAGTAATATTTCATAAACCTCCATTTTGACCTTTCTTGTTCTGTTAGATGCCACTAGTTGCTAACTAATGTCCATATTTGGCTTTTAAAACCTGGATTACCCTTGCTGGTTTCCTTGGGCTGACATATTTTAAATTACTTGGACGAATAAGAGAGGACCATCAATTATTTGTGCATCCAGGTTATGATTTTTTAATTAGGGAATCTTAGTTTGTCTTCCTATTTTGAGTTAAACTTCACTACTCTTTGATGTGGGGGAGGCCAGAGCGGGGGAATTCATACCTTGGATGACTCCATTGGAGAGACTGGGAAATGCTATTTGACTTAAAGGTCATTGGCACTTTTGAAATAGAGATTCACATTTTGGCATCTTTCTCTGTTTCCATCTCTGAGGAGGCAATGGCTTTGTGTTGTCCTTGTAGTGGCATTCATGATTCACCTCTTTTGGACATTGTCTTTTCTTGCTCTCTCTTACATGGAGGAACATTAGTTGAATTGATCTTGATGAAAATGCTTTGATATTATGAAATATTATTGAAGTCTATGTAAATATTATGACTTGTTTATTGGATTGAAGTTAATTTAGTTTTGGATTCAACTCACTAGCTTGTTTTACTTATGGCATTTTTCTTGCTGCATTCTTTTTTTTCCTGTTTTTTATAGTTTATTTTGGATTCTCAATTTAGAAAATCTTTTCTTTTGTTACTTTGTACATTAAGTCAATTGATTATTTATAAGTAGCTAAGTGATATGTCAATGGAATTTTATAGGAGCCCGTCCCTGGTACACAGCTTGCAAGGAAAATTGCTGCTGTTATGCAGGAGTTCACTCAGTCCGGGTAATTATTTCTCTTCTGGAGTATGATTCACTTCATTCAATTAGTTCATGCTCATTATGAGAAGAGTGGCAGTTTTTTTTTTTTTTTTTTTTTGGGGGGGGGGGGGGGGGGGTGTTGAAGTCTGTTGAGTATCATTATGCACCTTAATCATAGGTGATTTGAAAAAAGAAATGTAAAGGACAAAAGGCCGAGGATATTGAAATTTAAAAGGATGCACGTACATCATCTTGCAAATGACTTCAAAACGAGTTTAAAATTTAGTGCAAATTTTAAGTTTACTTTTCATCTGTTTAGACACCAGTTGTTACCTCAAGTAGCCTCCAACTTGCAGAGAAATTTCTACTCATTCAGGATCAGTTTTACTTTTCCTAGTACAAAATGTAACTTGGGGCAGATGCGAAGCTCTTGCTAAGTTACTTTGGTCTGGTGGCTTCTGTTGTTCCATGTTGGTCTGTCCAAGGGATACGTAGAAGCCGGATTTACCCCTTTAGTAGATCGTGAGGGGTCTGGTGAAGTTTAGGGAATTGGCATCATAGGTGGTGGCGGCATTTGGGGTATACTACCAAAAAATGGCGGAAGAGGTGCCCCCATTGGTTGTTTGGTCTGACCAACCACTTGTTGGGCTTGATTGTTCACAAATTGCAACCTTATTCTAGATACAAAAAAGAAGATATGAAGATATCAACAACAGATTTCTAATGAATTACTAAATCATGTTTGCCAAAATTCCTTTTAGTCCTTTTAGAATGATCTTGAATACCCCTATATTGAGTTCCTTGGGACCCTCAAGACTTCCATTTTTCCATGTTGAGGATAATTTGGATGTTTGAGAAACTTGAATATTTGAAAATGATCTGCAAAGATTTTCTCTCGATGTGTATTTTCACAAAAAAACTTAAAAGATCTTAAAGTTGGTCAGCTTAGATTTTGTATCTATTAATGACTGGTAAGTTACGCACCCAATATGTCATGAGTCCATGACCTCATCCTAGTACAAAATGTAACTTGACTTTCAATTATAATACTAGCAGATGCTTGATTTGTGTAAACTCAACTAAGGAAAGTCTCAAAAGAATCACATTTCATTCCTGTTTTGGAACTCTGATTTTTATTTTTTTGGTTCTGTTAGTGGCGTTTGTCCTTTTGGAGTTTCACTACTGGTTGCTGGGTTTGACGACAAAGGCCCACAATTCTATCAGGCACTTCCTTTCTTTCCTAATCTTGTGTTAAACAATTTTCAGATGCAATTGCATTTGAGCTCAAGCTGTTAGAGATTATTAATATTAGATCTTATTTGGATCTGATTCTTAATCTGTGATGCAACAAATTTTGGGCTTATAAGAACATCTGTGCGCATCTGTAAAAATCCAATTTTTTTGAATTTCACCCCAAGGCATGTTAAGATCTAGTCTTTTTAGTCTTCTGACTGTTAGCTATGGATTTTTTATTTTATATTTGTGACGCATTTGAGCAGGCTTGAATTTTCTTGCTCTGTTTTCCCCTGAACTTTGGTTTCAGTTATATTTATGACACCATATATAATATATGCTTTGGCCATGCATTAAATAGTTTGAACTAAACCCAAAACCCAGATTTTGGAGTTCAAAATAATGCTCCTCCAATCTGCTTTGTATAAAAAGCATGTTATTTTGTGAGAACTCCATGGTTGCAGGGAAAAAATGTCAAGTTAAACTTTTGTTCATTTCTATAGAACAGAAGATCAGAAATTAAGAGAAATCTCATCTAACAAATGTCACAATTTTGAGTTTTTTATGTTTTGAAAATTTACTAAATGTGTGAAGTCGTGGATGTGATAAAAATTGATGAGCATAAATAGAACATGTGATCTAACAGTAGGATTGACAAAATATTAATCTCGTATAAATGTCTATACATTATTAAAGTTTCACAATTTGTAACTTGAACCCATTTCCATTGTTTTTGCAAAAAATAAAAAGTGATAGACTTTGGTTAGGCATTTCAATTGGATTTGCAGCAGAGACACAGACGTAGAAGCCTTTTATAATTTATTCTTTCAAATTACACTTTCCAGTAGAAATTATCATCATTCTTAACATGTTCCTGTTATTTGTTGTGTGCTGTAGGTGGACCCATCAGGTTCATATCTTTCTTGGAAAGCTTCTGCAATGGGGAAAAATGTCTCTAAAGCAAAGACATTTCTTGAAAAGAGGTATTAGGTTTGATTCACTTACCAGCTAAGTGTTAGAGAAACTTTTTTTTTTGGGGTTAATATATCATTTGTCTCAATTCATACAATGAAATGAATTGAATTAGGGCTCATGTATGTGGATTTCACATGTACTACCCTTTTAACTTTCTTTGCATTGGCCAAAATTTCCTCCTTTTTACCTGTGGAGCTTGATGATGCCCGTCCACACTTCAATATTAACCTTGAAGGAAGGGTAGGCATTGTAGCTTTGAGTTCTACTTCCGAACTAAAAGCACTGTCACAGCTTCACTGAGGAATCCCTTTCAACAATACTGTGTAGCAATGTATTAACTTTAACATTATTCCAGATTCTGCTCGTTTAATTCAGCTTGCTAATGATTCTTGCGTCCTGTCTAGGTTTGAGGGACAAATCTCTAGCAAAAACATTGAGATTGGCATAATTGGTACGGACAAAAAGTTCAGGCAAGTTTCCCTGTTCTCTTTTGCATATAACTACACATGGTTGTAGGTGGATTTTCCCTTCTTATTTTTTAATTTTTTTTAGGGTGGGGTGGTGGTTTCTTGGTATTTTTATGTATTTGTTTCTTATCTAAGATCATGGTTTATTAATGCTATGGCATGAATAAGTAAAACTGATCTGATTTTTGTGCTTGGCTTAGTGTTTATCCAAGCCATAGGGGCATGTTTGAACTGACTCGTTTACATTTGTACAAATATGAATATGAAACAGTTTGTTTGATATAATATTTTAATTCGTAAAATGTACTATGGATCTTCATAAATATAGTTGAATGTTAAAAGTAATCCCAGTTATTTATTATAATGCAGTTTTTGATTTTAAACTTATCACAGAAGTTCATATTTCCATTTGAGTTTTGAATTAAATTCTGTAAACTTTGGCTTTGACCTTCACTATCCTAATTCACCCTTTGGTTATAAAGGTACAGAAGTTTGGTTGCTTATGTTTTCTTGTTTACATGATATAAATTTTGGCAGAGTACTAACACCGGCTGAAATTGATGATTATTTGGCTCAAGTGGAGTAGTTCATTTTCCTTTAATTAAGAAACTGGGGAGAACTTTTATTACAGGGCAATGACTGGTTTGCGTTTTACGATTTATACTGGTCCTTGTTACAGCAAAATGCCTTGTTTGTCGTGATGATCTGCTTAATTATGTACTTGTACACTCTTCCCCCCCTTTCTTCTCTTTCTCTCTGGTGCAAGTGGTAGTGTTACTGATTTTATGATTTTGTTGACTTAAATTACTATTTGATATCACTTTAGTAAGTTATCATCTTTTTTATTTTATTTTATTATATTTTTTGCTAAACTAATGGCATATGCATGTGGTCTAATCTCGTTTGTATTTCTTTGTAAGTAAGGGAATAATTTGTCAGAAAGAATGAACGCCCGAAGGACACAGTCCTTAAATACATACGGACACAAATGAGGTCTGAAAAATGACAATAGAACTTCAAGACACTCCCCCCAATCGAAGTACAATATTTTTATATATAAAAAAAAGGATCTCAAGGAGCATATAGATTGTTCTTTGTTTTCAATAGTTCGGATCCCCCCATATGGTTCACATAATGCAATGCTTTGTTGCTTGCCACAACACTATTGCCTTCACAGCAATAGTGCAATGCAGTAACAAGTGCTTAAACCATTTCACAATCAATAGTTTCCATTCAACAAAATTATCTATAGTTAGTATGCAATTCAAATTTATTAATATAAAACAAGATACCTTACGAGTAACCTTACTACCCCAACCTAACACCTTTCCAAAGGGAAGATGGAGTTAGGTGTGCGTCACGAGCGCACTAAACTCCCCTGCAATGGAGTGTTAGTTTGGAAACAAGACCTGCAAAGATTGATCTACACATCATAAATCATGCCAAAACATTTCACTATTGCCATTTCCCACCCTAATCAATATGAAATTATGAAATCTTTTCCAACCAGCTAAAATGCCTTTCCACATACTATTTTTTTTTTTTTTTTTTAAGAGAGAGTTTCCACCTATGGCCTTTCCACATACTACAACCATGAGGTCTCCTCACTACCATCTTAGACCAATCACCCTACTACTCCTTATATTTAGCCATGATGGCACCACGTCAAAATTGCTCCTGTTCAATCCCATATCTCTATAACTATTTACCAAGCAAAGTTTTATTAAAAACGGTTGACTGTGAATAATGAACAATTACTTTCATATGAAACTGTCACTTTATTTTTATGCCGCTCACAGTCAATCACTTTAGAGTCGTAACAAAAGTTGCTTTACTAAACTTTCTCAACTAAATGTGAAGATTCCTAAGCCTTACCATCATACCACTCATGTCCATGCGGCAAACTAGGGATCCCCATCCAAAAGTTCCAACTAGATAATAATAAATAATACCCACCAAAATTTTCCCATATACTTTTGAATTCTGAAAGGCCTCTTCTTGAGGACATAGTAAATAAAGCAAAAGCCCAAATTCACAAAATTGTCCCTCTCTATATTCAACAAAGTAACCTCCATCCAAAATTATTAATATTTAAGAACCTAAAGACTCCCATAACCCAATTGAACCATCAAAATTGGCCCAATTTTGACCTAGTCCACAAGCCCTCCCAAAGAATCTCAAAAAGAAGGTTTAGCCCAATTGAAAATAGTCCTGCCCCATGTAATACTAATTTCTGGATTTTAGATCAATACATGCCCTGACCATGTCTTCTATAGTTGTATTAGTATAGAAAGTTGTATTATGGTTATTGCAAAAGATGCTAATCCCATCCCGCATCTAAAACTTCCAATGCATCTCTTACCCAGCTGAGAAACCCCTAAGCAAGTTTGCAGAAACTGAGGCCAAGCATAAAAACCTTGCCAAATATCCCATCTTCGGTTGAGACCAAAGAGGCGGGCTAAAACTTTCTACCACTCGCTGTGATTCTCTTAGCATGGAATTGTTGTGATGTAGCTTGGTCCTCGGTAATAAGATCTCTTTCAGCCCTTGGTTAGAAGCTACACACGACTATTTTCTTTTCATTGAAACAAAACAAACTAGTACAAAATATCCTCCACACTTATAAAGTTAAGAAATGCTACCTATTTGATTAAAAGAGAAACAAAAAACTAACTTAAAGTGCACACACAGTGGAAATGGATGGAGGGGCCGATTTGTTGATTTTACATCTACCCTCTTCTCTCAATTTTCTCTCCTCTGAATCACTCCAAATTGGGATAATAAGATTTGGGTTGATCCAAAAAAAAAAAAAAAAAAAAAGTAGTCCTCACCAAGATTATTTTAATTTTCTCTTCCAACAAAATAATATAAAAGTTCTTTTTCTCTCCAATTTTTTAGACATGGCCCTACTGCATGGCACTAAAAAAAGAAAAAGTGTTTTTAGATTCGCATAAACCGCATTGCAATCCCTTTCAATGGGCCTTAAAAATGTACAAAGGAGACTTTAATGCCATCCAATCTCAAATTTGTTAGAAAGAAATAATTTTTGTACCGTCCTTTTGTGTACCCTTTGTCTTTTACGTGGTAGATTACAATTGATTATCAGATACTTTTATATGAATTCACAATTTTTTTCACACCTCACCGTTAATAGATAGAAAAATTGTAACAAAATAATGTATATAAAACTATATCGTACTTGAATTATCCCTTAAAAGGGAAGCTACCTTTTGGCTTCATTTTCGTCTCATGGTTTTACATGTCTAATAATGAAGCACTATTTATATATATATATATATATACATATTTTGTCAAAAAAGTAATACTATTATACTACCATTCTACCAATAATTATTTTCACACAAGTTAAGTTTTGGAAACATTTTATTGAATGAGCTACGTCTTATTGTTTGAAATCTAAAATCTAACTCAATCCAAATCTATTACAATTTTATCTTTTATTTTTATTTTTTTTCTAAATTAAATAAGCTCTTGGTGCTGCTACTTTCATGATCTTTTTGTTTTGGGTTGCACCTGTGCTTCCTACAGCTAGGTTAAATCAATAGGATAAAACTTAGGTACAAGTGTTGTGCCTTAGGTTTATTTCTTAAAATTCTGCAATGTGGTTACTTAACTGAAAAATACACTTCTATCTCATGATGAAAAATCCACGTGACAAAATTTTAAAAGGAGAACTTAAAAAATAACACCTAAATACTGTACCTAAATCTTGCCCAAATTAGTATATATATATAAAAGCAAAAACTTCATGCAAGAATGCATGTGGTCTTGTGGCAAGGCAAAATTTGCTGAACAGTACAATTTCGCAAAAATTTAAGGGCGATGGCATGCGTTCAAACTTATTTAGTTAGTTAGACTCTTTTTTGGAAGTCGAGTATATCAAAATCGACTTCCGTACAACTTAAGTTCACTTCCACCGAATGCAGAGGTCTGACGTGGATTAAAAAAAGGCAAAAAACCACGTGGAAGTCGAGTATACGGAACTCGACTTCCTTCAAAGCCGAGTATATTGAACTCGACTTCGATCAAGGTTGTGTAATAGTTTATGTCAAGCAAATCGAGTACCGTGTACTCGACTTATAGCAAAAGTCGAGTATGTCATACTCGATTTCCAGGCCACTCAAACCCACCTACCCCACCTAAGTCAGTTATCGCGGACAGTGAAAAGAAATTTTTAAATAGAAATCGAGTTCAGTATACTCGATTTCCAATTAATGTTACCACCACCCCAACTGTCTCAGATTAATAAACTGTCTCTTAATCCTTACACTAATTCAGTCTCAGCACAACACTTATCCAGCTCCCTCCTACGCACAAATTCTCCCTTTCACCACACAGATCATTGTACAAATTAAAAGGCTCTTCTTCTTCATCATTTGTAGGTAAATTATTCAAGCCTTCTAATTTTTTTTTGTTAGACCTGGTTTATTCAAACCTTCTTCAATTTTTTTTAATAAATTACTCACTAAAATTTGATAGATATATATTGTTGATTAGATGTTGTTTGTAATGGTAATTTATTGTTATTATTATTATGATTTGCTATTATATTGAATCATTAGGTAATGGCAATTTTTTTTTTTGTTAGACCTGGTTATTGAAACCTTCTTCAATTTTTTTTAATAAATTACTCACTAAAATTTGATAGAGATATATATATATATATATTGTTGATTAGATGCTGTTAATGGTAATTTATTATCATTATTATTATTATGATGTGCTATTATATTGAATCATTATCATTATGTTTTTGTTTGCTTTAAGCTTATATTCTGCATGTAATATTATGCTACGGGGCTGTCACTTTTGGCTCCACTTGTAATGTACTTTTCTTGGCTGATGATTTCCAAGAAGCTCATTATATTCCCCTAAAAATATCATTTTTAGTAATAATAGCTTTGACCTGAAAATTTATTTCGAAAATATTTCAAACTTGTCTAATATAATGAAGAGAAAAATTCTTATATGTACTCTATGTAATCTTGAAATTAAAAAATGGTATATTATCACAACATCTCCAACCAAAATGGTATATTATGTACTCTGTGCAAATTGCGATTGGTATTAGCATCTGTGGGTTGTTCCTGCTTTAGCCTAAACTGTCGTAGGACACGATCGGGTAGGTGGAACTCTACAAGCCAAAAACAAATAAGCAGAACGGTCGATCTCCACACGTTACTTCCCTCGATGCAAAAACTAGGAGGAAGGTGGCTCAAGTCATTTCCATATGGCTCCCACTTAACCTACAAAAGCCACCAAGTAAAGCAACCACATCCAGATAATTTCCCATAATTTGCATAACAAGTAGCACAATAGTGTTGCAGAAGTTTTTGAAGGACATAAGATGTTATGGACGTATAAATACAAGTATTATACCTGGTCGGGCCGTGTCGTGGCAATTTGATTGTGATATGCGGAAAGCACGTGTGTGGGAGCATTCTTTGTGCACATCGCCCCTGCCCACCTACAAGCAGGTGACATTGCATGGTCATTAGCCGTTTACGTATAAAAATGTGGCATAATACATGATAACATACTAATTATGCGATATATACTTACTTCATAGCAAGAGGAATTGGTGGTAGTGGTGGACCATAAACACCCTCGGGTTGGGGCACCATCTGTGGGGACATATGTGGAAACCTAACATATATCCACAATTGGACCAAAATCAATGGTCCGCCAATCTGCTTTGCCTTCTTGTCGGTTGCATTGCACAGCTGTCTATACAACCATGATAAGGCTGCACTACCCTAACTATACTTGCGTGGATTATGAAGGTTCTGCATGAACTCTAACCACATGAGATGGACCCTATCTCCAGACTTGTCAAGAAATACCATATCCCCTAGTAGAGCTAGTATATAGCAGCGAGCATACTGATGAACTTGAAGCTCATTGGCATCCGGAGGTAGTGGTTGTCTGATTCTTTCGACAAGTGCGGGTATCAGAATCCTTTGACCTTTTAGCACAGTTTGAGGGCCATTTGGAATTTGAATTCCAAGCATTTCAGCACACACGTCTTCCCAAATTCTTTTAGTAGGCCCAACCATTGCCTCACCCTCAATGGGCAACCCCATAATAACTTCCACATCTTGCAATGTAATCGTTATCTCACCATGTGGTAGGTGGAATGTATGGGTCTCTAGGCGCCATCGCTCCACAAATGCAGTGATCAGTGCATGGTCAAGCTGTATGGATGGGACCAAGTGCAGACCCTCAAGACCTAGCAACCTCACAATGGCAAGGACACGATCATCTACCATAGGATCTCGAATTGTCAATTCTTCATGGCGACTTCGACAATCCAGTGTGCCAGGAGGATCCTGCAAATATTATAACAATAGATAAAACTCTTACGCAAATATTTAGTATTTATGGCTAATTAGAGTTGTGACATGAATGCATAGTACAAGAAAACTCATGCAATTACCTGTCCCCCAGGGTTCCACAGTAACTCAGATCGATGTTTAACTTGTTCCGTCAATACACTACGATCAATGGGTCCAGGATCTATTGTCATGCTGCAAAAAGTTTGTGTCATATCAGCTATAAATAATAGGTTTGTGTAATGTGCAATATTGGTTAGTGACAGGTAATAATGTGCAAATGCAGTTTTTGCAATGCATTTAGCATGCTAGAAGTAAGGAATTTTTGGTAAACTCATATTGTTTAAATTTATAATTTCATTGTGTTTTAATTCTCATCACAAATAAAACAAGTTCTAACCCTTTTCTTTTGTTTTCTATGAATCAGGGGTTTTTGAGAAAGCCATTAACTACTACAGAACATCTACACCTGAGTTAAAAAAGGAAAGAGCAATGCTACTGGAACAGTGGCTGAATATGGACAGCAGTTTTGGGGAGCTTGGTGATATTAGTTTAGTCCAGTCTAAGCTGCCAAAGAAGCTGAAAAAGAGAAGGCAGATGGTGTCGTTGTTGGGTGTGTTGTGCTTATGTTTTGGAAAGGATGTGTTTTACAAGAGTGACAAGATGAACAAAATTAGCATGCATATATACATAGAAACACACATGTTTTGAGAATGATTTATCATGGCAAAGATCTAACAAGATAAAAATAAAAAATTAAACATGATTACAAGCATGAAATTTTGTGAACAAACATCATTTCACATGATTTTATCAATATGTTAAGATCTAGCCTAGCATGATAAACAAATGCACCAATTCGGCAAATGCACAGTAAAATTTAAATAGCACAGTAACATTCCAACAGCACAGTAAAATTCAAACAGCACAGTAAACAAAAACACAAAAACTATACCCAAATCTCCAAATCACTAAACCTAGAAAGCAAATCAAAACCCATTTCAGCCAATAATAAAGAGAAAGAAATCACATTAGAGAGAGAGAGAGAGAGAGAGAGAGAGAGAGAGAGAGAGAGAGAGAGAACGAACCTGCTGGTTGATGATGGATGGAGACGGCGTAGGAAGAGAGAGACACCGGAGAGAGAGAGCGAGATAGAGAGTGATAGAGACACCGGAGAGAGAGAGCGAGATAGAGAGCGATAGAGAGAAGAACGGCGTAGAAAGAGAGACACTGGAGAGAGAGAAGGGCACAAACTGATCGGAGTGTTGATTTAGTGGGCACAAAATGGAAGTCGATTTTGGTAGACTCGACTTCCATGCTGTTTTACCCAAAATTTTACTATTACAGTTTATGTTTTAACCGCAATGGAAGTCGAGTATCAGATACTCGACTTTTAATGAAAGTCGAATATCTTATACTCGAGTTTTAGTTGGCTTTTTTTTTTTCTCTTTTTTTAATCCACGTCAGATCTATTTTCAAATGGAAGTCGAGTTTGGTAAAATCGACTTCCAAAAAGAGTCCAACTAACTAAATAAGTTTGAACGCATGCCGTCGCCCTTAAATTTTTGCCAAATTGTACTGTTCAGCAAATTTTGCCCTTGTGGCACTCTAAACTTGCATTCAGCTTAAAAAATGGGCTGTCATTTAAAAAGCCTAAGCCCAATTAATGAATTAGAACCCAACCACTCTATTTAAGTTCTTTGCACTCCTCTTAAAAACTGAAATGTTTGGAAAGAGTTCTTCGCACTCCGCTTAAAAAATGAAACGGCAAAACCAGTTCACCTCTCTATCTCTTCCTCTTTCTCTCTCTTAACTCCTTAGTTCTAATTTCTAACGGACACTTTTGTGTCTCTCCTTCTATTGCTTGTTGACTCTCTCTCTGTTTCTTTATAACTTGGTCTTGCATCATGTGGGTGCAATGTTGAAAACATATGTCACATTACATTTAAAATTTCAGGTGTTGGTACATCTGCAAGCTCATTAGTTGCTCTATATAATACCTTTATAAATAGGCTCAATTGCTCAAGTAGTTGGTTGCAATCCCACGGTGCTTTTACTTAGTTGTGCTTATTTTGTCTTCGGTGTAATTTTTGGGTGGATTCATGTTGCAAAACATTCATCTCATTCCCATTTGGAACAAGTAAACCATGTGTTTGATAAAATGTGTCACTCACTTTTGCAAGTTCAAGTCAACTTCACACAAATGCTAATGTTATAGCTAAGTTAATTATGCCATACATTTGACTTCCAAATTTCATTTTCTCATATTCATTAATGGTTTAATTTTGCAGGCTTTGAGGATCAGTTAATGGCATGTTGTGTATATGGAGAGCCACAATACAATTACAATTCCAATGTCACATGCGGCCAAACTGGTTTCAATGTTTGCTTTGACTACACAGGAGCTGCCAATGCAATCGTTGTGTACAAAGTACTCTTTACTAGCAGTGACAAAGTGAGGTTTGCTGGGCTGCTTTTCTCTTTTTTTTCTCAATTCCTCTAATAGTATTCGAAGAAATCCTTGAACCAAATTTCCCCTACCTCCGTCCAAAAATTTCTACCTTTGCAAAGATTGTTAAGATGGACATTCAATTTATATTGGAGTTACACACGCCAAATGTGTGACACATACAAATTAAGGAGACGTTTTATTAGTTAGTTAGTGCCAAGAATTTACAAATCTTTATTTTTATTTTAATTATAATGTAATAATGCTGGATTTTTAATGGCTTGTAGCGGCAGTAATGAACTTGAGGGAGGACATCCATTTTATTATATTAACAAATCATAGAGAACATATATATGGCCCATTGATCGTACTTTCCTAACATTTTTTTGCCATAGATAGAGCTTAAATTTTTATAGGGAAATGCGAACAGATGCTTTTAAGGTATTGATTAATAATCTATTTAAAGAAAGTTTTTATGGGAAAAGAAAAAAAAAATAATGTTTTGACAACTTTTTCCATTTCTCATAAAAGTGGTGTCAAAACTTTCCTAAAATGGATTGTTAACCAATGCCCCAAGGGTACTTGTTAGCATGACCTATTTTTATAAGCAAAATTAATTAAGCTTTGTGTTATTTATATATTGCATAGCATGGAGTAAGTTTGTCTGATTCCCATTATTAGTCCAAAATTTTATGGAGACTTTGTGGCTAAATGAGTTTCAATGTTCTGATTTTAATAGGCTGGGTGTTGTTTTTATGTGTTTTAATTCAAGTTGTGACCAAAAGATAACTGAAAATTTTTTTATCCTAATTTTAATGGTTTGGTTGTAGAAAAAATGAGCAATGCATTTATGCTTTAATGTAGCACGGGCGTCATATTCTGCAAATCATAAACCTTGGTGAATTCTGTTCCATCTTCCTTTTGGTGGAAGAATTGACTGGATCAGTAAAACACTAATGTTTTGGCTGGGAAAATAAGGAGATTTGAGACCATGCATTCTAATGAGTCTAACTCACCCCCTTTTGGTTCTATATCTCTACATCACCAAGACCAAGTGAGCTTCTTATATAATGTTTAATTAACTAATGTCACTAGTATAGTAAGCAATTCTTATTGAATATTTAATTGCAATTATTAGAATTGCAAAAAAGGTGTTACTTCTTGTTATTACTTAAAAATATGTTAAACATTGTATCTAACGTTTTCATATAACAGCTTACAACATTATCCGCACATCTTAATAATAATTTCCAGCTGTGTTTGATTGCCAATATTGAATCACTGTATGGCCTAAGAAGAGGGAGAGGCATATATAGCCTGAAAAGTGATCAGAGGAAGAAGACGAGGGCATTCTAGAGAGACTTGTGATGTTCTAACATATTAAAATGGGGCAATTTGGTCTTTTGATAATATGCAACCTTTGTAGATGTCACATGACTTGCACATGGGTCTAATTTCCATCCAAGTTGACAAGAAATAAACAGCGGGGTGCAAAGTGCATAGGACGTAAAGTTTAGGACAAAATTCCTATAGTTTAGGGGGGTAAATGTAACATGAGGTATAATTTAAGAGAGTAAAACATATTTCTCTTTATTTATTTGAGTTTATATATGAAATTAAATATTTTGTGATTTTAGATTTATTATTTGAGAAAGTAACAGTACTTTCTTCTTGTGACAATTTTTCCACGTGATGCAATTGTTGTGTCGGCTTCAAAATATTAAGAATGAATTGACAATGACATTCCCTAAGACTACTGTGTTTCCCCTTTTTGTTGTTGCTTCCAACCACAACGCTACCTAGCTGCACACGTCTGGGGCCTGATTCTCCTTCCTTGAACCTCTCAAATTGGAGACTTTGTTGACTAGCGATTCATCTTGTGAAAAAGTGGTGAAGAATGCTTGAACTTAGGGAATCTGGTTAGAGCTTCATCCTAGGAACTATGCCAAAAGGGTGCCTTGAAAAATGCAATAAAGACCATTATGGTCACATCTAGAGTAAGTTTAAATCACAAAATGAAACCATTTTATGGAAAATGGAGCTTAAAATAAGTTCGTAACACCACGTGAAATTTCTTTTATTTATTATTTATTTTTTAATTTAGATATGATAGTATTGTATATCAAACCTATGGTTCCATAATGATTACTCTTTATTATTAAGTGAAGATATCAATTGATTTTGAGTATTAACTGGAATTGAATCCAAAATCTCTTATTTGAGAAAAAAAACTTATTAGTTGAGTTAATTAGAATCCATATCTAAATAACATTTGTTGTTCACAGAAAATGCTAAAATTACTACAAATTATTGTGAAAGTAAACATGATTTGTGCCAATTTATCAACTTATAATTAAATATTTAAATTATTTTTCCATAATAGATGACATGTTAGTTTATAAAACCTATCTACTGATAAAATTTGTAATAACCCAAACATTATTCTTTTTTCATATCTCCATCATCATCATAAGGTGGTGCAACTTTTATATATATATATATATATATATATATATAAAAGATGATATTGGTTGGAAATTGAGAAATGCTTTCTTAGTGATATTTTTCTCTAGCAACCAGTCAAACCAAAAGATAATACCATTCTGTGTGCCCATCAAAATGAGAAACAAGTTGAAAGTGTCATCTTCCAACTAAGATCCTTGAAGGCTCTTACGCGTTACGGCTTCATTCTTTTATCACCGCTGGAAACACAGTGAAGAATATGACTGTTTTACTGTTTGGGTTTTCCACTGTTTCTTTATAGGATGCTTCATGCTAATAGAGCTATAAGCTACTCACATTGCCTTGTTCTAACAACTGAAAAACTAGTTAACATAATTCCCTAATGTAATATCATTCTTGCACATAAGATCTTCAATCTTGTTGAAATAAACAGGCAGAGAAAGAACAAGAATTGTTCTGAAGAGAATCTTTGTATTCTTCTTCTTCTTCTTCTTCTTCTTTTTATTTTATTTATTTATTTATTTATTTATTTGTATTCTTAGCTCTCCTCAAATGTCTGGCCTTTAGTGAGGAATTGATAGGTAAGATTGAACATGGCAGTCTTCTAGGGTTTTTTGTTGGCTTGATATTCCAGAAGATCGATAATACACATATGAGACTATAGAAATAACTTCTTTCAAGTAGATGAAGGTGCTGCATATTCCCGTAGCCCAAGCTATCTTGTTGGCGATAAATCAAACCCTCAAAAGGTTCTATGCAATGATTAATGGACAAACGTATCTACACATGTTGGCTTCAAATTAAGAATAGGTGGCCTAAAAAATCCTTAGAAAGATTTTGCAACCTATAACTTCGAAACTTGTATTTTCCAATCATTCCCTTTGCCCTCTGTATACCTCCTTCGCAGATGGTTGGTGAAGGAGGACATAATTTGAAATATAATTTTTGTTATTTATTAATTTTTGATATTATTATGAAGTTTTTGAAAATTTTGATTTAGAATTATTATTTCTTTGATTTTAGGTGTATTTAATGATTTTCTATTAGGGTTCCATTATGATAGGTATAAATTATGATATCTTTTAGAAAATATTTTCTTCTTGGTCAAGTTTTATAGTGCCTTTATATTGTGCTCCAAACCTGTAAACAAAAATGAAGTATTTTGTTTAGTAAATTTTCTTATTTTTGTTTCTCTATTTTTTTAGTGGGTATTTCAGTAGCTCTTCTTCTAGATTCAAAGAACTCTTGTTGATTAAAGGCTATGTCAAAGAAATCGAATTTCCCACAAGAAATGTTTAAAAAAAGAAGAAGCTAGATATATGATATCTATGACTAAGAAAATTGCACATTAATATGTGGCGTAGTTGAAAGGTGAAGATTTATTTATTATTTTTATTCTAATCAATATCAATATATATATATATATAAAAGCAGAGATCTCATATGAGAGACCATGAGGTCCTGCCATGTGGCGCTCTATTAGAGCAATTTTTGCATTTGACATTCCATCTCACCTCCTTAAAAATGGAATTTTAACATCTTTTTTGAAATTGAAAGGATACAGGTTATTTAATTGCTTCAGCAAAAACCATTGAACCAATTCACTTCTCTTTCTCTCTTAAATGTTCAATTCCCATTTAAACTAAATGCACACAATTGTGTTTCTTTATAAGTCAATATCCATATCTATCTTTTCCCTGGGAAAAATAAAATCTATATCTATCTATAACCTTTGTAGCTCACTGAATCAGTCTAAGGGTTAACGTGGAGAATACCACAAATCCCATTAGGTACCTGCCCGCCCATTAATCAATCCAAATATATATATATATATATATATATATATATATATATTAAGAGCAAAGCCTCTCTATCTACAATCTTCTAAACTCCCTCATTAATCGTCACATTTACTCTCTCCAGTCCACAACTCTCTCTCCTCTTGATGTCTCTTAGCATACCCAAACCATTCCTTAATTACACAAACCTCTGGCTTTTCAGCTCTTCCTATTCTGTAAATCTTTTTTTTTTTTTTGATGAACAATCTCCTATCTTACGGTATTTTACATACATTTAGTCATATTTGAATAAATGACTTCAAAGGGTTTCAAATATCCACCGAGGTTCTCTCAACGCTTTTCATCGATTTCACCAGGTTCATACCTATCTCTCCTTCTCTAAAATTTCAAATGTTATGCTCTTCTCTTTCTCATTAAACTTTTGAAAAAGAAAATCAGATTATGAGCTTCTTTGAGAGTCTTGGGGATTCTGTAGTTGAAGGCTTTGCCAACGCCAACCCTTGAAACTTTGTCTCCAACAAAGCACATCAAGGAGCTTTGTTTTTCTTTTTATCCGTATGTACTCCCTACCTATATTCTCTGTTTATTTACTGAAAAAATTTCCAGCCAAATATGTATTCTCTATTTTTCTCCTAACGTTGTGAATGATTCCAGAAAGATAGGGCTAACGCAGAAGATTAATAGTCGACCTGTTAAGGTAAAGAAAGAACTTTTATTTGGGTTTTTTTTTTAATGCTATATAGTTAAATTCCTACTTGGCAGCTCTAATGTATCAATGGCTATATAAGACAAATCTTTTTCAATAGCTCTATTTTGTCTCAGGAACTTTTTTATATGCCATACCAATTATAAAAAGACAAATGACCAAGAACAATCTTTGAAATTCCTAGAGCCAAATATGTTGTCACTTGCATGAGTTACCTTACGGAAAATAAAATTGTTATATTTGACATAAACCTTAATCATATTAAGATAAATGTTTAGCCATAATTAATGTATATTGGAAGCGTCAAGGAGGCTGAAAAATCATTATAGATGAATCATTACAATTTTGTTAATAACTTGAACAAAATGGTCAAATTCCACCCTTTCATTTTTCTTTACAAAGATAGTTGTCGTTGACTTCCTGCAGGACTCACCTTCCTGCTGGACTATAAAGACTTTCTTTGTCCTTTTCCTCTTTTTACTAATATAATACAATCGAAGCTAATTCTTCAAAATGTATAGCACAAGGTTCAAGGTTATATATAGCACAAGGTTCATGTAAAAGAGCATGAGGTTCTGACATGCGACGCTCTAATTTTGTATTTAGCCAATTTTTTTTACTATTATTCAAAATATCACATTAACTTATTTTTACTATTATTTCATTGATTGTCTGAGCTTACACCATACTTTTCTCTCTTCTTCATGACTTTTAGCATATTCACCGTTTTAGTATTAAAAACAAAAGTAAAAAATAATAATTGTAAAACAAAATACGCTTATCAAGGAATATTGGAGAAAATATTAATATTTGTTCTTACACTGATGCCTTTTCTTTCATACATTTCTTTCATACATGGTTTGTCTCTCTATTTTTAATCTTTAACTCTTTTTTGTGATAAAGAAAACTTTGCCATTGACTCATTATATAGTTTGAGTAGATTGATCTTTGTGATACATTGCTACTAATTTGATTTTTAATATTTCAAAATGTATATGTTTCTTTGCTCTAATTAGTTTGCTTTTTCTTTATAATATATATACAATATTCTTCAAAACAGTCTCATATAAAACATCACAATATTATCCGTGCATCGCACGGGTAACTTACTAGTTTTTTTAAAGATAGATACCAATTTCATTAAGCACAAACAACACTAACATCCTTCCTCCACACATCCTGAATAGATTTAGGCAGGGAATTCATATTACAACAATTATAGGGAAAGGTGTAATTGACAATTCTCTACTCAATGCCATAACAGAAGTGGTTAAGCTAGACAACAAAGGATAATTATCCTCTCTATAACTATATCATCTGCCCTAACAGAAGTGAACAAGCAATCCACTGAAAAGAACGTTTTGAGTCTCTTTTAGGACTTAGGAATAATCGCCCTAAAGCCATTTCATCCAAAAGAAAATGGTTGGTTTTTTGGCAAAGGCAATGGTATGCTGTCATTTCTTAACATAGATAGCACATTTGACATTGTGGGCCGATCATCAGTATTATTCTGTATACATAGGAGACCGATATGGATCCATCTCAACACCTTAAATTTGACACATGAATCACTAATTGATGGATCAATTAGCTCTTGCCCCTGACCTTCTTGCCATAAATTCCATGCTTTGAGAAAATCATTTACAATATTAGAAGCACGCATAACAATGAATATAAATTAAATCAAAAGATTAATGCTAATTGACATACATATCCTACTAAATTGAGTGTGTAGTCAACATGGTAGAAGCTGTTGTTTTTTCTACCACTCACAATTTCAAGCATCAAGACTCCAAAGCTATAGACGTCAGATTTTATAGAGAACACACCTTCCATGTAATAGTAACCACTATATCAAAAACACAATTTCAAGCATACTCAGGAGATATATAACCACTATATCAAAAACACAATAAATATTTCATTTCACAAGTGATTGAATTGATCACATGTAATAATAAGATTAAAATAGGACTTTAATCATCACAAGTGTAAGGGTCTATTATTCACTTACTATGTTCCAACCATTACATTAGTGTTTGCTTCCAATTCATCTGGTTTGAAAATTTGTGCTATGCCAAAATCAGATATCTTAGGATTCATGTTTTTGTCAAGGAGTATGTTTCCGGCTTTTAAGTCTCTATGAATTATTCTTGGTCTTGAGTATTTATGGAGATAGAGTAGTCCTTGAGCAATTCCTTCAATTATATTCAGACGTTTTTTCCAATCTAATAACTTGCTTCTCTCTGAGTCTATCAAATATAAAAAATGAAATAGATGTGATCAATAATCTAGTTTCTAAAAAGTGATATAATAAACATTTTTTTTTTGAAAAATAAGTAAAGGAAGTACTAGATAAAAGTCAATGTTTTTCTTACCAAATAGAAAGCAATCTAAACTTTTGTTGGGCATATATTCATAAACCAACATCCTCTCTTCTCCATGAATGCAACAACCAACAAGTTTAACAATATTCACATGATGGAGTTTAGGCATGACTATCAACTGATTCCTAAACTCAGGTATTCCTTGTCTTGAATTTCGCCCTAATCGCTTTATTGCTATTGTTTGCCCCCCTGCCAATTGTGCCTGATGTGGTGATTAAAAAAGATTATTTCAGCTTAGATGTAAATTACTCAAAACTACTTGATGTAGATATTTATTTAGAGGTGACCTTATACACAGGCCCAAAGCCTCCTTCTCCAAGCTTGTTTTCTAATGAAAAATTGTTTGTTGCAGCCATGACACATGTATAGCTAATTACACTGAAATTAGCTCCATTCTTGTCCAAGCTCACTAAAGCAAGCAATCCATTTTCACCGTTTGTATCATCACTCCCTGTTTAAATTTTCATAGAACATCATAATTGCATTTATCATATAAAATAATCAAGAATTGGTAAATTTAAATATTATATACATATACACACCTTGAAGTACAACTATACTCCGTTTGAGTTGATAACACAATATGCAGAAAACAATCACGAGTAGAGCAATGGCTGTGAAAATTTAGCCGTGTTATTAATCATCATATAACAAAATATTTGCTGCTTTTGATCCAAGTAATATAATTCATATCGAAAATCTACAAATACAAGGGAATGAAATTTATATTTTTTTTTCTGGTTAAAAAAAAAAAAAAAAAAAAAAAAGAAAAGAAAAAGAAGAAGAAACACGTTTTTAACAAAATTGTGGAAGATGAGTACCCTTACGAAGGGTTAAACGAGTGTTAAGCATAATAATTAAGCTAAAGAGATCCATCAAAGGGATCATGCAAAGTTCAGATCCTTCAATCCTAAAACTTAAGTAAAAAGGTATAGAAATGCAACTAATTAATATAACATATTATGAAGCTCCAATCTAACCAATTTGAGAAATCTTTAACCGTCTGTATTTGAAACCTCAGTGAAAAAGAAAAATAGACATGCCTTTGTTTAGTTAGTTTTACTAATGGTTTTTGTTTCGAAATTCTTGCCCGAGATTCAGTTTTTGTTGCATCTGTAATTTGTGTAATCCCAGGGTACAAGGCACATAAACCTTGAATATGATCCCTATTTCCTAAGATCCTTAGCCATGGCTAATTTGTTTACCATCTATAAGTAACAAACAATTTTCCAATAAAACCTTAGTTAAGATAAATATGATGCAATACACATGAATATCTAGCTAGTACAAAACTTTTGAAGAACAAGCCTTTAGTGTGTATATATGTAGAGAGAGAGAGAGAGAGAGAGAGAGAGAGAGAGATTCAAGCTGCTATTTCTTGAGTGTATCACCTGATTTAAGATTATCATCATTTACTCCATGAGAAGTAGACAACAAGCATGAGAAAAATAGAAAGAAAACAAATTTGAGAATGTATATCATGTTGTTAGCCATGAAGATTGACTACTGGCTTTTCACTTGTTAGCTAATTAACTAGCTACTTATATGCTCATGCCAGCGTATAGCGCGTGTGGACAAGGAACCATACAGCTGCTGCCTGCTAGGGTCAAACTCGTAGGCGGTCCATTGAAATAATACTTTTTTTTTTTTTTTTTCTTCTGAGAAACAATGAAAGAAAACTGGTTATATTGAGACATAACCAAAAATTTATTAAAAAAATAATTTAGGTATGAATGACTATCACTAATCCGTGGTCCGATTATTTTAATTTGATTTTTTTTTGTTGGACCATCTATTCTATTAAAAATCTATATTACTGTTTTTAGGGTTTTAGGTCTCTGTTGTCATAAAATTAATCAAAATTTAGTCAAGTAATTAATTAATTATGCTCTTCATTGAATTGATTAACACATCACACAAGCACAAATTACATATGACACCAATATGATGACCCATGAAAATTGATGAAACAATCCATTTCATAATAAAAATAAATGTGGAGATGATTTACTTAAACAATCCTCAAGGCAGTATATCCACTAGAATAGAATCAAAGTTTCTATAATAGAGATTTAACCATAAATCTATTGCTACCTTATATAGTAATTACTAGCATGACTACACGCAGCTCTAAAATCCATAGACTTTTCTATTTTGGATAGTTGCACATGAATTCCCCTGTTCGTGACTCCAAGATCCACCCTCAAAGATTTGATTAGTAACTGTGGTTAGATGATTTCAGAAACTTTGATTTATCATTGGATTTGATGTTTGCATGTAATCTCCTAGTTGATACTTCAAGAGAGCTTGGAAAAATTCAGATCTATATACAGTAACACTGCTCTCTTGTGTGTATAAAAACATGCTATAGGGTTTGTATTTACATGTACTGAAGTTCCATCAAAACCCTAGATCAAATGATTGAGAAATGAAGTTGAGAATCCAAATTGCTCGAGTCTTGATTGGTTGACACATGCTTGATTGGTCATGAGTGATTTTCAACCTGTCAAGTTGCAATTTTTTTTTTGATGCGATGTCAAGTTGCAATTGAAATGCAGTCTTGCAATGGTCCATTTCCTGCATTATTGATCAAATATAATCTAATGTAATTTTATCTAGCAAAACTAAGATCTAAACTATTGCAATTGTTCATGGTTGCCTATCTAAAAATATAGACTCTACAATAGCATTAGATTTTTTATTTATTTATTTTTTTATAATTGTGTTTGAATATGAAATTATGTAGTATGCAAATTTTAAAAAATATGACATACTAAGATTCTCATAAAAGGGTTTCATTATATTTAAAAAAAATACCAATAAAGGTTTTAAATAGAAAATAAAAAAATTGTAATTCAATTAAAAAATATATATAGATATATATTAAATTAATTACGTTTGAAATTGTGAGGTCTCAACTACTTATTTGACATAATATTAAGAGTCAATTTAAGATAATTATTTAAGAGGTAACAAGAGTCACACTACAGAGATAATTAAAAGTAATTTTTTTGTTGAATAAATTAAATATTATATATTAAAATATGTTACGTTCTAAGATTTTAGGAACTAAATGTATTAGAACTTCAATTTGTAATGTGTTGTCAAAGTGTGTTTATTTGTAAAGTTGGAATCGAGTAATTGCAGTATTTATTAGTCTAAATCTGTAAGGCTTGATCGATCGAAAATTAGGCTCATGCAGATTAATTTTCTGCAGATTTTTCCAACGTAGCCTAAGCCCACGTGACGTGTAAGGTTTTATGTTTTACTCTAAGTATAAAAGGATAAATCTTAGCCACGTTTTAAAGTCTTTGATGTGCTGTGTGTTGAATCTCTTGTGAGATCTAGAGGTGTTTACATTCATACACACTTAGGGTTATCAAAATTAAGATTCATGTCAAGAGCTTGGTGATCGTTTTAGTTGTTGCTTAAAGAATTTAAAGAAATTCATTAGTAGGAAAATTTGTGGTTGCTGTGGATTAAAGAAAGAAGTAGTCTATGGACTCGGAGCTATCATGTGATCGTGGTAGTAAGTTTTCTATTCAAGATAGAAATAAGATGTTAGTGGTCTAAGCTCTATTGTAAAAATTTTAATTCTTTTATAGTGGATCTGTTTTACCTTGAGGATAGTTAGGTTAAATCCTCTCCAGGTTTTTTACCAGTTTAGTTTTCTTAGGTCATCAGATCTTTGTGTTCTTTATATTTTCTGTTGCTTTATTATTTATGGTTATTTGTGCTAAACCTAATCTTGAATAACAATCTTGTTAATCAACTTAGTATAATATTAGGTTAAGCATATTGTTTTAAGGGGTCTAAAAACTTACAAGTGATATTAGAGCGGGTTAGCTCTTGTATTTAAATCCTTTGATCTAAGAGTTGATCCTTGACCCCTGTTGTCATGGAACACGGTCACTCTCTTATAATCCCACCTCACTTTGATGGGAACAACTATGCCTATTGGAAAGTAAGGATGAAAACATTCCTGAAATCAATTAATGAGAGAGTCTGGAACTCTGTTGAATACGGATGGGAGAAACCAGCTACTCCTGTAAGCGCGCGGTCAACTTCTCAGAAAGAAGTAGCCACTTTTAATAGCAAAGTAATGAATGCTATTTTTAATGCTATTTCTATGGAGGAATTCAAGAGAATCTCTAATGTTGAGGTTGCTCATATTGCATGGAATATTCTCCAAACTGTGCATGAAGGCACAAAGACAGTTAAGATTAATAAACTGTAGCAACTACTAGATTTGAAAGTATTAGAATGTCTGATGATGAATGTTTTGATGAATTCTATGCTAAACTAAATGATATTGTTAATTTTGTTTATAATTTAGGTGAAATTTATGATCAACTTAAGATTGTTAGGAAGATGCTTAAATCCTTGATTGAGGACTTTAGATCCAAAGTGACTGTCATTACTGAAAGTAAGGATGTGATCTCCATCCCTGTTAATGAACTTATAGGATCTCTCCAGTCTTATGAGTTAGACCTACCCAAGACAAAAAAATCCACATCAACGGCTCTTAAGTTAGTTGATGATGTTGATGAGAATGGATTTGATGATGAACTCTCTTCTATAGAGATTGCATATTTTGTCAAGAATTTTAGAAACTTTCTTAGGAATAACAACAAAAGGGTTAGAGATAAGAACAATGCTGAACCTATAAATTTTAAGAGCAATGAACTCACTAAAGTGAACAATACTGATAAATCTAAAGAGAAAGTAGGTCAAACCTCTAATAATTCTTTGGGTCAACAATGTTTTGGTTGTTAAGAGTATGGTCATGTAAAATCAGAATGTCCTATATTTTTGAGATCAAAGGGTAAAACTATGGCTGTAACCCTTAGTGATGATGAGGTTTCTAATAATGAGTTTAGTAGTGATGAGGATGGAAATTTCATTATTTCACATCTACTGCTGAAGTTGATGAAAGTGTTTTGGTTGAAGAGAACCCCCTTCTGATAGGGAACTCTCTGAATATGCTGATTTGTAAGAAGCTTATAATAATTTTTGCAAGGTTGCTGTAAAGGATGTTATGAATGTTAACTTAGGTTTGAAGAAAATCAATTCTCTTGAGCTTGATAAGAAAAACTTGTTGTTGAAATTGTTTGATGCTAATGAATTGATAAATAAGGTGAAGACTGAAAACATGTTATTGCTTGATAAGGTTAAGAACTTGGAACTAGAATTATCTGTTACTAGAGAATAAACAAATAGGTTTGCTAGTTTTAAACTTGATCACATGCTAAGTATTCAAAAGTTTCTCTTAGACAAAACTGGTCTAGGTTTTGTAGAAAGCATCTCGATATCTGAAAATCATTCTAGAAATTTTGTTCCTACTTTTGAGTCTCCCAAGAGTGAGATTGTCAAACCAGTAGAGGTCACACTACCTCTTAGGAAGATTAGGGTTTATCTTAAAGAGACTAAGCCTAAGAATCCTAATATGCCTAAGGATAAGTTGCATGATAAACCTTTGTAGGCATATTCGTCTAAATTGTTTCAAGTAGCAAAGCAAGCAAATAAACCAAAAGTACCTGTGCCTCAAGCATAAGGTCCTATGGTACTCATTGGTGAGTTGGTTAAGTCGTTAAACCTTTATACCAATCTTGGAGTTGCACATCATTCTAATATGAATAATAACTCCAATGCAAAAGTTGCATCTAAAAAGTTTTGGATGCAAAAGGCTCAATCTAATTAAGTTTTTTTGACATGGTCCTTGTGCTTCATCTCTCTTTTCTTTGTGGCCATTCTTCTTTTGTTGTTTTGGTATCATTTTTTTTTAGGATTTGCATTGCATTACATTCATGCATTTTATAATCGGTTTTTTTTTTTTGGTTCAAAAATAAAAAAAAGGAAGGAGGAAGGAAAAATGTGTTTTGTATTATTTTTCTTTTATTTATAATCAAGGTTGGCCATATTATCTTTACATAACATGCTTGTGTACCTTGTTTAGCTTGGATGGACTTATTTTATTATACTTTGCTAGTTTTAGTTTTGTAGTGTATGTTGTGTGGGAGTTGTTTATAGTATTTGATCACTTGATCTTGATTTTGAAGTCACATGCTTTTGATTGTTTAGACTAAAACTTAATGAGAAAGGTATAAATAACCATCTCGCCACTGTTTACTAGCTTATCATGAATACCTTAATGCATATCATAAGATTTTGTACTAAAAAAAGTGTAGCATATGTATAAAAAGAACATAAATAAGGTGTAGCCTCAGATTAATGCTAAAATTAGTGTGTACATTATCTGGCTAATCAAATACTTTCACAATGAAATAAAATTGGTGTGTACATTATGAGGCAAAACAAAAAGAAAAAACAATCTTGAATAACAATCTTGTTAATCAACTTAGTAGAATATTAGGTTAAGCATATTTTTTTAAGGGGTCTAAAAACTTACAAAATATAACGATAGTTTTAAGAAAAAAAAATGGAAATCAATTAATTTCAGATAGATTAAATAACAAATATTACTTATATATGCCTTAACGTATATAACACGCCCCCCCCCCCCTTTACACCGTTTATAATCACAATTCTTTTCCTATCACAATCGATGTTCTAACATTCCATCCATTGGAATGTTTGAATTTGTTATCTTTAAATTAGTTTTCTCTGTTTTTTGAGAGAGAGGTTTTTCAACTTATGACGTTTGCTCTTGATAATAACTCTTTATCATCAGATCAAGTCATCAATTGATTTTTGGTGTATGCGGGGATTGAACCTCAAATCTCTTATTTAATCATCAAAGATTCAACCCTAGATCTCTTAGTTTAAAATTACTGTATTTTACTCTACTATATAAAAATAATAATTATACTATAGGGTTTATTTAATTATACAAGATACTAAAAATTCATTTGACCTATCCATAAAATATTCATAGTGAAATAAAGATAAAATAATTTTTGATCACTTTATTATCCGTATATTTTAAATCTTTGAATCCCTAATTTAATTTCTTGATTATTCTTATTTTCTCATTCCTTTAAATATATATTTTAGTAACCTTTTACTAAAATGAATGATACTCTAAATAATCAATTCCCATTAAATCTATTCCAAAGAATTATTTCTTATCTCTAATTGAGATTATGGATTCCATCTTAAGAAATGATGTTCCCACAACGATAGATGTGACTAACCAACGTATTAAGGTTTTAACTTATATTTCACATTTGAGTCCACAACCCTTAAGATTAAAAGACTAAACTCTTTACCAATTATAAATTTAATTATTCAGTTTATGAAAATAAGTTTAATTAATATGTTATACTCATGTCAAATTAAATGTTTAATTTCATCATTTACTTCAAAATATAGTTTATATGTCACAAAGGAATTGTGATATAGATCTTTAATATTCATAAAATGAGTATAGCTAAAATAAAAATGTTAATATATATATATGGAAATATATTAACATATAGGATTTGAGGAAATCTAAATGAAGATAGAGGTAGTCCCTATTGATTAATGTAAAGTTAAATAATTCCACTTAGTTCTAATTTTAGTTAAATATACGAGAATATAGGTATCAACCTAGACTAATTAAATAAATTATGTAAAAAACCTTTAGTTAAATAACTTTGTATATAGCTAAAGTAATCAAAATTGATAAATGAAAATTATAGCACGTTTTAATATGAATTGTAACCTAGATAGTTATATTTTGATTGTAATCAAATTTATTTATTGTTGAGTGATAGTATTTTTTTATGTACTTTATTTAACAAATAATAAGTACAACAATCAAATAAATAATTGGTTAAATAAATTAGAACTAAGTGGAATCATTTATAATAAGTATATATATAATATAAATTTAGTGAAGATTTATACATGAATTAATAATAATAATAATAATAATAATAATAACGTTTAAGGCATTTAATTAGTCTACCATTAGCCTTTGCAGTTGGAGTTCATTGTAGAAACAAAGAGCCTTTAGTTTAGGATGGCACTGTTTCCATGAAGAGAAGTCATTAGAGAGGCCAGAAGAGAAGGAGTGCATTGTCTTTTACTTAGTCAATTATAATAGTCCACGCATATCCAAGTTCATATTTTCATATGAGAAAATCAAGGAATTGACACTGTTGTAGCTTAAATAATAAAAATGCTAGCCGTCCACTTATATGGTCTGTCTATAACAAAATCGAAATTGTTGGGTTTAACAGGGTTGATCATTGTCTTCATCCGTCATAATTATTCTCAGAAGCAAAGTTATATTAGTAAAATAGAGGATCTATTGGCATCGAAATCAAAGGCCCAATGGAATATGTTTAGGAAATTTAGACTCTGGTTGATTTTATAGCAGCATTAATCAACTTATTTAATTAATCACTTAGGGATTCAGATTAACTTTTAGGTTTACCATATATAACATAGTAACATAAAAAAAAAAGAAAAAAAAAAAACAAATAACATGGCATATAGTGATGCAAGGAAAAACTATTCTAAAAGAAAAACCATTACGGGAGTTTATCTAAGACCAATAAAATTCATTATAGTAGAATGGAAGCCGTCAATACAAGAATATCACACATCTTAGTATTGTTATCTACAGTAAGATTTATCTATATAAGCACACGCACTCTAGCTCAATTGGACTCTTACCTCGTAAATCTCTTCAGTGTATGAATATCTAATATATGACTAACACAATAACAACTTGATTTGCACTGGGGTTTTTGTCTTTACAACCTTATGAGAAGTTTTGCTTAACGAGTCTTTGGGTCTGTTTGGGATACTGCTTATTATTAAAAATTGAAAATACAATAGTAAAATAATTTTTAAATGTATAAATAGTACCGTAAAACTCAGTTTTAAAGCTGATTTTGCTGAAAAAAGAGATTTGTGAGTTCCATAAACAGTGCAGGGGACCCATTGTACAGACACAAACGTGTAACACGTTGTTAAAAACGCTGTTCAAACCCATCCTTTATATGGGCTTTTACTATTTATATATGATTGCTTGCTTGGCAGGATCAACTGCAAATTCCTAAGCAGGGAGCAAATTCCTTTCTTAGATAGTCAATATCGTCAACATGGAAAAAACTAAGGCCATCATCTCCAAATTCCAATATTCCTTTCTAATTTCATATTTTTACGCGAGAAAGACGAAGAATTGACTCTAATTGCGGCATACGGTGAATAAAGTAAAATCATGTCGGTTGTCCACTATGGTTTGTCGAATAACAAAATCATACTAATCGGTTTGATGTTTTACATGGTTGGCCACTTTCTTTATAATGGCCATCATCTACTACGCCATATTAGTTTTCATCTTTGAGAAACATCCACTTCAAATTAGAAAATATAAGACTTTTGGCATTAAAACGGAGAAGGCTATAAACAATGCTATCAATGCAAAAAAAGAAAAAAAAAAGAAAAAGAAAAAAAAAGAGGGACACGCAGTAGGATAAACATAGTTTATATTACATATAAAACATACGTAGCGAAAAATTAACGGATTTATTTCATTCGTAATTGATAACATGTACTATGTAAATTTCAGAATTTAAGAACAAGAGAGCGTACTTTAGTGCGGTGAAATTCAAAACCAAAGATTAGAAGTACTTAGGAATACTTTTAATTTTCACTTCAATTTCACTTATGCTCATGTTAGAAGTATTGGTTAAATGATTAAATTTACCATATCCCAAAAACTTAAGCTTTTGGGACAATCGGTAATTTAACATGGTATCAGAGCATGAGATACTGAGTTCGATCCTTGTCTCATCCACTCTACCTCTTATTTAAATTCCCACGTGTTGGGCCTCACCTATTCAAAGGTAATTTCGGCCCACACGTGAGGGGGAGTGTTAGAAGTATTGGTTAAATGATTAAATTTACCATATCCCAAAAGCTTAAGCTTTTGGGATAATCGGTAATTTAACAGCTCAAGAAGTGTGATCTCTCAATCAGTTTATACGTATGTGTTCAAGGAAGAATAAGAGAGTGGCTTACATTAACATGTACACTATTTTCATACATTACAAAATTCTATATGTTTCTCTCCTTATATATAAAAGATTATCTAATTAAACTAGCCTTTGGGGCCATTCTAATTGGGTTTAGTATGTGGCTTGAAGTGGGACCAACATTGACAAATAAAACACAAACTCCAATGGGTCTTGGGCCCTTCTATCAACTCTTGACAAGGCCAAAATTACCATTAATTATATTTAATACCACTATATAAATATAATTGCACTCTAGGTCTTATTAATAAATTATATCCAAAGACTTTATTATACATTTAACCCCTTCATTAAAATATTCGTAGTAATACAAAGTCATGAATGTTGACTGCCACTATGAAGATTACTACATTTTAGTCCTTGAGTACCCGGTTTAATCCTTTAAGTTATTCATCATATATTTATAAAATTCAATTTCATAAATATTTACTTTAGTAACTTCTTACTAAAATGGTTACGCCTAACACTCTGAATAACCAAACTCATTAAACTTATCTTAAGGGGATATTTTATATCTCTGTTAGGAGATTATGAATTTCATTTTGAGAATATATGTTTCTTTAACATAAATGTGGCTGCTCAACATACTGAGATTTTGATTGTGATTTTAAATCTCACTCCTGATATATCAAAGGAACCTACACTTCATAATCAGGTTCATTATTCTCTTAGGATTGAGAGTTCATGTAAATAGAAGTCGTGAGATTTATTATTTATTTGACAGTCGTTAGTAGAATAACAAATCTCATAGCGGTCTAGTTCAATATGTCTTAATACTTAAAGTATATCAACATATCAACTAGAAATCCCTACTTCTATTATTAAGACAAATCATCTTAGTTGATATGTTATAATCTTCGCAGACGAAATGCCGAATTTCATCACCGACTACGAACTAAAATTTTGAGTTTACAAAGAACTTGTGATTTATATCTTTTGTGACTAAATCACATATTAAGCATCTCATGGACTATATGATAATGTCTAAATATTCATGTTACCATTATTTTAGATAATAATAAAAAAACTTTATTAATCACAATATAATATCATATATAATGTCATACATAGTATCATATAATATAATTTAAAGGGCACATATCCTAACACACGCTGCATTGGAAAAAGTTATCTTTTCCAACCTATTACGTGATAATTTATAAGTTTCTTATTATGTATTATTTTAATAAGTTGCATTACTCATTAAAGAAGTCATGTGTGACTAAAACTACACATGATCTCTTTAATTATTACATAATAAGGTAAAGTAAAATAACTCTAAAATATTTGAAGCCAAACTTTTTCTGATGCCATTGTCTAAGACATTAAAATTGACATGACAATGGTACTTAAATAATAAAAGAAAAAGGGTTAAAATAAAATTTTAAAATTTTAAATCAGTGGTTTTTTTTTTTCGGACAAGAATCATGAAGTATGTGTTAGATTTTAATTTTATCACTTGATTATTATTTGTATCAATTTCTTTCAAAGTTTTAAAATGCCTTAATATACAATAAATTGTCAATGTGAGTGATCTTTTTATACACCTACAATATATATGTAATCGAAGATTTATTTTTTATTTTTTATTGATCATATAATATTGTGCTAGATAAGTTTTTGGAGTCTTAATGTTGGTTTTCAGACCATTGTAAAAATACTAATTAACTAGTTTTAAGGTCAAGTTGTTAATTAGATTTAATATGAACAGACTTTGGTTAATGCAACAATCACTAATATCATGTACAAAAAAGTATAGCAAAAATAAAATGGTACATAGCGATATGGTGACTGAGGAAAAACCATTAAAATAAAAATTTCACAGTAAAAATCCTAAGGTTTTTGACTAGCAACCGCAAAATAAATTCACTAACTAAATAAAATATTTGCAATACCGTATATCAATTGATGACAGCTACAAAAATAAATAAATAAATAAAACTTAAGACGGAGAGTAGCAAGGTGAGAAGTGAGATGAAAAAAAAAAAGGGTTTTGGTTTCTTCAAGACTTATTAGGAGCAAGGAAGTGTGGTATCTTTTTTGGTTGGCCTTATTTTAAGAGAGTCATTTTCTCTCCCTTAGCAACATTAGATTTCATGTAATAAACGTTGGATTTCAGTAAAAAAAATTTTGAGTAAGGATTTCATTAGTTAATAAATATGTAAAACTATTAACTCTTATTCTAATTTTGATAAAGAAATAAAGGAGAGATACGTTCATCTACCATCTTTTTTTTTTTTTTGGGAAACTAAAAATTTTTACACTTAATCTACTGCAAATAGAGAAAAACACATTAACATATTGGACAGCATTAACGAGGGGCAGATAGACAATGCATTCTATTGCACAATAGAGGGACTTTTATATATATAGTTTTTAATGTCAATATTTTTTTGTTACACTATAAAAAAGATAATGAGGGCCTCTTTTTGTTTTTTTTTTTTTTTTTTTTGTTTTTTGTTGTTTTTTGTTGTTTTTTTTTTTTGTTTTTGTTTTTTTTTTGTTTTTTCCATTTTGGGGATTCAGTTTATTGCCTATTTGGCCTAAATCCTAATAGTTGAGCTGCTGCTGATGAAACTCCACAAATTTATGTTAGGGTCATATTTTCTATATAATTGGCTAATTTTTTAACAAAACGCATTTTACGTGTAATTGGGTAGATCTAAGTTGGGTTTAATGTATCAAGGAGTATGTTGTTCAAACATATCAAATGATATTATTAAAAATATGAAGGTTGATCCAAGAAACAAGTGAAGAATGACTGTTTCATTAAGTCTCGATACAAGCTCAACAGATGTTGCTATTGAAGATTAATGGAGAAGCTCAACACAAGCTCAATCTATTGTGAACTATGATTTTAGAAATCTCATATCAGAAATTCGGCCCATGATGACTTGAATGATTAGAATTTCTCTTCTTACAACCCTAATCATATATAAGGCTTATTTTAAAAGTCATCATACACAAAAACATAGACCTAAAACTCATATTTTGTGAGAAGTTATTGCATTTGTGGGCCATAGGGTTTTATAACCAAGCATTTCCTGATATTCATCGTTTATGAAGTGAAGAACTTTGCAGCCAACAACAATCAATTAGGTTGCTGGAATTAGTCACGTATTGGGATCTGTACAAAGGAATTAGTTACAGATTGGAGATTTGTGTAATAAAGGAAAGAATGCTGCTGTAAGATTAAGTCTAATTGAGTATTGGAGCAAATGTTTAACTGTAGGTTGGTATTTTGGGATAGACTAGGGTAGTGGTAAGATTCCTTATATTTGTAACCACTTGATTATTGCTTAGTAGATTTTTAGGAGTGGTAACCTTAAATTTACCCGCTAGGGTTTTTGTCTTGCGAGAGGTTTTCCCTTTTTGTTTTAACAAATTACAGTGTTAATTTATTTTCTACTGCATTTAGTTTATTTGATGATTTGTTGGTGCCTTTATGATTTGCATGTAATTTGACTTAATCAATTAATTTGGGTAATTGAATTAATTAACCGGGATCAATTTATTTTAACCCAACAATTTATATGAAAAATCTTGAAGTTTAAGATAAAATGTTACATCATATTTGTCATGAAATTAATCAACAAGAAGGCATAATACTATTCATTTTGCAATTATTTAAATGAGAGGTTTTTTTTTTTTTTTTTTTTTTTTTTTTTTTTTTTTTTACTTTATAAGAAATCCACATCTTTCATTAAGAAGAAGAGAAATTCAATACATCTTTTTTAATTATTTTTTTATTTAAGAATAAATACATCTTGAGACAATGAGGACTTGATTATGCTAAGATTTTCCTCTATCCAAGTCACAAACTTAGCAACGCCCTTAACATATTGAGACAATACATATGCTGGTCTATTCCTTGTCGCCTCATGATGGCATGCTTATACCTGAAAAGAAATTAAATATAATTTGTATGCATGATTGCATTTGTCAAAAGTAAACAAAAGCAAAATTATTTACTGTACTTAGTAAGACCATAATTGCGGGATTGAGGCCCACTAGCTAAAGGAATAAATTTCACAGTAAAAATCCAAGGAATAAATTTCACAGTAAAAATCCTGAGGTTTTTGACTAGCAACTGCAAACTAAATCCACTAACTAAATAAAATATTTACAATAACGCATATCAATTGATGATGGCAACAAAAATAAATAAATAAAACTTAAGACGGAGAGTAACAAGGTGAGAAGTGAGATGAAAAAAAAAAAAAAAAGGGTTTTGGTTTCTGCAAGAGTTAATAGGAGCAAAGGAAGTGTGGCTTCTTTTTTGGTTGGCCTTATTTTAAGAGAGTCATTTTCTCTCTCTTAGCAACATTAGATTTCATGTAATAAACGTTGGATTTCAGTAAAAAAAATTTTTGAGTAAGGATTTCATTAGTTAATTAATTTGTAAGACTATTAACTCTTATTCTAACTTTGATAAAGAAATAAAGGAGAGATACGTTCATCTACCATCTTTTTTTTTTTTTTGGGGGAAACTAAAACATTTTACATTCTTAATCTACTGCAAATAGAGAAAAACACATTAACATATTGGACAACATTAAAGAGGGGCAGATAGACAATGCATTCTATTGCACAATAGAGGGACTTTTATATATATATATATATATATATAGTTTTAATGTCAATATTTTTTTGTTACACTATAGAAAGATAAGAGGACCTCTTTTTTTTTTTTTTTTTTTTTTTTTTTTTTTTTTTTTTTTTTTTTTTTTGCCATTTTGGGGATTCAGTTTATTGCCTACTTGGCCTAAATCCTAATGGTTGAGCCGTTGCCGATGAAACTCCACAAATTTATGTTAGGGTCATATTTTCTATATAATTGGCTATTTTTTTTGACAAAACGTATTTTACGTGTAATTAGGTAGATCTAAGTTGGGTTTAATGTATCAAGGAGTATGCTGTTCAAACATATCAAGTGATATCATTAAAGATATGAAAGTTGATCTGAGAAACAAGTGAAGAATGACTGTTTCATTAAGTCTCGACACAAGCTCGACAGATGTTGCTACTGAAGATTAATGGAGGAGCTCGACACAAGCTCAATCTATCAAGAACTATGATTTTAGAAATCTCATATTTGAAATTCAGCCCACGATGACTTGAATGATTAGAATTTCTCTTCTTACAACCCTAATCATATATAAGACTTATTTTAAAAGTCATCATACACAAAAACATAGACCTAGAACTCATATTCTGTGAGAAGCTATTGCATTTGTGTGTCATAGGGTTTTATAATCAATCGCTTCCTAATATTCATGTTTATGAAGTGAAAATAATCAATCAAGTTGCTGGAATTAGTCACGTACTGGGATCTATACAAAGGAGTTAGTCACAGATTGAAAATTTGTGTAATAAAGGAAAGAAGGCTGCTACAAGATTAAGTCCAATTGAGTATTGGAGCAAATGTTCAATTGTAGATTGGTATTTTGGGATAGACTAAGGTAGTGGTAAGATTTCTCATATTTGTAACCACTTGACTATTGCTTAGTGGATTCTTGAGAGTGATAACTTTAAATTCACCCGTTAGGGTTTTTGTTTTGCAAGAAGTTTTTCCTATTTGTCAACAAATCACGGTGTTAATTTATTTTCCGCTGCATTTAGTTTATTTGGTGATTTGTTGGTGCCTCTATGATTTGCATGTAATTTGACTTAATTAATTAATTTGGGTAATTGAATTAATTAACTGGGATCAATCTATTTTAACCCAACAATTTATATGAAAATTTTTTGAAGTTTAAGATAAAAAGTGACATCATATTTGTCATGAAATTAGTCAACAACAAGGCATAATACTGTTCATTTTGCAATTATTTAGGTGAAGATTTTTTTTTTTTTTTTTTTTTTTTTTTTTTTTTAAAATAAGAAATCCACAAATTTCATTAAGAAGAAGAGAAATTCAATACATTTTTTTTTTTTTTTTTTTTTGAGAATAAATACATCTTGAGACAATGAGGACTCAATTATGCTAAGATTTTCCTCTATCCAAGCCACAAACTTAGCAATACCAATACCCTTAACATATTAAGCCAATACATATGCTGGTCTATTCCTTGTCGCCTCACGATGGCATGCTTATACCTGAAAAGAAATTAAATATAATTTGTATGCTCGAATTTGTCAAAAGTAAGCAAAAGAAAATAATTTACTGTACTTAGTAAAACCATAATGGCGGGATTGAGGCCCACCAGCTAAAGGAATAAATTTTTATTTGGGTTTGTGTTCTTTAATGACTACATTATTGGCAATCCCATATTTTATTTTAACAAGTCGTACTTTTAAATTTTTTTTTCAGTTTTAATTAAAATTATAAAATTTCAAATCATAACGAGTGGCTTATCAGGCGTGACTTCTTTTATTTCGGATATATTTTTTATCCTTCTTTATCTAATTTATGTTGGAACAATGTAATGAACTACTTTGAAATAGTGAATAGAGATGAAGGCCCATGGTTGTATGCTTTATTTTCATATGGTTGTGAGTTGTGTGAGAGCGAGGCTTGTAGGCATCCATTTTTTGTTTTTGTTTTTCCCTCCTGAGGTGTGTGTATATAAATATGTACTCTTGGATTCTCTTTCTCAAATGATCCCATTAAAAACAAAAAAAAAATACTATTAATAAATTTCTCAAAAATGAACTATGGATAGTATGAACACAATATTTCAAGAAACAATTAAAATAGTTCACAAATATATTTCTGTATTGATGATTGAGTGGGTATAATTATTTGTATTTGTATTCTGTTACACAAAAAAAAAAAAAAAAAAAAAAAAAAAAAAAAAAAAAAAAAAAACAAAGTTTTGATTCAATCTCCTTGAAAAAGTTTTCAATTCAAGAATTATATTGATGTCATCTGACGTTGAGCACAAGTTGTTCCCCACTTTGATCGAAAAGTGGATCGATAGATCCTTGGAATGGATTCCAATGAATTTATCTTTATTGTGCGTTTGTTAGAAACTTCTTGTTCTTCATGTACTCTTGAATGTTCATCATCATCGAAGATTTGTGGTGGAAGTTTCTTGAGACTTTAGAGATTAAATTTGATGAAACTGCAATTAATTAGAGTTCTTTAACCTTTTAGAGGCTTTGAAGCTTGAATCCAATAGAACTCTAAGACTTGGAGGGATTATTTAGATGAATGTTTTCAATGTGCTTTACATTCAAAGAGTTGTGGTGGAAGTTTTTTGTGGTTTAGGGGCTTGAATAAATAGAGTTTTACTAATTTGAAGTCTTTTGTAGTTTCTAGATGCCTTTATGAGCTTAATTCTACTAAACTTTGTTTTAGAAAGATGATATAAATGATTTCTCTTTGAATATTCTAATTTGAAATTCTTAATGTTCTTGATAGCTTTGGAGCTTGATTTTTGAGACTATTTAATGTCCTTTTTAGGAGACTGATGAGAACCTCTATTTATAGGAGTCTTAAAAAGGTTTAATGACATATGATTGACTATGATTGGTAAATCATGTCACAATTTAAATAGAGAGACTTTAAGTCTTGTTTTTCAAGGGCCATGATGATGCTCAAAATCGTCAGTAAGCTACACGGTCCGCACGAGCTCCTGATGACATACCTGCACAACACAAAAGGTGAAAACCTAGGAAAGGGCATCGGTGCGGTACCGGCCAAACACCCTCCGATGGTCAAGTTAGAGAAATCTCTTGTTCACAACTCTAAAGTGCTAGAGTTGAGGTGAATTGTATGTACCTTGTTTTGAGAGGGTTTTGTGGTATTTATAGTAGCGTAGGGCTGAAATCCATACCTTGGTCAAGAAGTTCTTTTCCTTTTAGGAGAGTAACTCTTGGATCTCACGTATCTTCTAGAATCCTTGTCCTTATAGGAGTTTTCTTATCTCGAGCCAGATGTGTCGTACAAGAATCCTTTTTGTATGCGTGTTGGTCCAGCAAGGCGTTGGAGACGGGACCACGACTAACTTCTTCAGCCTGACCTCGTCAGCTTGGCTATACATCTAGAGTCGTTGGTTTGTTGGTGAAGGTCGTCAGCTTCAGACTCCACAGCTTATAAGGTCATCAGCTTCAGGGTCGTCAGTCCTTGGTTCGTTAGTTTTGGACTTACCAAAATAACCCTTATCAGCTGCCCCCTACTCCATAGTCTCGTCAACCTTTCCTGACGAGTTATGGAGTATACATTTATGACGTCTTTCGGTGGCCTCTATTAAATGCTAGGACACGTGGCATAATCTGATTTGCCTTGATTTGGGACGAGCACGTTGCTTCATCTTCCGTGCCCTTTTTTCCTATATATATTTCCTATTCCCCTCATTTCAAACTTTCCAACATTTGCAATCTTCTGAGAGCCAAAGCATCACGTCAACAACTCCTGTCCGTCCATTTGCTAGCCTCGTCTACTTCGTAGCCGTCAAATTTTTGGGATCGTCTTCTTACGTCGAACAACCTTTTATTTGTAAGTTTTTTCTTCTTTTAATTCTTTCTATTTTTCTACCCCGTACTTTTAGCGAGGTCGTCGGCCTAGGTTCTTAGAACAAAAAACCGTCGTTTGTAGGTAGTCAGATGTCGAGTGAACAGTCGTCAGTCCGCGAGGGAGCGGGTTACGACGAGGTCTTCCCGTCAGGTCGTGAGCCCGAGGAGGGCTCGTCCTGGTCGTCAGAAAGGGACACGTCGGCCCATTCTTCTGACGAAGTGGAAGCAAGTGATAGAAAAGGTGAGGTGAACGAGGATGGGGATAGTGAGGAGAAAAAGGAGAGAACTAGTGACGGGAGTGAGGATGACGGTGATGAGGAGACCTTAGAGAGCACTTCGGGAGCTCCTGGTGATGGCCGTCCTTTCATCCTACCCTTGGAATGGTCCGTTAACGGCTTCTTGCCGACGATGTCCAAGAATGTTTTTAACACATTACGGGCCCGCTACCAGATTCCAGACGACATCCCAATCTGTCTACCCGAGGAAGGTGAGCGGTGTTATTCAGGGAGAACAGTAGATGTGGGCATGTATGACGCAATGTTTGCTGCGGGATTGAGACTGTCGCTGATGGGACTGTATCGTCAGTTAGCCAATTTTTTGGGCATCTCCGTTAGCCAAATTGCCCCCAACGCCTGGAGGACATTTATTGGTGCAGAGATTTTGTGGGGTCGTCTCAGCGGTGGGCACCATCAGCTAACTCTGGACGAGTTCTTTAGGTGCTACCGTCCCTAACATATCTCTTCGACTAAGGGGTTTTATCATTTTTTAGTAAGGACGAAAGAGCTGAAATTGGTGTCAGATATGCCTGACTCTAATAGAAAATGGAAAGGAAGATATTTCTTTGTGGAAGGGACCAACTGGGTATGTCGTCAAGAAGAGTGGGAGTCAATGCCTCATGGCTTTTTTGACAACACTTGGGCATACGTCAGGGATTCAGGTTGACCCCGTCAGCCTCTCTTCTTTGCTTTATTTGACTGATTTCTAACTCCGTCTCTTTTTCCTTCAGCCAACGTTCGTCTACGTATAACCGCGGAGCAAGAAGAGTTTATCCGTCGGGTGATGTCAATTCCTTTGGACGAAAGGAAGTGCCTGGACCTAATCACTCTAGACACCCTGCATATATATTGTGGTGGCCCAGAACTGACGGAGGAAGCTCGGAGGCTGAACGATTTTTCTCGTCGGCGTGAGTCTCTTAATTTCCTTCGTTATTTTTCTTATATGGTTTTTTTTTCTCCTCTCACTTTTTATCCTTAATAGAAATGGAGACGGCTAAACAAAGAATTCGTGCTGCCGCTGCCAAGAAGAAACAGGAGGAGAAGGCTAAAGGTGAGGCGACATCGTCGTCAGCTTCCAAGCCCATCGGGAAGGCGGGCGTTAAAAGGAAGACTGACGGGATGGACGATCGGTCCGAGAGAAGGTGGTCCCTTCCTCTGGGGTTAAACCCACTAAGAAGCTGTTGCCTCCAAAAGCTTCTCATGGGTCAGGCAAGGGCTTGATGACGGCATCAGGGGTTGTCACTCCTGATCTTGTTCGTCACCTTCTTACCCATAAGAACTATGCTGTGGAGGTGGCAGAGTCCATTCTAAAGGAAGAGGAGATGGAGCTATGTGATGAGCAAGCGATGGATGAGATAGGGTCGTCAGGGTTATTTGACCTTACTCGGGTATACTTTTTCTTTCCCACATTCCATCACTTGAACGAGCTTATAGAGGACTGACGCCATTTTTATGTCTTGCAGGCCATGGTTCAAATGAAGTTCTTGCAGGACAAGTGTGCGGCAAAGGAAGCGGTGGTCTCCCGTCTGCATGTTCGCATTAAGAATGCTGTTGTTGCACAGCAGCAATACAAGGAGGCCAACGTCCATTTAGCCGGAGAGGTGAAAGGGTTGATAGCCAAGCTGGAGGAAGAGATTCGTCAGCGGAGCTTAGCTAACGAGGCGAAGCTGTCGGTAGAGAAGGACCTCAAAGGCCTTCTAAGTCAGGTGGAGACGGCCAGGGCTGACGCCGTGACAGAGTTTAAGGATTCTCAATCCTTTATTGATGCCTGCGCCATCTACTATGCTGACGAGTTTGAGGATTGCCTGAAGCAGGTGAAGTCTGCTTATCCCGACCTGGATCTTTCTAGGATCAACATGGATGAGGCCCTTCCGTCAACTCTGGTAGGAGGTTCCATATTTGAAGAAACCGATGAGACTACTCAGCTCAAGGTGGACTCAAGGGATGGCAGCTTCGTCCTCGCCTAGCCTGCCGTAGATAAATCCGTCACCATAGCTCTGTCTGGGGACCTCCATGCAGAAAAATCTAATGCTGAAGACGCTTCTACTCCTATCATCACTCTGTCTCCGTCAGTCACTCCTTCAGTTTTATAAATTTCGTTGTTGTAATGAATAGTTTATTAAGGGTGCTTCTTATTTTTAAGTTGTAAGGAACTTCAATGCTTGACGCTCGTGTTTTTGGGCCTTTTGTAAAGACAATTTCATTTTATTGTATTTAATATTTATTGCTCCCTAATAATGTTGCTTTGCCCTTGACGTTTTCATGACGTCAGTTTGATTTTTGTAACAGCTTTGTATCTTAATCGTGGACTTGTTTATTTTGATGAGGTCGTCTGCTTGGTAATCTTTGTATTAGTTCTTTCTACTTTGTGGACGTAAGGTCATCCACTTTGTGGACTTGAGGTTGTCCACTTCGTGGATTTAAGGCCGTTCACTTTGTGAACTTCAGGTCGTCCACTTTGTGGACTTAAGGTCGTCCACTTTGTGGACTTAAGGTTGTTCGCTTCGTGGATTTAAGGTCGTCTACTTTGTGAAATAAAGGTCGTCAACTTTGTGGACTTAATGTTGTCCACTTTGTGGACTTAAGGTTGTTCAGTTCATGGATTTAAGGTCATCCACTTTGTGAAATCAAGGTCATCAACTTTGTGGACTTAATGTCTTCCACTTTGTGGACTTAAGGTTGTCCACTTTGTGGACTTAAGGTCGTCCACTTTGTGGACTTAAGGTCGTCTACTTTGTGGACTTATTAGTAGTTCCGTCTACTTTGTGGACTTAAGGTCGTCCATTTTGTAGACTTAAGCCGTGCATCACACGGGCATAATACTAGTCTATAATAATAATAATAATAATAATAATAATAATAATAATAATAATAATAATAATAATAATAATAATAGGTGAAACTCAGAGAAAGTTCAATTAGAATTTTAAATTAGAGTCCAATTTTGTACCATGTGTCCTAAATTATTTCTTTCTTGAGAGTTTTATTTTCTAATTTTAGAATCAAATGTGGGACCATATGGTTCTAAAAAAAAAATGTGGGATCACATAATAAATATTTATCCAAGTGAGTTATAAAGTACAAAAACTAAAGAGTTTAAAATAAATGAATCATAAAAAAAGTGCTTCATAATAAAATAAAATTAATATAAAAAATTTATATTTTATACCTAATAATATTCTTACATAATTTTTTAAAGAGTTAACAAAATACAAAAATGACTATCAACAGTATTTAAATTATATATATGAATTATATTATGTATCTTATTGTATATCTTTAAGTGTATCCGTGTATATGCATGAGATCACAAGTTAGTCTATATATATATATATATAACTGAAATCTCTGAAACTCCCACAATTTTCCACATCATCATTTTAATTTATAATTTTTTTAAACTAAATAGTGAGAGAGTCTCAACAGGATTGTCTCTCTCTTTATCCTTAATCCTAAAGTGTTTTTTTTTTTTTTTTTTGAAACCTAAAGTGAGTCCTTTTTTTAAAAAAAAAAAATCTAACGTGTGCTTTGTTTTTAAACTAAATAATGAGAGAGTTCTAACAGGAGTCTCTCCCTCTTTTTTCTTTAATCCTAGAGTTTTTTTTTTATTTTTATTTTTTTTTTTTTTTTTAATTTTTTTTACTTGAGTCTTTATTTTTTCTTTTTTTCTTTTTTGAAACCTAAAGTGAGTCCTTTTAAAAAAAGAATTATAACTTGAGGTCTAATTAAAAAAATTATAATAATTTTTTTAATCCTAATTCTAACACAAGCCTCTCAAAAAGTCAAAACTTCAGTTTTACATTATATATAGATAATAATAATGATGTGGCTACCTTAAAAGATATGAGAATGCAATTTATAGATCTATTATCAAGATAACATAGATTAGATTAGATTAGATTGAAGTCATCACCATAGAATAGTGTTGGATTAAAATCTAGTTTTGTATCTCATACAAAACACACACAGCGGAAGCAAGAAACAAGGATCTATTTCATTCATGATTGACAACATGCACTCTGTAAATTTCAGAATTTAAGAACAAGATAGCGTACCTTGGTGTGGAGAAATTCAAAACAAAAATTAGAAGCACTTGGGAAAACTTTTAATCTTCACTCCAATTCCACTTTACGCCCAAGATGTGTGGTCTCTCAATCAGTTTCTAAAGGGAGAATGAAAGTGTGTCTCACACTCTTTCTTTTTCTTTTCGATTCTTTTCTTAAAAAAAAATCTCATAAAAAATTCTGTATGTTTCTCCCTTTATAACTAACTGATTATCTAATTGGGCCGGCCTATTGGGCCTTTCCAATTGGGCTTTAGTGTGTGGCTTGGAATGGGACCAAAAGGGACCAATAAGACACTAGCTCCAATGGGCCTTGGGCTTTTCCGTCAACTCTTGACAAGTCCAAAGTTACCATTAATTATATTTAATACCACTATATAAATATAATTGCACTCTAGGCCTTATTAATAAATTATATCCCAAGACTTTATTTTACACGCAACCCCTTCATAAAATATTCGTAGTAATACAAAGTCATAAATATAGACTGCCACTTTGTAAATTACTACATCTTATCCTTGAGTACCCGGTTTAATCCTTTAAAGTTATTCATCATATATTTATGAAATCCAATTTCATAAATATATGCTTTAGTAATTTCTTACCAAAGTGGTTAGGCCTAACTCTCTGAATAACTGAACCCATTAAACTTATCTCAAGGGAATATTTTGTATCTCCATTAAGAGATTATGAATTCCATCTTGAGAATATATGTTCCATCAATACTAAATGTGGTTGCCCAACATACTGAGGTTTTGACCGTCACTTTAGATCTCACTCCTGATATATCAAAGCAACCTACACCTCATGATCAAGTCCATTATTCTCTCAGGATTAAGAGTTCATGCAAATAGAAGTCGTGAGATTTATTATTCATTTGACAGTCGTTAGGAGAATAATAAATCTCACAGCGGTCCAGTTCAATATGTCTTAACTCTTAAAACATATCAACATATCAACTAGAAGTCACCACTTCCATGATCAAGACAAATTATCTTAGTTGATACGTTATAGTCTTCGCAGATGAAATGCCCAATTTCATCACCGACTACGAACTATAAATTTTGAGTTTACAAAGAACTTGTGATTTATATCTTCTGTGACTTTTCACATAAATCACATACTATGCATCTCATGGATTATATGATAATGTCCAAATATTCATGTTACCACTATTTTAGATAAAAATAAACAACTTTATTAAACACAACATTAAGTCATACATAATGTCATACATAATGTCATACATAGCATCATACAATAGGATTTAAGGGCATATATCCTAACAAATAGCCCACGCTGGAATGTGTTATGTGGAACTAATGATATGAAAGAAAATTTTTTTTTTTAAACATTGAACAAAAAATTACTTATTTTCATTCATTTTCAAGTTATATAATTTTTTTTTTTTTTTTTTTTTTTTTTTTTTTTTTTTTTTAAGTTAAGTCATAAACCTTGAAGCAAAATAAGTACTTTTAATTTTTATTTAACTATCTCGTACATTCCATAAGTTAACAACTAGTATAAATAAAAGCAAAGACCTCATGTGGGAGTGTATGAGGTTTTACCGTGTGATGCTTTAATTTTGCATTTAGCATATTTTTACCTCTTCATTAATTTTTTTTTTTAATGTTACCTAAAAGATCACATTAACTTATTTTTACTGTTATCTCACTAATCACTCAATAATTGCCTGAGTTTACACCACACATTTTTCTCTTCTTCATGTCTTTTAGCATACCCACCATTTTAGTATTAAAAACAAAAGCAAAAAAAAGAAAAAAAAAAAAAAGGAGGACTAATAATAATAACTATCCAAATAAGGCCCTTAGGAGAGATTGAGAGACAAGAAAATTAATGTCGTGAATTTTAAATTAAAATGCATTATTTCACCATTACCAAGATAAAATACTTGAGATTGACAAAGCATTTGTAAAAGAGAGAAAGCATTTGCTTGAGTTTACACCACTCATTTTTCTCTTCTTCATGTCTTTTAGCATACTCACCATTTTAGTATTAAAAAAAAGGGTAAATTACACTTTACCACCCTAAACTATACACTAAATTACACTTTGCACCCTAAACTATTCAAATGCACACTTTGCACCCTAAACTATCACATTTATCACACTTTGCACCCCAACATTACTTTTACAGGTAAATTAGAGTGATAATTTATGTCTAACTTAATGGTAAAAGTAACATTGGGGTGTAAAGTGTGATAAGAGTGATAGTTTAGGGTGCAAAGTGTGCATTTGAATAGTTTAAGGTGCAAAGTGTAATCTGATGTATAGTTTAGGGTGGTAAAGTGTAATTTTCACTAAAAAAAAAAGCTAAAAGAAAAGAAAAATTAAGAACTAATTGTAATAACTAATCAAATAATACCCTCGGGAGAGACCGAGAGAAAAGAAAATGTTGTGGATTATTAATGAAATGTGTTGTTTCACCATTACCTAGATAAAATACTTGAAATTGACAAAACATTTGTAAGAGAGAGAAAGAGGAATGTGAGGGATTGCCACTTCCATCATACTGGTCTCCCACCACCATCAAGTCACTAAAAACCCTACAAGTAGTAAATTTTAATTTTTCTTTTTGAATTAGGGCCTTCAATATGATTTAGGTTTGAGTAATTTAGTTGGATAGCTTTGCTTTGGGTATATAAGTAGAGAGAATATTTGGTGTGCAATGTAAAACCAAATTCTACCCTGCATGATTTTAAATCATCTATAAGATAGATACATACACACATGGACGAACCCATGATTTAAAGCTAGAGGGTGTTAGGAATTGGAAAATTTTGGCAGTTGAATTCGACAACAACCAACCTCCAAGAACAAGGACAGGGTAGAACAGAGAGAGAATTAGAAAGGATAGAAAAAACAGAGAAAGGAATTATGGAATTAACAACAAAACAGTTCTTACACTTTCATCCCCAGTTCTCTAGTCTAATACCCTCAGTAACTAACTGTATGCTAGTTGTGTAACTACCTTGACAGCTATTCCCTCTAACTAACTAACTAACTACATCCACTAACACACATATGCCACATAAGCATGAGGTAAACACTTCACCACTACAAGTAATACACGTGTATCTAACCTACAATACAGGTATACAATGCTAGCTAATCAATACAATCGTTATCTGAAGCATAGTCATATACACACCCAGGCTACATTGGCACACGCATCCCCCATCAGCTGTGCTCGCATGCTACATCAGTAACCTAAGCACACCCTGTAACACCACCCCATGCAGCAAGTCATGCGTGCCTCATCAGCACTGCACGCACTGCCCATCAACATTACACGCACCCATACAATTTTTTTTATTCCAAATAGACATTCATATAGTATTAAAAAAATTGTAAATACACGATTTCATTATTTTTTAATACATTAAAATGCAGTTATCTGCCAACAAAGACAAAAAAGTTGGCTAGGATTTTTTTTTTTTGGAAGTTAGAGCATTCACAATAGCGGTACTAAAAAATTTAGATTTTAGCACCTCAAAAAACTACTTTATCTATTTTATTACCCCGCTTTATCATACACCAAACATCAAATGTTATATTTTTGTTATCACTTAATTTAAAATAATATAAACAACTCATTAAAATATAATAAAGGAAGAGAGAGAATTTGAGTTTTTTAATCGAAAGAAGATAGAGAATCTTAATAAAATATTGTATTTTAGTTTTAATAACTTGCTAGTGTCAACTGGTATTTTTACTAGTTTACTGTAGTTGCAAAAAAATTAGCTTTAGATTCTCCAATAACACATGGTTTTTTGTTGGTAAAATAGTTTTTTTTTTTTTTTTTTGCTAAAATACAATCATCATTGTGAATGCTTTTGTTATTTTTGTTAAGTTTTTGTGTAGGATAATTGCTAGTTGAACTTGGTTGGCTAGGCTGATTAGAGAGGAGGGGGGCCTAAGGTTTTGGAAGAGGGGGCCTAGCTACAAAAATGAAAAATATAACAAGTGAAAAATATTCCTTCAGGCCAGGTGGGCCCCGGGCCCCCTTAGATCCGTCCCTACATATGCACTTGCTCGCATCATGTTTTAATGTAGTACTATTGATGAGTGGAAGACAGTGAGAGAGTTGAGCATACTTTCATTTCATGGTATGCAATATGCGAACAACAAAAATTAATTAATTTTCATGGTTCTGTTACTCTTTTACATTTATTTTGGTTTCATGAATTAAAAAAAAAAGTTTAATCTTACCTTAAGAATACTATAAATGTGCAGTAAAGCTACTAAATTAATTTTTAATATCTCAAAAAATAGAAGTTTTCTTATTCTAATTTAGTTTACTTTTTATTTATAATATATGTACAGCATTTTCCAAAACCGTCTTACAAAAAATATCACAAAATTATCTATGCATCGCATGGGCAACTTACTAGTTACTGTAAATTGCAATACAAAATACTTACTAATTATTGTGAAAATAAACATGATTTGTGCCATCTTATCAACTTATTATTAAATATTTAAATTATTTTTCCAATTTCTATGACATATTAATTTGTAAAACTTATGTACTAATAAAATTTGTAGTAACCCAAACATTATTCTTTTTTCACATCTCCATCATCATCATAATTAAGGTGGTGTAACTTTATGGATATACATATTTTTTAAAAAGATGATATTGGATGGAAATTGAGAAATGCTTTCTTAATGATATTTTTCTCTAGCAACCAATCAAACCAAAAGATAACACCATTCTTTGTGCTCATAAAAAATGAGAGTGTCATCTTCCAACTAAGATCCTTGAAGGCTCTTAGGCTTTACGGCTTTATTCTTTTATCACAGCTGGAAACACAATGAAGGATATGACTGTTTCACTGTTTGGGTTTTCCACTGTTTTTTTATAGGATGCTTCATGGTAAAAGAGCTATAAGCGACTCACTTACATTGACTTCTTCTCAAAACAGAAAACCTAATTAATCTAAGTCCCCAATATAATATCATTCTTGCACATAAGATATTCCATCTTGTTGAAATAAACAGGCAGAGAAAGAACAAGAATTATTCTGAAGAGAATCTTTGTATATTTACGGCGAAACTACAATGTTAGTCTCTCAAGTTTATTTTGTGTGCGCTGTTGGTCTCTCAAGTTTACCTTGTGTGCGCAATTAGTCCCGCATGTTTCAAGTGAACACTATTAATCTCTCAATTTTTAAAACTAAGTTGTATTAGTTATTTTACTAACTACTGTTAGTGGTGTTACTTATATGGTTAATGGAACAATAACTTGGATTTTTTATGATGTGGTATTTTTTTTATTAATAAAAATTACAAAATAAAATTACACATAATTCTATCACCTTCTTCTCTATCATCTCCGTCAGATGCTTCTCTCTCCTTTGCATCCCGTTGAATTTTGGCACCACCGCCATTGCTTTCACTAACAAACCGTTAACCTCACTAATCCATACCACTGATACCTTTGGAAAAAACAAAGCCCCCAATCTCAAAGACAACAAGCCTCCTCCTCGTACTGTGTGAGAATAAACCAATGACCCCTGTCCCTGTCGCTAAACACGCCATCTTGGTCTTTGATCTCTACAATGGAAGTTTGAACAATAGTTTTAAAAGTATTTCTCTTTGTGATCTCAATTGGGTTTAATTGTGTTTGACCAAACCTAACAACATTTGTGTGTAATAGGAAGGCGGCCGGTGACTTTTTGAGAAGATAGGTCTTCAATCTCGAATCCAATCGCATGAAGGGGAGCATCCAAGATTGCTGTCTTGGACGATGATGTTTCTTCCAAAACAAAATCTTTGATCCTGTTTCTTTCTTATTTTTTCTGTGTCATGAAATCATTCTCTCATCCTATCATCTATAAAGAACTGTGGCTTCTTGTTGTTATTGTTTCTTGGGTTTGTGAATTTTGAGGTGATGACCTTTTCTGGGGAAAAAGAAATTATAGAGTTTTTTAATTTTGGTTTTGCTCTAGGACTGTTGCCGGCAGTGGTCAGTCTCCCCTTCTCTCCATGGGTGGGTTTGTGAATCAGTTGCAAATATTGGTTTTAATTTGTTACCGGTGTGTGAATTTCTTATATGTAATTTTATTTTGTAATTTTTATAAATAAAAAATACTTATAATTTTTTTTATAAATAAAAAATGCCACATAATTAAAAATAATGCCAAATTATTATTCCATTAGCCACGTAAGTAGCATTACTAATGGCAGTTACTAAAAGAACCAATACAACTTAATTTTAAAACTTAAGGGACTAATTGTGCTTGTTTGAAATTTGAAGGACCAACTGTGCACACAAAGTAAACTTGAGAGACCAATATTTAGTTTTGCCTATATTTTTTGTATTCTTAGCTCTCCTCAAATGTATGGCCTTTAGTGAGTAATTGATAGGTTAGATTGAACATGGCAGTCCTTTAGGGTTTTTTTGTTGGCTAGATATTCCAGCAGATACTACGCATATGAGACTGTACAAATAACTTCTTTCAAGTAGATGCAGGTGCTGCATATTCCTGTAGCCAAGCTATCTTGTTGGCGATAAATCAAACCCTAAAAAGGTTCTATGCAATGATTATTGGACAAACGTGTCCACACATGTTGGCTTCAAATTTAGAATAGGTGGCCTAAAAAATCCTTAGAAAGATTTGCAACCTGTAACTTAGAACATATGTTTGTCAGTCATTCCTTTGCCCTCAGAGATCTACTTCACAGATGCCTAGTGAAGACATAATAAGCTTATCAAAAAAAAAAAAAAAAAAAAAACAAATATGAAATATAATTTTTGTTATTTATTAATTTTTGATGTTATTATGTAGTTTTTGAAAATTTTGACTTAGAACTATTATTTCTTTGATTTTAGGTGTATTTAATACTTTTCTATTGGAGTTCCATTATGATAGTTTCTATTGGAGTTCCATTATGATAGCTAGCTATAAATTATGATATGTTGTAGAATATATTTTCTTGTTGGTTAAATTTTATAGTCTTTTCAAGCTTGTAAACAAAAATGAAGTATTTAGTTTAGTAGAATTTCATATTTTTGTCTCTTTATTTTTTTAGTGGATATTCCGGTAACTCTTCTTGTGAAATTAAAGAACTCTAGTTGATTAATGGCTATTTTTTATTGAGGTAAATGCAATTTGGCTCTTGCTATCTTCCACCCCCGTCAGCTAGCCCTTTGTTGTTATTTGCTCAAGGAAGAAAAAAATGTGATAATGTGCACTTTATTTTCCCCATAAAAAATTGTGGCTAACTTGTTCCAATCAAATTTTGGAAAAAATTTATTTTGGATATATTTTTTAAAACATAATAATTTAAATAATTAAAAAAAAAATATAAACAAAATTGGTCTAATCTAAATTAGCCATAACATGGAAAACAATTGCAACAAGAAAATGGCTAAGAAATAAGCTATATATTAGTAATAAATTAACGTTTAGTGCCTTTAATCAGAAAATACATATATGATATCGATGTCAAAGTATTAATGTGACATTGACTGAACAACACAACCCACCCCCCCCCCCCCCCCCAAAAAAAAAAAAAAAAAAAAACCATTGGCAATATCTTTTAATTTTTATGGGATGTTCCACCCTATGAGAATCTGGTATTTAAAACTTTTTTAGAAAATTCAAGATGATGAAGCCACAAATGTTGATTCAAATTTTATCAGTTGTACTTATTGACTTCTCCCAGATGCAAACTTCGAGTCAAAGATATCGAACAATACGTCAAAGAAATCAAATTTTCCACAAGAAATGTTTAAAAAAAAGAAAAAGATATATGATATCTATGACTAAGAAAAAAATTGCACATTAATATGTAGCGTAGTTGAAAGGTGAAGATTTATTTTTTATTTTTTAGATAAATACCAATTTCATTAAGCAAGACAAGAACAAAACTAACATCCTTCCTCCACACATCCCGAGTAGATTCAGGCAGGGAGTTCATATTACAACAATTACAGGGAAAGGTGTAACTGACAATTCTCTACTATGAGCCACCATTACAGCCATATATGCAAAGAAAGTTAATGGGGGAGAAAAGAAATGCCTGAACCTAGCAGAAGTGGAAAGCAAGATAACAAAGGATAATTATCCTCTCTATAACTATATCATCTGCCCTAACAGAAGTGGACATGCAATCCACTGAAAACAACGTTTTGAGTCTTTGTTAGGACCTGGGAATAATTACCCTAAAGCCATTTCATCCAAAAAAAAATGGTTGGTTTTTTGGCAAAGGCAATGGTGTACTATCATTTTTTAACATAAATAACACATCTGACATAGTGGGCCGATCATCAGTGTTATTCTGTATACATAGGAGACCGATATGGATCAATCTCAACACCTTATATTTGACACATGAATCACTTATTGAAGGATCAATTAGTTCTAGCCCTTGGCCTTCTTCCCATAAATTCCATGCCTGAGAATCTGGTATTTAAAACTTTTTTAGAAAATTCAAGATGATGAAGCCACAAATGTTGATTCAAATTTTATCAGTTGTACTTATTGACTTCTCCCAGATGCAAACTTCGAGTCAAAGATATCGAACAATACGTCAAAGAAATCAAATTTTCCACAAGAAATGTTTAAAAAAAAAGAAAAAGATATATGATATCTATGACTAAGAAAAAAATTGCATATTAATATGTAGCGTAGTTGAAAGGTGAAGATTTATTTTTTATTTTTTAGATAAATACCAATTTCATTAAGCAAGACAAGAACAAAACTAACATCCTTCCTCCACACATCCCGAGTAGATTCAGGCAGGGAGTGCATATTACAACAATTACAGGGAAAGGTGTAACTGACAATTCTCTACTATGAGCCACCATTACAGCCATATATGCAAAGAAAGTTAATGGGGGAGAAAAGAAATGCCTGAACCTAGCAAAAGTGGAAAGCAAGATAACAAAGGAAAATTATCCTCTCTATAACTATATCATCTGCCCTAACAGAAGTGGACATGCAATCCACTGAAAACAACGTTTTGAGTCTTTGTTAGGACCTGGGAATAATTACCCTAAAGCCATTTCATCCAAAAAAAAATGGTTGGTTTTTTGGCAAAGGCAATGGTGTACTATCATTTTTTAACATAAATAACACATCTGACATAGTGGGCCGATCATCAGTGTTATTCTGTATACATAGGAGACCGATATGGATCAATCTCAACACCTTATATTTGACACATGAATCACTTATTGAAGGATCAATTAGTTCTAGCCCTTGGCCTTCTTCCCATAAATTCCATGCCTGAGAAAATCATTTACAATATTAGAAGCACACATAACAATGAATATAAATAAAATCCAAAGCTTAAATTTAATTGACATACATATCCTGCTAAATTGAGTGTGTAGTCAACATTGTAGAAGCTATTGTTTTTTCTACCACTCACGATTTCAAGCATCAAGACTCCAAAGCTGTAAACATCGGATTTTATAGAGAACACCCCTTCCATAACATACTCAGGAGACATATAGCCACTACATCAAAAACACAATAAATATTTCATTTCAAAAGTGATTGAATTGAGCACATGTAATAGTAAGATTAAATAGGACCTTAATCATCACAAGTGTAGGGGATTATTATTAACTTACTATGTTCCAACAATTACATTAGTGTTTGCTTCCAATTCATCCGGTTTGAAAATTTGTGCTATGCCAAAATCAGAAATCTTAGGATTCATGTTTTGGTCAAGGAGTATGTTACCAGCTTTTAAATCTCTATGAATTATTCTTTGTCTTGAATATTTATGGAGATAGAGTAGTCCTTGAGCGATTCCTTCAATTATGTTGAAACGTTTATTCCAATCTAATAGCTTGCTCCTCTTTGAATCTATCCAATATAAACAATTAAATAAATGCGATCAATAATCTGGTTTTTATAAAGTAATATAAAAAACTTAAATTTTATTTTCAAAAAATAAGCAAAGGAAGTACTAGTTAAAGTCAATTTTTTTCTAACCAAATAGAAAGCAATCTAAACTTTTGTTGGGCATGTATTCATAAACCAACATCCTCTCTTCTCCATGAATGCAACAACCAATAAGTTTAACAATATTCACATGGTGGAGTTTAGGCATGGCTATCAGCTCATTCTTGAACTCCAGTATTCCTTGTTCTGAATTTTGCCCTAATCGCTTTATTGCTATTGTTTGCCCTCCTACCAATTTTCCCTGATGAGGTGATTAAAAAAGATTAATTCAGCTTAGATGTAAGTTACTCAAAACTACTCGATGTAGAAATTTATTTAGAGGTGACCTTATACACAGGCCCAAAGCCTCCTTCTCCAAGCTTGTTTTCTAATGAAAAATTGTTTGTTGCAGCCATGACACATGTATAGCTAATTACACTGAAACAAGCTCCATCATTCCCATCATTTAGAATTTCATTCATGTTGATAGATGGGTCCAAGCTCAATGAAGCAAGCAATCCATTTTCACCGTTTGTTTCATCATTCCCTGTTTAAATTTCCATAGAACATCATAATTTGCATATATCATATTAATAATCAAGAATTGGTAAATTTAAATATTATATATATACACACACACACACACACCTTGAATTACAACTGCTCTCCGTTTGAGTAGATGACACAATATGCAGAAAACAATCACGAGTAGAGAAATGGCTGTGAAAATTGCAACGCATATCCACTTCTTCGTTCCTCTACCTGGTCATGTATAGCAGTGTTAGTAATCATCATATAAGAAAATATTTTCTGATTTTGATCCAAGTTATACTTCATATCGAAAATCTACAAATACAAGGGAATGAAATTTTCTTTTCTTTTTTAAAAAAAAATTGTGGAAGATGAGTAACCTTACGAAGGGATAAACGAGTGTTAAGCATAATTAGCAAAAGAGATCCATCAAAGGGATCATGCAAAGTTCAGATCCTTCAAACCCAAAATTTAACTAAAAAGGTGTAGAAATGCAAACTAATTAATATAACATATTATGAAGCTCCAATCTAACCAATTTTTGAAATCTTTAACAGTTTGTATTTGAAACCTCAGTGAAAGAAAAAATTAGACATACCTTAGTTTAGTTAGTTTTACTAATGGTTTAATTTAAAAATTCTTGCCCTAGATTCATTTTTTGTTTATACAAGGCACATAAACCTTGAATAAGATCCATATTTAAGATCCTTAGCCATGGCTAATTTCTGTACCATCAATATATAAGCAACAAACATTTTTCCAGTAAAACCTCAATTAAGATAATTAAGATGCAATACACATGAATATCTAGCTAGGGCAAAACTTTTAATGAACAAAACTTTAGTGTGTGTGTGTATATGTAGAGAGAGAGAGAGAGAGAGAGAGAGAGAGAGAGAGAGAGGGGGGGGGGGGAGGGAGGAGAGATCCAAACTGCTATTTCTTGATCAAGAAGTTTAAGTTTGGAGAAAGCTCGATCTGAATCTGTTTGTGAACTGAGGAAATGATTGAACATATCTAAATCTGCTGTGATGACCCTACCTGCATCGTCACAAATTATCTATATATATACTCTCAAAAGTTGCACTATTCACAACCCAGATTCGAAGTTGCTAAAATTTGACTCTTGCATTATTGGTAACTTTTCTTATATAAATATGCATAAACTTAAAAGTTGCATTATATATATTGCCCAAATTCAATGACTCTTGCAATGTGAACCTTCTTTCTGTGGAAACTAGGAACCTTGAGGAATTGAGTGTATCACCTGATTTAAGATTATTCACATTTACGCCATGAGAAGAAGTACACAACAAGCATGAGAAAAATAGAATGAACACAAATTTGAGAATGTTTATCATGTTGTTAGCCAGTAAGATAGAGACTAATGACTTTTCACTTGTTTGCTAATTAGCCAGCTACTTATATGCTCATGCCAGCGTATAGCGCGGGTCTACAAGGAAACACACAGCTGCTGCCTGGCAAGGTCAAACACGTTAGGCGGTCCATTGAAAAGAGACTTCTTTTTTGGAGAAACATTAACGAAAGAAGACTGGTTATATTGAGACATAACCAAAAATTTATTAAAGAAATAATTTCATTGGTTAATGAACTATGCATAGACACAAAAGTATCAAAGGTATGAGTATGAATGACTGCCACAAGTTTGTGTGTTCCGATCTGTTTTTCATTAATAAAGTTTCTCTTACTGTTTTTTCAAAAAAAAAAAAAAAAGTTTGTGGTTGGATTATTTTACTAAATAAGGTACCGTTTGGATCCCACGTTCACGTTTAGCGTTTTGCATTTTGCCTTTTTTTTTTTACTAGCGCCTCTTGCACTGTTCATGAAACATGAACAGTGCATTAAGGAAAATGAATAGTGTTTCAGCGTGAACAATAATTCGAAAATTATTTTTTTTATTATTTTTAGTTTTCAATAAAATAAGCGGTATCCAAACGCACCTTAAGTATGCTCTGACACATCATTTCACATTGCTTCTTTATCTTTTTATCTCTTCTTCAAAATTTAATGGAATATGATTTTTTTTTCCAAACATCTATTCTATTAAAACTCTATATTATGGGTTTTGGGCCCCAGTTGTCACAAAATAAATCAAATTTTAGTCAAGTAATTAATTAATTATGCTCTTGATTGAATTGATTTTAACATATCACACAAGCACAAATCACATACAACACCAATATGATAACCAATGAAAATTGATGAAACAATCCGTTTCACAATTAAAAAAATTTGATAATGATTTAACCTAAACAATCCTCAAGACAACATATCCACTAGAATAGAATCAAAGTTTGTACAATAAATTTAACCTTAAATCTAGTGTTACCTCATTCAGTACTTATTAGTGTGACTACATATAATTCCAAAATTCACAAACTTTTCTATTTTGGATAGTTGCAGATGAACTCTCCTGTTCATGACTTCGAGATCCACTCTCAAAAAATTAATTAGTAACTGTGTTTAGTTGATTTCAGAAACTTCGCTCTATCATTGGATTTATTGTTTGCATGAAATCTCTAGTTGATGCTTCAAGAGAGCTTGGAAAAATCCAGATCTGTGCAGTAACATTGCTCTCTTGTGTGTGTAAAAACGTGCTCTAAAATTTGTATTTATATGTACTTAAGTTCCATCAAAACCCTAGATCAAATGGTTGAGAATCCAAACTGTCTGAGTCTTGATCAGTTGAGACATGCTATTCGATCGGCAAAGATAAGTGGTTTTTGACCTATCAAGCTATAGTTGAAATGCAATCTTGCAGGGGTCCCATTTCTGCATTATTGATCAAATATTATCTACCGTAATTTTATTTAGATAAACTAAGTCGAAACTATTACAATTGTTCATCGTTTCCAATCTAAAAATAAGGACTTTACAATATTATTAGACATTTTATATAATTATGTTTGCATTTGAAATTATATAGTATGCTAATTTATAAAAAAAAAAAATGATGTAGTAAGATTCTAATAAAGGGTATTATTAAAAAAATGATACTAATAAAGGTTTTAAATAGAGAATAAAAAATTCTTATTCAATTAAAAAAATATATTAAAATAATGACGTGAAATTGTGAGGTCTCATTTGCTTTTGACATAATATTAAGGGTCAATTTGAGATAATTAATTAAGGGGGTAACAAGAGCACACTACAGTGATAATTAAAAGTAATTATTTTGCTAAATAAATTAAATATTATATATTAAAATATAACATTAGTTTTAAGAAGCAAAAAAATTAATTGTATACAAATCAATTAATTGCAGATAGATTAAATAATAAATATTAATTTTATATTCCTTAACATATATATAGACCCCATTTTACACCATTTATAATTATTTTATTTTTCTCTCATAATTAATGGTCTAACAGTCCATCCATTGGAATGTTTAAATTTATAGTTTGAGATACGAGTAAATGGAAAATAAAATCTACTTCCAAAAAACTTTGGGCTACTATTATTTCAACAATGTGAAATCTGTTATCTTTAACTTAGTCTACATTTCACTCCACTGTAAAAACATAATTGTACTATAGGGTTTATTTAATTATACAAGATATCCCGTGACTAAAATTCATTTGACCAGTCCATAAAATATTCATAGTGAAATAAAGATAAAATAATTTACCATCACATTAATATTAGTATATCTTTAATCTTTGAGTCCGTAATTTAATTTCTTGATTATTCCTATTCTCTTAGAATTTCATTTCATTAAATATATATTTTTAGTAACCCTTTACTAAAATGACTAGGCATGATACTCTAAATAATCAATTCCTGTTAAATCTATGCCAAGGGAATATTTGTTATCTCTTATTGAGATTATAGATTCAATCTTAAGAAACGATGTTCTTGCAACGATAAATATGATTACCCAATGTATTAAGGTTTTGACTTACGTTTTGCATTTGAGTTCATGATTCTCAGAATTAAAAAATTATGCTCGTTAGAAATTATGAGTTTAATTATTCATGTGATCATAGTTTGTAGAACAATCAATCAGATTAGTCAAATTCAATGCATTCTAATACATCCATATGTCAATCAATAATCTCCACTTCCATAACCAAGGTAGACGATCATGATTAATATGTTATACTCATGTCAAATAAAATGTTTGACGTCATCGTTTACTTCAAAAAAAATGTATATATGTCAAAAAGGAATTGCGATATAGATCTTCAATATCCATAAATTGCATATAACTAAAATAAAAACATTAAGATATGTCTGTGGAAATATACAAACATATAGGATTCTAAATGAGAAAATCTAAATGAAGTTAGAGGCGGTCCCTATTGATTGATGTAAAGATCAATTATTCCACTTAGTTTTTAGTTTTAGTTAAATATATGAAAATATAGGTATCAACCAAGACTAAACAAATAAATTATGTAAAGAACCTATAGTTAAATATAGACTCAACTTCAAAGGTGCAACACCCGAAGAAGACTTAACTTTAGGACGTTTAGAGCTAGCTCTCATCTGAACAGCTCTCTGGCTAAGGAAGGTGGCACCAATAGGAGCAATAATGTGTATAGGCTCAGAAGCAGGAAACTTATCTAAACCAAATGTAATAAAATCCGATGAATAAAAACAGGGAAGAAAATAGCATGAGCAGAAGAACTACTCCTATGAACCTCAACTAAGGATCGAATGAAAAGATGAGGAAAACTCATAGGAGCATCTGTCACAAGGGCATACAAGAATGCACAACGCTCAATAGGAATGGTATAAAGGTGAGAGATGGGCCAGATGGAATGACATGAAATCCGGAAGAACAAATAATGAATCTCAATCAAATCATGAGAGGTGATTCGAGGATCAGTATCCCACTGAATGGAAATACTAGTGATATAGGACATAATATCATCAAGAGGATGGGTCTCATCATAAGGATACACAGGCTGTTGCACCACAGGCAGCCCAAGAGCAGAAGCCACTACTGAAGGAGTAATGGTATACTCGTCTCCCCTTATCCAACTCCTCACAAATAGAATGTTGGAAAAAGTGGAGTGAATAGGGAGGTTCGAGTAGAACGCTTAAAAACAGTTTTTCAAGAAGAGAAAAATACAGATATGAATGCAATCAAGAATGCAACTCAACCAAAAATCCAAAGAACATTTCAACCTCTCAAAAACATCTTTCAACAAAGAAAAATGCCATGCAATGAGATCTCAAAACACACACACACACTAAACAAGTCTAATCAATTTTTATTTTAAAAACAAGTTAAGACAGTTTAGAGAGCATACATCAACGCATGTAAACCTCGTGATGGCCAAATCACATTGTACCTGCATATGTATCGAAAGTAGCAGAGAATATTGCGTATTATGTGTGAAAAACATCGCAAGATTGCATAAGTGTTTATATGTTATAACGATTTGAGATATGAGAAAATCTCTTTAACTCATACACAATCATGACTATTTGATGGGAATTATCACCTTCGAGGTACATCCTATAACTACCACATCTTCTAGAAAACACGCTTGCAATCATATTTTTAAAGCATTTTGTTCTTTTTGCTTTTATTTCTTTGCATATTTTTTTATATTAAGCAAACCATGCATGGGTATATAAAAGAGAGAAAAGAAATACCCAATTATGTTAAACTTTTTGACATTGCACTTTTGTTATGCAGAAGCATACAGATGTCATTTCATGATTGGCGAGTAACAGTGGTGAGATAGTTATTTATGCCTTTCTCTTAGGATTTTCTAGTTCTACTCGTCAAAAAGAGTGATACGGCTGTTAAGTATAAGAGATCACTTAACCTTACTCATCACAAACAAAGAGCCACAAAACTCACTTGCTTAGTTGTGCATAAGGATGCTCATCTAAGTTACATGAGATACAAAGTTTAGAAAACATTGTTTCAATGGCCATTTTAAGGTTCACAAGAACTAATGTACACAAACACACACTGTTTTTGTATTTTTTTTTTATTTTTTTCCTTTTTATTTATTTATTTTGAAAACAAAATAAAATAAAAACTAAACGACCAAACAAAGACAGACAAACAAACAATCATGAAAGGTGCAGATGTATGAAAGCATGATTCCAAAAGAAGATGAGAAATCAAGTAAAGAGAGTCCTACTTTAGATAGAAAGAATTAAAGCAGAGGACAAACAGAAAAGACAATTAAGTCTTAGGATCCTTTCTCACCCACACAGCACGAGTCTTTGGCCGTGAAGATGAAAGGCACGTGTCCTAGTATGTCTACTAAACAACATAGAAGAATTAAAATTCTCCTGAAATTGAGTTAAAAAGCTCAAGGCTTTTAATAACTCTCCAAACAAAGGTGTAGGTCATTGAGAGAAAACTTGTGACCGTTTGGACAATTGCTTATAAGGATATAACTTAAAGCAATTAGGATGAATGTATCCAGAAACACCACAATGGTGACAAACATGAGGTCTAACAAAGGATTTAGACCTAGTCAAAACAGTTTTGGATTTCATACCTTTATTACCTTTCTCAAATTGAGACACAATGACAGTCCTTGATCTAGAAGCCGTGGAAGAGGAAGGGCTGGAGGAGACAGCATATCCTAAGCCAGTCTTATCAGAACTAGGCTTTTGAGCACTCAAGACCTCATCAAGATTTGTACTAGAAATCCTCTCTATTTGAGTTCTAGCCTGACTAAGCTCTACCTCAAGATTCTTGACCTTCTCTTCTAATAAGGTGTTCTCCATAACAAGAGTCTCAACTAACCTTGTAATCTCATCTAGCTTGACCAACAAATCAGCTTTTTCAATTTTTACCCCATTAAGCTCTTTTCTACAAAGATGAGAAGTCTTTTCAGATTTTATGAATTCAGTGCATAGCTTATCATAGGCTTCCTGAAGGGTTATCTTCTTGGATACTTCATCATCAGAAGTATCCTCACTGTTACTAGCACTCTCCACAATCACCTTATCGATTGAAGCAGCAAAGGCCATAGTGTGACTACATTCATTCACATACTCATCAGAAGAGTCATTCTCAGTGTCACTCTAAGTAACAACCAACTCTTTATCTTTTGACTTCTTGGCCTTTTCTTTCATAAGGTAGTTTAGGCACTCTATCCTCATATGACCAAAACTCTTGCACTCATGACATTGGATGAGGGGCTTTTCATTTTTACCTTTTCTAGAGGATTTAGATTTCCTAGGAGGTTTGCCCTTATCCTTTTTTCTAAACTGAATAAGCTTGATAATTTCATCATTTATGAAGGATAGATCCTCATCCTCATCATCATCTTCATCTTCATCTTCAAGGTCCTCAATCTCTTCCTCTATACCCTTAAGAGCCAAATTTTTACTCTTTCCACCTTTTCCCATTGAGCCTAATCCCATCTCATAGGTTTGAAGGTTTCCTACAAGCTCAGTCAAAGGAATTTGATCAATGTCCTTTGCTTCTTCAATGACAGTAATTTTGGCATAGAATATCTCAGGTAAGGACCTAAAGATTTTTCTAACAATTTTGGATTCTGCTATATACTCTTCAAGGTTGAAGGCAAAATTCACAATATCCATGAGTTTTGCATAAAACTCATCAAAGGTCTCATCCTCTTCCATCCTTATTTCTTCAAAGCTACTAGTGAGTCTTTGAAGCTTCCCAGTCTTCACTGCCTTGGTACCTTCATAGGTGGTCTCAAGAATGGTCCATGCTTCCTGGGCAACTTTTGTGGATGATATCTTCCTGAATTCCTCATTGGTCACCCCACAAAACAAAGCATTCAAGGCTTTACTATTGAAATTTGCCGCTGTGATTGTTGCATCATCCCAATCCACTGGCGCTTTCTTTAGCTTAATCCAGCCAACTTCAACAACTTGCCATACCTGTCCACCTAGAGCCTGCAAAAACACTTTCATACGAACTTTCTAGTACGCATAATTAGTGCCATCAAATAAAGGAGGAGTCAAAAGAGATTGTCCACAATCCATGACAACGGGGGTCAAGGATCACACTCAAGAAATTAATCCAATCAGAGTGTACCCGCTCTGATACCACTTGTTGGGAAATATAGACCCCGGTTGATAGAATTAATAAGTTTTAAATCCAAGTTGTTAATTAGATTTATTATGAATAAACTTGTTAAAACAAACAAACATCAATATCATGTCACAAATATAAGTGTAGTAGAAAAGTAAATAAGACAAGATATGATGACCTAGGAAAACCAATGAAACCAACCAGTTTCACAGTAAAAAACCTAGGGGGAAACCTTCCCGAAAAGCAATTCACTATAGTAAAGAGAAGTTTCAGATCTAGTATAAAACCTTTGTCCCTAGACTCTACAATCCCTGCAGATGAACTTACAGCAGAAACCTTCCACTGCTTCAGAACCTCTGAACTCTTCAATATATGAAGGCCACCTTTTGATGCAGGGATCCTAGTATGTGACTCACTCCTTTGCACGAATCCCAGTACGTGACTCACTCACCAACTTGAGGAAGAAGAATGTTGGCTGCAAAGTTCTTTACTTCATCAACAATGAAGATCAAGAAGCACTTGGTTACAAAACCCTAAGGCACAAAGACGCATTAGCTTCTTTCAGAGAGAATAAGGCTTCAGTCACCTTTTTCATATGTTCTCCTTATATTCTCTTGTGTGACGGCCTCAAAAATAAGTCTTATATTTGTCTAGGGTTGTGAGAAAAGAAACCCTACACAAATACAAAAGTCTAGCCCAAAAATTAGATCTGAAAATTCTGATTTCCGTAACCTCGATAGATACCTCGATCGATCGAGCAACTGTCGAGTTTCATTAAACCTCGATAGATAGAGGTATCGAGTAGCTGTCGAGCAGCTGTCCGCAGGTGTCCACAGGTGTCCGCAGGTGTCCACAGGTGTCTAGCTATTTGTCTGCAGGTGTCCAGCTATTTGTCTAGCTTTAATGAACACCTTTTCTTTACTATTTTCTTGGTCCAATCTTCATGGCTTTAATACTAGACTTGAACAACATGTTCTTTGAAGTATTAAACACATCCTAAATCTACCCAAATATAAGTAAAGTGCATTTTGTTAAAGGATTCGCCAACTACATAAAATATGTCCTTAACAAATGAGTATATCATCCACATACAACAGTAAAATAATGTAAAAATTGTCAAAAAACTTAAAATAGCAACAGTGATCAGCTTCACATCTCTTGAACTCAATTCTATGCATAAAATTTTCAAACTTCTTGTACTACTGTCTAGGAGCTTGTTTTAGGCCATACAAGCTTTTTCTCAGTTTGTAGACTAGATTCTCTTGTCCTTAAATAATGATCTCTTCTGGCTGAATCATGTAAATGTCTTCTTCCAAGTCACCATGAAGGAATGCTGTCTTCACACCTAATTGCTCAAGATGTAAATTTTTTGCAACCACTATTCCCAATACCATTCTAATTGTTGACATCTTCACAAATGGAGAAAATATCTCAGTGTAATCAATGCCCCTCTTTTTCTAGAGCCCTTTAACAACTAATCTGGCCTTGTAACATTTGCTGCCATCATGCTCATTCTTTATTCTGTATACCCACTTGTTGTGCAAAGCCTTCTTTCCTGCTGGGAATTCAGTTAGTTCCCATGTTTGATTCCCCAACAAGGAATTCATCTCATCCTTCAATGCTAACTCCCACTTGCTTGAATTCTTATCTTGCAAGACTTCATCATAACACTCTGGCTAACTACTATCAGTCAACAGGAGGGAATTTAGAGCGGGTGAATAACGCTATGGAGGTCTAATGGTCTTGGAAGATCTGCGGACTTCAGCTACAGGTGTACTCTGATCTACCTATGAATCTACATTCTCCTTATCTTTTTCACCCACTTTCTGGACAGTACTTTTAGTCAATTCATCTAAGTTGACAAACACAAATTTATTTTGATCCATCTTTGTAACATCTGGCACTACAGCTGACCTGTCCTTATACATAACCTATTCATTAAATATTACATTTCTACTTCTGATAATTTTCCTGTTTTGTCATCCCAAAATCTATAGAGAAATTTCTCATCACCATAGCCAATGAAAAATCATATTTTAGACTTTGCATCAAGTTTATTACGAGCATCAGAATCAACATGAACATAAGAAACACAACCAAAAACTTTTAAATAAAAAAACTTTACCTCTTTACCGCTCCAAACCTCTTCAGGAAGTCTGAACTCTATAGGAATTGATAGTCCTCAGTTTATTAGGTAAGCTACAGTGCTAATAGCATTAGCCCAGAAAATTTTTGGTAGTCCAACATGCAACCTCATACTCCTAGCATGCTCATTGAGAGTTCTGTTCATGCGCTCAGCCACACTATTCTATTGTGGTGTCCTAGGAATGGTCTTCTCCATCCTAATTCCTTGTGCAGCACAATATTCACTGAACCCTTCATCTATGTACTCTCCTCCATTATCTGACCTCAAACATTTTACTTTCAAACTTGTTTTTGTCTCATTCATTGCCTTCCACTTCTTAAAAGTTTCAAATATGTTAGATTTATTTTTCAGAATATAAACCTATACCTTTCTGCTTGAGTCATCAATGAAAGTGATGTAGTACCTTGAACCTCCAAGGGATGCAACCAGAGAAGGCCCCCACAAATCAATGTGTAATAGCTTCAATTTTTCAGCCTTCAGTGTTCTACCAGTTTTCAAGAAGCTCACATTTTTCTGCTTTTCTGAGATGCAGCTTTCACACATGTCAAAATCAACAGACTTCAATTCTGGTAGTTTTCTTTTTGACAATAGCATCTTCATCCCTTTCTCACTCATATGACCAAGTTTGCGGTGCCATGGGGCTGTATCAGCGCTTGTTTTAACAGTTGCAATTGTGTCTCTTGGACTTGAGGTCATGTATAAAGTACCGGTCTTCTTTCCATGAGCCAATACTCTGGCTCCCTTTGTAGCCTTTCAAGTACCACCAACAAATAGTATTGCATGTAATTTATCATCAAGTTGTCCAACAGAAATCAGATTCCTCCTTAGGTTAGGAATATGTCGAACCTTCTCCAGTAACCAAACAGACCCATTGGGCAACAATATCCGGACGTCTCCCATACCCACAACATCCAAGACTAAACCATCAACCAAATACACCTTATCGAAATCACCTGCAACATAATTCTGTATGATTTCTTGGTGTGGAGTGGTATGAAATGAAGCTCCTGAGTCCAGAACCCAATCATCATGTGGACTGTCTACTGCAAGAAGTAATGCATCTTGTGCCTCTTCTATTACAACATTAGCAAAGTTATCTTCATTCTAAAGTGACCTGTTTTCCTATAGTTTCAGCATTGTACTTATTAGCCTGATCTAGATTTACTTCTGTTCCGGTTAGAATTTCTGGATTTTGATTTGCCCCAATTTGAATTTCTATCATTACCTCTGCCTCTTGTCTCAAGGTTTAGGACAGAACTAGATCCTGAGGTTTCACCTGCATCTCTTCTGCGAACCTCCTCAGCCAAAATTAAATCTCGTATGTCGTTGTACTTTAGCTTTTCTTTTCCTGTAGAATTACTTATTGCCATCCTCATTGCCTCCCAACTGATTGGCAAAGAAGTTAAAACGATTAGTGCTTGGATCTCATCATCAAAATCAATTTCTACAGACGACAATTGATTTGTGATAGTGTTAAATTCATTCAGATGTTGTGCTACTGATGCATTCTCTGCCATCTCCAGATTGAACAATTTCTTCATTAGATACACCTTGTTGTTTGCTGATGGCTTTTCATACATACCAGACAAAGCCTTCATCAGATCTACAGTGGGCTTCTCCTTCATAACATTGTGTGCAACAGACCTAAACAGCATTAACTTGATATCCCCCAGTGCCTGTTTGTCAAGAAAAGCCCATTCTTCATCCTTCATAGTCGCAAGTTTTTTCCCCAAAAAAGGCAGATGCAATTTCCTCCCATTGAGATAATCTTTAATCTGCATCCTCCAATATGCGAAGTTTGTGCCATCGAACTTTTCTATTCCAGAAGCCTTTCCTGCTTCCTCTACTATTGCTCCCACTCAAATCTAACCTTAGGTTCTGATACCAGTTGTAGGGAATTTTCACAAATTCCTAAATCTATGAGAAACAAAAAGATAGAGAAAATACACGCCAAAGAAAAATAATCACACGCACAAGACAATATTTACGTGGTTCGATAATTTGCCTACGTCCACGGAGTTGCAAGGATTTCACTATTATCAGGGGAAAATACAAAGTGTGGCTACAGTCTTTTTTCTCTCTCTCACACGACAACAACAAACCCTAATCACAACAAACCCTGTCGGTCCATGCCTCCGCTCCATGGACTAAGCCTCAGAGAATCTCCCATTAAAAACTACTCAACATTATTCGGGTCGGGTTGGGTCAACAACCGGATCAAACATAACTAGGCTCCGCAAAGCCCAACTGTTTAACTTAGATCTGAATAACAAACCTAAGTATCAATTTAATTAATTAATTAATTAGGTTAAACAATCTGAGTATACAGAGATCTAAATGAACTAACAGGTAGTCTTAGAGCAGATTAGCTCTTGATTAGGTAGGTGCTGTTTAGGAAGGTGCTGTTTCCATGAAGAGAAGTCCTTAGAGAGGCCAAAGGAGAAGGGGTGCATTGTCAATTCCAAATTCTCTTATTTTCTACCTTGCGTGAGACTAATATAAAGTCTTCTACTTAGTTGATTATAGTAGGCCGCGCATATCCAAGTTCATATTTTCACGCGAGAAAATCAAGGAATTGACTCTGTTTTAGCTTAAGGGTCCGTTTGGATAGAGCTTATTTTTGCTGAACTGAAAACTGAAACTGAAAATACTGTAGCAAAATAATTTTTTAATGTGTGAATAGTATTGCGGGACCTATTTTTTATAAAAAAAATTGCTAAAAAAGTACATGAACAGTGTATAAACAGTACGTGAACAGTGTCCAAACAGTGCCAAACAGTGATTTTTGTCTCCGCACAGTACCGCTACAGTGAAAAAAGTGCATGAACAGTGCCGGTTACTGTTCATGCACGTTGAAAAAAAAAAAAAAAAAAAAAAGAGAAAACGCAGAAACGGGAAACGGGAAACGTGGCTGCTGGATCCAAACAGGTATTAAATAATCAAAATGCTAGCCGTCCACTTATATGGTCTGTCTATAACAAAATCAAAATTGTTCGGTTTAACAGGGTTGATCACCGTCTTTATCCATCATAATTATTCTCAAAAGCAAAGTTATATTAGTCAAATAGAAGATCCATTGGCATTGAAATCAAAGGCCCTATGGAATACGTTAAGGAAATTTAGACTCCGGGTGATCGATCGATTTTGTAGTAGCATTAGTCAACTTGTTAAATTAATCAATTAGAAATTCAGATTAATTTTAAGGTTTATCATAACATAGTAAGATAAAAAAAAAAAAAAAAAAAAACAAAAAAAACAAAAAAAACAAAAAAACAAAAAAAAAAAAAAAAAAAAAAAAAAAAAAAAAAAAACAAAACAAAACAAAAAAGCAAAAAACAAAAAACAAAAAACAAAAAACATGGCATATAGTGATGCAGGGAAAATTGAAGGAAAAACCAGTATGGAAGTTTATTCATGACCAATAGAATTTACTATAATAAAATGGAAGCCCTCGAAACAAGAATATCACACATCCTAGACTCCTAGTATTATTATCTATAGTAAGACTTATCCATATGATCGCACGCAGATCTTATTTCAATTGGACTCTTCTACCTCCCAAATCTCTTTAGTGCCTGGATGTCTGATCAGTGCCTAACACAATAACAACATGATTTGCACAAGGATGTTTTCCTAAGTAATGCTATATGCACAAATTATTTTACAAATTTTTTTTACAAACAGTAAAAGTGATGGGTGGTTATTTGTAAGTAAAAATGTAATGTTAGTAGTAGGTCCGATTGAATATTAGCAAGAATTTTCCACATTAATATTTTGTAAAAATATTATAAAATAGTTTGTATACATAAAATTACTCTTTTTGCTTTTACAGCCTAAAGGAAAAATTTTGCTTAATGGGTCTTTATATGTAGGGATTGAGCTATGATTCGACTAGGGGGCAATGCGCCCCCCCCCCCCCCCCCCCACCTCAAAATAAAAAAAAATTATATACATGTATACTAATTTTAGCAATTTTGTTTTATAAAATTACATTTTGTTTTTCTTAAATAATACCATTGATTATTTTAAGCATAATGCTATACTCATAAACTTTGTTACAACATTTTTATAAACTGTTTTGATAGCAAATTCTTCATGGTTTGAATAATGGGCTCACGACTTACCATTCACGTCATTATTTTACTTATTAATAATCATTTATCATATCAGTAATTATAAAAAAAAGTTTATAGCTTTATCATTTTTCTCATTTTAATGACCATAAAAAAAATTTATAGATCTAAAATTTAGAACAAAATATGCAAACCCAAAAAAAAAAAAAAGTTCAATAACAAAAATTATCAACAGTAAAACTAAAAGCAACTGACCCACGTTCACATTGCCTTCTCTAATATCATATTTTTACGCGAGAAAGACGAAGAATTGACTCTAATTGTGGGATACGTTGAACAAAATAAAATTATGTCGGTTGTCAACTATTGTTTGTCGAATAACAAAATCATACTGGTCGGTTTGATGTTTAACATGCTTGACCACTTTCTTTATAAAGGTCATCATCTACTACGTCATATTAGTTTTCATCTTTGAGAAACATCTACATCTTATTACTGACATAAACTATACATGATATCTTTAATTATTACATAGTAAGAAATTTAATACATTTTGAATTAATGGGGACTCAATCATGGTAAAATTTTCTTATATCCAAGTAATAAAAAATTTTAACACCCTTAACATTTTGTTTTCCTATCATCTCGCGTGACACACGTCCCTGAAAAAGAAACAAAACAAAAGATCTATGCCGACATTTGTCAAAAGTAGACACATTTGTCAAAACCATATATAATTGCCCACTTTAATATATATCCCACCGCCCCCCAAGAAGAGATATGGGTACATTGACCTCATAGACCTCTAACGAACATAATTTTTTCTGTTGGATTCTCTCTTTCAGTTACTATCAATTAATTTCTCAAAAATAAACTATGGATAGTATGAACACAGAATTTCAAGTTTGAAAATCAAATAATTAAAATAGTTTCACAAATATATTTTTGTATTGATGAATGAGTGGGTATAATTATTTCTATTTATATTCTATTACAAAAAGAAAAAAAAAAAATTTATCTTCTGAATCAATCTCCTTGAAAAAGTTTTCAATTCAAGAATTGTGTTGATGTATAGTCATGAGTTGAACACAAGTTGTTCCCCACTTTGATTGAAAAGTGGATCGAGAGATTTTTGGACTAGATTTTGATGAATTTATCTCTAATTGTGCGTTTGTTAGAGACTTCTCATTCTTTGTGTACTCTTAAAGTTTATCATCTTAGAAGATTTGTGGTGGAAGTTCCTTAAGACTTTAGAGATTAAATCCGATAAAATTGCAATTGATTAGAGTTCTTGAACTTTCTAGAGGCTTCGAAATAGAACTCTAAGACTTGGAGGGATTATTTGGATGAATGTTTTGAATGTTCTTTGCATTCCCAGAGTTGTGGTGGAAGTTTTTTGAGGTTTTAGGGACTTGAGTAAATAGAGGTTTACTAATTTGAAGTCTTTTGTAGTTTTTGGAGGCCTTTTGAGCTTAATTCTATTGAATTTTGATTTAGAAGGATGATTTAAATGATTTCTCTTTGAATATTCTAATTTGAAGTTCTTGATATTCTTGATAGCTTTGGAGCATGCATGATTCCAACAAAGCTTTGAGACTATTGGATGCCATTTTTGAGAGACTAATGATAATCTTTATTTATAGGAGTTTTGAGGTTTAATGACACATGATCGACTGTGATTGGTAACATATGTTATAATTTAAATGGAGAGACTTTAAGTCTTCTTTTCCAAGGGCCAGATGACATAATTTGATTAGCCAAAATTTTTTAATTTAAAATAACACATGATGATATTTAATTAAGCTACTTGTGCAATTTTAAATTAAAATATCAACATCTATCGACATTTGTTGGCTTTTGGATATTTTTGTAATTTTTATTAGTGATATTTGAAATTTTCTATTGGTTTGAATAACAACAGTGATACCCACTAAGTAACACATGGTGCTTTGCAATTGGTTTACTCTATGATCTTAGTGGCTTAATAGGACAATTTGCAATTGGTTGAAAATTTTGCATTCTATAAATGTTCCCTTGGCGCTTGTCCACGTATACTTTCTTTTTGGGTGGCGTGTGAATGGGTCTCAAAATTTGAATTAGACACTTGAATCTTGAACTTTGTCAATGCTCTGTTGAAGATTTTTTTTTTTTTTTTTTCATTTTTAAGAAAAAGGTAAGACAATTTTATTAAAGTAAATCAGTTTGGAATACATCATCTAAATCACTAAGTAATTCTTCTACCTACACATCAATGTTTGCAGTTAAAACTGTTCTCGTCTAAACTTAATTATTCCCTTCTCGTCTCACAGTCAGAAACTGGCAATGCTATATATTACACCCCTAACTGTGAGTATCCTCAATTACATTCTCATATAGTGTCACTACAAAAAACTGGGCCTATAGTGGCATTTTTTTAATGGTATTTGTAAAAAACACCACTATAGGTACCCTGTAGTGGCATTTTCTATAAACGCTGCTATAGACATCTATAGTTGCGTTCAGGGAATCCTATAGTGGCATTTTAAAACAATAGGTCTATAGCAGCATTTTTAAAACACCACTATAGGTCTTGGCTTTACAATGGCCTATAGTGGCATTTGTCCTAGCCCTACACTTGTAAGAGTATGACCCATAGTGGTGTTTGACAACCGCCACTATAGGCACTTTTATTTTTAGTTTTTATTTTTTATTTATTTTTATTTATAAAAGCTAGAGGAGAAAAAATGACCTATAATGGTGTTTGTCAAATGCCACTATATAAGAGACTATAGTGGTTATTTGTCAAACGCCACTGTAGTCCCTCAAATATATATATATATATATATATATATATAAATTCTGTTGAGTTCTTTTTAAAGGAACTATAGTGGCATTTCATAAACGCCACTATAGGGCAAGAAAATAATTCCTAGAACATACAGAAAAAATGAAAATGAAAATGAAAATGAAAATGAAAAAATAATAGTGGCATATTCCTAGAATATTCAGTGGCATATTCTAGAATATTCCGTTAAAAAAAAAAAAAAACAATCCGAATGGATTTAGCGTTCAGCAAAACAATGGCATATTTTAGGAATATGCCATAGAATATGCCTAGAATATTCTATGGCATATTCCAGAATATTCGAATAATATATATATATATATATATATATTTAAATGTATATATTATTATATATTTATATTTAAATGAGAGATGCTATTTGTACAATATTTTCACAACAAATCATAAGTAGTTAGTTGTTATTGGTTCAAATTTGAACTTAACACTAAGATTACTTTTTTGTCCTAATAATAACAACTAGTAATAACCTACTATAGGTCTAGCAAAACAAATTAAAAAAAACCATTAAAAAAATTTCAAAACTAAACAAAATAATTTCAAAATAATGGACCTATAGCAGCGTTTGCAAACGCCACTATAGGTTAAAAAAATCAACCCCTTCCCATACTTTCCCACTTACTCCCACTATTTTAATTCAAAATTCAAAATACCGAATCCCACCTACCCCCACTCACCTTATCAATCCCTTGTTTCCATGGTTGGCTTCTTCAGACTTTTTTTTTTTTTTTTTTCCTTTCTTTCTTTTTCTCCCTTATCTCCACACCTCCATCTTTCTTCTTCTTCTTCTTCTTCTTCTTCTTCTTCTTTTTTCACTCTTCTTTCACTACACACCTGGATTTATTCTTTCCTCTTCCTCTCCATTTTGATTTTATTTGTGGTGGTGTTAATGTTAGTGGGTTTTGGATTTGAAGATGGTGTTGCAACTAGTTAATTTTGTTCAAATTTATAAATGATGCTACTGTTATGGGATTTGTGATTGAAGAAAGAATGCTATTATGTTTGATGCCATTGGTTGTATTGTTGCAAGTAAGTATTTTTTTTTTTTAAATTAATGATTGTTTTGGTTTATTTCTTTTTTTATAATAGTTTTGGTCTATTCCTTGTTTGCTGTCAACTTTGATTCATGGGTCTCTAAGATTTTTCATTAAAGTTTTGTAAATTCTTTGGCTTTTTATTATTGATAGGTATAGAGATCTCAAGTGTGATAATATCTTTGTTAATAGAACCAAGAAAGTAGTGAAAAATTCAAAATTTATTTGATGATTTCTTTTTGTAGGATGATCTATGACGGCTGAATGTGTTGGGGTGGAGCTGCTATTTTTTTTTAAAAAAATTGGATGTAAGCGTATTGTGATTGATTTTGAATTTTTTTTAGGTGGGTTTGTGTTTCATTTTGAATTTGCTGGGCTAGTAGTGTTTGTATTTTGTTTTATTGTTTTGTATCATTTAATTTAATTAAAATTGTAGTGGCGTTTAGAAATGCCACTATAGGGCAGACCTATAGTGGCGTTTTTGTAAAACGCCACTATAGGTCTGCCCTATAGTTAATGAGTGGTGCACTTAAAAGGATGGAAGTCCGCATGACCTTCAAATTTGATTCTCACATAGCAAGGCCAAGAACCCCGATTGCCCCCTTTTTATGCATAAACGTCCTTGCGTTTCATTTTATTTCATAGTCTTTTCCATGGTTTGACTTATTCCTCTCTTCTTCTTCTTTGTTCGGTTTTTGTTTTTGTTTTTGAAGCAACTAGTCATTGATTGAATTGTGGTGTTCATCCTAGGAACGATGCTCTCACTAGCATCCATCGGCACACATCCTTGAAACAAAGCCGCATTGGCACTTGTCTTTGCAATGAAACTATACTAGCATCCATCTTTGCAATGAAACTATACTGGCATCCATCTTTGCAATGAAGCCATATTGACATCCATCTTTGCAATGAAACTATACTGGCATCCATCTTTGCAATGAAGCCATATTGACATCCATCTTTGCAAATGTTTTTGCAATAAAGCTGTATTGGCATTCATTTTCGCAATGAATTCATATTGGCTGTTTGTTTTGTTTAGACCCCTTAAAATCAGACTTTTTAACCTAATTAATTAACCCAGCAATTACTTAGATTGATTATTTAGATCTAGGTTAAACACATGCAATCATATCATTAAGTGAAGAAAATTAAAGTAAAAAAATAATATGATGACTTTGGAAAACTAATGAAACCAACGGTTAGAAGGTAAAAAACCTAGGGAGCATTTAACCTAGCTATCCTCAAGGTAAATAAATTCACTATGATAGAATGAAAGTTTACAATAAATTTTCTCCCTAAATCTAAAGCTACCTTTCGTAAAATTTACTCACACAACCATATGTAGCTTCGACTTCACGGACTCTTCTATCTAAATTTGTTGAACACAAACACCCACATTTGTGACTTTGAGATCCCACTCAAAGGTTTTAGATTACCATCAGTAGTAGATCTTTATGTAGCAACATGTTTCCACCAGTTTTTGATTGTAGATCTCGTTTTGGTAGATGCTTGTTGAGTTAGAAGGTTATAGAAACCTTACAAATCTCATAGCAGAAACTCACAAGACTTCCAAGGGCTTCTAAAATGTAATTAGGGTTTTCCTTTTATGCCTAGTAGTATTCAATTCAACCCTAAACGTTTTCATGTGCTTTGGGCCTGATTTAAAATTTGTTGAATATGAATTTCAATTGGTTGAACCTTTCTTTCGATTGGTCGAGCTTCACAGAATCTGAACTCTTCTTTCTTCAGCTTGATAGTTCTTGAATCTTGACTTTAACATTCTTGAGCAATGTCTAACACTTAATATAGACATGTTTTTGTTCTCAGTTTGCCAACATATATTTAGAACCTAAATATTTATTCCTAAATATTTTAAACCTAACACTGGCATCTATCTTTGGAATGAAACTATATTGGTACGCAGTTTAAAAGATTGAATCATCGCCTCTTTCAAGGCATACTTCTAATTCTTCCACTTATCGCCCAACCTCTTTAATGTATGACACTTGATTATCCTTCTTGCAATGTTATCTTGAGGCTTCCTCGTAATATTGCCTATAAATTAATTAAACATATCATCTTCATGTTCAAAAGGCTAAAAAAAAAACGTAAAAAGACAGCTTAATCTTTTTTTTAGGCAAATTCTGTGTGTGTGTGTGTGTGTGTAAGATACACTTGTGTTACATATACTTGTAAAATTCTTTTATACCAAAAAAAAAAAAAAAAAAATGCAGTCAACATTTTTTCATGATAAATACAAGGACTAAAAACTTAAGTAATCATATTCATAAATACCTATAGTTTGAACTTTTACTTCCATATATTCCTTCTATGAAATGATCATATACTTGAGGGGTGAACCTCTAAAAGGGCACTTGATTGTTCACATGATGGATCTAATTTAGTCATGATGTGTCCTTTGATTGATTAGGTGTTGATGAATCATGTGATGTGCCTTGTGGTTAGGACTGTTTTTCAACCTCAACTAAATGATAACATTTTATAGATAATATTAATTATCTATAAAAATTAATTTTAACATAGGTAATTACTCACAAAAGTTTACACAAAAAATTAATATTTCAAAAAGCATGAATACTATGAAAAACTCTACGAGTGAATGACAACGTTTTAAAATTTGAAGGAATAACTTAATACAATTGAATATCTTTACTCTGAAAGCTAAAAATCACTTAATTTATTATAATTGTTATATATTTTCAATTTGGTTATTATGGTGTATTGGATCTTTAATTCACTATGTTCTTTTTCTAAAAATTATGCATTATTTCATGTCTTTACTAAAGGTTGTATAGGTGACATGACCAACAAAAGTTCCCATGGCAGAACTGTGATAATATTCATGGAAGGAGAAAAAAAAAAAAAAAACGCACTTGCTCCCAACTTAATTGTTGATAGTAAATTAGTGTGAAGATAATGGTTATAGTCCAAGAATAGTTGTTAGGTGTGCCAAATAGTTGTATTAGGCTTCCAAAACTGTTCATTGTATTTTTCGGTGTCCCACAAAACTAACATTTTAGTTTTTTTTGACAAAAAATTTTATTAGTAATTTATCATAGTATTTCTAAAGTAAGCAATATATTCTCTCAAGACTCATATGCACGTATGCAAAACTAAAGATAAAAGAAGATGTAATTGACCCATTTATGACTTGATTCAAAACACACCTAATTGCCACCCTTATCGGTTACTAATTTCTAGATGTACAACCCTTTTAAATAAGTGTTTGACACCCTAGAAAGATTATTCATGCAAGCCTTCAAGCTACATGATCACCTTTATTATGTCATCAAATGTGGGTTAAATGTGGGATCATAGTACTAATACAAATAACTGAAACTATAATCATTTAAAGAGAGAAGACATGCTTATTGTTTGCCCCAATCTCTAGGGATTGGGTACCACATGACATCATGGTGTTGGATGACCTCAGGCTTAGTGTCAAACAGACTCCCATATGGCCGATACCAATGTAAAAACCAAGAATGGAGCATGGAATATGCTATTTCTACTCACACAGCAAATAAATGTGACTTATCACTTCAAATTCTAATTTAGCTCCAACAGCTTGTAAGATAGACCTTTACATAAAACTTGACAGCTAAAATTAATGCACCTGGGTATACTTTCTCCTTTCACCACACTGTATATAAGTCTTCATGTTAGAAATAATAAATGAATGTATTGTATTTCTTAGAGAATAAAGTATACATGAGTGTCTTTATATATAGGAGGTAGAATGTGTTGTACAAGTATGTGTGCTATATAAGCAAACAAGGTGGGCCTAAAGCCCACAACCCTATTACACGTTAATAGCTCCCTTTAAACTCAAGGTGGGTATGAGATCAACTTGAGGTTGTCAACCAAAGCACAAAACCGTCCCTTAGGATGTGACTTGGTGAAGATATTAGCAAGTTGATCTTTAGAGGAGACTGAGAATAGCTTGAGAACACCATGGACAAGATGAGAACGGATAAAATGACAATTGATCTCAATGTAATTAGTTTGTTCATAGAAGACATCATTGTGAGCAATATAAATGGCACTTTGGTTGTCACAATAAAGAGGAGTAGCAAATGATGTGGATACACCTAAGTCATTAAGAAGCCATTGTAGCCAAAGGAGCTTAGATGTGGTATTAGCAAGGGCATGATATTCTGCTTCAATACTGGAGCGGGCCATAAGGTTTTGTTTCTTATGTCGCTAAGAAATTAGAGAAGAACCAAGAAGAAAGCAATAACCTGTGGTGGACCTACGATCAGTGGAATCTCCTGCCCAATCAACATCAAAGAATGCATGGAGAACAAGGGGAGATTGAGCAGAGTAGAAAAGGCCATAGAAGAGAGCATCCTTCAGGTATCGAAGAATGCGCAATAGCAGTATAGTGAGTCTATCGTGGAGTAGACAGATACTGGTTCACCTAGTGAACAGTATAAGAAATGTTTGGATGAGTGACAGTAAGATAAACTAGGTTGCCAACCAATCATCTGTAAAGAGAGGGATTAGAAAATGGTTTCCCCCCCCCCTCCCGAGGGAGTTAAATGCATATTAAGTTCAACTGGAGTGTCAACAGTCTTGCTACCAGTGAGTTTAGCTCAAGACAAAAGTTCAAAAGCATACTTGGCCTGAGTAATATAAAGACCATCTGTGGAATGAGTGATTTTAAAACCTAAGAAGTAGTTAAGATATCCAAGATCTTTCTTCTCAAACTGCTGACTGAGAAATCCTTGAGTTCTTAGTTCTTTAATGCCATTAAGGTTATCACTAGTTATAGTTATATCATCCACATATAGGAGAAGCAAAATAGTGCATTTGTCAATGTGACAAAGAAATAAGGCAGAACTATAATGATTGGTAATGTAACCCAAGCGAGAGATGGTAGAGCTGAACTTGGTAAACCAAGCTCGTGGAGCTTGTTTAAGGCCATAAAGTGCGCATCAAAAGTGAGAAACCTTGTTCAGTTCAATAAAGAGACCAGGAGAACAAAGCATATAAACTTCTTCACTTAAATTCCCATTAAGGAAGGCATTTTTGACATCCATTAGAAAAAATCTCATTTATTGGCAACAGCAACAACTAAGAGGGCATGAACAAATGAAATTCGCGCAACCAGAGCAAGATTCTCTTCATAATCAATCTCATACTCCTGTGTAAAACCCTTTGCAACAAGATGAGCTTTGTATCACTCAATGGACCCATCAAAGCGAGTTTGATCTTGTAGATCCATTTACAACCAACCACAGATTTCCCAGAGGAGAGAGACATCAAATCCCAAATATGGTTTTTAAATAATGTATTAAGTTTTTCTTTCTTTGCAATCTGCCATAAAGGGTCAGTGGAGGCCTCACGATAGGTGTGAGGCTCGTGCAGTGTAGTAAGGGCAGTGTAACAATGATAGTTAAGTAAATGTGCAGGAATGATCTTACTCAATTTGAGTGACGAGGTGGGATGTCTTGTGCAAGATCTGTTCATTAGATTTGGTGTTGATGTTGTCTTTTGGGAACATCGCTCCTTTTTCTTGGGTGGCTCATCTTCCACCTGTTCATTAGAGTGTGATCTAGAAGAGACATCAAAAACATCTGGTGGTTGGACAGAGAAGTCTATAGGAGGATCAGGAGCAACATTAAAAGAAATATGTGGCTCATCTGGAAAAAGATCTAAGATAGAGGAGATAGACAGGGAGACACGGAAGTGAGAGAGCTCGACAAAGGAGCGATGTTCCCAAAAGACAACATTATGGGAGATATGAAGACGATGGGAGACAGGATCATAACGCTGATACTCCTTTCGAGTTTCGCCATAGCCAAGAAAACAACAAAGTCTAGATCGATGCTCAAGTTTGTTATGCTCATGTGGTTGAAGAAGAACGAAACAGGCAGAACTAAATGAGTGAAGATGGTGATAGCCTGGAGGTGACCCAAAGAGGCGCTAATATGGAGTTTGATTTTTGTACATTTTTAGACCCCTTAAACACAAATATATTAACTTAGTTATTTAGCCAAGTGATTAACTTAGGTAAATTATTCAAATCTAAGTTAACATAAATAAATCATATCATTAAAATAATGCGGAAAATAAAGAACTGGAGACAGCTGATTGATTGCGTTAATAGCAAGTCTCAAGATTATGGCCAAGACGTTTGCAAAAATTACAAAATCGTTTGTTGGATTGTCAGCGACGATTGTTGCAATAAAAAGAAGACATGTCCTTATTCTTCATTTAGAAGCAAACCATGCAAAAATAGACCTGCAAAAATAAAATCTACGCGAAAAACTAGGTAAGGAGCACTTGAATTGCAAAAAGTCAATTTTAAAAAAGTCAACGGTCAAAGTTAATAGTCAACGAAGTCAACAGTGATGACGTCAACAAGATGACGCAAGTAGTTGACTGATGCTGATGAAAGCAGCTGACTAGATGCTGACGTGGCAATGATGATGTGGTAGTGATGGCGCCACTAGGGCTGGCGTGGTGTAGATGACGTAATCAATGATGTCAGCAGATGGTTTTCTGGCGCATGGAGGCGTGTGCCAGTGCGTGGAGAAGAGAGGTAGCGCGTGATCGTACTGCCGAGACTTTTAGTGGCGCATGGAGGTGCATGAGAGGTCCGATGAAGATGATTTTTCACAGGTGAGCAGATCAGAGAGAGTACTTTCTGATAGTGCAAGCAATGGTCTGATTGAACCGGTGGCGGCGGCAAGGCAATGGTCTTTGATGTACTATTGTCGTGGTAAAGGCAGTGGTGTTGCTGACAATGACAACTACAGTGGATGACACGCAAGAAGACAAGGCTACTTAAGAGCGACACACCAAATGATTAGAGCAGTGGCTCTAATACGATGTTAGAAATACTGAATGAATGTATTGTATATCTTAGAGAATAGAGTATACATGAGTGCTTTTATATATAGAAGGCAAAGTGTGTAGTATAAGTATGTGTGCTATACAAGCAAATAAGGTGGGCCTAAAGCCTACAGTCCTATTACATGTTAACGATCTTTAATCAAAATGAGAGTATGGACAGATTTAATACTGGTTTACAATTAAAGCTGTTGAAATCGTTGCTTTATTTAGAAGTATGAATTGCTGTTGAAATCGTTGCTTTATTTAGAAGTATGAGGCAGTCATGCAAGGACATTTTGTATGCAGTGGTAAAGATGGTGGCTGAGCCTGAGATTTGTTCTTTTTCAGTTCTAATTTACTGCTGGATGTGTATTATTGTGTTTCAACTTTTGCTAGACATATAATAACCTATCTCATTCTACCATGAAGAAGTTTGGTGCCACAACAAAAGGCACAACTTATGCCACAACTCGCCCATGTGGCGAGTTGTGGTTGGTGGGGGTTAAGTTGTGGCACTAGAATTGCTCTTCTACAATTGGACTCTTACTATTTTATTTCCCTCTCAAACTTGGACATGTATCACCTTAATTATTGCTTTTACTGCTAGACACAAATTAAGGTTCACTTATCACATCTACTTCACTTATCGAATTTTGGGTCTAGCCGTTAGGCCAATGTTGACATTAGTAGTTCGGGTGTTAACTAAAATTTGAAAAAAAAGAAAAAATAAAAAAGAAAAAAAAGATCTCACTGTGTTGGAGAGGATTTGGTCTCACTATAGTTGAAATCCATGGCAACATTTCAACAAGAAGGACAATGGAGTCTGAACAATGGAATTTGTCCACTGCCATGTGGTTATTTTATTATATATTTTTCGGAGCAATTTTAAGAAAATTAACAAAATTATCTTATCATTACATTTTTATAAGGGTATATAGAAATGGTTTTAATTAAAACAAAAAAACCATGTCTAAACTCTCATTTACTATTACAAAAATTGGTTATTCACTGTTTAAATTTATTTTTAAAAGGTCAATTTAAAAGAACAATTATGAGAAAAAGAAAAAAAAAAAGGAGATATCAAAATTAATCTATGTACCTCATATTCTTAGGGGTTTTTTTCCTTTCTTTTACTATTCTTAGGATTTTGGACTATATGTTCCTCAAGTTACGAAAATAATATGGTATGGTACAAATTAATATTAAAGCAGAAAAAATTGGTAACATACTCAAATTAGAATGAAGAAGAGAAAGTAGATAATAAGTGTTTAGGATAATAGCTTAAATTTATTTTTGAATATCCTGTAGCTCAACAAGTCAAAAAGAACACAGGTTCACAGCTGTAAACTTTTTTATTTCTTTCTGACTATATCTTGGCCGGTCATAAAGCCTTCTTATGTCATTGTAAAGAATGCATCCCTTTTCTAAATCTTTTTTAATGAGATGAATGTTGTGCGGTTAGCAATATAATTTCAAAGAATAATGCTATAGTCACAAATTATTTTATAATATTTTTACAAACTATTGATATGACAAATTCTTATTAATTCTAATATGAGTCCACCACTAACATCACATTTATGTTTGCCAATAATTTTTTGAAAATTATTAAAACCACAATAACAGTTTGTAAAAATATTGTAAATTAGTTTGTATCTATAGCATTACTCAATTTTGAATAAGAACGTATTGTTAGGAATCCGATGGTTTCTAATGGGGATTGATGGGAATAATAGGGGAATTGATGGAAATTATAAGAAAATTGACTTAATTCGAGGTAGTCACTCTTCATAGAGAAAGAAAGAGATTAAGAGAGGGAGAGATGCACTAATGCATTAAGAAATTGATTTATTCTTCAATTGGTATCTAATATTGAATTACAATCATGGATTTATAGGAGACTAGCTTTAATCTTATTGGCCCACATGGCCTTATCCTATTGGTTCTATTATTCCCCACGTGTATTAATAATTCCAACATATGCTAAATGTGATTAACATGCTTAGAATTGTAACTAATTAACTAAATCTCAATACAACAATTATTATCTATATACTTATAGCATTCCTAACATTTCTTTCCCCTTAGTGACATTTTGATCACCATATTCATGCATTTCTCTTTGACAAGCGGTCTCGTGTAAATGAAGGTTTCTTCTTCGTAGATCTTCAAACTTTGTTCAAATTCTTCAAACTTTGTTCAAATTCTTGAGCCTTCAATGACTCTTCAATCTTTAAGGTTTCATTGGTTCTTTGAACCTTGGAATGTTCTTTTATCATCAAGATCTCATTTGATTCTAGAACCATTAAAATTGTTGGCGCTTGCATCTTGGATTCTTAGAACACAGAAATTTGGATTTCCAATTCTTGAATCATAAACTCTTGAATAGAAGCCTCCATTAGTGCATCAATAATTGGTTCTTGGAAGATTATCATCACCTTCTTTGTTGGTTCTTTGGACTGAACTTCAAGGGTAGCGTGTACATGTATGTATCCACTTTGACATGAAAATCAACATCGTGGCTTGCAACAACAACAGTATATTCTTGGAACTTGATTTGTTCTTCGAATTTCATTGAATCAAGAGATTGTAACTCCCCTTCCATCATGTTCTCGAGACCTTCTTGCAATCTTGAGAGCTCTTCATTCATGGCCTTACTAAACTCAGCCAAGGTCTTGACCTTCTCTAGAACAGCATTGTGAGATTTATACAAAGTCTTGGCATCCTCTCAAACTTTGTTCACCATTTTCCGTAATTCTTTCCCAAGTTCTCTTCTGTCACATTTGTCCATATCAAGATCGATAGCTCTGATACCAATTGTTAAGAGCTCGATGGTTCCTAATGGGGATTGATGGTAATTATAGGGGAATTGATGAGAATTGTAGGGAAATTGACTTAATTCAAGGTAGTCACCCTCCATAGAGAGAGAGAGAGAGAGAGAGAGAGAGAGAGAGAGAGAGAGAGGGAGAGAGAGAGATGCACTAATGCACTAAGAAAAATTGGTTTATTCTTCAATTTATTTCCTTGATTTAATGTATATTTTATGTTTTTCTAGTAAAATTAGAGCCCTATTATGGTAGGGTATTAATTAGGATATGTTTTAGAATATATTTTCTTGTCAGTTAAATTTTACAAGAGTCTTTAAATTGGCCTCCAAACCTGTAAATAAAAGTTGTATTCACTTTAATAAAATTTTTGTCACTATTTTTAGGTGTATTCTAATAACTCTCTTTGTGGATTTAAGAAGACCTTGTAGAAAATGTTATTGGTTCTTAAAGCAATTGTGATTTGGTTTTTGTGACTTTCTGTTTGCATCGACTAGTTCTTTGTTATTATTTGTTCAAGGAAAAAAAAAATAAAGCAATCCAGTACACTTTTTTCCCTCTAAAAGTTGTGGTAAGTTTGTTCTGATATAATTTTCGGAAAATGTTATTTCAGATGTATTTTTGAAAAATAATAATGTAAATTGATTTGTAAAAACAATATAAACAAAATTGGTCTAATCTAAATCATGACATGGAAAACAATTGCAAGAAAAAAATGGTTAATAAATAAGCAATATATTAGTGATTAATTAACTTTTAATCAGAAAAAACAAATGTGTATATATATATATATTTTTTTTTTTTCTTTTCTTTTCTTTTCAAAAGAAGAAAATACATATATGATGTCTCAATTTATGCGTGTCATCCTTGCGCAGAGGCAATGCTAATCTTTAATATGGTGTCAATCTTAATATTAATGTGACATGAGATACAAGACCCTCTCCACCCTCTCATTCCTCCCAATTTCAGGAGAATAAAAATTTGAGGTTTTAAGGGAATAGAGAATGAGTGTTCTTTCCAACCCATTCCATTTTCTCCCACTTAAGCTCCCAAACAAAGGAATGAACTTTCCATTCCCTCCATTAAAACTCTCAAACAAAGGAAGGGATGAATATTTTAAAATTATTCTTTTCATTCCTTTCCATTCCATTCCGTTCCCTCCTCCCAAACGAGGCCTAAAACTTTTTTGCCAAAAAATGTTCTCCCGGATGCAAACTTTGACTGGAGCCTATAGTAATCTCCTGCAGTAATTTGGGATTTTCCTTGTTTGTTTATTGAACTTCAAAGGCCCCATCTTCTCAAAATAATAATAATAATAATAATAATAATAATAATAATAATAATAATAATAATAATAATAATAATAATAATAATAAATCAAAGACATCAAAATGAACTCTATTAACCGTGTTAATTAATTAATTGAGCAAATATTTTACTCACATCAATGCGTCATAGACATAGTATTTTCTACAAGAACTGTTATAATTTTTTTTTTTTTAAAGAAAAAAGAAAAAGAAAGATGATAACTATATGACAAAAAAATTGCACATTTGTAGCTTAATTAGTTGAAACTTGTAAGGTGAAAATAGCAGAATTAGTATTTATTAGGAATGGTTACATGGAAATATGGAATTGACAATCCTCTACTCAACCTTTGCCCGCCAAACATATTTGCAGGAAAACAAAAGATAAATATCATCTCTATATAATCCGCCCTAACAGAAGTGGACAAGCAATCCACTGAAAGAAATTTTGAGTTTTTATTACACACAGTTGCATGCCCTAATTACATTTCATTCAAACGAAAATGGTGGATTTTTTGGTAAAGGCAATGTTGTACCTTCATTTGTTAACATAGATAGCACATCTGACATGGTGGGCCGATCATTGGTACTATTCTGTATACATAGAAGACCAATATGGATCCATCTCAACAATTTATATTTGACACATGGATTACTTATTGTTGGATCAATAAGTTGTAGCCCTTAACCTTCTTGCCATAAATCCCATGCCTATAAAAAAGGTTACAATCATTTACGATATTAGAAGCATAAATAACTATGAAAATAAATAAAATCCAATGCTTAAATTTAATTGACATACATATCTTGTTAGATTGAGCGTGCAATCAACATTGTAGATACTATTGTTTTTTCTACCACTCACGATTTCAAGCATTAAGATTCCAAAGCTATAAACATCGGTCTTTATAGATAACACACCTTCTATAACATACTCCGGAGACATATAACCACTACATCAAGAGACAATAGATATTTTCATTTCATAAATTATTTAATTGAGCATATGTAAAATTAGTATTTTAATAAGAACTTCAATTATCACAAGAATAGGAATGTATTGTTAACTTACTATGTTCCAACAATTCTATTAGTGTTTGCTTCCAATCCATCCAGTTTGAATATTTTTGCCATGCCAAAATCAGATATCTTGGGATTCATGTTCTTGTCAAGGAGTATGTTACTAGCTTTTAAGTCTCTATGAATTATTTTTGTTCTTGAGTATTTATGGAGGTAGAGCAATCCATGAGCAATTCCTTCAATTATGTTGAAACGTTTTTTCCAATCTAGTAACTTGCTCTTGTTTGAATCTATTCAATATAAACAATTTATGTGACCAATTATCTGGGAAAAGTGATTTAAATAAATACTTTTTTTTTTGGTAAATAAGCAAAGGAAGTCTTACATAAGTGTCAATGTTTCACTAACCAAATAGAAAGTAATCTAAGCTTTTGTTGGGCATATTTTCATAGATTAGCATCCTCTCTTCTCCATGAATGCAACAACCAATAAGTTTGACAAGATTTATATGATGGAGTTTAAGCATGACAATCAACTCATTCTTGAACTCAAGTAGTCCTTGTCCAGAATTTCTCCCTAATCGCTTCACTGCTATTTTTTTTCCCCTTGCCAACTTTCCCTGATGTGATGATTAAAAAGGTTTAATTTAGCTTAGGTATAAATTAATTAAAACTAATTTTTATAGAAAATTATATAGAAGTTACATTTAAACAGGTCCAAAACCCCCTTCTCCAAGTTTGTTTTCTAATGAAAAGTTGTTTGTTGCAGCCATGATACATGTGTAGTTGATTACACTGAAATCAGCCACCTTCTCCCCATCATTTGTAATTTCATTGATGTTGATAGATGTATCCAATTTTACTAAATCAAGCAATCCATTTTCTCGGTTTGTTTCATTACTCCCTGTTTAAATTTCCATAGAACATCATAATTTGCTTATATCATATTAAATGATCAAGAAATAGGTAAATTCAATATATATATATATATAGACGTACACACTATCTACCTTGAAGTACAACTTTTCTCCGTTTGAGTAGATAACATAATATGCAGCAAAAAATCACAAGTTGAACCATGGCTGTGAAAATTACAATCCATACCCACGTCTTCGATCCTCCATCTGGCCAATATTAGCTGTGTTAATAATCATCATATATATAAGAAAATACTTGCTGCTTTTGATCCAAGTATTATATTTCATATCAACTATCTACCAAAAAAAAAAAAAAAAGAAAGGAAATGAAATTTTCATGTTTTTATTTTTGTTGAACAAGAAGAAGAAGAAAATAAGAGAAAATAAACATGTATGAAGCCCCAAATCTAACCTATTTGAGAAATTTTTTTTTTTGAAAACTCAGAAAAAGAGAAAATAAGACCATATTTCATTAGATCCTTACTCTAGTCATTTTACTAATGGTTTCTTCTTTAGAGCTGTTGCCTGGATGCATTTATGTTGCATCTTAAGGATCTTATGAGATATGAGTCTTACTTCTTATTCAAGATTTCTATAATTTGTATAATCACAAGGTACAAGACACATTAAACTAGAACAAGATCCATATTTAATTAGATCCTTAGCCACGACTAATTTGAGTATCATCCTTAAATAACAAACTTTTTTCCTATGAAACCTTAACTAAGATGCAACAAAAATGAATCTAGGGCATTAATTTCAAATAACAAATCTTTAGCGTTAGTATATGGAGAGAGAGAGAGAGAGAGAGAGAGAGAGAGAGAGAGTATTTCTTAAGGAAGTTTGAATTTGGAGAAAGCTCGCTCTGAATATGTTTGTGAACTCAGTAAATGATTGAATATATATCTAAATGGAATCAACGACCAAGAGGCGTGTAGAGGTTCTCTTGGGCCTTTTCTTTAAAAAAAAAAAAAAAAAAAAGTTGCAAGAGAATTAAGTATCTAACAGCACATACTTTTAGTGTATAATTAAGTATACACTCTTAAAAGTTGCATTATACATAATTCATAATTATTCTCAAAAGCAAAGTTATATTAGTAAAATAGAAGATCCATCGGCATTGAAATCAAAGTTATACATAATTCCACTCTTGATAGGTAATTTTACTTATATAAACCGCAAAGTGAACCTTTTTTTTTTTTCCTTGAATTAAACTAGGAGACTTGAGGAATTGAGCATATCACCTGATTTGGGATTACCCAAATTTACGTCGGCATGAGAAATTGAGAAGTCCACGAGCATAAGAAAAAGAGAAAGAAAACAGATTTGAGAACGTGTGTGTTGTTGGTAACCATGATTGACAAGTGACAACTGAATTTTCACTACTTAGCTACTTATACAGTATATAGTGACGTAGAAATAGGCGTGCGAATATGCGATGCGCAGCTAGCGTATATACTGGTTATATTCTGACCAGGAAAACAATAAAGCTGCTGCTAAGGTCAAACTCGTTAGGCAGTTCAATGAAAGAAGACTGGTTTTATTGTGACCTAACGTTTCATTGGTTAATGAAAAATAACATATATAGACTATCACTGATAGGTGGTTCATCAATTATTTTACTAGAAATGTTTTCTCCGAAACTTCATTTCAAATTGCCTCTTTTATCTCTCTCTCCATGAACAAAATCTTTTTATCTCTCTCTTGCTGAACAAAAATAATCTGTATCATTGAGATTTAAAAAGTTTAACCGTGATATGATTTTTTTTTTTTCTTATTTCTTTATTTTAGCTGAGGTAGTTATAAATAATAGTATTTTATTCTTACGAATGTGATTGAATATAAAAATCTATATTATAGCATTATATAAATAATTTTTATTTGTTACACCATTAGATATTTGGGCAAATTTCAGATAACTACTCTAAGGTTTAAGGTAATACCAAACACATCCAAGACAATTAAAAAACAATCATTTTAGTCCTTAAACATAACACCGTTATTATGCCGATTGTTCACTTCACCTAAAACAAAAGCTACACAGCTTTTTTTCCAATTTCAAGAATGAATGTTTAGAAAGGTACCCCACACTCATTTGTTCCCGCCAGCCTAAATGCATTTTGCAAATTCTTTTTAGTGTTTATCCTTTCATTTCCACAAATATCAAGTTCTTTACATACCAAAATCTATAACTTAGAGAGAAAAAAAAAATCCAAGATTACATGCCAGAAGAGTTGAAATTACCAAGCAAAAGAGCCAAGTTGCTAAAAAGAAGAACCTACAAAAGAAACTAGAACAAAAACTAAATCAAATATTTTTCAAGTAATTAATACTTCTTCCATTACAAGAAGTTTAACTATATTTTGATATCAAGAATTAATTTGTACCTTTCTTCAGATTAAAACTTGAATAGAAGCTCTTTTTCTCTTTGCTCAATCCGAAATTTTTTTTGAGTGAGAGTTGAAATTCTAACTCTGATGAAGTCTAAAAGAGCCATTGAACCAACTGACTTGGATTATTTTCTTTTAGTTTATATTAAGTGCTCTTTGTTGCTCTTGGGAAGAGCAAAAATGTTGAAAATGTGTTGGACTCAAATGTGAGGATTTTGGTATGGCAGGAACAGATTGTGTGGGGTACATTTTCTGAACTTGTTGCATTGGAAATGAAAAAAAAAAAAAAGCTGTGCAAATTTTGTTTTGTGTAGTGAACAAATGGCTTGTAACAACGTTTGTCTTCTAGGACTAAAATTGTTGCTTTTTAATTATCTTCGATGTGTTTGGTATTACCCTAAACCTCAGGGTAGTTATCTAGAATTTACCCTAGATATTTTTATTATAATTGTGTTTGTATATGAAATTATGCCATTTACTATTTAAATAAAAATATATGTATTAGATTCTTATAAATGGTTATAAATAGATGTATAATAAAAACTAATTAATATCTTGGTTTAATGATAAGAGCAATCATCATGCATTGGACATCATAAGGTAGTGTTGGTTATGTGGGGTCTATTTAATAAAAAGTTAGTATAAATTGATAAGGAGATTGAAAATATTACTAAAGTGACAAGTGAAACTCAAACAATTAGCTTCATTAGCTTTATAACCTATAAAGTTGGCCAAAATTCTGAAAAAAAAAAAAAAAGATTAAACATTTTGGAGATAAAATGCCTAAGATGTGTTTTTGGGCTGTGGGCTTAGTCCGGGAACGTTTACTGGTCCAAGGACGGATTGATGGTAACAAGGATGCCAAACTTAAAGACCTACGAGCAAATGTGGCGGAAGAAATTAATAGAAGTGATCTGAGGAAGAGTATCTCCTCGGCTAAGTGAAATAAGAGTCAGATGGTACGTCATGTTAACTAGAATGATATTTTAAGAAGTCTTGTAGATGAAGATAAGTTTCATAGGGGCACAAAGAGCAAGAACGGTTGGGAAATATTTTAGAGAAAGTTGCTACCATCGCGTTGAATGCTCTGTACCTAAGTCTCTGGCCGCATTAATGAGAAAGTGATATCTGAACAATGATTTTCAGTCTTACAGCTATTACCAAAAACTTGAAGAAGGGGTTGATGGGACAAGGATCAAGGGGGGTAGTCTAAATCTACACGTGGAGAGCAAAATTGAAAGGAAGAGGAAGTATAGGAAGGAGGAAGGTCTTGGAGAATAGGGGATCGAGGGATAAGAAGAGAAAATACTATAGACTGGATATTTGTAATTCATCTTTAAGAGGGAAGAAATATAAGAATCTGATCCCCGGCTTAAGTCCGAGGATAAGTTTCATCATATAAGCTCATTCATCCTTGTCATTTTGTAATCTTGGGCCATTGTTGTTACCGTTTCAGCTCACTAGAAATAAGATTTCTAACCTACTCTCTATAAATTTATTGTATTAGGCTCTTTGAGCCTATACCCTTCTTCTTGTTGGGCTTAGATACAAATTGCGACCTTACACACATGATATTATTTCTTTAATTATGAGATAACAGAGTCATGTTACTGAGATAAAAACTACTAGTAGTAGGGTTTTTTTTTTTTTTTTTTTTGAATTACTTATTCTATTTTAATTAAAAGATTAAATCATTCCTATTTCTCAATATAGAATTTAATCAGAGTTTGTTTAACCCCCCTTTTACACCGGTTATAGAATTCACTCACAATTTCTTTTCTATCATAATCAATGTTCTGGCTGGCCATCCTTAAGGATGTTTAAATACATAGCTTGAGATAGGACTAGATTGAAAATAAAACCTAGCTCCAATAAACTTTGGACTCTTGTTATCTAAGTAGCATGACTTCTATTATCTCATAATTAGTCTTAAATTACTATTAATAATATTCTCTCCACTACAAAAACATAATTGTGCTATAAGGTTTGTTTAATTATACTAGATAAAGTTTGACTAAAAAATTTCATTTGACCTATCCATTAAATATTCATATTTTAAAAAAATTACAATAATTTACTATCACTATATTATCTTAATCCCTAAGTTCCTAATTTAATCTCTTTACTATTCTTATACTATTAGAATCCCATTCCATTTGATATATATTTTAGTAACCCTTTACTAAAATTATCAAGCTCGATATTTTGAAAAATTAAATCAAATTAAATATATCTCAAGGGAATATTATTTATTTCTTATTGTGATTATGGATTCCATCTTAAGAAATAATGTTCCCATAACAATACATGTAATTACCTAACTTTTTCAATTAGGTTTTGACCTACATTTTACATTTGAATCCACCATCCTTTAGATTTAATCATCTATGTATGCTCCTAGTAGTTGTGAGTTTAATTATTCAAGTGACAATAGTTTGTAGAACAACGAATCAAATTGGTCTAGTTCAACATATTCTAATACATCAACATACCAATCAAAAGTCTCCATTTCCATGATCAAGGTAAATACCATGATTAATATAAATTATACTCTTGTCAAATAAATTGCTCATTTAATCATTTACTTCGAACTAAAGTTTATATGTCACAAATGAATTGTTCTTTAGATCTTCAATATTCATAAAATTAGTGGAGCTAAAATTAGAATATTAAAATGGAAAAGTGGAAATATGCACAAATATAGGATTCGAAGTGAGGAATCCAAATGAATGTTGAGGTGGTCCCTATTGATTAATGTAAAGATATAAGGGAAAGTTACTTGAGATGGTTTGGTAATGTTCAAAGGAGAGAGACTAATGATCTGATAATTAAGAAAGACTAAGTTGATTCAAGTTGAGAGATAATAAAAAGGGTAGAGGAAGATAAAAGAGAACATTAATAGAAGTAGCAAGAAATGACATGTCAATTAATTAAGAAAGTAACAAAATATGATTTCAAATAGAATAAAATGGGAGAAAAAGTACATATAACCAATCATAACCAAGGAAGTCAGTTTCATACTGTACCGGCCGGTACGACCGAAATTTTTCGTTCTAGCACCTTCACTGGTATAGGTATACTCTCATTTCGTACTGAATTTAATACCGACCATTCCAGAGCTGTTTTGGCCATACCGGGATAAATACCGGATTCCAGCCGGTAAGTGCATTTCAGACCGAAGCAAAAATCTTTGATTTATTTGTAAACTTTTAAGAAAAGAGAAAGTTGCTTTGTAAATTTTGAGAGAGAGGAACGCTGACAAGAAGAAGAAAAAGAGGAAGAAGAAGCAATTAAAGCAAGAAGCAACACTGAATTTGTTGTCATTGTTGATCACCCAAGCTTCTTAAGCTTCTTCTTCTTTTTAATCAGTTCACCAGTGGTCTCTCCCCTCTTTTATTATTCTTACTTTTTGCTTTTATCCTTCCCTCTCTGGTTTTCCCTCTTTTTATCTGCTCAAGACCTCAAACCAGGTGAAAATCTGACACTAATTTGAAATGTGATGGGACTTTGTTTCTAATATTATTATTATTATTAATGTTAAGTAAATTGGTGGGACTTGCCACTCCAGTACTCACCCACCCACAGTCACGTTGAAGAATATATATTAAATAACTACAATGGCACACACTAAAATATATTTACGTTGTTGGTTTCTTTTTTTTTATTTTTTTATTTTAATGAACTTGTTGGTTTTTCTAACGTATATATTATTATTGTTGTTATTGATTAGATGAGTGAAATAAATTTATCATTTTAAAATTTTATATATATATATATATATATATATATATATATATATTAGAGGTAATCCTGAAATTGTATACCGCTATTAATTGGTTCCCGAAATATATCATACCATTAACCAAACCGGTACAGCCTCCAGTACAGTATTGACTTTCTTGATCCTAACTAATTTTTTGAGGATCCATGTATAGCTTACCTCAAAGATTTATTTTTATTTTTATTTTTTGTTGTTGTCATAATATTTCTTATTTGATATTAACACAACTAAATCACATATATTGTATCTCCAAAAAAAAAAAAAAAATCACATATTGTAACCCATGGACTATTAATGAAATGAATTCATAATATCAAATGATCATATAATGTTATAAAATAAAACACTTTTATTACTTTTTAAAAATCATGCAAGTATTTTAGCTCACTATTAATCATAAAAATAATTTCTCATAGTATTGATTGTTAAATATCAAAATGTTAACTCAGCCATGCATGGGATCATTATTTAAATAACTATGTACATGGCTAATCTAATCTAATAAAAAATTGTTAAATGAAAATTTTAGCACTTAATATGAATTGTAGAGTAAAGTAGATAGTTATAATTTAGTGGCAGTTCTAGGAATTTATTTTAGGATGGTCATTAAAAAATTTAAGTTATGTAAAATATGATAAAGAAATAACTGGAATATATGAACATCACAAAGAAAACACTAATCATGAAGTTTATAATTTATTTATGCTAACAAAGAGAAAAAGAAAAAAGGGTTTGAAAATTGAGAATGTTTAGATGAAAGTAATAAAGTGAGAGTGAGTCTAAAATGATAATAGAGAAAAGAAAAATGGAGAGAGAGAGAGATGATAATAGAGAAAAGAAAAATAGAGAGAGAGAGAGAGAGAGAGAGAGAGAGATAAAATTCTCTACAACTTAAAGCTAATTAAGTTACTAGCAAAATTTTTGCAACTACAAAGTCAAAGAACATATAACTACCATCACCACCAAGGAGAGAACTTATGGCCTCAATATTTCTCTTGATATTGTTTTTTAAGAAAAAAAAAAATGAAATTATGGGTTATTTTTATTGGATGAGTTACAATTGTGAATAATTAAGGATTTTTATCTTTTTGCTTTTTAATAGGTTTTTTGTTGAATAATTTGTTCATTTGTTGTTATTTGGTTTAGTCTTGTTTTTGTTTGGGTTAATTTTGTTATATGGGCTAATTTTATCGATGTTATTATAAATTTTTTTTAAAGTGTTAAGGATTATGTTTGGGCCGGGGGCCATAATTATTTTTGGAGTAAATAATTCTTATGGAAAAGCTATTAATATTGGGTAAAAATATTATATCAATATTGGGTCTAAATTAAAATCAGTAACATCTTAATGTATAAAATTTGTTGAAAAATGTTGTATATGCAGTATTACTCTTCTTTTTATTGAACCCAATTTTTTGTGATTCTCAAGTTAGGTTGTTCAATATTTTTATTAGATGATCACAATAAGTTAGTTTAACACACACACACACATATATATATATATATATATATTGTAATTGTATATGTACAATTTTTTTGCAAGTTAGGGTGGTGTTCGCTTACAATTAAAGCCGCCCTGAGCACTTTAGCGTATCTAAGTTCATATTTCTGTTCCTCAAAAATAAAGTTCATATTCATATTTTCACACGAGAAAAGCAGGGAATTGAATCTTGTGCAGCTTAAATTAATACAAATGCTAGCTGTCATTTATATGGTCTGTCTACAACAAAAGCAAAAGATTTAATAAGGTTGATCTCTGTCTTTATCCATCATATTATGCTAAGCAGCTAAGTTAAATTAGTATATTAGAAAGTCCTTTGGCACTCAAACCAAAGGCCCAATAGAATAATTATTAAAAGAATGGAGTTAGATTAAGATTATCTTTGTACTGGATGTAAATCTATCCTTTAGAGCATCCGTAGGAGATGCTGCAAAAAAAATGCCATTTTACATCACCAAAATCCTACTCTATTATTTTACCACATCATTTTACAACATCCTATTTATCAGATGTTTTATCCTCCAATTCTATACATTAAAATAATATTTACTATACATTAAAATAATATATTATCTACTCCCTGCCGCAACAACACCGACTAGCCACCACCGGGACCACGCATGCCCAGCAAGGTAGCAACTACCACCACCCCACCACCACCACACACCCCAGCAAGGCAGCAACCACCAACAAAACAGGGAAAAAAAAAAAAAAAACCAACAAATACCAATCACCAAGCACAACCACCACCCAAAACCAAACCACAACCCAAGTGCTAAACCACCACCGATTCAAACAAACAAATAGCCACCGATTCAAACAGACAAACACCAACAGCAACAGCAACAGCCATCGATTCATCATTTCATCAAACAAACACCAACAGCACCTTCACCGATCTAGCCACCGTTTCAAACAAACAAACACCAACAACAACCATCACCGATCCAGCGACCAAGAAACCACAAACCCACAAACCCATCAAAACCCACTCACCTCTGCCGTGAGTCCATGACCCACCTCGCCGTGACCCAACTCGCCACGACCCAGGTTGCCGCGACCCACCTCGCAACGACCCACCTCACCCGGACCCACCTCGCAACGACCCACCTCACCGCGACCCACCACGCCGCCATACCCACAACCCACACCGTCACTTGACCCACACCGGAGCCCGCGCCAGAATATACCCACGTCGGAACCCATCCTTCACTAGAGAGAGAGCAATTAGATAGAGAGGGAGGAGAGAGAGCAAAATCCGAAGAAGTGATGGAGTGGCTCAGAGTGGGATAAGAGAGAAGGAATAAAAAAAACTATTTTTTGTTTTTACCATTTTCGCCCGTACCGTTGCAAATATGCAACGGTACTGTTCACATGTGGGATAATTTTTGGGATTTGAAACATCTGATAAAAGAGAATTTTTGAGGTTTGGTGTGATAAATGTGCCAAATTTTGCCATTTGGCACATTTACCACATCTAGTGTGGATGCTCTTAAAATTTATCTTGATTATCTTTTTTTAGGATGGAGATGTCCTCTCTTAAAATTTATCTTCAAGTAATAAAATTATCATCTTAATCATTTGCTCTCAATTGAAATCTTTAGAAGCTCGATCCCCTTTCTGAAAGAGACTAGAGAAGCATTACAAGCACTTTCCAAAAAAAGCATTGATTTTTGGCTCGCAAACCAAACATTGTTGAAGACCTCTTCAAACCCTTTAGTATAGGTAGTAGATTAAATGATTAGTTGTTAGGATCTAACCTTGGCATAGCGCACCTTGATATCATATGATGAGATTCAACCAAAATGTGCGTGTAAGTAGAACACAATTAATCACGGAAAAATAACAGTCTAATTATCTGAACTCTTGATTTTATGAGCAAAACTAAGCAAGTTCACACAAAAATAATCTACACAATGTGAATTGGGTACACAACACTGGCAAACGTTGTTCTCCTGGAAACTTCTTTTGAGATAGATGCTGATGGGCGAGTAAGGGTTTCATCTATCAATAAGTGTGGACATAGGACTTAATTATTTATAAAAAACAGGCACTCATCATGAATTGGACTTAAAACCCTACATTCTACTTTCTACCTCATTTTAAACTAGGGCATTAGCCAATAAAAACAAATTGTACCAAAAAAAAAAAATATGACCACAACCTACTAACTTAGTCTTTTCTATGATAACGTTAGGTTTAAAATGTCTACATTTGTGTTGGCAAACACACGAACAAAAACTTGTACTATTATTGTCTTAAGTCTATAGGGTGTCAAAAAAGATGCTCAAGCTTTTGCTTTTTAGTGTGCAAGAACATGAATTTGATTCTTTTAAACTATTCAAGAACTTACAGTTTCTACCAATCAAAACTAAGCTCGATTGATCAAACTGCAACTATGAAAAGTCAAATTTTCAAGCCCATCAGCTCACTATCTGTGGACTTGTTTTTTTGAGATCTAAAAAATTTTGTACCTACCGCTTACAAAGTCTCTGCTATGTTCAGTCACATACTATCTGAACCCGTGGAGCTGAATTTGCTGCAAGCCAGTCATCAAAAGTGTTGGATCTAAATCTTCAAAGGGATATTGAAGTTGTGAATTGGAGGTTCACATTGCATCAGATTGCTATTAGAGACATCTATGGATCTTAGAACTCAATTTGGTAACTATAGTTAAGTTTATAAATGAAAGCTCGGATTTGTGCAAAAACACAAGAACTTATTCAGACCCCCAAATAAAAATTATGGCTAGATAGCTTTTACTCTAACTTATACTAAGTGCGGAACAAAAGTAAATAAGCGCAAAGAACCGTTATCACTACCCTAAACCATATTCATCTATTATCAACAATAAGAGAAATGCTTAAAGGGTAGGGAAGAAAGATGCAAGCACAAAATAACCGCGAGAAAGCACAAAATAACAATGAGAAAGCACAAAATAACACCGAGACGTGTTATTGTAGAAGAAACCGAAGAACTCGGCGAAAAAACTCTCCGCGACCCTCCAAATCGAAATCGATCCACTAGAGAATAAAGTTGGAGTACATGAATAACAAAAGACTCTCCAAGCCTAGCCTATCCCATGTACTTGAGCCATTCTAACTCCTACTACCAATTGACTTATTGGAGCCTTGTCTTCTTTAGTTTTCCGGATCCTGCAATTCAACATGACTGCATCCACTGATGAATGGCTCCTACCAATACTTCCCAGTAGCACTAAAGTCTCACTTTATACTCAAAAAGAGTGTGCTAAGTGTTTGGACTAGCAACCTCTTAAGGATGTAGAGATGGAGAGGTAGGAGCTGAGGAAAATTACAAAGAAATATGTAGATGATTGTGGATATAACAATCTTTAACTCTCAAGTGTATTTTTTAGGGTTTTCAATCTAGAAAGCACTCCTTACAATTTGTGGGTAATAAGGGTATATATAGTGTGGGTAAAGACATGGTAAAGTAAAACATAACTTTTTGCCAAATAGAGAGTTTCATGAGTCCTTTGCGGGTTGGCCTTACTCGCGAGACACTCGCAAAACATCTAGCCTGGCACGACTCTTCATCTTCCAATCATATACTCTGCATACGACTCTTTTTGTGGGTAAGCTTCTTGTGAGACAGTCACGAGCTAGTCGCGAAATCCACTTGTTCATCTTTTGAAACTTGAGTCTTCACCGATCTCTCACACTAAACCCTTACTAATCCCACATACATACAAGGAAATTGATTGAAGAAATTACAATCAAATTTAGTATGGAATTAAAAACAACACAATATAGTTGAAAATCACAACTTTACAATGAAGAATATGGTTATTTAGTTTGTGAATTTCTATTTGATGGTGGATTTGTTTACGTTGAGATTGATAAGGTCAAGTCCACCCATATTTTTCATGTGGAACGAATTTGTTTCACTGATTTTCTAGGTCATCATATTGTATGTTCTTTGCTTTTTTGTACTTGCATAATATTGATGTTTATTTGATTAACCTAATACGTTTCACAAATCTAATAATCAACTTAGCCCTTAGAACTAGTTAGTAATCAAATCTGATAGTGGTCTAAACCCAACAAATAATAATAACAAAAAAAAAAAAAAAAATACAAACAAGAAAATTTAGTCACATACAGCCGATTTTAGGAAAACAAATTCCAATTAATGGAAGCTCAATTCTTAGTTAGTATCCTTGTACATTTTATATGACAAGTTAGTCCCACGTTAGTATCACAAAATATGGCACTTTGGAAGTTATATTTTGCTACATTTTATTTAAGCTCTTTAGTTTTTAGAACTAAATATATAAGTATAAAGAACAAAAATACAAAAAGTATTTAGCATATCACGAGGTGCATTACATAACTTCACCTGAGTAAAAACTAATCCATAATTTGTAAAATACCGAAGTTGTTTGACTTTTGTTTGAACCTCATAATATTATGCCACAAAATTTTTTCAGATGTTATAATTTTACACGCTAATGTTTTAATATATATTTCAATTGAGTTAATCAACCAACTTAGTTTAGAATGTTAATTAATTAAAATAATTGGAGAGATGCAAATCAACAGGAGAGATTAAAAGCAAGCTTTAATTGTAATGCCACACAAAGTCAATTCCATCGCTGTTCTTTACCATGAATTACGTTATACCCTATGTTTAGGTTTGCAAATATTCGATAGTAGTGATAATAAGCTGCTCTTACCTAAGGGAGTGAGGCAATCAAATCGTCTTTAACATTGATGTAAGGGTCAATTTTTATGTATTGTCAAATCTAATTGGGTCTTAGTTTGTAGTGTGTTCATGAAGTACACAAAGTGGTATGAATAAAGATTCAAGACTGCTGATCAAAAAACTGCTTAAGAAAAGCTAAATCTACAGTTCTCGATACCTGGAGCAAGGTTGTGAAATCCGGACTGGACCGTAAGGTCCGACCGGAATAACCGGAAACCGTTCACCAAAACGGTTCTTTTAACCTCCAAAACCGGTGTACATGAAAAACTCAGTCAACTGTGCGAATCGCGGTTCAACCTCACGGGTTTGAAAGCTGTGGGCAGTTGTCACGGTTCTTGCAGGTTCAGTGATTCAGTTTTTTTTTTTTTTTTTGGGTACTTACAGCTCAGCCATTGATGAAGCTTCAACCTTAGACATTGAGATCGCACCACTATTTGTTCTTATTCTTCTTTTCGGTCTCGTTCGCCCTCTCTCTGTGTTTTTGCCGACTGCTGTTTCTGTATTTTTTTTCTTTCTCTGCGTTTTTTTCATTTGTTGTTTCTGCAGTTTTCTACCTTCTGCGTTTTTTCCTTTGAATGAACTCTTGCGTCTTCTGAACTCTTTTAAGGTGATTGACACGTTTCTATCACCCACTAAATGCAAGCTATCAAACACTCTTCTTTGAATTTTATAAGATTAATCAAATTTTTAATGGTTTGGCTGACCACTCTTCCAGTTTTGTTTATTTTTTATTTTTAAAATATAACTACATACATGCTGTCAAAGTGTCAAGTCAACTGTCATCTACTCCTTTCAAAAAATTTCAGGTTTTTGTTCTTTATTTAATCAATTTTTAATGCTTTATCCGGCCACCCCTTTAGCAGTATAGCTTTTGTTTATTTTTTATTTTAAAAGTTTTCATAAATAGTTGAATATTCAAATGGACTTTAGCATAACTTCAGGTACTTTAGACATGAATTCTCATAAAAAGATTAAAAGAGTACAATATTGACTTTTATAAAAAAAAATATATATATTTATTTTTGCTTAAGTTTTAATATTTCTTATTTGCCTTAGGAAAGTTATGACATAAAAAAGACATTTGAAAATTAGATTTTTATATTTATTTGGATTATTTTAGTTCATTTTTCTACTTATATTAATTTAATATTTTTATATATATTTAAAATAATTATTAAATTAATTATGATGTCATCACGGTTCTACTTCGGTTCAACCTCAGTTCGACTTCGGTTCAACCTCGGTTCGACCTCAAAAACCAAAAACCTTGACCCTCTTCCTTTTACGGTTCAATGAACGGTCCAGGTTTGAAAACCTTGACCTGGAGACCTATTGAGAATAAATGAATCTTGATACCTTGCTCGGCACCTATTGACCTATCAACTTTTGAGAAAACTAAACATTAATTTTTTTTTTTCTTTTTCAGCCCATGATGACTTGGCATTCAAGGAATTTGTGCACTAGGATTATAAAAGTATACAAAAGACATATTTTAAAGTCGTCATCACATACACATAGAGACACATGCATAACAGGGAGTTGCTACAACACTTATTCACCTAGAGTTTGGTGCCAAACTACTATTGGTTCATCTAAGCGTGGATTGAAGAACTTTATAAAGCTACAACAATAAAGGAAAAAGTTATTGTGGAGTTAGTCACAAATATGAGATTCATGCAAATGAGAAGTCTTCTAGAAGAATTAGTCCAATTGGATATTAGAACTTAGCTACTGTGGATAAGTACTTTGTGATAAGATAAGATTCCTTATATCTGTGCTATATTATTGTTAGTGGATTTTTGAGGGTGATGATGACCTAAAATTCAACTTGTAGGGTTTTGCCAATGAGGATTTTCCCTATCATGATCACATTGCCGTGTCAAACTTTTTTTTCATTGCACTTAATTTACTTTAGTGATTTGATTGTGTGAGACTTAATTTGATTTGCCTGTAATTTTGACTAATTAATCTACTTGAGTAATTGGTTAATTTAACTGATGTCAATCTATAATCCAACAATTGAGTATTATGAACGATTACTTGACGCCAAAATTTAAAAACTTACAAGAACACTACATTCAAAATTAGACTACATACAAAATTAGACTACAATTAAAAATTGAGAAACTAATAACGAAAGTACACAATGAGAAAAACGTTCGAGTGTCTTAATAAACACGGAGTCTCCTAACTTGTTCGATTACAATTGACTCACTTTCACTTTGCCTTCTCGAAATTCATCTTTTCACTAGAGGAAGGCGAAGAATTGACTCTAATTGAGGCTTTAAGTTGAATAAAATAAGATCATGTCAGCTGTCCACTATGGTTTGTCCATAACGAAATCATACAACTCAATTTGATGTTTAATATGGTTCACCACTTTCCTCATCCATCATATATAAATATAACGCTCATCTCTACATCATATTTGTAAACTAAAATATTTTTGGCATAAAAACGAGGAAGCCCTATAAACAAAGTTATCAGTGAAACAAACCACGTCGATCTATTGTCTAAACTAAAACATTGAAATTGTCATGACAATGGTGTTTTTAGTTTTTACAAATAAAAGGAGAAGAGTTGAAATACAGATTCAAATCATGAAGAATATATATGAATCATTAAATATCTGTGCGATTTTAATTTCATCCCTTGATTATTATTTATTAGTTGAATCAATTTGTTCAAAATTTTAAAATGCTTCAATAAGCAATTGTTAGTGAGATTGGTCTTTTTTTTTTTTTTTTTTTGTTTTTTGCTTTTTTTTTTTCTTTTTTATACATATCCGTATTATAATTATAATATTGATATCACAAGTTAAGTCACATAGTAATAGTCGTCTTATAAAATATAAGTAAAAATATGTGAGGACATGTAGCATGCATTCAGGGACATTAATATTTTATATTTATATTTTATTTAATAAATAACAAATTCATAAGTCTCTATATATTCTTATTTTGTGAGACTAACTTGTGACCAGCATAACAAATTAACAAGGTAAAGATTTCTGTATAGAAAAATCTATTATTCAACAATTTTTATTGATATAGATGTTAATAACGCAAGTAAAAGCAATACTTTAGTGTCTTTTGATACTTCAAACAAGAAGTTAAAATGTCACGCATAACTTATTAGGAACCATATTTATAATTTTACCAAAAGGGAAAGATTACCAGTGTTTGGAATTGAAAGGCTACGAATTAAGATTGGGATGATCCTCTTTATTGCAAATTTGCAATCCTTTAGATGAAGGGTTTATTTTTTTCATTCTGAAAAAGACATTAAGGGTATGTCCGTTTGGAGAGAAAATAGGGAGGATGGAAAACTAAGGGAGGAAAACAGACATTTTCCACTGTTCGTTTGGAGAGAAAACTAGGAAGGATGAAAAACCGGGAGAAAAATTTTCCTCCCGGGCCCACCAAAACTTTTCCTCCCAAATTGGGAGGAAAAGTCAGGAGAGAAAATGAGGGGATGGGGGCATTTACTAAAATGGCCCCATCCCACTGATCAGTAACGTTTTTCTCTTCTTCTTTTTTTTTTCCTAACGTTACTGATCGGTAACCTTTTTTTTTTTTTTTTTTTTTTTTTGAATCTTCTTCAAATGTTACTGATCAGTAACGTTTGAAGAAGACAAACGTTACTGATCAGTAACGTTTGAACCTTACTCTTTTTTTTTTTTTTTTTTTTCAACGTTAACATTGAACTCTTTCTTTTTTTTTCTTTCTTTTTTTTTTTCACTTCAACATTAACGTTGAAACCCTTTTTTTTTTTAATTTTATTTCAATGTTACTGTTAATAAGGGTATAATAGTCAGTTTATATCCTCTCACTTTTCCACCATTCCACTTTTCCATCCTTCCAACCGGACACACAAGAAGGAAAACTAAATATTTTCCATCCTCCCACTTTTCCATCCTCCCATAATTTTCCATCCTCCCACTTTTCCACTCCTCCAACCGAACACACCCTAAAGATGACTTTTATGCTCGCATTTGTCAAAAGCAAAATGAGTTACTGTATGGGTATGAAACCATAATTGTCTGACAGTAGCCCTCTAGCAAAAAGAATCAATATTTATTTGGGTAAATTTTGTTCTTTGTTGAAGCCAATCTTGGTGATCCTTTGTGTAACACCCCGACCCAACGTAATAATCAAACTATGTGTTTGATGATTAACTACTATTTTAAGCCACTTTCATTCTAAAATTAATATAAGAGTATTTAATAAATACATTATTTTATAATGTCATTGAATAGGAATTGCAAAGATTATAAATTATTGAAATGGCTATTTGTATTACAACAATATATACTAAGTATAAGTATGTACAAAACTATATTAAGTGGTTAAGTTATTAGATATATATATATATATATATATATATATAGTTGTTGGTGTTTAATTAAGTATAAAGGTAAAGGTTTACATGCGAAGTTATTTTATACTTTGGGTCTTTACAGAATATAAGGTTTTGGAGGGGTGGAAAGTGTATTTTGAAAATTTGTGAGCATGAGTCATCAGCCCATTTTTCTTCTTCTTAGCATACACGAGCTCCACTCAAGCCACTTTCCTTGACTTCTTGACTACACCAAAAGGTTCATCACTTATTCTTCTTTCCCATTTCTTTTTTCTTTGTCTTATTTCTTTGTTCTTTCCTTGTACTTACACGGCTGAAACTTCCTTGGTCCTTCTTGCTTTACTACTTTGTTTTCTTCCTTCTTTTGTTCTTATTGGCTGCACATTTATCTCTTCTTTGACTTTCTCAAAGAAAGAAGACTCAAGAACTCTGTCCCTCTTATACCCACGGGTCCAACACCAAAGAAAAAAAAAAAAAAAAAAAAAAAAACTCTCAACTCTCCTCGCCCTTTCACACCTATGGGTCCAGCAGCAAGAAGGAAGCTTCTTTCCATTCTTCGCAAGCTCTTGTTCCCAACTTGAAGCTAGAGTGATTCTAGCTCTTATCACTTCAAGAATTCATGTCTAGGGTAAGGGAAAAATCTAATTCTTTTAGTCTATTGTTCATTTTAAACTTGAGTGATGGTTATATGAGTTTTGTATATGGGTAGTTGATTCAGTAATTGAAGTTTGTTAAGAGTTTGTTCATGAACTAGTTAAGAATTGCACTCACTGGTTAACGTGTTTGGTTATTATAAATTCTGTATTTTTCTAGGACAGCTATGGGTAAAAGGTTTATTGGAGATTATTATGTAATATGTCTAGTATGTGTGTATTAAATTTCATAGGAAAATACCATCGTTTGATAATTGTTTGTGAATTCACAAGAAAATGTTGCAAAGCTGTCACTGTGACAGATTCTGTGTTTACGCATGAAAAATTATGTATTAAATTTTATACAGTGAATTTGGATGCTAGGAATATTTCTTATGAAACCTAAGACACATACAGTTCTAATGCAAGTGGTCTCACATCCATTGGATCAATATAAAAATAATGGTGTAATTTCTAAGTTGCATGAAATTCTGTCAGGACAGTTTTGAGTATGCTGTATTGTATGATTTTTATTAAATTATGGTTTTATTCTTTGACTCCGAAATTCATACGGTATTTGCTAGACATACAGAGGAGCTTCTCTGTAAAATTTCATGAGGATTGAAGGTGTTTAGATAGCCCATTCGTATTTTACAAATGAGGCATATGCTGCTGGAATGAAACAGTGAACAGTAAAAGACATGCCTAAATTTGAGGATTTAATTCTAAAGTTAGGGTGAATGATTTGAGCTATAATTTATTATGCTCATCATTTAGTATGTCTAAATCATAGATAAATTTTGTGTAACTTGGTTCAAGGTTTGATACTCAAAGGAGGGGTCCTAAACTATTCTACCACGTTTTCATGTTGACATGTGAGTGTATATGGTTACATGACTATGCTTAAAGGATTTTATGTTTATGCATGTTTTATTGCCCTAATTACAAAGAAATTTTGAAATGAAGTTGGCTCTTCTAGAGATATGATATTAATTTGAGAATGATAGTTTTTCTTTAGTTTGGTACATCATTTGTTGATGTGTGCATAATATGTTTGTGGGAACCTCGTTGAGGTGGGATTATGTTTTCCTTGATTTTAAGAGATAGGCTTTGAGATGAATGCGTAAATTTATGATAAGGAGTAATTGATAGTAATAAGTTTTGATATTTGGTTTAGGTGTTACCAGTACCCAAGTCTAAGCTCCTTCGACTGTAGGCTCTCGGTTCCTCTGCTTTCAAGTAAGAGATAAGTTATATGGGCATTTGGTAAGTCATGAGGTTATTTTAAAGTATATGATGTATTAAAAAGTTTTTGATTAGAGATATGACATATAATCATGTTTCAGACAAAGATGTGTTCGTGAACTTTCGAAACCTTATGTATATGATTTAAGCATATTGATGCCATTACTAATTTCATGAACATGATGTTTAAAGAAAATAATTGAAATACTTTTATTATGGAATGTTTTCGGGTTATGTTCTCTGATGATCTAAACTCTACTAGTAGTGGTTAATTACTGGCTTTTCATGAAAATGTTATATAATTGGCCATTAAAAGTGGGACTGGCTCTGCTGTACCAGCCCTTATTGGTTACGACCAATTTGTGGAGGAAGTCAACCTTGCCCCATGGTTGAAAGATATATATTATGATATGAGCCCGGGAATACCTGGCATTGTGGGGAATGCTGGATGCCTAGCACAGTGGTGCTAGAAGCCTCCCAAATAAATACAAATTTATTAGATATGAACTAACCATTATGTTATGAATAGCTATATTGTTTTATTGATCATGAGAGAATGAATTGTTTAAATGCATTATGAAAAGTTAAAAGCTCTCATGAAAAGAAGTTTATGATGAAAAGAAAAGCTATTCTTTAAAGATAAAAGTTTCTGAAGCTCTGTTGTGCTCTAAAGATAAGGAATCTGATGAAAAGGTTTTAGCATTCTGTAAAGATATAGCTTTTGATAAAAGTACAAGTTTATGTTAAAAAAATTTATCAAATATCTATTCTTTATAAAACGTTAAGTTTTATGACTATGAAAGTTATAATATTTTACAAGAAGAAGTTTATAAAGAAAAGTCTTCTTACTTGTTAAAATGTTTCTAGTTCAAGACAAAGTTACCAATTATCTTATTTAAGTTAAAATGATTATTTTGTAAAAAGAATACACACACACACACACACACACACACACACACACACACACACACACACACACACACACACACACACACACACACACACACATATGTATGTGATTTCTAAACAATCAATATTATATTTGGTGACTTCGTAAGAAACGAAAGAAATTTATTCCAAAAAGTTTTGGTAATATTAATCTGACATTAAAAAGGGGAACAATTATTTTCCTACGAAGAACGTATAAGTTATTATTATAAATAGTATAAAATATTATGCATAAAAAGATGTTCTCCTATCTGATCATTCATAAAATGATATGATTTGATTTATATGCATTCTTATTAAATTCTTATGTATCTTGCCCTTACTGAGCTGTGTAGCTCACCCCTTCCACCCTTTCAGTCAACAGGTTTTATTTTGGAGCAGAAAGAGCCTTAGTCGAATATTGGAAGGAGTTATTTTTAGTTTTAAAAGTATAGAACCCAAACTAGTAATTTGATGTTTAGTTTTACTATATTGTGTATTTTAGGATTTAATGAAAGTTGTATACCTTAAAGTATTAAAAGATGTATTATGTGAAGTTCACAATTTGAATAATTGGTGGACTATGCTATTCTTTGAAGTACAATGTAGATGCTCTGAATGTCCAGTGAAAAGTTATATCATTTAAGTAAAGAAACAAGAATAAAAAGAAAGAGGAAAGCTTTTGTAAAAGTTTAATAAAAGTTAAGTTGGTTCTTGTTAATATCAGGTTTAAACTTGATATTAGCATGCCGGTCATGGTCACAAATCCGGGTATCGGACTTGGGTCATGACACTTTGTCTTTGCAAGACCGTAATCCTCACGTGACTAATATTGTCCGTTTTGAGGCTTATACTCTTCACGGTTTTGTTTTTCCCAAGCACAAAGTAAGAAAAATTATGATGTTGATATATATTTTGGATAATCAACCTACATATAAGGTCTTCTCCCTTAACAAATCCAGATGATGTGAGGTTCTATGGATAGGAGGGCCTCTTTTTGAGTCACGACAATCCACTCCCTTATAGGCACATACATCCTCACATATGGGGCCCACACTTTCCAAGTAGGTCAAAGCTCTAATATCATAATGTAACGCATTAAACAACATTGTCTACTTCGGAGCTTAAACCCTTCATGACTTTGTTTCTCCCAAGCACAATGTAAAAGAAAATGCATTGTTAGCATTTTAAATATTCAATCCACGTATAAGGCATTCTCACTAGCCTGCCAAGAGTCCCACATCCCAATAAACGGTCCTAGATGTTAGGTTCATAACAAAGTTTTGAAACCCAGACCGTTCATTGAACTGTAAAAGGGAGAGGTTCAAGGTTTTTGAGGTCGAACCGAGGTTGAAGGTGAACTGAGGTTAAACCGGAGTCGAACCGTGATGATGTCATAATTAATTAAAGTCTAAATATAGATATTAAATTTATAAAACTAGCAAAATTGACTAATATATCTATATATGTGAGGGAAATTTAATGATTTTCAAGTGTATATTTAATAATTAAATAAGAAAGTTAATAAAATAAAATAATAACTATGAAAACATTAAAATTTATGATTAATTTTTGAAGTAAAGTTGAATATCTTTGAAGGATTTTAATTATAATTTTTTTTTCCTTGTAAGAGATGGATAATTTAATTAAGTAGAATAAAATTGTGTTAAGTTGTTTTTATTAAAAAAAAAAAAAAAAATTGCTAAGGGGTTAGACCGCACGATTCTTGACCGGTTCGAGCAGTCCAACCCTGATTTTAGGGGTTCACGGAATTAACTAAAAATACGGTTCTTTATGCTTAAAAAACCAGTTTTCATCCCGGTTTCTAGTTTTCATGGTCTGACCTCTCAGTCCAGTCCGGTTCTGAAACAGTGGTTCATAAGGAGGGATAATGCAGGAAAAGTGGTGGACTGTGATATAATTTAAAATAAAATAAAAAGTGAGTTATTTAAAACATATTGATAGATGGTTAGACATCTTTGCAAAGAACAAAAGGTTCTAAAAAAAACGCTAACAATGCAACTGAGGACTAGGGTAGCTACTCAATCACATATATCAAGAGATGTCACTCTTCATTGTAACACCATGTCTTTGTATTTGGGAGAAACAAAGTCATGATTCATGATAGCTATGAGCTGTCATGATAAGAGCATCTGTAGCAGTTGTGGTAAATGTGCCAAATGCCAAATATTTGGCACATTTCATTTGGCACATTTACCACACCAAACACAAAAAAGCCACTTTTATCAGATGGGGCAAATGTTGCAAATTTTTGCAACATTGAACAGTACCGTGGCAATTTTGCCACGGTACGGACAAATGTGGGAAAAATTTTATTATTTTTTATTTGACTTTTCTCTCTCTTCTCACTTTTTTAATCTTTTTTTTCTCTCTCCTCACAATCTGTCTCTCACTCTCTCTCTCCCAACCGGTCTCTCTCTCCCTCTCCAGATCAGATTCCCAGCTCTTCAGATCAAACCCAAGAATCTTCTCTGCCGATCTCGGTCTCCATCTCGCCGATCTCAGCTCCTCCCTGTAGATCTCGATCTCGCCGATCTCAGCTCCTCCCTGCAGATCTCGATCTCGCCGCCTCACTTCCCAGTCTCACCGCCGATCTCGCCAGTTCTCGTTGTTTGAGTTTGGGTCTGTTTGAGTTTTTTTTTTTTCCCTCTTTTTTTGAGGTTTTTGGATTTGGAATTTGCTGGTGTTGATGTTGTTGCTGTTGTTGCTGTTGATGTAGTTGCTGTTGTTGATCGGCGGCGTTGATGTAGTTGCCATCGTTGATGACAATAGGTAGAGATAATATATTATTTTATTGGGTAGTAAATATTAATTTAATGTATAGAATTGAATTTTACAACATCTGATAAAGAGGGTGTTGTAAAATGATGTGGTAAAATAATAAAGTAGGGTTTTGATGATGTAAAATGGCATATTTTTTGTCACAGCTGCTGTGGATACTCTAAGTATGAGCTCCAAAGTAAATAATATTGTTGACACGAGGAATATTCTTTGTATTTGAAAGAAACAAAGTCATAACGTGTATCAGCTCCAAAGCAAATAATATTATTGACCTGAGGATTGAGGTGTCATAGTCTTAAAATTGATTATTCCCAAGGAATATAAGGTTAGACTTAATGATCTTGTTCAATTTCATGGTAAGAACTAAGAAGTAACCTGAAAATTTTAATATAGGTAGGCTTGGTATGCTAAACAATCATACCTTAATATTGTTTTTAAAAAATAATCATATGTTTGACAGGCCACCAACGCGTTGACCTCTTGTGATAAATTAGATTGATTAATTAGCCCAGTTATTAATTAATCAAATTAACATGCAATATCACGTGGTAGCACAAACAAATCACCAAACTAAGTAATGCAGCGGAAATTAAATGACACGGTGATTTGTTTACGAATGGGGAAAACCTTACGGCAAAAACCCCACCGGGTGATTTAAGGTCACCACTCCCGAAACTCCACTATTATCACAACAAGCAGTTACAAGCAAGGAATCCCAAGTACCTTACCAACCTACAGTTGAACTCTTACCCCAATACCCAATTGGACTTGTTCTGTAGTGACAGTTTCTCCTTTCAATGCACGGCTCCCAAGTACGTGACTAACCAGATGCGCGGATCCCAGTACGCGACTTCAAACACCAACTAGAGAGAGAGAGTTGTTCGCTGCAAAGTTCTTCAAATCATCAGAGATGAACTAGGGCATGAACTTTGTCTTTCAGATCACAAATTGCATGAACAAGGAGTTCTTAATGAATGTGCAACTTGCGTCATATTGACGGCCCTTAAAATAATCCTTTTATATGTCTAGGGTTAGGAGAAAAGAAGTCTCAAAGACACATTCACAGATTGGACTTGAAACAGAACTGAAAATCTGTTTTCTTTAATTCTCGATAGATAGAGGTGTCGAGGATCTGTCGAGAAGCTGTCGAGACTCGAGGCAAAACAGCTTCTTAAAGCTCGATAGATGCATGTGTCGAGGTAGGTGTCGAGCTTTAGTAACTTGCACTTCCTTGCTTGTTTCTTGGACAGACTTTGATGGCTTCAACACTGGATCTTGAAACACTGTTTCTTGAAGTGTTAAACACATCCTAGATCTACCCAATTATAAGTAAAGTGCGTTTTGTCTAAGGATAAGCCAATTATATAAAATAGCGACATATGATAACAACCACTTGAACTACATATGTCCTAACAATCTCCCCCTTTGGCAATCCGTAACAAAACCACAACAGACAAATGAAGATATGAGAGAAGTCATAAATCACTCAACTCATACTTCACTTGTTACATACAATAAAATCTATCCTAACACAAACTCTTGAAAAACTTTGCAAGAAGAGAGTTTATGGCAAGTACACTTTGACAACCTGTATTTCTGAAACACTTATAAACAAAACACATCAAGGCATCTTTGTGTGAAATAGAAATAATAGATTGCATACAAGTAAAGAAACATGTGTATAAAGACAGAAAAGAACCAACACATGTAGAGGTAGGTGAAAGAAAAATATACATCATCATATATAAGAAGAGAATAAATACAATGTATGTCAATACATGATCAATGTATCTCTGAAAAGATGAAAAAGAAAAAAAATACATATGATCACCTCACTACATCCCTCAATCCACATCCACACTCCCCCTAACAAAAATGTCCTATCCTATGCTAACACTCTCCCTAAGCATGACTACTCTCATACCAAAACTACTCCCCCTTTTTGTCACAAGTGACAAAGGGTAGAGTGTCATGTAGACATCTCAGCAGAAGAGCTCGCATCTCCATCATCATCATCCGCAGAAGCATCATCGTCATCACCATCATCATCAGCCTCAGTCTCAGTCGACACATGAGGTGGCAGAGGAGAAGCCTCTAGAGCAAAGCAGCCCATGGTCGCCTGTCGCCTGGCGATGCGACCAACACGAACGTTCACCTGATACAACTCCGTGGAGAGTGTATCGAGGCGAGCATCCATGCGCTAAAGCTGCGCCATGATATCTCCTAATGTGACGTCGCTCGAAGAGGAAGGAGCAGACGCTCGAGCTGATCTAGAGGTGGTCGGACGGGAGGAAGGAGTGGCACCGTCGGACTGTCTCGATCTAAACTGTGCCTCGCTACGTTTTACGGTAGCGGCGTCTATGGCAGACATGACATGGTAAGGATCAGACGAAGGGAATGGGACGGAAAAACGGCGAAGAATCCTCGTGATAGCGGAAGGGAAAATGAGCTTATCACGGATGGCCGTATCTCTATAGACATCTATGATGGAAAAGATAAAGTGTGAAGGAAAGTCTATAGAGAGATCCTCTAGGAGGGACAACAAAAACCGAGCACGAGGCTCTGTGATAGAGTTGTAGTGAGAAAGAGAGTGCAACACAAAATTCATCACCATGTTAAGGAAACGAGGACCTTTAGCAAAAGGTCAACATGGTGTGTACATATGATCTCTCCAAGAGGAAGGACGCTCGCAGAACGCCGGGATCATCTCGTCTTTGGACACAGTCCATAGACACTCATAGCTAGGGTAATTAGGATGATCCACCCTAGAGACATGAAGAACCTCAGAGACTAACTCTGGGGTGACAGCAAAGCACGTACCTCGAACGCTAGAATAGAAGAGAGGTACTGAAGAATCGATCCCGTGGATGTTGGAGTAAAACTCCTGTATCAACACGAGTGGACATGTGACCGGGACGTCACACAGTGACTCCCAAGCCCGACTGTGTATGAAATCGGGAAGGTCGGTGTCGGCAAAGTCTGCCAGGACAACGTGGCGTTCCGAATGAACACCTCGTTTAGAAAAGTTCTCCGAGAAGTCCTTATGGGCTTTCTCATCACGGAACCGGATAGAAAGAGGAGTAGTATCTGAGGAAGACGATCCCTTAGAACGCAGAGGGTTCTAGGATGGAATGGACTTACGTTTAGGTGCCATAGACACTACTAACGCAAACATAAAGAGGGGGAAGAAGAAGAGACAAGCAGAAAAGTTCCAAACAGTTCAATATTGGAAGATAAATATTGAAAAGAAAGAACGTATGCATAGAAAATGCATGAACATGTGACATGCAACATATAAACATCATGGGCTCAGCCCAATCCAAACCTAACAGCACACAGCAGATAGGCACACATCTAAATGCATGAAAATACAATTAGAATGCTAATGTGATGCAATGCATGTGGATTTGAAGGTCAAATCTCTAAAAACAACTCATCAATTTCATGAAAACCTCAAAAATTTTGAAAAATCCCAAAAATTATCAAAATCACAAAACCTAGGGTTTTAGAAAACATGAAATGCATGAAAATGAGGGATAAGACGCTTACCAAGTGATGAAGATCGAGAAGAACACTTGAGAAAGCCTTTGAAAGAGGTTTGGAGGGAAAGAGAAGTGTTTTGAAAGAGAAAACGAGTGCTGTCGAGTGAGAGAGATCGAGCAAAGTGATTTAGATATCGCGAAGAACCTTCTTATGCACCTTCAGTAATTCTCGACAGATGAAGCTATTGGGAGGTATCGAGGTAGCTATCGAGGTCATGTGTCGAGAAAAACACGTCGACAGAAGAAGCTATTGAGGTCATGTATCTAGAAAGAAGAATCAACCATGAAGGAACCTCGATCGATCCAGGAGCTGTCGAGAAGCTATCGAGCAGACAAAAAGTTTCTCGATCGATCCGCTAGGTGTCGAGGTATCTATCGAGACTGCGATAAGAAAAAGTCTAAGAAGCTCGACAGACAGCTATGTGTCGAGAGGTATCGAGAAGGTGTCGAGATGCCTTTAAAAACAGTTTTTTAAAAGAAGAAAAACACAGACATGAATGCAATCATGCATGCAACTCAACCAAAGGTCCAAGCAACACATTAAGCTCTCTAAATCATCTCTCAACAAGAATTTTGATGCACATGTATCTCAAAACATGCACACACACACTAAACAAGTCTAACCAATTTTATATTTCAAAAACAAGTCCAGACAGTTTAGTGAGCATACATTAACGCATGTAAATCTTATGATGGCCAAATCACATTGTACCTGCACATGTATCAAGAATAGCAAAGAGTATTGCGTGTTGTGTGTGAAAACATCGCAAGATTGCATAAGTGTCTCAATGTTATGACGATTTGAGATATGAGAAAATCACTTTAACTCACACACAATCATAACTGTTTGATGGGAACTATCACCTTCGAGGTACACCCTATAACTCCCACATCTCTTAGAAAACACGCTTGCAACCATATTTTAAAGCATTTTTGATCTTTTTGCTTTTTATATCTTTGCATATTTTCTTTTAACAAGCATATCATGCATGGGCATACAAGAGAAAGAAAAGAAATACCCAATTATGTTAAGCTTTTGACATTGCACTTTTGCTATGCCGAAGCATACAGATGTCATATTATGATTGGCGAGTAACAGTGGTGAGATGGTTATTTATACCTTTCTCTTAGGATTTTCTAGTTCAACCCGTCAAAAAGAGTGATACGAGTGTTAAGAAGAAGAGATCACTTAACCTTACTCATCACAAACAAAGAGCTACAAAGCTCACTTGCTTAGCTGTGCAGAAGAATGCTCATCTAAGCTACAGGTGATACAAAGTTTAGAAAACTCTGTTTTAATGGCCATTTTAAAAATTCACATGAACCAATGTACACAAACACACACTGTTTATGTATTTTTTTTTCAATTTTTTAATTTTTTTTTATTTTTATCAGAAAAGCAAAAATAAAACACAAAACTGAAAACACACAAACAAAAACATGTAAAGCAAAACAATGCATAAAACTAGACTGACTCAAAACAGTAAAGAACCACACAAATAATGCAACACACAAAAAACAGGAGAGAGAAGAAAGAGTGACTAAAATCACTTAGATCCCTTTGCCTTCCACACCATGGAAGAACCTTTCCTTTTGGTCAACTCTTGAACCGGTGAAGAGGGAGAAGAATATGAACCGTTCAAGTTCGAAAGGAACATGATGGCTTTAAGAATGTCTCCAAGAGGAGCGAGAGAAGACTGAAGCTGATTCTGGCTCCTAGATGCTATTATGCCATTGCTCTGTTGAGTGGCACGCAACTTATAGCAATTTGGTCGAGTGTGACTGGCAACACCACAATGATAACAGAGATGTGGCTTCTTCTGTTTGGGCTTTTGAGAGTTAGCCTTCTTATTCCTAGGGTTTCTAGTTTCTCTTTTCTCAATTTTAAGGGGTGCTCCTAGGATGGACTTGCCCTTGTCTACGTTCTCACTAGCTAATTCAGTTTTAACATTCATATCTTCATTTTCAATGTTATTAACAGGTGGAACAAACACAGTAGTACTAGCAGTAGGAGTATTAGAGAGAGAAAATTTATACCCCAATCCAGTACGGTCTGAAGAAAATCTCTGAGCACTTAGCATCTCGTCCAGCTTTGCACTTGACATCCTTTCCAATTGTGCTCTGACTTGAAACAGCTTCGCTTCAAGCTTCTTGGTCCTCTTAACCAAGAAATTGTTTTCGAACCTCAGTGCTCCAATGGTTTGATTCGCTTCATCAACCTTTGTGGACAGCTCCTCACGGTTGAGTTCCACATCACTGAGCTTCTTGGTGGCCAGCCTATAGAGTTTCTCATACTTCTCAGAAAGCTTGTACAGTTTCTCATAGGCGGTGTGGATATCATCTTGATCATCCATAATCTCACACTTGGAATCCACCAATTTCTTCTCTTCATCCATTTCTTCAGTAACCCCATCAGTAGGATTAACAGTGGCAGTGAAGGCATTTAAAATTCCGTCGTCTTCATCTTCGGAATTGTCCTCGGGCTCTGTGTCGCTTAAGGTAACAGCAAGTGCCTTGCTCTTCCCTATACTCTTAAGGTACGTAGGACACTCTTGTTATATATGTCCAAAGCCTTAACATCCAAAGCATTTTGGCCCAGCGGGAATAGTGTACTGACCGCCATCCTTGACATCCTTCTTCCCTTTATCTGAATTCTTGAATTGTGAAGAACTGGATTGTCTACGGTCTTTGTTGAATCCCTTTCCATTTGCATTCTTCATGAATTTCTTGAATTGTCTTGTGATGTAGGACTTTATCTTGGAATCTTCATCATCTAAACAATCATCCGTATCACTGCTCTTGGCCTTTAGTGCCAAACTCTTGCCCTTGCTTGACTTGCCTAACCTGGTCAGCCCTAACTCATAGGTTTGCAAGTTTCCAACCAATTCAGTCAGAGGAATTCTGTCAATATCCTTTGATTCTTCGATCGCCGTGATCTTAGCATGGAATCTCTCGGGCAACGATCTGAGCACTTTCCTTACTATCTTGGGTTCAGGGATGGTTTCCCCAAGATTAAAGGCTGAGTTTACTATGTCCTTAAGCTTGGCATAGAACTCATCAAACGACTCATCCTCCTCCATCTTAATTTCTTCAAAGCGTGTGGTGAGCCTCTGTAGCTTTGAATCTTTGACAGCCTTGGTGTCTTCATAGGTTGTCTAGAGGATGGTCCATACTTCCTTAGCTGTTTTAGTTGAGGAAATTTTCTTGAACTCCTCATTGGTGACTGCACTAAATAGGGCATTCAATGCTCTGCTGTTGAAGTTTGCCGCCTTAATCTTGGCATCATCCCAGTCGGCCGGCGCTTCTGTAGGCTTGGTCCAGCCTATCTCCACAGCTTGCCACACTTTCTCATCTAAAAACTGCAAGAAAGCTCTCATGCGTACTTTCCAGTATGCATAGTTAGTGCCATCAAATAAAGGAGGTATAATAAGAGATTGTCCTCTATCCATGACAGCAGGGGTCAAATGGATCACACACAATAGATTAAACCCTAATCAGAGTGTGCTTGCTCTGATACCACTTGACAGGCCACAAACGCGTTGACCCCTTGTGATAAATTAGATTGATTAATTAGTCCAGTTATTAATTAATCAAATTAACATGCAATATAACGTGGCAGCACAAACAAATCACCAAACTAAGTAATGCAGCAGAAATTAAATGACACGGCGATTTGTTTACGAATGGGGAAAACCTTACGACAAAAACCCCACCGGGTGATTTAAGGTCACCACTCCGGAAACTCCACTATTATCACAACAAGCAGTTACAAACAAGGAATCCCAAATACCTTACCAACCTACAGTTAAACTCTTACCCCAATACCCAATTGGACTTGTTTTGTAGTGACAGTTTCTCCTTTCAATGCACGGCTCCCAAGTACGTGACTAACCAGATGCGCGGATCCCAGTACGCGACTTCAAACACCAACTAGAGAGAGAGAGTTGTTGGCTGCAAAATTCTTCAAATCATCAGAGATGAACTAGGGCATGAACTTTGTTTTTCAGATCACAAATTGCATGAACAAGGAGTTCTTAATGAATGTGCAACTTGCGTCATATTGACGGCCCTTAAAATAATCCTTTTATATGTCTAGGGTTAGGAGAAAAGAAGTCTCAAAGACACATTCACGGATTGGACTTGAAACAGAACTGAAAATCTGTTTTCTTTAATTCTCTACAGATAGAGGTGTCGAGGATTTGTCGAGAAGCTATCGAGGCTCGGGGCAAAACAGCTTCTTAAAGCTCGATAGATGCATGTGTCGAGGTAGGTATTGAGCTTTAGTAACTTGCACTTCCTTGCTTGTTTCTTGGACAGACTTTGATGGCTTCAACACTGGATCTTGAAACATTGTTTCTTGAAGTGTTAAACACATCCTAGATCTACCCAATTACAAGTAAAGTGCGTTTTGTCTAAGGATAAGCCAATTACATAAAATAGCGACATATGATAACAACCACTTGAACTACATATGTCCTAACAATGTTAATAGTCATGTATGCGCTAGTCTTAGTCATCATTTAAATATAAGAACACTTAGAATAAAATTTGTTGAAAGTTGAAACCATTTTTCCGTTTTCAAAATGTGGACCTTTTTTATCCTCAACTAAACCTCTCACTTTTCCTTCTGCTATTTAATCATTCAATTTTAAAATCATAATTTCATATCATAATGAGTGGCTTGTCAGTAGTGACTTCTTTTATTTTTATATTTTGTTTTTTATTTTATTTTATCATTCTTTATATTTAGTGTGGAACAATGTAATGAACTATATTTTATATATAATACAGCCTCTTTATATATATAAGAAAAAAAAAAAGGTTCTTTTAAGAAATGAGGTCCATGCTTTTTTATCTTAAAATGGTTGTGTGAGAAAGAGGATTGTCGGCATCATTTTTTGTTTTTGTTTTTTATTTTACTTCCTCTTCTCTTTTTCTTGAATGGCCCATTAGGTTTAGGGATATGTTTTTTCCGACAACCTTTACCTAATGGGCCTCTAATGAAAAAAAAAAAAAAA